>OZ025298.1:118934230-121334230 GCA_964019185.1 Maratus speculifer
ATGGAAGAAATTTATGAAAATATCTTTCAATATTTTAAAATAATTTCTTGCATTAGACAATTAATCAATCTGTACAAAGGGTTTTGATTTTTTTAAATTATTTTTTTAAATATTTTTAACGGGGACACTTATTTTTGGAACTGGTTTTGAAAGGGAAATCTTGCCCATTAAAAAGAAATCTCCTGTCAAAATAAAAAAAAAATTAGTAAAAATTGGCTTTTATAGAGATAGTTTCTCAGCTATCTAATACACGCTCCCCCACCCCCAAAAAATGCAATTGTGATATTTTTATAAATTTCTATCATAAAATTAGCAACAGTGAGCATGTCTTTTTGGCGTGACCAAACTAGCCCTTTAACTTTAAATATCACTGTTTGCATTTGCTATATTGTGCGGATTTTATGCATTTCTATATTTTAAAATCATGGATTTCAGAAAATGAACTCCATACATATATTTTCTTTTTGTTTTTTCCTTCTTCAGTTTAATAGTGTTTTTTAAAAAATGCATGTTTTAAAATCGTTATTGATTTTCTAAATATTGATATTTTTACTAAAAGTTTTAAAGATTTTCAAATGTGTATTAAACAAAACTACGCATGGATTTTTAAATGCATCTGGCATTACTTTTAATGTAACTAATGGTATATATAGAAAAAATGATAAAATACAAAACATCTTCTTATACTTAAAAAAAATAACCAAAAAATGGAGGCTAATTGAATTTATTGCATATAAAAAAAAAATACGCACCAGATTTTTTTTTTTTTTTTGTCTTAAATGCAAAAAAAGATTTAGCATTTTTGAAACAGTAAAGTGACAAAAATATGAATGTGGAGAAAAAGGCCATTTAAAGTTTTAATTTGTACGAGTAAATGTGCTATATGTATTAACAAAATTTATATTATCTTATAATATAAGTCTTATAATATAACAAAATTTATATTATCTTATATTAAAAGTGCCGTGTCAAAACAATATTAATTAAACAACATTGCATTTAATATTAAAAATAGGAAATCTATTTTCTGACCAATTTTGAACTGAACTGTTTCATTAAAAAAAGGAAAATCTAAAATAATCTCTACTTCTAACGAACCTTATGCACATGATGTTACACCCGATACCTGGCAGTATTTTTATTCTTTGTTTTAACAAGTGTACTTTCAGGAAACTGCAACAATGCGATATTTTAAACGCTAAAGACTAGAAAATGCAATTTTAAGAAATAGTTTAAATTTCAGTTATGTTATACAAAAGTGTTTCTAATTGCTTCTTTTTTCCGATTTTACAAAAAATATTTATTCTCATTCGTATTTTAGGTGTTTGCCCAGAACTGGATGATTTTGGTTCATTTTTTGGTAAGTTTTTTTTAATTTATATTAAATTAACTTCATTTGACTTTCAGACATTTGTTATTTATAAATAAATCAGTTGATTAAGCTAAGTTAGAGAAACATGCCTCCCAGAAAAAAAAAATGTTTGAGAGTCAGACAGAGAGAAGATAGAGAAAGACATCAAAGAAGAAGAGAAATGGAAACCACCCCTGAAAGAAATACAAGACGTCAGGAAAATAGAGAAAGAGAAGAAAGAAGAAGAGAAACTGAAACTACCCCAGTAAGAGAAGAAAGACGTTAAGACAGAGAGAGAGCACAGAGAAGAAGAGAAATTGAAACTACCCCAGTCAGAGAAGTAAGACGTCTAGAAAATAGAGAAAGAGGACAGAGAAGAAGAGAAATTGAAACTACCCCAGTCAGAGAAGTAAGACGTCTAGAAAATAGAGAAAGAGAACAAAGAAGAAGAGAAGCTGAAACTACCCCAGTAAGAGAAGGAAGACGTTTAGAAAATAGAGAAAGAGAACATAGAAGAAGAGAAGCTGAAACCACCCCAATAAGAGAAAAAAGACGTCAAGAAGACAGAGAAAGAGGACAGAGAAGAAGAGAAATTGAAACTACCCCAGTCAGAGAAGTAAGACGTCTAGAAAATAGAGAAAGAGAACAAAGAAGAAGAGAAACAGAAACTACCCCAGTAAGAGAAGGAAGACTTTTAGAAAACAGAGAAAGAGAACAAAGAAGAAGAGAAGCTGAAACCACCCCAGTGAGAGAAGAAAGACTTCAAGAAGACAGAGAGAGAGCACAGAGAAGAAGAGAAATTGAAACTAACCCAGTCAGAGAAGTAAGACGTCAAGAAGACAGAGAGAGAGCACAGAGAAGAAGAGAAGATGAAGATATCCCCGAAAGAGAAACAAGACAAAAAGAGGACAGAGAAAGATTCCAAAGAAGGAGAATTGCTGAAAATACTCCAGAACGAGAAGCAAGATTACAAGCAGCTAGAAATCGATCAACAGCTATTCGAAGACTCAACAGAAATTTTGAGAATGTAGCTTTTAATTATGACCCATCAGTAGATTATGCCTCCGAGTCTTTAGGCATGATAGGATCTATGTCAATTACCTGCCAATTCTGTGAAGCAAAGAAATGGAGGGGTGAAACCCAGGGTATGTGCTGCAGTGGAGGAAAAGTTCAATTACCATCACTCACAGATCCTCCGGAGCCCTTGCGTACCTTCTTCATAGGAGAATCAATTGATGATAAGCATTTCCAAAGTAATATTAGAAGATATAATGCCTGTTTTCAAATGACCTCTTTTGGTACTACAAAAGAAATAAGGGAACCAGGTTTTATGCCAACATTTAAAGTTCAAGGTCAGGTATATCATCGTATTGGTAGCCTGCTGCCTTTAGAAAATGAACAGCCAAAGTTTTTGCAAGTATATTTTGTTGGAGATGGTCAAGAACAAGTAGAACAGCGTTGCAGAAATATTCCAGAAACAAAACAAAATATTGTAATGCAGTTGCAAAATATGCTTCATGAACATAACTCTTACGTTTGTAGTTTCAAATTAGCAAAGGAAAACATGGGCCCAGAAATGAAAATTAGAATCTTAGCTGACAAAACACCTCATGGTGATCATGAAAGGCGATACAATGCACCCACGACTGCAGAGGTGGCTGTAATCATGGTGGGAGAACAACATGGGCCAAGAGATATTATTTTGGAAGAAAGAAGTGGCACACTCAAAAGAATTCCTTATACTCACAGGTCGTATGATGCACTGCAATATCCACTCATGTTTTGGAAAGGGGAAGACGGTTATCATTTTGAACTGCAACAAGTAAATCCAATAACAAGAGTGCCAACAAATAAAAAAAATTCAGCAATGGATTTTTATGCTCACCGGATAATGTACCGTTCTTCAAATTTCAACATTATACTCAGAAGCAAAGATCTGTTCCATCAGTACATTGTAGACATGTATGCTAAGATAGAATCTGAAAGGCTCAGATTCCTTCGAATGAATCAGAAGTCATTGCGAGTGGAAAAGTATGAACATTTGAAGGATGCAATAAATAATGATGGAAATGTTACTGACATTGGTCGTTTAATCATCTTGCCATCTTTTTTCACTGGAGGTCCAAGATACATGCATGAGCGAGTTCAAGATGCCATGACTTATGTCAGAAACTATGGTAGACCTGATCTTTTCATCACATTTACATGTAATCCAAAATGGAGCGAAATACAACAAGAACTGTTTGATGGGCAAAGAGCACAAGATCGTCATGATTTGTCTGCGAGAGTATTTCACCAAAAACACAAATCACTTATGGATCTCATTAGGAATGAAAAATTTTTTGAAGAAGTTCAATGTGACATGTACACAATAGAGTGGCAGAAACGAGGACTTCCTCATGCGCACATATTGATTTGGCTCAAAGAGACATTACACGTACACAGAGTTGATGACTTTATTAGTGCTGAAATCCCTGATCCACAAGAAGATCCAGAGCTTTTTGATATTGTTACAAAACAGATGGTACACGGTCCCTGTGGATCCATAAATCAAGGTTCTACATGCATGAAGAATGGAATCTGCACAAAGCGATATCCACGAAGTTTTTTGAAGGAGACTCAAACTGGAAAAGATGGATATCCACTTTATCGACGAAGAAAACCCGAAGACGGAGGTTTCACTGCTAATATCAAAGTTAGAGGTTTAGATATACCTGTGGATAATACCTGGGTTGTTCCATATTGTCCTCTTTTGAGTAAGATCTTCAATGCTCACATTAATGTCGAATTTTGCAATTCAGTGAAGTCTATCAAATATGTTTGCAAATATGTTAACAAGGGTTCAGATATGGCTGCCTTTGAAGTAACCAACAGAAATAATGATATTGATGAAATTCGCCAGTATGAAATGGGAAGATATATTAGTAGTAATGAGGCGATATGGAGAATACTGAATTTCAAAATTCATGACCACCACCCTACAGTTGTTCATCTGGACATTCACCTTGAAAATGGTCAGAGAGTGTATTTCACAGAGGAAAATGCTGCTGAACGCGCTGCGACACCACATGACACAAAACTAACAGGTTTTTTCAAACTTTGTACCCAAGATGATTTCGCATGCTCCCTACTGTACAATCAAGTTCCCAAATACTATACTTGGAATAATGAAAGTAGAAGATGGCAGCGGAGAAAAAAAGGGATTGTTGTGCCCGAACAAGTAGGAATATTTGCCTCTGATGCACTAGGCCGAATTTACACTGTTCATCCAAATGACTCTGAATGCTATCATTTGAGACTCTTACTGCATGAAGTGGGAGGTCCAGTGTCATATACAGATTTGAGGACAGTTAATGGAAGGATCTGTGAAACATTCAAAGAGGCTTGCCTGCTTAGAGGTCTTCTGGAAAATGATGAACATTGGAACACAGCATTAGAAGAAGCAGCTTCCTGTCGATCACCTAAAATTTTACGTAACCTGTCTGCTATTATGTTACAAACGTGCTCAGTGTCTGCTCCAGAACAGTTATGGATGAATCATAAAGAGAGTTTGTCTGAAGATATTTTGCATGAAACCCGTATACAACAACAGAATATGGATTTGGACTATACTGATGACATCTTTAACAAAGCTCTAATTTGCATTGAAGATAAGATTATATTGTTGAGTGGAAAAGACCTCTTAAAATTTGGACTTCCAAGTCCAAATCGAAATCAATATTCAGCGAAACCTAATGAAGAACTTATGGAAAGAAACTACGATGCTGATGTCCTTACAAGGTACATAGAAGAGAATGAACCGAAATTAGTCCAAGATCAAAGAGAAGCATTCGACAAAATTATAAATGCTGTTTTTGGTGAACTAGGTGGTATATATTTTTTGGATGCTCCTGGTGGAACCGGCAAGACATTCCTGATCAATCTTCTTTTGGCTAAAGTGAGACAAAAAAATGAGATTGCCCTTACTGTTGCTTTATCTGGCATTGCTGCAACACTTTTGACAGGAGGAAGGACAGCTCACTCAGCCTTCAAGCTACCTTTAAATTTGGCAAGCACAGAGAATCCTACATGTAATATTTCAAGAGATTCAGAAAAGGCGAAAGTTCTTAAGAATTGCAAGCTCATTGTCTGGGATGAATGTACTATGACTCATAAAGCCGCATTCGAAGCACTTGATGTTACCTTGAGAGATATAAGAAATAATAATAAAAGAATGGGAGGGATCACTATGGTTTTAGCTGGTGACTTTCGTCAAACACTTCCAGTTATTGAACGCGGAACCAGGGCAGATGAAATCCAGGCCTGCTTAAAATCATCTTACATTTGGAATGGAATTCAAGTACTTCGATTGACAACAAATATGAGAGTTCATGCTAATGGTGATCCTTTTGCTCAGGTGTTTGCCAACAATCTGCTGCAGCTTGGAAATGGTACAGTGATTTCAAATAATCAGGATGGAAGTATAGCAATGGAAACCATTGGAAGGATTGTGAAAACCCAAGAAGAGTTGAAACAAGCAGTATTTCCAAATGTGACACAGCGCTTTAAAGATTATGCGTGGCTGTGTGAAAGAGCAATTCTTGCAACAAGAAATGAAGAAGCCAAGATTATCAACAAACAACTTTTACAGGAATTACCTGGTGATCTTCACATTTATAAATCTATCGACAGTACATGTGTTACAGAGGAAGCTGTTAATTACCCAACAGAGTTTTTGAACACATTAGAGCCATCCGGATTACCATCACACATTTTGGAGTTGAAGATAGGAGCACCTATAATACTTTTAAGAAATTTACAGCCTCCTTCACTCTGCAACGTAACACGACTCTGTATAAAAAAAACTTATGCCAAATTTAATAAAAGCAACCATAATGACAGGACATGCTGCAGGAGAAGATGTATTTATTTCTAGAGTACCGATGATCCCTTCAGATTTCCCCCTCCAATTCAACGCCTTCAGTTTCCTGTTCGTTTATGCTTTGCAATGAGTATAAACAAGTCACAAGGGCAAACATTAAAAGTCGTAGGGCTCAATCTTCTTAAACCATGTTTTTCACATGGCCAATTGTATGTGGGTTGTTCAAGAGTTGGAAAATCTGAAAATCTTCACATCCTAACACCTAACGGAAGAACATTGAACATAGTATATCCTGAAGCTCTATAAAAAAAAACATTTCAGTCAAGAAAAGTGAATTAAAGACCTTAATTATTCAAGAAGAATTGTTGAATTTTATGTAAAACATTCCAATATGGATTATAGGTATGTGTTTTTTTTTTCTTTCTTATTCTCACAAGGGGACACCAGACATGGTGCTCACAGATTTTGATGATTTCCAAGTATGTTATAGGGGTCATACCACTAATTATTTTGGTGAAAGGGTTCTTTCAAATGGACCTTGGTTTTTGAGAATTTGGGGGTCAAAGTTCAGCGTATATTTTAAATATTTATTAGTACCAAAGCTGTATGTCAATTCGTGGCGTCGTGCCAAAGCACATGTCTGTCGATCGAAAGGTTGTGAGTTCGAATCCATCCTTAGCCCTTTTTCTTTTTTACTTATATTTATATTTTTTACATGTTACAAATTTTAAGCAGAGTTGGGAATTCTACAACTTTGAACCTTTTGATATTTTCTGAAGAGGACAGTTTACTTTTTCAATATTTTATTATTACTATTATTTAAAAAAAATATGGCTCAATTGATGAACTGACTGCAGTTCAGGGTTCAAATAAAAGTACATTTTGCAACAAATAATTAAATAAAAATTCGTATTTAATTAAAATTTTGAAAAAGTATAAGAAAATTTTAATATTTTAAAATCTCCACAATTTTAAACAATAATATTTTTAGATTAATCACTTTTTTTTTCAAATGTGTATTACACAATGCTGTGCATGGATTTTTAGATAATGTAATGTAGCGCTGTGAAAATAACGGCAAAATGAATACCCGTATGGTAACGTTGATTTAGAATTCTCTGTCCGTTAAAAAGTATTCGTTTCGCTAGTCGTTACTGTTCAGAAACTGGGTATTCGCAGTCATCGAGCATACGGCATACATCGTATAGACTATAGAATAATCTTTGGAAGAATTCGTATTAATAAATAAACTAAAAAACTTTGTAAAATCACCATGCTGTTATTGTTGTAACTCGAAACGCGTCCTGCTTAATTTTTCATTTTATGGTGATTTTACACAGTTTTTTTAGTTTATTTTATCAATTTATCGCCAGTGATTAAGGTGTTTTCCACTAGAATTCGTATTAGTTAGTGCTGCCATCTATCCGTAAAAGTTACATTTATTGAAATTTTGAACTTTTATTTTAAAAATGCAAATAGAATATTAAAACCAGGGCCTAAAGGAGAGAAGACAATAATTAGGGTGTGTGTGTGTGGGGGGGGGTCAAGAAAATGTAGTGGGATGAGTCATATATTTTTTTCTCTCTCTCTCTGTGACGCAGAAGGATAAATTACTGCATATTTATTTACACTGTAGTTTAGTTACTATGTTTCTGATTAAACTGTTGTAATAACTTCATTTTATGCTAAGAAAAGAATAGGATTATGGAAAATTCGAGCGCATAACTAGTGCAGTATTAAACATAATGTTGGCTTCATATGTGCAAGTAAAATGAGCAAGTGTTTAAACATCTGTTTTAGCTACAATTTAGTATTTTTTCAAAACGATGAGTGGTCCTCAAAACTAAATCAGATTTTTCAATAGAATTTCATTTGGGTTTTTGGAACAAATTCATTTAGTGACCTTGAAATCTTTTCGGGGGGGGGGGGGTTGCTCAAAATGTTTTAGGGGGGCTGAGACGCCCGTAACACCCCCTTAGCTACGCCCCTGATTAAAATGCAATGCATAATTGTACACAGGGCTATAATTTAAAATGAGTAATGGGAGGGGGGGGGCTCAAGAAAATGAAGGGTGGAGCTCATATTTTCATATGCGTAGTTCAATAGCGGGTTTAAAGGTGAGGCCACAGATACATGTTCCCCCCCCCACACACACACACACACGTGCTGTACAGCAGAAATATTCTAAAAATTACTTTAAAAAGTAAACATACCTTAAATCCTTATCCTCCCCCCCCCCCTTGTTCCATAATGCGAATCTTTCTCATTCTGAAAAAGGTCTACTGAAATCAAAATTAGGTAACATGTGACACATTTGTGAAAGCAATTTTAATCTCGAGAAATTTGCAAGTGTACTTATTTGGAAACTATGAGATTGAAAAATCTTTTGAAAAATCTATGAAATGCAAAATGTCAAACATTCTATGAAATTAGGCATTTATACTAAATTTCCGTACGCGCCTGCTAATTGCTTCCTCATGATGACATTTCTGTGTTTGTCAAGTCTTAAAAATTATCGTAAAATGACTAATAACATTTCTAAATCACTTTATGCATTTATAAGAATAATTTTAAAGGCATAAAGTAAAAAATATAGATAATGTTTAAGGAAAAAAAGTTCTAGGCTTAAATTAGTTTTGCTGTGTTATCAAAAGAAATATTAGTTTAAAAATTGCAGAAAAATAAATTTTCATGAAAAAATTCAATATTGTAAATGCAATTTATTAAGAAAATATAAAAGTTATAGCAATTTATCTAGTAATAAAAATACTTAAAATTTGTAACTTGTAAAAAATATAAATATAAGTAAAAAAGAAATGAAGCAGAGGATGGATTCGAACTCACAAACACATGCTTTGGCACGGCGCCACGAATCGACATTCAAGTGTTGTACAATTAGGTATTTGAAACATACGCTGAACTTTGACCCCCAATTTCTCAAAAACCAAGGTCCATTTGAAGGAACACTTTCACCAGAATAATTAGTGGTATGACCCCTACAACATACTTTGAAATCATCAAAATCTGTGAGCACCATGTCTGGTGGTCCCCTTGTCAGTCAAAATTTTCTTAATTAGGATTCCAAGTAAGTTCTGCATTCTACTCTTATATATATTTGTGTTTCTATGTTATTTACGTATTGTGTATCATACTTTGTACAGGCTATTTATTTCTCTCATGTATTTGTGTGTTGATGTATATATATATATATATATATTATTAATAGTTAATTAATAAATAATATATTTTTTTATAGTTAAATTAGTATATAATATAGTTGCTTGGAGTTCATAGTGGTACCACTCAAAAATATTTAAATTTTATAGGAAAGAATTATTCAAGTTTTCATTTTATTCAAGAAGTTAAATTATTTGTTTTATAAGTTGTAAAAAAAATGCATTTTTAAGATACATTATTTATGGAGTACAAATATATTTATAGTATATAATTTAAATACATTTGGATCAGAGGAAAGCAACAATATGTTTTGTATATATTTTTAGGCTTCTTATAATTTTTTTTCTAATAAATGCTAATTTGATTATGTGCAATGAATATAAAGTAGACTCCTTCAAATATATATAGTTAAGGACCAGAGGTTATGTAGATTTATGCTGTTTTGTTTATATTTTTAAAACATTAATTTGTTATTGTAATGAATAAAAAATGTAATAAATGCTTTCAAGAAAATTAAACATTTAAAATTAAGTAATTATGTACAATTAGAAAAAATAAAAAAGTTAAAGAAAGATTTAAATTATTAAAAGGATAAAGTCAAAAGATTAAATAAATGTAAAACTAATTATGCATATATTTTTTATTTGATGAAATTTGTATCATAATAAAGTGCTAAAAATTTACATAAAAATAGTTTCAATACATCAGTGTCGAAATTTTATTTAATGTTTAGCCTTTATTACTTTAAAAAAGTTTTAATTTAAAGGTTTTTATTAAAAGGTTAAATTATTTAAAGGTTTTTATTAAAATTAAAAAGGTTTCAATCAACTATGATATCAGTATCTAATTTATTTTTACCCCTGATTTTAAATATATATTTTATTTATTAAAAGCCATGTATTGAATCATTTTAACTAGAATTTACATATTAAAATGTGTACAAAAATTATTTTAAAAAATCCTTAGTTGTATTTTTTACATTATCAATGCGTAGATTTTATGTATTAGTGTAGCTTAGAGTTGTTGGATTTGAGGAATTGTACTATATACTTATATATAATTTATTTATTTTCTGCTGTATATATGTTTTTCTATATCTGTAATTTTTCATATACATTATGTTCACATGAACATACACATGCCTGTTTATAGCGCAGGCACCATTTTTTAACCCACCTAAATCAAAGGCATACATTTTTACAGGATTCGTATGGATCAGGGAATTAAAAAATTTTGTCAAAAAGTCTAGGAATTTTTAAAATATTTGTAGGCAGGCAATTTTTTATGTACAACTTTTCCATCAGAATTTCTATCGTTGTAGTTGAAGAAATTTTGAATTAATTATTTATCCAATCTAAAAATTTTATGTAAAATTTATGCAAACATGAAAAATAATTATAAATCTGGCAATTGTTATAGCATGTACTTTTTCAGCATTTATTTATATTTGTTCATTGTGGAGGTTTAAAAATATATAAGTCGAAATTTTATTTTAAAAAGTCGGAATATTTTTACCAGAATTGTGTAGGAACGTGTTTTATCGGTGGTGCATACATACAATTTTGCATCTAAAATCACTTGCCTTTAGCCAGTCCCAAGTCTGGATAAAGGTGAGGGTAAAATGGTGATTCTTATAATCTGCACTGCATTCAGTATATAAGTTAAATGTCTCCTCTCTAAAACCATGCTTCATAAAGAAAAAAATGGCTTAATCTTTTCCTGGGAAATGCCGGGTAGGTTAGTAGTTATATAACTTAAATGTCTCCTCTAAAAATATGCTTCATAAAGAAAAGAATGGCTTAATCTTTTCCTGGGAAATGCCGGGTAGGTTAGTAGTTATATAACTTAAATGTCTCCTCTAAAAACATGCTTCATAAAGAAGAGAATGGCTTATTCCTAACCCGCGCAACGCCGGGCGGGTCAGCTAGTAAGATTATAAAAAAGTGGATAAGAAGAGGAAATTTCAAATATCACTTCGGAATGCGTGCGGATACCTTTACACACACGTACACACACACAAAAATCGGGTGAACACAATTTTGGAGAAAAACTCAAAACAATACAAATCAACCTGAGACAAACCCAATAAAAACATTATCGAGAACGCAACATGGCCCAAACCACACATGTGGTCGGCTTCCGATAAATTGTGTTATATAATCTGATGCCGGATTCGAAGTTAGAATATGGAGGCTCACACAAATCCCTGTGTATTGTCATACAGGTGTCTAAAGAAAATACACATAAAAAATGTAATGCTTCGCAAATAAAAATATTCCTAAGAAATGCATTTTAGAGAATTAAACATATCATTTCTTGTTAATGTGAAGTAGCACTATAATGTGCTTTACATTTTCAAACATTGTACTTTAGGAAATTTTAACATAATAAGACTAACGGTTTCGTGAATTCCTTTCTGTAAATTTTAATTATTTTAAAGATATTCTTCAATATATTTTACACGCATAAAAAATTATCTAAAAAGTGCATTTTATAATTCTTTTATTTTAGTTTACAGATATAAATTATGAACCTATAATATTGCCTAAACTTCTTCAATCAACCGCAGATATACGTGTATTTAAAAGGACATTATCCTAAAAATTCTGTGTATAAATTTGTTTTAAATTGCCGACGGCGTATAAAATTCTTTAATTAAATAAAGGGTTTTTTCGCAGATGTCTAAAAATAGGAAAGCTTAAAATTAATACGCTTTTGTATTTGTTTGAATTCGGATAGTCAACATCTATCTTTATTTTCATGTTAGTTCATGTATGTTTTTGCATTTCCATTAGAATTAGTTCTATAATAATGGAGTTACTTTATTGCTCCAGGTACTGACACATTTCATGCACAGTTTTATAATGTAAATTCTTATTATAATAACAAGCGTTAAATCATCAGAATAATATATGAAAAGATGAAAAACTATTCAAAGACAGGTATATAATAGAATTATTCTATAGTGACAGTTTTACACATAAAGAACGCTGTCAAGCGAAAAACGAAGGTTTTTAGAAATCGAAGATGAAAAATAACAGAAAGAAATTCAATACATATTTTATATAGATTTCAAGATTGAAAATATTAAAAATATTCATAATAATGTTGTAAAACTGGAATTTCTATTAGAGAAGTTGTGTCTAGGAATGCATATATATATTTTTTAGTTTTACGAATATATATATATAAAATACTTACAGCTTTTTACATCTTTCTCTTTATATCTTAAGATACGTTTTTTTATATTTGAACAGACAAAAAAAATCATCATTGAGTTATGATAAATATGTAGACTCAGGCGTTGGGGTTGAAAAATTTATAATGGTCAGATTGGTTAAATTAGTCCAGTGGTTTGTTTATGTAAATCAGCGAATGTTTTTCCAATAAAAATATTTAAAAGTTCACTTAAATAATGTAGACTTTGATTCAAGAATTTTACGAATAGAAGGACAACTTTTATAAGAAACTATTGGATCGATCGTTTACGAATAGAAGGACAACTTTATAAGAAACTATTGGATCGATCGTTTATATAAATACATATACAGTGGCGGTCAAAAGTTTCCGACCAGGTAGTCTCTTTCATTTATTTACCAGAAGGTTTCAGCAAAGAAGAAGTACAATTGCTTCAAAAGTTAGGCATATGTGAATGACCTCTGACCACGTGATTATTTTGATTGGATACTGGAGGCGTTTCATGCAAAGAGGTAGAATCCAAAGTTCACGTGTGCAAATGTTTCCGGCCACTTATCATTCCTTACATTTTTTCTATCGGTAAAGTGTTTTTTTGGTATTGTTTGTGAATAAATGAACGTGAATTGCATAGTTTGAATTAAAAATTGAAACGTTCAACAATTATTGTTCTTAAATGAGTGATTAGTTTGTCACTAAAAGGCAAATCTTCTCGAAGCATTGCAGTAAAGTTGTCCATCGATAAAATCGACTTTAAAAGACATTTAAAAATTATATAAAGATGGCGATGGCCTTCAGGACTTTGTGAGGTCCGGTAGACTCCGAAAAAGACTTTTCTCATGGACAGCATTATCAGGAGAAAAACAACTGATGACTTGCATAAAAATTCCATTGCAATATACAGCTATTTACGGAATGAAAATGGTGCTGAAATAAGTCGCTCTACCGTGTCATGATGCTGACATCATACAGAACTTTATGGAAGAATCGGTGTTGAAAAATTTTTCATAGGTAAAAAAAATATATCAATGTACCCGACTGGCTTTTTCCAAAAAAACACAAAGTCTGGTCAAGGGAAAACTGGACAAAAGTACTATTTTTCTATCAATCGAATTTGAAATTGTTTTGAGAGTGACGGAAGACACCACGTCCAATGACCTAACATCAAAAGATATGATTAGACCTATATTATTCTAACAGTGAAGCACGGCGGAGGGCATCTTGTATTGTGGGGAGTATTTTCTTCAAAAAGTGTCGGCATGATATTTGCAGGGGTGCAGAAAGTGTTTTTACTCTCAACATTTCCCCCAATCCATATGAACATTTCCCCAAAATTTTAGAGTATGTTATAAATAAATGCTGTTCTACCATATGTATCGAAAATCCGTTTTTCCATTATTTCTCAACTTATGCGTAAGTATGTAAGGCAAGAGTGATTCTGAGTGAAAAAAAAATTCTGAAATTCACACCAAATTTTCTAAAAGGTTACGGCTGGGAAGGGGGGAGGGGGGAGAATCTCTCAGCATGAACTTTTTTTTTCGCGGCCCTTTCACTAAATTCGCTGTTTTTAGCGATCGTTTGACGAAATTTGTAGTTATTTCGTGCTATTTTAACAAAATTTGCGATTGTTTCGTGATCCTTTGATGGAATTTGCGTTTATTTTGTGATCTTTTGACGATATTTGCGATCTTTTAACGAAATTTGCAGGGGGTTTTGCCCGCTTTGACGAAATGTGTGGTCGTTTAGAGATTTTTTTAATGAAATTTGTGGCTGTTTCGCAATCTTTTGCAGTTTTTTCGTCATTTTTAGATGAAATTTGCATTCTTTAGCAATCTTATAATAAAATTTGTTGTTGTTTTGCCATGTCTTGATGGAATTTTGCGATTTTTTGATGAAATTTGAGGGGTTTTTGCATTCTTTTGACTAAATCTGCAGTTTTTTCACGATCTTTTGAAGAAATGGACGTTCATTTCGCGGTCTTTAGACAAAATTTGTATTCATTTCGTGATCTTTTGACAAAACATGCAGTTGGTTAGACAAAATTTGCAGTTATTTTTCGATCTCGTGATGAAATTTGAGTTTTTTTTTTCGTAATTCTTGGACAAAATTCACGGTATTTTTATATCCAAATTTTCGGATTAATAAATGTTTTGTTTTTCCCCCAGAAAATTCGTAACAGAATCACCCATAACACATCAGTTTTGTGAAAATCACCATACAGATTTTTCTTTGCAGTGAATTTTCTATCTCAGGGAATTATGGAATTCATCGTTAAAATCGAAATCAATTGTATATGTTTCTGCAAAATTTCCCCAGTTGGTTAAAATTTCCCCCGATCCTAGATCGCCGGATCGGACATATTCTGCACCCCTGATATTTGAAATCCACAGCAAAATGAATGATGTAATGCATAGAAGTATCTTGCAATATTATTTGCTGTCTTATTAGAGGAAAAATTTTGGTAGAAACTATTTGTTTAAAATGATAACGACATAATGAATGCATGCATGCCTTGACAATGGTTTTCACACAAAAAATTTCTTTTGTGAAATGCCCAACAATAATCCAATAGAAAATCATTTGAAAGTAGTTGTCAAACGTCTGCCAAACTATAAATGTTCCAACTCACCAGAAATTCCAAAAAAATGCAAGAAAGGTAAAAAAAATACCTTAGACGATTTTTAACCGTTGATTGTATGAATGTCACGTTGCTTGGCCGTAGAACTTATTACTAATGGAAATAAAATACTATTACCATAAAGTACTAATTGTAAAAATTGTTGATCACTGTAGTTTTCTATTTATAATATATTTTTTTTTAACATGCGAAGGTAGCCGGAAACTTTTGAGAATATGCGTTTTCCTTTGTACTTAATTTTTACAATTAAACATATTGATATTTGCATGTTATTCCATAAGTAAGTTCCTAACTATTATATCGATAAAATGTATAAGTATCACTTTGAGATTCCTCTTCATATGGATATAGTTACATTTTTTTGCTGGCCGGAAACTTTTGACTGCCACTGTATACATATGAGTCTCTATTTAACGAAATCCAGCATTCCAGTAAAAAATTCGTTATATAGAGAAATTCGTAGTATAGAGAATGGCGTTATAATTCTTATTTAAAGTAGGATTTTGGAACAATATTATTTTTGATGTGTTTAATCAAGATTTTTGATTTTTTAACAATAAATATTAACCTAATATTCCCTTTTTAAATTATTTAAGCAGTTTCAATAACGAGAAGATCAATTAAAGATCAATGAAAGATCAATGAAAATAAAATAAGGAAGACTTGTAATAATTTTAAACGAAGGAATCTGAAATTTTTTGCCTTAATTTCAAAATTGTTACACTCTTGAAAAAATAGTTCAAATTTTGGTATAGAATGAAAAATTGTGTAGGGACCGTTTTCTTCCATTTGAAGTTCTCTTCTAATAAGATCAAAAGAACTCTTTCTTTCTTTCTAGTCGATGATCAGGGCTTTACATGCCGAGCTGCCTCAGCTTAATGGGTTAGACACCTGGTATTGGGGACGGTGACCGCCTAATTACCGCGTAGCGGCAATAAACCTGATTCATTTGCTTTGCACGTCATTATATCTTCAATACTTGCTTCTCGTTTGAGCATACTTTGTTTTGTCGGCTGCTTAACGTTACATCCTGTTGTACTGCAAATGGCTACTCAAGCTGGTTTCGTAATTTAGAACCTTGATCAGATGATGAGACCTTCACCTGGCAAGGCACCTCAAGCGGTATAATTCACAGGTAACTTGGATGACTTTGCACCCACGACGGATTTTACATGCACTAGGCGCCATAAGCGTATATGTTGGGAATTTTTGACGATCCACTAAGACAAGCACCCAGGTCGGCTATTTAGATTAAGTGCTTTGTTGGTAATCTTTGTGATTTGACTGCACATTAGATTAACTATGTGATTTGTTGCCGCACACCTAGTACTCATCTTACCAGACGAAATGGGGCTGAATGATTTTGAGCCTAAACGGAGGTACTGAACTTAGCTGGGAGTGGGGGCAATATTGAAGGAATTAATAAGAGCAGAGAAGGGCCGAAAATATAAGTCGAACCGCAGAAGAGGAAATTTTGCACAGAAAAGTAAGGCAAACGAGAGCGTTGCAGAGGGAGACAAGATCACGCTTTTCTACTGTACCCCACCGAGATTTAAAAAAAAAAGAAAAAAACTGACTCTGTGGGTTGTTTTATCAGAGCGTGTCTGGTAGTTTGTGCGGATAGGATCTTATTGCACCTAATAAACAGGCGAGCTGTCAAAAAAGAGGATATTATACTTCATCCTCAGAATCCAAAATTATCCTCTAGTATAGAAACTCTGGCCTTCTTGAAGCAATTGTAAATTGTTTTTCCTTCAATAACCCCAATTGTTCCCGCTATTATATGTGTAACAATCCAATTGAGAGTGTTTTGAGAAGGATGTTGAAAGGTGCGTAGGAGGGGGAGGGGTAATTCATTGGTTTTAAAGAACAAGGAGTTTCTAGGAGAGAAGTAACCATAAAAAAACTCAGCAATGAACGATAAAAAAAGTGGAGATTGGTGATGGGAACTTGATTCCATGTGATTTTGAAGTTTTTTTTTTTAACTGAATAAATAAAGAACATTTTATGAATATATTCGTTATTTAGAGATAGATATATAGAGAAAGTTTTTAATGTAATCTTGAGAAAATGGAATCGTTCCAAATTAAAATTCATTATGTAGAGAAATTCGATGAATGGAGTTGCATTATAAAGAGACTCGATTGTATATACAAAGTGGTCCGTCGTGATAGAGTTCTTAGAGAGTTCATGATAGAGTTCATGATAGAGATGTCCTAACGAATAATTATTACTTATGCAATTACCTTTCATTGTAATGCTTTTCATTTAAAGGTAAATATAACCTTTTTATGACTTTTAATGCAAATAATCTTTTAATGACCATCATTTTATCATTTATGTGTACTCAGGTTTCAAAATACAACATCAACGATTTTTTCCTAATGAATTCCTATTTATGAATTTACTTTATTAATAATGACTTTGCCCAAGAGTTTTATAAAAGGGCGGTCTCTTTTATACGGAATGACACGGTCGATCGTAGTTTATATGTATATATGTATTTATACAGGGTGTTTCTAAATTCATGGTACAAACTTTAAGGGGTGATAGTACACATCAATTACAAGCATTACAATGAATATATGTATATATGTATTTATACAGGGTGTTTCTAAATTCATGGTACAAACTTTAAGGGGTGATAGTACACATCAAGACAAACAATATTAAAAAGGAAACTAACGGTCCCAAACGTCTTCCGAAGGAGATAGGCGCCATTAAAGTTTAGGGTCCAAAAATTCAAATGATTGTAAAAAACAGAAAAATTGGTCTATTCGTTTGCAATTTTCATTAAAACTATTCTTTATGTCAGAATTGTCTTGAAAATAAATTATAAAGATAAATTTAAAAAAATGCGGATAGAGGGCGCTTTAGACTTTGGAGTAACGAGCAACTATTTTTTACCGTTATTTTTTGCATCTCATTAATTTTTTTAGAAGCTTAGATATAAACTTAAATTTTGAGCTCAAAATCTAAGTCGTTGGGAGTGGTTAAGCAGACCTAACTGAACATTGAGGGGAGGTTCAAATTCCAAATGATTATAAAACAGTTGGAAATTGCACGTGAAGCGTAGCAAATGAGGTGCGTTCGTACGATAACGAAGTTTTAAAATATTCAGATCTTGTTGATATAGTACAGCGTACTTTGGATACAGTACAGTGGTCGAAACCTTTGTGTACCTGTAAATGTGCAGGGAGAAATTTTTATTATACTTCATTAACGTATATCTTATTAAAAAAATGTGAAGTAGTTTAATATAATTAAAACACGCCCAAAACAATGTTTTCCCGTATAACATTATTTAGTGGAATACATTTGTGTGGCCCTGTAATTTAATAATAAATATTCTTTGCATCACAGATTGTACAGAATGCATATTTTAGTACATACTTCAAAGATTCCTGCCTATTCTATTACGTTCAAATGAGTGTAACACCATTAAAATGCATTTGAAACTTTTTTTCGCATTGATCGTAATGCAACGGAATACGTTTGATTGTGCCTGTAATTAATCTATGCATCCGATTTTCATAACCTTTGAAATGACTCGACAAAATTATGTAATAATTATACGTTTTAAATTTCAAACGATTAAAATGCATTTAAAACTTTTTCCCCCATTGACTGTAATGTAACGGAATACTTTTGATTGTCCCTGTAATTGATCAATGCATTCGATTTTCATAACAATCGAAATGACTCGACAAAATTATGTAATAAATATACGTTTTAAATTTCAAACGATTAAAATGCATTTGAAACTTTTTTCCCTATTGACCGTAATGTAACGGAATACTTTTGATTGTCCCTGTAATTGATCTATGCATTCGATTTTCATAACATTTGAATTGACTCGACAAAATTATGTAATAAATATACGTTTTAAATTTCAAACGATTAAAATGGATTTGAAACTTTTTCCCCCATTGACTGTAATGTAACGGAATACTTTTGATTGTCCCTGTAATTGATCAATGCATTCGATTTTCATAACAATCGAAATGACTCGACAAAATTATGTAATAAATATACTTTTTAAATTTCAAACGATTAAAATGCATTTGAAACTTTTTTCCCCAATGACCGTAATGTAACGGAATCCTTTTGAATGTCCCTGTAATTGATCTATCCATCCGATTTTCATAAAATTTGAAATGACTCGACAAAATTATGTAATAATTTTGTATTTTAAATTTCAAACGATTCGGTTGGGTAGTTTTTGCGTTGTTATATGCGGACAGACGGACAGACGGACTGAGCGACAACAATATGTGCTACGTATTTATATAATTACGAGCGCACCTAAAAAGGAAATATTGGTCAATTGATTTGCGATTTTCATTACAATTATTCTTTATGTCAGTATTATCTTGAAAATAAATAATATAGATAAAATTCAAAAAATGCCGATAGAGGGCGCTTTAGACTTTTTGTAACGTACAACTATTTCTTACCGTTATTTTTTGCATCTCATAAAATTTTTTTAGAAGCTTAGACATAAACTTAAATTTTGAGAGGAAAATCTGAATCGTTGAGTGTGGTTAAGTAGCGCAAATTGAACTGTGTTTAACGGAGGTGGGGAGATTCAAATTTCAAATGATTATAAAAAACAGAAAAATTGGTCAATTCGTTTACCGTTTTCGCTAAAACTATTCTTTATGTCAATATTTCCTTAAAAATAAATTGTAAAGGTTAATTTCAAAAAATACCATTAGAGGGTGCCTTAAACTTTAGATTCCAAGAGCTATTTATAACCGTTATTTTTTGTATCTAATTAAATGTTTGTAAAAGTTCAAACTTAAATTTTGAGCTCAAAATCTGCATCGTTGTAAGTAATTAAATAGCAAAAAATTAAAATGAGTTCGAGGGGTTGGGAGGGTAACATTTTAACTCCTGAACACAGTTTCAGTTTGCGCTTCTTAACCCCTCCCATCCATTTAGAATTTGAGCTCAAAATTTAAATCAAAGCATTTACAAGCATTTAATTAGATACAAAAAATAACGGTTAAAAATAGTTGTTTGTTACTCTAAAGTTTAAGGCGCCTTCTAATGGTATTTTTTGAAATTAATCTTTAAAATTTATTTTTAAGGAAATATTGATATAAAGATTAGTTTTAGCGAAAACGACAAACGTATCGACCAATTTTTCCGCTTTTTATAATCATTTGAAATTTGAACCTCCCCACCCCCATTTAACACAATTCAGTTTGCGCTACTCAACCACTCCCAACGATTCAGATTTTCATCTCAAAATTTAAGTTTATGTCTAAGCTTCTAAAATAATTTTATGAGATGCAAAAAATAACGGTAAAAAATAGTTGTACGTTACTCCAAAGTCTAAAGCGCCCTCTATCGGCATTTTTTGAATTTTATCTTTATAATTTATTTTCAAGATAATACTGACATAAAGAATAATTTTAGTGAAAATCACAAATCAATTGACCATTTTTTCCATTTTTTATAATCATTTGGAATTTGAACCTCTCCTCACAGTTCAGTTAAGGCTGCTTAACCACTCCCAACGACTTAGATTTTGAGCTCAAAATTTAAGTTTATGTCTAAGCTTCTAAAAAAATTAATGAGATGCAAAAAATAACGGTAAAAAATAGTTACTCGTTATCCAAAGTCTAAAGTGTCCTCTATCGGCATTTTTTGAAATTTATCTTTATAATTTATTTTCAAGACAATACTGCCTTAAATAATAGTTTTAGTGAAAACCACAAACGAATCGACCAATTTTTCTGTTTTTTTATAATCACTTCAATTTTTGGACCCTAAAATTTAATGGCGCCTATCTCCTTCGGAAGACGTTTGGGACCCTTAGTTTCCGATTTAATATTGTTTGTCTTGATGTGTACTATCACCCCTTAAAGTTTGTACCATGAATTTAGAAACACCCTGTATATATATATACATCTAAATGTGGTACGTTTTCTAGAGCTTATATTCTGAATTATAATTAAATATTTTGGTACTACTTGGCTATCCCGTCGACCAATTTCGCCAAATTATACAAATCGCTAAACTAATAGCCAAATTATACCTATTGACATAATTTTTGTTTTAAATAACGTAAAAACAAACAATTATTAGAATATTGATAAAAATAGAAACAAAAAGTCGAAATAAAAATCACTTAATGATGTTTTAAACACGCGTACGGTATTTAATGTCATTAAATGTGACATTCACGATCATCCATTATTAGTATTTAATCTTATAGTTTGGCAAAAGCTTTTTCGTCGACGGGTTAATCAAGTAGTACCAATATTTTTATAATACAAAATTTTATGAATATTCAGAAACAAATATATCATTTTATGAAATTTTACTGAAGGTGCTTAAAATATACAAAACTGTATTTTTATTAACTTTTGTGCAAACTTTTGCTCAGCATCAGATAAATACATGAAAAACAAAAAACACATTGATATAAATGTGAAATGTAGTACTTTACTATTGGAGAATAAAACTAACCAATAAAAGTCCTTCGGCCAATGCCAGGAGGAAGAGGTAGCTTTCATACTCTTTATTAAAATAATAATAATAATAATCAGTTATGGTATTTAGGCATGCGATTCACTCAATTATTAGGAATTTCGATAAACTAATCAATTTTATACAATCTGGTTTTATTTAAAGCGATTCATATTTGATGGCTGTGTTATAAAGAAGAGCCTGCCATTTTAAATAATCATGATGGGTGAAATTAACCAATGAGCTTGATCGAGATCTTGTCAAGTTCTTTGCACATACTCACTCACATCGAAATCGGTTGATACATCCGTGTGTTGATGCCAGCAAATAGATTTTTCAAAATATTACTCACTTTAGAAATTCAAAGTGTTGTAATTCAGCCATTTTTAAAGATAATGAGCGTGTTCAGCAGTTACGCACGTCAAGCGCGCGCGCTCAGGATTCAGGGATATGGAATGAAATCTTATTGCGGCTGTTCAAGTACCGAACCAGGCGCACAGTACTCAGAACTGTGCGCTCAGATACAGACTAAGAACAGTTCATGGATTTGATTGGACGGTGCTAATGAAAAGATCATCTGTTACCTTCATGAGCTTAAAATCAGCGATTCTAAGTTCGAATCTTTCGCGTCTATAAACTGTGATTATATATATTTTTTTTTAATTATTAATAATTGTTTGCTTTATATTAATAAATAGGATTTTTTTATTAAAGATAATTTTTTTATATTAATAATACAGAAACACATGTATTTCTATTACAATAATGAAATACCTATTTAAGTATGAGAAAATATGATATTTTAAGAAGAAAGTTTTACATTTGAACTCATTTAATATTTTAAGTATCGTTCCAAAGTGATATACATATTAAGCAAATAAACAA
The DNA here is from genome assembly GCA_964019185.1 of Maratus speculifer. Taxonomy (NCBI): domain Eukaryota; kingdom Metazoa; phylum Arthropoda; class Arachnida; order Araneae; family Salticidae; genus Maratus; species Maratus speculifer. The sequence continues at coordinate 118,956,818 of OZ025298.1, forward strand.
CAATAACAACAACAACAAAAATTAAAAAAGGTATACGAGTAAAAGAATTTCTTGATGTTATTTATTCATTCTTTCTTTTTTTTTTAAGTACTTTAGAAGCAAGTTTAAGATACAAATCATATTTTATAATAACAATAGTTATTAGAAAATAACTAGCTTTATTTTTTTAATATTATTTTTACTCAGGGCCCGACTTATGCAGGCCTGCATAAGTGCCTCTTGCCCTCTTGCCCCGGGGCAAGAGGGGCAACTGCCCCGGCCTCTCCCCCCCCCTTGAAACTAATCAGGATTTTTACTAAAAGGTGCCAAACGATTAGAATCAGCCAAAATGACCAAAACTCATATATTTGCAAACAGTTAAGAAGATAGTGCGGTCCTCCTTCCCCTCTTTGCTTCCAGTATCCATTTATGCGAAAAACAAGCTACATCATTAGACAACTAGTGATTAAAGTTTTATTATAACAATTTAGTATTCTGTAATAATTGTAATCATTACAGAATACTATTGTATTCTGTAAAATATGCAATTATTAAATAAGAAATATGTATACTAAAACCTTTTCTGAAAAATTGTCAAACTAACAGTGCAAATTCCATTGAAATACATCCAATGTAATAAATTAAAAATAAACCTTATAACATGTTGATATCACAATCTTGTTGATAACAGCATTTTAATTATCGCGAAAAATATAAAGCAACTGATAAATCATTTTTAAATAAATAATAAAAAAAAATTGTTGAAAAGTTAAAATCTTTAAATCACTAATTGGATTGTTAAATTGTATCAATCAACCTACCAACAAAAGTTCAATAGAAGCACGAAATGCACAATCACGTGATCAAATCACTCACATTTTTTTTTTTGAGTTATGCGCGTCAAGGTTGGTGGTCATATTTTAAATGGTGATCGGGCTTAATTAGATAAAATAGGTCACGTAATATATTTTGGGAATATTTTAGATTTTATGTGAGTGACCGCAGATATGTATTTCTGCTACGAGAATCATGTTTTGGAAAGATAAAGGAATATAGTATTTGAATTTACCAATTTTGAACCATAAAAATAATTCAATAATTGAATAACGTTAAAATTCCCTTATTCGATAGTACCTACTCCATGCAGAATCTTCTGAGCGCGCGCGCGCAAAAATGGTGTCATTTGAACACGGCCAAAGACAAAACAAAAAATGCTCTGGAATCTTTTTATAAACTCAAACACAGAAAAAAGTATTTTTCAAGGTTTTTTTTTCTTTTTGTACTTAAATTTAAATTTATTTTTTTTTCTAATTTTAAATTGCCGCCATTTTGAAACAAGATGGCGGATAATACTGGCCAACAAACACGGTCGAAGCATTTGTATGTACTACATACACCTAAATCGGTACATTAATGCACGTGTGCCCAAAAATCAGCCATTCCAAAATGTCAGCAATACTAGAAATTCAATTGCTATAATTTAGCCATTTTTTTAAAACACAAGGCATTTAAAAAAAAATGCTCTGGAATCTTTGTATCAAGCTAAAACACATAAAACAAAAATCTTTTTTAACTTCTAATTTTTGTGCACCTAAATTTAAACTTTAAATAAAAAAATATTAAATGGCCACCATTTCGAAACATGATGCCGGATGAAACTGGCCAACGAACTCGGTTCAACCATTGATATATACTATGTACACACTAGGTTACAGCCAAATCGGATCAAAATACTCGTGTTATCACGTGACAAAAATAATTCCGTTTCATTGCGTTAATAATTCCGTTGTTTGCATCAGATTCAAACACACAGATGAAACATATTTTTCAATTTCTAATTTTTTTTCTTTTTTTTTACTTAAATGGCTGCCATTTTGAAACAAGATGGCGGATGATGCTGGTCAACGAACTCGGTCGAGACAGTAGTATGTACTATGTGCACACCAAGTTTCATTCAAATTGGTTCATAAAAACGATAGTTACAACATATATCTAAAATAGAGAGGAGGGGGGGGGGATATTAGGAGAAATGCAAAATTTACATTTCGTCTTGAACAATTCCCAACAGCTTAGACCATAACTCGAGAATGTTAAGGAACAATCGATGGCTGTATGGTATACATTTTCTACATAAAATTTTTATAGACTCTCTAATTATTGAATCGTGATAAGTTGAAATATGTTTAATTATTTTTGCCTGACCAAAATGCGTTTTAACCGATTGCTGTTGTTTAATCTTGACACTGCAGCATTAGCTCTATTGTATTTTAAATCTAGAACATGTTCTTTCAATCGAGTTTTGAATTTACGTAATGTCATACCTATATATTATTTTTCTTTATATCCCTTTTTTTTATTTGTCATTTACTTTTATTGCGATTGTAATTCTATAGATTCCCAAGAAATCCTCCATCGGTTTTGGATCAATCTTATTGCATAGCAAAGTTCTCAGCTTTACAAGGGGAGGGGACCTTTAATCAAATTTACATGATATTTCTTTACGTTTAATTTTACGTTTTTCATAAAGTTTAGGTATATATTGGAATTTGCAAAATTAATTAGGAGTTCTTGTATATTTTTGGTTATAGTAACTTCGAAACTTATACTGATATATTAATTTATTGAAACACTTTTTAGAAAAAACATTTTCATTTGCTATCTTCTATAATCTTGCTAATTCATCACTAATGTAATGTTCAATACATATTGATAAGTCTCTATGGATATTAAAACGGTATGCTGTCACTTTGTAATTTAATCGTGATGAAGCATTTCTAGCTATTGCATTATTTGAGCGTATATATTTTCGATAAACAGTTTTGTCAATCGTTAATTATTTGTTTCATAAGTTCTACGTTCAAGAAAGCTATATTACCTCCCTCCTTTTTTGTATCGAAAGTAAATTGTATTTTTCAATCTATTTCATTAATTTTTACCACTAAATCTGAACAATGTTCCCATACAATAAAAACATCATTGGCACATCTACAAAAATATGAAAGTTATGTATGAAGGTAAAATCATGTATAACAGTATTCTCTGTGTGTCTCAATTTAAGCACATAAACACAAAATGGAGGAGCCCGTCGGTGCACCATCGATTTGTCTATAACAAACAACCATAAACTTAAAAACATTGTTTTTTAAAAATAAAAATAAATTTTTAAAATTATTTTTAATTTCTTAAAAACATTATTTTTCAAAAAAATTATAATTTTTTAAATATTACTTTTTAAAAATATTTTTAAAACATTATTTTTTAAAAAAACTTAAAAACATTATTTTTTTAAAAAACTTAAAAACATTATTTTTTAAAATAAGATTAAACTCTAAAATAAGTGTGGTTTTAGTATTTATATCAAATGAATCACTACTAATCAATAGATTTTAAATAAACAAACCTAACTCAATCATGACGAATACAAAGATACTACATCTAAACTAGCAAAGATGCTATTTTTGGTAAATTAAAAAAAATCACTAAACAAAAGAGAAAAAACGCTTAAGCCATTATCACAATTTTCGAAAGTTTTATTTATTTTATTATTTTTTTTCAGTTTTAAATAGAGGAGACGGATGAGATTATGTTGGTTACTTCGAGTAGCGGCTTTTGCAGCGTAACATGATTTAGAATACTCTCTTTATTTTTTTTATAGTTCTGGTAGTGGTTTGAAAAGATGGATGTTTTTATATCATTTTCTCGCTCAAAAAAATCTTCGGGTTCACATAATTGATGTAAAATGCTTAAAAATCTTGAACAACCTTGTGTTTAGATGTTATTAGAACAAAACATTCCTGTAAATCGTAGAACCTTAACATCAGGACAAACTACCAACTTTCTAAAAAAGCCAAGCCTTATTTACCCCATGACAGTACAACAAAACGGCAAATCGGTTCTAAATGACCAAAACAGTCAGGATTGAAATTTTTTAAAACGTTACGAACTGTAGACACAAACTTTAACAATTACAAAGATAAAAATGAAACATTATTAATGAAAGTATCAGTAAGGAACATTTGTCACAAACTTTAATTTTTTTTAAAAATGTCAAGTTTTTTCTGTCACTGTATAAAGTACGCTGCTGAAGAAATTAGAAAATCAAAATGAGGTAGAATAGTTTTTAAAAGATAACAAACAATTTCTCCAGATTGTATTGATTTGTGCTTGCAAACATTTGATTTTGTACATTTTAAACACCTAGTAAAATTCTAAAATGATATATGTGTTTGTGAACATTTATGTGATATTTTGACATTCGTATGTTGTTTAAAGTAAGTACGAATATGTTTTGTCACATCTAAAATTTTTACAAAGTATTTTTATAATACTTTAACTTAAAATAAACATTAAAATAACCTTTTAATGACCATCTTTTTGTTGTTTAACGTCCTTTTTTTTTCAGTGTGTATAGAAATTTCGTGTAATAACATAATGTTAAAAAATGGAAAAATAAAGATTGGCGATCACACAAAATCACTAGAAAATGTCCACCATATTGGAGGTGAGTTAAGTAAAAATGGTAGATGAAGCAAACATACAAATGTTTTCAAATTTAAAACTCACGGAGCTAGTTGCAGTAACAATAAACATTTTAAAATTTTCTTGAACGCGCTTTATGCTCCGAAATAGAAAACCCAATCTTAGGTAAATTATATTTCTAAGTTTTTTAATTATTAGCAAATCTTAATCAAATTATTCAAATCTTGGACTCTAGTTTTGAGAGCATTGAAAAATATTGTTAAAATAGCAAATAATGCACTCCTTAGTCAATGACTTATCTAGTACTCCTTATTTTCCAAGTATCTGGAAATCCTTAATTTAATACTTTTTTCTTTTTTTTCCACTCGCTTTTTAGTTTTTGTTTTGCTTGTTCTCCGATAGATGTCGCTACTTGTCCTCCCAGTTGTTTTGGCTGCTTTCTTATCATTGGTTGCTTTTCTTTAGGCGGGATTGTTCCCATACTGGGCATATAAGCCATCGTCTCACCGTCTCTTTGCTCAGTTTTGCAATTTTTTAGTTCGCTGAGTTTTGCACTGATGAAGAATCTCGATAGTAGATTCGAAATATAGCTATTTGGTACCTTCTCATACTTTATTTGTGCATTTATAATCGTTGGTTTTCTATCTTTAAACATTGAAAAATATTTTTCGTATAGATCTCCATCTACAATCAGTAAATTAGGATTGCATTGTGGAAATACTTTTGATAAAGACTTATAATTGCTGATAATGATCATTAATACATCTTTTTATAAACTAATACTCAGTAATATCTATTCCAAAATGTTTATTATTTCATATGTGTTATTCTAAACTTAATAAAATAAAATTCTGTCTGATACAAATTCTAAATGTTATTAACTTAACATAATAATCAATAAAATTACATAATTTGAATCTCGAAAGTCTAAAAGAATAGTCCCCAAAATATTTTCGAAAGTTACTATAATCCCTCCTTAAATGTGTAATAAATTATATCTAACAGGTCTTAATAATTAGGAGGTTAAAATTGTGTTTCTGAGTTTACTTCTTAGCATAAGATTAGAACCTAGGTGAAAACTATCTTCAGGCACAAAATACATATGAAACAAATCATATAACATCTTTGCTGTTCATTTGCCTTAAATGTAAAATGCAGTCTATTACGTTTTAGCCTTTAACTGCACATTTGAATAAAATATTCCATTTACAATGTTTATCTCTATTAACTGAAACAAACATTAAATAATGAAGATTATAATCTTGAATACTTTTCAAAGAATAACCTTTGGGAATGGTTCTATTAACATATTAAGCCATTTCTTTCTAAGTGAAAGCATAGGATTTTTATTATATTGTTTTTAAAAGAAACTAAAATAAACATTATTCAGTAGCACACAAATATGGACCAATGTCTCGATCAATATTGACCAATATCTGGAAAGTCATTGAATCTCAGATGACAAATTTACAACATCTGCCGATATTCAAGGATGTAGCTTAAAATTAGTTTTTAAGAAAAAGTATCTCAAGCTTTTTTTTACATTATTTATAATATAATAAGAAGTAAATACTATTCTATACAATAAAATTTCACAATATTTTCATTTTAGGAAAACGTGATTTTTTTATTTATATTGCACAATATTCTAAAAATAATATTGCTATTCTAATATTCAGAGATATATATCGACATTCATAAAAGGAATACCAATTTTCAGCCATTTCAAGTTATCTGTGGATATTCAGTATATCTGACTAAATTCGTAATCAACGTGAATGGAAAGTTTTGAATGACCACCCATTTCAATCGTTTTCGTCGAAGTGTATTTGATAGAGACGCCTGCCATGAAATTTTCATTATATAAAAATTTTCTTTGGGAAACTATAATTTTTTATATGCAATCAGCTCCCTTTAATTCGAAATTGGATAAATCGAATCTTCGCTTAATTCGAACTAAACATGAAGTCCCGAAATTTTCAATAGAAGAATAACGTTAAAAATGTTCATTTATTCGAACTCATTTTCTCTTGACTTCTTTTAATTCGAATTAACGATATTCCTATTTTTCATTTCTCCTTACTTCCTCCGGGTTTTAGATCCTTGAAATAACTTTATTTATTTTATTTTTGTCAGAGTTTTTCTGAACCAGTATGCATATAGTCCCATACATTTCATAACCCCTTTTTCTAGTACCCCGTCTGTTCATCAATGACACCTTCATTCCATCTTCATTTGTATTTGTTCCTAATTCCTCAATTAGTTTATATATTTATTTAGGATATACTCTCTGTTGCACCTGAATCGGACTGTATTTTTCCTACGTCACTCATTTACCGGAACTCTGCGTGGAGATTATTAAAGAAACGAAAGGTAGCGAAGCTGTGTGACGAAGAGAAAAGGAAATAAATAGAATGCTTTCAAAGACGGCAAAAGATGTGAATTAAAACTAAAACGATGAAATTCAACGATTTAATAGTAGAGTTGCAAAGGCTGGAAAAAACTGGGTTTATTCCCGGGAATAAACCGGGTTTTTTGGGAGGGAAATTTTGAAAATTTCCGGGAATTTTTAAAACGTTTTAAACACTGAAATATTTAATTTATTATTTAATATTTTTGTAATGATTTCAATTATTTTATTCTTAACTGTAATTGCAAGAACAACTCAACTCTTCTGAGCTAGCCAAACGATGATAGCATGGAGCTAACCGAGGAAGATACAAAACACGTTTTCTCAGCTTCTGCTTTCATTTCTCAGATTCCGTATTCCGTCCAATTTTGTATTGAAATGACAAGCACAAGACATCATTTCCCTCTTTTATTCTACACAGATTCCTTAAATTAAAGCAAGTAATAGGTTTTAGCTTGATTATTAACAATTTTTATTATAAAGTATAAAATCCAGGGATGTAACTAAGTGATTTAGCTGAATACGGATTATTCGACCGAACTTTGGATTCCGATTTTTTTAAGTACTTTTATTGTTATAATTAATTTCGTTTTTCAAACTTTAAATGGAAATAAGATTAAACATTAATTAAAATGGATACTTTTATTTGTATGTTTAAAAATTTTAACAGTTTGGTGTATTTTTGGCAAAACTTCGGATACCTAGATTCTGATTCTAATAAATAATAAAAAATGACTTATTGAATCTAAATTACTATTAGCAGAATTATTCTGTTGGTTAATACAATTCGTATATATTTTAGCTGATATAGCAACCACTTTAATGCACTTTTAAATTGTTTATTTTTTATTTTAGAAAACTTATATCTGCATAGAAAATTAAAAATTTGTACTTTATATTGAACATATCAAGTTAATATTCTGTAAGTCAAGATAGAAAGTTATACAGAATATCCTTCATTTCTATTGATATTTTACTAAAATATTCATATATGATTGCTAAACATAATTAAAATTAATATTTATCATAAGGGAGGATTGGGTTTCCGGTTTCATAAATTATGTTCTCTCTCCATTAAAAAAAAAAAAAAAAAAAAAAAAAAAAAAAAAAAACTTTCTCGCTAAAATTTTAGGCATTTTTTTTTCTTTCAGGAATTCACAATCGCCTCTGCCTTGGAAGTACAGTAGAACCCCTATAATCCGGATTGGGTTTTTCACTTTTTTTTCAAGTTTGAGAAGCGATTGGCTAATTTCCATAACATTAACTTGTTGCATCGTCGTATTCTGTATAATAAAACAAAAAAATTTCGCCAGTCGCTTCTTAAAGTTGAAAAAAAAAATTAAAAAACCGATCCGGATTATCGGGGTTCTACTGTATTAGAATCTTTTAAAAATCAATCTGAAGAGGAATTTCGTTTTATTGATGAGATATATTCTAATTCCAAAGCTGTGGGATTGATAATCCTTTTTTATCCCCGCTTTCTTTTTATTTTCAACAGGTGCAAGAAAACAGAACTTTTATCGTTCTGCCATCATTGTACAGTGATATTTTAAATGAATAATAATTGTGACTTTTTGCAGATCTCTGCTAGTCTTTTGATATCGTATTAGTTACAAATTTGCTATTTTAAAGATATTTTTAAGATCATGAGTGCGTATTTTGGATTAATGTTTTATTTCTATGTAAGAAGAGATGTTCAAATGAGAAATTAATCCTTAATCAATTAAAGATGTTATAAATGATTTTTGGAGCATATTTTTTGGAATCGAGCTTTAATGACACAAACTTTTTAAGCGTGGGTGAACTTTGATTCCAAATCATCAGGCTCAAGCTCTGAAAAAAAGTGTGTGAACTCATCTTCAATGTATGTACAATATAGAATCATTTATCCAGAATGGTTGGGGTTTGGATGTATTCTGTATAACTGGTTAGGCATTAAACCAACGTCCATTTGACAAGTTTAGTGGAAGGATTAAGAATCGGATTCAGACAAGATCAAAGATTAGCATTTTTTTCTCGACTATTGACTGACAGATTTTGTTATTTTCTCGCGACTCTGATAATTTCACAACATTTCAAAGATTTTTCTCTCGATCGACTTACAAACTTTTGCGATTTCTGATGAATTAAGCGAATTTTTAGTGACCAATTGAAGAATTTGACAATCTTTTCTTTCTACTGTTTAATAAAATTTGCTGCTTTTTTTTTTAGACTTGTTAGAAAAAATCATGAGGTTTTTTTTTCCACGACCTATCAATGGATTTTGTATTTTTTCTGCAATCAAATGAAAATTATCCCGATTTTTTTTCCTATTACTGACTGACAAGTTTCATGAATTTTTTCCATGACCGATTAACAAATTTTGCAATTTTTGAAAATTAATTTTACAATTTTCTTCTGCGAAATTCACTTTAATATTCGTAAATCTCCCAGTCAATATATGGATTTCGTGTTTTTTACTTGCGATCAATCAAAGAATTTCTCTGCTTTACCACAAACGATTGCTCAATTTCACTATTTTTAAAGGGCCCTGTTGACGAATTTTGCTATAGTTTTCTGTGAACAATTGATGAATTTCTCGGTTTTTCCTCTACAACTTACTTGCAAAACTCACTGTTTTTTAATTTTATCGATGGATGAATTTTGCGAGTTTTTTTTTCCCTGTGGCCATTTTTTCCTTAATTGATTGCAAATTTCTCAATTTTCTTCACATGACCTATTGATAAATTAAGCAAAATTTGCGATTTATATCGCACAATCAATGGACATATTTCATTTTTTTCTCCTGCGTCTGATAAAGGGAATAAATCAAAAGGATATGAGTCAAAGTATAGTAAGGATCAAAAGACAAATAAAATATTTAAAAAGAGCCGCGAAGTATACAAATTCAACACTAATACAACCTTTGCTTAAACGTTCTAGTAATAATAAAACATGTGCATAAAATTTCCAGATATAGTACTCTCTCTCTCATTAATCTGACTCTGCTTAAGATATATCACTTAAGATTAACAATTTTTATTAAATTAATGTGACTATTTTAATCTTAACTAATTACATTATTTTTATTTCAGGTCATGCAAAAAAAACCCGTAGTTGTATCAATGCCCATATATTCCAATGGTAAAGATGGTGAGGATCCTCCCATCAACGTGGGGTCTCAAGAAATGCTGATTGATCCTGAAAGTGTACTGCTAAGTCAAGGCCATTCAGAATCTACAACTGCAAGTAGTGCTGTTCCAATTTCAGACAATCTTCCTGTCGCCACCACAAGTCCTTCGGAACCTCATTCAAGCAAACCTGTTTTACGAGCATTTTTTGATTCAGTCTCGAAAGTGGAATCTGAAAATATAGACTCTACTTTTGCTAAAGCAGTTTTTTCTGAAAATTTGCCATTGACATTACCTGATAACAGTTATTGGCAACAGTTTTTTAAGCTGATTCGACTAGCATACAAAGTCCCTTCAAAGCATGATCTGAGCAATAGACGTCTATTTCCAGATAAAGAATATGAAAATGCAACAAAGTTTGTAGATGACGAAATTAAAAATGCTGACTTTGTGTCAATATTAACAGATGGATGGAGCAATATCCGCAATGAAGGTTTTTTTAAGGGTCAGGATTTATGTTCACTCGCTTTACGATTATTTAGTATTCCACCCTCCTCTGCCGCATGTGAAAGAAATTTTTCAACTTTTTCCCATACCCACACAGTGACACGCAACTGACTTAATAATGAGAGGGTGTCAAAACTTGTATCCCTAAGATAAACCTTATTCTGAAATCAAAACAACTGTCTCTTGATGACTATGAAAGTGACTAATTCAATTTAAAAATGTTAAGAATTTAAATAAAGTTTTTCATTTTGTATGTTTAGTTGGTATATGTTTACAGTCACTATGTATGCAGGTAACAGGAAAAAAGACCAGTATTTCTCAAATTTCAGATGATAGTAACACTTAAATTATGATTTCAGTTGTAAAAAATGTTATAAATGCAACTTGTAGTATCTTGTCATTTACTTCTTTTTGAGAAATGCTGGTATAAATATTTATTTAAACATATTTCTAGCATGATTTTCACTTTCAAATATTCAACAGGTAAGTGTTTAATTTCTTCCTAAAAAATAAAATTTTATATTTTAAAATGTATATGATTAGGAATTGTGATTATAAAAGTTCTATATTGTATAATTTTGGATTTTGGAACTGCTGTGTAGAATGACAAATGATCTGCTTAGATATATATAAATTTTTTTAACAATGACTTTTTTTAGTTACAACCTTTCAATTAACTGAATCGTGTTATATAATAATTTGTTGTCTGATTTAAACAAAAGTTTCATTTTTAACTTTGGCAGGAACTACTGAGCAAAGTTTTTCCCCCCGTATTTTATTTAAATATGTCCAACTGCATAGAATTAAAAAAAAATTAAATGTAAACTAAAGTCAATAAACCTTATGTTTTTGTTGTTGATAAAAAAGTGAGAAATTGAACCCAGGGATGTAGTGGAGGGTATATGCCAAGTACTTTCTGGATTTTTTTAAAGAAAGATCTATATATCTTGTTTTTAAAACAGTTTTTTGGTACTTGTTAGTTATCCCGTCAAACAAATTACTGTTGCCAAATTGTAAGATAAAATGCCAATAATGATTGTCATTAATTTTATTAATTGTAAGATAAAATGGCAATAATGGGCAATAATTCGACATTTTATTTGTATTTTTATTAATGTTATGCTAATTTAATAGTTTTTTTTTTTTTTTTTTTGTTATTTAAAATAAAAATTATGTCAATTTGTATAATGTGGCGAGTGGTTTGGCGATTTATTATAATTTGTTGAAATTGGTCGACGGGATAACTAAGTACCTTTTTTTTTTTTTTTAGTCCTGACTCTAGTGTATGTTCCATCTGGTTTTTTTATGATTACAACACGATTGAACCAAAATAACTTTTATAGCTCCACAAAAGCCGCCTCTTTTTAAATTATATAAAAGTAGATATGAGCAGGTGTTGTAATTCATAAATTGTGTAATTGAGACTATTTTCATTTTTTGATAAATGCAAGCAATCTTTTAGAAAATACTGTCTAAATTAGTACTTTGAACCAAATTTCAGACAAGACACTGCCGGAATGGAAAAAAACTTGTTGTCATATGACTACAATTGCTTAAAATTGGATAAGTTATTTATCAAAGAATTAAAAAATCATTTTCATTAGGAATCGCTTCAATAGGCCAGCCAATTATATGCATTTATGTTTAAAAATATGTCAGGATTTCGTGTTGTGCAGGGGATTTTAAAAGCTGCTTTTCATAACAAAATACAATAAAATCTAATTACAATGATAGAAAGCACTAATTAAATTCGCTATACAGAAAAATTTGTTAAAGTGGATCTTTTTATGATGAAATAGAAATTTTTTTTACAATCCATATATGTTACACTGAAAAATTATTGACATGTAACGAGATTCTACTATATTCTTATTTAAATATAAATCCATCCATGGATATTCATTTATATACTTTCAATACAATTAATGCAACAAGTGAACAAAACAGCAAAAAAATTTAATATTTAAACCCTTGTTTTTAAAGTAGAAAAGAATTCTGACTCTGAGATGCTTTTGTCACAAGGTTGTTCTGGGTATGAAACTATAGTAAATCTGTCTATACAACTATTTGTGTATTATGAAACTTACTGATTGAGTGCATAAAAATATTTACAATAAAAAATGTAAACAAAACCAGTGGAGTTTAAATGAAAACTAATAAATTAAAATATTAATAAGTTAGAAAGGGAAATGACAGATCATATATATTATAAAGCAGAAGTTCTGAAACTTCCAAACGAGTGTTTTCAAAAACTACCCGATGGATTTTTTTGCCGATTGTATCATTCGATAGGAAATATTTTTCCGAAGGTTTATGATTCAAATTTACAGGGATAACTCTGATTTTTCGTACTAAATTTCGTATTTTTCGGTTATTTTTGACAAAAGGGTTGCCAGTAGCTGTTTTTGGCGAAAAATATAATTGCCAAAAGAATTAAAATGGCTATATCTATTAGAAATATTACAAATATCTTGCAAATAATAGCAGAAAATAACTACTGATAATATTAATAATAATAAAGAAAGACCGCTTAAATGAGGCGTAATATTATAAAAATATATTTATCTTGAAAATGAAAAAAAATATTTGTAATGATTAAAAAATAAATTAACGCGAAATATAAAAATTGGTTCAACATTTGGCGACTTATCCCTGGTGTTAGAATAAAAACATGAATTTCAGAAATTGATTAAATGAATTTTGAATGATAAGTATTTCCCTTTTATTATTTTCTTTCTCTTTTTTATCGAATTTCCTATAATGTAACTTACAGCCGAAAAAAGCAGATCTGATTGTAAAAGACACTGTGAGTTGTGTATTCGTATCTATACCATTTTCATCTTGCTGTTGTCGCCAAAGAATGTGTTTTTAAGCCGAAAATGCACTGCTGACTTAATGCCTGACTTAGGTTCTTAAAGGTCGCAATAATGTTTTTTTTTTTTTTTTTTTTTTTTTTTTTTCAAGTGAAGATAATTTTTAGAGTATATTTTAATATTCAATCGTAAATTATATAGATATAACTCTTTTATTTCTTTTTGCAAATGTTTTCATTGTTAATTTAATTTTTCTTGCGCCATTTCGTCAATTTCACTTACAGGAAAAATTTGAGTTTTAAAATTTAAAAACTGAAGAAGGAAAGATTACCCCATCGATTAAAAATCAACCCCCAAATTCCAAGATTAAATGTCAATAATGGATGATCGTAAATGTCACATTCACTTGCCATTAAGCATAATATAAATACTAATTATGTCATCAAGTGACTTTTTAATTCGACATTTTATTTCTACTTTTATATATGTTCTGCTAATTTGTTTTTCGTTATTTAAATGAAAGTTTATGCTAATCTATATAATCTGGCTAATAGTTTGGCGATTTGTATAATTTGGCGAAATTGGTCGACGGTATAACGAAGTAGTATTGAAGGAAAAATTTTGCAATTCAAAGTAAATTTATGCAATTATGCGTTATTACTATAGATAAATTCAACATTTTGAAATGAAAAATTCCCGCTGAATAAAATTTACAAGTCTTTTTTAATTGACCACTTCCTCTTCAATATTTCTTCAAACAAACTTTCGCTATTCTCTTTTGCGCAGGCTAACAAAAATGTATTTTAAATATTTTATTAGATAAAACGTAAATAACATTTTTCTATTTAAAAAAAATATATTTTTAAAATCTAATTCTACCATTATGTGTCTTACAGGACAAAATAGCAGAATTACTTTTAAAAATGGTTTTATCTGTTAATTGTATGTTATTTGTTTATTTGGGTGTTTGAATTTATTTTTGTCATCAAACAATGCGATTTTATACCAAGAAGGAAGAAGACGGAGCGATGTTCACAATTACTAAATTCTCTCACTCTCTTTTAACCCTTTAATGATCATAGCATTTTCATTGCTAAGATGTCGAAATAAATGAATGACACCGGTAATTAAGAACAAATATATTTCTAAATAAGAAAACGTGATTTTTCACATACAAAATAAAAGAGATATTTTTAGATAAAAATACCGGTGTCAGTGTTGAGTATCGGAATTAAAATTTTGTGGTTTCGTGGCGAAACCAATGAACGTTAAAGGGTTAAATGTGTTAGAGCATTTTTAGATATTTTTTTTATGTTTAATTGTAAATATATAAATAGCAGTTATAGCACAAAAAAAAAAAAAAAAAAAAAAAAAAAAAAAAGGCGCATAATGTTTAAATTTTAGTATAAATGTCTTCCTCATCCAAACTGTAAAATAATTTAATTGCAACTTTTTAAAGTTTTGGCGCAGATGTCATATACGCACCGCATTCGCACGATTGCAACAAAATGGCGATTTTATGCCACACATGGTAAACCGACTATGGTTGTTTATTTATTAATAAACTATTTATTAACTTTCATTTTGTTTTTTAAAATAATATAAATCATTTTGTTCTATAGCTATTAATTAAACTTTTTTATTTATTTTTTTTTCAAATAATACAAAATAATTAAAAAATATTTATGAAATTGGTATTTAAAAACCAAGTTCTCCAAATTGGCGCCAGAAAAAATTGCGCCAATGTGGTGCATACATGACATCTGTGTCAAAGTTTTTTCTTATACATAAGTAGGGAAAATGCCGCATAAATACCGATTAAAGTTTTTTCCAAATGGAAATTTTGTCACGGATTTGGTCATGTACTCATCGAGGTATCTCACTGGCGCCAAAATGGCATTATTTGCCTCATATGATAATCCAGCTATAGATGTTTATCTGATGATATGTTGTTTATTTACTTTCATTTTTCTTCTTTTTTGAAATGACATTTGTTGTTTTCTTCTATAGTTACTTTTTATTTATTGTTAATTGCTGTTTAAAATGATAGAAAATAATAAAATATACATAAATTTCTTTGGTATTCTAAAACGAGGATTTTGCCACATTGTAGTTGCAAGATAATCGTGCTAAACCTATTGCGTATATGTCTTTTCTAGGAATCTTTTGTGAAATATGAAAAGTGTAAATTGGCTACTACTTGATTATCACGTCAACCAATTTCGCCAAATCGTTCGCCAAATTATACAAATTTACATAATTTTATCTTAAATAACTAAAGAGAAAATGCTTAAATACGAAAGAGCAAATAATTTTGTTTTCATTTTTCAGGAGGAAATTTTGCAATAATAAAGTAATTGTTATAGTGAGAATTTTAATGTGCTTTTTTTTTTTTATCGTTGGCAACTTGCTGTAACGAAAAATGTTTATTTTTTTTCCTGCTATTGTTTTGTAAGAACTGGTTTTATGAAAGCCATGTTAAGATGGTATTCAAATTTTTGAACCCTTCCCAATTACCACCCCCTTGGGCCGATTTTGTTCATTTGCAATTCCCGCTGAGATATTAACGATCTCAATGTACTTGACGAGTTTGAAGATGATTCTTGCATAATTGTGCCTTTTATCGCGCGGACAAAATTTAATATATATTAAACTTTTTAGGTGGGAGTAGCTTTGGGTTCCTGGTTTCACATAATGAAAAGTTGTGAAAAACTATTTTTCAGAAGTTGTACCATGATAACGACTGTAATAATTAATATTTCTTCAGATAAGGGAAAATTTTAAATCCTGTTGCCATAATGGTCTCATTTGCTTCCAAATGTGCACTGTTAGTAATAAACTAAAATAGTTACTTCTTAATAGCTGGTTTTTGCGCAGCGTTTAAGATAATTTAAAATCAGAATGGTGCATAAATCGTTTTCAGCAATGAGCAAGGTGCTGCTGGAGGTCCAAATTAACAAATTTAAATTCACCAGTTCGTTTCATCCACGGCCGATTTTGAAATATTGACCAGCGTAGCGGACATAGCCTGCTAGTTAATTTATAAATGTAAATATCGCCCTTGTTCTCAGATTCAATATAAACAGAAAAATTAAATAAAGAATATATGGTGGATATGCCAGGTAACAGAAAGTAAACAATTTTAAGAGAATAATTGAAATCTTCATTCATTAAATCACCATTGCAAAGCTGATGAATTTTAGGAATTTAAAAAGTTGCAAAGTGTTAAAATAACAAATCTTGTTAATTAATAAAAAATCCATTTAAATTTCTCAGAATAATGAGCAATGATGACCTAAAATGAAAATTTAAAGTTGAAAAATGACGGGTTTTGTTTACTTTCAAAACTTCTCCATAATTTCCAATATTCCCCAAAATTCCGGGTTTATTCCCCAAAATTCCCGGGTTTATTCCCGTCCCTCAAAAACTGTGGGTTTTTTGCATCTCTATTTAATAGTGACTTGCTAAACAGTTTAAAACTGAAATACTAAACTGATAAAATGTACGACGGATGGATGGTTTTTAAGGATTGTTGTGAAAATTACGAAGAATGAGTTGATATTTTATTTTTTATTTGTTTGTTTCGTCTGTTCGTTGTACAATAAATGTATGTGTCTGTCACAGAGATTAGTTTTTATTTCGAGTAAGGTCTCGTCCATCCCATATTTATACCTTTAAATTTAATATTAAGTCACATTCTATTAATAACAGCCGAAATATGTGAAAAATACAATAACAATAATATCTTTGCAAGAATACCCCTTTAAACATACATACTTTTCATATTTCGAACATTTATTGTGGTCCGTTCCAATCACCAATTCGTTATCCATACAAGTTCGAACTAACGAGAGACGACTGTATGTGCCTGTATGTGAAAAAAAATTACTTAGAAATCTTGTGAAATTCGAATGAAAAATTTTCTATAGTGCAATCTATATATAAATTTACTGAGATTGCAATACAAAAAAATTCTCAAGAAAAGCATTTAAAATCTATTGATATACCCATAAAAATTAATAAAGAAATAATCAATTATTGCTTTAAAATTTTTTGTATATAAAAAAATAATAATGTAGTGTCTATAACGATGTTAAATAAAATGTTAGTTTTACAAAAAATAAACGATGATTTTTTATTACATAATTTTTTATGTAAAAAATAGAGATCAATTTGTGTGTTTTTAAATGGATACTCGTATCATCTTTTTAAAGTGGTCTAGATATAGCCATGAGAGTATAATAATCGATTTCAGGTGTCTCAAAACCCAGGCCTTCAGATTTGTACATTTCTGATATTGTTTTAAATACTTTCAGTATATATTTCATACATCGATGTATTCACACTTACAAAGGATAAATCTTGCAGAGTCAATTTACTGAAGACCGATCAAGAAATATGAGTTCTACAGCATTATTTTCACGACGAAATATAGATTCTAGTTTCTATAAAGGCTTGAGTTTCAATAGCTTTTGCAAACGAGGCAGTTCTTTCCTTTACATATTACACAACAAGTGTTAGAGTACTTACAATGATGTATTCATAAATGTATATCAGGTTTCTCATTTGTGGTCTCGTCGGCAGTAATCATTGAAGCATAATTTCTTATAGTTACATCAGGAGAAGAAATAGAAGTATTTTGAGAGTGAAGATCACAAAATGCATACTATCTACATTTAGAGCACTACTTAGAACCGCTCTGTAGATTGCAGTTTTTGGAACATCAAAGTATCGATATAACTTTTTTGTTAGAACAGATACGAAAAATTTTCCGCCAGGTTTTACAACAATAACACTGACATACAAGCATTATTTATTGGTAGTTTCTTTAATAAATATTTGCAAAAATAGTGTCAGAAAACAACACTGAAATTTCAACAACGTAAATATTTTTATTATAGCAAAACAAATCTGAACGTTCCGAAAACACTGCATTTGATTCGGAACGTTCAAATGATGATAAAAGATAGAATAAAGTTTGATTGATAAAAGATAGAAATACGCACTGAACCCAAATAAAATAATGTTCCTATGAAAGCTTATAAAGAGTAGTATCATTGCATGTCGAAATTCATTGGGTTAATCGAGTGCTTCTTTAAAAAAATCAACTCAAAGACACAAAAAATGACAAAAATGTAGAAAAAAAGCCAAAACACTCGGGCTATAATTTCCATGACTTACTACTTTATTTATCATGTAAAGCTTATACTAAACAAAAATACATAGCTTTAATTATGCAAAGCCACTCAAAAGTTATCAGAATACGAAACTTTTTTTTCGGGTATATGATGGGCGAAAAATAGCTCTTATGAGTCCACCTCCTTTTGTACTACAGTAAATATGAGTTTAAATTTTTAAATATATTTAAAAATAAACCTTATACTGTTTTTTAAGCCCAAATAAAAAAGTATATAATCTTTTTTTTTTTTTTTTTTTTTTTTTTTTTTTAATCCGACTCTCATTTAAATACATTTATCAAAAATAAGTTAAATAAATTCTACATTTTTGAACTCCTTTTTGCATGAAAAATAATTTATTTTTGAAGGTAAATTATTAAAAATGGTTAAGGTAATTCTTTTAGAAATACTTTTGTATAAATCTGTCTTTTTTATTTAAAAAAAAAAAAACATTCAAATAATTAAGTGGTATTTGGAGAAATGTATTTTAAAGTAATTGATAGCTAAAATTAATAGGAAACAGTTGTTAATATTATTATTTTTTCCATTTCTTTTCTCTTTTATTAAATATGAATTCAAAATATTAGAATAATGAAAATAAAATTCTAGGGGTTTCTTCAATTAAACTTTTCTCTTTTTTTTATGAGATGCAAAAATAATAAATAAAATAAAGCTCTTCTTTGAATTCCTAAATAATAATTAAACATGGGTATTTTTCTGAACAGACCTGTTTTTTTATAATTTATTTCATGGCATCGCAAACATGTATATCTTAAATAAATTTCTTTTCAGCAAAACATTAAATAAATAGCAAATAAATAAACCATGCTAATATTAAAAGAGACTAGTCCTAAGTGAATGTACAGAGCACAACTTCAATGTTAAAGTATATATATTAAATATTTAGTATTGAAATATATCTCACCCTTTCTCTCTTTTATTTTTATTTTTATTATAATTATTAATTTTACTTAATAATTATTTTATGTTTACTAACTTGCGATGTCATATCATATAAAGAAAATGTTAAGGGTAAAAAAAAATATATATTATAATTTTTATTATTTTTATTATTTTAAGAATTAAGTGAAGAGTGTTTTCAATTTATTGAAGCAAAACGAAATTTTAAATTAATTTAAAGAGCCCTGCAAAGCTCATTTTTACAGGAATCTCCAGCAGATGACGCTCCTTATTATAATGGGAGGAGCTGCAGATTGTTTATCCTGAAGCGTTGTGCGATTTAGCGCCGACCACAAAGCTATGCCCCCAACTACTTCCTCTCAGCCACAATCACATTCTACGCAGCCTCAAACGTAGGTTATATCATCTGCCAATGCTCAGCAGTAGTATCAAAATCGGAACAATCAGTCTAATACTCCGTCTTTAACAATTAATCACAGTTATTCTATTAATTCCATAACTCAAAGTTATATGAGCCATTCACAGTAAAAATTATTCTTCTGTCGGGAATAACAAGTTTTTTTGTATAAATTTCAGATCTTTTTTCTTTAAACAAGATGCACTAGATACGCTTGACATATAGATGTCGCAACAATGTAAAGAGAAAATCATAAGCTCGCTCATAAGACAACTTTCTATAATCTTCATAAATTTTGTGAAAATCAAAAAGGGATGTTCAATAATTTTTAAGGAAAACAAAATTCTATTTCTACAAAAATTTCGAAGCTAAACTTAAACGATAATATAGATACATAAAAATAAACATACATCTCTACATAATAAAATATAATGTAACAGATCCAGGACAAAGTCATCGATCTTAGGATGTTATACGATCGATCCTAGCCACGTTAGGCCCACTAATTTCCAGATGAATATAGAAAAACTTATATGCCTAAATAAAATCTGTTTCTATCTGAAATCCCTTCTGATCAACATGATTTTCTAGAAAAGATTAAAAACTAACAAAATTCCAATAATTTGTGTTGTTAACAAAAAAAAAAAAAAAAAAAAAAAAAAAAAAAAAAAAAAAAATTAGAAATTGAATTGTAAACAACCTTAGCAAAAAGTGTAAACAAGTTCTGTGGTAGATAATCATTCCCTTTTGTAATGCATTCTTAAAAAAAAAAACTTCATTCATGGAATTAGATGTCATCTGAACCTGTCCTACCCATGCTTATTCATGTGATGTCACCCTGTCAGAAGCGAGTACACAAAAGAAAAGCACCAATAGGCGAGAAGAAAATTTCAACAATGCCTTCCCGTTGGCTAGGATACGGTATCTCACTTAAGATCTATTCGCAGACAAAAGTTAGTGACGTTCGTGAAAGAAAAGACCAACGATAATTTTCGTTACATTAAATCATTAAGTATAGAAGTTTTGTACAATTATTAAAAATTGACATTATCTAAGTTTGGATCTTCTTTATATCGCAATATTTTAAAAAACTACATAGATAAATCAAAAAATTAAGATTACGAAACACTAAAAAGCTTTTATAAAATATATCCTTGAATAAAAGTAGCTTTCGTCTTTTACGTATAAGTTTTATTGACAGATTTAAAAGATACTGCGAGTGTTTTATTTCCTTAAAATTTATCCTATTTATTAATTAACAAACATTGTTTTTAGGAAGGGAGGTAAACGATAAAAATGCAATTTCAATCTTTTATAGAAAATTATTATTATTAGTAGTAGTATTTCAATAACTGCAGCACGCAGTTTGTTGTACAATTGTTAATTTTTTTGTTTTATTAAGATATCTTAATTTTGTTTTGTTATGTTAGCCGGAAAATATGGTTTACACAGAAGTATTAATGCTAATAGTGTGTTTGTTAGACCATAAACTAGATGAACTTTGCTGATCTAAATGCTTTCATATTGTTGGTTATTTTATCATTTTTTTTTCAAATTTTAAATTTAAAACACAATTTTTACCCACCGTCCTACGAAGGGCATTTACACTAGTAAAATAATAATTTCAAGCAACATGAAACAATAGCTACAACATTCCTTGTTTCCTATACTATGGCAAATTCGTCAAACAATAAAAATTTTTTATTCACTTAGATACTTTTATGACATATTACTTTTTTACATATATACGTTATTCTATTTATGAATATATACATACATAAAATAATGAATTACTGTTTGAAGTTGGTGCGAAACTGTCTTAAATGTAATAAGAATTGTGAATATATTGTGCCTAGTAGCATTACAAAAATGGGAATGATCATTATCAATTGTAACTGTTTGGCCCAGTCTTCAAAAAGTTATTCATTTCTTTTTATTTTATATATTCATAAATTAAATCTTAAATATGTAAATTCATCTCTTGTAAAAAATATTCTCTCTAAAATCTATGTTTGGTGGATATTAAATTAAATATATTAAATTTAAGGGTATTTACGCCGATACCTGATATTCGATGAGTGCTTATTGGATAACGTTTTGTCATTAGTGAATTTCAAAGAATTATTTAATTCTTTTTAGCACTTTTTTTGAAGTCAGTTGATATTATTTTATATATTTATATAGTTATTTATAGTTATAATATTTATATTTATATTTAAATTAGTATTTATATATATACTTTAACCTATAATTATTTATATTTATATAATTTTTTATATTATATATATTATTTTATATATTATTTTATATATTTTTAACCACAAATGGAAATGGCTCAGATGATCAACGATTGTACTGAGAGCGATTTACCATCTTTGTCATTTAATCTATTTTTTTGTGTGTGTTTTTGCCTCGAACAATAACATCACTTCGGGCACATTTGCGTTTTATTCTCGACCATGAATTCTTGGATAAATGTTGTTTATTTGGATTTGTATCATAACCTCTTAAAATTAACTTTTTTTTTATGAAACATCCTGTATGTAGTGGTGCTATGTATATAGTATTAGGCAAATCATACATCACAGTTGTATTCCTTATTTTTTCAGATACTTCTTGTTCCAATTGGGCAGCATGATCCATTGTAGTTGGAGCTTTACTTTGGATCATTGCTTTCATTAACTTTATAGTGGCAGCCATCTTAAGCTTTATGGCTAAAACAATAACGACAAACCACATTGGAAGTCAGCAAGAGTTGATTTATTTTACTTTTATTCTGTTATATTTTACATTTTTATCACTATAGTAAGCATATATATATATATATATCTATATATATATATATATATATATATATATACATATACATATATATATATATATATATATATATATATATACCATATATATATATATACCATATATATATATATATACCATATATATATATATATATATATATATATATATACCGGATGCTCTATATTTTTAAGCCAATATGTAATACTTCATTTAACTTTTTTTGTGTGTGAGAACGAAGACTATCGCCATATTCGAATTTAATACATTTGAAGGAATGTTTTACCGAAAATTGTTTTGAAAAGGCAAACATTATTTTTGGAAATAGTGAAAGTATAAATATTTAGATCAGGCTATTAAAAAGAATAGATTGCCTATTATCATTAGGTCTTTCATACATTATATATTATATATTTACCTAAAGATTCTTAAAATTTTTATTTTAATACATTTGAAGGAATGTTTTACCGAAAATTTTTTTGAAAAGGCAAACATTATTTTTGGAAATAGTGAAAGTATAAATATTTAGATCAGGCTATTAAAAAGAATAGATTGCCTATTATCATTAGGTCTTTCATACATTATATATTATATATTTACCTAAAGATTCTTAAAATTTTTATTTTAATCCAGTTGATAATTTTATTTAAAATAAGCATATCATAGTAGGAGGGATGGGGGTCTCGTGTTTGTAGATCACTATCTCCGTTGCACCCTTTTTTAATGCCTTACGTTTCTTGACATTACTATTTGTATACGGATTTACACAGCTCGTATTTTTTTTTACAAAAATTTTAAAGCCTCATCAGCCGGTAAATTATGCTCTAATACTTTTAAAAATGATAAAATGTGGATTTCTTCTGATATTCAATTAACAGAATATAGGTGTTCCTAAAAGCAGATGTCCTAAACACCTTGAAGTTAAATTAAATAGCGTTTTCATTTGCATCGTTTCATCTATAACTATATTATAAAGAGATAAAGTTTATTTATGTGTAGTGGTGGAATTAATCACTGGAATTAACAATCGAATTCAAAAATAATGATACCAAAATGAGGGTGTGCACTTCAAATCAAACGTAGGCTATATGCCGATGCCCAATGACTCAAAGAGGCTGCAAGAGCAATAAACATTCTCAAAATGCGATTATTGTGTTACTGAAGAACCTAGAAACATGAAATTTTGCATGTTCATTACTTACAAGGTATACATGATCACTAAGATCATTTGCTAAAAAATAAAAAAAAACTTAAAAAAGTGAAAATGCAAGAAAAGCGTTCTAAATAGCGATTTTTAAATAATTCCTGGAAATAACGAACCGATTAAAAAAAAATAAAGCTGTCAAAATGTTGCTGACAGTCTTTCATTTAAAGTATATAAGTATAAAGTATATATAAAGTATACCTCTTATATAAGCCTCACTATCCCATAGTAAGTGCAGGAGCAAACAATGTTCTTAAAATGCGACTTTTGTATTTATGAAGTACCTAGAAACATAAAATTTGGCATATTGATTATTTTAAAAGATATAAATGATCTCTAAGAACATTTACCAAAAAAATACGAAAGTTAAAAGGGGTATAAATGCGCAAAAATATTATAAATTGCGATTAATAAACAATCTCAACAAGTAACGAACCCATTTCAAAAATAATAATGTGAAAATAATGGTGACAGTCGTTCCTCCAACATAGGCTACATCTTATATTAAACAGGGTGCAGTAGCAATAAACGTTCTAAAATGCATTTTTATGTTACTGAAGGGTCTAGCAACATGAAATTAAGCATTAAGTTTCTTAGAAGACATAAATCATCTCTAACACAAATTCCTAAAAAATTCGAAATTTAAAGGTGGTAAAAATACGCGAAAAGAATTATAAAAAACGTTCTAAATGGCGATTTTTAAGTAATCTCGGCAAGTATCAAACTGATTTCAAAAGTAAACTGGTGTTGATAGAACCTGTTAAAAGGCATAAGCTATATTTTACGTCGGTGACACGATCAATAGAGAGTTGTGGGAGCAAAAACATTGCAAAACGGCAATTTCTAATGTACTAAAGAGTTTAGAAACTTTAAATGTGGCATAATAGTTACTTATAAAATGTAAATATATTCTAAGAACAATTAGAAGTAATTTTGAAATTTAAAAGTTTTCAAGCGAAGAGAAAGAACGAAAAGAGTTCTAAAATATTCCTCAATTATGATTTCTATGAAAGCTCAAAAGGTAATAAAACGATTATAAAAGTGATGGTTACGAATTTATGATGATCTTAATTCGTTGATTTATGTCATGGTGACGATATAGGTGTGTACGTTTGTCTTGTCCTTATCGAAGAGATTTCGTTTCTTCACCAAATGCGGACGATTTTCTTTTAAAGCATGGTTGAAACGATCTAATAAATTGTTATGCTATTCTTCCTTGATCATTTTGCTATTTTGAAGCTGCCCGAAAAGAATTATGAAGCATGCATCCCAAAACACTGAAATCATGACTTTCTTTTCAGATAAAGTTTCCTCAGTCTTTTTTGGCGCAGATTGACCGCATAAAACCCATTCTTTTCCAAAGCTGTTGATCCAAAGCTGTTCTTTAGATCCGATTGTATTACCCCCCAAAAAAATCTGTAGAAAATTTGTAGCTATTTGGACCAAAAATCTCTGGGATATTCTGTTGATATTTGGTCCATCTTGCTGATATTTTTAAGAATATCTTAAAACATTCTGCTGCTATTTTTAAGAAAAAGCTAAATCTGCTAAATTTTTTTAGATGCAAATTTTTAGACTTTTAGAACAAATTTCTGTAAATTTTCTGAAGTAAGTGGCAATTTCTTCAGATAATCTTAAAATTATTTCTTGTGGGGTATGATATATCCGAGGCTAACAAAAAAGACAGGCTACCGCGGTGCATGCGACGTATCTTTTTTACAGACCACTAGAGTCACGTGATGCCCAAACGCACCAATGGAGATGTACGAAAAGAGCAACATGTCACTCTGGCGGTCTGTAAAAAAATACACTTGGGATGCACCGCGGTAGTCTGTCTTTTTCGTTAGCCACGGATTTATCCATGTTTCGTTTACAATTGTCAATCATCTACAAAAATCATTTAGATTTCGCTTTAACTTCGCCAAATATTTGTTTGAATTTGGAACATGAGTGTTTTTAATGTCAATAGCGGGCTATTGCGGCACACCCTTTCCAAAAAGTTTTTTCGTATCCGAATGTGCTATTAAGTTATTTTCATCTGTTCATTTGAGATGAATACAGTCTCAGAAATCTCACTCTCCATAAACATTTCTGAGTTCCATTTTAGTATCTTTTTTTTTTTTTTTTTTTTTTCTTTCTCTGCTCAATATCTGATGTTTTGCATTTTTTAAATATTACCTAAGTTGCTCTATTTAAGAGACATCTAATCACAAACTAAACCCCTTAAATTAAACCACCTTGAAAAATAACCAAGTTTGATGTAAAAAGTTATAATTGCGAAGTAAATTTTATTTTTAAATTCTAGCAGCACGATCTCTGGCCGATGCCAGTTATTTAACATGCTGCTATCGTATTTATTATTTTTCGCTCTCTAATTGTAAAGATATTTTGCTATAAAAGCACTAAAGACATGTGACTTGCATTCATAATTTTCAGTCAGTTTGGATTCTAACTATGATTTTTACTTAGAACAAAAAATTTAGAGAAACATAAGTTATAAAATTTAGTTGAATGTAGAATATAAAAAGATGTGTTGGTTTTCAAAAAATCAACATATCTCATATTATAAAGCGAACAAATGTAGTGCGCGCGCATGCCTGTTTGTGTATTTTTTATTTATTTATTTATTTATTTATTTTTTGTTAAAAGTGGCTCAAATGATTTTGATTAAAATTTATATCCTACCGTTTTCGGGACCTAGAAGTCCATTGGGTTTGGTCACATGTTCGAGAAAATTCAATTACTGGATCATTATGGGTAATGATCAAGCTAATTATATATGATAAAAATCAAGCGATTTTGACACTATCGATTTTGTTACTACGGGTCAAACTAATTTTTTCTAAAAAATGGCTCTAACAAGTTTCACTAAATTTTGGATTACTTGTTACAAAAAATTGTACTTCTAAGTCATTTTTGAATCATAGAATGTCGAAATAACTTTATTTAAAATAATCACAAAACGATTTTGACTAAATTTCGTATCCAACGGATTTGGGAAACGAAAAGGCCATTGGAATGTTTCACATGTTAGGAGAATTCCATTAATAAGTTATTTTGGATCACTGTGGATCCCACTTACACTAATTTTCTGTAAAATGGCTCTAAAGATTTTGACTAAATTTTGTATCTTCTTTTTTTTTCGCACGAAAGGACCAATTGTACTAGGTCACATGTTCAATAATATAGATTAGTTAATTCACAGAATGTCAGGGTCTTGCTAAATTTATCTAAAAAAGTCTCCGACAATTTTTACAAAAAATTATATTTTATTGAGATGACAACTAGAACTGAACTTGATCACATATGCAAAAAAAAAAAAAAAGATTAGTTGGTTTATTTGGGGATCATAACAGGTTACCCTATATATATATTTTTTAATGTTTTCTGGATTTTGTCTAAATTTTGTATTCCGCCATTTTGTTGTAGATGAAAACCATTTGGTTAAGTTGCAACCTCTAGAAAATTTTATTGGTGGGTCATTTTTGGGACACTACGTGTCCGTGGATTTTAATGGAAATGAATTTTGAAAAGTAATTATGTTTTTGAACATTACGCAATAAACAATGTCTCCAAGTTGGGTTCATTTTGCCAAACTTAATTACAGTTAGCTTAATATTAACGACATTACTGGCATTTGGCCAGAAAATCGACTTTTTAAGATTTTCAATATTGAAACACGTGAATGCAAGAAATAAAATAATGTCACCAATTTTTGAGATATTTAGAGAAAACAAAAAGGCTTCAGAATGTCAATGAATTTTCTAGAAATTCCAAATAAAAGCCAATAAACCTGATTCAACCAATCAAAGTCCATCTAAAAATTATGTTTGAAATGGTGTCCTTTCAACGTAAATATTTTAATAATGTAGCATTTAGAAGTACGAGCATTGTTTTACTATTATTTCTGAAAATATATTTTATTTATAAAAAAGGCTTTATATCAATAATATTTACAGTGAGAATGTTATATTGAGTTGAATAGAAAGCTATTTTTTATTAAGTATAGTTCTTTCCTCTGTGCTGTTCTTATACAAAGCAAAATATCAAGTTGCTGGGGCAGCTATTATCAAATAATTCTTTCACACTTTAAAGATGCAAGCATCAGAGTTTTCTTACGTTGCTATGGTAACACTCTGCGTATCACAATGTACGCCTCAGCGAAGATTGTGATAGTATCGCATCTAATCTGCTTTTACTCAGATTTTTTTTTTCAGGTAGATTAATGATATTCTTAAAAACAAAATTACAGCTAAACACTCATGTCATTTTTGTCTAAGACAGTAATGGCCCTATTAAAATGACGCGTAAAAGTTGTCGCTATTCTCAAAGGGAAATCCTAAAAACTTACTGCTTCAAAAGAAGTTGCTGAACTTTTTATTGTTGAAGCAATTATGCTGCCACTAGAGCTCCTAAATCTGTATAAAGTACCAGTAATTTTTTGTCGCTATTAATTTTTGCGTGCACTAGAAACTTCATGACGAACTTTCTTTCAGAATGTTTTCAGAAGTTTTGATTTAAAAAAAAAGGAAAGAATTATCTTTGAGATTTGTTTGATATTAAACAAAATAAATAAATAAATAATGAATGAATGAATGCCGGATAGCTGTGATAGCGCAAAAGAACATTTGAGTCATTTCTACAGCTTAAAATCCTCAGTATCTAGACGCTGCTTTTTGTCGTAATTCTCTTCGTTCACAAAAATTAGGGAAATACGCATGTGCTCAATTCAACTCTAACATTGTTGAAACCAGAAACGTATTTTAATTCTGTATTTTTAATCTATATACTGGTAAAATAACGGTTGAATAATGATAAAACCACTCCCCTTCATGAAACTGCGAATAAAAATTGGTATTATAGTTGTGGTATAGAATTTTACTTGTGTTGTAAATGCTACAAGAAATTAAGCTAACAACAGTTGATAGAAATTAATTAAAAAAATGGGGGTGCATTAAGTGTTAGTAAATGGTGGTAATTAGATAAGATTGTGAAATTAATTCATGCGGTGTCTTTTCTTCAAACATTTTTCAGCATAGTTGAAAGCTGTATATGACTACGCTTTATTTGGTCGTCTATTCATCTACCCGAGCTCTGACTTACCTAAATACACTGGGATTGCCCTGAATTTTTCGCATGTTAGTGATACTTTCACACAATCTAGCAATCACACATAGAAAATGATGCATGTAGATTTTATAGTTCATTAACAGGGACTATCTAAAGTTTTCAATTACATTACGTTAAAAGAAAAAAACTGTTAGACAATAATTTTAAACATAATGAAATCGATATGAATTTATGTTGTGCTTTGAATCATGCATTCTATAGAATATGGAGGCCAAATGTTTGCTTCTTCCCTATAGGACCAAAAAAAATAATACCGTTACATAATGGTCCACATTGAAATACAGTTTGCAGTTCTGTTACGCTATTTTAATATAATAAAATCAATGTAAATTATTGAGATCTACTGTAAGATACATGTTGTATAATGAGATCTGCATAGAATTTATTGTGCACTTTCAGAGGCACACAGAAAATTCCGGTATAGAACTGTATATTATCTCTAAGACCTCTATCTCTAGATCTATCTAAGTGGTGTTCATAAATGCTATAAATACAAATCTACACACAATAACTTATAAACATGGCGGATTATCAGTGCAAATGACTTAAAGGCAGTTTTTAATTTAGCTATGCACTTTCAAGTCGAACCACATTTAACATACTATAACATATACATAAAATCAAATACAGGCCTACAAAAATAAATAAATAAATAAAATAAAAAACTGGATACGTCATTTTTTAAGAATGGCAATATGTAGTTCAGGGGTTTTACCTAAATATAGTTGTACGTGCAATATTGTGTAGGCACAAACAATGGAATATGGATACAGCCCCTCATCTTTTTGCTTCATTTAGGGAATAAAGGATTTTGAGTTGATTCTGTAGGCTCCCATTTTCAGAATTTTCAAGCTATGTTTTTGAAACTTTTACAGAAGTTGCTCTATACATTTAGCTAACACAATATGCAAATAACATTTTAATATCGTTGACGCATGCGCAATGAAAAATTATTTACTAAACATACTCATTTTCCATACAATTTTTATTATTTTTAAATTCTGATGACAGGGTATTGTGTACAATGATGTTTGTCATATTTTCAGAAAAGAACATTATTTTATAATAAGAACTCTGCAAATTATAAGCAAAAAACTTGGAAAAATTTAGGACTGTTTTTATAAAAACCTTAATTTCTCTACGAGTATACATGCTATCCTTGTAAAAATTAACATAGTACATTACAATAAGCCAATTAATCATAATGTGCAGTTTGAACGCTTTTGCTACATTAGTTTTGACAGTGTTATCTAAAAGATCCTCGTTATTTTTCAGTTTGTTGACGGTCCCCTGTTCGATTTCGGGGAAAACACTTCGCGAAAATATGTGACGCGTACTATTTTGTTTACACAACTGGAGTTTCAGCACATTCCGATTCATATTTCTTTCATTACTTAAAAATAATTACTTAATTACCAATTATGCTTAACGTTTGGACACCAGTGTACATCAAAATGTAGGTCTCAATGTGAACATTAAG
Source organism: Maratus speculifer (assembly GCA_964019185.1). Taxonomy (NCBI): domain Eukaryota; kingdom Metazoa; phylum Arthropoda; class Arachnida; order Araneae; family Salticidae; genus Maratus; species Maratus speculifer. The sequence goes on from OZ025298.1 coordinate 118,987,224, forward strand.
AATATCACTGGCTGGCACATACATCAAAATGTAGGTCTCAATGTGCACATTAAGAATGTCACTGGCCTACATTTTGATATATGTCCGGTCCTTGTACTAGATACATAGGCAAACACTCAAAATTGACGTCATAAATGTGCGGCTGCCACCGGGTTCCGGGAGGATAGGACCTGGCAGCCAGTGATATTCTTAATGTGCACATTGAAACCTACATTTTGATGTATGTCTGGTCCTTTTACTCGATACATAGGTAAACACTCAAACTTGACGTCATAAATGCGCGGCTACCACCGGGTTCCGGCAGGATAGAACCTGGCAGCGAGTGATATTCTTAATGTGCATATTGAAACCTACATTTTGATGTATGTGGCAACCAGTGATATTCTTAATGTGAACATTGAGACCTACATTTTGATGAATGTCTTGGCCTTGTACTCGATACATAGGTAAGCACACAAAATTGACGTCATAAAAGGGCGGCTGCCACCGGGTTCCGGCAGAATAGGACCTGGCAGACAGTGATATTCTAAATGTGCACATTGAGACATACATTTTGATGTATGTCCGGTCCTTGTACTCGATACATAGGCAAACACTCAAAATTGACGTCATAAAAATGTGGCTGCCACCGGGTTCCGGCAGGGTAGGACCTGGCAGCGAGTGATAACCTTAATGTGCACATTGAAACCTACATTTTGATGTTTGTGGCAGCCAGTGATATTCTTAATTGAAATCTACATTTTGATGTATGTCTGGTCCTTTTACTCGATACATAGGTAAACACTCAAACTTGACGTCATAAAAGTGCAGCTGCCACCGGGTTCCGGCAGGATAGGACCTGGCAGCGAGTGATATTCTTAATGTGCATATTGAAACCTACATTTTGATGTATGTGGCAGCCAGTTATATTCTTAATGTGCACATTGAGACCTACGTTTTGATGTATGTCTGGTCCTTGTACTCGATACATAGGTAAACACTCAAATTTGACGTCATAAAAGTGCGGCTGCCACCGGGTTGCGGCAGGATAGGACCTGGCAGCGAGTGATATTCTTAATGTGCATATTAAAACCTACATTTTGATGTATGTGGCAGCCAGTTATATTCTTAATGTGCACATTGAGACCTACGTTTTGATGTATGTCTGGTCCTTGTACTCGATACATAGGTGAACACTCAAAATTGACGTCATAAAAGTGTGGCTGCCACCGGGTTCCGGCAGGATAGGATCTGGCAGCCAGTGATATTCTTAATGTGCACATTGAAACCTACATTTTGATGTCTGTGCCAGCCAGTGATATTCTTAAGGGGTTAGGTGGGTTTCAGAGGTACAAAAAAAAGGTATTTTTACGATTTTTTATTTTATATAAACAATCATACATTTAAAAAATATAATATGGCATATCAAAGGCACATATTTCAACAATGTCTCCTGAAATTTTTATATAAAAATGTTGAAAATTCAGCCATTGAGACCTCATCTCCCTGGGTGTCTCACAAAAAAGTGCTCTCGCCGTGGACAGCATAACTTATTATTGGTTCATCTAAAATTAAAAAACCGAAATTATTTCGTTAATACATATATAAATCTCGTATTTGAACGAAGGGAAAAAAAATATATATATAATTTTCATTTTTTCTCAAACTTTGAAAAAAAAAATCTCATTTTTTTCGCCATTTATTGGCTTAAAAAAATAAGTTGTAATGAAAAAAAAAATTCCTTCGTTCAATAACTAGATAATGTTATTTTAAAGATGTCTACACAATTTGAACTAAATCGGTCCATAACTTTTCGAGAAATCGTGTCCACCGACTTCAAAAATGAAGTTTTGAGAAAAACACGTTTAAAGTTTTAAGTTGAACTTACATGCAAGAAAAAAACTTTTTTTTCAACTTACATAGAATCATCGATTCCAGCACCATAAAGCAGAGTACCCGCAGCTGCGGCAATGTCTAGGGCATCCTTTTGCTCTTGCCTGTGACGAATTCTTGCTTCACGAGTCTCAATGTCAGCTTTCCTGTCGGCAATGAGTATGCGTTTTTCATCTTCTTTTCGGGCATACTCATGGCTGTTTCGGCCAAGTTTCAAGTCCATGCCATGCATAAAAAGCAACAAAGCTGAAATCCCTTCGTTGAATGTGCCAGCAGCGACATATGCAGCGATCCCAACTATTTTTGAACCAGCAGGGAGTATTTTAGGAGTAATTTTCCAAACTAACTGGTTTAAACTTTCATTATTATTTTGAGTGAATCCACCAACACACCTCTCTAAGAGCTCCTCTTTGCTGAGGTCTTCATAAATGGGTCTGATAGCTGATGAAACTTCACTTGTTAATGAATCATAGTCATGTTTGTATGATGACAGAGTGTTCATTGATGAAGCGCGCTGCCAAGTGCACCATGAGTCAGGGCCCTCTGGACATTTATCGTGCTGTGGATTTTTGTCTGTGGAGGTATAGTGGAAAAAAGTTGCCCAAATAGCGTCTCTCATATTTTGTACTGAATTGCAGTTTCTTCTTATAGCTAGTCCATAATGAATTGTTAATTTATCAATTAACTTGCCAGTAAGTTTTCCTTTGCCAGATAGAGTTTTTTTTCTAATAGATTTACCGGCCTTTGTTTTTGTTTCTTCGACAGTTTTATTGACTAAATCACGTAAGCGTTTGCCCATCCTTTTTTGCACATGTCCTACGCATTCTTTTTTATTAACAATAAAATCATCACCATAAGGTTTGGCATTGAGAACTCCAGAGTATGTTTTAGAGTCCCCGTCACCAATATAATTTGAGTACCTTAGGCCATATTTTTCAAAAGAGCGTTGAAACATTGCAACGATTGATGAAACTTCCATATTACCAGCTGGTCCTTGGTGATTGGCACTACATTCGTTTTTTTGGAGATGATCTGCCTGCCACTCTTCAAATTCTATTGTGCCTAGTTTTTTTTTCCAGGCTTCACATAATTTACAATATGAGGATTTTACAAAAATATCTAAAACTTTTCCGCTACAATATCCAATTATCGAAGACACACCGTACAATGATGAAAAACCGCGCTTTTTCCAAGTGCCATCACCTGATACAGTTACATCTGTCGTATCATCAATATTATTTTCATCACACGTTAATTTTTTCTCTTGTTTTGCAGCCGATGAAAAAAGTGCTTGAGCAACCGTCTCAACACATCCGTAAATTTTATCAACATAAAAATCATATGTTGACTTATTCAAGAAAGAAGCACTCATTTCCATCAAGCCACAGAATTTTTTACATCCGGCTAGTCCTAAGCCTAATATTCGCATCACAAAAATAAACCTACGATTTATTTCGTAAGCGTTTCCAATTTTGTGACACGATAAAATGTATCGAGGCTGACATTTTTCACATTCCACGAAAATTTTGAAACCAAGGCCGTATTTCATACACTGTTTAAAATCTACTTTCCCATTGCATATTTTGTCCTGTCCATTTTCGTTTATAATATTAGAGCATTTCACAAATGAAGATAGCGTTGAAAAAACTAAAAAAAAGTCGATGATTGCATACTGCAAAGTACCGTCTTCTGGCACATGATTTTCATCTTGGCTTCTAAGTTTTTTCGCAGACGTGCTAGTGAAAGATTCATTATGTTCCTCAGGATTTTTAGGATTGAATGATTGTTTTCTCTTTCTTGGTCTATCTTTTCTTCGACCACTAGTTATTCGATCAGATCTCGTCACTTTACTCATGATGAATAAAAATTTGTAACACTTTTAATTTCACAGAAGCAAAAAGTCACAAACATTTATAACCTTAAAGAAACCTCGTAGATCAGGAGGCAACCAAGAAATGAAATATTTGAGCAGTTTAAGTTACGTTTGAATGATATACAATAAGCAAACGAGAAGAACAATCAATAGACGGCTGCTTCCGTACACCTGCGGTGCGCTACACCGACGTGGCCCAATGGGCGGGACTTCCGAAGGGTCTAGTTCTTGGAATTTTACTCGGATCGATTTAAAAATTTTGGAGAATATTTTAAACATATTGTACTATTTAATAAGACAATAAAAAAAAACGATTTTTTGAAATTTTAAAACCCACCTAACCCCTTAATGTACACATTGAAACCTACATTTAGATGTATGTGGCAGCCAGTTATATCCTTAATGTGCACATTGAGACCTACGTTTTTATTTATGTCCGGTCCTTGTACTCGATACATAGGTAAACACTCAAAATTGACGTCATAAAAGTGAGGCTGCCTTGCGTTCCGGCAGGATGGGGCCTGTCAGCCAGTGATATTCTTAATGTGCACATTGAGATCTACATTTTGATGTATGTCGGGTCCTTGTACTCTATACATAGGCAGACACTAAAAATTGACGTCATTAAAGTAGGGCTGCCACCGGGTTCCGGCAGGATAGAATCTGGAAGCCAGTGATATTCTTAATGTGCACATTGAAACCTACATTTTGATGTTTGTGGCAGCCAGTGATATTCTTAATGTGCACATTGAAACCTACATTTTGATGTCTGTGGCAGCCAGTGATATTCTTAATGTGCAGATTGAAACCTACATTTTGATGTATGTCTGGTCCTTTTACTCGATACATAGGTAAACACTCAAACTTGACGTCATAAAAGTGCGGCTGCAACCGGATTCCGGCAGGATAGGACCTGACAGCGAGTGATATTCTTAATGTGCACATTGAAACCTACATTTTGATGTTTGTGGCAGCCAGTGATGTTCTTAATGTGCACATTCAAACCTACATTTTGATGTATGTCTGGTTCTTTTACTCGTTACATAGGTAAACACTCAAACTTGACGTCATAAAAGTGCGGCTGCCACCGGGTTCTGGCAGGATAGGACCTGGCAGCGAGTGATATTCTTAATGTGCATATTGAAACCTACATTTTGATGTATGTGGCAGCCAGTTATATTCTTAATGTACACATTGAAACCTACGTTTTGATGTATGTCCGGTCCTTGTACTCGATACATAGGTAAATCGACGGTCGGCTCCCGGACTAAAACGTTTCACGGGTTATTAATTAATGAATGTTAAAATTATCTTGCGGAATTTAGCTTGAGATAAATAATTAAAATTGATATAAAAAACATAAATAAATCTACTACAATTGCTTTCAGGTGGATTATCCAAAAGAGACAATTTAAGTAATAAATTTTGTCTCATTTAATAACTGAATACTTGCAGTTACATAAAGAAAAAAATTCTGTTTTGAAATGCCGCTGATTGGAAATTAAAACTTCTCTAATTGACGCTCAGGGATCTCAAAGTGAATAATGCATGAAAAATTATCGATTTGTTTTGAAGATGTAACAAATTACTTCCTCTGGTAATGTTTTGGTGCCTTTAATTTCAGGTATTAATGAAATTAATGTTCTTTATCCTATGTTCAGATTTTTAAAGCTTTCTCAATGTGCCTCATCTAAAGATAGATGTTTTGTGTCAAGAAAACTGTTTGATTTATATCTAAAAAGCTTAGAATCTGCGCTCCTCTTTATGTTGCCATAGTAACCTTTTCTTATTCTTCACGATTCGAATCATAGAAAAACATGTGGTTAATTCTCACTTTCTATGGGAACATTAGGGATTTTCTCGGAAAGCTGAAGGAGAAAAAATTAGTACATTGCAAAAGAAAGAAAAGAAATGTAACCTCTATATACTTCTTTTCTTTCTCTGTTTTGTGAAAAGACGGTATTGTTTAGTAAAAGACAAGATATTTGAATTTCCATTTATAGTTTAAAATAACTGTATGATAAAGTTTAAAATATTATATTTTGACATTTTCAAAGTATCTACGAGTTTCCAATGTTTTTGAGAGGTTTAATATTCATATTTTCCAAGGTGGTTTGTACCGTCATAGAGAATAAAAATAAGTAGGTATTTTTTGTTGTTGTTGTTGTTATTCCTATGTAAAAAATTTCAGTAAACATGGACTTCGATAATAGCTAAAAACACGTAAAATCGAGCAAAAAAAATTATACGATAATATCTTTTTTTTACAACGTTTTTTGGCATTAAAAATAAAGTGTACGAAAATTAAAAACATGTTTATTGTTACTAACCAAAAAATATTTTATCTGGAAAATTGTTTATTATTTTGATTGAAAAAAACTGCAATATTTTAAGAAAATATATTTAATATTAAGTGAGTATATCGAATGTATTTTTTATAATCTTGCGCACAACGCATGTGATATCACTTTTTTGAATTTTTTTAATTATGTTTCAATTAAAGTAAACTTAATTATTCTTCGTTTGAAAATATTAAAAGCATGTACAAAAAGGATTTATCGAATTTATTCTGAAAAACACTGTTTACTTTGACGAACAGTTTCACTTTAAAAAAAAATATATTGCGTTAAAATAAAGCAATATCGAACTTCTGAACGCTCCTCTCTTTAACACTTTTAGATCTGATGGTTGAATTTTCTACCATTTATTTTTAATTCCGAAATGTCACAATGACATCAGAATACTCGACCAAATTTATTTGGAAAACCTTTAATGAAGCTTTCGTGCATATATATCACCGCATTTTTTCTTTGTAAAATCCTGGTGCCAGTGTGAGATTTGGTATTTTGAAGAAATTTTCCCACTAGAACTTAAAGGGTTAACCAGGACTCGCATCGTTCCTAAAACTTTCGCACGTTACTACCAGTATTTTAAATAAAACCTCTTCGTGGTAGATTACTTTAACATCTATTTTAGAATCATACAAAAAAATTATCCATTTAAAATAGTGGTAGCAAAGTGCGAAAATTTTAGGAACGGTGCAAGCCCTGGTTAAAATATGGAAAATATTAGATTGTAAGTAAATAATTTTTTCAAAAATCTTTAGCAGTGTTCACCCCAAGAATATAATAAATAAATAAAACATTACCACCTATTTATAATGCTTAAAGTTTCGAAGTATATTTCACTGAAAAGTAATTTTTATAACTCTACACATATACCTGTTGCATCTATTCTAGTTCAACAGCTTAGCACCATGTCTGAATTGTACTTTAAAAAATATATTTATTGTTATTATTTTGAATTGGAGACATTGATGCCGCTTCTATTTTAATAATTAATTTAACTGACATAACTAGTGTTATTTTACACCAATGTGAAATATTATGCCAGTTATATTGCATAGTTGCCAACCTCCCACTTTCTTTTAAATGAAAAAACTTACTTCAAACTAGAAAATTTATTCAATTAAATGTTTCTTTTTACTACATGATAGTTAATTGAAACTTAGATAATTTAATTAACCAAATAAAATTTCTGGTTTCCAGAATATTTTGTTGATTTAAAAAAAGCGGGAGGTTGGCAAGTATGATATTGGTATAAATTAATCCACAAAATTGGCGGTAATATGTAATAACCAAACAATTTTATAAAGTAACGTAGCATAATGCATTTAGAGTGTAAATATTGCCTTGGAATCCCTTTGAATCTCCAATATTTACCCCATCGTAATCTAATATTAACTTTCTCTAATATTGATTTAGTTTCTATTAATGAAATTTATACTTAACTTCGAAATCTACCTCCGCCTCTAAACCGATTCCGCAAGAATTTTTATAGCCAGAAATCTCGATATGTACACAACAAAAATGGTGAAGAATAAAAACCATTTCTTAAACTATATTTTTATGTGTTTTCTACAAGAAAAAGGCCAGAAAACTTGTTCGTTATGCTGCTTCAAGAATCATCGCACTAAATAAATTTCTTTAAAAATAGAGTAGGGACGTTTGGTTTCAGGTGACAGATAAGGTTGACAACTTGAATGATCTTTATTTATACGCATAAACAAGATTACTCTTATTAACAAGTCTTATTTCTTTCATTTGTTATATATATATACCGGGTGTCCCAAAAATGTCTGATGGATTTTAAAATTCAATAATTTGGAAACGGTTACAGCTATTTTTTTTCTTTTTCTCGGGAGGGTTATGTATAATGCCAGGAATTTTTTTTCTTTTTTTTTAACCGTGATTCATGCTATAAAAAGTAATTTAATCTGGTAAAATAAAACTTCATAAATATAAAATCTCCTGCAAATTCGGATACAGCTTGCGAAAATTATGCTCCCTTCTGAACACTGTATTCCACTATCGACGAATCTGTTATTTCCATTGCACCAACGCATTCCATTGCAATCATATCGAATGAGTTCAGAATTGGGGACTAAGAGCAAGATTGTACCGGTTGAGTGAGATTCACTCCATATCCTTAAGGACCGGGTACATAGCACTAACTTCTTGTGGTCAGGCTGCGCTATTTTTGATCTTTCGTGTCGGCGCTTTGATGTATAAATTGCTCTTTCAGTGCACTGAATCTGAACTTCAAGAGAGAAATCGAACTCGAAATCAGTTGAAAGCGTTACGACTGAAGATGGGGGAGATAAACTTTCCCTTCCTTTATCTAATCGATACGATTCTTACCCCAAAAATCATTTAAAGAGATTTCAAAATTATCAACCTTTGTTCCGTTTGGAAATAAAGATAGATTTATTGCTTTTTTAGTGTAACTGCAAGTAGTGCTGTTTGCTCGCAGCTTTAATCTTCTTACTTTGCATCAATGCTGAGTGACGTCAGTTGCAGCGTCGACTGACTGCCAATCGCCCTCAGAACCATCTATTATTTGAAATCCGAACTGAAATCAAGAATCACGGTGAAAAATCTCCTGACATCATAAATAACCCTCCTGCAAAAAATTTTTAATAGCTGTTACCGTTTGCAAGTTATTAAATTTTGAAATTCATCGGTCATTTTTGGGACATCCAGTATATATATATGTATATATAACTTTGGTCACACAATTACATCCATGCCTTAAACGGGATTCAAATCTGGACCCTCAGCGTGGCAGCAGCGTTCACTTACTAGCCACGCCACCAAGTAACGATGAAAAGTTGATTTTTGAAATTCATGATAAATATGAAATTTTGATAAATTTAATTGATTTAGCGTCAGATGAAGTAATTATGAGCAAGTGATAATTATGCCCACCACCATAATGGAGAAAACTGCCTACGGTAAAATTTTGTTTTACGCTTAGATATTGACCTCATAATGTATTTTTCATTTTAGACATTCTTTATCACTAGTCTAAAGCATTTTTGAAGCCCGAATATTCATTTGAAACAAAATCTGCTAAAATTTTTGATAAACGGATTTGTCAAATTGGTGTTCTAATTGTCATAATTATCCCAAACAAAATATGTGTAGGCAAGTATAAAGAAGAAATATAGTGGACACGTAGTACACACCAGTAGTTCTCCACTACTGGTTTTAATTACCCCAAACTTTTGTGATTTTGAGTTTTAATGGGGTAATTATAACCATCCCTTTAACTTAATAAAAAGGAGGAGGGGCTATGAGAATTAAAACTTTTAAGAGATGGTCTTAAAGGATCAAAGTTACTCCCATTTTACAAAAAACACCATTTTTTCCAAATAGAAAAAAAGTAAAAGAAAAATAACATTGTTGAAAATGTATAGAGAGGTCCTAATTACCACTCCTGACTCTACTTCACGTCTTACATTTGATGTTAAAAGTATTGTTCAGAATTTATTACTGCAGTTAATAAAAATTTAGAGAGATGTCATATTAAAGCGAAAACATATAGACCGGGTGGCAGGTACAAAAACCATTACGTTGTGGATTTAGAGGCTGAATTTCGTTGATTAGTTAAAGTTAAATTACCATATTAAAATTCAACGAATCTGCCAAGTCATATCTTAGAAACCTCCTGCAGATCCAATTTTAGAGATTGACTTGTAGGTTTACCATAATAATAAACCTACTAGTACACCGCTAAAATCGGATCATCTGGCTGTTTTCACCAAGATATAACTTGGCAAACCAGCTGTATTTTAATATTCTAATCGAGTTTTAACTAATCCTAAAACTCTGGTCGTCAACTTGATGAGTTGTGAAACTGCCGCCCGGTCAAATGTGGATATGAGGTTTCTAACTGTATGCAATTATTCATCTATCGACCGATTTTAAAGTAAAGTGTGCAACTTTTTTTTCCATGTCAAATAAACATAATTTAAACCAGAAAATGAACTTGATAAACATAATCAAACATGTAGCGCAATGATACAAAACACTTTTAATAACTACATTATCTGATTTAAAAATATATTTTTTATTTTTTAACTCAAGAATACATGGAAAATCGACAGTTAAGATTTTGCCAAATCAATATTGTGAGGCTACTTTATTCATCAGAAAAGACTCACTCACTAACTTTAATTCTAAAAAAAATATTTAAAGATATTTTGTTTGCATTTCAGTATTTTTCTACAATACCTTTTTTATATACGTGGGTTCTTATTAGTAGTACTGTAATTTCATCTGAGAAGCATTCTTTAGAGTTTCATATTGTTTATTTACATTATTATATACAGCAGCCGCTCAACGCAGCATCAAGTCGAATAATTCTTACATCTCAGATCTTTTTCTCGGCTATCATGCATTAGCCTTACAAAACAGATCACGATATCGTTGCGTCATCTCTTATCACGGATTGCTACTATTTCTGTTTCGAAGGTATCACACTTCTCCCCTCATAGTTCAAACGAACTTCAGGTAATCTTGGTCTATTGCTTCTTCAAACTGAAACACTTTTCTTTGAGTCCTCATCATTATTTTTAGTCACAGTGTCTTTCATAGATATATCTGTCATAACATCATTTTTACTACTCACAACAGTACCTGTTACAATGCCATGTGAAGGCTGAGATTTGTTTGGTTCCATATTATTCTCATTATCACGTTCTTTTATTTTTCCATTAATCTCAGAAAAGCGGTTTTTATTAAACCTTTCATAATTATCATAATCATTGTAATTTTTACCACTATTAACCCATATTTTCAACTTTTTCTGATACTTGTTTGTCTTTGTGGTCTTTTTTTCAATTCTTTCGGATTTTTCGTAACTTATTTCTCTGTTACGTCTCAACTTATTTACATGACGCTTACACATTATTCCGTCACATCTATTCACTAAAACCCATCTACAGCCTAATAATTTCATAATTTTCCCTTTTACCTATTTCTCCCAATTTCCAAAATTTTTAACAAAGACTAATTCATGAATCTTATATTTGTGCAGGGGTTGCTGTATTTTAGGTTTTGGTGGTAATACCAAGTGAAGGGCTGTTTGAATTGCCCTTCCAAACATTAATTCAGCAGGAGTTTACCAGTCACCGAATGAGGAGTTGAATGTTTTTCTAACAAAAGTCGTGCAATTCATAATGTTTTGTCATTTTTATCTAGCTTTCTAAGACAATTTTTCACAGTTTGAACGGTTTTTTCAGCCTGATCGTTCGACGACGGATGATATGGTGGAATAGTTGTATGCTTAATTCCATTATTTTTAAGAAATTCCTCACTTGTGAACGCGGATCCATTATCACTAATTCTACTGGTAATCCAAATGTCACAAAAATTCTTCTTAATACTCTAATAGTATTTCTACTATTAGTCCTTGGCACTACTTCTACTTCTAACCACTTAGTATAAGAATTGACTACTATTTAAAAAAATTTCTCTTCAGAAGGACCTGCATAATCTATGTGAATCCTTTCCCAGGGTAATTCAGACTTCCATTTTAAGGGTTTCATTTTTGGATTATCCATCGCCTTGGATTATCCCTTGGATTATCCAATAGTTTGTTGCAATAGTTTTAGAAGTAACAGGCCAATCATTATTATTTGAAACAAACGTTATTTCAGCAGGATTGCTTACTATATTTACAGTTTCTGGGAGAGGTAATCTACTTATGTATCCGCATTTTTATTATTTTTATTTTTGCGATACTCAATTGTATAATCATATCCTGCTAACATTAGGGACCATCTCAGCATTCCAGGTGATAATGTATCAGGAACTTTTTTAACAGGATAAAACAATCTAATTAAATGTTTATAATCTGTTATAATTTTAAACTGTTTACCTGCTAAATATTGGAGAAATTTAGTAACACCAAATATTACAGATAAAGCTTCTTTATCTAGCATTGCATAATTTATTTCAGTTTTATTTAAAATTCTAGAAGCAAAAGCTATGGGTTTCTCTTTACCCTCAACAATGTGACTTAATACAGAACCAATATCATATTCTGAAGCATCACAGTTCAAAACAATATCTTTGTTAACATTTTAAAATTCTAAAACAGGCGACGTACATAATAATTGTTTAACTTTTTGAAATGCTTTATCATGCTTTTCTGACCATATCCACTTAACGTTATTATCTAATAATCTATGCAAAGGTTCTAAGACATCTGAAATATTAGGTAGGAAGTTTCTATAATAATAAATTAAGTCTAAAAATGAACGCAACTGTGACACATTATTTGGAATAGGTGCATTCAAAATAGCATTAACTTTTTCTGGAATAGGTCTAATTCCTACTTAAAAAAATTATGTGCTAAATAGAAAACTTCCGAAACCATAAATTTTAATTTTTCTTTATTTAATCTTATACCATGATCAGTAAAGCATTTCAAAATACTTTCAACTCTTTCAGAATATTCTGATTCATTCCTAGCACTTATGATTACATCATATAAAAATACACCTACATATTAATACATTTTTTAATATATTCTCCATTTTTCTCTTAAACATTCCAGGAGCACACTTTACGCCAAAAGCTAATCTTAAAATATTAAATAATCCTTTATAAGTATTAATAGTTAAAATTTTACTACTTTCATTATCTACAAGTTGTTGCAAATAAGCATCTTTTAAATAAAAAACAGTAAAGAATTTTACACCAGACAATTTAGAGAATAATTCTTCCATTCTAAGAAGAGGATAATTATCAGTTTACGTGTTTGAATTTACTGCTGCTCAATAATCACCACATATTCTAACAGTATCATTTGTTTTTGGAACAATTACTGTAGGACTAGCCCAATCTGAATGATCGAAAGGTTTCAAAATGCCCTCTTTTGTTAACCGCTCCAATTCCAAAAAAGTGGCTCTTCTCAAAGCGAACGGAACAGGTCGAGACTTAAGAAAAACTGGTTTTGCATCTTTTTTCAAATTTATTGAGACGGAAGGACCTTTTATTGTACCGATCCCGTCAGCAAAAACATTTGGAAAATTTTTAATTAAATCATTTTTAAAAATGCTTTTAATCATATTTACATTAGGCCAAAATAATTTTGATGCTTTTAACCAAGTTTTTCTAATCAAACTTGGACCTTCCTCTTTAATAACTAACATTTTTTAAATCAGGTATACAATATTCATCAACAAAAACATCTACTTTTAATTCACCTAACACATTTAAAAAGTCTTTAGTATAAGTTTGTAATTTAACTTTAGATTTCATTAAATGTAGCTTACCTGAGAACAATTTTTCTTCCACCAGTTTACTTACTATAGTATGCGCCGCCCCGCCGTCAATTTCAAATTTAACATTCACACCATTTATTTTTACATATTTTTGCCATGTTACACTTTTGGAGTTGTTGTCCACACAATTGAAACAATATTCTTCTTGAACAGTTTTAATTTTACTGTTCTTGTTCTATTTTTCATCACGAACTTTCGATTTCTACAACATACTTCCAGGGGATCCAAACTATGGCACAGATGGCACTCAGCATTCTTGAAAGGGCACATTTTAAGATTATGGTGTTTCGAACACCTATAACAAGGTTTCTCAGGCGCAAATTTTCCTTCTTTGGGCTTATATGAATGAGAGAATTTTTCCGGTTTCGTTTTCTCCCCTCGCGCACGCACTTGATTTACCGCTATACTTTCGCCTATATGTAGCGATTTCACACCGGCTTCAGCTGATTCTGAGGATTCGGCGATTTTCACCGCTGACTGGAAATTTAATTCCTTTGAATCAAGCAGCTTTTGTTGGATTTTTTTATCTTGTATTCCAAACACCAGTTGGTCACGCAGGCGGTCGTTTAACGTATTTCCGAAATTACAGAATCAGATACTCTTCTAAGTTCTCGTACAAACTCAGTTATGCTTTCCCCTGGCTTTTTAAGACGTTTCTGAAATTTAAATCTTTCAACAATTCCACTTGGACAAGGGGAAAAATGTTCCTTAGCTTATTTTTAAAAGATCTTCAAATTTTATCTCCTTTAACGTCTTCGGAACAATAATATTTCTTAGAATAGTAAATGCCGTAGTTCCAGCAGAATTAAGCAAAATATTTTTTTTTCATTTCTTCGTTCTTTATATTATTAGAACAGAAATAAAAGTCCATCTTCTGTACATAAATCGTCTAAGGAACCTTTGAGTCATATTCTTCTGACCGTCCCAGTGAAATAATTTCTTTTTCAGCAGCCATTTCTTTCTTCAGGCGTTTACATATTTTTGTTTTCAAATTATTTTTCTTTTCAATATAATATAGGTAAATTATCCCATCCTCGTCACCAGTTTTTATATCCGTGGGTTCTTATTACTAGTACTGTAATTTCATCAGGGAAGCATCCGTTAGATTTCCATATCGTTTATTTACATTATTATACACAGCAGCCGCTCAACGCAGCACCCAGTCAAATCATTCTTAGATTTCAGATCTTTTTCTCAGCTATCATGCATTAGCCTTACAAAACAGATCAAGGTATTGTCGCGCCATTTCTTATCACGGATTGCTACTATTTTTATTTCGAAGATATCACACTTTTAAAGAGAACTACTACTAAACACGACCTGTACAAAGGGCTTTTTGACGTTTTCGATTTTGTTTACAGATATTTTAAGAACACTTCGAATTTCGGAAACAATTTTGAAAGTGAAAAGATCCTCCTAAAAAAAATCTGCAAACAAAGTCGTAAAATCAAAAAGATGTAGAGATTAATATCAGCTATCCAGTTGAGAAAAAAAAAACACTTTACACAAAGCAAACGAAATGTCTTTAAAGAATTCTGCCATAGGATTAGCATTAGCGAGCGAGTATTTCCAGGAACTGAAGAAGCTCCTTAACTAATCACCGTTTGAAATCCATTTTTAAAATAAATGCGATTTACAAATTTGAAGTACATTTTATAGATTTGTTTGATGAATAGTATTTTCGATAGTATTTTCGACTATTTTCTCTAAAAAATTAGATAAATGCACTATAAAAAAAAGTCTGAAATTCAGACACTTAAGTGTCTAAAACGGATAATTCAGTTTTCAGACATTGTAAAATGCCTTAATTTTTTCAGACAGTCCTTGCGTCTAAATTTCAGGCATTTCTGTGGCTTAAACCGAAGTGTTCAATTTTCAGACATTTTAAAATGTCTTAAATTTTTCAGGCATTTTAACTGTCTTAATTGCGGCAATCTTTGACCCGTTTTTTTTTTCCCAAAAAAAAGCCATCTTTGACCACTTTTCTTTCTAAGCCATATGCGCAGCCATCCTTGACCACACTGAACCATTTTTTTGTAATAAATGTTAATAAATTATTACAATAAAGCAGTGCTGATTGCAGGGAAAACAGTGTTTTTTCTCTGCCCTCTAATTTAGGACCCCCAAATTAGGTACGAAATGTTATAAAGCTGATATTTTAATCCTGTTTTGATCTTGTGATGATTTCAGACAGTACTTTGTAGATTTAGAATGGAGTAATATACATATTATATATATATATAATATTTATTTATGAGCTCATATATGCCTTACGGCATAAAAATGTTTATTGCTTTTTGTGACAGTTTCGAATTAATTCTAAACCAAAGATCCGGTATTCATTCACCCCCCCCCACACACCTTACCCCCTCCATACACTGTTACAAAAAATTTAAGCCTACTCGATGCATCAAGTACATATTTGAATAAATATACACTTTTCTTTAACCTAATCATCTTTTAAAAGCAAAATAACATTTACTAAATAATAAATAAGATCGAAACAAATTAAAAATATCAGCTTTATGGAAATTTCATACCAAAATTGGGGAGGGGGAGGACGGGTAAAGCAAACTGCATGTAGAAAATACTCATTTTGTTTACGCTACAACCAACTCTGCTTTATGGTTAAGAAATTAATTTATTTATATAAAAAATGATTAACACCTTCGAAAAGAAACCCATCCCTGATTTGTTGCACATTTTTTCCCATTTAACCCATTCGTGCCTGGTGTATTATTAATAGTACATGTCTTTTAATTCAGTATTATGTTGTTTTAACAAATACTTTAGTTATTACTTACATGTAGTAAAGTTAGTATAGTTAGTATATATAGTAAAGTTAGTATAAAGTTAGTATAGTAAAGTTATTAGTATAGTTAGTATATACTATGCATTTTTTATGTGATTTCATTAATACTTACGCATTTTGTAATAATAATAAAAATTTGCTTAATTCTTTTTTTCACCGTTTGAAACTCTTTTATTCTAACCATATATTTCACTCTTTAAATTTAAAACAAAGGTTACTTTCCTGAAAGAATCATCTGTAATAAAGCGCAAAAAGTATTATAAAGTTGTAATACCAATTAAATCTTGTTGTAACATAATATTTTCTAAATATCTAAAAAAAAATTCCTTTATCTATTGTCATATGAATACCAATTGAGAAGTATGCAAAAAAAAAAAAAAAAAAAAAAAAAAAAAAAATCATTATGTTTCAGACAATGAAATATTCGTTAAATTCTAATTAATCTCGTTGGATAGTTAATGTTATTAATGAAAACATAATTACAAAAATGAAAAGTAATCGAACCCGAAAGAGTTAATTTAGATACTCCGGGTCAATTAGTTGAAGCACTTCTGTTGTTTTTACTTTTGTGTTTAGTAAAATTTAACACTAGATTCCACAAAATGTGCAGTATATGAGATCTCCACATTAAAAAAAATATATGATGAAATATTTTTTTTTAATCTCCGTTTGTTTTTATTGTCTTATTTATCATTATAAAGAAATATTGAAGCACTTTACAACCGCAGATCGGCGGCTGAGACGAACAGTAGTTATGTGATTCTAGATGACAGCATGCTTTTTTGTCCCTTTTTAAACTATAAGTAATATAGTAAATATCACTGGAAACAGAAATCCTTCATTATGAATATCCTTTATTTCTGCTCCCCACGGTGTTTGCAATTTCGACAAGCAGTGGCAGCCGGAAAAGACACGTATTTTTATCCCACATGGTTAGTAAAATGCTAACAAGCATTGTTAAATAAATTTTCTGATACATTTTAGTAGAAACTCGCCCTAAAGGACTACATTTTCAACTATTCTACATTTTATATTTACACATCGTTCATTCAGTGATCAATTAATTAATTATTTTGAGCTTTTACAGAAGGAAAACCCTAAAAAGATATATTTATTTTAATACAGTAAAATTGATTAACAGCAAATACCTTGAAACGTTCAAATTTGCTCGCTGTTAGAAGTAAAATAAATAAATAAATAAATAAAATAAAAACAATAAATCACGCATTTTATTGCTTTTATATATACAAGGCAGAACCCGATGAATTTCGACAAAAGAAAGTATTTACGAAGGAACTGGTTCCATTTATTTTTTAAAAAACTATGAAAATGAGTTAGAATTAAAAAAAAAATTCACCTGTTATTGGCGGGTCTAACTCTTATAAAATATGTTTAACCTAAAATTAACAAAATACTATTTTTATAAAATTCAGTTTAAAAATTATTTAAAGTAAGCGTTAATCGTATATGTAGGCAGTAAAATATATTAATGATCAGTTATTACGATACATTTATCAATTAAGGCTCTTATGCTTAATATTTCAAAATGAAAAAGAACAAAATTTATTCCACTTTGATTAATCATATAATTTTTTTTCCAGTGAAATCAAAACCCAGCATCATTTTCACCATCTCAAAATTTACATATGCACCTCTCATATCCGCATTCACTTAAAAAAAATTTATTTTAATTTGATCATTTTAAAATCATAAAGAAAAAAAATAAATCACACAACTATTCTTTTAAAAATATTTTTGTAAAGAGAAAGTGTTGTATCGTGTGTAAAGTAAGTTTATCCTAAACTATAAATCATTTAATTGATAAATAAAACCGAAATAAAACTAAAATTCTTCGGGTTTTATAACAAGCGATATTTTTGATACAGCAGGTATCAAAGTTTTTCACTTTTATGAGAAAACGGTAACAAAAAGATACAGAAATCTGTTTTTTTCCTTTATTATTAACAAAAATGGGGTACTTCTGTTGCCACAATTACAAAAATAAAATTAAAAACTACAGAAAAATTAATGTCTCAAAAGCAAATAGAGATACAGTTTTTAAACAAAATGTATTAAAAAGTACATATTTTCCCCCATATAACGGTGTAAAGATTGAAAATGTACGATGTGTAGAAGTTTAAAAATTTGAAATAGCTAAAATTATAAAACCTAAATTTCATCTGAAATTTTAAAGTGTTGCCATTCGCAAAATGACGTATGCGTTACGCACAGATACGTTTGGCCTTTATAACATAGATATTCTTCAATTTTATTTATTTCTTTATTTTTCCAGCTCATAATGATCGAAGTATACTAATTTTAGCTTTTTGTTTTATTATTGTAATTTTTTTAGGCTTTATTCCTGCAAATTTAAATATTTTATTGACATTAAACATATGAAAATTTAAATGCAGTTTTTGTATTCTGAACAAGGTTTCAGTAACTATAATTTAAAAAAAAAATAATTAAAATAATAAATACGTCGTGCAATTAAATGCTAATTACGATTCTTTTTAAAAAGAAGTTTAATATTTTTAAATAAATTGAAAATTTATTTATTAAATACTCAAAAATTTCTGACTGTTCATTCTTTGTAGAGATCCTGGATGTAATCTTCAAGTGTTTTCAACTTATGTGTCAATCCCTTGCATACAGTTATAAGAATAAACAATATTTATCAATTTATTGCATGGACTCAGCATAGGAAAATGAATTATTAATGTACTAGCTGACCTGCCCGGCGTTGCATGGGTCCGTAATAATAATGTTAAACGAACTTGAAATTTTCATGATTTTATCTTTAACTCGAAATACGTGTAAATACACTGTTAAAAATTTGACCCTTTTGCTGCATCGTCACTCCACCGCTTTTATAGAAAATGATTACTTCAGCTTATTATGGAGCATTCTCATAGGTCAAAAAAGATATATTCTATAAAAGCGGGGGAGTGATGATGCAGCAAAAGGGTCACATTTTTTACAGTGTACATTATATTAAATATGTACCCCCTGACTGTGTCAAAAATTGGTTTAAAAAAACTAATATTTAGCTCCAAAAATACCCAAAATGACTGCAATGGGAAACGCAGGAGGGAATATGTGTGCAACGATTGCGTGATTTTCGTGTTAAAGTGTTGATATTTATCCTTAAAATTACTGTTAAGTGACTTAACTAAATACGTTTTTCACATAGATATCCCAAGTGAAATATTTTGAATTTCAAACTAATTATATCACTCTTAAATCCGACTATGCCGTGAATGAAATTGATTCTCGATGATTAGCTAAAAGGTTAGTATATAGTATTATAATTTCAGAGCCATTTTGCAAAAATAGGTATATATTTTTTATCAAACATGCGTAATGTTCATTCTGTGAACAAAATCCTAAGCGTAACCTAATTGTATTGTAATCATAACTTGTCTGTAACCTAGCTGTATCTTAACAGTAACCTAACTGTAACTTAAATAAACCATAAATGTAACCTGGCCGTCACCTTATCATAACCTATCCATAATCTAACCACAACTAACCGCAACTTAACCTTAAACTAACTGTAACTTAACCATGACCTAACTGTAACCTAACCGGAAATTAAATATAACGTAAGGCTCACCGGAACGTAGTTGCAACCTAACTGTTACATAACCGTAACCAAGTTAAATTATAACTTGGGTTCGTTGAATCGTTTGCCGATTCGAACAATTGTACGTCAAACAGCCATTTCATTTTTGTTTTTAAAACAAATTAAAGTCTTAATAAAATATTAACTTAAATAAAATGCATTGAAATTTAATCAATGATTTAAAAAAAAACTGCTAAAAAAGCCTTATATATACATTAGGGTGGTGCGAAAAAACAAAAGTTTTTATTTCCGAATCGCTACAGTACGGAAAAGTTGCGATTGGTAAATACAAGAAAAACTAAAAAAAAAAATTTTGAAATCGGACTTAATCTTCCGATCGCGCAAACCACCTAAAAATTGAAAAATTCCGATTTTTTCAGAATTTTTTAAAAAATATTACATATACATATATTTTATAACTATAGTGAAAAATATTTACATATTGTACTGTTTAATAATAATAAAAAAATAAATTGCGTTTAGAGAATATCTTCCAATCGCGCAAGCTCATTAAAAATCGGGAAAAATTCAATTTTCAGTGATTTTTGATGTATTAAGAAAATAATTAAATAAGTTCAATTTGTGGTATCATGTTAAAATTTAAATGTACATTAATACTATTGTGCATGTTTTGCCATTTTTAAACAACCGAGATCTTACCACGACGAGATCGCTGCAGGGCGAAAAGGTTTAGTAGTTTGCGCAACTCCAGTTTGCCACATTGCGAAACAGCGTTAAAGTCGCCTTAGTCCACATCCTTCTCTCCCCAACCTCGTCCACTTGCACAGTGCGCCATTTCGTATCAGTGAGCCCGTGAACGAATTTCGATTATTAATTGAATGTATTGTATTATTTAAAATACATTAACATGTGATAGAGACACGGATCTGCATACGTCGTTGACAAACAAAATTACTAGACAATCTTTTCATTGTCTTCTATTTGGTCTTCCAAGAGATTTTTTTGTCAAATATTCTTCACGAATATAGTGCCTGCACGAGAAACTAAAAAAAATCCTTTAAATAAATTTAAATGCTTCTAGAATCGTTAAAAATACTTCTAGACTTTTTCAATAAATGCGTCCATATAATACGCATTGATATGTAGAATGATACATGTTTGAAGATGGTTTATAGTAATTTTAAGCAGGTATATGTTGTCCCTCGTGATATTTGTCTCAGGACTGACAAGGAAGGTCTCCATTGGGGGCATACTCAGAATTTTTTGAAAAAAATACGAATTAAACTACTCATGTAGGTAATAAAGAATCTGTGAAAATTAGCGGCGGAATTACATTATTAGATATGTAAAAAAAAATAAAATAGTTTGGAATAATTGGCGTGAAAAGCTGAAAGCGACGCGGGATTTGGCGAACATTGCATTCCCTCGCCAAAAGCAGACGATTTTAACGAATCTGAAAATTGATTTTAATTGACTTCACTGTTAAAAATCTGCAGCATTTACTGCAACGTCACTCCACTACTTTTATAGAATATCTCTCTTCTGACCAATGAGAATGCTCCATAGCACGGTGAATTGACCGTTTTCTATAAAAGCGGTGGAGTGACGCTGCAGAAAATGGTACAGATTTTTAGCGGTGTTGTAGCTTGTGCAACACTGCTAAAAATCTACTGCATTTTGCTGCAACGCACTCCACCGCTTGTATATAATATATCTATTGCAATCAATGAGAAAGCTCCATTTCACGGCCAAGTAACCGATTTTTATACAAGCAAGGGAGTGCGTTGCAACAAAATGCAGCAGATTTTTAACAGTGTATTTTTCAATTTGGAACAATTTTAATCAATTTAAATTGTGTTTTAAATGATAAAATATATTAATTTCATTTTGTTATAAGTACATATAAACGTATATGACAAAATTACACTTAAAGTAAAGTAAAAATGCAAAACGAAAATTACTTAAACTAAACTTATTTAAATAAATTGAACATAGAAAGTTTTTTCTTTAAAAAGTATTCGAAGCGTAAAAGCGTATTTTCAAAATTTCGTTTTTTCGCCAACCGGAGATAAATCGCCAAATAAACGAAATTTTTATTATTTTTTTTACGGCCGTTATAAGGAGGTTCCGCCGAAATTTTTTTTATAAACATATATAACTATATGAGAAGAACATTCTGTAATTTTTTCAGATTTTTCTGAGTATGCCCGTATGGAGACCTTCCTTGTGAGGAGCATAACTAAATAATCCTTCTTTTTTCCATCAAAATGTATGTCATGTGGTTTTTCTGATTCCACTTGACTTTGCCGTAACGTTATTCTAGTGCGTCTGTTTTCTTCTAATTTTGTATCGGTCAATAATTTGAAAAGCATCTGTTTTAGTTATTACAGCAATATCTACTAGTACACTCAACGCTTTAGCAGCACCTGCACTGCCAGATGCACCATTGCGATCGCAATGTAACGATGTAGATTGTAACTCCACTTTCATTTGCCATGGTAATTTTTTCTAATTCTTAAATCTGATAGGCTGTATCGGTCATGGTAATGAT
The DNA here is from genome assembly GCA_964019185.1 of Maratus speculifer. Taxonomy (NCBI): domain Eukaryota; kingdom Metazoa; phylum Arthropoda; class Arachnida; order Araneae; family Salticidae; genus Maratus; species Maratus speculifer. Next base: position 119,009,552 of record OZ025298.1, read on the forward strand.
ATTTTACATATACCTACATTAGCATTAAAATTCTCATGTATTTCATCTAAATGCTCAAAGTCTTTTATTTTCGCTTCAATAAATTTGGAAGGTTGCCTTTTCACTATATAGTTTTGTCTTCCAAGTCTTGTACTTAGTTCTTTATTCTTTTTTGCTTTCTTTTGAACTTTAGTGCCAATTTTTCCCGTTCCGTCCTTTCTCTGGAAGTAGATAAATCTATGCTTAATGACTGGAATTTTGTTGTGTTTTTGAGACGTACAATTAGTCTCAATTAGACACTCCTTCAGATCTGGTAACTCTTTACAGGAGCAATATAAATTCATTGCACATTTGCAGGCTGAAATATCACACAGTTGAGTTTCTTGTTTTTAAATTCATCAAACTTTTTTATAAAGTTTGGCTATTCCTTGTCTCGAATATAAGATTTATTTAGTTTAGAATATGATCGTAGTAGGCATTAATTATCTAAATGATTCTACAATCAAACACTTTTGGGATTGACGCCTTCTAATAAATATATCTTATTTTTTGTGCCACTGTATTGCTGAAAAATGAGAAACTCAATTTAATGTTGTTGAGTTTACTTGCTAATAGAGACCTCTCCTCAAGGTAGCATTGAAGAATATCTTCATGTGTTGGAAGAATATTTGGCAGAAAATCTCTTGGATGACCGAATATAGGACAATGAAATGATTGTCTAGTAATTTTCTTTGTCAACGACTTATGCAGATCCATGTCTCTGTCACATGTTAATGTATTTTAAATAACACAATACATCCAATTAACGAACGAAATTTGTTCACGGGCTCTCTGATAGGAAATGGCGCTCTGTGCAAGTGGACGAGGTTGAGGACAGAAGCATGTGGACAAGTAAGGCGACTTCAACGATTTTTCGCAACGTGGCTAACAGAATGCGCGCGAAACTACTAAACCTTGAAGAACTACTAAACCTTGCAGCGATCTCGTTGTGGTAAGATCTCGGTTGTTCAAAAATAGCATACATGCTCAATAGTATTAATTTACATTTAAATTTTAACAAGAGACTGTAAACTGAGTTTACTTAATTATTTTCTTAATATATCAAAAATCACCGAAAATTGAATTTTTCACGATTTTTAATGAGCTTGCGCGATTGGAAGATATTCTCTAAACGCAATTTATTTTTTTATTATTATTAAACAGTACAATGTGCAAATATTTATCAATATAGTGATAAAATATATGTATATGTAATATTTTTTTTTAAATTTTGAAAAAATCAGAATTTTTCAATTTTTTTGAATTTTTAGGTGGTTTGCGCGATCGGAAGATAATTTCCGATTTCAAAATTTTTTTTTTAGTTTTTCTTGTATTTACCAATCGACACTTTTCCGCACTATAGCGATTCGGAAATAAAAACTTTTGTTTTTTCGCACCACCCTAATATACATATACATATATTTACTGCAACATAGCTAACCACGCATAGATTCTAATTGTACGAAGTACCAACGATCTGACGTAACAGCGGTATTTAAAAATCCTAAATTAAGCTGACATTTTGCCAGTCTATGAATTTTAAAGGTCTTTGGAAAAAAACAGTCACTTTTGAGATGTCAAAATCTCAAATTGATTTCTTTCATAGAGTAAAAAGAAATTAATAGAGTGGAAGTATTATCTCTGGAGGTGATAAAAATGTAACCCTACATTAAGTCCAATTAAGTACCAAAAAGCACGTGATTTGACACGCCTATCAATTGAAACAGGTTTCAACCCGTATTTTTTTGTTCTTGTTTCTTAAAAAAAACTAATCTATCGCTTCACCGGTAAAAAATTATTAATTATTTTATCATATGTGTTTTAAATATCAATATAGAGAATTACTTTAACGTTTTGCTTGAAAATATAACATTCTTTTGTTAATACATAAAAATCGTCTGCAGTCAGAAATCTATATTTTAGATTAATATTTATTACTTAAGTTTCCATACATGATTTTAAAAGAATGTTTTCATCATTATATTTTAAATATTTATTTACATGCAATTATTAAGTCATAAACATTTTTCATCTACGTTATAAAGTATTTAAAATTACATCAATAAAGTAAACTTTTAGTTATACAATTTTTAGTTCGTATCAAATGTTTTCAATATCTTATTTAATTTTAATTTGATATTTAATTATTGCTAATTTTCCAATTTCCTTCATTTTAAAAACGAACATTTATTTTAATAAATAATAATAGAACAAAGACCATTTTAAAAATTTGGTATCTCCTCTTAAAATATGCTTCAATTGTAACTCATTTCTTTCAATTCGTCTTGTAATACAAAATTCCTTCCACGTCCTTTTATTTGGCACATTAAAATTTGAGCGATAAATGGTTTCATATTCCAAACCTTTTTTGAGGCTTACTTCACCTTCACTTATCTCATTCCTCCATGGGTTTCTTTAATTCTGTCTCAGCTTTCTTATGACTTCTGCGAAAATTTTTACGCAACCAACCAACCGTAAAAAAAAAAACAAAAGAGAAAAAAATGGGAAAAAGATGATTTTTTTATGAGAGTGACCTCTCGATTTTAATTAATTACTCAGTTAATAATTGGAATTTCGAAATTCTGAAACTCAGGTGCATCAGGAGAGACATTGGGCTACTCTCAAAAAAATTGTGAGCTTCGTACGTTCTGTAGATTTTGCTAGCCATCGCAGACACACAGACACACAGACACACATACAGACAGACAGAGCGTTTTGTTCTTTTATTAGTATAGATAATCAAATTCGCATTATACTAAAATGTTATATTGTCATCGAAAACATACCTGTGAGCATATTTTATAGAATCTAAATTTATCAGGATGTCTGGGGAAATCGATTTCAAATTCCATCTTTATAACATCTTCGGTACCTAGATTCCCATTTGGGGACCTGTATTCTTTTCCATATAAAAATTTAAATCTCAGATTTTTTAAAGCTTTTTTTTTAGCAGCTCAAAGAATTTCATTCAAAGCAAACAAATAAATGGCAGCATTGAAGCTGTTTCCCACGTAAAATACATGTTATTTTTATCTGAGTTTTCAAAATGCCTTTAAGACAGCTTAAACAAGAAAATGAGAAAATTTTATGAGTATTTAACAAAAATATTTTTTAATTAAAAAAATTGAGAATTTGTGGAATATTTACTTGTTTAATGGAGCTCAGGGCTTCATCGATACGGAAAAACGTGTAAACAGAGCTCTCTCTTCGAGTCAATATAAAAACAGAAGTATTCAATGTAATTAGTTTGAACTTTCTGATATTTTAAATGTAAGTTTGTAGTCTTATAAAATTATAAAATGAAGTACTTCAATGCAATATAATAAAAAATATAGCAAAGTTTACATAACACAATTTTCGAAAAAAAATATGTGTTATATCACCACCCGCAAGATATCTTAATTTTGAATTGACATAAGAACCTAATTTTTGCTTTAAAATGATCCGGAAACTTTACTCTAGAGAATGAATTAAGGATATAACTATCACTCAAAAAAACATGATTAAAAAAACTCTCACATTTGAAAAATTACAAAACTCCTAAAAATACAATTTTTTTTTCATTAAAAATACTCAAAATATTGAACTATCTAAAATATATTAATTCATTCTATAGATAATAGTGTTATATGCATGAAAAAAAAAGAAAATTAAGCCATTCTATCAAATAGTTTTTCTTTAATCTTACGAATAGCTGTCGAAAATCAAGTTTTTAGAAAACGCGACTTAAAGTTAAAATTATATGGGTGCGGCTCTTTGAAAGTGTTGATACATAAATGCTTAAAACTAAGTTAAAAATGCAAATATTTTTATGCGGTTTTTAGCACTGAGTTCAGAATGAATGGAATAATAATAAAAATAAAAAAATATTATGAAAAGTTTTCAAACCCTGAGCCCACTTAAAGCTCTTAAATTTGTGATTGCGTTACATTAGGTCAATGGTTATTAATTTGATATTTTAAGGGGCTTTGTAGCTTTAGATCCATATTTTTGGACCTAAATTGGCTAAAGGATCAATTTCAGAAAATATATTTTTTCTGTCATTTACGATGTCATTTTTCTCATAGCATGCATGGTCACCGTGAGGTCACAATGACGTCACTGTGAGTCACTTTGGTCACATCATATCTGTGACCGGTCACGAAAAATTCATTGCCAGCGGCGGTGACAGCGTGAGTTACTTTTTTTAGAACAGAGACATACTTTTTCTACTGTATACAAGTAGTAATGTTAGTATATGTATGGCTATACATTTACTATATGACTTCATTTTTATTAAGACATTTAGTAACAAGATAATTATTATTATTTGCTTAATTATATTTACGCAGTTTGCGTTTCTTTTATTTGAACATAAATTTCACTCCTTAAATTTAAAAGAAAAGTTATTTTCCTAAAAGAAACATATATAATAATGAGCAAAAATTATTAGAAAGTTGTTATATAAGTTAAATATTATTGCAATACAATATTTTCTAAACTTCTTCAAAAAATTTTCCTTATTTTATTGTCATATGAACATAATTGAATAGTACCAACATGCTTTTTATTTTCAGATAATGAAATATTTGTTAAACACTAATTAATTTATTTAGATAGCTAGAGTTAATATTATTAACGTAAAAGTAACTTTTTCTAAAAATTGAAAAAAAAAAAGGTTGGACTCGTAAGGGTTAGTTAAAATCTTCCATTTTTTCCCCTAAGATAAACTGGCAATCTTGATTTTTCTTCTTATTACTATGAGATTGCTCACTGAAAAGTATGCGAATCAAATAACCAATGAGGCGCTTCGATTTCGCCCTCCATTTTAGAATTTCGCAATCAGAACTCCGCTTTATGTTGTCATGGTAACCTTCTACGAAGATGCCATCATGTCAAAGAACATAACACCTTGTTGTTTCTCCAGTCAATAGAGAAATTTCTCAGAATTTCTTGCTAACACAACAAATAAGAAAAAGCCGGATTATTGAATGGGAAGAAATTTTAACATTTTTATGCATTTTTCTTTTGTCAGTATGTTTTGTGAATATCCGATGTAGGTAATGTGCATGTTTGTCAACAAACTAGCTTTTAGCTTGACAACTCAACTTGTTGTCAGCAGAAAATCGAATTAAATTGCATAAAAATATTTTAAACTAAATGTAATTTTCACGTGCATGTAATAAATTGTATTATATTGCACTATGTAACAGGAAATAATCTTATCTTATACAGGGTGTCCTAGAACTTCATGTACAAACTTTGAGGGAGATAGAGGATATCATTTGGAACCACAATTACATAGGAAAGCATGGGCGGAAACGTCTTGTTAACCCTTTCACAGCCAATGAAAATGCATATGAACCTACAAAATTTTTAATACAAAATGATTGTTGACACCAGAATTTTAATATGATTTTTCTATTTATTATGTATGTGAAATGTCTGGCTTTTCTTCTTTGCAAATACATTTTCCCGCAATTTCTGATGTCATCCATATTTTTCCACATTTTAGCAATGGAAATGCTTTGTCCGTGAATAGCTCAAAGAAACACAAAGACACAGTTATGACACAAATCGGAAAGGAGTGTAGAACGATATATTACACCGAAAAAAGTATAAGAAAAAATTTAATTTTAAATTACATTTAAAATTATGTTTCTTTAAAATCAAGTATCATAGTAGCTATTAGAAACTGCTAAAATGTGGAAAAAATATGACGACATCAGAAATTGCGGGAAAATGTATTTGCAAAGAAGAAGAAAAATACGTTTCACATCCATAACAATTGGAAAAATCATAACAAAATTCTGGTGTCAATGTTCATTTTGTATTAAAAATTTTGTAGTTTCATATACATTTTCACTGGCTGTGAAAGGTTAAGACGTTTCCGCCCATGCTTTCCTATGTAATTGTGGTTCCAAACGATGTTCTTTACCACCCCTCAAATTTGCAAGTTTTGGGACACCCTGTATATATTATAAATGTGAAAGTGTGTCCGAATGTTGGAATGAAATTGGCTTCAAAACGGATGGATTAATCCCCTTGTATTTTTGTATATACATAGATTATTGGCCTGAAATGAACATAGGATATTTTTTTTTATTCAAATATTTTTCTTAATAATTCAAAATTTCATTATTTTTCATACAGAATTAATTGACATTTTCCATATAATATTTATTCAAATTTAATCATCATTTTTTTTTCGTTGCCAAAAAATAAAAAACCGAAATAATAATTTATCTTTAGTAATTAATTTTCAATTGAAGATTTTCATGTGTTAAAACAAAATGAAATAAATATATGGACCCTATTCTGCTTTTCGGTTCGAGGTTATAAAACTCGCAATTTTACCAATTGTAATGCCACAGGAAAACTGTTTTTTACTAATATTAAGCAGACGATGATTTAAAATTTATTTTACACTTAAAAGGATAAAAATAGTTTAGCATTTTTTCTAGCTATTAATCCATAAAGAAATGAATCTTTTTTTTTTTCTTTCGGTTCCAGGCTATAAAATTCAGCATTTTACCTATTGTGACGTCACAGGAATACTTTCATTAAATATTTTTAAACTGTCACTATGACGTCATATTTAAAACAAAACATAAGTTTTCAAGTATTCTTTCTAAAAACACTAAGTACATGAACTATGAGTAAGTGCTAAAAAGAGACTAATGTGACGTCACATAGAGAAAATAAAATGGATATGCTTTGATGTTGCAATGGAATGAGATTAAATTATAATATCAAATGTTATTATTTAAAGAAAATTATATTCATCGTCTGAGCACGGTTAATATAAATATTTATTTTTTAATTTAATTTTAAAATGAAATAAGTTTTTTTTTAAGTTAAATATTAAATGACTACAAAATGTCAATATTTTATATCGCAAATTTATCACTATCGTAAATGACATAATGATCAATGAAAAATACTTTTTTATTATTCCTAAAAAGTTTTTAAAAAAGCTAAACTAATAAGAAAAAGAAAATATTTTTGACAAAAATTAATTCTAAAAATTATTCAGTTCAGAAAATATAAATAAAAATTACTTTAAAAAATAGACTTTCGGCCTTAAAACCTAAAGATTTAATATAATTGCGTGATAAAATATGCGTTAAAAAATACTAACCGACTTCAAATAAGGAATCAAGCTTGGCTACAACTTGGCGTTAACGCAAGTTGTGTCTTGCATAGTTTTAATATGTTTATGATTTGAAAACGGTTGCAACAATGAAAGATGATTTGTGATAAATCATTATTTTTTTTATCAAATCCATATTTTTTCATTAAAAAAATTATAATCATCAGAATTTAATGAAATTAAAATGGGACTCCGTGGGCTCCATACGCTTTTAAACAAAAAAAAAATAATTATCAAAATTAGTTCATATTTACAAAAGTTATGCGTGAACAAGAAATACATACAGGTCTGAATCATAAACTCCTCTTTGAAGTCGGTTGAAAATGCAATCATTTAACTCAGTCAATATCGCAATTAAGTATAGTGTGCTCGAAGTGTGCTGGAAACAAGTTTGTAAATGGTTTGTAAACGGATTTTAATTCCGCATTTCTTTTAGCTCTTAAAAAGTAATATATGTCACTTTTATGTATTTTAATAATTTTAATTAATAATTCACTTTTTGTATTTTAATAATTTTACTCTGTTACAAAAATTATTGAAATTTATATCAGATTCTGAGATGCACTAAAACAGATTTTCTGTAGAAAAATGGGGTGCAAACATTTAACATTCATTTACAGAGTAACAGAAAAAAAAAATCGGTAATATAATAGTCTACGGGGGGAAAAACATTACCAGCGTAAATTTATTGTGTTGCACTATTTCGAACATGATGTAATTGATATATATACATTACTAAGATTTACTACAATATACTTGCTGTTGAGTATGATTTGCAGCACATTTGTTGTTCATTTACAGAGACACATAAAAGATTTCAGATACGATACCGTATTCGAAGTATGGTTTATTAGAAAAGACTGCTAAAGAGCTTTCTCAATTGTGGTGCACATTTTAAGGTAAACTAATGCATCTTGAAGTTCAGCTACGTTTGATATTATAAGAGATGTTTTTAGAGTTTAAATAAATGATACACATCTGGACTATACAACCTACATTCATGGTCACCTGTGCAGTAGCAATTCCCGGAAATGTGAATTCAATAATTTTAATCGTATTTTGGTTGAATAATTTAAACTAAATATGCGGCACGTATAAAAATCTGCACGTAATATACAGGATTGCACAAAAGAATTCAAGTATGATTCTGTCTATTATTAGAAATTGCTAAAGGTGAATTTAAATTTTCGTTATACTTTTTCTAACTAAACTAAATTTTAATATTGTATTTAAGATATTTACAAACTTATAGATCATAGCTGCACAAAAGAATGGGCGGCGACGTATTTTGGAAATGTTGGATATTTTTTTATTATATTAGATTTAACGCATGAATTTCTTTCTTTGGTATGAAATTCTAAAATGCACTACACATGATTCCTGTAGAATATTGGGGGCGTTACAGTGGTTCTATAGCATAAGTGGTTGCAATTTCATTTTCGGGATTTTTCATATTACCTAACACATTACCCTTTATTTGTCTGAGATTTTTTAAGTCCCCTATAAAAAAACTGCTATATTGCCTCCTATAAAATGTATGTTGGTTATATCTGTTTTAAATTATTGTTAGTGAAAAGTTTTGTTTAGTTAAAGCGTTATTCTTTTTTTAATGCTACGTAAACGACGTCACGGGCAACAGTTGGTACGTTATAAATAACTAACTGTGCGAAGATTGTTACTTTCTGCCCACAACAAGTTGAGAAGGTTTTCCTTTTTTTTGGGGGGGGGGGGCGGAGGGAGCATAACGTTACATGTATATTATATATCGTTAATGAAAAGGCAGGTAATATGAAGTGCAGAATTAGTCTAAAATATATATGATAAAATAATACATATGTGTACATTTTTTGACATTTAAACATTTTTTTAATATGATTTAAATGGCGAAATTAAAAACATTTGTAAGAAATACTTGGTTGAAATATTTCACATCAGTATAATGTTTAGACAATATTCAATATGCAGGTAATTAAAAAAAAAACATTATCTCTAAAGTTTTTAGCAGTTTTTTAATTAAGACTTAAAAAAAAAAACAGATTTTTATAGCGTGTTTTGATATTTTAACATTTGAAAACATATTTATTCAAATGTAATGCATGATTTTTGTTCAACAAGTAAACCTGTTGCATTTCTATTTCTTTCGACAGCTTAGTTTAGGGCTACATTTTATGTTGCTATAGAAACCATTCATGTTCTCTCCGAATCGCTCCGTTGCGTCATGTTGTCATAAAACTATGTACGCTTTCTATTATTCGCTCCTCTTCAAATATTGTTGGGTTTTTTTCCACTCATCTGTTGTTATACTGAAAAAAAAAAAAATTATAATTCAGTGAAATTTTTTGTTTGTTTTGTAAATACATGGTATTATTAAGGAAAATATGGATTATATATTTCAATGTTATATTCAAAATAAATAAATGGCAAAATTTAAAAATCATATATTGACCATCAAATCAACAAGTACCATAATAATATTCTTACTTTCTGTTTAAAGCCGATTTCTATTATGAAATGCACTGAATCATGAATTTCGCTCGAACATAAAAGTTGAAAACGTTTTAAAAATATTTATGATGCAATATATAAAAATTGACTGATATTTCAGTAAATCTGTAACAAAGCATAATCTCTCCTATAATTTTCAGATTTTTACATTTCAAAAGCAAATAAATAATAATATACACTGGTGTCCAAAATTTAAGCATAATTGGTAATTAAGTAATTATTTTTAAGTAATGAAAGAAATATGAATCGGAATGTGCTGAAACTCCAGGTGTGAAAACAAAATAGTACGCGTCACATATTTTCGCGAAGAGGTTTCCCCGAAATCGAACAGGGGACCGTCAACAAATTGAAAAAGAACGAAGATCTTTTGGATAACCCTGTCAAAACTAATGTAGCAAAAGCGTTCAAACTGCACATTATGATTAATTGGCTTATTGTAATGTACTGTGTTAATTTTTACAAGGATAGCATGTATACTCGTAGAGAAATTAAGGTTTTTATAAAAACAGTCCTAAGTTTTTTGCTTATAATTTGCAGAGTTCTTAATATAAAATACTGTTCTTTTTTGAAAAAATGACAAACATCATTGTACACAATACCCTGTCATCAGAATTAAAAAATAATAAAAATTGTATGACAAATGAGCAGGTTTACTAAATAATTTTTTACTGCGCATGCGTGAACGCTATTAAAATTTCATTTGCATATTATGTTAGTTTAATGTATAGAGCAACTTTGGTGAAAGTGTCAAAAACATAGCTTAAAAATTCTGAAAATTATCGTTGATAGAATGAGATCAAAATCCTTTATTCCCTAAATGAAGCAAAAAGATGAGGGGCTGTATCCATATTCCATTGTTTAGTGCCTACACAATATTGCACGTACAACTATAATTAGGTAAAACCCCTGATTTTTTTGCTTCCTTTAGGAATAACGGATTTTGAGTTGATTCTATAGGCTCCCATTTTCAGAATTTTCAAGCTATGTTTTTGAAACTTTTACAGAAGTTGCTCTATACATTTAGCTAACATAATATGCAAATGACATTTTGATATCGTTGACGCATGCGCAATGAAAAATTATTTACTAAACATACTCTTTTTTCATACAATTTTTATTATTTTTAAATTCTGATGACAGGGTATTGTGTACAATGATGTTTGTCATATTTTCAGAAAAGAATATTATTTTATAATAAGAACTCTGCAAATTATAAGCAAAAAACTTGGAAAAATTTGGGACTGTTTTTATAAAACCCTTAATTTCTCTACGAGTATACATGCTATCCTTGTAAAAATTAACACAGTACATTACAATAAGCCAATTAATCATAATGTGCAGTTTGAACGCTTTTGCTACATTAGTTTTGACAGGGTTATCCAAAAGATCTTCGTTCTTTTTCAATTTGTTGACAGTCCCCTGTTCGATTTCGGGGAAACCTCTTCGCGAAAATATGTGACGCGTACTATTTTGTTTACACACCTGGAGTTTCAGCACATTCCGATTCATAATTATTTCATTACTTAAAAATAATTACTTAATTACCAATTATGCTTAAATTTTGGACACCAGTGTATATTTTAATGTATCTTCCAACTTTTCAGGGTAGGAAAATATTTGTGTTTCTGTAAAATATGAAAGTTTTTAAATAAAGAAGTATATCTGTTTTTTTTTTTTTTTTTTTCATACCTGTTTTTTATGCTGCATTATGTGATGTAATACATAAACAATTTATTTGAAGCACTCTTTTACCACTCCTTCTACAGGTTTAAAATGACTCGTTTTAAATTTTTATCTTATAAAAATAAATCTTTAATATATTTCAAAGTGATTTTTTATCCTTGTAATTGAAAAAAAAATTATAAAGCGAAGTCATCAAAAGGTGTTATTTGACTCCACGGGCCCCTCGAATGAATGTTGATGGGTTCCTTTGAAGACTTTTGTTCATGTTGCCATAGTAACCCTCTCCGTCCTCCAAGTTTCAACTCAGAGCAAAAACATGACATTATTTCTCCTGCCTGTAACTTAAAAATAAATTGTTTATCAGCGGTTTTTCTTTTTATAGGTAAAAAACACAATTTTTAAATTTATTTTCTTTTATTAACTGTTAGTTATATAACTACACAAAATTTACAATTTTTCTCGTTACGAAAGAAATGTTTTCAATAATTTTTCATGTAAGATCTTTTTATTTTATTTTATTTTTTTTTTTTTTACATATCTAAATTTATGGAAAAATTAGCTGTGCCTCATGGGAGGAAGCAATTAAGGTTTTTTTTTCGCTCAAAAGCCCCCCCCCTCCTCCAGTATAATAAAAAAACCCCGGATGATAATGGTAAGTCTATGGAGGCGTTATTTTCAAACAACTCGCTCAATGTTTTTTTTATTTTATTTATTTATTTATTTGCATAGGATATTTGAGGACTGTTAATTTTTTATTTTTACAATTTTGATTTCAGATTTTGATTTTAAATTACTCTAATTTTCGGAACCGGTTTGAACAAAATTCTGAAATTGAAACTATTCTAAATTTTTATAAAATATAACCAAAATCTAAAAATTTAAAACTTGTCTTAAAACTAACCGCCCTCAGCTATCCTACAAAAAAATAAAAATAAAAAATAAAAAAGAAATAAAATTCATTTAAATACGAAAATTTAAATGAAATCAATGTCAAAACTGATGAATTAATGTGTTTGTATCTTTGTGTATAACTATAACATGCCCAGAAAAGAACATAGGCTATGTTTTATTAATTTTATTCAAATATTTTCCTTAATAATTCAAAATTTCCTTCTTTTTCATGCAGAATTAATAGCGATTTTTTAGATAACTAGGGGGGCCCCGCCCCCCTGCTCGCTATGCTCGCCAACCCCGAGCGTAATCGCTTCGCGATTCCAAATTATTGGCTACCCCTGCTTCCTGCGCTCGCCAATACCCCATGGTATGAATAAGCAGTTGCAGACCTTTCAAATGATGTGTCACACGACTGGTGGTGTAAAGAAATTAAAAATGTGCCCCCTGGGGGGCAGAGTGGGAGGCGACACAAAAGACATCCATAATATGAATAAGCAGCTGCAGACCCCTCAAATGATATGTCACACGACTGGTGTTGTAAAGGAATTAAAAATATGCCCCCCTGGGGGGGCAGAGTGGGGGATGACACACAACACATCCATAATATGAATAAGCAGTTGCAGACTTTTCAAATGATGTGTCACACAACTGGTGTTGTAAAGAAATTAAAAATGTGACTCCCTGGGGAGAGCAGAGTGTGGGGGTGACACACAAGACATCCATAATATGAATAAGCAGTTGCAGACCTTTCAAATCTTGTGTAACACGACTGGTGTTGTAAAGAAATTAAAAATATGCCCCCCTGGGGGGGCAGAGTGGGGGATGACACACAACACATCCATAATATGAATAAGCAGTTGCAGACTTTTCAAATGATGTGTCACACAACTGGCGTTAAAGAAATTAAAAATGTGACTCCTGGGGAGAGCAGAGTGTGGGGGTGACACACAAGACATCCATAATATGAATAAGCAGTTGCAGACCTTTCAAATCTTGTGTAACACGACTGGTGTTGTAAAGAAATTAAAAATGTGTCCCTCCCTGGGGAGCAGAATGGGGGATAACACACAAGACATCCATTATATGAATAAGCAGTTGCAAACCTCTCAAATGATGTGCCAAACGACTGGTGTTGTAAAGAAATTAAAAATTTGGCGAAATATTACAGTTATCGCCAAGTTGGCGTCACTTTTGACAACTAATTTTGGTCGCCAAATCTGGCGATATATCGCCAAGTTGGCGATGAACTTGGCGATTGTTGACGATGGTAACCTTTCCTCTCTTTATGGTAACCCATACGGCGATGCATAGACGGAGCCCTTTCCTGATTGGTCTATTCGACTCATGGAAGGAGTGGACAACCCGGATTCGTTAGTTCTGGAAATCTTCCACATCAGCATCATTCCAGGAGTCATTCCTTTTAAGGCGAGTTTTTTTTACTATAGAAGGAAATTTAACCAATTTCCTTTATCGTTGCCAAAAAAATCAAAATATGGAATAATTTTTCAACAGCAATAAATTTCAACTGAGCAATTTCCATTCGAAAAATTGAACTCTGAAAAAATAAATATGACGTCAGAATTAAAATTAAAATAAATATAGTACTTTTTTAAATATTAAACACGGAAATTTGTTTCGTTAATAAGATTTTTTCTGACAAAAAAGGTGGCATAATTAGAAGTAAAAGAAATAAGAAATAATTATATTTTTAACAATTATTTCACCTGATAAAATTTGACGTTATAGTTGAAATAAAACAGGTATTTTATAGTAGTCGTAAAAAATATTATAAACATGGATAGCAATAACTCATGAATAATGACGTAATTGCCGAAACTTCAGTGAAGGCTTATTCTGGCGACAACCAATTTTTTGTTTCCCACCTCTAAGTCTGTTCTGTCTGTCTGTCTGTCTGTCTGTCTGTCCGCGATAACTGCCACAAAATGCAATCAAAACTTCTTTTTTCGGAAACAAAATTGTAAAACCCTATATTACTGAGTTTACACTTTCAAAAGTTCCTGATACATCATATTTAGGTTTTTGTGGTAGACAGGTATGTAAAAGTATGAGGATAATGAAAAATGTTTATTAAAACTGTTACTTATCCTTATAAATCAAAATTTATAAAGAAATGCAAGATATACGATAACAATTAGCAAATTGATAGAAAGTTACAAATTTAAGTTTAATGAGACTTCGGGGGGTTCAGGGGGGCGGAGCCACCCTGAAGGAATCTACTATGTTATAATAAAAAAACAAAAACAATAGATCATGAAAATTTCAGAATATCCTAACATAACTAAATCTTTAATTGAACGCTTTTAATGGCTGAAAACGTTTTATTCTTATTTTTTTCTTATAAATAATTACGTAATTTGAAAATTTTAAATTACAGTTTCCAGGAAGTTGAATATTACCAAAGTGTGTTTGAAAAAAATGATGTGCAAAGCTGACGTTGAGGCTCCTGATCTGCAGATTTACTTGTCTATTATGTATTAGAGTTCTCCATACTCTATACATATAGTATGATAGTGCATTGTTATAAAATTTATCTTTATTAGGAATGATTTCAACTGATTATCTTATAATGGCTTACTGGCAATTATTTGCATGAAAGATGAATTTAGATTTACATTAATTTTGGCTTTTTATGTGAATTATAATTACACAACTAACTTATATTTATTTTGTGGAGGACAGCAGACCATAGGCAAGGAATGAGCTTACCGTTAGTATCATCTTTCAAAAGGGAAGAAATTCGACGGAGGTGGGACAATGGGGGAGGGGATCTATTAAGAGTTGCTCGTGAATACATTCTTTTCATTATGTAACTATTTTTGACTCCGTCATAAAGATTGGAAATCTTACATGAACTGAATTTTTTTCAACTGAGTGAAACATTGCAGAAGCCGGCATTCGAACCCGAGACCGTTGTCTAAAATTGCCTATGCTCTACTTTCTGAGCTACCAGGACCAAGAAATGATTACCTTATTGAAAGATTCAATATGATTGAGTTAAAAATATTTTTGACAATTTAAGGACACAGACATAAAAATATTAAAATTTTCTAAAAAAAATTATTGCATTAAAATGTTTTATATTTTCTTTTCTGCTTCAAATGACATTTTTACTGCAGCAGGAAAAATTAATTTTTTCGTTTTCATTTGTTTTCAAAATCTATCTTTCAAGAAAAGATTGTCATGGAAATGACTTCCTATTAAAATGGACATGCATCCTACATGACGAGTTTTTTCACCATGTTTCGTATTTCAATTGTTATAACTCAAGAACAGTTTATTATAAGTTTTTGAAATTGAGACAGATCTTTTTTCAATTACAGTCGGCTCTCGTCAATTCGAACTCGTCGGGATCGCAAGAAATTATCGAATTATCCGAAGTTCGAATTATGGAAAGTATGAAATGAGAAGATGCTTAATGTGGTACTATTACAAAGGAATGAATGTTATAGTGTATTTTTAATTTATTATGTCTGTTATCATCAGAATATGACTTAATATTAAATTAGAATGTATGAATACATAAACTAAATAAAAAATTAGAAACAAGCACAGTGGAAGGAAATTTTGAAGCGTCACTGATGGACAGAAAGGGCACCTAGAAAGTGTATATGAAAGTCATGGGATTATATGTATACCCGTTAGGAACAATTTTCACAAAAACCAAAGAAAGAAAGTTATTCAAATGATCTGAAATCCGTGAGAAAGAAAAGAAAAGAAAAATGAAAAATCGGAATTCTCGTTAGTTCGAATTAAACGATGTCAAGAGAAAAGGAGTTCAAATTAATGAAAAATTTAACGTTATTAGGCCATTGAAAATTTCGGGACTTCATGTTTAGTTCGAATTAAGCAAAAGTTCGATATATCCGATTTCGAATTAACGAGAGTGGACTGTATTTTACTTTAATTTTGATTCAGCAATTAAAAGAAAAAAATACTTATCCTTCAAGATATGTATTTCTTTTAAGTTACAACTTTTTTTATTTATTTTTTTTTAATTTTTGCTTTAAATATTTTTGATTATTTTTAATTAAGATTTTTAAAACTGCTAAATGAAAATTAAAGCTTATATATTTTTGTTCATATTTTTGTTTCCCGGAGCCTCCTAATAGAGTTTCATTAAAGTGGGGATATGTTCTGATGAGCTATCTACATGTCACAGCTTTTAGCATCAAGTAGACCGAACGCAGCTGCGCAGACTAACGCCCCATCGAATTGACGAATGAAATTTTAGAGTTCGTCAGATTTCGATTAGCGCATAAAAATGCAACAAATCTGCCAAGTGAAATCTAAGTGGAAACCGCAGGCAGACCTGATTTGATCGGTAGGTTTATTATTATGTTTTCATGCACCAAAAGATATGAAAATATGCAGAACTGGGCTTAAAAAAATCGTATTACTTGGTTATCCCGTCGACCCATTTCGCCAAATTATACAAATTGCCAAACTAATAGCCAAATTATACATACTGACATAAATTTTATTTAAATAACGAAAAAACAAATAATTAGTAGAATAATAATAAAAATACAAATAAAAAAATTTTGAAATAAAAGCAAGATAAGAAACTACTAGGCTATCCCGTCGACCAAAAAACCATCTCCAAACTATAAGATTAAATGCCAAAAATGGATGATCGTGAATGTCACATTCAATGACATTAAATACGATTCGTGTTTTTAAAATGTCATTAAGTGATTTTTATTTCGAGTTCTTATTAATATTTTTATTAATATTCTACTAATTATTTGTTATTTCGTTATTTGAAATAAAAATTATGTCAATATGTATAATTTGGCTATTATTTTGGCGATTTGTATAATTTGGCGAAGTTGGTCGAAGGGATAACATAGTAGTACCCAAGTTAATGATGTTTTAAATATGTGGACCGTATTTAATAACATTGAAAGTGACATTCACGGTCTTCCATTATTAGCATTTAATCTAATAGTTTGGCGATAGAATTTTAGTCAACGAGATAACCAAGTATTACCGAAAAACAATCGAAAACGTATCATATAGCAACTAAAAACGAGTTTGTAGATGTTTTCCAGCAAGACATGATTGGTAGCTCAGATGGATTGTAATATCTGAATAGAGTTTTAACTAATCCTCGAATTTCAGCCGTCAACTAAATGGGTTGTTTATTTAATCTCTTTGATTCCCGGATCTCCAAATCTGGACCTCCGTTTTGTCCTATTTTAATAATGGTATTTTATCATGATAATTTATTTTATGTTACTTATCGGTGTACGTATTTGGGTAATTTCGTTAAAACCACGTGTTCCTTTAATTGTTTTGAGCAGTGTATATTTTTACTTTCTTCTATCTTTAATCGATGAAAGTATTGTAATCGAAATTATTTCGACTTCCGGTTTTCGACGGATTCGTACGTTTTAGAGGTCAGAGATTCCAGAAAACATATTTTTACAATATGTCTGCCTGTCCGTGTGTCTCTGTGTGTGTCTGTGTATCCGTATGTCGCCTTTCGACAATCAAAAAGTGTATGAAGTTATGCATCGAATTGAACAAAAATTTTTATGTAAGTGCACGGCTATGGCTAGTTGGTCCCCCCTGAATTTGAAAAAAATCAGCCGGAAGAGGGCGCCGCAGACGCGATTTTTGTGCCATTTTAAATATTGTACCTATCAAAAATGTATGAAGTTATGCATAGAATGGAACCAAATTTTTTGTGCAAGTGTATGGCTATGGCTAGTAGGTGCTCCCTGAATTTGAAAAAATCCGCCAGAATGGGGCGCTGTAATAGCTAATTTTATGTTATTTTCAATATTGCACCACCTAAAAGGTTATGAATTTAGGCCTAGAACTGAACTAAAATTTTTTGGATGATTATCTTTTGTTATGGCAAGTAGGTTCTCCCTGAATTGAAAAAAAAAATCTACTTATCATTCTATTTTTCATCGGATTGTACAGAGACTGAAATTCGTTTTTACTCCGACTAATTGACTGAAAAAGAAATTTAAGATGAAAATCAAAGTTGGTATGGTATTGAATTAAACTTATCAAAGCATTAAAATGAGTAACTATTTTTTTTTAAATATTAAAATATATGTATGAGATAGAAGAAACTTTTGGGATTGGCACATCCGACTAGTTTTATATTGACTATTACCGTTTATATATGTTTTAAATGTAAATACTATGACAAAATTCAAGTTTCTGGTTCAACAGCTTCATGAAAATTAGAGTTTATTCAAATTGTTCCTCTAAAACTTTTAATTTTGAAATTTTTAAACACTTTTTTGTGCAAACATTTAAATGTTAATAGCCATGTCAAGTTTGAATATTACTATAATAGCTAATATATATAATATCTTAAACATTGATATAGACTTTCAGTGATGTCTTTATACAAAAAATGGATACAGTAGTGTCAAAGTACTCGTAATTTTAGAAACCTTTACAATTTGTATGCTTTAAATGTCAAAAATTACCATGTCAATTTTCAAGGTTATAGATCTAATAGTTCTTAATAATTGGTAATTTTTAACTAGCTTAAAATGCTTTATGCTCATTTCAAATTAATTATTCCAAATTAATCGCAATTTAAAACTTTTTTTTTTCATTTTTAAATTTAATGTTATTCTTAAATCGAGCTATAAGATTTTTTTACTATAGCAACTTATATATAACAACAATGTCTAATTTCATATTTCTACCACAACGGTATCACAAAATACGTAATTTTAGAATATTTTTTACTACTGCATTCCTTTCAGCGGTAGCGGTAATGATGTAAAATATAACGAACACTTGCGCAAGAATTGTCATCATCCTGAGTCAATCAATATCTTTGAATATGGTATGGAAGTTTCATAACTCACCCTTACATACAATTAAACAAAGAGACAAATATATATTTCTTTAAAATATTACAGTAGACTGATTAGTTCAGCCACACTCTTAAAAAAATCTTTACAGACAGTATATTTGTGTTGCATATTCCAAAAATGCGATTTATTTGTTTCCTCTCAAATTTCAGAAGTTTTATAAGTCTAATATAAAAATTATTTAAAATTCTGTAATGTAACCTACATTTTCCCAAAATCACAATGTGTTCCGACAATTTGGCTGCAAGCACATTTTCGTCTCAGAAAGTAAAATATTTCCGCATGTCTTTTTTCTCATCAAATCAGAGAAATTTTGTGAACTCGTTACCTAACATTAATAAGGATCTATCTGTGTTTTTGAAAAAATTGACTTGTAAATATAGAAATGTTCCATTTGTATCTATGAAGGCATTTCTGGATTAAAATAATGTGATGATATAATCGTAAGGTCTTATGTAAATTATATACACCATCATTTTGCTGTAAAAATGCCTTCATTGATACAAAAAGAATCTTTCTATATCGATAAGTCATTTTTTTTTCAAAAACACAGATAGAATTTTATTATTCTCAGGTGACGAACTATTTAGCTAAATACCTTTTTTTTTTAAAGAAATAATGGAATAATTTCTTTAAAGAAATAATGGAATAATTTCTTTTTCATAATTTCTTTAGAGGTATGTCGTGAAAATTATTTCAGTGGTGATTCACTTAACTTTTTAAACAAACATATTTTGTAAGTTTAAAGAACCCCAAAGCATAACATTTTATTATATATTTTTAATTTGCTGTGGTTCTGCTGAGGTTAAACACGACCCGACACTAAATTTAATTTTCTGCTTAACGAGAGCATGAAACTTACGGAAAAATTTCTTCAAAGCGACCCGAAACCAAAGCCAATATACTTTCAAGGAAAGTCTTTATACTGAGCATACTCAGAATATTTAAAAAATATATATAATAATTAAACTACTTATGTATGTAATAAAGGATCAATCAAATTTAGCGGTGGAATTACAGTAGAAACTCTGTAAAAAAATAAAATATTTTCGAAGATTTGGCGTGGAAAGACAAAAGTATCACGCGATTTTGCGAACAACATTTTTCCTCGCCAAAAGCAAGCGATTTTCATGTAACTGAAAAATGTTTAATACATTTTTAAAATGCTTATAAATGGTATTTAATTTATTTAAACTTAAACAATGAACAAGTTCAATATACATATTATATTCTATTACATATTTATATGGCTTGTTGCAGCAGTTATTAAATTTTAACACTGTAAAAATAATATTACATCTAAAAATTATTTTCATATTGAACAATACATTTTCATATATTTAAGCGTATTCGAAAATAAAGCCTAGTAATAAGAAAATTGTAATAGTGCATTTCAATATCGGAGAAGTTTTTGTTTCCATAGCAACAACATTGAATATGCAGTGCTCAATTGGGCTTAATTTTGGGATTGAAACAAACTTAATTAATTTAATTTTCATTTTAATTCATACAATTTCATTGTTAACTTTCATTATAAATGTATATATGGCAAAACTATAGTTATAACAAACTAAAACCGAGAAAACTAAAGTTATTTAAATGAATGTTTTTAAAAATAGTTCAACATGAAACATTTTTACTTTAAAAAGCATTTGAAAAAAAAAAAAAACTATTTTTTTGAAATTTTATTTCGTCGCCAATTGGTGATAAATTACAAAATAAATGAAATGTTCATTATTTTTTACGAACGTTCTATCAGGTTTCCTCCAAATTTTTTTTCATAAACGTATATATCTACATGTGAAGAACATTCTGTAATTTTTACATAATTTCCTGAGTATTCCCGTATGGAGACCTTCCTTTTTAAATCGGAGCCCAACGTGAAATATTTAAATTGGAAAACAAAGTGAAAGAAAATATATATTTTAATACTAATATGCAAATATAGTCAGTAATTATATCTTTACAACTGTTTTGTATATATATATATATATATATATATATATATATATATAAGAAAAATGATGGCATTTAGAGTAATTGATATTTAAATACACTGATGTCCAAAATTTAAGCATAATTGGTAATTAAGTAATTATTTTTAAGTAATGAAAGAAATATGAATCGGAATGTGCTGAAACTCCAGGTGTGTAAACAAAATAGTACGCGTCACATATTTTCGCGAAGAGTTTTCCACAAAATCGAACAGGGGACCGTCAACAATTTGAAAAAGAACGAAGATCTTTTGGATAACCCTGTCAAAACTAATGTAGCAAAAGCGTTCAAACTGCACATTATGATTAATTGGCTTATTGTAATGTACTGTGTTAATTTTTACAAGGATAGCATGTATACTCGTAGAGAAATTAAGGTTTTTATAAAAACAGTCCTAAATTTTTCCAAGTTTTTTGCTTATAATTTGCAGAGTTCTTATTATAAAATAATGTTCTTTTCTGAAAATATGAAAAACATCATTGTACACAACACCCTGTCATCAGAATTTAAAAATAATAAAAATTGTATGAAAAATGAGTATGTTTAGTAAATAATTTTTCATTGCGCATGCGTCAACGATATCAAAATGTCATTTGCATATTGTGTTAGCTAAATGTATAGAGCAACTTCTGTATAAGTTTCAAAAACATAGCTTGAAAATTCTGAAAATGGGAGCCTATAGAATCAACTCAAAATCCGTTATTCCTAAAGGAAGCAAAAAAATCAGGGATTTTACCTAAATATAGTTGTACGTGCAATATTGTGTAGGCACTAAACAATGGAATATGGATATAGCCCCTCATCTTTTTGCTTCATTTAGGGAATAAAGGATTTTGATCTCATTCTATCAACGATAATTTTAAGAATTTTTAAGCTATGTTTTTGAGATTTTCACAAAAGTTGCTCTATACATTTAACTAACATTATATGCAAATGAAATTTTAATAGCATTCACGCATGTGCAGTAAAAAATTATTTAGTAAACCTGCTCATTTGTCATACAATTTTTATTATTTTTTAATTCTGATGACAGGGTATTGTGTACAATGATGTTTGTCATTTTTTCAAAAAAGAACACTATTTTATATTAAGAACTCTGCAAATTATAAGCAAAAAAACTTAGGACTGTTTTTATAAAAACCTTAATTTCTCTACGAATATACATGCTATCCTTGTAAAAATTAACACAGTACATTACAATAAGCCAATTAATCATAACGTGCAGTTTGAACGCTTTTGCTACATTAGTTTTGACAGGGTTATCCAAAAGATCTTCGTTCGTTTTCAATTTGTTGACGGTCCCCTGTTCGATTTCGGGGAAAACTCTTCGCGAAAATATGTGACGCGTACTATTTTGTTTACACACCTGGAGTTTCAGCATATTCCGATTCATATTTCTTTCATTACTTAAAAATAATTACTTAATTACCAATTATGCTTAAATTTTGGACACCAGTGTATATGGTTTAATCATATGGCGTAAAAAAATCTAGAATTTTCTTTTGAAAAAAATTGCTACAGTCGATATCCAACATGATAGATTCAAAATCTAATCAGAAGCTTAAACTCAGAGACAGAAATTAGCGTCAGCTCAAGCCAGTTCATATCGAGTTCAGTTAAACTGGATTCCCGACATCTACGCTCTTCCTTCCAATTTAATTAAATGCTAATTGAATGGAAAATGACTTAAAACACTTAAATATAAATAATAATTTTATTTTAAAATATTTTAAGTGAGTACTTTTAAATTTATAACTTTTTTCGGTAAATAGTGAAATATTGAAGCAAAATTGATAAATTAAAAAAAAAACTTGAAGTTATCAAAAGAAAGATGTGTTAGAAAGACAGAAGAAATCATCGTACGTCACAAATTTCAATGTACTCCGTATAATAGGCCTAAAAAATGCTAATAAACGTACAATGTACAGGAAAGACGTTGAATCTGGCAATCCTAGTTCACAGTAATATCACTTAAAGTCTGGATCTCGAAACATTAACCCTGTATGCACCAACGGTACTTTAAAGTACCATTGAAGAAAACTTTATATAAAACTTATTTATTCTGTCTATTAATAAAAGTTTTTTTTTCTTTCTACACAAAACTCTCTTCTCGATCATATTTAGATGGAATAGAGAAACAGTCAAACCTTAATAATTTCAAAAAGTGGTAGTTTTATTATTCATTTTTATAGGTATTTCTTTTCTTTTATTAAATAAAATTGTACGAAACATATTCAACTGCAAAAGCATTTCCATTTATAGAAAGGATCATGATGTTTTTAAACTCATTCCTTTTTTATGAAATTTGAAGAAAACTTTATATAAAACTTATTTATTCTGTCTATAAATAAAAGTTATTTTTATTCCTTCTACACAAAACACTATTCTTGATCAAATTTAGATAGAATAGAGAAACAGTCAAACCTTAATAATTTCAAAAAGTGGTAGTTTTATTATTCATTTTTATAGGTATTTCTTTTCTTTTATTAAATAAAATTGTACGAAACATATTCAACTGCAAAAGCATTTCCATTTATAGAAAGGATCATGATGTTTTTAAACTCATTCCTTTTTTATGAAATTTGAAGAAAACTTTATATTAAACTTATTTATTCTGTCTATTAATAAAAGTTTTTTTTTTATTCTTTCTACACAAAACATTCTTCTCGATCATATTTAGATAGAATAGAGAAACAGTCAAACCTTAATAATTTCAAAAAGTGGTAGTTTTATTATTCACTTTTATAGGTATTTCTTTTCTTTTATTAAATAAAATTGTACGAAACATATTCAACTGCAAAAGCATTTCCATTTACAGAAAGGATCATGATGATTTTAAACTCATTCTTTTTTTATGAAATTTGAAGAAAACTTTATGTAACACTTATTTATTCTGTCTATTAATAAAAGTTTTTTTTTAATTCTTTCTACACAAATCTCTCTTCTCGATCATATTTAGATAGAATAGAGAAACAGTCAAACCTTAATAATTTCAAAAAGTGGTACTTTTATTATTCACTTTTATAGGTATTTCTTTTCTTTCTTTAAATAAAATTGTACGAAACATATTCAACTGCAAAAGCGTTTTCATTTTTAGAAAGGATCATGATGTTTTTAAACTCATTCTTTTTTTATGAAATTTGAAGAAAACTTTATGTAAAACTTATTTATTCTGTCTATTAATAAAAGTTTTTTTTATTCTTTCTACACAAATCTCTCTTCTCGATCATATTTAGATAGAATAGAGAAACAGTCAAACCTTAATAATTTCAAAAAGTGGTAGTTTTATTATTCACTTTTATAGGTATTTCTTTTCTTTCTTTAAATAAATTTGTATGAAACATATTCAACTGTAAAAGCGTTTCCATTTTTAGAAAGGATCATGATGTTTTTAAACTCATTTTTTTTTTATGAAATTTGAAGAAAACTTTATGTAAAACTTATTTATTCTGTCTATTAATAAAAGTTTTTTTTATTCTTTCTACACAAATCTCTCTTCTCGATCATATTTAGATAGAATGAGAAACAGTCAAACCTTAATAATTTCAAAAAGTTTCAGTTTTATTATTCACTTTTATAGGTATTTCTTTTCTTTCTTTAAATAAAATTGTACGAAACATATTCAACTGCAAAAGCGTTTCCATTTTTAGAAAGGATCATGATGTTTTTAATCTCATTCCTTTTTTATGAAATTTGAAGAAAACTTTATATAAAACTTATTTATTCTGTCTATTAATAAATTTTTTTTTTATTCTTTCTTTAAATGGAATCAAATCACTCTTCACAAATCATTCTTCTCGATCATATTTAGATAGAATAGAGAAACAGTCAAACCTTAATAATTTCAAAAAAAGGCAGTTTTATTATTCACTTTTATAGGTATTTCTTTTCTTTCTTTAAATAAAATTGTACGAAACATATTCAACTGCAAAAGCATTTCCATTTATAGAAAGGATCATGATGATTTTAAACTCATTCTTTTTTTATGAAATTTGAAGAAAACTTTATGTAAAACCTATTTATTCTGTCTATTAATAAAAGTTTTTTTTTATTCTTTCTACACAAATCTCTCTTCTCGATCATATTTAGATAGAATGAGAAACAGTCAAACCTTAATAATTTCAAAAAGTTTCAGTTTTATTATTCACTTTTATAGGTATTTCTTTTCTTTCTTTAAATAAAATTGTACGAAACATATTCAACTGCAAAAGCGTTTCCATTTTTAGAAAGGATCATGATGTTTTTAATCTCATTCCTTTTTTATGAAATTTGAAGAAAACTTTATATAAAACTTATTTATTCTGTCTATTAATAAAAGTTTTTTTTTTATTCTTTCTTTAAATGAAATCAAATCACTCTTCACAAATCATTCTTCTCGATCATATTTAGATAGAATAGAGAAACAGTCAAACCTTAATAATTTCAAAAAGTGGTAGTTTTATTATTCACTTTTATAGGTATTTCTTTTCTTTCTTTAAATAAATTTGTATGAAACATATTCAACTGCAAAAGCATTTCCATTTATAGAAAGGATCATGATGTTTTTAAACTCATTCCTTTTTTATGAAATTTGAAGAAAACTTTATATAAAACTTATTTATTCTGTCTATTAATAAAAGTTTTTTTTATTCCTTCTACACAAAACACTATTCTTGATCAAATTTAAATAGAATAGAGAAATAGTCAAACCATAATAATTTCAAAAAGTGGTAGTTTTATTATTCACTTTGTTAGGTATTTCTTTTCTTTCTTTAAATAAAATTATACGAAACATATTCAACTGCAAAAGCGTTTCCATTTATAGAAAGGATCATGATGTTTTTAAACTCATTCCTTTTTTATGAAATTTGAAGAAAACTTTATATAAAACTTATTTATTCTGTCTATTAATAAAAGTTTTTTTTATTCCTTCTACACAAAACACTATTCTTGATCAAATTTAGATAGAATAGAGAAATAGTCAAACCATAATAATTTCAAAAAGTAGCAGTTTTATTATTCACTTTTATAGATATTTTTTTCTTTCTTTAAATAAAACTGTACGAAACATATTCAACTGCAAAAGCGTTTCCATTTATAGAAAGGATCATGTTTTTAAACTTATTCCTTTTTTAATAAATTTGAAGAAAACTTTATATTAAACTTATTTGTTCTGTCTATTAATAAAAGTTTTTTTTATTCCTTCTACACAAAGCACTATTTTTGATCAAATTTAGATAGAACAGAGAAAAAGTCAAACCTTAGTAATTTGAAAAAGTGGTACACTGTAAAAAAAAAATGTAAATTTACGGGCATTTACCGTAATATTTGACGGTAGTTGTCCGTTTTTGAAGCTTAACGGTAAACTTCCGTAAATTTACGTTTCGGAAACATAAATTCGGAGTACTAATATGTTTTTACGGGCAACGCCCGTTTTTTTATGCAGGATGTTCAAATCTGCTGCCTAGCCATTTTTTTTACGGACAAATACCTTTGAATAAAGGTCTTTCGATGACGTCATAACAGAACGTTTTATTTTGTTTGTTGAAAATATTATTATTATTTAATTAAATTATTGTCTGGTTTAAATTATCGCATAAATTTATCGTCTGGTTTTAATATGCTATTGTTTTGGTAAATTTATCGAAAAATTAATCGGTGGTGGCACTCCAAAAATTTTCTTATCTCATATAGGTAAATACTTCCTGAAAAGTGCAGTATAACAGCGCCACCGGTTATGTGATTTACACCAAAATCTAATCATTAACAACTTACGTGAACTCCTAACTGCATCTGAAGTTTGCTGAAAATCCGTGCATTAGTTTCTGAGATAGCGCTATTACTGAATCTGAAATAAGTTCTGCATAATAGTGCCACTTGCAGGGTGATATACACAAAAAACTAATCAGGACTAATTTTAATAAGGGGTTAAAACTGAATCTGAAGTTTGATAAAAATTCATGTATTATTTCTTGCGATATAGCTATTGCGAAATCGTGAAAAATGCATCATCCCAGGTAAGCATGGTAGCACAGCAGTATCGACTCGATATTGCCCAATATCGGACAACTTTGGCGTGCATCGGCAAAGACAGGTTACCTTTTACCAGGGATGTTAGTGGAGGGTATACGGGGGTATACGCCGTATACCCTCTGGACTTTTTTAAGGAACACCATATACTCTCTGCTTCTCAAGAAAACTATAGTATATACATTTTAGGGTATACCATACCCTATATTTTGAGCGTATACTCTCTGGATTTTTTGCCATATCACCACTGCCTTTTACCGACATTAGCCAATATTGATCGATGTTCGGCGATATTGGATCTAAAATATAAAAACTTGTGGAATTTTTAATATTTAAAATTTTAATTTATGTGTTGTACATTTTTGGAAAAATAGAAGGTAGGAATACATTTTTATAACATCTTAAATTCTGTAAATTTACGTAGAAAAAGTCTATTTCTCAATATCGGTCTATATCGGCCATGACCAATTCCAATATTAGCCAATCTTGGCCTCTATTGGCAAAGACCGATTTTATTTTACCGATATTGGTCAATATTGGTCGATGTTGACCAATGCTGGATCTGAAATATTGAAACTTATGGAAACTTAAGAATTTAATTTTTTTTAATTATATATACTTTTTTGGGAAGAGGTCTTTTTTATTGCATGGCCAAATCGGGACTTTGCCTATGAGCCCTGGACTTCAAGGGGCCCTCTCCATATATTAATTTCCAAAATATTTATCATTTCCCCCAATTCCAACTCTGAAAATTTTCAAATACAAAATACAAATTTAATTTTTAAAAAATTTGTCTAACTTTCTGAAAAACAAATTTCATTTTGAACTCACAGAGCTCAATGCTTTCGCAAAGCTAATTTCAACCACTATTAACCCATTTTAGGCCAAGCACAGAAATTTTATAAAATGTAGCATTATTTTTATTGAAATATGCTTAAATTACATACATTAAGACACAAAAAAAGATTCGTGCATGAAAAATAATATTTTATATAAGAAATAATATTTTATATAATAATATAAAATATTATTTCTTATAATGAATAATATGAATATGAATAATATTTTTATGACTTTTGTTTTATTCTTATTTTATATACAGAATTTGCAACTTTAATCTATTTTAAAAACATATAATTCATTTCAATTGGAATAATAATATATTTTTAAAAAGTCGAATTTGTCAAAGGCGTTTCAAATTAAAACTCTAGCGTATTTTGAAAATTTTTTAAGAGAAAGTGTTTACTCCAATTGAATTACTAATATTTTATGGATGCCTTCAAAAGCCTTAAAAAATAGAAGAAAAATAAAATTCTTGAAAAAAATGTGTCAGAGTGTTAAAAAAAAAATATTTATCGAAATGTTTCGTATACGAACCTTTGGCCGAAAATGGGTTAAAAAAGAAATAATATTTTTATTGTAATATATCGTATTAACGATGAACTTAAATCATATCAAAATTTTAGTGATTGAAAATAATCAATATGTGTAGTACAACTTAAAAAGATGCTAAACTAAAGAAAGTAACTTGGTAAACTCTCATTTTTATGTTAGAATATTTAGCTGAAGTTATTAAATTCATCTTAAAGTAATATAACAAGTTCCTAAAGTTATATAAAAGAATCTTGTTCTATACTAAGGGGAAAAAAAAGAGTATTTTTATTAATTAAAATACTTAATCCCAGCTAAGAGTTTTCTTCGATAAATCCAAAGTGCGGTTTTCTGTGCAATCGGGCAGACAAATATTCAACCAATCAGAGACAAGCATCCTTTTCAACATTTCAACCCAAAACAAAACATGGCGGTCTGTCGCGTGGAACAACGTCTCTCGTCTCTTTGAAGCACCTGTCTTACGTTAATTCTCATTTAAAACAGGTAAGCGCTTTTATAATTTATATTCTAAATTGATTTTGAAGTATTGCTTTCTGTTTAAGTTATTTATATTCTTGTGTAGCATGTATTTTCTGTTCGAATTGTGTTTATGATACATTGACAATGTTACATTGGCTTACAAACGTTTGAAGTATATTCTTTAAATGTGTATTATCATTTTCATACAGTATCATTTTCATACATCCAACTAGTTTTTTTACAACAAACAGTTTTTCATCTACCTTTGATTATAAACCATCAGTTTTTGATTAATCAAATTATTATTTATTAATGATGCAACAATTGAACTCTCTTCCAGTGTAGCACATAATTAGCATTCGCCATAGACAGTGCCCGAAATGGATTTCCCCCTACTTCTATCACTTTTCAAAAATTTGTTGTTAATTTCAGATAGGGATGTACTGAATATTCGGTTTTCGGCCTACACGGCCATATTACCGAATATTCGGTTACCTTTCGGTTAGGCTGAATATCAAACTATTCGGTTTGGCCGAATATCAAAGTATTCGGCCGAATCCAATACTTAATAAAGCCTTTTAAAACGCATTTTAAAAAACTTTTCACAATTTCTACTTTTAACTGTCAATTTATTAATATATTTAAGATAATTAGAAATAAAAACATATTTAAATAATATAGAATGTTTTTACATTATTTATTTACTGTTTGTAAAGTCTAACTTAAGAAAATTAACCATGAGAAGGATTAAAATTATGATTTATTAGGATTCTTCCTAGGAATAAATGATGCGAGTGCAGATGCAAGTTCCTAAATTCTATTTAGTAAATAATCTGTTTCTTGCTTTTCCCAAAAGACCTTAAAGCTTAAACAGGAAAGGAAAACTTTTGAGATTAGTAATTGCTATCAAGGTAGACAATTTTTTGTTTATGAAACCATAATCGTAATCAACTTATTGAATCATAAATGCATTGTATTTCATCTCACTCTAGGTCAAACTTGTGCTTTCGTTTGCTGCATTAACAATAAATAAGATACCATATTTTCAACTCACATACTCACATGCTTTGATTTCTGTAAAATATGATATGATGGGAAGGATGGAAAATGCCACTATTCATAAGAAAAGGACTATGAACTAGACATTCCTTTATTCAGAATTAAGTTGAAAGTATTTACAGTGGCAATTAAAAGTTTCAGGCCAGCAAAAAATTTTCAGTTAATTTGTAAATATACCCATATGAAGAGGAATCTCAAAGTAATACTTATACATTATATGGACATATTAGTTAGGAACTTATAGAAGAATAGATATCAATAAATTTTATTGACAAAATTAAATATAAAAGAAAACGCATGTTCTCAAAAGTTTCCAGCTACTTATCATTCTTTAGTTTTTTTCTATGCATAAAGTGTTTTTTGGTTGTGTTTATGAATGAATCAACATGTATAGCATAGTTTGAATTCAAATTTGAAAAGTTCAACAATTACCTATTATTCATAAATGAGTGATCTTAGTTTGTCGCTAAAAGAACAATCTTCTCGAGATATTGCGGCTAAGTTATCGATTGCTAAAATCGACTGTAAACAATATTTACAAAATTAAATAAAGATGGTTATGGCTTTCAGAACTTTCAGAGGTCCGGGAGACCCCGAAAAATTGCTATTCCTGCAGACAGAATTACCAGGAGAAAAACCATTGATAATCTGCATGAAAATTCCGTTGCAATATATTGTGATTTACGGAGTGAAAATATTGCTGAAATAAGTTAGTCTACCATGTAATGATGCTGATGTGATACAGAACTTTATGGAATAGTCTGTGTTAAAAAATTTTCATAGGTAAAAAAAATACTAACGTACCCTACTTTCATTTTCCAAGGAACACAAAGTCTAGTCAAGTGAAAACTAGAAAAAAGTTCTATTTTTCCATCAATCGAATTTGAAACAGTTTTGGAAGTGATGACAGACGCAACGTCCGATGACCTAACAGCAAAAGATATGATTCAACCTATGTTATTCGTACAATGAAGCATGGCGGAGGACACGTTATGTCGTGGGGAGTATTTCCTTCAAAAAGTGACAGTCCGTTATTTGAAATCCACAGCCAGGTGAATTATACAATGTATAAGGATATCTTGCTAGCCTATTTTCTGCCTTATTAGATAAAAAATTTGATCGCATCTATTTTTCTTAAAATGATAACGACGTAAATAATATTTGCAATCCTTGATAAGCAATGGTTTTCGCACAAAAAATTTCGTTTTTGAAATGATCAGCCCAAGCGCCCAGCATGAATCCAATAGAAAATCTTTGAAAAGAAGATGACAAAAGTCTGCGGAACTATAAATATTCCAACTCAGCCAAAATTTCACCAAAATTGCAAGAAATGTGGGAAAAACTTACCATAGACGATCTTTAACCGTTGATTGTATGAATGTCACGTTGCTGCACCGCAGTACTTATTGCTAAAGCTATAATAAAATAGTAGTGCGATAAAATACTAATAAGGTGATCGTAAATGTTGTTGATCACTGTAATTTTCTATTACAATACCATTTTTTTACAAACTTGTGAAGGTGGCCGGAAACTTTTGAGAACATTCATTTTCCTTTATACTTAATTTTGTCAGTTAAATTTATTGATATTTACATGTTCTTCTATAAGTAAGTTCCTAACTATTATGTCAATAAAATGTAAAAATATCACTTTGAGATTTCTCTTCATATGGGTATATTTACAAATTAATTGAAAAAGTTTTGCTGGCCGGAAACTTTTGACCGCCACTGTATACTTTATATTGAAAAAAAATCTGCCTTGAGTTATTTAAAAAGAACAAATATGAGACTGTACAGTTTTTCTTCAACTATTTTTTCATTATTTCTCTTTGATTTCAAAATGTTTGTTTCAATTCGTAGAAGAAATGAATTTTAAAATTTTACTAATTGAAAAAGGCTCATAAATATTAGGGGTGGGAAGAATATTCGGCCACTGTTCGGTATTCGGCCTATTCGGCCCTTTTGCCGAATATTCAGTTGGCCGAATATTGAAGGCTTGTTCACCGAATACTTCGGCCGAATACCATTAGCCGAATATTGCTAAAATCTCGCCGAATAGCAGGGTTGCCGGCTTTTAGCCGGGCCAAAAAAAAGCCGGCCGGCTTTTTTTGGTTTTATCCACTTAAAAAAAGCCGGCTAAAATTGAAAAAAGCCGGCTTTTATTTTTAAAGTGTTAATTTGTATTGAATCCATATTAAATTTGGATTGATTTATTTTTAATACATTTTTAATAATTTGCTACTAAAAAAGTTATGAATTTCTATTTAATTTTTCAAATAAATAAGTCTTTATAACTTCTAGGACTCAACTGTGAAGGCATTATGTCTGAAATATATAAATCTTGGAAGAAAGAAAATATACTCAAAAAATGTGTTTTACACTTCTACATTTCATAGTTCTACATATATTACACATTCTTAAGAATTATATTTAATAGAATTATGACAAAATTAGTGTTCCCTATAGATATAAAAAGGGCATGGTGCTATTCCAGGGTTGCCGGCTTTTAGCCAGGCCAAAAAAAGCCGGCCGGCTTTTTTTGGTTTTATCCACTTAAAAAAAGCCGGCTTTTATTTTTAAAGTGTTAATTTGTATCGAATCCATATTAAACGTAGACTGACTTATTTTTAATTATTTACTACTAAAAAAGTGATAAATTTCTATTTATTTTTTCAAATAAATATGTCTTTATAACCGCCAGAAGTGAACTGTGAAGGCATTATGTCTGAAAAATATAAATCTTGGAAAAAAGAAAATATACTCAAAAAATGTTTTTTAAACTTCTATATTCCATTAGTTCTTATATTACACATTCTTAAGAATTATATTTAATTCAATTATGACAAACTTAAACACATCAAAGCATTCATGGAAACATTCTTACAGGTCAATATGTAAAGATTAAGTCATAAAATGAACAATGTTGAAAGAGAAATTAGGTAGGATTCAGTATTTGAGGAGAGTTTAATACATAACAACATAAAATTAAAACAACAACAAAAAATGTTCTAATAAAATTTGTTGAATTAAAATTTTGAATAGCTCTTTGTTATTCAATAGTGCATATATGCCCACTTGCATGAATTAATATATTCATGCATATGCTAATTGAGAATAAATTGTGACTATAAGATGAAATAATGCATAACTCGAAATACTATTTTCAATAGTGAGAAATGGTGTTTTTTTATATGTATGATTTTAAATGTTTATAGGGAATAAAACATGACATTTTAATAACTCTTAAAATTATTTAAGTAATAAAACAAGTAACCATACTCCTTTAATTTTATAAAGCAGTAAAAATAAAAACAAAAGGGTAGGATTAATAGCCAATGTAAATCAGAAAAAGCACTTGGTATGGCCATTTTATAATTTAGCTGACATATTTGCAATTCTGACTATAAACCACTGGCAACTCCATCAATGTGTTATTCTAGTATTAATATCTTTATTATTGAAAAATTGGGTTATAACATAACCCAATTTCTCATAATGAATCATAATTAAAATCCCAATTTTTCATTTTAATAAATAAATTTATTAAAGTCAAAGTGAATTAAACATCATTAAAATTATTTAAAAAAGACACTTAAAAATGTATAGATTTTAATTAAAAGGCTTCACTGTATAAAAGCCAATTATGGCCAAAAAAGGCCAATTTTGGCCAAAAAAAGCCGGCTAAAATCAATAAAAGCCAACCGGCCTGGCTTTTTTTAATTTTAGCCGGCTTTTTTGCAACCCTGTGCTATTCACTAAAAAGGGCACTACTGCATCATAAAAGGGCACTTTTGCAAGAAAAAAAATTGTTATTGTCTTGAGAAAGGGAAAAAAGAAAGCAGCAAAATACATAATTTTTAAATATGATAAATCAAGTAACGTTAATTTCAAATGATTTTATGATATAAAAATTAGAAATACAATTACATTAAAACATGATTGAGTAGTTTCATGTTCTTTTTCTTAAAGAAAGGAAAAAATTCTATCATTTTAAAATTCTATCATTTTTGGGCACACAAATTTAGAAATACTACGGAAAAAAAAATATATATATATATATATATTTATCAAAAATCTCTGGGTAAATTCAGAGGTGCATTTTACTAGTTTTAAAAAGGGCAGGATGCTGCACCCTTCAAAAATGGCCTAGAATAAACACTAACAAAATGAAACATATCAAAGCATTCATGGAAACATTGTTACAGGTCAATATGTAAAGATTAAGTCATAAAATGAACAATGTTGAAAGAGAAATTAGGAAGTATTCAATATTTGAGGAAAGTTTAATACATAATTAAATAAAATTAAACAACAAAAAATGTTCTAATAAAATTTGTTGAATTAAAATTTTGAATAGTTCTTTGTTATTTAAAAGTGCATATATGCCCACTTGTGAATGAATATATTCTTGCATATGCTAATTGAGAATACTGAAATAAATTGTGAAATATAATATATTATGAAATCTGCATAATTTGAAATACTATTTTCAATAGTGAGATATGGTGTTTTTTTATATGTATGATTTTAAATGTTTATAGTGAATAAAACATGACATTTTAATAACTCTTAAAATTAGTTAAGTAATAAAACATGTAACTAAGTAACCTTTAATTTTATAAAGCAGTAAAAATGGAAAAACAAAGGTAGGATTAAAGGTCAATGTAAATCAGAAAAAGCACTTGGTATGGCCATTTTATAATTTAGCTGACATATTTGCAATTCTGACTATAAACCACTAGCAACTCCATCAATGTGTTATTCTAGTTTTAATGTCTTCATTATTGAAAATTTGGGCTATAACCCAATTTCTCATAATTTTAATCATAATTAAAATCCCAATTTTTCATATTAATAAATAAATTTAATAAACTCAAAGTAAATTAAACATCATTGAAATTAGTTAAAAGGCACTTAAAAATGTGTTGCTTATAATAAAAAAGCTTCACTGTATAAAAGCCAATTATGGCCAAAAAAGGCCAATTTTGGCCAAAAAAAGCCGGCTAAAATCAATAAAAGCCAACCGGCCTGGCTTTTTTTAATTTTAGCCGGCTTTTTTGCAACCCTGCCGAATAGTGAAAGATATCTTGCCAAATAAATTTAGGATTTAAAGAATTTCATTTCTTGCAACTTTTTTTCTCTAATCCAAATTGGCTACTTCATTCATGAAGTCATTCTTATTCTTACTTAGAAAATATACAGTTATTCAGATACTAAAAAATATACAGCCTTTCTGTATTTCCTATAAAAGTTAGTGATATTTTAGAAAATGCAGCCTAAGTTGGAGATTTAATTATACAGGAAATGTCTTCATTAGAGAATGATACATTACAATTCAAGATATAAAAGCACTTATAGAAAAAAAAAAAACACTGCCTTATTCTAAAACACTCTAATATTTATTAATGTCTGCAAATTCCATGCACATATAAAAAGGCTTTTATGAATTTCATAACTTATTTTCTATAAAGTAGGAAATAAAAAAATTCATTCACTAGATGTATTAACGAAGATTTATTTTTTAAATTAAACATCAAATATCATATCACTATTCCAAATACAGCGGTACATCTGAAAACAGAACTGATGTCAAACAAGATATGCTTAGATGACACAACTTGTTTTATGAAGATGATTTTATAAATATTTAAACATAAATTCTAAATACTGAACAATTCTGTAGTTTCCCCTTTTAAATAATTATTTGCCTGATTACTGACTTAAATATGTAACATTATTATGTATATATCTTTAATTTACATCTCCCTTCATTTATGTTGTTATCAATTTCTGTTTATCCTTTTAATGCTTGTTGAATAAGTGAACTATTGAAGTTGAATATTGTATGCACCGATTTAAATGTCAAAGATTTTGTTAACATATGCATTCTACTTTAAGCATAACCTTTTGCTTTAACATAATTTGTAATTTATAGCTTGGCAACTGATTTCAGAACAGTCTCATTCTTAGAAATTTGCTTATCATTAGGGACGCAAACTCTAAATGATCAAATTTACTTCATTAAAGGTTATTTCAGAAAATATCTCCTTGTGAGTTCTGAGAGAAAGAGATTAAGAATATTATTAATTTTGGATGGAAGAAAGGATAAAAGTATCATTTGATAATAAAACTGAACTACATTCCTCATATTTTAAAGGAAATACCTTACCATCCTGACTTGCTGAAAATCAATTTGATGTACATTAGCATAAAAGAATATGATGCAATTTCATAATTTTTTGAGTTAAAATGAGTTTTACAAGTTTAAAAATACATCTAAAAGCCCAATTAAGAGTAATAATTATTAATGAGCTCCTATTTTTAAAATTATATGTAATCAAAATTTATTTCCTTTATTGAAAAAAAAGTTGGTATTCGGCCTAAATTTTGGCCGAATATTCGGTATTCGGCCAAATCACTATTCGTCCCATCCCTAATAATTATGCTTCTTAATTAAAAAAAGCCATATTTTTTTAATACTGAATGTTTTTATAAAAAACTCTTGTTTATCAAAATGTAAGTTTCTCTTATTAAACATTATGTAAAATTGTTTTAAAAAGTAACATTTTAATACCTTTAAACTTTGAAACATAAAAAGTACAGTCGAGTCTCTGTATAATGAAACTCCATACATCGAATTTCTCTATATAACGAATTTTTAGTTGGAACGGTCCCCTTTTCGCATGATTACATTAAAAACAGTCTTTAGCGAAATATCTATCTCCGTATAACGAATTTTTTCATAAATTGATCTTAATTTATTCAGTTTTAAAAAGCTTCGTATGGTATCAATTTTCCATCACTTACTTTTGATTTATCGTCAGTGCTGAGTTTTTTTTTTTTATATTACTTCTCTCCTTGTTCTTTAAATGCAACAAATTCATCCCACCTACCACACACCTTTCCACATCCTTCTCGAAACAGAGTCAATTGGATTGATTCACGTAAGAGAGGAATCAATGAAAAGCACATAAGGGAGGCCTTCAAATGGAGGAAAATGTTAACGACAATTTTTCATTCCTTGCTAAAAGTTTTTTTTATTGGAGAGCGTAACAATTTTAAAATCAAAAACAACAAAAAATTACAGATTTCTTCGTCTGAAATTAATGCAAGTCTTCCTCATTTGATTTTCATTAAGTTTTTAAATAAATGTCTGTTCTCTTTTTTGAAACAACTTAAATAATTAAGAAATAAAATGTTAGGTTAATATTTACTTTTAAATATTTCAAATACTTAATTCAAAAGATTAATTTCTCTATATGAAAATTTTTTTACTGGAACGGTTGATTTCGTTATATAGAGACTCGACTGTATTTGAAAAGCCAAATATTCCGTATTCGGCCGAATAGTTACTATTTGGATGGCTGAATGTTCGGTATTCGACCAAAATGACTATTCGGTGCATCCCTAACTTCAGTTTTTTTTCCCCCTTCAGAATCACCTGTGATGTACAATCCTATTGAATGGTAAGTAACAGAAATAGTAAATAACATTGTTCTTAGCTTGAAAAAACACAATTTTGTATGGAGCATTTGTAACATTGTTACTGGCCAGTAGTTGAAAAAAATAGCCAGTTAGAAAAATTAGTGTACTGGCCAATGACCATTGGCTAAAAATGTTAATTTTGACCTATATCTTCCACCAAAAAAAAAAGCACAAGTATCCTATACCTAAATTTAGTTTTCATGCTGTCCATGTAGCGAATTGATTATCTTTATTACTGTCTGGCCCATATGACAGTGCCTGCATCTTGATTGAATTAGTGTAATTTTACATTTAAAAAAGAAAATTCTTCAAAAACAAACCTATGATTGATGACCTCACGGATTTTGGTAGTGCATTTCCTTGTGTTCTCTCCAACATTGTTTAGGCCTCGATAAAATTTGCATGTTTTCAAATTTTATGAAAGAAATCTTTCAAAATGAACTTTATTTTTATTGTTATTAATAATAAATAGAAATTAGCTTTTTATTTTTAACAATTTCAGTTTTAAGCATTTACATTCATTTTTTCTTGCTCAATATGATAACTAGTCCTCTTGTCCCTGTCCCCCCCTTTTATTAAAAATATGTGAAAAAATTGTAAGGTACCCTGGGGTAATAACGCCACGTTAAGGTTCTACCAATTTTCACGGCTTAGTTTTAGATTGTATTTTTCAAACAAATATAGGATCTGATACAGCAACTCGTTGGCTATCTATATAAAATAAAATAATTTAACAGATATGTATTCATACAATGTAATGGCGTTTTTTCTTGACCAATGCTATTTGGCGTTATTACCCACCTATATGGGTAATAACGCCATGCAAACAAAACTATGAAATAAGATGGAATAATTGCATGTAGAT
Source organism: Maratus speculifer (assembly GCA_964019185.1). NCBI lineage: Eukaryota > Metazoa > Arthropoda > Arachnida > Araneae > Salticidae > Maratus > Maratus speculifer. The sequence continues at coordinate 119,047,916 of OZ025298.1, forward strand.
AGCCCAATTCTAAAAATACAAACTCTACAAACTTAGAAATTGACAAATTGCATTCTAAGCTATTGAAAATGTTCCTTTTTTTGTGAAAGTTTAAGAAAAATAAAGGTGTGGTGTGGGAGGGGGGGGATGAGGCAAAAGAATAACAGACCGTGAGCTTCTTTTTGCTTAAAAAGGACCGCTTAAATAGAAATATGGGAAACATTGCACAGTTTTAACTGTGTTTATTTGAATCAGTATTTAGGATGTAGCTTGACCACTGTAGGAAATCAACCGGGGTATTAATGTCAAGGATTGGCGTTATTACCCCGGTATAGTTATTGCGCAGTACATTTTAAATTACAAATTATCTCGAGAAGATATCCTAAATCTTCGACAACATTTTGAAAGTCCATGAAATGTACTACAAATTTATGTAATTAACAAAGTATTTCCGGATAAAATAAATAGTCTTCACATCACAAAACGTATCTCGCAAATTTTAGATCAAGCGTTAATTTTAGTTGCTTGTAAAATCAATAAGACCTAAAAATGAAACAAATTAACTTGAAGCTGTTTTTTGCGGTTTATATGACTCAAAACCCTTCTGCGCAGAGCACATGGGTGTCATTTACTTGATTATTTCATAATTATGCAAAATATAAGCACTTGGCGTTATTACCCCGCCTGGCGTTATTACCACAGGGTACCTTATATAAACTTACTTTTTTGATATAAAATTTGTTTATTTTCATTTTATATTAAGTATACTTTATTTTCAGTAAATGGTGTTGGTGGTAGCGAAAAATAATTGGTTTGTGTAAGTAAAAATTTATGATGCTAAACCTAAAATTCTTCAAAATTGGTTTTATGAATTTTTTATTGAGCTTTTCGCTATGATAAATGAGTAATTAAATTCGACACAAAAATCATTAAATGTCAGGTGGAATGAAATTGTTATAAAAACAGCACATAGTGTGTTCAAGATTATTAGGAAATATTGTTAATTGGCAATACTGTCTTTAAGATACATAGCTGGCTTTACAGTCTACCAGCTGTAAAAAGAGCAATTGAAATCTAGGAATATTTGTAGTTGTTTATCTGTTGTGTTGAAAAAGAAAGAAAAAAAAAAGATTCCCAATCCCAATTATCACATGTATGATTCTATTGTATCTTTTTTTAAAAGTTAAATTTATTCTTAATTTTCATTTTCCTTCGTCGGTTTATTGTTGGTACAGCCTTACATGAAAAATATCTGCCATTTGTTGTAATTGATTTAACAAAGTTGATTCAATCATGCTAATTAAATAACAAATTTCTTAAGGAGAGTGAAATGAAACATGTAACAGTTTCTGAACTTCCTTGCCTTGAATTCAAAAGTATTATGTGAATTTTGTTGCTAAAATAGACTCTGTTCGCTGGGGATAAATTCTTTAAAAATCTTAACCGAGCAACAATCTGCGAAACAAAGTGGTGTTATTTTTCTTAAACAAGAAGTAAGGAACTTCATTTGCATAGTGATGTAAAAATCATTAAAAAAAGTCTAATAATGTATAGCATTGTGTGAAATTTATCTTGTTTAACTCCTAATGAAATTTCATGGGTCAAAAAAAATTGCATTTCACAAATGAAATCACATAGTCTCTCACGAAAATGGTTGATTACCGAAAAATGACTATGAAATCACTTTTCACTGTAAAACATTTCTGGAAACGTTACTCCATACAATTGGTGTAAAAATGGTGGCAAATGCTGCCTCCAGTTTCATGGAGTAATTGTTTTCACATATGCAATGGTGTAATTTAAACATATATTACTGATGTAACATGACAATGTTACACTGGTTTTAACGGTTAAAATACTCGATAAAACTGGAGGCAGCAATGAACCCTGTGAAAATGCTAACAAAAATTAGCTGCTTGCTTACAAATTTGTGCAAATTTAATACACATATCGACAAAACATGTGCCCGTAATGACAGTTAATAACAATGAAAAGGTCCAATAAATAAGCATGTGAAACCAGCCATAAATGATTCAAAACTTACTAAAATTAATTATATTAGCAGAGTTAGAAGCTTTTAGCCAAACCAAATATGTCATCTGGCCTTTTTTTTTTTTTTTTTTTTTTTTTTTTTTTTTTTTTTTTTGTAAAACACTTTAAAAAAGCCTGTTCTAATTGAAAAACGCCAGCTTTTATTTATTTGTTAAAGATGGTTTACATTAGGGGTGCACAATTTTTTGAAGAGAAGGGCCACTTTCAAATATATCTGGGTGGTTGAGGGCCACATCAATAACATGGAGAGAATTCGAGTTAGAGAAGGTGATCTGTAGCCTACAATCTGAAAAAAAAAAATATGTGGTTTCAGAGGAGAGTGTATGTGTATGATTGGGGGGGGGGGGTACGAAATTTGCAATTTTTACAAAGGCGATAGACAAAATTCATGATGTTCATGAAGGCAATCGACAAAATTCATGATTTTTACAAAGTCAATAGACGCAGTTCGCGATTTTTAAAAAGTTGATAGATAAAATTCATGATTTTTGCAAAGCTGATAGACGAAATTCACAATTTTCCTTCGCATGATTGACGAAATTGGCGATTTATCCGAACCTGATTGACAAAACACGCGATTTTAATGCGACTGAATAACAAAATTCGCAATTTTTCCGCACCTGATTGACGAAATTCGTGATTTTTCTGCACCTAATCGACAAAATTCACGCTTTTCCAATTCGGATCGGCAAAATTCACGATTTTTCCGAAGCTAATCGACAAAATTCAGGATTTTTACGAAGCTGATCAATCAAATTTGTGATTTTTTTCAAAGCCTGTCGGCAAAATTCGTGATCTTTGCAAAGCCAATCAATGAAAATCGCGAAATTACTCTGCATGATCGATGAAATTCTCGATTTTATTCTAGTCTGATCAACGTAGTTAGCAATTTTTCTATGTGTGACCAACAAAATTTGCAAAATTCCCATCTCCGACCAAAGAAATTTGCTATTTTTCGAAATGCGATCAATAAAACTCGCAATTGTTCGGTCTTTGATCGACGAAATGTGCGCTTTTTTTGCTGTAAATTGACAAAATACACATTTTTCTTCAACCGAGTATCAATATTCGTGATTTTTGTATTAGCATTGACAAAATCTGCATTTTTTTTAAGCGGCAAGATAAAACTCGTGATTTTTTTTTCTTGATAAATTGACAAAAACACGATTTTTCCGCAGCTGATCAACGAAATTTGTAATATTTCCACGCATCATCACTTAATTCGCAATTTTCCCGTGTCTTATCAACAAATTTTTTTTTTTTTTTTTTTTTTTTTTTTTTTTTTTTTTTTGTGTCTGATCGACAAAGTTTGCGATTTTTTGTGCCTTATCGACAAAATTCGCTTTTTTTTTTTAATGCGATAAACCGAGAAAATATGCTATTTTTCCATCCGATGATAATTTGCAATATTTTCGAGGAACAACAACATTTATGATTTTTTTCTTGCTTGATCAACGAAATGTGCGAGTTTTCGCGTCCATCTGACAAAATCTGCGATTTTTCCATCCCTGGTCGAAAAAACTTGCAATGTTTTCGTACCCAATCGGGAAAATTTGCTACTTTTTTCCCCGAGTCTCATGAGCAAAATTCGCGATTTTGCCCTCTCTGATGAGCAAAACTGATGATTTTTCCGATCCTCATCGATAAAATTTGACTTTTTCGCATTTGATCAGTAGAATTCGTGATTTTTCCGTGTCGATAAATGACATTTGTGATTCTTAAATGACGAAATTTTATATTTTCCCGCAGTAAATTGACAAAATTTAGGATTTTTTTTGTGTGACATATGTACAAAAATTGCAATTTTTCCCAGTTGTAAATTGACGAAATTCGCAGGCCACAGGTTGTGCATCCCTAGTTTACAGATATTTCATATTAAATTTGAATTAATTTATTTGTAATACACTTATAAATATTTTCTATTCAAAAATGTACATTTCTACTAAATTTTATCAAATAAATGAGTCTTTATAACTGCTGATGCATCTGTGAAGGCATTATGTCTGAAATTGAAATTATAAATATTCATAAGAATAAATTAAATTAGACTGTAATGTTGTGGTTTGGAATTCGTTGTTGCATAGCTCTATATATACCAAACATTTTAAAGATTATATGAAACAATAACTAAATGTTACATATAAAAATGGAATTTTCCTTACATACTTCTATTTACTTTTGAAATTGACAATAGCTTATGTGTATTTAATAATTGAAATCATCTTGTTGTAATAAAACTTGTTGAATTAAAATTTTGAAAAGCTCATTGTTATTTTAAAGAATGCATACTCATACATAAACTAATGCAAAGTTATTCGTAATGCTGTTTTATTAAAAAGAATTGCTCTTTTTATTAAATGACTTTATGTGTGGCTCCAAATAAAAATTTATGAGCAATAAAATAAGACTTGTATATTAATATTCTTTAAAATTAGTTAAGTAATAAATTATGATACTAACTATACAACTATTGTCCTTTTTAATTATATAAAGTAGTAAAAAAGAAAAAAAAAACTGTATGTGTGTGTTTGGGGGGGGGGGGGGGTAAAGTCAGTATAAACTAGAGATAGCATTTTGTATGGTCTTTTAAAAGTTAGCTGATATATTTATAATTTTGACTGCAAATCAATACGTATTATTCCAATATTAATGTGTTCATTTTGGAGAAATTGGGTTATATTGAATTCTACTTCAATTAAGTCTTTAAAACTAACTAAAAAACACCAATTTTGGTCAATAAAAGCTGGTTAAAACAAATAAAAGCCACCGGCATGGCTTTTTTGCAATCCTGGCTATAATTGGTTCAAATGGCTATTGCCGAAAGTTTTAATACTTTAACAATTAGACAACTGTTCTATAAAATAATTTGTTACATCTTAAAATGCATTGACTTTACACACTTTAACATACTCAGTGATTTCATGAAATAATTAGGTATTTTATGAAATAACATAATTACTTTTAATGGTAACTAATACATTTTTGTAAACACCCTGTATAATACTGCATTTTTTTGCAGATGAACCAAGTAAGCCTGGCCGACTACAAGCTACTGGTTAAAAGGTTACTAATTACCTATTTCAAATGGACAGCTCCAGAATATGATGGAGATGCTTCTATCACTGGTAGTGTCATCGAGAAGAGAAAGAATTGGAGGCATAAAGTGTGCGTCTCAAAAGTAAAATCTCACTTTTAAATTTTTAAATGAATAACTTTATTTATTTGATTTAATTTTAATGTTCTAACATATACTATAAATAATAAGTATTTTTGATTTAAAAAAAAAGAATTCTAAAATTGATAAATGTTAATGATTTGTCAATTTAACTCTAGTCACCACGTGGGTCATTTGTTAACAGAATAGTTGAGGCAGATTTGAATAGTTCATAAGTGTCTCAATAATCATTCTATGATTCTGTTTCTTTCAGTTCACTTCATGCGAAATAATGTCATATCTAATATTGTCTTGAAATAGGAGACTTTTTGTCATATATTTGATTTTGTATTGAACTTTTCACAAGAGCATCCGTTAGCAAGTATGTAAAGAGCTATAAGATTATTTATATCCAATTATAATTTAAATCCATGTAAAGTTTTCTAAGATGCAATAGTTTTTTGCAATATTTTGCTAAACAATTTCATTTCTTCCAAACTTGGAATGATGGCCCACTTTCACCTCTAAAATGTGTATGTGTATGATGCTTTGAATGGAGATAGATATCAGAATTGCCTGAAATTAAAATTTTTAAACTGATACTATAAAATATTGTGAGCTTCCCCCCCCCCTTCCTCTTTCAAAAGTAAAAGAAGTTAAATTTGGGTGTGTGCTTGTAATTGAGTTTATTTTTTTTTTATCATTTTAAAATCCTTTATCATTATTTTAGAATAGAAGGGAAATACAAAGATACTCAAAGGATACAAGTATACACATACAAGGTATATATATCCTATACAAGGATACTAGAAGGGAAATACAAGGATAAGAATCTTTTGTACTTTGGCAGATTTTTGATAAATATTATCTAAATTCCCCTAAGCAAAATTTAAAGGCTTTTTTTTTTTTCAAATGTACATCTTAATTTTTATTTTATTCCGACAATATTTAATTAGTCATATAATCCTCCTTTTTCCCAGTCTACTTATTTCCGTCTTATAATCTTGTGCTTAAATCTATCATTGCGGAACTAGAATTTTGTTTATAGTAAATTTAATACATAGTGTAACTAATGATCATGACAACAAATAAAAAACAGAATGTAAAGCATATCAAATATTTTTTCTTGTGTTCGCAACTACCCTGCTGTTGGGGCACTTGTGAGCAATTCATTGAATTTATAAAGTTATTAAAAAAAAAAGAAGAGCTAACTATAAAGATGATTTTATAAAAAATTACCTTGTTTAAAAAAAGGGTTCTGTTTACTGTATTCAGTATTTTTTGTTTTCAGAAATTAACCAGTAATAAAAAAAGCTATCTTTATGTGAATTATTCACATGTGCTCCAGTCTCTCCTTCATGTATTCAAAGGCAATACACACATTAGGCTGATTTTTTTTTTTCTCTTTAATTCACTCCCTAAGGTGGTCAGTGGGCTGCCGTAGGTATAATGGTTGTTTTCATATGAAGAAATCTGTATTAGCTTAAACAATGGGTAATTGTAAAAAAAAAAAAAAAAAAAAAAAAAAAAAAAAAAAAGTAGTAATAGCAGCATTACTACCATAGAACTAAATTTTGACCAATTTGGTCATATACAACTAAATTTGGCAACAAAATAAATTGCCATATATAAAACCAACTTAGCTGGTTAATTTGGTGAAATTTTCTATCTTTTAATGCATTTTCAAAAAATGTATATTTTTGTAAATGTTACAATAATGAAAACATGCTTTTTTTTTTTTTCATTTATATTTAATTCACAACAATCTGTTTTTTTTTTTTTTTTTTTCATATGTAGATATGTAATGTTGCAAAAAAAAAATTTTACCTGCTTCCTAATATGTTAAAATAAGAAATTATGCAGAAAAATGTTTCTAATGACGATATAGCATTTTAATATTGTTACAAATAATTATTAATTTTAAGGCATTTTCACTCAGTTAGTTATAATTCGAAATATTAGGTGTTGCATTGAAATCATTGTAGCGACAAGTCATCACAGCATCAATTTGTTCGCGTGAAGTTTTATTTCCAGCCTTCTTCTCCCCCCCCCCCCCCAAAAAAAAAAAAAAAAATACTCACCATTAAGGGGGTGGCACAGTCTGCAATATTATTAATCTAAATACGTTTTTGTTAACTTTAAAAAATTGACTGTGAATTACAGGTCAGCAAATTAGATACTCTACTGTATAGTATTTTTTAGAAGAGGCATGTTTGTTTTTAATTTCTCAAAAATTAAAATCAATTACAAATACCACTACAGATCTGCCAACTATTGCAGTTAAATTGTATTTTGAATGATTTTAATGCTCACTACGATAATACAATTTTACTAGCAAAGATGATTGTTTGTCGTATCTGAAATACTCTAGATTCTAGAAAGGAAAAAAAAAGGGAGGGGGGCACCAGGTTGAACTTTTCGAAGAGGAACCACTAATTTAAAAAAAGAGTACATTTTTTCAAAAAGAGCTATTAAAAAAAGGGGGGGTATGCTTGTTCTTTGTATACCAAAAATATTTGCTATAATTTTCAAAGATCAATTGAATTTCCACAGGCTGCCATGGAAATGTTTAAAAAAAACCATTGTGTGCATCAAAAGAGTTTAAAAGAGCCGCCAAGCACATAAAATAAATAAATTGGCTGCTTATGGTGCCATTTTAAGAGTTTCTTGGGGGATGGGTTGTCTTTGAGGGGTAGGGTTTGAAATCATGTGCAGAATTGTGTGATTTACATACAGAAAAAGAAAGACCTACACATTAAAATTCTGTACTGTATTTCCCCCTGTAAATTCTTCTACATATTTTTTTCTGCAAAGTGAGCCAATCGGTTGTGCAAAACTGTTGAGAATTTTGGCGATCAGTCATGATAAACTATCGTGAATTTTAACAAATGAGTACGTATAAAAAAGTCAATTAGTTGCAGAAGAAATAAATTTTGTCAAAGGGTCATGGTAAAAATGCACATTCTGCCAAAATATCACAGAAAGAAATTGCAAATCCCTTAAATAGAACAATCGCATTAAAAAAATGAAGTTTCGTCAAAGAATCTTGGTAAAAAATGCTAATTTCATCATACTTACAAAATGCAGATTTCAACTTAGAATCATGATAGAAAAATGGGAATTATGATTCTGCAGAGAGGGAGGGGGTGATATGAATATCATTAAATAATCTGAAAAAGTGTGACTTTAGTTGACATCTTCGGAAAAAGTGTGAATTTAGTCAAGATTTCAGGGGGCGGGGTGCAAATTAAGTTAAGATCCTGGGAGGGAGTGCAAATTTAGCCGTGATCTCGAGAAAATGCATTATTTAGTCGAGATGAAAAAAAAATGCATTATTTAGTCTTGATCTCAATAAAAGATGCAACTTTAGTCGCGATCTTGTTAAAACATGCAAATTAGTTGAGATCTCCAGAAAACGTGCAAAATTAGTCGAGATCTGAAAAAAAAGCGCATTAATTAGTCGAGATCTGAAAAAAAAGCGCATTAATTAGTCGAGATCTCGAGAAAAAGTGTTAATTTCATTGAGATCTTAGGAAAACGTGCAAATTGAGTCCAGATCCTGGGGGGAAAAGTGCGAATTTAGTCGAAATCTTGAGAAAAAGAGCAAATTTAGTCTAGATATCTCGAAAAGAGCACCAATTTATTCGAGATATCTCAGAAAAAGTGCCAATTTAGTCGATCTTGAAAAGAGTGTGAATCTAGTTGAGAGATCTTGTAAAACATACAAATTTAGTTGAGAGTGCAGTGACAGAACTATCTTCAAGTGTCTGCATCAATAATTATATTATTAAAAAGTCTGCAAGATGGAATGTATTATATAAATCTATTGTTTGTGCTGTTGTAGTGTTAATTATGGCAACGTGTGTGTATGTGTAAAATATTTCCATCACTTACGGAAAAAAAAGTTTTTCGATAAACAAAAATATTTATTTATGGCATTAAGAATGTTCTTAACTGATCCGCTGAACAAGCGAAAAACGTTTTGACACATTTACAAATTCATTTTTTAACAGAAAGTTATAAAATTTTAATGCCTGACTATGAAAGCGATTTCGAATTGAACTTATTTTTCCATTTTATGATAATTAAATTACTTATCGAGTTATAAGCTATTTCGATGACGCAATCACCTGTTTTTCTCCTCCTTTTCAACCGGTTTTTCTGCTTTCGTCGGGAAATATGCTCAAAAGTGTCAACTTTGAAGGCTTGTTATGAAAAATCTATTGTGTTTTTTAAAAACAAAAGAATGAGTGCAATTAGACAGTTTCTGAATAACAACACCTGCTATTTTCATGCATTTCGGAACAAAAATAAATTAATGCATGTAGCTTGTGTCACAAAGTTGCTCTTTTTGATTTAAGAACACCCTTAAACAGAAAATTAGTTACTAAGAGAACATTGGAAAATGCTCTATTTGAAAGAAAAAAATATTATTTTACTATTCTCCAAAATTCTCAATGTAACTGTTGATTTATTGCTTGATACAAAAGAAGTTGATGTCGATATATTTTTGAAATGGTAGTAAAAAATTGTTCCCTATATGAATTGAAGCAATTTTTAAATCAGGAACTAACAGAGTTTTATAATAACCTGTGCATTAGTTCTTGAGTTAAAGATATTATGGAAACTGAATAATGCATCATATCAGCGCCACCTGTTAAGAGATATACCCCAAAAACTAACCAGCTTCAGTTTATATCAATGCTCTAATTAAATGTAAAGTTTTTTGAAATGTCATGAATTATTTCTTAAAACAAAGCAGCCACATTTTTTTTTTTTTTTTTTTTTTTTTAAATTAAAAACTTACGGAGTTGACTGATAGACATTTTCTAAAAACTTTTAAATTTCATTCCTTGCCTTCCAATACGTACAAATCCACCGAAAGTCAGAATACCATATTTTCTTTGAATTCAGTATTTTCTTGTAAAGATAGAACATAAAAACATATGAAAAAACATGCACTCTCAATTACAGTTAGCAATGAAGAAGAGATCTAAGAAATGCAATACACATTGGCTGCAAAACAGACAAACAATTCAAAAGTGATTAAAACCAACTATAGTTGGTTCAAACGGCTATAAGTGGTATATATAAACGGTTCAAGGTGCTATAAAGGCATCTTACTTTGATATAAATTAACATTAATGTCTATCAGAGATGTTCAGGCCTTTTTGTTTTTGGGCCCAAAGTTTTATATCAGAGCTTAAAAGAATTTTGTCATTTTAAAATTGCTTCAAATTTAATCTACTCATTTAAAAATATTTTACATAGAAATAAAAGGTCAAGTGCAAGTTTTATTCATGTACAAAAGGTTCAGTAAAATAAATTACTAACTGTAACATTACAACAAATGAATTATTTTACAATAATTGAAATTAATTTTGGGTTAAACTGGAATGAATTCTAATTATTCCTTACTTTTTTTGTTACTTGTTTTAATAGGATGCTCATAACAATTATCTATTAAACATAACTGCTGTATTTTCTGTTCATCTGGAATAATTGAGATTGTTATTATACTCAATTTCTGTTTATTGTGTATACTTTTATGTAATATTTATCTTACCTTTTTTCTAAATAGGACATGCTTGGCTATTAATCTGGAAAAAGACACAAAATCGAAAAAACTATCTGCAAGATCCAAACAACCTTGGCGATAAATTGTGTTACTACAAATCTGTGTGAAAAAATGAATTTTTTATTTGTTGTTTCTTAATTTGTTATTTAAATTTGTTACTTCTAAGAATACTGTGTTGAAGTATATTAAATAAATTTGTAAAAATTCATGTTTTCTTTTTATTTATTGAATGAAAATTTATAAAACAGAACAATTGTAATAATTTCATCTTCAAACATTCCCAAGTTTAATCAATTTTCACCGAAATCTCGTAAACAATATAGTATATATTATCTGTGTACACAAGATCAAGAACCGTGGGACATGGGTGCAAAATCTTCAGTCTCAGGACTGATTTCAGTGTTGAAGAGATTTTTGACTTACTTAAATAATAGTGGTTCTACCATCAAGAACATTTAATCACTTTCTTTTATTGTTAGAGACCAATTTTTAGGTATAAAACAAGACTTAGAAATCTTCTAACCCTTTTGCATTTAGTTATTTCTAATGCTCAGAAAATATTTCAGTCTTGACTTAGATGGATTTCTTGCACCGATGTGTGTAGGATTATGAATCATTGTTAAATCAAAAATGGACTACTTTTGTTTCATGTAGTATTTAGTAAATATGTGATACATAAAAATCGAAATAATAAATTAGCATTTGTGTGTCATAAAAAAGCTGCTCTCTATTATTAAGCGGCTTGGAAGGGAAAAGAGGGAGCAATAGCAGTACAGCTAATAAACTGATATTACTAATCATAATTTTTCTGATCAATTCAGGAGTCGATGCAGGTTTTTTATCTGGGGCTCATTTTGTGAAAAAGAAAAGTTATTTTTGTGAAAATAACATTTTTTAATGGAAGTTGACTTTGTTATTTGAACAAGGAATTTAAAAACTAAATATATATATTTTAAAAAACTCCTTTGCTAAGTTTTTGAAAATTATGACATGTTTTTGTGTACAAATTAGATTTTAAAACAGTATGAAAATGGCATAAAAGAATTTTATTTTTGTGAAAAAAGAACATAAAGAAATTATTTTTGTGAAGAAACCTATTTTATTAAATAGTTTTTTGTGAACCCCAAATTTTGCCTGGATCAACCCCTGTAATTTAATATTAACTAGTTTTCTATTTTCATTTTACATATCAGACTTTTATCTAAACACATGAGGGTTTGTTATCTTACCAGTTTTTAAATGCTTCACCACTCTCTCACTATTAAAGTGTGTGATGGTAAATTTTGGAAAGCTAAAAATTGTATTTTAACATAAGTTATTAATGCAATAATACCAAAAGTGAGAACCTCGTAACTGAATAAAAATACAATTTACTATAGGAAATGAGTGAGAATGCTCTCCTTTAATAGAATTAAACTTTTATAAAAAAAAAAAAAAACTAACTGCCTGCTAAGAGTACCTGAAAACCTTGGAAAATTAGGCTTTGAATATACAAGTTTTATAATATGCATAAGTTATGAATGTTTTATTCAAATATTGCGAAAACATAAGTACTCCTGTGAAAATTTTTGTTGTTTGTGTTGTGAATTATCTATATTCCTCTTTTAAATCTATTATGGATTTTCAGTTGGTATATATGGTGATCCCCATTAAAGATTTTATTTAAAAAACCCCATATTTTATGATTTGTGGCCCCTTTCCCCCCCCCCCCCCCTGAGTCCAAAAGAGAATGGGGTAATACTGGAGTATGGAAATTTATATTAATTTCACTGAATGATCCTTTTTTAAATTTTACAAACAATGCTTTTTCTTTAATGAGGTATCCTAATGTATGTGTTTTGTTATTTTATGGGCAACACCCCTTTTTTTCATGGCCAGAATTTGTATTATTTTACAGGCAATGTCGCTTTTCTCAGAGATATCTTGGTATTGTATTTTTATGGTCAATGCACCTTTTTTTACGGGCATCTTGGCATTATAGTTTTACGGCCAATGTCCCTTTTTTCACGGGCATCCTGGCATTATAGTTTTGCGGGCAACGTCTTTTTTTTCACGGGCATCCTGGCATTGTAGTTTTACAGGCAATGCCCTTTTTTTCACGGGCAACTTGGCATTTTATTTTTACGGACAATACTACTTTTTTTACGGGCTAGTTATGCATTTGCTAAAATGTAAAATTACGGGTGATTTTTAGATTTACGGTCAAAATATTTTTTTACGGATATTGTCCGGAATCTCTGCTGCCGGCTTTTGTCCGTAATTTTACGTAGATTTTTTTTACAGTGTAGTTTTATTATTGACTTTGTTAAGTATTTCTTTTCTTTCTTTAAATCAAATTATACGAAACATATTCAACTGCAAAAGCGTTTCCATTTATAGAAAGGATCATGATGATTTTAAACTCATTCTTTTTTTAAGAATTGTGATATTTTCAAAAGAGTAATTTTCGTTAATTAATCTGATTATTTTTACAGATATTTCACGAAATAATTATAACTACCGATAATCAGTTTTAATGAAAAAAAAAAAAAATATTTAAATTCCACGTTAGTATTATCTAAAAATTCCACTTTAACTTCAGAAATTAAAGAAGATAATTAGAGGTGGATCAATTTCTTGGTAAATAATTCGGTAGAAAAAGGGTTAAACTAAGAAAGGAATTTTTTTTGGTGCTGCTCGCAATTATCATTGAGATTTGGTGCATTAGAAAGACCTATATTAGGAAGTTTGAGAACCGAAAAAAAAAATTTCCGTTAAAGTCAAAATTAGTTACAATTTTCAACAACAGATGGCGCTGCAGGCGATTTTATTGCTGTTACATTATTACTCCGTACACTGTAAAAAATATGACTATTTTTGCTGCATCATCACTCCACCGCTTTTATAGAAAACGACTATTTCAAGCTATCATGGAGCATTTTTATTGGCCAAAAGAGTGATATTCTATAAAAGCGGGGGAGTGACGACGCAGCAAAATAGTCATATTTTTTACCGTGTATAGTGGGTATGTGGAAAATGTCCTAGTTTAGATTTGTTTAAACTGCAGCGCTATCTGTTGTTGAAATTTTTAACTAATTTCGTAACCTTGTCTGCCTGAAAAATTACTGTTATCCCAAGCATATTGCAACAAACGGTGTATTTCTATCGCTGTCCGTTTAGTTCTTATTGATTTTTCAAATATAACGGTCAGTTTTGAAACACCCTGTATTTTTTGATTTTGTAGCAGCACAACTTTCTGAAAATACTATTTTCCAGGCCATTTATCGGACTATTAACATATTTTTTTAAGAAAAGCATTTAAAAATATAAATTAGTTATTAATAAATGTAAAATATAGAAAAAAATTCAAAACCTACAAATTTGGTTTTGATAAATTACGACATTATATGCACATTTTTAATGAGAAAAAAATTGGCGAATTTCAAAAGTTGAATTTTCCGGCAACCCTAGCCGATTGTCATTGCCCCAAATAAGGCAAGCGAAAGTTTCGTCGTGCTATATTTGGTGACTTAACTCACTTTTGGCGAGAAATAAATAAAAATCGAATAATAAAAAATTTAAAGTACAAAAAAATACATAACAGAATTTTTTTAGTGACTGTAACTTCGGGCGATAGCTAATGGGGCATTAAGGGGGGGGAGGGGTTAAAACATTTTGAGAATCTCTATGAAAAGAATCCAAGGTTATTAAATGAATTTATATTCTAAAAATTCAAATGAATTTCTGCTCAAAATTCTAATTTAGTTTTGAGGCCCTTTCATTGTATCGCAGAAATTCTAAATTGCAACTAAAATAAGTGCTTCAACACTCACTCATCCAATTTGCACATCTGAAGCTAACATGATGTTTATATTATTTGCACTTGTTATACGCCCGAATTTTTCATATTCTTCTCTAAGCATAAAATGAAGCTATTACAGTTTCAACTAGGTGGGGAGGCCTACAAAACGGCTTAAGCACTACAAGCCCCATCAAACTGAATGAAGTTATTATAACAATTAGTAAAAAATATAGTACCTATAGTATGAATATGCACTAATTTATTTTTCTGCGTTAGAGAGAGAAAATAGGACCCCCTCCCCCCTATATTTTCTTGAGCGACTCCTATTATTCACTTCTAGCTGCGGCCTTGCTCTAACTTTTATGCATAGGGTTACAAAATTCGCGAGATATCGATCCTAGGTGCGAGAAATACAAAAAGTCGTTACCTTGTAAGTTTCGGAATATATTTTGAAACAATGTCTGGTTTTAATTGAATCATACAAAAAAAGAAAAATAGAAAATAGATGAACTTTTTATTGTGCCCCTGATGAAATACAAATGTTTTAGGCAATAGGATAGAGCACAATGGCAACACTTTCAAGAATACTTTCTTCAAATCATGAAAATTTTCAGGGCAGCAGTGCTATCAGGATATTCAGTTAATTGACAAATATCCGTGTCTGTTTTTCTCCATTACAAAAGGTAAAATATATATCAATTGAAGAAAGCTGAAACAAAATGTTTGAGACCTTGAATTTGAACAAGTTATCTTACTATTATCGGTTGAATGCTAGTAAAACAATTTGAAATAAATATGTGTGCTTTAGAAAGAAGTGGCTTGATTAATGTATTAATCAAGCCACTGGAGTTTTAAATACTTTTGTATTAACATATGATAAAAGTATGAATTATAAATACTTTTAAATATATTATCAATGTAAATAACATATTGCTTGCAAAATATAAATGTTATAATTTTATTCGATATATTTTTTTTTCACTGGAAAATCGACTTTTTCCATTTAGTATTTAACTTGTCTTTTAAATGTATCGATTTAAAATGTATTTTTAATGCGAATTTTCTTTTAAACATCTTTATAAATTCAAATTTATTTAACTTTATAAAATTTGTACAAATTTTAAAAAATAAGTTAAATAAGTTTGTGAAAAAAAACCGATAACACTGGCTATAAAAAATAATTAAAATAATACACTTTGTAAAAATCTTCATAAAATGAAAAATAAAGCAGGACGAATTTCGAGCTAAAACAATAACAGCTCATCATCAGCTGAACAAACACGTGTACGTAATGGAATGATGTCAGAGATAAATTGAGGTTTTTAGTTCAAACGCCGCCGGTGCTGGAAGTTGAAATTTTCATATTAAAATGGATTTAATTAAAAAAAATTCATATATTTGTAAATTTAAACATTTATATTATTTTTATTGTTGTTTAAACAAATTACTTGTATAATAAATTTATTGATTTATTTACTTTTGACGAATTTTACTTTTATTCTTATTTTTAATATGTTGCTGAAATAGTTCTAATAATTGGAAGATTAATTAAAAATATCTTTATTTATTAACAAAAAAGGTGTTTAAAATGTGATTTTGAAGTATATTTAGGTATTATTTTAAAATAAAATACTTTTGACATTTTTTACTGCCATCTATTGGGGAAACATGTAACGTATAGAAGCGTTATACATAAAGGGGCGTTGTTTAATTGAATACGAATGTAATGGTGTTGATATTTATGTAAGATTTTAATTAATTGTGTGTATTGTGTATATTTTTGTCGGCCGATTATCTACGCTATGGGATATAGGCCATATGGGGTGGGTTGCCCTCCGTGGGGGTCTTTCTCAGGGAACCTAACCCGTATTTACGCAAGGTTCGAAGAAAGTTTGAGGTCAGAACCTCTCAGCCACAAGATTTTAATTAAAAATTAGCGATTTTGATTAATGAATTAATGAATTATTTTAATTTATAAATTAATTTAAAAGAATGTTTTATAATGTTTTAAACAAAATCCCAGTGCAATCGCTGATTACAGTTATCATTTTTTGATTTTTCTTTAATATTCCAACTATACTAGAACAGTTAAAAAAAATTGTTTGCTTGTAGTCTCTGAATTTTTTAGAACCGATTATCATAATTCTTTCACATTATACCTCATAAACAAACTTCCGACTGGAAAGATGTGGCTTCAAATATTGCAAACAGGTTTCACTTATTTGTTTTTTGTTTTGTTTTTTTAATTCAAGTTTTCTATTTGTTTATGATAGTACAAAAATCACATTTTCGAAAAGTGTCTTAATTAGTAATATTTAAAATATTTTTACGAGTAAATTTTCTTCATGAAAAAAAATACACAAATATCACTTGTTATTCATTTTAAAGACGTCGCTTATAAAGCTTAATATTTATCCGTGTTACATAGCATTTTAACATGCTCATTCTCAAGTCGCTCTTTAAATTGTCATGGTAACCATCGCAAACATCCCACATTTTACTCCTGGTTCTTTCTTTTTACTTACCCATCATACGTAGTATAGGGTAAGTCTTGCAATCGTTTTGAAAATCGAAAAAAAAAAATTGACGGATTTACACGTTTTAGATAGTAGAGATTCCGAAGAACATATTTTTAGAAAAAAAATTTGCCGTCCGTCTGTCTGTCTGTCTGTCTGTAAACGCTCTATCTCCCGAACAAATTGTGATAGAGACTTGAAATTTTGTATGTAGTGAGTATGTAAGAATGAAACGAACCCTATTTAATATCAGCAACCTCGATTATCCGGAATTTTTTTTCGGACTCTCGAAAAATTCGTTCTGATGAAAGGTATATAAAAATTTTTGAATTTTTTTGTTCTAAGGAAAGGACGTAAAAGGCAATAAAATTACACACATTTTGCATATAAAACGAAGTCGATCGAATTATTAGTTGCCGAGATATTTGTAATCTTGTTTTCCACATTCTTCCATTTTTCATGACCCTGTATTTCATTCAAATTTCAATTCAGAGTTATATTTTAATTGGAAAATGAGACGCTTAATCCGACGCAGCTAATCGTTAGTTAATAGAATTATTATTTTTGGAGTTATAAGGATGTTTCTTTTACGCAGTTCGGTGCTACTTGAGTAGTTTGGCGTTTGATATAATTTGTCGAAATTGGTACATCAGCAGTTCTTTAATATAGCATTACTATGTATATTAACAATATTTAAATTTTGTTTATGAATCGCAAAGCATTGTATAAATAGTTTCACATGTTTTATTTTCATATACATATCCAGGATGGGTAAGTATTACGGTGGCCCCCAACGACTAGTTTAATCTGTTGACGATGTTAATTAAATATATACACGTACTTTTTTCTGAATGTGCTTTATTATTAAGTTAAAGAAAGTAAGTTAGAGTTTATATAAATAAAAACTAATGCATATTAGAATTTAAAATTTATGTTTACTACATTAAAATCAAATTTAAAATCAATAGAATTAATTTTCTTTTATTCTTATTTGTATGCTGAAATATAATAAAAGCACCTAATTCGTTATGACACTTAGAAGTATACATTTTTATAGAAAATATCCATCTTGCTTTATGAAGAATCGCAAAAATTAATTCAATTTTCTGAATTGATAATCAAAATTCTTTCTCTGTATAACTGAAAAACTTATTTCCCGATTATTGTACTGTATTTTTGGAAAGATGTGGCCGCACATACTGGAAACAGGTTTGACTGAACTATTTTTTAAATTCAGGTTTAATATTAATTTGTCAGTACAAGAATGAAATTCCTGAAAATGTGTTTTACTTAGTAATATTTAAAATATTCTTAAGAATAATTCTTCTTTATGTAAAAAAATACACAATTATCACTTATCTATTTTTAGAACAATGCTTACAAAAGCGAATATTATTTCGCATTATATAAATCAACATTTTACCATGCCCATTCTCAAAGCCGCGCTTTATGTTGTCATGGTAACCTTCTCCAACATCCAACATTTTCCTCCTGGAACAAACATTTTACGCTTGATTCTTTCTCCTTATTGTTAAGGTAAAGAAAATAAGTGAGAATTTCTATAAATCAAAAAATATTTATGTCAGAATTTAAAATTTATGTTTTCTACATAAGAATAAACAGCAATAACAATAAAATTATATGTTTTATTCTCGTTTATACGCTGAAAAATAATAAAAGTACCCAATTCATTGAGGTACTTAAAAATATACATTTTTATAAAAAAAAAGTTTCCATTTTCCTTTATGTAAAATCGCAAAAAAAAAAAAAAATGAACCGATTATCAAAATTCTTCCTCTGGATAATTGATAAACTTATTTCCCAGTCATTGTATCTGTATTTTGGAAAATTGTGGCTTCAAATACTGCAAATAGATTTAACCGAACTATTTTTTTAAATTCAAGTTTCATATTAATTTATGACAGTACAAGAATGAAATTCCTGAAAATATGTCTTAATTAGTAATATTTATAATAGCCTTAGGGGTAATTCTCTAATTCTTCTTTATGCAAACACTTAATGTCCCACCAATGGCCGAATGGTTCTTTCTCCAAAACTGGTATAGAACAGGTGCTAGGTTTAACCCGATCGCAGCCGTCGGCCTAACAGTTCGATGTTTTCCGTGGTTTTCTTCGAACCTTGGTTTTCCTTGCATAAATACGGGTTATGTCCCTTAGGAAGACCCCCCGCGGAGGGCATCCCCCCTTTAGAGCCTATATCCCGAAGTGTAGATAATTGGCCGATATAAATACAATCAAGAAAACAGTTACACGAGTATAGCTTGTTATGTATTTTGAAAACGACGTTTATAAAGCTGAATATTTCTCCGTATTACATAACGTTTTAACATGCTCATTCTCAAAACCGCTCTTTAAGTTGTCATGGTAACCACCTCCAACATCCAACATTTTTCCTGTAGCAAACATTTTTCTCCTGATTATTTTTCCTTTAGTCTATTGCCGATGTTATTTTTTTCTGAATGTGTGGTAATGTTAGGGTAAAGAAAATGAATGAGATTTTCTATACATCAAAAATAATGTATATGAGAAGTTAAAATTTGTGTTTTCTACATTAGATTCAAGAACAAAAAAAACAGAATTGTTTTTTTTAATTCTCATTCATATGCTGAAATTTAATGAAAGACTGGAATTCAGTATGATGCATA
This sequence comes from Maratus speculifer, assembly GCA_964019185.1. NCBI lineage: Eukaryota > Metazoa > Arthropoda > Arachnida > Araneae > Salticidae > Maratus > Maratus speculifer. The sequence goes on from OZ025298.1 coordinate 119,067,641, forward strand.
GAACTATGCATTTTTATAGAACGTTTTCACCTCCCTTTAGTATCGTAAAAAATAATTCATTAAAAAACACTATTGAAAATCTAACATTCTCGAATTTCATAGGAGCGTGCATTTATGAAAATTGCAAGATAAAATTATTTTTAGTAGTACATTGCATTTGCAGAAAAGTTTTAAGTAATTAGAATTTTATTTAGTTGTGCCCGTAATTAAAAAATCAGGTAGCACCGACAATTCTCGTTTGATTCGTCCATCTGTATGTTTATATATTACAGCCCAAAATCTATCCAACCAATATTTTAGGTAGATTTCGTATGAAATACTACCTATTGCAATCGCACCAGTTTTTATATATATATATACATATATATCACCAATCTCCACCAAACTGGTACATAAAATCAAAGGGGATAAAATCACGGCTAAGTTTGTTAATGGGCAAAATCGGACCAAGAGGGTCGGAATATGGGGCGTTTTTGTGAAAACCGAAAAAACGCCATAACTTCTTCATTAAAGTAGATATTGAATCGGTTTAAAGTTCATATTACTTCTTAAAAAGAGGCCAAAAGTTTATGTATGACAGATTATTGATAAATTTAGAAGTGGGCTCAAGGGGCGAAAAAAACAGGGTTTTTGAGAGAAAAAAATTCATAACTTCGTCAATTTTCAAGATATCAAGTCTAACTAAATTTTTTGTAAATGTTCTTAAAATTGTCTAAAACTTTTGTATTTACAATTTTTGATAGGACCAACTTTTACCAATGAAAAAAATTAAAAACGAAAAGAAAAAGGGCGGTGAAAAAAGAAAAAGATCCAAAACTCCGTCAATTTTTAAGCTATCAAATCTGATTAAATTTATTTTACATCTTTTCAAAAATATCTACAACTTTTATATTGACAACGTTTTCATGGGACCAATTCGTATAGCAAAAAAAAAAAAAATAGGAGTTGGAGAAAAAACCTCAAATCTAAACTGCTTATATTCTGACTCTATTTTTAAATTCATTTTTGATTTTAAACGCATCCAAATGGTAGATCTTCTTGTTTAAAAACTGTATAAAGTGACGCATTGGTCAATTTTCTGATAAAGATAGAATATATTTCAAAAAAGGCTACCAAAAAGGGTATTTTGAACAGAATTTCCCAAAGTCATCGGGACTGAAATTTAAGGAAGTATTCAAATAAGAAATTGTGTTTTTTTCTGACTCGTTTTTAAATCCATTTTTGTTCTCAAACGCATCCAATTTACAGATCCTCTTATTTAGGAACTATATAATGTGATGCATTGATCGGTTTTTTGATAAAGACAGAATATATTTCGAATAAGGCTACCAAAAAGGGTATTTTGAACAGAATTTCCCGAAGTCATCGTGATTTGAAAATTTTCGTGATTTATTCACATAGCAAATTGCGTTTTTTATGACTCGTTTTTAAATCCATTTTTGCTCTCAAACGCATCCATACAGATCCTCTTATTTAGGAATTATATACTGTGACGCATTGGCCAGTTTTTTGATAAAGATAGAATATATTTTTAAAAATGCTGTCAAAGTGAGTATTTCGCACAAAATTTTCCGAAGCAATCATGATTAGAGAATTAAGGATGTATTCAAACAACAAATCGGTTATTTTATGACTCATTTTTAAATTCAATTTTTTTTCTCAAATGCATTCAACTGACAGTTTTTTGTTATTTAGGAACTATATAATGTACTGTTTTGGTCGATGTTTTAATAAATTCAGAATTTATTTCAAAATATGTTGTCAAAATGGGCATTTGAGCTGAATTTTTCTTAAAATGATTCTGATAAAACCAGTTTTTTCAGAAAAATGAAATTAAAAATTTTTCATAAACGGCCAAATGAAGTTATTAAACTGGGTTTAACTCTAATCATTTTTTTTTTTTTTTTTTTTTTTTTTTTGAAATGAGTATGTTTCGAAATCTACCTCCGCCTATAGGCCAAGCCGACAGGGATTTTAGGTAGATTTCGTATGAAATACTACCTATTACAATCGCACAAGTTTATATATATATATATATCTGTCCATCTATATATATATCTCACTTATTATGCACACGATAACTTCTATAATTCTTCAACAATCTCCACCAAACTGGTACATAAAATCAAAGGGGGGGGGGGGGGGCGTTTTTGTGAAAACCGAAAAAACGCCATAACTTCTTCACTAAAGTAGATATCGAATCGGTTTAAAGTTTATATTATTTCTTAAAAATGGGCCAAAAGCTTATGCATGACAGATTTTTGATACATTTTGAACTGGGCTCAAAAGGCGAAAAAAACAGGGTTTTTGAGAGAAAAAAAATTCATAACTTCGTCAATTTTCAAGATATCAAGTCTAACTAAATTTTTTGTAAATGTTCTTAAAATTATCTAAAATTTTTGTACTTACAAGTTTTTGATAGGACCAACTTTTACCGATGAAAAAAATTAAAAACGAAAAGAAAAAGGGCGGTGAAAAAAGAAAAAAATCCATAACTCCGTCAATTTTTAAGCTATCAAATCTGATTAAACTTATTTTACATCTTCTCAAAAATATCTACAAATTTTATTTTGACAAGGTTTTTATGGGACCAATTCGTATAGCAAAAGAAAAAAAAAATTAAACAAAAATAGGAGTCGGAGAAAAAACCTCAAATCCAAACTGCTTATATTCTGACTCTATTTTTAAATTCATTTTTGATTTTAAACGCATCCAATTTACAGATCTTCTTATTTAGGAACTATATAATGTGATGCATTGGTCAGTTTTTTGATAAAGACGGAATATATTTCAAAAAAGGCTACCAAAAAGGGTATTTTGAACAGAATTTCCCGAAGTCATCGTGATTTGAAAATTTAAGGAAGTATTCACATAGCAAATTGCGTTTTTTATGACTCGTTTTAAAATCCATTATCGCTCCCAAACGCATCCAATTTACAGATCCTCTTATTTAGGAACTATATACTGTGGCGCATTGGCCAGTTTTTTGATAAAGATAGAATATATTTTTAAAAATGCTGGCAAAGTGAGTATTTCGCACAAAATTTTCCGAAGCAATCATGATTAAAGAATTAAGGATGTATTCAAACAACAAATCGTTTTTTTTATGACTCATTTTTAAATTAAATTTTTTTCTCAAATGCATTCAACTGACAGTTTTTTGTTATTTAGGAACTATATAATGTACTGTTTTGGTCGATTTTTTAATAAATTCAGAATTTATTTCAAAATATGTTGTCAAAATGGGCATTTGAGCTGAATTTTTCTTAAGATGATTCTGATAAAACCAGTTTTTGCAGAAAAATGAAACTAAAATTTTTTCATAAACGGCCAAATGAAGTTATTAAACTGGGTTTATCTCTAATCATATATATATATATATATATTTTTTTTTTTTTTTTTTTTTTTTGAATGAGCATTTTTTGAATTCTACCTCCGCCTATAGGCCAAGCCGACAGGGATTTTTTTTTTAATCGGATTCAAATTTAATGAAGACAACGTTTTTTGTCCAAAAGCAGCTTTTTTCCACATGTGTAACTACGATACAATTCCTTGATTCTGAAATAAAATGTTTTGACCTATGCTATTATTGCTTCCTCTTATTTATTTATTTGAATTTTAAATAAGATGACTCAAAATCGTGTTTTTTAAATGTACGGAAAAAATGCATTTCGAGAGAGGGCGAAAAGAACAATATTTGGCGATTTATTACCTGCGCTTGGCTAAGTGTCTTATTACCTTGTATTTAACACTCTTCACAATACTTCGCTGTTATATGGACTTAGGCGCTTTTATAAAAAGCTTGACGTTATTCGGGCTTAAGAAAGTGAGTTTTTTACTAATAATGCAAATAAATGAAAAATGAATACTAAGAAATACTAATAAAAGAAAAATGAAGCATTATATTGATCTATGTATATTTAAAAATGCATCTGCTAGCACTAATTAGATAATTTATGTGTATATAATAGAAGATAAATAGCTTTTGATTCTGTATTTCTATGTTATAAAGCATTAACATTTGTGTGTTTTTCGTTATCATTGGGAGTACCTAGCCGATTTAAAAAATAATGTGGGCAAAAAATGTTGGTAACCATTTTGCTGCAAAATACACTATATTTTGCGTAGGAACAATAATCACCATCAATGCAAGAACAAAAATGTTCTAAAATTGAGAATTCTTTGATGCTGATATGACTAAAAATTTAAAATCTTTTTTTTTTTTTTTTTTGTGGCAACTTTTAAGATATAATATTCTCGTTATGAACGATTTCTAAAACATTCGACAATTTAATTTCACAAATTAAACATTTTTTTTCTAGAAAAAGTTTTAAACCCAATTTATTGAGAATATTGCAATTTCTAGAATACTGTTGGGGTCCGAAACTATAACTTTGGCATCACAGTAACTTATAAGATGTAAGTGCTCGTTTAGGACAAATTTTTAAAAAAGGATTCCTTAACTCTTATCGACAACCTCATTGCATCCGTGGAAAACAGATATTCAAAATTATAAACTATTCGGACGGATTTCACACCACATAAAATACACTCCATTATCTTCAAACATAATAGTTTTTGTTATTTATAGTTTCTCAAATCGGTGCGAAGCTTCTGTTTATGCTCATGACATCATTTCAAAGAGTTATATTTCCAATATAGGAAAATTTGGTGTTTTATTTTCTGTATTACTTTTAACATTTTGCATATTTCCAATTTTATATCCATGCATGGTTTGCTTTTCTTTTATAAAAATAGTATATGCAACTTTATACATAAGATTTTGTAATTCTATGATTCAATATGCTTATTTTCATCATATTTTATCACAATGAATGACCAATTAAAGGTAACATCTCATTTTCTTTACTTATTACAAGTTATTAAATGTGTATTCTCAGCAATATTGCTTAGACTAATCCCTCTGAAGGAAGTCCTAGTATAAGATATATATCATTTTCTTAAGGAGACGATAACTTCTGTAGTTCTTCTCCAATCTCTTCCAAACTGATACATAAAATCAAGGGGTATAAAACCTCGCCTAAGTTCGCTAATGGACAAAATCGGTCCAAGGGGGTGGAAATAAGCAGGGGTTTTGTGAAAACCGAAAAAACGCCACAACATCTTAATTAAAATACATATAGAATCGGTTTAAAGTTTAAATTACTTCTTAAAAGTGGACCAAAAATTTATGCATGAGTGATTTTTGATAAATTCAGAAAAATGGCTCAAGGGGCGCAAAAAACAGGGTTTTTGGGAGAAAAAAAATTCATAACTTCGTCAATTCTCAAGATATCAAATCCAACTAAATTTTGTATAAACCTTCTCAACATTATCTAAAACTTATGCATTTACAAGTTTTTGATCGGACGATTTCTTATCGATGAAAAAAATTATAAACAAAAACAAAAAGGGGGTGAAAAAAGACAAAAATCCATAACTTCGTCAATTTTAAAGCTATCAAATATAATTAAATTTATTTTACTTACTCTCAATAATATCTACAACTTTTATATTGACAAGTTTTTCATAGGACCAATTCGTATAGCAAAAATAAATTAAACAAAAATAAAACTTGGAGAAAAAACTTCAAATACAAACTGCTTATATTCTGACTCATTTTTAAGTTATTTTTTTTCATTTTAAACGCATCAAAATGACAGATCCTCTTAATTAGGAACTATATAATGTGACGCACTGGTCAGGTTTTTGATAAAGACAGAATATATTTCAAAAAAGGCTGCCAAAAATGGTATTTTGAACAGAATTTCCCGAAGTGATTATGATTGAAATTTAGTATTCAAATAACAAATTGCGTTTTTTCCTGACTCATTTTTAAATCCATTTTCGCCATTAAACTTATCCAATTTACAGGTCTTCTTATTTAAGAACTAAATAATTATGTAATGCATTTGTCAGTTTTTTTGATAAAGGCAGAATATATTTCAAAAAAGTCTTCCGAAATGGGTATTGTGAACAGAATTTCCCGAAGCGAGTACATGATAGATAAATTCAGGTATTCAAGCAGCAAATTACGTCAACAAATTACGTTTTTCTGACTGATTTTTAGATTCAGTTTTGCTCTCAAATGCATCCAATTAACAGGTTCTCTTAGTTAAGAGCTGTAAAATGAGCCGTTTGGTCAGTTTTTTGATAAAGGCTGAATATATTTTAAAATGTGCTGTCAAAGTGGGCAAATAATAAATATTTATTATATTTTAACAAAGTCAAAATATATTTCAAAATATGTTGTCAAATGGGCATTTGAGCCGAATTCAGCTTAAGATGATTCTGATAAAACCAATTCTTACAGAAAAATGAAATTAAATATTTTCAAAAGCGGCCAAATAAATTTGTTAAATTGGGCTCATGTGTAATCAAATTTTATTTTTTGTTGTTGAAATTAGCAATCTGCGAAATGTACCTCCGCCTATAGGCCAAGCCGACAGGGATTTTTTTTGAAATTTTAAACATATAATATTTGCAGAATTTTGTCGAATAATTACAAATTTTATGAAAATCTGATGTATAGTGAATTACAGTTGAAAATATTCGTTACATTACGGCGAATGGGAAAAAAAATTGAAATGCATTTTACTGATTTCACACACTTTCTAACCCAATGAAACTGGTATGCATTTATGAAGTGTGCTAAAATATATATTCTACAGAAAATGCGGTGTAAATAGCACTTATTATTCACTTACACGTCCACACAAAAGTATTATATTCCATAATGTGATAGCAAGAATCATTGATTGTGGCATATTTTACTAATATTGAACTATTTCACATCTAATGGAATTGATATAGTACGCTACTGAGGTTTCAACAAATTACTACATCTATAATAGAAAAAAAAAGTCCTTCCGGCAATGCCGGGAGGAAGAGGTAGCTTTCATATACTTATATATTTATTTATTTATTTTAAGGTAAGTTATATTGTTCAAAAATACTAAGCTGAAATTAGTGGAAAAATTCTTATAAAATTAGTGATTTTATAAGATTGAATACTAGTTTTTGTCAAGACTGAATATTAATAGAAATTTTTAGAAATTAGTCATCTTTTATTCAACCTGGTTTTATTTTAAGCGATTTAGAGAGTCACCAAATTCCACGATATCATAAAGTGTATGCCATTTTAAAGCAACATTGTGGATCGTTCAGATCAGACCGTTTCAAAATGTCAGCCATAAGCAAAATTCAAAGTGCTATAACTCAGTCATTTTTTAAGATATAGACAAAATAAAAAGTGTTCTGGAATCGTTATTTTAAGTTCTAACACGTAAAAGAAAAATATTTTTCAATTTTTTATTTTTTCGTATATAATTTTAAATTTTAAATTTTTTTAAAAATTTAAAATGGTTACCATTTTGAAAGAAAATGGTGGATGATGCTGGCCAACGAACTCGGTCGAGACATTTACATGTACTATGTACATCCCAAGTTTCATTGAAAACGGCTCATAAATACGCGTGTTATCACGTGACAAAAATCAGATCGTTTCAAAATGTCAGTCATAAGAAAAATTCAAAGTGCTATAACTCAATCAATTTTTAAGATATAGACAAAATAAAAAGTGTTCTGGAATTTTTGTTTTAGGTTCTAACACGTAAAAGAAAAATATTTTTCAACTTTTAATTTTTTCGCATTGAATTTTAAATTTTAAATTTTTAAAAAAATTTAAAATGGCCGCCATTTTGAAACAAAATGGCGGATGATGCTGACCAACGAACTCGGTCGAGACATTTGTATGTACTATGTACATACCAAGTTTCATTCAAATCGGTTCATAAATACGTTAGTTATTGCATGACAAAAATCAGATATATATATATATATATATGGTTATATATATATATATATATATATATATATATATATATATATATGTCAACATTTGGACGGAGGGTGGTTTTGGGGTCTGGGGGTCATGATCGGTGAAAATATGCCAAAATTTTTCGGAAGTGCTTTCCTCCGGACGGCTGCAATAGGTAGCTTTTTACTTTTTGTAATGAAAGCTACCTAAAAGTAAAAAGCTACCTATTGCAGCCGTCCGGAGGAAAGCACTTCCGGAAAATTTTGGTATATTTTCACCGATCATGACCCCCAGACCCCAAAACCACCCTCCGTTCAAATGTTGACATATATATATATATATATATATATATATATATAACCATATATATATATATATATATATATATATATATATATATATATCTGATATTTATATATCTGATATATATATCTGATTATAAAATCACTAATTTTATAAGATTATTTCCGCTAATTTGAGCTTAGTATTTTTGAACAATGTAACTTACCTTAAAATAAATAAATAAATATATAAGTATATGAAAGCTACCTCTTCCTCCCGGCATTGCCGGAAGGACTTTTTGTATTGAAAGCTACCTAACATAGTATGAAGGATACACAAAAGATTTAAGAAACTATATTGTGTCCGAAATACTTTATATTAGCGATGAATGCAAGAAGTGCTATTTTAGCTGTGATATTTGTTTTTAACCCTGTCGGGAGCGGAGATAATCTGTTTGAACTAATTAACTTCCAACAGAATTCATAAACGAATTTATCATAGCAAACGCGGTAGCGTTTGGTATAATATGTTTAAGAAATAGAAAGTGCAAACAACTTTCTAAAATATCTGGCGAACCAGTTGAGATACGGCAGTGAATTTTTTTTAAAACATAGAACTCGACGAGACGAATAAAATGATAGCATTTAAAAAATAACTGCAGCTTAGAATAGTTTTTTATTTAATTTTAAAAGAAAAATTAAGGCAAAAAATTCAACTAAGTCTAGCTAACGTTTCCGTGGATGGATTAACTTCGTTTCCGGTTTATTTTAATCCTCATTGTTAAACTTAAAACAGTTTTTTTCTTCTTTGTACGTTTGACGGTAGCTGAGAAAATCGAATTTTTGTCTGAAATTTCCAGCTGAACATAGTCTTTTTCTTACATTTGTTACTTCTTGTAATTGCTGCACGTAAGTTTAAATGAACATAAAAATTGCTATGTATGTAACATAAATAAATAGATTAGATAAATCACGTGAAAAAAATACTTATTTGTTGTTATTTTCATGTATCATATTCACTATCTATTTTGACGAGCGAAGTGAAATATTTTTTTTATTTATTAAATTCTCATTTATTTAAGTTAAAAGCCGCCTCTGGCAAAAAGTTTAGTCTCTCTTATATTTATGCTAGCCATTGTAATATGATACTTTTATTCATAATTTTATTTACTTGCTTATCTGAAAGTCAATATGATGAAATCAACAAATTTAGGCGATCAGGGCAAGATTTTGCGAAAAACTTGGGCGAATGTGTTTGGCGAATAAATCAAAAATGGTCACGGAAGACCGATTAGCAAATTTCTTTAACCGCTAAAGCGGCGTAACCGTGTTTTTCCATCACGTAATATTTTATTTCAAAGACTGATTTAACACAAGATTGACATTAATATTATTTTGATTGTACAAGACAAAAAGATATGTAAAGTTATTAAGTACAAACGTTCATACCAATACTTTTCACAGTTATTATTTTATGAATAATTAGACATGAATGGAAAAATCTACAGGACATTTAAAAAATAAGCATAAAAATGTGGTTTTAAACTTTTATAAACATTTATTTGAGCCTTTGAGACGTAAGGTAAGGGCGTACCGGTAAGAAATCCGGTTGGGCGCAACACAAGAGCGGTGAGTCGGGCGCTCCATGATGATTCGGACGTGAGGTACTTTGAATGATTCTAGGTCAGTTAAATTATTACTTATTTTATGAATGTCTCATTAATATACATCTGTTTGTCAAAGCTTGGTGCTATTTTGGCTTCAAAACGGAGGGTATGATGCCAAAATATATAAATAACTCTGAAAACAAATCTGATGAACTTTAATTTTTATTTTCGTACGAATTATTTCTGTTTCTATATTAAAATGTGGCACGAATGTCATATACGAATCACATTGGCGTCAATTTTTTTCTAAAGGCAATTTGGTGAAAATCTTGTTTTGGAAAATACCAATTACATATATATTTTTTGAAAGGTAATAACAATAAATAAAAAAAGGTTTATTTAATAACTATAGAACAAAACAATTTATATATTAAAAAAATTATTTATTAATAAGTAAAGAACAACATCCGGATTGCCATATCAAGCAAAATAACGACATTCTGGATTCAGTTAAATACTCCGATGCGCATATGACATTGGCGTCAGAAAAAAATCGCCAACGTGGTGCGTATATGACATCTGTGCCAAAAATGCATACCTATTTTATTTACATTACATACGGTTCTACTTGATTATCAGGTCGACCAATTTCACCCATTTTTAGAAATCGACAAACTATTCGCCAAATTACTCAAAAGGAAAAATGTTGCCATTAAAAAAATGTAAGTTTAGAAAATTAATGAATTTAGATTTTAAAAAAATAAATAAAATTCATTAACGAAAAGAATTACTTTAATGATTACGTTTAGTTATGACGTCGAGATGTACGAAATATTTGATTTATTCAGGTGATTTCGGACAAAAGAATACTAATAAAAGTTTTCATATTTTAATGCAGAATTTACTAAATCAAAGCATAAAGAGATATTTGTAAGATATCGCATAGGTTAATAACATTGAAGTATTTTAAATGTAATATTAGAATTTATTAAGGAGTATAAAAAATATGGTACTTACGTATTAACGTCACCGCAGCATAAGTTGCGCTAATGTGCCAATAAAGAGCAATCTTGTTCGCACGTGCACAAAAATTGGCTTAAAAAATAGGCTTAAAAAGTACTAAAGTACTAAAAATAACGTCAAAATGAGACAAAAAAAAAAAAGGCACGAACAACAAGATCGCTCTTTATTGGCGCATTAGTACAACTTCTACTGTGGTGGCATTAATACGTAAGTACTAAAAATATCAATGTTAGCGGAAATTTGTAAGGAGTTAAATGCTTTTTATTTAGCCAAATAATGTCGACGAATATAACCGTAAAATAACTTTAACAAAATACATATTACATTTTTCTCAATTAATATCAAGAGCTATTCGCTTATTGGCATAAAATTTATATTAAATAACAAAAGAACAAATAAATTAGTAAAACATTCATAAAAATATAAATAAATCATCGAATTAAACTCATTTGATCACTTAACAAACAAGTGTAGCGGGTTTAATGTCAAGAAAGTGTAACATTTATGTTCATCCATTATTGGCATATTATCTTACAGTTTGTCAATCGTTCTTTGGTCGACGGGATAATTAAGTAGTACCTTAAATACATTGTTATCGCATGAGAAAAAAATGCTTGTGTATATGAAATAGTAAATAGGTTGCCAGAATATACGTTGCCAAACTTCTTTTCCCGCCAAGAACTTTTCGTTATGTACAACTACTGAAAAAGTACCTTTATTTATTTACTTATAGTATTTTTTATAAAATGAAACAAAAACGTGCAAGTTAAATGTATCTGATATATGTATTTTTAATTTATGTGTTTTTTAAGGGTGTTCTTAAATCTAAAAGGACAACTTTGTGACACATGCTTTAATTTATTTTTGTTAGGAAATGCATAAAAATAGCAGGTGTTATTAATCAGAAACTGTCTAATTGCACTCAATTTTCTGTTTTTTTAAAAACACAATAGATTTTTCTTAACAAATCTTCAAATTTGACACTTTTGAGCACATTTCCCGACGAAAGCAGAAAAACCGGTCGAAAAGCAAAAGGAAAACGGGTGATTACGTCATCGAAATAGCTTGGAACTGGATAGGTAATTTATTATCATAAAATGGAAAAATAAGTTCCATTCAAAATCGCTTCCATAGTCAGTCATTTCAGTTTTATAACTTTCTGTTAAAAAATGAATTTGTAAATGTGTCAAAATGTTTTGCGCTTGTTGAGCGAAGCAGTTAAGAACACCCTTAGTGAAAGTTATGTATTTTAAATAAAGCTAGTGACAGCTTTATATTTAAAATGAAATTATGGCGAAGGAAACCTATTTGGCGATTGTTTCGGGTAGCTAAAATAAAAGTAGGAAAATAGCCGCCAGGCATATAAAAAATAAAACAATCATATCGGAGCTGTTGATGACAGCACACTATTTATACTGGTATTTATATAGGTACTATAGCAAAATTTGCAGCATCTCTGGTGTTAAACTAGGACTCTCGAGGTAAGGCATTTAGCTGCTCAGCAGCGGGTAGAGAGTTCAAATCCCACTGGATGTAAGTTCGTTTTGTTTAGAAATGCTTTTGTGATAAATTATTATTCTTTCGGGAATACTTTTATGTTAATTGTTATTCAATTTCTAGAATTTTTCTAGTTGTGAATGTTTCATTCGAGAAATTACCTTGAATGTATTTAATTGGTATGGCTTTAAATTCTTTTAATAAAGTTCTGTACTTTTTTCGTTCGAATCCATGGTTTATTTTTCATATCATGCATTTTATATGGCAATGCAATGACTTTTTTAATTATTCTGATACATCAAAATTTTATGCTGTTGTTATCATTTTATAAATTTTGACAGCAACAATTATTTTTCTTTTTACGATATTAGAAAATCTTCAGTTTTTTATCAAAAAATTAAATGACTAGTATTAAAAAATGCTCTGACGAGCACCAAAAAAGGCTAATATGTTTTTAAGTATGAAAAAGGGTTTGACAAGTGCTTCTGTTAATTATTGAGCATGAGGAAGGACAAGGGATCCCTTTTTGGCAACAACTCACTTCAATGCCAACTTTAAAAAAATCATATTTGCGCTTTTTTCATGTAAAAGAAATTTGCGGTTCTTTAGTAGAACTTTCCACCGTGCTTTAGATGTTAACCAGGGGTGTAGTCGTAAAAATAAGAGCTCTAAGTAAGAGCTCTCGTAAAAATAAATGCTCTAAGAAAGGGATACCCTAGAATGTGTATACTATAAGCTTTCTTGTGAAACAGTGTATATGGTGTTCTATTAAAAAGTCCAGAAGGTATACGGCGTATAACCTGCACTTAGTGATGGGCGATTCTGGAAATTTTGAGACTCGATTAAAATCGATATCGTATAAAACAACATCGATCATAATAAGAATCGATTTCTCAGTTCTAGAATCGATATTAGAATCGATATTTCGATATTCAGATTCACACAGAGAAGATCCAAATTGCTAATTCCAAAACTTAGACCATCAGCAGGACCGTAATTACCGCCTCCCACCTCCCATCCCCATTTAGAGAGGCCCAGACGTAAGCTATTACAGATTTTAGAGTCGGATAATAAGAATTTTAAATTTTAAAATGATTGTCACTTACACAAAAACTGAAAAATTTGAGAGACATAACTCAACTAACAACAACACTGAGTAACTTGGCATTAAACCGAGGATAAAGAATGCCAAGAGCGTGTAACTAGGATGGGGAACAAGGAGTATAGACAAAAAAACTTTTTTTTTTTTTCTAGTGCCAACCAAATGTTACACGAAATAGTTTAGAAGAACAAAAACTATGCCCCATACCCAAGGGGGGAGGTAAACCCCACTTTTGACGGAAGGGTGACCATAGCTCAAATGTATGTTTTGTCGAAGTTTCAAAATGAGGATTTACAATAAAATAGAACGAGAATTGGACATTTTAAAAATTGCATGCATACTTTGAACGGCCCATTTAGTAAAGATTGGCGAGGAAGGGGGGAGGCGAGGGATTAAAACGGACAAACTTGAAAATAATAATAATAATAATAATAAACTAATAACCCAAATAACGTACCTTCTAAACAAAAATATAGTGTTTAACTTAGTGTTGAATCCATGGGGTGGCCCGCGGGGAACATGCACTCTTTGAAACTATAAAAAGTGCCAAGAGCATGTAACTAGGTGAAGATGGGGTAGTAACAGGAAAAAAACGAGGAGAAAAAAGCTTTATAACGATATGTTACGTGAGATGGTGTGGAAGAAACAAAAAGTATGCCCCCACCAAGGGGGGCAAGGTAAATCCCGAACGGACAGAAGGACGACCTTGGCCCAAATGTATCTTTTGTTGAGGTTTCAAAATATGATTTATAATAAAATAGAACGAGGATTAGACTTTTTTGAAATCGCAGTCATAATTTGAACGATCCTGTAAGTTAAGATTGGTGAGGAAGGGCGGGGGGGGCAGGTTAGGACGGGCGAACATGAAAAAAAAAAATAGTGGCACTCTGAGGGTGCCGACAGAAGTGAAACCTTGAACAATTACGTGTGTATTTTTTTAATCGTTAGGATGTATAATTTTGAATCGTCAGGAAATACTTTTAAATGAATTTAAAAAAAAAGGTTCTATAATATTAAAGAAAATATCAATATCTATTAAAAAAAAACCGCGCGATATCATATGTCCAGCTAATTGTAGTTAACTCACTATAACTACTTTTTTACATTTTAAAACGCGATAAATACACCAACCAAAATTAGACCATACTATCGATACCTTAATCCTTATCCAAATAAATCATTTTGTATTAATGCCTGTTACAATATCTGTAGATTACTTTTTGAATTATTCAAATCGGACATTCCATTCAAAAGATATTACGAATTTAAAGATGACAATCTAAAGAAATAATAGCGCTGCTGAGTTCTCGGTGGCCAATAAGCTTAGGGATTACGTGTGCAATCAAAAGATTGCGGGTTCGAATCCCAGTTTAGCTGATATGTATCAATGTTTCTTTTTTTTTTTTTTTTTTCGAAGAAGTTTGAAAACTTTAAATTTTAACACATTATGGGTCCGTAACGTGACCTGAAATGATGGGAGAAAATTTCTTATGCTAGATTTGTAATGTATGAAGCATAAGCTTTCAATAGACATATTGTATCAAGAAATGAGAAAAAACCCCTCTGCCACCCCCCCCCCCCAAAACGTCCTATAGGGAAAACAGGGAAACTGGAATAGCAAAATGAACGGCGAGAAATGGTTAGCTATACTAGAATTTTTCGCCCCACTGTAACTCCCATAGAAGCAGTTATAGCCTTTTAAAGATTGAAATGAAGTGAAGAAATAAGCAAAATTATTTGAGTGATCGACAGGGGGGAAGGGTCCACAGCTCTGGGGGGGGGGGTACCATGTAGCTTAAACTTTTAAGTTAAAAATGGTAGAGAATTAAATGAGCGAAATTTTAAGGTGTATATTGGGGGAGGGTGCAAGCCCCCCTCAACATTTTTTTTTGTTTCTTTTGAAGAAACAAAAAAATATGCCTCTCGGCGGGGCGCAGATAAACCCCAAACGAGCGGAAGGGCGATCCTTTATTTATCTTTTGTCAAGGATTTAAAATGTGGATCTAAAATAAAATAGACTGAGAATTGGACATTTTTAAAACTGTATGCATATTTCGAACGGCCCTGTAAGTTAAAACTGACGCGGAAGGGGGGGGGGGATTAGAAGAGACGAGCGTGAAAAATAAAACATAATAAACTAATGCTTCAAATAACTGGACTTCTAAACAAAAATATAACGATTTAACCTAGTGTCGAATAAATGGGGTGGCCCGCAGGAAATACCCCCCCCCCCCTTACAGAAGTTATGAGATTTATGCTTTTTAATGCACAAATTGCGATTCCCCCTCTCTTACAGAGCTGTAAAACATGATGCCTTTCTCCGGAGTCGCAGAAAAATACCTGCATTCAACACTGATTTAACCTAGAAAAAAAAATCGAAATCGAATCTAAAGATCGAAATCGAATCTAAAGATCGAAATCGAATCTAAAGATCGACATCGAATCTAAAGATCGAAATCGAATCTAAAGATCGACATCGAATCTAAAGATCGAAATCGAATCTAAAGACCGATCTTACGGACAGAATCGATTTTACATTTTTTTTTCTTTTGTAACTTTACAAGAAGAGAGTATTAGATTCGTGAAAAATTTCGACTTCCCGTTTTTGATGGATTTATATATTTTAGAAGGTTTTTAACACGATTTTATGGTTTTAAAGAAATATCTGTCTGTGTGTGTGTCTGTCATTCTGTGAGTCTGTATATGACAAAAATTTCTGACCGTTCTATCTCAAGAACAAATGTACGGAATTGCACAAAACTTTAGATTTAGTTTGACGTTGATATAAACTGAATGTAATTAATTTTTGGTGTATATAGCCTAACAGGTGGCGCTGCTATGCTGCATTTTTTGCGATTTGCACAACAGCTATATCTGAATAACGAAAGCACGGATTTTCATCAAATTTCAGATCCAGTTAGTCCTGTACATGAATTGATGTTTTTTTACATTTTGATGCATATTGCTTCTCAGATGGCGCTGCTATGCTGAATTTTTCACAATTTCCACTCAGCGCCATGTGAAAGGGGGGGGGGGGCGAAAGGAGGCGGTCGTTCCGAGCACGGAAATTTAGGGGGCGCCAAATTTTTACTACTAACATCACTTCTAGCCTATCACAAGAAAAAGTTAATTGGAGGGGGGGCTAAATTAGAACTTTGAACCGGGCGCAGGTCTCTTTTCGCACGCCTCTGTTTCCATTTGAGCTTTATCTCAAGAACTAATGCACGGACTTTCATAAAAATTTAGATTCAATCAGTCCTTGATATTATTTGATGCTAATTATATTTTGGTGGAAATCGCTTAAGAGATGGCGCTGCTGTACTGCATTATTTATGATTAACGCAATAGCGCTATCTCAAGAACGAATTTTCATCAAGATTCAGATTCAGTAAATCCCTTACATAGATTAGTGTTATTTAGGTCTTGGTGTAAATTGCCTTACAGATGGCGCTGATATCTGCAGTTTTTATGATTTCGCAATAGCTGTATCTCGCGCTTTCATGGATTTTCATCAAAATTCAGATTCAGCTGGTACCTGATAAAAATTGATCTTGATCAATTTTTGGTGTACATCACTCAACAAAAAACGCTATATTGCAGGGGGGGAGGGGGGCTGAGGTTTCTTTAATTCTTCTATCTTAGAAACTAATACAGTGAAATTTTGGAATTGGCACATCCGACTATTTTATCTTCGACTTTTGAAGGAAAATGAAAATTATATTACCTTCAGAGAAATCGATTAAAAATTTTTAAGTATCGATTAAATCGAGTTGGCCGTAGTATCGATTAAATCGATTAAAAAAATCGAAATCGCCCATCACTACCTGCACTACATTTCTGATTTTAACTGCACTGTTCACTCTGCACTATACTACAAATAAATTTTCTGTGCAATTATACACTTAGGGCATGCTTGGTGCAGTGCATGAATGTGATACCTTCAGGAACTAGGTTTTTGGCGTCGTCTTCCCTTTACATTTATGTCCAATTAAGCTGCATCTTTACTGGTTACGTCTTTACACTATACATTTTTATAACTATACATTTTTATAGTAACTGCGACTGATTTGTTTTCACGGAAAAAGCGCAAATATGATTTTTTAAAAGTGTGCATTGAACTGAGTTGTAGCCAAGAAGGGATCCCTTGTCCTTCCTCATGCTCAATAATTAACAGAAGCACTTGTCAAACCCTTTTTCATACTTAAAAACATATTAACCTTTTTTGGTGCTCGCCAGAGCATTTTTTAATACTAGTTTGAAAATATGAGAATGCTTATTTTCAGGTATGTTATAAAGGAAATTTTTAATTAAATATTCCTGGTGCCAGTAAAATTTTAATTTAGTTGCCTTTTTTAGGAACACCGCACCGGTAAGGGTTAAGTTATCGATGATAATTTGTGAAATCCGTCTATAAATGATAATTTTTAATGTCGGTCTATGGATGACAATTTTTAAAGTACAGTCGAGTCTCTCTATAACGAAACTCCATACATCGAATTTCTCTATATAACGAATTTTTAGTAGGAACGGTTTCCTTTTCGCATGATTACATTAAAAACAGTCTCTATTATATAGCGAAATATCGATCTCCATATAACAAATTTTTTCATAAATTGCTCTTAATTTACTTAGTTTTAAAAGGCTTCGAAATCATATGGAATCAATTTTCCATCACTTATTTTTGATTTATCGTCAGTGCTGAGTTTTTTTTTTTTTATATTACTTCTCTCCTTATTCTTTAAATCCAACGAATTCACCCCATTTCCACACACTTTTCCACATCCTTCTCAAAACAGAGTCAGTTGGATTGATGCACATCTAAGAGAGGAATCAATGAGAGGCACATGAGAGAGGCTTTCAAATGGAGGAAAATGTTAACTACAATTTTTCATTCCTTGCTAAAATTTTAGCCTTTTTTTTTTTTTTTTTTTTTTTTTTTTTTTTTTTTTTTTTTTAAACAACAAAAAATCACAGATTTCTTCGTCTGAAATTAATGCAAGTCTTCCTTATTTGATTTTCATTAATCTTCCAAATAAATGTCTATTCTCTTTTATGAAACAGCTTAAATAATTACGAAATAAAATGTTAGGTTAATATTTACTTTTAAACATTCCAAATTATTAATTTAAAAGATCAAAAATAATTTTTGTTTAAATTTCACACATTAAATACGATTTTTAACATCATTCTCTATACATCGAATTTCTCTATATAACGAATTTTTTACGGGAACTGTGGATTTCGTTATACAGAGACTCGACTGTATGATGATTTGTGATGTTAGTATGTGGATGATAATTTGTGAAAGTATGAGTTCAGCATTTTAAGTGTATTTTACTCTTAATTAAATTTTCTTAAATAGAAGCGTATATGGAAAGATAATAGCTCAGGTATGTTATAAAGGAAAATTTTAATTAAATACTCTTGGTGCCAGTAAAATTTAAATTAGGTTACCTTTTTTAGGAACACCGCGCCGGTAAGTGGTAAGTTATCGATGATAATTTACGAAATCCGTATATGAGTGATAATTTGTAATGTCCGTCTATGGATGATAATTTTTTTAAAGTACGTTGATTTGTGAGATCAGCGTGTTTATGATAATTTGTGAAAGTATGAGTTCAGCATTTTTAAGTGTATTTTATTCTTAATTAAATTTTCTTAAATAGAAGCGTGTATGGAGAGATAATAGCTAAAATACAGCAATTTTAAGACTTTTCTACATAATTGAAAAATGTTTATGAATTTGGTTTGCCTGTCAAAACATTAAAATATATTAATAAATATTTCTTAGTTGTACTAATCGCATTATACCTAATTAATTCAGTGATATTCCAAGATAGGTATAATAATTCTAGGCTGCCATGATGATTACGCCCTATTTAAAATGGAATCATATTATTTCCGTATTACTGAATTTCACAAATATATACATAATCGTAATTATCTGCGGGTAGTTCTAAACTGTTAAAATAATCTGTGAATTCACGGTAAAACCACTGGCAACAAAGTAGCCAGACAGTTACCGTTCTGTTAGTAGGTTTTCCGTTTTGGAAAATAAAAGAAAAGAAAACTCCGTTTTAAAAAGCGGTAACTTACGTTACAAGGTTTGATTTTTTATGATAATAATTTAATTTAAATTAATGAACCGAACAATCATCAAAGAATTCGAACTTTACGACTGATTTCGAACTGTTATATTATTTAATTTAGTTTAATTTATTTTTTAATCTTTTTATAATTTATTTCAAGCCGTCTTGAGGATCGAACGCGAGACATTTGACAGTGGAATAGGCCCTTACTGAGTGAGCTAAAGCTCATAATGCCAGACTGTACAAAGTGTATCTTTTATGAGTTAGTGAGAAAATCTGTTGTGCTTTTCAAAGATTTACTTTCAATATATTCGTTAGATTATTCGTAAACGGTATATTTAATTTTATTTTATACCTATGCATAATACTTATTATTTTTAAAATTAGTTTTAATTTTAAATAGTTTAAATTAAAAAAAAACGCTCTTTAAAATCACTTTTTTTTTTTTTTTTGATTGAATGTATGGAAAAAGTAAAAAATATTCTTAAAAAAATGTTATGGACAATTTTTTGAAATTATCGCACACAATTTATTTATTTATTTTTGGAGGGCTAATTATTTAAAATATTTTTTAAAGAAGAAATAAGAGAAAAATAAACAGAAGAAATGTAATTAAAAGGGACTTTTTTATATTTTCATTATTTCATGGCACTAGCGAGATTTGAAAGCACAATCTAAGCTCGCAGGAATGTAGCGGCGTCGTGCCTTGACCATTCGGTCACAGAGACCGTTAGATAACGGAGTGTCTCCGTTTTTTCTTTCTATTTTGATCCGTTTCGTTATTTTTAGGAAATATGGTGGAATTTTCAGACTTTTAACTGAAAATGCCCTTTTGTTTTGAAAAAGGACTTTTTCTGTGAAATTCAGGTAAAATATATCCGTGAATTTCAGATTTTTTTTAATAGTGTAGGTTTCTTAGTGTAGGGGGGGATAGGCATAGATCAGCAAAACAATTTAAGAAATTAAAACATTAGAGGAGAATTTAATACGTAAGGTTTTAATCAAGCAAAACAACCAAACACACAAAAAACTAATAATATCTAATAAAGCAAATCCCTCAGCCACCAAATCAATCGCAAAAAATGACAAACTACTAACTATTTGCTGTTCTAAATACTTCTCAGATATTCTCCAAATAAGAGGCACCTGAAATTTTCCACTCATTTTTTTAACTCACCTGTACAAACTCGGAGATCGACAATTTCGCAACAGGTTCTACAAGTTTCCAGCTCAGCAAAATGGCCTGCAAACTCAAAGTAACTTTCTTGAATTCACGGGAATTCTGCTGATAACAGTGCTGTCGACATATTTTCCGCGAATTGACGAATATGGGTTTGTATTGAAACTAATATAAATAACTGAATATGTTATTACAAGACTATCACGATAATAAATATAGTTTAAAAAAACTAAAAAACACGCTTTTTAAGTATATCAAACTAAAAAGTGAAAAATAATTCGTACTATAAGCTGAAAACGAAAATAGATAAAAAATACTATATTACTATAAAATCGTTGTTATTATAGAAATCTATTAATAAACAATAAATAAAATTACCGTGGAAAAAAAAGCGTGGGACGCTCCATCTACCATGCTCCATCTATCAGTTCTTAAGAAGCACCGCACGCTTTTTTTTCCACGATAATTTTATTTATTGTTTATTAATTGATTTCTATAATAACAATGATTTTATAGTAATATAGTATTTTTCATCTATTTTCGTTTTCAGCTTATAGTACGAATTATTTTTCATTTTTTAGTTTGATATACTTAAAAAACGTGTTTTTTAGTTTTTTTAAACTATATTTATTTTTCACTTTTTAGTTTGATTACTTTAAAAGCGTGGTTTTTAGTTTTTTTAAACTATATTTACATTTAATACAAAAACCAAATTAATCGGTTGGATAGTTTCAGAGTAATTGGTGAACATACATAGAAAAACAATACATACGCGTCGAATTGATAACTTCCTCTTCCTTTTCTGAAGCCGGTTAAAAATGAAAATTGTAATACGGATTTTTTTTTTTAATTTTACATAGATGTAAAAAATGTCAGGAGTGGGGTTCGAACCCACAATCTCTTTCGAAAAACAGAGCTTCAATCCAGCGCCTTAGACCGCTCAACCATGCTACCTACACTTCATTCAGTGAACGTATTCAACACTTTTGATTAGCAAAAAATCTCTAATTTTCTCTAGTTTTTGCCTAATTACTAAAAAAGTACTGAACCAATTTCAATGAAACTGAAATGGTACCAATTCGAGAGCATCGTCTTTCATTTAACACCAAAACCAAGTTAATCGGTTGCATGGTTTCTGAGTAATCGGTGAACATACATAAAATAAGAAGAGTTACAAACTCATAAGCTCACAAATTCACAAGCTCACAAACATACAGGTGAAGCTAATAAAAGCGTGTTAAAAAAAGAGCATTCATAGTATATTGTCGTTTATTTACAGATACAGACAAAAAAAGAAAAAAAAATGCAATTTTGTCTTTGACTAATAATTGCTTCAGGTGCGTTTTGAATTCTGGTATGAGCTTATAAATGTAACAATTTTTTGTAAAAAGCTGCTAAAAAAAAAAAAAAAAAAAGATAATAACAGATAAAACTGAGATTTCGAGTGAGTTATTTATTGCCATATAATTGAATTAGACATAATATTTTAACTTATTAAACAGTAGCTTTGTTACATTATTGTAAATGTATCTGAAAGTGTTTCATAATCGATATTTCAAGGATAATTTTTCTTCATTGTTTATTTCATATAAATGCCGACGTTAACACTTTTGACCTAACACCGACACGCGGCACATATTCGTGACTTTTAGGCTGCATGAAATCATCTTGTTACAGAAATGTTCGTTAGAAGGCCCCCTTATCATAATATCAAGGCCTCGCATTCAGGAGAAAATCCATTGTTGAAATTGTCCCTATAATTGCCAACTTATTATATGACTTTGTCTCGTAAGTAACGCCATCTGGTGCATACTACTGCTAATAATCCCATAGGAAATAATGGGAAACATTTCAGTTTCTAACATTAGATGGCGCTACCAACGTGAAAATCATGTAGTTCAGCGCCCCCTGTACTGCAGTCAAAGGAAACTTGGCGAATGACAAGCCTTGATATTATGATAAGTTAGCCTTGGTTCGTTATATCAATAACAGATTTCCAGCTATTATTTGGGCTAAAAATTATAAGTGAAACAAGAACAAAAAATCATGTCTATACCACATAATACGGAACACTTTCCAAACACATTCAAAATTCTGTAACGAAATTTCACAGTTTATGATTGTGGAGATGATGTCTAAATAAATAAACTGAAAAAATTTTAAAGAATTTCAAAACCAAATTTCTGATTTTACAAACAAGAGTTAGAAAAATATCCCCTTTTTTACAATGAAGTTCTGTTTGTGATCTATAGAATTTATACACACCATGTATTTTTTTTTATTTCAAGTCAAACATGCATATCGTAGTTGAAAATGAACGTATGTTTTAATTATTCACTGTCCTCTGGAACAAAATTTTTTGTGTGCCCTTGTAAATGAAAGTATTAAAGTGTACACTCGTGGAAAAAACCTTAAACACCCCCTACTTACTCCTCAACAGATTATCGTAGAAGAAAGTTACTTGTACCAAATAATTTGAAATAAAATCTATTTTTAATTGATGTCTAAAAAAGTTCTTAAAAAGTCATCTACAATTTGAAACGAACCCAAACTTTATATTTTAAAATATCAATATTTAATATTTACAAACTAATTCAAATCTTTGGTTCAAGTTGTGCCTAGATATCAAATTTTAAGTCATTTGAGTGATAAGTTTTTTAATTATAAACATTCAAAATTATGTGCTTCTAATGTTGAATTACATTTTTATATTTTTATTAATATTGCCAGAAATTAAACTCATAATGTGCTAATTTTTTATGCAGCAATAATACTGAAATACAAAATCATAAATATTTAGGATTTGTAATTTTTATAGTTTTATGACGTGAATTATTAATTATAAAATTAATATTCCAAATAAATATGAATTGTTTTTAGATTTATTAAGTCTTGTTTTACAGAAATCCAAAATTTATATATATTTTTTTCAAATGGCTCTCAAATTATGCTTAAAAACGATAAAATTATAGTTTACAAGGTCGTCTGCGATAGAAGTGAAAAAAAAATTAAGACATCTTATGCGGTCCCGTTATGTAGCTGTCTTGAATAACCGCTCGAGTGGTGCCCAAGAAAACTTGATCAAGAAGAGAACAAGTCAAAACATTGAGTACCGAATTTTGTATACAGCCCCTAAAATATGCTCATTTAAAATTAATTCTTGTAGTACGTATTGAATGAAATTTTGTTTGTAAGCTATTTGAAGAATGTAGAGTTCATTTATGCTGTCAGAATTAGTTACTGTTTGAAAAAGTAAAAGCTAGAGAGATACGTATCAATATGTAGAAGGTTTGCTAAGAAAAAAATATATGCAATGTGTATCTAAACTCTTGGGCAAATCTTTTAGGGGTGATAGTACACATCAAGACAAATAATATTAAATGGGAAATTAAGGGTCCCAAACGTTTTCCGAAGGAGATAGATGCCATTAATGTTTAGGGTCCAAAACTTCAAATAAACAAAAAAAAAAAAAAAAAAAAAAAAAAAAAAAAAAAAAAAACGGAAAAAATTGGTCGATTGATTTGCAGTTTTCACTAAAACTATTTTTTATGTCAGTATTTTCTTGAAAATAAAATATAAAGATAGATTTTTAAAAAATGCCTATAGAGTTTGAAGTAAGGAACAACTATTTTTTTCCGTTATTTTCTCCATTTCATTAGAAGTTTTCGGAAGCTTAGACAAACTTAAATTTTGAGCTCAAAATCTGAATAGTTGGGATAGGTTAAGAAGAGCAAACTGACCCGTGTTCAGAGGATCAAATTTCAAATGGTTATAAAAAACGGAAAAATGGTCCACTCATTTGCGGTTTTCGCTAAAACTACTATTTAAATCAGTATTTTCTTGAAAATAAATTTTAAGCATAAATTTCAAAAAATGCCGATAAAGGGCGCCTTAGACTTCGGAGTAACGTACAACTATTTTTAACCGTTAGTTTTTTAATCTCATTAAATGCTTGTAAAATCTTATACTTAAATTTTGTGCTCAAAATCTGAATAGTTTGGAGTGGTTAAGTAGCGCAAAATGAACTATGTTTAGAGGTGGGGGGGGGACTTCAAATTTGAAATGATTATAAAAAACGGAAAAAATGGTCGATTCGTTTGCGGTTTTCGCTAAAACTACTCTTTATGTCAGTAATAAACAGTTGTTCGTAACTCTAAAGCGCCCTTTATCGGCATTTTTTGAAATTTATCTTTATAATTTATTTTCAATAAAATGCTGATTTAAAGGTTAGTTTTAGCGAAAGCCGCAAACGAATTGACCATTTTTTCCGTGTTTTTTAATTATTTGAAATCTAAACCTCTGAACACAGTTCAGTTAGCGCTACTTCACCGCTCCCAACTTTTCAGATTTTGAGCTCAAAATTTAAGTTAAGTCTAAACTTAATGAGAGGCAAAAAAAAAAAAAAAAAAAAAAAAAAAAAAAAGGCAAAAATAATTGTTTGTTATTCCAAAGGTCTAAAGCGCCCTCTATCGGCATTTTTTTAAATTTATCTTTATAATTTATTTTCAAAAAAAAAAAAAAAAAATACTGACATAAAAGATGGTTTTAGTGAAAACCGCGAATCAATCGACGAATTTTTCCTTTTTATGTTTATTTGAAATTTTGGATCCTAAACTTTAATAACGGCTATCTCCTACGAAAGACGTTTGGGACCCTTAGTTTCCTATTTAGTATTGCTTGTCTTGATGTATACTATCACCCATTAAAGTTTTGACCAAGAGTTTAGATACACCCTGTATATCTTTTAAAATAGATTTTATTCCAATCGTTTGGTACCAGTAACTTTCTTCTACAATAACTTGCTGAGGAGTTAGTAAGGGAGTGTTAACTTTTTTTCCAGAACTACACCAGTTTCCAAACTCATTCAGAATGCCGTAACAAATTTTGACAGTTTGTCTAAATAAGCAATTTGAAAAAAAAAAATTAATAAAGCATTTCAAAACTCAATTTATGCTATTACATACCATAACTGAAAAAATATCACGTTTTAGAATGCAGTTCTATATGTAATCTATAGAATTTATATACATCAAGTAATTTTTTTTTTAATTTCAAGTTAAACATGCATACCACAACTGAAAAAGCACATCTATCAATATATGCTAGTATATGCTTCAATATGTTGCCTGACTTCAAAAAATTTGTGCGCAATCGTAAATTAACAATAAATTCCATTTATACTCATTTGTATAATAAGCGCCGTGCAATATACCTTAATGATCTGTATCAACTCAGTATGATTTAAAAATTTAAGAACACAAGGCCAGCGGAAAAAAATATTGACGCTTATTGACGTTTATGACAGATGATCCTTAATGATGCATTCAATAGTATTATTTCTTCTAATAGTATTATTAAATCCCCAGACTTGGCTGAAGTGTTTCTTTATCTCTTTGAACAGTCTTTTCGTTTTGGTGTAGTGGTATATGGTCAATCATCCTTGTGCTTTTTTCTTTTTTCTTTTTTTAGGATACATATAGTATGCCCTTAATCTTGCAAATCTAATGCTTTACGACTTATACGAACATTTTGCTCTAATAAAGTCAAAGAACGAGGATGCTCAAAATTCAACAATTATAACTATTTTACGTCAATTATATGCACCAGAAGATTTTCTTTTTCTAAAGTAAAAAGTTTTAGAAATCCCTCTTTACAAATCACTACCAGAACTTAAAAAAATAAAAGAATAATTCTAAATCATGTTAAGCCACAAGGATCATCACTCCATGTAACCAACGTGTGAGAGAAACTCGCACACGCCTCTTATATTTTAAACTAAAAAAAAATAAAATAAAATATTCAAACACTGTGGCTTAAATGTCAAGAGTTTGTTTTCCTGGCACTATATAGCTCTGTTTATTGTCAAAACTAATATTTTTTCAAATGTATAAATAATAGACTTCGTGTTAAAATTTTAGGAGAAGTGCTAATACATCTTTGAAGGTACAATTATCCATGTTATCTTCCTATGCAAAATAGTTGCTAAAAATTTAACCATCTTTATCAAAACACATTTACCGAGCATTATGTGGAACATAAAGGTAGAAGGAGTTTCTGAGTTATATAAGTTCGCTGTCGTTTTCCATTATCATGTTTTCTGCTAGTGACCTGTTATTTACTCTTTAGTAATTTGATATAAAAAGCACTTTAAACACTTATACTCTGGTTGGTAAGACGTTTAATTAATTTTGAATATAAGACAACTATTAATTTATCGTTTTCAAATAGGCTCGTAAAGTTTAGTGGATTTTTTTTTAAATCTACTGTTATATACAATAATTATAATATAATGTGCATTTATCTTTAATTTAAATGCATGAAAGTACCCTAAATCATGTTAAGCTGCAAGGTGCAACCATCCATATAACCAACACTTTATAGAAACGCTCACACCCGCCTCTTCTGTTTAAAACTGGAAAAAAATAATATAAAACATTCGTACATTGAGATTGTAAATTAAGTGAATTAAATGAAATTTCAAGAATTTTTGGTACTACTCTGTTATCCCGTCGACCAATTTCGCCAAGTTATACAAATCGCCAAACTAATAGCCAAATTATACATATTGACATAATTTTTATTTTAAATAACGAAAAAACAAATAATTAGTAGAATATTAATAAAAAGTCGAAATAAAAATCACTTAATGGCATTTTAAACACGTGAATCGTATTTAATGTCATTGAATGTGACATTCACGGTCATCCATTACTGGCATTTAATCTTATAGTTTTACGATAATTTTTTGGTCGACGGGATAACCTAGTAGTACCGAATTTTTTTGCTGGTACTGTAGTTTAATATCTTGAAAATTAACTCAAAACGATTTTTTCCATAGACCGTAAATTAAGGCTACTGGTCACGCACTGTCCGAATCCTCCTACGTAATATAAAGTCTAAGGGCGTTTTATGCATTCTTATATTTAAAATATCTCCTCAGGAAATTAACAATTTTAACTTCTTCTTTCAATGATCTTTTCTTAAAGAATTTCCTTTTTTTCTTAGTTTTCAAAATATTTTTAAAATATATGCTTAAATTTATATGAAGTGTTAATATTTTACTTCCAGTTCGTTAGCTTTTAACGCATAAAATAAAAAAATTAAGCATAGATTTTAGAAATATTTCGGAAAACTAAGAAAAAAAGTGACATTTTTTAAGAAGAAAAGATCAAAAGAAGTTTAAAATATTTATTTCCTGTGGATGTATTTTAAATATAAGAATGCATCAAACGCTCATAGAATTAACATTATCGCAAACAGTGCAATGTCGATGCTATAAAACCTACCCGAAAATATAACCATCGTCGTTTCAATTTAAACGTGTGAAAAATAATTTAAATCTCTTACAAAAAACGAAGCTTCAAACGTTTTAGACAAAAACTTAACACATACTTTATTCCAAAAAATTCTATTACTCATTTTATCATTGCTCGTGATCGTCTGCGAAAATAAAACTATGACCATGGAGTCACTATGAGAGTATGGACACCATAGTAATTACAAAATATTAATCAAATTCGTGACAAACATTACGGAAGTGAATTTGGAAAATGTGTGACCAGCATTCCTAATGAAATTCTTTTGAGTGTCTGTATAAATTGAACCATAAAAGCTAAACACTTCATTTTTAATATCGAACGTGCCATTATAATACCGTATAACATCGATAGCAATTGGTATATATTTACGAAAATTACAAATTAAATAAATAAATAAATATAAAATATAAAATATATGACGGAATGAAATTTTCGCCTTGCTTTTAACATAAAATGAATAATGCTTACTTAAAAGACGATTAAATAATCAATTATAGATGTTAAAAATTAATTTTATTTAAAAATCTTAGTACTTCCTAACCTTTTCCAAACAGATTTCTCTGAAAATATTCTCTGAGGTGGTGTATTTGGTGTGGTGTATTTTTGTCGGCCGATTATCTACGCTATGGGATATAGGCCCTATGGGGTGGGTTGCCCTCCGTGGGGGTCTTTCTAAGGGAACCTAACCCGTATTTACGCAAGGTTCGAAGAAAACCACGGAAAACTTCGAACGGTTAGGCCGACGGTCGCGATTGGGTTCGAACCCAGCACCTACCGTCTACCAGTTTGGAGGTCAGAACCTCGCGGCCACTGGTGGGGCATATTCTCTGAGGAAGAACCTGTTTGGAAAAGGTTTGAAAGTACTGAGATTTTTAAATAAAATTAACTTTTAACATCTATAATTGATTATTTAACCGCCTTTTAAGTAAGCATTATTCATTTAAAAATAAATAAATAAATAAATAAATGAAAAATCCGTCAGACAAGCCATATTTATGTAAACTTTTAAATTTTAATGAAAAATATAAATAAAAAAAAAAAAAACGAGACCAGTTAAGCTGATGGCATTGAGCTTACAGTTTAGTCGCACAAATTCCATATTATACTTTTATTTCTAAGAGTAATGTCTCTCAAAAGAATGAATAAATGAATAAATAAAGGCAATTAGCTCTTGTTTCATCTCATTATACTTGACAAATGAAACTCTAAACCTAATCGGAAAATCTCCTTACAAGAATAAAGTGATACATGAAATATAAAGCAAATCAGATAATTCTGCATGAAGAAAAAAAAAACACTTATCTATATTATAAGGGGATTCGATCTCTGTTAGCCCCTTTATACACTGTTAAAAATAAATCTGTGAACTCACGGTGAAACTAATGGCAGCAAAGTAGCCGAACTTTTACCGTTCCGTTAGTAGATTTTTCGTTGTGGGAAATACAAGAAAGGAAAACTCTGTTTGAAAAACAGTAACTTTCCGTTACAAAGTTTGATTTTTAATAATAACAACAATTAAATATGTATTTCTTAAATTAATGAATTGTCAAAGAATTTGAAATTATCGAGTGATTTTAAGCTAATATGTTATTTTATTTAATTATCATTATTTTGCATAATAGAACTCACGCCGTCCTGAGGATCGAACTCGGGACCTTTTGATAGCGGTGCAAGCCCTTACGAAGTGAGCCAAAGCTGCTGATGACGGGTTGTACAAAGTATGTCTTTTATGAGTTAGTGGGAAAATCTGCTGTGCTTTTTAAAGATTTCTTTCCAAATATATTCCTTAGAATATTTGTAAACGGTTTATTTTATTTTATTTTAGACTGATGAATATTGCTTATTATTTTTTAAATCAATTTTACTATTTTAAATAGTTTAAAATAAAAAAATCACTGTTTAAAACCTAATTTTTTTTAATAAATGAATGAATGAAAAAAAGTTTTTATTAACAATATTAAAAAAAAAAAAAAAAAAAAAAAAAAAAAAAAAAAAATTGTTTTACATTATTTATTTTTTTGGCTAATTAATTAAAAGATTTTTTAATAAGAAATTAGAAAAAAATTAAACAGCAAAAATGTAATTTAAAAGGGATTTTTTATGCTTTCCTTTTTCCATGGCGCCAGTGGGACCCGAGCCCACAATCTGCGCTCGCGAGCGATTAGTGGTATGGTGCCTTGACCACTCGGCCATAGAGCCCCCAACACAATGGAGTGTCTCTGTTTTTTATTTCTAATTTCATACGTTTTATTATTTTCAGGAAATATGGTGAAATTTTGTGATTTATAACGGAAAATGCCCTTTTGTTGTGAAAAGGGACCTTTTCTGTGAAATTCAGAAAAAAAAATGTTCGTGAATTTCAGAATTTTTTTAACAGTGTACTAAACTTATGAACCCACAAATTTAATCAGGGGAGCGCCGTATCAGGATGAACCAGGAAAAAAAATGAAGCAAATCGGATATTTCTATTAAGAGTTCGTCACCTGAGAGTAATAAAGTTGTATCTGTGTTTTTGAAAAAAAAAATGACTTATCGGTATATATAGTTTCTATTTGTATTTATGAAGGCATTTTTGCATCAAAATGATGTTATATATAATTTACATATGACTTTACAAACATAATATGACATTATTTTAATCCAAAAATGCCTTCATAGATACCTATAGAACCTTTCGACATCGGTAAGTCATTTTTTAAAAAACACAGATAGAATCTTATTATTCTCAGGTGACGAGTTTTCGTGTTATTTACATACATTCATGCGTATGTACATATATACGTACGTACTTACATGCATAACCAGAGGGCACATTATTTGACAGCCTACGAACTAAAAACTTGTGTCGGTAAGTTAATAGAAGTACAAAAGCAGCTTTTTGCAAAGGTTTTAAGTATGATAGTCATTGAGTAAACATGTTCATTGAGATTACAGACAATTAATTATAATTACCTTAAAATACTAAAAACACTAAAAACATTTTTTAAAGACATTCCTCAGATTTCGTAGAACACATTATCTATTGTTTACTTCTAATCATTAAGATGGAACTTTTTTTTTGGTTCAACATTTGTTGTGCAAAAAAATTAAATAGCTCAGTACCAAGAATTCACTTTTGTTGCTATGGGAACTGTCTTCAATCTAAAAGATTCAGAATTCAGAATTGTCTTCTAGAGTATTATTTTTGCATCTGATTCTTAATAGAAAAAAAAATCACACTTTTTTTGTAATTTTTTAATATTGATAATATTGAAGGAAATGCAACAGAGAAGAATTTGAATATCTTAAAATAAATTGTACATTACAATGTTGCAAGATGAATTTTTTTGATGAAAATCAACAATAGAATTAATATCAGATTAAAAAACAAAATGGTTAAAACAATTCAACGTGTTTAAAAATATACTTAAATTGCAAACTAATAAACACATAGACATAAATTTTTAATCCATATTTTAGCATAATAAAATATTTAGGATACCATACATTGTTAGCTCACACACATAAAATAATTAAGGGTTTCGATGTTTATTTATGTAAATAGAAATGTAATCGAACTATGCACTTAAACTACTCGAAATCTATAAAATAAATGGCTGTTTTTCTTTGACTGTTGGTGTCATGCGGATTATACAAAAATTTTGCTTTTCATTAAAAAAAAATCTGAATATAATGCTGTAATTTTTAATTAAAAATTTCTAATTGTTATACATTCTGGGCAATCATAAAAATGACTGTAAATGAAATGAATCTATTCGTGTTTTCAATATACGAAAAAGAAAAATCTCGAATCTATAACGAAAAATCGTGCATACAGCATACATTCTAAAATAATTTCCAATGCATTCAGAATTTAGCTCTTTAAGAGGACGGGTGTCCAAATAAGCACTTAGAATATGCTTAACGCATTTGAAAAGCCAATTTCTGCAATTGCTGTCAATAGTCAGAAAAATACCCCATTTTTTCTGCAGCTCTGTATGTGATCCAAAGTTTTCTATGTAGACTACATAGTATACTAATATTTAACTCATTTAAACATATTGTACAATTGAAATTTATCATTCAAAAATTTCTGTCAACAAACGGAACACACTTATAATTTTTACGTAGGTTTGTATATTATTTATTATATTTATACGTACCAAGAAACATGAAAAAAAAAAAAAAAAAAAAAAAAAAAAAAAAAAAAAAAAAAACGCTTCCATAAATTATTTTTTAAAGGAAGTACTGTAGCCAAATATTTTTGTATATCCCTGTAAATGAATCATAAGTTATATGCACATTTAGTTTTATACATTATAGTTTTCTAGTACACATCAGTGATATTTATAAATTTCGATACGTTTAAAATAGTTTGATGTCATTAAAATACACCACAGAGAGCTATTCCATCTCAATTTAGGCAGACAGTACTGATATGCGTCAAGTCACCATCACAGATTTTTTTCAAAAAAATTCAGTAGTTAGAACGAAGTGATTTATAAAATTTCCTAAAAGGATTTTTCCCTAAAAAAATTTTTTCACTGATTACAGCACTTTAAAGTTCATGATAAAATTGGCAGTTTTCAGAAAAACTGAAAAACACTTCATTTTGAAATGAACACAATACCAAACATATTTAACATATTCAGTCAATTTATTTTTTAAAAACAGTTATTAAACTGAATTTTACTTTGGCATAGTTTTAAAAAATATAGTGACATTTTTACTTAATTAAAAAAATTATATTTTAAGTATAAAAAATATAATTATTAGTGAATTTAAGATTTTTTTTCAGAATGAAAAAAAATATTTTAAAGCTAAACATTTATGGCAATCTAAAGACCTTTAATGGGAGTTGTACAGCAAATTTTATTTTAACTCTAAGGTGCTTACAACTTTTGTAATTCAATTTTAAATTTTGCAAAATTTTGTAAAATCACTACTTTGAAATGCAATTTCTCAAAAACACCATTTTTTTAAAATCTGATAATATGCTCAATTCATACCTTATTAATCTCTAATAAATACCTTACAAGCAAATCGTGTGTTTTTGCTTAGAAAATTTTATATGATTTTTTGAAAATAACATGTTGTGTGTATTTTTCAACAGACCACAAAGTCAAGCTCTTCCTTATTTAACCGAATTTGTAATGTAATTAATATTTCAAACTAAAAAATACATCATTAGTACATAATTATTACTGTTAAATTATAGCTAATCATTTGCTTAAATTTAAAATTGCGTAAAATACAGCCAATAATAAAATTAGTATTGATCATATGTCATTTCATTCCATACTCATGAATGTGTTAAATCCATCTACAGTGTGTAAAAATTTTGTTATATAGTATGGATATAATATATTAATGTGCAAATACATACATAACAGAAGAATTAGGTAGTGAAGGTTTCTTAAATTAACTTCAATTCCTTATCGTTGAAGGTATGAAGTCGCTCAGATTGTCCTATTGTAACTGGTTTTTCTGTTTCTAGAAGCACATTTTCCAGTGGTAATGCACATTCATATTTTTTCTTTCCAGATTCTTTTGGCCACTGGAATGCTTTATCTATGGACCATATTGGGTACATGAATGATACTTTAATGTCATTTAGTTCTTGTGATTGATATACCATTGATTTGTCCTATCCACCAATTATTTTCACAAATGCATCCAATGAAATCACCGAGTTGGAAACTATGTATTGAATATTGTCTTTTCATTTGTCTGAAGGTTTCAACTTTTGTCAATTCATTTTTACTTGCTCGTTCCATATAATTTTCATTATTTACAATCACCCTATAATGTTTATATTTAATACCAACAATAGATTTTGCATTAGCATATTCTTTCTCATTATTAGTTCTATAAGATTGAATAATATTTCTGTCTGGATGGACTAGAATGTTATTTTTTAGCAGAGAAGATAGTTCAGCAACAAATGAGACAGAATTTTGGATAGCTTTTATTGGCTCCTTTTGGAGATTAAAGTTTGTTGCATAGTGCTTGTCTCAGTCCCCAATAGCATCACATGCACTTTTAACATGGCCGGTACCTGAAAATATCCTCTACTTCAGTACAATTTTATTTTTGTGCAATTCATAAAACTGATACTTGTTTTTAAAATGTGCTCCAGCTCCATCTGATATATACACAGGTGATTCCAGTGTTTGTAATTGGTACAACTTAAATAATTCTTTTTTTACTTTTTCTATGTCGCAAACAGCATGAGCTGTATCACGAGTTAATCATCCGAAACTATGATAAAACTCTTTATTTCTTCTCTAAAGTATGCTGTGCAGGTAACTAACGATATCTGAGTATTTTGCCAGTGGTAGCTTTGTACTTCATTTGGCAGTATTAGTGAGTAATTTTCAGCAAAGTCAAAATGCATCACAAGCGCAGACTTTTTTTTAAGGGGTTTGGCTTATTTAATTTTATGAGTAGGAATTTTTGAAGATTGGCTAATATTTATCTGCCATAATAATGTGCATATTATTATTTTTTCATTAAAAAATATTATTATAAATACAGAGACATAAGAAAAAGCTTGATCTTCTGGTTTTCTGAGAAAAAAAACTAATTGGAAAAAAACTAAACTTGAAAAAAAATCTAATTCAGTTGTAATGTGTGTATTTGCATTTTAACATATTATATCCATACTATATAACAAAATATTTAACACACTGTAGATGAATTTAGCACATTTATGAGTATGGAATGAAATGACATATGATCAATACTAATTTTATTATTGACTGTATTTTACGCAATTTTAAATTTAAGCAAATGATTAGCTATAATTTAACAGTAATAATTATGTACTAGTGATGTATTTTTTAGTTTGAAATATTAATTACATTACAAGTTCGGTTAAATAAGGAAGAGCTTGCCTTTGTGGTCTGTTGAAAAATACACACAACATGTTATTTTCAAAAAATCATATAAAATTTTCTAAGCAAAAACACACGATTTGCTTGTAAGGTATTTATTAGAGACTAATAAGGTATGAATTGAGCATATTATCAGATTTTTAAAAAATGGTGTTTTTGAGAAATTGCATTTCAAAAATAGTGATTTTACAAAACTTTGCATAATTTAAAATTGAATTACAAAAGTTGTAAGCACCTTAGAGTTAAAATAAAATTTGCTGTAAAACTTCCATTAAAGGTCTTTGGATTGCCATCAATGTTTAGCTTTAAAATATTTTTTTTTTTCATTCTGAAAAAAAATCTTAAATTCACTAATAATTATATTTTTTGTACTTAAAATCTAATTTTTTTAATTAAGTAAAAATATCACTATGTTCTTTAAAACTATGCCAAAGTAAAATTCAGTTTAATAACTGTTTATAAAAAATAAATTGACTGAATATGTTGAATATGTTTGGTATTGTGTTCATTTCAAAATGAAGCGTTTTTCAGTTTTTCTGAAAACTGCCAATTTTATCATGAACTTTAAAGTGCTGTAATCGGAGAAATAAATTTTTTAGGGAAAAATCCTTTTAGGAAATTTTATAAATCACTTAGTTCTAACTACTGATTTTTTTTTGAAAAAAATCTGTGATGGTGATTTGACATGCCCTGCCTGAGCTGAGATGGAATTGCTCCAGAACGATTTTTCCCATAGGCTGTAATGTAATGGCATTATTATTGTCTATACCAGTAAATGGACTGTTAATGAATTCTACACACTTTCATTTCAACATTGAACATGCCATGATAACCTTTCATAAAATATATCAGTTTTATGGCAGTCTGGGTGTATTTACGCAAGTTAGAGCATCGACAAACAGACAAAAAGACAAACTGGATTCATAAATATTTTTGAAGTAGTTTGGAAAGTGTTAACCCTCGACTGACTATGTGCCATAGCTAGTGCATACCTAAAAACAGTATAATAGTCATTATGTACCAAGAATTTGGCTAATAGGATCACTGTAACTGTTCAAGAACAATTCAAAGAATGGAATAACACTTATTCCGGTAAAGCATGGTGACGTCACTGCGAAGTCGTTGTGAAGTCACATTGTGACTTTGTGACCATCGATTGTCGATGTGACGTCACGTGACGTCGATGTGAAGTCACAGTGACTAAAATGCGAAGTCGTTATGGCTGTTTTAAATCTCGTTTGTGACGTCACATTGCAACCAATTTGTGAAGTCACGGTGTGACAAATTTGTGAAAAATGTGTCATTTGTGACTACTTTGACATTAACATTGTGACGAAACTGTGAAAAAAGCGACGATATTTAAATTGCCAGAAACATGTTTGTTAAAGTAAATTTCATGTTTTGAAGACTATTTGTAATTTTCTAAAATGTTTTAAGAAAGTCACATCTCAGTCACATCTCAGTTACAATGTGACGTCACTGAGTGGTGTCATTTTGGTCACAGATGTGATGTTACCAAAGTGACTCACAGTGACGTCATTGTGACTATGCATGTTATGAGGGTTTTGCCCAGGTCAAATGGCTGCATTAGGCAAAAAATAAAAAAATGTTTTCCGGACACATAAAGTAAAAAAAAACATTCAATCAAGTTATTAAGACAAGATTTAGTTTCATTATTTTTACTGAACACTTAAAAATATTAATATACAGAAAGATTCAGAGTGTTAAGGAGTGTAAAATTAATTAATTTAAGTGCATGTAATTGAAAAATATAGCAATACAATATTTAAAAACCCTATTTGTGTAGATAGCGTACAAGCCTTAAAAATATCAAATTTTAGCTGAAAATTCGAAATTTATTCTTATTATTATTATTTTACTATTTTTCCTATTATTATATGGATAAATAATAAATAAATTTCAAATAACTTTTTTGATAAAAATAAAAAAAATCTATGCACTAAAGCATAGGTTCCCAACCTTTTATGAACCACCGCCCCCCTTAGAAGAAATACAATTTTCCAACGCCCCCCCCCCCCTCTTCCATAATAGTTAATTATACCAATTAAAATATTGCTGCATATTGTCTAAACCTTTTTTGTCTATTTATAAACTTTCTGAGTTATTTTCCAAAAAATAATTTGTATTAGAGTCAAAAATATTTTAAACAGAACTGTATTTCAAGATGTATATAAAATAAAGGGGCATGGAATGTACTTTAGAAACAAACTGTGAAAGAACATTTTGATTAAGATTATTTTTATAAACAGTTTAATGAAAATGCAGGAAATCCCTCAAGACGCTTGGATTGTTAAGAAGCACAAAGTAAAAATTAGAATTAAAATGACTATCAAACGTAATAAAAATTCTTTCAGTAAAAATTTTAAAAATAAACGCAAAATAAAATTAAATAAACTTTATAAAAAGGTGCATTTAAGGGAGACCCGTAAGAAAAAACCCAAAATTTTTATTATTGATTTTAAAGTAATGAATTTTAGTGTACTATTTAAGAATCTTCTTGTAAGGAACAATTAGCCAAAAAATTCACTTTTTATTAAAAAGTATATTTTTGGGGGGATTTTTATGATTTTTTTTGTCGAAAAATACACTTTTTAAAATTACTACTCCTCATTCAATTTTCAATATTTTGGTATTACTAAAATTTCTTAATATAGGATTTAGTCGGATATCTAAAAGATGTTATTACATATAAAAGCACAGTTTTAAAAACTGAAAATTTCAAATATTATACACGAGAGTTTTCGATCAGAACTTCATCATCCTCAGGACAGCTTTGTTTATGTACTGAAACGTCTTTTCCTGCTCTAATGTAACTCGAATGTAAACAAACCTCACCTTGAATTATCAAGTTTTGATTAAAAACACCCAACGTACAAAAAATTGTGCCTGTATAAGTAACATCTTTTAGATTTGTGACATCTTCAACTTATTAAATGTTTCACAAATAATAATGTGATTTAACAGAAAATCAATAAAGAATTTATAAAAATAATGATATAAACATAAAATAGATAAGAAATAAAAAATATTAATGAGATGGTTGAGGTTGATGGAATTTTGACAATTTGTTAATGTCGGGTTCCAATTTTGCTAACAGCAGTCGTAAATCGACACGTTCAGTGACGTGCAGTCTATTTCTTTTCTTAGCCAATAAATTAGATACTGCACTGAACACTCGCTCGCCAAATAAGATGACGACAAAAATCTAAAAAAATTATAATTTTGCCCACAACTCAGGGTAGAGAACTGGTATAAACTTCTCAAGCCAGACCTCTCGGTCTTGACTTCCAAATTTTACTTTTAGTTGTTCATTAGTTGTGAGGACTATCAGTTCTTCTTCTAAATTTGATGATTCTGCTTTATAAGCATTTGCCGAAGGTTGTAAAACCCAACTCGGCTATATTCATGTTTAAAATCTCAATAAAAAATTCGCTCAATAAATCTTCTCAATAAAATAATCGCTATATAATCGCTCAATAAAATCAGTATGAAGAGCATTCAAATGTCGGCAGCAGTAAATCTTCCTGATTTACAGAGACCGCTGCTATTGTAGAAAAATCGCTGTATTAACCTCTATCTGAATTTCACTTGAACATAAGAAGTTTTATCACAAAAGAAGCTATGGCATTTTTTGTTTTAATTAAATTTAATTCCTCACCTTGCAATTATAAATTGATTTCATTGAATATTTTAAACAGCTCTGTCAAATAAGCAATGTCATTTTTTAATGTTATCAGGTTTTCGCGCAATTTTTCATCTCTATTTTCAAGAAAGTCCAGTATTGAGTCAAATCGATTAAAAAAATTATTCAGACAAATACCTTTAATTAGCCAACGAACTTCTGTGTGCCAGCGTAAGCGATTGTAATCTTCATCATTTTCACTATTGAGTTGACCAAATAATCTGTTATGCAAAGAATTGCTTCGAATCTTATTCACTGCTGTACTAACGTAATAAATAGATGTATGCAGACATTTATTCAGTTTTTTGGCAACTAAATGTTGACAATGAATAACACAATGTACAGCAAAGTAACTCAATGTCCATTTCAAATGCGCTATGAAACCCTTATGACGCCCCGTCGTTGTTGGAGCACCACACGTTGCTCTGACAAAATATTATGAACAGCAATTTCTTTCTGTTGATGAAAATGTTCATGCTATTAAATATATGTCAATTTTCCCTTTTTATTAATTTCCAAATTTTTAGCAAATAATAAATCTTGACAATTTTTTTCCTTTTAAATATCGGACATATTATAAGAGTAGTACTTCGTTATTTGGTAGTGTAGATTCATTAAGTTTAATGGAAAATTAGAAAATTTTTAAGTAATTGCATTATGATATTTCAACATTTTTGGCCATTTCATCCATTCTTCTTTTTACCTAATTATTACTCAGAGGAATTTTTTTAATGATATATGACGGTGTTTTGTGATGAAGAACAGTTATTATTACCTCTTTGAATGCCGGTAAGATTAATTCCTCGTCAATTGTGTATGGTTTTCTTGCTTTTGCAATTAACAATGCAATATCATATGAAGCTCGTAGTTCATCATCTTCTTGTTCAGAAGACAACTCAAAAAATATTGATACAGTTTGTTGTTTTAAATATCTCTTTTCCAGGCCTTGGAAATAAGATAAATCCTTGCCCTTTTTATCAGCATGCATTTTATTCAAATGCTCTTGTAATCTAGAAGACTTCGTGGCTTCATTTGAAAACCTTTTTGGCAAATTAAACACACAGGTAATGATTGGTTTGTTGGAGAATGTGTAAAACCATATTTTAAATATTCAATACTATACTGCTGGCATTTCTTCTTTGATTCAGACATTTTGAAATACGAAGTTTGCCACAGTTTAAGTTTAAATAGATGAACTTTGCAACATATTTATAGATAAGTATAAAAAAATAAAAGCTATTATGTCTTTTATAGCTTTCACCCAGAATAAACGAATTTCTTGAGTAGGTTCAAACTGTAGTTTCATTCCGAAATTTCTATCCAGGCAAAGTCGACATATTTTTACTTTTTTCGAAATATCGGTTTTTAAAAGATAATTATAGTTATTAAACTTTTAATGAACTTAATGTAGCAAATTCTGCATTAGTGATATTGATAAGATTTTGATCTATGCTTTTGTGTTGTTTCTAAATTACAATGTTAAATTACATTTTTACTTAATTAAATGCGACAAAATCAAATTGTTCGTCGCTGCGAGAATAAAGATATACAGCTTGCAGAGCATAAGCTTTCGCGATCCTAATAGCATCCAAGTGACTAAAAGAGGGAGCAAAGCATATCATTGTTTCGAATGGAAAATTCTCCTACAAACTTTCACAGGTGAAAGAAAATCACCGCTCTAGGCTCGTTTTCATAGATTTTCATGTAAAGCTATATGTAAGATTTTTATCTTGTGCCCGGGCAACACAGCGCAGACGGGGCAACTAGTTTCATTATATTGATTTCTTAAAATAGGTAGGTACGTCATGACCGCCCCCCTTGACTGTCTCAACGCCCCCCATTTTCTTCTAGATCCGTCACCGCCCCCCTGGAAGGCTCCAGCGCCCACTGGGGGGCGGTACCGCCCCCGTTGGGAACCTATGCACTAAAGGCTTAAAAATGGTGATCCTCAAGAAAACTACTCCATTTAGATGAAAAGGCCCATTCTCTAATACTAATCCTATGGAAGAAATTTATAAAGATATCTCGTTTGCATTTTATTATTTTAAAATGTATTTTTTTTTCTTTTGCATTGGATTGCTGAGATTAATCTGCATGCAGATTCTTTTTTTCTTTTTTTC
Source organism: Maratus speculifer (assembly GCA_964019185.1). Taxonomy (NCBI): domain Eukaryota; kingdom Metazoa; phylum Arthropoda; class Arachnida; order Araneae; family Salticidae; genus Maratus; species Maratus speculifer. The sequence goes on from OZ025298.1 coordinate 119,108,256, forward strand.
TTTTACAGAAAATTTTTATGAGTACGCGGTCTGAACCGGTTTTGAAAGCAAAAGCACCCTCATAAAAATGTCTGCAACCAAAATCGAAAAAGTAAAAAACGGCCTGTATTCAGATCAATCTCGTCTATCCTATGCAAAAAAGAAAAAAAATATTTAAAAATATTGAAATGCAACCGAGATATTTTTTATTTTATTTTTTCCTTAAGATTAGCATTAGCGAATGGGTCTTTTCATTTGACAGAAGTAGCCCGTTTTTTTTTTTTTTTTTTTTTTTTTTTTTTTTTTTTTTTGATGGATTTTTTTAATTTTTATATTGTTGAAAAAATTTAAGTCAATCTTCAGTTAATTACATTTTCTTTTAAATACAGGGTGTCCAGCAAATAACACCATGATTTCAAAATGAAATTTCTCAAAAAAAAAAAAAAAAAAGATCAATAGAATTATGCAGTAAACGGTTTGTTTATCAGGTAAATGGTAAAAATCTTATACAAAAGTTTCGAACGGTAAATATTTTGAAAAGATTGTGTTCTGATCGCAAAGAATGCTTTGATTTGACATTTTTCTTGCTTTAGATTGCTGCCAGAGAATGTGTTTTTCGGCTTAAAGTGCCATATTTCATAGTTTTTGAAAATTAAATTTTTTAAATTTCGAAATTCTAAAAATTTACTGCAAAAAATCTTTAAAATATTGCACTGTAAGCTGAAAAATTATTTCTCTTCAGGCAATCTAAAACAAGAAAAATGTCAAATCAAAGCATTCTATGCGATCAGAACGCAATTTTTTCAAAATTTTCACAGTTTGAAATTTCTGTATAAGATTTTTACAGCTTACCTAATGAAAAAACCGTTTACTGCATATTACTATCGATCTTAGTTTTTGAGAAATTTAATTTTGAAATCAGGGTGTTATTTGCTGGACACCCTGTAAGATAATGCTAATCATTTATAAAAGGTGACTTTAATAATATAATCACCCACAATAAGAAAGCAACACAAACTGCTTTGAAATTTCCGAAACAAAACTTACATCTTTGGAGGGAAAATAATCACCCTTTTGAAATTTCGTTAGAGGGCGCTGCGAAAATAAATATGTTGCGATTACAAACTCACTTGCACATTTGACTTAGGTCCTTCCTGTTAAAGGACCACGTATTTAACGTGCATTTGAAGTTATTAATACAACGGTCTGTGCCAGTATGCAAGTTTTTTTCAACAGAATAATTACTTAACAGGATACTTTTTTTCCGGATAATTATTTAATTTGTTCTCTTGGAAACATAATAGCTATTTTCATAAGTTTTAGTGAAGAATAAGTTTCTTCTAGAGTTGTTATTATTTTTAAAAAGATAACTCTGAGAGAGGAGGTTATGAAACTGATTTATCGTATCATTTTTGAAATATTTCTTTTTCTCCATTTTCTGTACTGCGTTTGGAGAACTTATATATTTATTTCTCGTTTCTTTTTGTGATTGTTAAGGAATTGACGAAAAAGTTAATTTAGTCTCCAAAAGTAAAAGCGAGGGGAATAAAAAGAGAGAAAAGTTTTCATTTCGGACGATAAATTTATGCATTAACTCATCCGAAATAGAGAAATCTACTCAAATAAAATCATTATGTTACTTTTACATATATTAATTCTTCTTGCATTACTGTATTTTATATATTCGATCTTCCGAGCTTATTTAACTTTTTTCCAATAATTTCGTTGATTTTCGAGAAATGTAAGACAAAATATTTTCAAGATTAAGAGTAAAATCAAGTTAAAGTAGAAACAAGAAGAAAAGGGTCATTTTCTTTTCAATGCTATAACTTCACAGTTTAGGAAAAACTGAAAAGCGTTTAAGCTCTTTATGGGTGCCTTCACACTCTGTACAAGCAGTTTTTTTTAACTTCATCATGTTCATTTTAGTCATAACTTACTTCACTTATATTTTCGTTATATCATACTTCCTTTTTTCAACTGTTTTAAGAGAAAGAGATGTAATAGAAGATTTTGAAGATGATATGGACGATTTATGAAAATAAAGAAGCCAAATTTTATTTTATTTATTTATTTATATTTTTTGCTATTTCTTTAATTTTGATAAAAACCATTTAGACGAGTTTTGTTTAAAGTTATCGTAATTTATTTTGTTTTTTGTCTGCAGACTTTGATAAACATTATAATTTTGGGAAATTTGGTGAATTTATGACAGATTAATTTACCATTGAAGAATTAAATGTACTATAAAAATTGTGAAAAAGGAGAAACATACATTTGATTTTTAAAGGGGATGAGAAACCTTCGCGTCGCGGATTTAATGGAGTAATCAGAACTAATATTTTAACTGAGAAAATAACTTTTAAGAGATTGTTTAATTTTTAAGTAAGAATGGAAAAAATCACCGCTAGAGCTTGACAAAGTTTAAGTTGGAAAATTATTTATTGGTGTATTCATAGATTTCTTACTCAATATTTTCCGAGCATTAAAATATAAAGAAAAACTATTTTCACTGTTTTGAAGCAGTTGAAAAATTGAAAAGTGTTCGATATTGTATTCTGTAATGAAACGGTGTGAATTTTTAATATTACACATGATGGAACTGAACAAGTATTTTTTTTCTCAAGAGAAACACTCATTCCAATGTTCAGTAGATATTCCTTAACTGTATTTACAGTATTGATCCAAAAATATCTAAAGACATTTGAAAACCTTTCTTAATAATGTGTTGTGAACACCTATACTTGGTTTTCTTCACGTCAGGTAAGGAATAAATTATTTGATATTTATACTGCTTAAATTTCTTGTTTGCTATTTTCGAATTGAAATGATGCAACTTTACAAATAAGACGAAGGAATAGTACATTTTTAATGGTGACCATTCTTCTAAAAATATTTATTAATTTGCATAATTTATCGCTACTGTTAAATATTACAGAATGCTTAAAATTATACAACTACAGTTGATAAACATATCGTTTTACATTTTCTAATGTAGTTTATGAGTTCAGTATAAAAGTTAGCTGTCTGTCTGTGCTCTAACAATCGTAAATATAGTCAGATCGCCATGAAAGGTATACATGGCGTTTTAAATATGCGTATTAGAATGTGTCGATATATATATATATTTCCATCTTCATATAGCGGAAAAAAAGTATCTTTAACTACAAATTAGTTGAAAATTATCTCTTAAGCTATTTGTGAGACATTAATTTTGATGCTGTTTTTAACGCCATTTCAGTAATGGTGGCAATTGAAGAACTCCCTTTCTGCAGAAAGTAAAGGGTAAATATTATATTATTAGTAGATAACTATATCTTTTTTTTTCTCATTTTCGCAATAAAACTGAAAAAAATTGTAATTAAACTACGGACTACTTTTTAAAAATATATAAATGAATTATATTTGATAAAACATGGAGCTATTATAATTTATTCTTTAAGTATTAATATTGATGTTACAAAAAAGAAGCTAAACGAATCATTATATGGCATTTTTTGTCGAGTTTATGACAATGCTTTTTTCTTTGTTTATGCATCATTCCGCGGTAGTAAAGTGGTATACACACTTTTCTATAAATGTTGTTTAAGAGTGGGTGGCAAATGTGGAATTCTTCAGCAAATGCAAATGACGTCATTTTACGTAGTATAAAAGAGTGAATTTTAAGTCTTAACAATGAAATATGTTTTATAGATGCGTAAAAATTTAACTCCAATTTTTTTTTCTTTTTTACATGAGTCCTTTTTTTTTTTTTTACATGCTTTACTTTTAAATTAACTCAATCGAAATCACACACTGATAAAATGCAATTTTTTTCAAAAATTTAAAATGTTTTTATAGATGTGTAGTATTTTTTTAGTTAAAACAATCTTTCTTTGAGTGTTTGATTAACAAACATTTTTTATTGTAAATATTCACCTTTACTGCAGTGGCTTTTATTACTTTTTTTCACACGTGCAATGGCTTCACTTTTGGTGTAACACGAATGAAATCACGCACTGATAAAATACAAAGTTTTACAAAAAATTAAAGTGTCTTTATAGATGTGTAGTATATTTTAATTAAAATAATCTTTAATTAAATGTTTGATTAACAAATATTTTTTATTGTAACTATTCATTTTAAGTACTCATTTTAACTGCCGTGGCTTTTAATTTTTTTTTCACACGTGGAAATGCGTTACTTTTGAAGTAACTTATTTGAAATCACACACTGATAAAATGCAAAGTTTTACAAAAACATAAAGTGTCTTTATAGATGAGTAGTTCTTTCTTTAGTTAAAATAATCCTTGCTTGAGTGCTTAATTAATAAATATTTTTAATAGTAGCTATTCATTTTTGCTGCAGTGGCTTTTATTTTATTTCCATGTGCAAATGATTCACTTTTGAAGTAGCTCAATTGAAATCACACACTGATAAAATGCAAAGTTTAAAAAAATTGTCTTTATAGATGTGTAGTATTTTTTTGTTAAAATAATCTTTGCTTGAATATTTGATTAACAATATTTTTATTGTAACTACTCATTTTAAGTGCAGTGGCTTTTAATTCTTTTTTTTTCACAAGTGGAAATAATTCACTTTTGAAGTAACTCATTTGAAATCACACACTGATAAAATGCATATATTTACAAAATTTTAAGTGTCTTTATACATATGTATTATTTTTTAGTTAAAATAATCTTTGCTTGAGTATCTGATTAGCAAATATTTTTTATTGTAACTACTCATCTTAACTGCCGTGGTTTTAATTTTTTTTCACAAGTAGAAATGCGTTACTTTTGAAGTAACTCATTTGAAATCACACACTGATAAAATACAAAGTTTCAGAAAAAATTAAATTGTCTTTATAGATGTGTAGTTTTTTTTTAGTTAAAATAATCTTTGCTTGAGTGTTTAATTAATAAATATTTTTTTATTGTAGCTATTCATTTTTAATGCAGTGGCTTTAATTTTTTTCATACATACAAATATTTCACTTTTGAAGTATAACCCATTTGAAATCACGCACTGATAAAATTCAAAGTTTAAAAAAAAAATTAAAGTATCTTTATAGATGTGTAGCTCTTTTTATAGTTAAAATAATCTTTGCTTGAATGTTTGATTAAGAAATATTTTTTATTTTAACTACTCATTTTCACTGCAGTGACTTTTAATTCTTTTTTTCAACAAGTGGAAATGCGTTACTTTTGAAGTTACTCAATTGAAATCACACACTGATAATGTACAAAGTTTTAGAAAAAATTAAAGTGTCTTTACAGATGTGTAGTATTTTTTAGTTAAAATAATCTTTGCTTCAGTGTTTAATTAATAAATATTTTTTATTGTAGCTATTCATTTTTAGTGCAGTGGCTTTTTTTTCTCAAGTACAATAATTCACTTTTGTAGTAACTCAGTTGAAATCACGCACTGATATAATTCAAAGTTTTACAAAAAATTAAAGAGGCTTTATAGATGTCTTGTTCTTTTTTTTTCATTGAAAATAATCTTTGTTTGAGTATTTGATTAAGAAATATTTTTTATTGTAACTATTCATTTTCACTACAATGGCTTTTAATTTTTTTTTTCACAAGTGGAATTGCTTCACTTTTGAAGTAACTCAATTGAAATCACACACTGTTAAAATGCAAATATTTACAAAAATTTAAAGTGTCTTTATAGATGTGTAGTTTTTTTTTTAGTTAAAATAATCTTTGCTTGAGTGTTTAATTAATAAATATTTTTTATTGTAGCTATTCATTTTTATTGCAGTGGCTTTAATTTTTTTCATACATACAAATATTTCACTTTTGAAGTAACCCATTTGAAATCACGCACTGATAAGATTCAAAGTAAAAAAAAAAAAATAAAGTATCTTTATAGATGTGTAGCTCTTTTTTTAGTTAAAATAATCTTTGCTTGAATGTTTGATTAAGAAATATTTTTTATTTTAACTACTCATTTTCACAGCAGTGGCTTTTAATTCTTTTTTTCCACAAGTGGAAATGCGTTACTTTTGAAGTTACTCAATTGAAATCACACGCTGATAATGTACAAAGTTTTAGAAAAAATTAAAGTGTCTTTACAGATGTGTAGTATTTTTTAGTTAAAATAATCTTTGCTTCAGTGTTTAATTAATAAATATTTTTTATTGTAGCTATTCATTTTTAGTGCAGTGGCTTTTTTTTTCTCAAGTACAATAATTCACTTTTGTAGTAACTCAGTTGAAATCACGCACTGATATAATTCAAAGTTTTACAAAAAATTAAAGAGGCTTTATAGATGTCTTGTTCTTTTTTTTTCATTGAAAATAATCTTTGTTTGAGTATTTGATTAAGAAATATTTTTTATTGTAACTATTCATTTTCACTACAATGGCTTTTAATTTTTTTTCACAAGTGGAATTGCTTCACTTTTGAAGTAACTCAATTGAAATCACACACTGTTAAAATGCAAATATTTACAAAAATTTAAAGTGTCTTTATAGATGTGTAGTAATTTTTAGTTAAAATAATCTTTGCTTGAGTACTTGATTAACAACTATTTTTTTTTTATTTTAACTACCGTAAAATGGGGTGAATTGGAACGCAACTTCCCGGTTATACAAATAAATTCATTATAAATATATGTGATGATATTTTTAGTTGCCAATCTTTTATAAGAAGGTAATAACTTTAAGAGTTAGGAAATTCAGTTTTGACATGTTGGCACCACTATTGGGGTATATAAAATCAATTCAAGAGGATCCTCAAAAACCTCATTTTTTCAACGTCTTCAAAACTTTGTACGTAACTTCAATATTTTTCGTATTCTAAACCTAAGAGAGGGGATTTTTAACTAATGATAAACCTGTAAACGATATGCTGTATTAAATTCTACTTATTTCTAAACTAAATAATGAAAAAATGAAAAATGGCTTGTAATATCTGAGGTTTAAAATTTACAGGGTGAATCGGAACACGTTTTTTCTCATGGTTTATTTTTCTACACAGTAATAGTTTCATGTAATATATGAAAACATATGTATGAATATGTATTGTAACAATATTTTGTTTGTTCTAATTACTTGAAGAGTTTAAAGGTGCCAAGAAATTATTTGGTTAAACAAAAAGTCACAACCTAATCCAACAGACATGGATTAGGCGGAAACACACAATAAAAGAATACACAATAAAAGAATTTAAAAATTGCAAATTAGTTAGAAAAACTATAAAGAATTATTTTCTGTCATCCACAACATTATACAAACATCTCAAAATGAAAAAAACAATAAAAAAAGAGGAATGCAAACAGTACTAAGGGTAGGGTAAGAGAGCGTAATAATAAATCGCATTAATACATGAAGCGATTAGGGCTACTCAATAGATTCACTTATTCAATGACTACTAGTAAAGGTACACAGAACAGGGCTGAATTTGAATTAAATTCTACTTCTGCAATTCAAATGTAATTTCTTAAAATAAATTTTAATTTTTCTTGATTTCAAAGTTGTTTTCTAATTTTTAAAAAGCAATATCTTTATTTGTATATAAAATAAAGGCTTGGTTTCAAAGTGACTACCTGTTCCTATTCTTCCCTTATCATTATTACCTGTTTTTATTAACCCTATTAAAGTTTGAATCGGAATAAATAAATATTATAGCATTTGTTCCGATTCCCCCCTATACAGTAAAAATGTTTAATTTTTGCTAAAAAAGTAAAGAACGAAACAAGACCTAAGTTTCTAGTACAAAAATATTAAAATAAAAAAAAAAAACCGTTGTTACTTTTTTTTAACGTTAAAGTTGAAAACTTTCACCCCCATTTTACGGTACTCATTTTCACTGCAGTGGCTTTTATTTTTTTTTTTTTTTTTTTCACACGTGGAAATGTTTCACTTTTGAAGTAACTTATTTAAATCACGCACTGATAAAATGCAAAGGTTTACAAAAAATTAAGCGCTTTATAGATGTGTAGTAATTTTTAGTTAAAATTATCTTTGCTTGAGTATTTGATTAACAGTTATTTTTTATTGTAACTACTCATTTTCACTGCAGTGGCTTTTAATTGTGTTTTTTTCACAAGTGGAAATGCACCACTTTTGAAGCAACTTAATTGAAATCACGCACTGACGCAAAGATTTACAAAAACATAAAGTGTCTTTATAGATGAGTAGTTCTTTCTTTAGTTAAAATAATCTTTGCTTGAGTGCTTAATTAATAAATAATTTTAATAGTAGCAATTCATTTTTGCTGCAGTGGATTTTATTTTATTTCCATGTGCAAATGATTCACTTTTGAAGTAGCTCAATTGAAATCACACACTGATAAAATGCAAAGTTTAAAAAAAAAAAATTGTCTTTATAGATGTGTAGTATTTTTTAGTTAAAATAATCTTTGCTTGAATATTTGATTAACAAATATTTTTGTGGTGATTTATACAAAGTTTTATTATTTAACTGTCATTTACAAGAAATTTTTTGTTGCTATTTCATTATAGAGCGGGACGTGGAAGCATAGACAATTACCTCATTGACTTCACGGTGGAAATTCAAGGGTTATTCAAATGAACATCGGCATATTAAAACGCAATCGTTATTGAAAATGAAGTGTATAGCATTTACGGTTCATTTACAGGGCTTTCAAAATAATTCTGTAACATTGAGATCTATAGAGAAGAATTGAGAGGGTGTATTTTACTGATATTACACTATTGAATTATGTTGAAATTGGTATATACCACTGAAGTCAACAACGAATTCTTTGTTGTAGATTATGCTGTAAGTAAAATTTGTCGTTCATTTGCTCGTAATCTGATTCGTTATTGCAATTGGAAATGTTAGTCGATATTTGATTTCGGTGGAAAGCATTACGTGGTTGTAATTTGGGAACACAATATGGTGTGCATATAAAAACTTTTTTTTGAGATTGATAAAGATATACAAATTAAATTAATTTATATATTAAATAGTTTTATTTTTAAAAAATAAATAGGTTAATTGCACATTTTTTATGAAGATTATAAAATACCCCCTCTCCGCAATAAAAAATTTATTTTTCATACATACTACTTCTGACAATAAAATTTGGTGAATAGTCCTGTAGCATTAATGTAGATGAAATATTAACGAAAGTTACCATACCATCCTTCAAAATAGTCATCTCCTATAACTATGCTCCGCTGAGATCTGCTATACACGTCCTTGGAAATTCGCAAGAAGTCTTTTTTTGAGATGAAGTTCAAAAGCTTCGTCACGTTTCGTTGGATGTCAGCAATATGGTCAAATCTCTTTCAAAGAGAGTTTGAATCGTGAAAATAGGAAGAAGTCTGGAGGATTAAGATCTGGTGAGTATGGTACGTGATCAATTTGCCCCATTCCTCATGAATTTCTTTCGGTGTCTTGCAAAACATAAAAACAAACTTTAAACTGATCTTTTATTCGTTGATTTTCCTGTTCTCAGTTAAGAACCAACACACTGAACAAGCATTTAGTAAAGCACGTCTGACACAGAACATAAACGACGCTCAACTGAGCAAAGGTGGAGGAAGATGGTCTACACTTGCCTCTATGCAGGTGCAGAGTTTTGTTTCCTCAGTGTTACCAGATCGGTCGTTCTGAATTCATTCCTCGAAATTTATTGTCAGAGGTAGTATATCTTTTAATACAGCTATTACTGTAACACGTGTATTAGCATATCAGGCCCATAGAAAAAAATACATCGCTAGATTTGAAGAGATAGTTGTAGTGGAATTTCTAATGACATGAAATTGTTTGAAAGCTCTACCATTAAAACGTGTCTAGAAGCTCTTCGAGCCTATGAAAACAATAACATCAAAAATCAATAATGGATAGGTCTAAATAGCTCTACTTGAATCTATAAAAAATATGAAGTTATTTGTTACTGCTTTCACTATAAACGTGTATAAGGGTTTTGTGACTGCGAAAAAAAAATAATAATAAAAGAAGAAGAAAAAATAAAAAGTGTATTTGGCTAGTTTCCTATATCGAAATTTCTAAAAATGGAAAATTCTTTAATATTGCGATCTTTATCATGAAAAAAAAAACATACATCATACAAAATCGTCAATTTTGTTTCAAATTTTTTATATTTTCTGCAATTTGGATTGGAACTCAGATCAAAAATTTAATACGTAACTACTAAGAATTATTTCTAAAGCAATTTTTAATGAAAAAAATGTCTTTAGAAGTAGCTTTTGATAAGTTTGATTATAACAAAGATACATGAGAAAATTTCAAGAGCATCAAATGATCTATGGACAGTATTCCTATGACGTCACAATTGGTAAAATGGCAAATTTTATAGCCTCGAAACAAAAGAAAAAATAGGGTTCATTTCTTTATGGATTATCAGCTGGCTGGAAATTAATTCTAAATTACTAATATTCTTTTAAGTGTAAACGAAATTTTATGCATTCATCTATATGCTTTATGCCCAACAAGCAGCATTAGTGTGACGTCACAATTGTTAAAAATGAGATTTTCATAATCTCGAACCGAAAAGAAAAGAATAGGGCTCATAGCATTGCCACTTGCAACAAAGAATCAGATTACCAGCTATGGTTCCAACTGCGGGACATATTTGAAAAAAATCATGTAATGTTACATTTTATGTTTCTTATTTCTTCTTAACTTAAAGTTTCTTACCTCAACTCTGCAGATTCGATTTGGATTGTTTAAAGGAATGTTTCCTGCAATGGCAGTGAGTATTAGTCCCTTCAGCTCTGGACTCATAAAGTATTCAGATGAGACATTTTTATTGAAGATTCGTCGATTCAAAGAGTCATTTCATGTAATTAACTGGAACATGATCGGAAAGATATGGTAAGAATTTTTTTTTTATGGATTGTTTTTCCTTTATATATACATATATATATATATATGTATATACAAATTCTTTTATAAATAAATCCAATATAACACAGACATTAACAAAATGTAAAATTCAGTAAAAACAATGTATAAACTGTCTGTATGTATAATGAACATGAAAAAATGATTTTCTATTAAAATAAACAAAACAAAACACCAATTGAAGTATGAAGTTCTACGGAATGTAGATTAACAGAAATATGAAAAGGTGATGAATGAAAAAAAACTAGATAAGCTTATATAGTAAACCACTAATCAGGGGTACATAATTTTCAAATATAAGCAAAAAAACTGTCAGTTTCTGTAATGGATCGAGCTATAAGCTAAGAAATTTGACCCATTATGTACCCTACTAACTAGATGAAACAACAAAATAAAATAGAAAAAGAAAAATATAGTTGAAAAATATTAATATTGAATAATAATAATAATAATTTATACCTGTTTTATACTATTCCTGTAGAAAATTATTAAAGTATAAATCCATCAGTACCTTAAAATGGGTGAATCGCAACACTTTTCAACTTTAACGTAAAGAAAAAAAAAAAAACGATATATTAATAAATTTGTTATTTGACTAGAAACTTCGGTCTTGATTTGTTCTTGAAATTTTAAGCGAAAAAGAAATATTTTTCACTGTTTATACATATATATATATATTGTTATTTTAATGGTGTTCCAATTCACCCTGCATGTAGGGGTGAAGCCTGCAGCTTAGTGGACGGGCATATCAGTTCGCGGCGGTTAAAAGGTACATATATATGTACATGTATCCTAACTTTATAAATAATGAATATGCAACAATTAAGTAAGTTATTGTATAATGGCATCTTTTTACCCCATTATTTACTGAATTATGATTTCATGATAATTTTGTCGTCTAAAGCATTTTTCGCGAATTGTTTAAGCTACATTTGAAGATTTGTGTAATTATTTATTAAGTTATGGGTGGTTTGAAGGATTGACTAAATTTGAATTTATAGGAATTTTGTGCAATATTTAAACCCCACTCTTTTATTTTAATTTTTTCTTAGTATATTTTTAGAATTAAGAAATGAGAAAATATGGAGTTCTTACAATATAAATATAATTTTTTTTATTTAAATCCCTTCCCACTCGCCTAATGCCAAGGAAAGCAGTAAAGATGCAAAGATAAAATAAATAATCCAATTTTGTTTTGTGGAACAAATAAAGTTTTTGGAGCTAGAGAAATTACTGTACCTACAACTCATTCAAAATTCTATTACAACTAATTCACTGAATCGTATAATAAGTTTTCTTAATGATACTTATAAATACCGCCAGTAGATAAAGAGTTAAAAGAAGTTTTAAAAGAACAGATTTTCCAATATGAAAAATACAGCGTGTGCGAGAAAGGTTTTTATCACGCTAAACATTAAAAACAAAAACACTGTCTGGTGAAATAGAATACAGTTTTCTGCAAATGAATGGGGAAAATCTAAATATTCCTCTATTAATTTTTTTTAATTATCTAATGAATAAAATTTTATTTAGAAAGTAAAAGGTTAGAGTTAGAAATCGTTACTGTTACACCGCAAATGTTAAAAAAAAAAAAAAAAAAAAAAAAAAAAAAAAAAAAAACAAGTAGAGAAATTGAGTACAGGCTCTGAGTTCTTTCGCGGTACTAACATACAGTTACATTGAAGATACTGTTAAAATAACATTTTAATTTCTTCATTATTTTTCAGAAACTGCATTTAAGTGAAGAGACATTTTTTGCATAAATTTATGGTGGAAGTAGCCGCAGTGTTCATGAATCCCTGCATTCAAGATTCTCTGTTTTAAAGATATGTAATTCCTCTTTCTTAACAGTTTCCTTGATCGATGTTGCCATGGTTGTGAAAAATTATTGTAATAATATTTTTTTTCTTTTGCTTATTCTGTGTAACAAATTTGTCCAACAGGTTTTTTTTCCATAAACATAGGAGTACTTCAGCCGCTGTCAAAAAATTAAGGTTGTTATTAATAATACAAAATAGATACAAAACTAAACTACTTAACTACTTTTAATGCGACAATTCTTACACCCGTTTTACGGTACACACATGCATCTCACAGTTTTAGTCGATGCCTCGTAGAAAAAAAAAATAAGAAAATATAAATTAGTAAATTCATAACTACATTTCACGTAGAAGGGTTTATCTCAAAACATTTTGTGAAAAAGTCTCTAAAATGATTAAAGATACTAACTATAGAAAATTATGCAAATGTCTATGATTTAAAAATGCATTTTTTAAAATGGTTTTTTTAATAATAATAATAACAAAAAAAAAAACTCATAACAGATAATATTTAAAAGGCATACACTACCTTTTACGTGATTTGTATACATTTTATACTCACGACATGCCCTTTAAAAACTAAATGAAGAATAAATATAAATTGCAGTAATTTTAGAATTACATATCCTTGAAAGATGGTATCTGAAAGACTACATATTGTAAGGTGTTTAGAGCAAAAAACATTAATGATGCTTAAAAAAAAAAAAAAAAAAAAAAAAAAAAAAAAAAAAAAAAATGCTAATATTATAAGTGATTTAAATAAAAAAAATATGAACCATTTCTGAAAGGAATTTACACAAAAAATAATAAAATAATAATAGAATGCCTTCAAAAGGACAGGAAGTTGGATAGACCTGTTGTTTTGTTCTGCAATTTTAATCTTATTTTTATTAACCCCTTGGCGACGAGCGATACGTATACATGCCTCAAAAAGGCTTAAGAATCCTTGTTATCCTCGAAAGTAAAATTTTACTGTAAAAACTGTAAAATTGCCTTATTTAATCGGAGCAATTTCTCAATTTTATTAAATTGAGATTTGGGCACAGATTTTTGTTTTTAAAAACAAAACATTATAGAAACATTAAAAATTTCATGAAAGGCTCCCGTCGCGAAGGGGTTAAACCTTGCATATTGTAAATCATAAAGTCAAACATTTTCTTTGAAATATTGTGGTTGTAAATAAATTTCTGCTAAAAAGGTTGTGCAGAGCTAAAGTAAAATATATATTCCACATACGTTGTCTGTTGTTTATATCCTACTGTTGCAGTTAGAGTTTATGTATTTTTGACTGTTTCTGATTTGTAAAAATTCAAATCTGTTCAAAGAAAAAAATAATTCACATGAAGTATTTTTGCTATCTACTTGCAGACAAAATGTTATAATTTCGTAAAACGTCATTTAACTTTAATCAAAATATTCATGGTTTCATGTTAGTTTAAATTAATCCTTTCGGGTCTGGTGTACTATTAATAGTTGATGTCTTTTAATTAAATATTATTTTGTTTTAAGAAATACTTATGTTACTTTTTACATTTATTAATGTTAGCATGTGTCTATGCATTTAAAATGTGACTTCATTAACGTTTAGGTATTGAGTAATAATAATTATTATTATTTGCTTAATTCTCTTTTCACCGTTTGCGATTCTTTTATTTTAAACATATATTCCACTCCTTAAATTTAAAACAAAGGTTACTTTCTCTAAAGAGCATGTATAATAGGGTGGATCGAAAAATCGAAATTCAGCTAATCAAATCGGCGCGGGGTGCAAAAGTTGCCTTTTATGCATACTAATTCACACATGTTTTTTTATTGAAATCCATTCATATCTTCCGGTGCCCCAAACGCCTCAAAAATAGTTAAAAATTGAAATTTTTATAAATTTTTTTTGCTTCTTAATATTTTTAAAATTATTTTTGGCGCGGGTTGCGGAAGTTGCCTTATATATATATTAGTTCAATCTTTTTTTTAAAATTTAAATCCATCCATATCTTCCGGTGCCTCCAAGCGCCCTCAAAATAGTAAAAAAAAATTGAAATTTTTATAAAAATTTATAATTTTTGCTTTTTTAATTTCTTTTAAACTATTTTATCAGCGGGATAAAAAGATGCATTTTATAGTATATTAACATTCATCCAAATAATTTTCGACTTTGATAAATTTCTTCCAATGCCCCAAAACTTTTAATTATTTGCCGAAAATCGAGTTTCATGCAAATTTTGAGCTAAAAAATACAAGTAAAATTAACAGTTAAAGAATAATTTATCTAACGTAAAACGTAGATCGAGAGGATGAGAAATCGTTCATCGTATTTTATTAAATGTATAAAATAAACTTTTTGTACTTTATTATTTGGAAGACAACATAGATAGAAGAGTTCTCAGCAATGACCAGCAATATTTATATAATATTTACATAAAAACATCATGTGGTGAATGCGGTTCTGATCTAACATTAATGAAACCTGGTCCAGTTTATCACTCAAGATGGCTAACAACTGCGTGTAGAATTTTAAGGTTATAAGTGGCTACAGAAAATCCTTTTGATAATCTCATTACTCTTACAGCATGTATTATGAAGGTATATGCACCTGTATGGTTCCAAATCAAAACGAAGCCATCCATAACTGAAGGAGCGCGTCGTATTTGGAAACTTATCATATAGTCTAGATATTTGGAACCCAATTTAAGAAAGATCGCAGATGCTGTTATTCAACAAAATAGTTTTTTTTTTTTTTTTTTTTTTTTTTTTTTGCCACCCTGAAAATTTGCTGTTGCCAATGCTCACAGATAACAGAGAGCATATCAGATCTTTAGCAATGTGAAAGCTAATTTATGCTATAAATAAAAAGAGAAAATCACCAGAAGTGAGAACTTTCAAAGTACCCCAAATAAACTTCAAAGCGAAGGATTATTTTGAACTTATTGACTGCCAACGAGTTGGACGTTTTGAACCACCTCTTTTGATGAATGTGCCTTGCGAAGAAATTGAGAATATGATAAAAGTCGTAAAAACGAATGAATGGTCAAAATTGAAATGAAAAAAACTTCTTTAAACAAAACTTCTTCTTTAAACTTTTTTTTGGTGTTTAAAGAAGTTTTTTTCATTTCAATTGTATATAACACCAGTTTCAATTTTATACATTGAATGGTCAAAATATCCATGCCATACCCAAGCGATTGAAAGATGCGTTCGACTAGTGTCTGAGGCATCAGAAACTGTATCTGGTCAAGAAAAAAGACACGGTTTTATATTGAATAGAATAAAATCAAGAAGCCATATAAAACACTATGATACCAAAAAAGGTTACAAACTTTAAAAATATGTAAATTTCCAAATTGAAGGATGTAAAACTTTTCTCTACGTAAGCTCAATTTTTGTAATTTTTATGATTCAGTGCTCTAATTTTTAAATTTATATGTCACTTATTATTGTAAAATTAATGTTATCTATAACCTTATACGTTATTAATTAAACTGTTTTCAAAATTTGTAAGTATTTTTCGTAAATTATAATTCTTAATACATTTTTGTAAAAATTTCAGTTTTTAATTATAATTGGTGCATCAAAGATGTGAATGGATTTTGATTAAAAAAATATATGGGAACTGCAGAGTTATGTAGTGTTGTAATAACAACTTTCCAACCCAGTGCCAAATGAATTTCAAAAAGTAAAGTAAAATAAAATAAAATAAAATAAAATAAAAATACTTTTTTTTAAGAAAATTTCAATTTTAAACTATTTTGGGGGCACTTGGGGCACCGGAAGATATGAATGAATTTTATTTTAAAAAAATATGTAAGCTAAGATAGATAAAAGATAGCTTTTGCACCCCGCGCCAAAAGTAATTAAGGAAAAATAAATAAACAAAAAAATATAAAAAAAAATCATAAAAAACTCAATTTTTAATTATTTTTGGGGCGCTTGGGGCACCGGAAGATATGAATGGATTTTAATAAAAAAAATCCTGTAAACTAGTATGCATAAAAGGCAACTTTTGCACGCCGCGCCGATAGTGATTTCTAAAAAAAAAATTTTTCCTATACTTTTCGATCCACCCTAATGTATAATAAAGCATAAAAATTATTAGAAAATTGTAATATCAGTTTATTCTTATCTAGTATTTTCTAAACGTCACTAAAAATTCTTTCTTAGCCTATTGTCATATGAATATGATTTGAATTGTATACAAAACAACAACATTTGTTATATTTAAGTCAATGAAATATTCGATAAACTCCAGTTAATCCATTTAGACAGCTAATGTTAATATTATTAACTCAAAAGTCATTTTCTCTAAAAATTGAAAATCAAAATCAGACCTGAAAGAGTTAAATCAGGTTAAAGCGTTAAAATAAAAGTAATACTGCTGAATATATATATCTATATTTGTAATATTGCGATTTATTTTCATTTTTGTAAATTTGCATGATTCTGTTCTACATCCCTTTCTGTCTTTCACAGAAAAACTCATCAAACAGATTAAAAAAGATAATAATTTAATATTGATAGTTATATATTATTTCTAGTTAAATTTGGTATGAGCGGATGTCAAAAAGCAGAAGGCTGGGATATACATGTTCATCAATCAATGTGTTTAATGCATGCATAAATGTATATGTATATATATTTGTGTTATGTGATATTTATAATGTTGCCAATGTGTATTTTTAAAAGTTCATAAGTGTTTTAAACACAATTGTTTTGAAAATATTATTTTTTTAAAAAGAATACTGTTTGTAAATAAATTATTTTTTAAATTTTATATTAATGCCAACAGAAATTATATTTATGTATAGCCATAGAAAAAAAATATCATTCTTTACTATTTCTGGAGCACATTATCGTGTAAAAATGCGGCTGGTACCAAACAGTTAGTATTTTAAATGTTATATTAATGCCGAGAGAGATTATTTTTATGTACAGTCATAGATAAAGAATACGATACTATTTTATTATCTCTAAAGTGCATCATCTTGTAAAAATGCGACTGGCACCAAGCAGTTAGTACTTTAAATCTTTTATTTATGCCGAGAGAGATTATATTTATGTACAGTCATAGATAAAAAAAAAGCGATCATATTTTATTATCTCTGAAGTACATCATGTTGTAAAAATGCGACTTTTACCAAACGGTTAGTATTTTTAATATTATATTAGTGCCGAGAGAGATTAAATTTGTGTACAGTCATAAATAAAAAAGAAAATCATATTTTATTATCTCTAAAATACATCATCTTGTAAAAATGCATCTGGTACCAAGCGTTTAGTATTTTAAATTTGTTATTTATTCCGAGAGAGATTAAATTTGTGTACAGTCATAGATAAAATAGAAAATCATATTTTATTATCTCTGAAGTACATCATGTTGTAAAAATGCGACTTTTACCAAACGGTTAGTATTTTTAATATTATATTAGTGCCGAGAGAGATTAAATTTGTGTACAGTCATAGATAAAAAATAAGATCATATTTTATTATCTGTGAAGCACATCATTTTGTAAAATTACGACTGGTACCAAACTATCAGTAATAAAGTCTAATAAATAATGCCGCGCTTAAATTTTTACTAGTTGGTGATCTACATATAGAGATTCCATATTAAAATGTAAGTTAAAAATTGCATTCTTATTCTTCTCCGGATTTTATACCTTCGGGAAGACATACGGTTAAATTGTTTACAAGAATTTAAAATTTGGAGCTTCTAAGCTCATTTTTAAGCGTAGTAAAACAGATTGGGGCGCGAATAATTATATAAGAACAAAACAAGACCTACTTGGTGTCATGTGCTGAAATTTTTCGTTCACATGTTTAAGGGTTACAGGTAAAGATTTCATTTAAACATTCACAGGTTACAGTATAATTTTTTTCAAAAATTTCATATGAACTAAATATTGTTTTGATAATAATCATTCGAAAAAATATAAATTTTCGCGTGAAGAAAACAAAACTGAAATTCATTTTTAGAAGTTTCAAATATTGCAACTAACTGCGTCAAATAACTTTTAAATTATGTTTCAAAAACAAACCTCTTTGAAGATTGACCTAAAATTAATAAACATGAATTTAACGTTAGATATTATATATATTTTTTTTAGTTTCAAGAAAAATCCTTCACTGGGATGCTTAAATATGGCATGCTTAAATGGTCATTTCCTAGCAATGGACACCCCATGTCCCCATTTCTTGCTAAAAGTTCAATTTCAGTAATGTTTATAATGCATTGACTGAAAACCTAAATAATCATGTTTAAATTTTAAATTACACTTAAGGAAAAGTGTTAGCGCCAAAACTTTTATAAATAGCTGCTTTTAAGTTATTTTATGTGATTAATAATTTTTCTCAATATTTTATTCTTTATTTTTTTCATATAAATTTGCCTTGCATATTTTATAATCTGGAAGCCCAATCACTTAGAAAGAAAAAAAAAGTTTAAGGAGAGACTTAAAGAAGAACTCATAGGGCTAATTCCCTCCTCATTTAAATAAAACAATTAAGTTACAGAAGTTAAAAATTTTTATTTTCCTAAATGTCTACTTATTTATGTGTGACTAAAAAACATAATTATTGTAATATTAAATGAGTTACAATAATCATGAAACAAGAAATTCTGCAAATGAGTTACTTCAAACAATATTTCCACAGTTTATTACTACCTTAATATTTAAAATGTCCAACTCACAGTATTATTCCGTTCATATTTGCAATATTATTACAAATAATATATCAAGTAGTCTGAAAGATAATTATAAAATTAGTGTGACGAATCTGTAAGTATACAAATACGCCGTTTTATTATTATTATTATTATCTTTTAAATACTACATTGTCTCAATAATTTGATAGACATGATAATATGATTGCATGATATTTAGTATTTTAAACCATCTATCTAAAATAATTAAAATACCTATCTTCTGATAACTACAATAAATGATGCAATCATGAATGATTATCATAAATATTGTATTAATTATTGGAATCCGAATTGTATATTTATTTGAAAATAACTATTTTGTTTAATTTTTATGCTTTCATTAAATTCTGATACTAAATTATAGTCATAAAAGAATTATATGTTAACAGAGTTAATTAATGTTTTCAGGGTTTGTTTTCAGTCATTTAATGTTTACAGGGTGTCCATAGCGGGAACAGAGATTGTCCATTACTGGAACAAAAGTTGTTTATTACTCGCATTTTAGGTTATTTGATATATTTCTGATATTTATAATTAAAGTTTGATTCTTGTTCGGTAATGAGAGTATGAGAATGGTTAAAGATTGTTGATAGATTAATATAATATTGAAAAAACTGGAATGTAATAATTAGAATCAATAAGTTAAATTCTATTTTCAAAGAAATCCCTTAAAGGATTTCATAATAGACACTTTCACTCTACATTAAGTAGAAATGAGTGTACATGAAATTTTGCTAAAACAGTGTCATTTTTTTTCAATTTTTTAAAATGTTAGATTGATGTTGCTCAAATTTTGTGTTTTTATCATCATTCTATGTTACAATTGAATTAACAATGTGTGTATTTATTTAATACCATACATTTTGTTAAAAATAAATAAATAAATAAATAAACAATACAAATACAAGAAATATTTTCAAGACAGTAACTGAACATTATGATTAAACTTCTAACTAAAATCTTTTTCTATTGTCTTGTGAATGCGTTGCAAGTGTGTTGTGCCAGGGAAAAAAAACTACAAAAAGTGTTGTTAAAAATTACAGAATTTTTTCATAAATTCAGTTGCTGATGTTTATTGGCAATATTAGTCAGCTCACTCAATAATCTGCAATGTTTTTCTATAAAGCAAACCTCTGATTCGTTTGTAAAATTGTGTAATTTCAAAGGCACTATGTCGAAAATGTTTTGCATGCGTTGTTTAATAGTGTTCTAAATTGTATGGTGTTTACAATGTATTGTTAATTTGGTGACTACCGGGTGTCCCAAAAATGACTGATGGATTTTAAAATTCAATATCTTGCAAACGGTGACAGCTATTTGAATTTTCTTTACCGGAGGATTATGTATGATGTGAGGAGTTTTTTTACCGTAATTTTTTATTTTAGTTTGCATCTCAAACAATAGGTGGCGCTGACGGCGATTGAAGGCCAGGTGATCAATGCTGAGTGAAGCGTCGACCTGGCCTTCAATCGCCGTCAGCGCCACCTATTGTTTGAGATACGAACTAAAATAAAAAATTACGGTAAAAAAACTCCTGACATTGTACATAACCCGCCTGCAAAAGTTTTTTAAATAGCTGTCACCGTTTGCAAGTTATTGAATTTTAAAATCCATCAGTAATTTTTGAGACACTCGGTATGTGTTGTATAGAACAACACTATTGTTTGAAAATGTTTTTATGAACACTTTTTGCAACACTATTTCAACACAATTAACAACACTATTTTTATTGACTATTTCTGGATAACAACAATTTTGCAATACACAATCACGATACAAAAGATATTTTGTATATAAAGTTTGCTAAATCATAACACATTTAATGTGTTGTAAATTTAGAGACAAATGTGTTCTAAATTATGTTTATTTTTGTGTGTTGAGAACTTGTGGTGAAGGTGCTCCAAATGTAGGCAGGTATCTGAAGTATTGTGCCATATTCTGTAGTGTTCCTTTATAATTGTTCTTATCTTATAAAATTCATATACATATATTATAGTGTTTGCCTGAAATTTTATAAGATGATATGTTTAATACAAAATTATTTATTTCGAGAAAAAGAAAACTTTTGTTTCATTTAACTATTAATAATGATACTTTTCATGTTTTGTAGTTATTTGCTCATACATCAATTATTAAACTTCACTCTGTAGTTAAATTACATCATTTGAAAAAAAAAACAAAAAACTCACATTTGTAAAATCATTCATAACTTATTCTATAAAGATCAAACACATACCAAAAAAATAAAAAATTACTTATTTTTTTACATGTAGGAATAAAATTTTATAAGGACTTTTAGTGATGTATTTTTAATATCATCATAGCATTTGTATTACTTGTAAATTTCATACAACAGCTCCATCAAAAATGTTTACCGTAAACTGTAAAGCATGAGTGTATTGAGACTAAAAATGGAAAATTTTCCAGGTCCAAAAGATAAATTTTTTAAAGAGAGCGAAAAAAGAAATACTCTTACTTCTGGTACATTTTTACCATAAAGAAAATAAATATTACTGTTTAGCGTACACTTTTTCCACAAAAAGATGACATAAAACAAACATATGAATAAAACATACTGCAACGTTTCGGTTTATTCTTCTAAATCTTCTTCAGGAGATTAATTTTTAAAATATAAATCGGCAGAAAACAATCAAATGATTGATAAAAGCATTGTAAAATAGCTACAATATTGTTCATCTGTTTATGATTTAGACTTATGGGAAGCTTTTCTTATACGGAAAAACTCTAGTAATTTGGTTAATGACTTGTCCAGTACTCCAAGATTTTCTGATGTCTGGTTTCCATTCCTGTGATGTCACTTCCCCTCCCCCCTCCTTTTCTCCTTGAATTGGACTCGTCAAGTGAGAAGTAACATATGATTGGTCTTCTCTGGGTGCGCGTGCCAGTTTACTTTTACTGTTGCTTTGCGACGTTTCATGGTCAGTTCGCCTTAGTGGCGAGCTCAGTTGCACGGTTTATTTTATTTTAATTAACGATGTGACTTTCTTTTACGTTTTACACTTTTTTTAGCACTGATGATGGGATTTTAGAAGTCCCGAAACGGCTGTATGCTTTTAACATCTTTTATTTTATAATATTTGTGCTCTTTAACGTTGTTTATTTATTTAGTTATAATCAAAGGATTGCATCATTAAAAATTAAATGCAAACTCGGGAAGATCCAATGGATTGGTTTAGTTTATTTTTGTCGGCCGATTATCTACGCCAGGAGAGGAGTGCCCTTCGTGGGGGTCCTTATAAGGGATCCTAATCTGTATTTACGTAAGGTTCTAAAAAAACCACGAAAACTCCGAACGTTTAGGCCAACAGCCGCGATTGGGTTCGAAACCTAGCACCTGCCGTCTAACAGTTGAGATGTCAGAACCTCTCGGCCACTGGTGGGGCGAAGACCCAATGGAAATATCATAAACATTTAAAAATTTACATATTGGCGCCATCTGTTATTTAAAGGAAAAAAGCAAAATGAGCAAGTGGAACTTTCCACTCCACTCCTTTTGGACTCTTTAAAAAGTAAATGACTAACTTTTTTTGTTTGGTGTTTTAATATCTAATGTTGGTCATTTTAAACATTTCTATTATTCATATTTTAAATATTTTTAAACTTGCTTAAAAACAAGCATGTGATATAAACAATAACAACATGATCAAGCTTTGAAATGGACACCGACTACCACGCATCTCATCACTGGCATTTTCGATGTTCTTCTCATCAGTTCTTGTGCACATACAGCGTTCTCTACTTTACTCTGTGTTGCACATTCAACATTCCTCACTTCATTTCGTGTGGCCCATTCAATCAGTTCATTTTTCTATAGTTTTTCAACTATTTTTACTAGCATTGACATTTCAAGAGTTTTCGAGTATTTGTTAAGCTTGGCGTTCAAGACACTTTTTCGTAAATAAATAACTACATAAATAAATAATAATAATATTTATAATTTTTGGTACTTTTAAAGTTTTCCATTTTTAGTTCTTAATTACAAATGATAATGTAAATTAAAAGAAAAAGATCATTATCTTAACTTAATTCATTTAGTAAAGAGTTGTGCGAAACACGAAAGAATTCTGAATCTAAAAACTAAATAAATAATACCCATTCCTTATTAGACACTGATTTCTGTTTATATATTTGACTGAAA
Source organism: Maratus speculifer (assembly GCA_964019185.1). Taxonomy (NCBI): domain Eukaryota; kingdom Metazoa; phylum Arthropoda; class Arachnida; order Araneae; family Salticidae; genus Maratus; species Maratus speculifer. The sequence goes on from OZ025298.1 coordinate 119,131,739, forward strand.
TTTGTCATTATTTTTTTTTAGATTTGACTTAAATAAGTTTTATGCTTTTTAGATTATCTTTTTCTCTCTCATTTTTTATACTTTCTAAAACTAAAAGTTTGAGCCTTTTTTGTTCTATGTATCATAATAATATCATAAGCGCTTCTACCATACTGAGAAGGGGAGGTTCTGAATTCGATGAGAGAGAATGCAGCGAACATTTGTGCCGTGGAACCTTTTGCTCAGCTGCGCAGTTGGCTACGACCTGCGATGATTCGAGAATTTAAGTGATTGAATGATTTTGACTTCAGTTCCTTTTAAGACTTATTTCTCGCAGTAAAATTTTTATATGCTTTCGAACTATAATTTAAAGAAATATGGATAATAATTAATATTTACTAAAAATAAAATTTAGAATATATATTTTTTTAGCATAAAATACATTTTTAAAGCAGGATTTTTTTTTTATAACTTAGAGTAAAAGAGAAAAAAAATATTTCTATAGACCAGAAATATTTTCTGTGTTTTAAAATTAATTACAGTTATTTCAATGAAAAGTCCATTATTTTAAATAATAAATTAAATCAAAATACGTGATATAAATCCCTTAATAAATATATAATTTTAAATTTATTATATTGTGTATATATTTAAAATATTTGATGATTTTTTAATCCTTTACCTACTCTATTATGACCTACTGCAATGTTTTTATGCATTACTTTTCAGCTACTAGAACGAAAATTAAAGGATTTACATATAAAAAATCTCCCATGAGAAATTTAATTCGTTAGAAGTAATTAATTAAAGTTGTACTTTAAAGTACAGTTAGTACATTACGTCTAAAATATTCTCGTGAAAAAAAACCCACACAATATTTTAAATATAATTTAAATTATTAAAAATGCTAAATAATAATATCACATTCGCAAACTAACAATAAAAAAGAAAATTCTAAACTGACATAGTTTTATTTTATACATGGAAAATAAGTAAAAGTTCCAATTTTAAAATTAAAATTTTTGAATATTAAAATAAAATTTTATTAATAAAATTTTATTTAAACTAAAAAAAATAATTAATTAAAAATTATTATTATTAGGTTTCGACTTAGTTACAATCCTTTAATTATGCGTCGCTTATATTTCAGGGGACATGTTCTCTCACATCTCTAAATATCCAATATATGAATTTACATATGTAATTTCTAGAATAGAAAAAAGAACCATTGCGAATAATTTTTATATTTCCTACTAAAAATAATAATGAAACAGAAAAAAAAAATAGTTCGAAAAATATTACTACACTAGAATTTAGTATTTCCATAATAAAGCAGATAAAAACGACAGATAATTTACAGGCGAAAAATAAACAAGAAGTTTTTCTCCACTACCCAGTGTTCTTGCGATACTTATAAGTATTGAAAATTAATTCATCTGTTTAATCAAACACATATACCTTTCAGTTAAAATAGCAAGTCAAATGGTATTCTAAAATCATATTGAACTCATAAAAAAAATCCAATACTTATGCTCTTTAATATGTTTCCAGCAATGAAAAGACAAGCGTGACCATCTATTTAAAATGTAAAAGAAAAAAAAAGTTTTTTTTCTACTACCCAGTGTTTTTTCGGTACTTATATGTACCGAAAATTAATCCAACTATTTAATCAAATACAATATACCGTTCAATTAAAATAACAAGTCAAGTGGTATTCTAATATCATATTGAACTCATAAAAAATCGAGACTTATGCCCTTTATTATATTTCCAGCAATGATAAGCGTGACAATTGTTTTAAAATGTTGGTGTACAACGCATCAACTATTTCAAAGAGAACCTCCTTCCTTACTAAAATAATGAACCTAGAACTGTTACTGCAATGTATCTTGAAAATTTGTAGTTGAAATTGTTTTTATTTTTTTAAATTACAATTATTATATTAGTAATATTCACTACGGGATGGAAGTTCAAAGTAAATGTATTATCGTCAGTTGATAAGGGTTTAAAAATATTACTTTAATTTTTTTTATTTTAATTTTTTATGATTTCAGATTCTCGGTTTTGTAATTATTACTTACTTAATAACTATTTTTTTAATGTAATATCTATTTAGAACTTATCTATTATATCTATACATAGACAATTATTTTAATTAAAAACTTAAAAACCCAAGATTTAAAAATTTAATAATTCGTTGTTAAAAATAATACATTTTGAAATATTAATATGATACTAGAAAAGTTACCATTAAAAAATTAAAGCAGCGTGTGATATTTTTATACAACTTAGTTTAATCTATTTCATTGTCAAAAACATATAACTTATTTATGTAAATGATATTAAATAAATTTTTAAACCAGCATTTTTAGTGATATAAAGTAACAAATTACATTAAATCGCTAAAAACAGTTATTAACTAGACAATATCTACAAAACTAAAAATCTGATGTTAAAAATTTAAAAGAATATTTTTAAAAAATCATAAAATATTATAAATATATAAAAATAATCTAAAATAGTATATTTATTCATGAATTAATATAAAGCAATATTTTTTTTCTCTGGAAAATACTAAAACATCCATTGAAATAATAATAAAAAGAATCATATCGCAGAAAATGTTTCTGCTCTGTAGAAATATAAATTGACAATTTTCTCTCCTTTTCCTTAATCTAAAATATTTAAACATTCAAAATTTTATAGTTAAAACCGTACTTAAGTACTGCAAAAAATATATTTACTTTATATTTTTGCAAATTTCATATATTATTCATATTATTTCAATTACGGTTCGAAAAAATAATTGATAAAAACTTGCATTGTAAGAAATAAGTCTGAAAAAGATTAAAACTCAAAAAAACTTTTTATAAGCAAATTCGGTGCCCTGAGTTGTGAGCGAAATTAATCCTTTTATAAATGTAACGTAAAGTGCTATATTTATTTTCTCAAGATCTTTTGGATATTGTGCTTTATAGGTCTCATTTATTCATATACCTACAATATATTATCGATATACAAGAGTTCTATTACATACTAAATACTCATTCTATGTCACCGACGTAGGAACTTCCCCTTGTGAGTTCATAATGCACATATATCATTGTTTGAAGTCCGAATTCGATGTTATATTTGAAAAATCTGTAACACATTTTTTTAAATGCTTGTCTGCTATCTTTTTATCTTTCTCAATGTTGATGTCAAAGCTTTTTTTTCAGAATTTTATTCTTAAATGTGTATTTGATAATCATATAAATGTAAAATGTGCAATTGAAATTATTTCTCATCGGATTTTTTTCTGCATTTATTAATGCTTTGTCCTATTATATAATGATTTCAAGTAAATGTACATCAAATAATTAAATGTTTAATATGTATATTTGTTAATTCAGAGTATGATTTATTCACTATGATACTCAAAATTTCATTGTTTCATGTTAAAAATGTACAGTGAAGAAAAATAAATTGTCATGATGGTTATATTGGTCTTGTTTACTTTTAAGTAACCTTTACAATGCTTGTCGCATTGTTAATCCTTTCGTGATCAATTTTTTATTTTATTTTTTTCAAAAAAAAAAATTAAATTTGAATAATTATGTTACAGTAAAACCTCAGTTATTCGACAAGCATGGAACTAAAGTATTTTCGGTTAACCGGGATTCCGTAAGAATTTTCGAATAAGCGCGGTTCCGTAGGAATTTTGAGTAACCGGGAGGATTATGGTGAAAATTGCTTGATGAAATTCATTGGTCGTAATTTAAACAAAGTTGTAATAAAAATGGAACGATGCAAAGGTAAAAAACAAAAGAAAATCAAAACATATTTTGTAAGAAAATGAAGTACAGTATACGTGTCTAATAAAGTGCCCGAAATTACGCAATGTATCAATTAAGTAACTTGACTCTGTTTATTTATTACGTAATCAATATGCTTTTTTAACTCTATTTCTACAGGTATCCATTAACGCCTTTCAAAGTATTGATTTTTGTTTATTTTGCTTCTAATTTTTAAAACTAATAAATATTAAAACAGCACTTCAATGTATAAAAATTATTAGGAATTGTTTTGATCTAAAACTTACAAATAAAATCGTAATCATAAATCAAAATATGTTAAAAAGTGTCAATTGAAATCAGTAAAAGTAGTGTTATTAATAAAACTTTTTCACTTTTAAAAAAGACTTATATAGACTAAAGGAATTTTAAGGCCTTTCGGTTATGGCGATTTTCGGATAACCGAAATTCGATTGACCGGTATTCTACTGTATTTGCCCTGTATAAAAATATTGGATCAAAATATTTTTCTCTTGGATATAATTTCATAATGTCATTCATAAGTTATGTAACAAAAATTGCTCTAAAAATGACAACCTAATCTTATATAATTACTAAAGTACTTATAATACACAATCAAAATTATTCAGTGATATAACCTGTTACAATACTTTTAATAAATTTTAGAATTAGTGATTATTTTATACAGAAAAAGTTGAGCTCCTTCTAAGCATTATCGACAAAACATGTTACAGTCTCATGTAATAACAAATAAAAACCGAAACAGATTTCACGAACTTAAATCTTATACTATAATGCAAGCAAAAATTGTGTGTGTGTAAATTTTATCTCAAAAACGGCTCTAACGATTTTCGCAAAAATTTGGATTTTACCATTTTCGGGCACGAGAAGACCATTGGGTTAGGTCACATGTTCGAGAAAATTCGATTATTGGGTCATTTTGGGTCATAATGGATCAAGATCAAGCTATTTATATGTACAGAACGGCTGGATCGATTTTAAGGAAATTTTCTATCCAATCGTTTTTTGGCACAACAAAACTATTGGGCTGGGTCACATGTTCGAAAAATTTCGATTAGTGGGTCAATTTTGGGTCATTATGGGTCAAGCCATTTTTATCTAAAAAACGGCTCTAACGATTTTGACCAAATTTTATATTGTATCGTTTTGGATTACAAGAAGACCATTGGGTTAGGTAACATGTTCGAGAAAATTCGGTAAGTAGGTCATTTTTGGGGTCATTGTGGGTCATGCTATTTTTATGTAGAGATTTTCTCACGCAATTTTGACTAAAAATTGCATTCTATGGTTTTCGGGCACGAGAAAAACATTGCGCTAGGTTACATGTTCGAGAAAAAATTTTAATGGGTCATATTGGGTCAGCCGACAAAAATCTCCAGTCACACACAAAAAAATTATGGTGGCGACATAATCTGTCGCTCACAAAAAACTGTGTACATTTTTTTTCTTTTTATAGTTCTAATATATGAGGTAGTGATGGAAAATTCCATTAGAATATTCACAGGAGAGAAGGACTAGTGAAATATTTCTTTAACGAGGCGTTCAACAGATGAACAACTATCACAATCAGAGACTTAAATATGTTTTGTGTGGCTTTTTGCTTCTTTAAAAACACAATACTTTTTGAGTTATAGATCACTGTTACTTTTGATAAGTCAGATACTTTTTTCATATGGTTATAGATATACATTTAAATGTGTCTTGTTTAGATTGTGATATATTTGGCTTCAATAAAGTAATTTCGGCATAAATAACCTAAAATGGCAACCCAATAGCTACAATAAAGTGTCAGGGTGGTTTATATATACTTACACAGGGAATTGACAGATATAGACCAGTCTTTCTTTTGGAGGAGACTGACCATAAAATCTTGAATTTAAAGTCTAGCTTTAAAAAAAACTGAATTTATAATACTAATGATTGTGTATTTCTGTTTCCAAAAAAAGTCAAGCACATATTTTAGAAATGATTGATCTCTGACATAAATATAAAAATTCAAGAAATAAGTTAGAACGAAGATGACAATTTAGAAGATTGGAACGGAATGATTTTGTGGGGATACGGCTAAAAATAATACGAAAAGAAGCAAAAAGTAGATTAGATACTGTGTGTTTTTGGTTTGTTTTAGCTTCATGGAGAAAGTTCACTGTTTGAAGTAAAATGCGATAATTGTGGGAAGACATTAAGTACAAAGAAAGATATTACTACAAAATTATGTTAAATCTTAGTACATAAAACTTGTTTTTAAATATCTACTAAAACATTAAGATTTCAAAAAAGTTAACTTTTATAGGTATATATTAAAAAATAAAATAATAATTCATGTAAACTCAATGTTCAGTAATTTAATTGTAAATAAATTCAATTAGTAAGGAATCAATTAGTAAGGATTCAATAAGTAATGAAAGTAAATTTTTATAAATTTAATATACTATATTGCCATTGATTATGGGACACTTGCGATTTTAGACATTTTACTAAATATCTAGAAAAATACATGAGGAATCATCTCGAAACTCTTAGTGTATAAACATAATAGTATAAGTCATACATCTCCGTGAAGATTTTTTACCGAAACTCCAAAGGGGACCGTCAACAAATTAAAAAAGAATGAATATCTTTTGAATAACCCTGTCAAAACTAATGTAGCAAAAGCGCTCAAACTCTAGATTGTGATTGAATGCCTTATTGTAATAAGCCTTGTTCATTTTTATGCAAATAGCATGCATACTCGCAGAGTAATTAAGGTTTTTATAAAAATGATCCCCAATTTTTCCAAGTTTTTTCGTTATAATTTTCAGAGTTCTTAATATAAAATATTATTTTTTTTCAGAAAATATGACAAACAACATTGTACACAGTACCCTGTAATCAGAATTTAAAAATAATGAAAATTGTATAAAAAAGGAGTTGGTTTACTAAATAATTTTTTTCTGCGCATGCGTCAACGATATCAAAATTTCATTTGCATATTATGTTAGCTAAATGTATAGAGCAACTTTTGTGAAAGTCACAAAATCATAACTTGAAAATTCTGACAATAATCGTCAATTGAATAAGTCGAAAATCCATTATTCTCAAATTGAAGCAAAAACAAGAGGGGTTGTATCCATACATTCATTGATTAGTGTCAATATAGAATACACAATATGGGATGTACTACTGCATTTGGATAAAATCCCTCATTTTTTTGCTTCATTTTGGAAACAACGGATTTTGTCCTTTTTCTATAAACGATTACTTTCAGAATTTTCAAGCTATGATTTTGTGAATTTTAGAAAAGTTGCTCTATACATTTAGCTAACATAATATGCAAATGAAATTTTGATATCTTTGACGCATGCACAGTAAAAAATCATTTTGTAAACCAACTCATTTTTCATATAATTTTTATTATTTTTTAATTCTGATTACATGGTACTGTGTGCAATGTTGTTTGTCATATTTTCCGAAAAAAATATTATTTTATATTAAGAACTCTGAAAATTATAATGTAAAAACTTGGAAAAATTTGGGACCATTTTTATAAAAACCTTAATTACTCTGCGAGTGTGCATGCTATTTGCATAAAAATGAACACAGTGTATTACAATAAGGCAGTCAATCATAATAGAAAGTTTGAGCGCGTTTGCTACATTAGTTTTGACAGGGTTAGTCAAAAAATATTCATTCTTTTTTAATTTGTTGACGGTCCCCTATGGCATTTCGGTAAAAAATCTTCACGGAGAGGTATGACGTATACTATTATATTTATACACTAAGAGTTTCGAGATGATTCCTCATGTATTTTTCTAGATATTTAGTAAAATGTCTAAAATCGCAAGTGTCCCATAATCATTGGCAATATAGTGTATATGTGCGATTATTTCAATATTTTATTGTGGTCATTTATGTGCGATTATTTTAACTTTTTATTGTAACCCATCTTATCTGTAGTAATGCAAGTTATAATGACGACATTGTAAAAATTTAGAAAATTTTTTATAAAAATTTCGTTAAAGATTATCATTTTTGCGTTAGGACTATTTTCAGAAACATCATGCACTAATCACATATAATATTAAAAGTAATGCATTTGTAATTATATGGCTTTTAAAGCTCGAAGAAAATGCGTTGTCTATTTCTTCCGTAATTATCCTAGAATAATTCATTTTAAACAACCCCGAAAACTTGTTGTTAAATCACAATTAATATAATTACAAACTTTGTGTAAACAACCATAACCTCTTCAGACGCCAGGGTATATTTATGTACCTTTTTATTTCAGTTAGATTTATATTAACAATTTAAAAGAGATTAAACCGCGAAATGAAATTAAATTTATTTTTTACATAAACTTTTTATATATGGGGAGTAAAATAGTACATTTTTTCGACAATATCTTAGAATTTTTTTAATTAATTTTATATTTTGCATTGCAAAAACTTTCAAAAACTTAAAATAAATATATATTTAATATTTTTTTATTACTAATGAACACTACAAATTGCATCTTAACATGAAAATAATATACGATTCCTTTTTGAACATTTCTGCTGCTAGCCATTTCTGTGTAATACGTAGTTTGCTAAAACAGCGATATAAGAAACAAATTCATACTTTCTTTAGTTCTGTTGTCTGTAAGGTTCGATTCACACCAATTTCTTTCTGTTTCTTTTACATTTTTTATATAAGCGAAAAAAAATGTACAAATGTGTTTAGTATAGGATACATCAGGTCTGAAGATGATATAATCAAAGCAATACGTAGGAGACGAACGAACGACGGAATAACATTAAAACTAGTCGTTGGGTGTCATCATAATACTTACCCATCATGGATATGCATAATATAATATATGAAAATAAAGCATGTGTAAACTATTTATAAAATGCATTGATATTCCAAAACAAAGTTTAAATGCATATTTAAATACTTTTAATATATATAGCAATGTTCTATTAATGAATTGCTAATGAACTCATTTCGACAAATTATATAAAATGCCAAGCTTTTCAAGTAGTACCAAATTGCGTAAAAGAAACATCCTTATAGTTCCAAAAATAATAATCATATGAACTAACAGTTTACTGCGTTGCATTAAGCATCTCATTTCCAATTAAAATATATCTTTTAATTGAAATTAGAATGAAATACAGGGTCATGAATTATCGAAGAATGTGAAAAACAGGATTACATATATCTTGGCAATTAATAATCCGATTGACTTCGTTGTTTATGCAAGATTTGTGTTATTTTATTGTCTTTTACGTCCATTCCTTAAAATAAAATTTTCGAAATTTTTTATGTACCTTTCATCAGAACGAATTTTTCGAGAGTCCAAAAAATAGTTCCGGATAATCGAGTTCAAGCTTTTGTCCCATTCTTATATATTAAAAAAATGCAAAATTTCAAGTCTCTATCTCGATTTGTTCGGGAGATAGAGCGTTTAGAGACACACAGACAGACGGACGGCATTTTTTTTTTCTAAAAATATGTTTTTCGGAATCTCCAATATCTAAAAGGTGTAACCCTGTCAAAAAAGTTTTAGTTTTTTAAAACGATTGCAAGACTTACCTTATCCTATATATGATGGGTAATTAATAAAAAATCTGCACTAAAAATTTCTTTTTTTTTTATTTTCTCTTAAAATGACATTAAATCATATTTCTATCTTAGGTAAAATAAGAAGTGTTAATTATTATGTTTTAGTTTGTTTTCAAAATCTAGCTTTCAAGTAATGGTTGTTATGGATAAGATTTTGATAAAAATTGCGTTTTTACTTTATGATTTTCTTTTCTTTTACTATTTATCCTATTTAAATTGTTATAACTCAAGAATCGTTAAAAATAAATGGTTCAAATTTGAACTATGTCTTTTTCAATTGTTTTATTTTAATTTTAAAAGCAAAGTTGAAAAAATACTTACTTTTAAAAACATGTTTCTAAAAAATGTTACATCATTTTTTTTTCAAATTTTCACTCTAAACGTTTAAAATTTTTATATAAATTTATATTTTTAAGATGCTGAATCAAAATTAAAGCTTATAAATTTTTCTCCATTTATGTGAAAAAAAATAGACGTCTACAAATAATATTTCGAGTTATAAGATTTACTCCAATTTAATAAATTATTAAAATTTAATAAATTTTAAACTATTTTTTAAAAGATTATGATACGTTATATTAAGAGAGGTTTTTTACTAATGATACGGTTAACAATTAAAAAAATATATAAACCTTAATTCAATAAATAAAAATTACTTTAAAATGTATACTGTATCCCCTAAAACACGTCAAAATAAGAAGGAGAAGGTCATAAATGAAATTTGACAATTTTTCATTTGTTATCTTGTCCCTCTGAAGACACATTTTGGCAGTAAAATAGCAAATAAAGCCTTTGTGCACAAATGTTTAAAGATATAAAACCAACGATTATAAATGCACAAATAAATATATATAAATATGCTTTAGATTGCCTCAAGAAAAAGCTCTGTGAATTTCCTTTTTCCTTTTTAGAAATCGAGGAGCTCATTCATGAGCTCCTCAGGAGCTCAGCTCGAGGAGCTCATTACTCGTGCTTGCTTATCGCAAAATACTTTTGTATTTAACGGGAATTTCTTTCGTATGATTGACGGTTTGGCTATGGGTTCCTCTTAGTCCGACTTTATGCGATTTGTACATGCATTATTTTGAAATAAAATTGTTTGAGGTCTTAAAATTTCCATTCTATGTTCGTTACGTAGATGATATCTATGCTTTACTTGAAATTAATTCAGATATAAATCATATTCTCTCTGTCATGAATTCTATTGATTCTTGCATTCAATTTACTTTTGAAACTGAATCGAACAATTGCCTTTCTTTTCTGGATGTTCTTGTTATTCGCAATGAAGATAATTTTCAGAATACTGTCTTTCGCAAACCTTTTGCGGTCAGTCTTCCACCTCACAGATATTCTTCTCATCCTCCTAACCAGAAAGTTGCGGCTTTTAAAACTTTTGTTTTCCAGTTTTTCAATATTTGTTCAACTCCTCAGTTAATCAGTGATGAACTTAATTATCTAAAAGCTATTACTGTTGATCGTGGTTTTTCCCCTAGTATTATAGATTCAATTCATAGAAAATAGACAAATTCCACCCAGTCTGAAAGAAAAAACTTTAATTCGAACTCCAATGCTTTGGTTGTTTTTCCTTTTCCCCCAAAATCAGTCAGGAAGTTGCTAAAATTTTAAAAAGGTTCGATTTCAATGTTATTTTTTCTCCTGTTAATAAAATTGCTTTTTCAAATCTTAAGCACCCCATTGATCGCTTAGGTAACTGGTGTATTTACCAAATTTCTTGCCAATGTGGTCTTTCTTATATTGGTCAGACTAAACGTGCTCTCAGATTTCGTTTAATGGAACATAAAAGGTATGTCAAAAATCAAGAGCTTAAACGTTCCTCTATTGCTCAACATTATTGGTCTTCACAACATAAGTTTAACTTTTCTTCAGCCACCATCATCCATAAAAGTCCTTCCATTCTTGATCTTGATTTTTGGGAAGCTTACCACATCATAAAAAATTCTCACTTCTTAGTCAATGACTTATCTAGTATTCCTTATTTTCCAAGTATTTGGAAATCTTTAATTTAATACTTTTTTTTTCACTCGCTTTTTAGTTTTTGTTTTGCTTGTTCCCCGTTAGATGTCGGTACTTTTCCACCCAGTTGTTTTGTCTGCTTTCTTCTAATTCGTTGCTTTTCTTTAGGCGGGATTGTTCCCATAGCGGGTATATAAGCCTGCGTCTCTCTGTCTCTTTGCTCAGTTTTGCTATTTTTTAGCTCGCTGAGTTTTGCACTGATGAAGAATCTCGATAGTAGATTCGAAATAGCTATTTGCTACCTTCTCATACTTTATTTGTGCATTTATAGTCGTTGGTTTTCTATCTTTAAACACTTTAAACAAGGCATTGTTTGCTATTTTAATGTATTTGGCGCCAACGGGCCTTGATTCCGCTATTGCTCTTTTTATTTTTCTTCTCTGTGCTATGTCACAAATCAATAGATTTTGTAATTTATGGCTGGAAAAGTATAGGTTTTTGGAGCACTTACATTTTCTACGTGACTGTAGACGCAAGAAAGTTATTCCTAGATTCATTTCAATACGGTGTAATTTATTTAATTCAAGTAGGATAGATAAGGTCTTATTTCGATCTAAATTAGCTTTTTTAAGGGCTTTGATTCAAGAGACTCGCCAGAACATTGCTCATATAGAGCGCGAGTTATATTACTTACATATCTCTCTTGGTAATTCTTCTTCTGATTTTGATTCTATAGACAGAATTTCATGGAATAGAGTCCTCAAAACTTCTTCGAATCATTGCGCAGTTCCAAAAAAGAAATTTAATACGCTTTGTAATAATTCTTTGGCCAACAACTCTATAAATTTACTTACTGTTAACAAAAATGCTGTTGTCAATCTTTCTAGTGTCGCTTTAAATAATAATCAGCTAAATGCTCTAAAATTAAACAACAATTTCTCTGTTTCTGCCCCTCTTTCGTTACCCCGTCTGATTGCTCGTATTTAAAGAGCCTTTAAGCATAGCGCTATTTCTCCTTCTCAAAAAGAGTCTATTAGGCATCTCATTGCCAATACTGTTGATTTCAATTCGAATGTTTATAAGCCAAATCTTAATAGTTCAGTTAAACATTGTCTAAAAGGTTTATGTTCTGATCCGTATTTGATCATAACTAAGGCTGACAAAGGTGGTCAGATTGTTGTTCTTGACAAGTCTTCATATTTAGAAAAATCCCATAAATTAATTAATGATGGTCCCTATGTTGATATCCACAAAGACCCTTCCTCTAATGAAATTGCTACTATCAAATCTGCCATTAAGTCTTCACACATTATTCCTGCTAAATTAAAGAGGTCTCTTATTCCTTCAATTGCTCATTGTGCCAGGTTTTATGCTTTACCTAAGGTCCATAAACCTGACATTCCTTTTAGACCCATTGTTTCCAGTATCAGTACGGCTTCTTATAAACTTGCAAAATATCTTGTTTCCATATTTTCTCCTCTCTCAAGCAGTAATTCTTTCACTGTTAAGAATTCTTTTGAATTTGCTAAGAAACTTCACAGTTTTAAGCCACAAGGCCACATGATGGTTTCTTTTGATGTTAAATCATTTTTTACTAATGTTCCTGTCGAAGGTGCTTTAGATTGCCTCAAGGCTCTGTGAATTTCATTTTTCCTTTTTCGAAATCGATTAGCTCATTCATCTAACTCGTGCTTGCTTGTCTCAAAATAATTTTATATTTAACAGGAATTTCTTTCGTATGATTGACGGTTTGGCTATGGGTAATCCTCTTAGTCCGACTTTATGCGATTTGTACATGCATTATTTTGAAATAAAATTGTTTGAAGTCTTAAAATTTCCGTTCTATGTTCGTTACGTAGATGATATCTATGCTTTAGTTGAAATTAATTCAGATATAAATCATATTCTCTCTGTCATGAATTCTATTGATTCTTGCATTCAATTTACTTTTGAAACTGAATCGAACAATTGCCTTTCTTTTCTGGATGTTCTTGTTATTCGCAATGAAGATAATTTTCAGACTACTGTCTTTCGCAAACCTTTTGCGGTCTGTCTTCCACCTCACAGATATTCTTCTCATCCTCCTAACCAGAAAGTTGCGGCTTTTAAAACTTTTGTTTTCCGGTCTTCCAATATTTGTTCAACTCCTCAGTTAATCAGTGATGAACTTAATTATTTAAAAGCTATTGCTGTTGATCGAGGTTATTCCCCTATTATTATAGATTCAATTCATAGAAAATTGACAAATTCCACCCAATCTGAAAGAAAAAACTTTAATTCGAACACCAATGCTTTCGTTGTTGTGCCTTTTTCCCCAAAATCAGTCAGCAAGTTGCTAAAATTTTAAACAGGTTCGATTTCAAAGTTATTTTTTCTCCTGTTAATAAAATTGCTTTTTCAAATCTTAAGCACCCCATTGATCGCTTAGATAACTGGGTTATTTACCAAGTTTCTTGCCAATGTGGTCTTTCTTGTGTTGGTCAGTCTAAACGTGCTCTCAGATTTCGTTTAATGGAACATAAAAGGTATGTCAAGAATCAAGAGCTTAAACCTTCCTCTATTGCTCAACATTGTTGGTCTTCACAACATAAGTTTAACTTTTTTTCAGCCACCATCATCCATAAATGTCCTTCCATTCTTGACCTTGATTTTTGGGAAGCTTACCATATCATAAAAAATTCTCACTCCTTAGTCAATGACTTATCTAGTACTCCTTATTTTCCAAGTATTTCGAAATCTTTAATTTAATACTTTTTTTTCACTCGCTTTTTAGTTTTTGTTTTGCTTGTTCCTCATTAGATGTCGCTACTTGTCTACCCAGTTGTTTTGGCTGCTTTCTTCTTATTCGTTGCTTTTCTTTAGGCGGGATTGTTCCCATAGCGGGTATATAAGCCTGCGTCTCTCTGTCTCTTTGCTCAGTTTTGCAGTGATGAAGAATCTCGATAGTAGATTCAAAATAGATATTTGCTACCGCCTCATACTTTATTTGTGCATTTATAATCGTTGTTTTTCTATGTTTAAACATTTTGGCAGTGGTTGATGGCGAGCTGTTGTATTTTGAACTCTCAAACTCGTCCTGTTTATTTATTTAATTTATGGCGATGTATATAAAGTTCAATTATTTTAATTTTATTAATAATTTATATTTACGTATGAAATTCTAGATAAATACTGGAGTGTAAAAGTGGAAACTAATATTGCTATTTTCAATAAACTGTTAGAAATTTTGAAAAAAATGTAAATTACTTAAAAAAAAGTTATATATTTTTTTCAAAATGTTGATATTTAAGCTTTAAAAAAATGTCAGTTTATCTAAAAATGTAAGATTAGCTAAATTGCTACAATGTGTCAATATAAAATCGTACATAATCATATTTTTAAAAGCTGTTAAAACTTCATTGAAACCTAAATATTGATTTTAATTTTCGTTAATAAGCTGCGAACGTCTCTGTGATGTTCAAGGTCTCACAACAGCAAGTAAACATCCAAGAACGATATGTTGAAAACTTGTTAAAAGCATTCATTTTAATTTGTAATAACTCAAAGCTTTTATTTAACATTAGACGTAAATAACCTGAAGCCAAATGCTGTCAAAGTTTTTGAAAATTGTCAGATTTATTTTAATTACGTGTCTTTAATATTCTAATAAAGAAGTTTGAGGAAAAAATCAAAAAAAAGTAAAATGCATGTGAGTTACGTATAACATAATGATGTAATGAATATTTTATGAAATAAATAATTTAGTTTTTGCTTCGTGTTTTATAATGCTAAGAATATCGTATTTTGATAAACTGATAGTTTCTGTTTTGAAATTTGTTGTGTCATGAATTGTACATTCTGTTGTTATCTAAATTCTGAGAAAGAAAATTGTACTTTTCGATTGTATGAGTTTTTCATTTTACTTAATATTTAATTGGATTCCCCGTTTTCTCGTTCGTGTTTTATAATGCTAAGACTATTGTCTTTTGGTAAACTGATACTTTCTGTTTTGAGATTTGTTGTGTCATTAGTTGTACATTCTGTTGTTATCTAAATTCTGAGAAAGAAGATTGTACTATTCGATCGTATGGGTTTTTCATTTTACTTACTATTTAATTGGATTCTCCGTTTTTATTTTTTATTATTGCTCAGTTTGATTTTAATCCCCAAAGTCTATGTTTAGTTACATTAAATACTCAAAGCTTTTAGATTCCAAAATCTTTGCAAATAAAAATTTTTTGCTTCATTAACCAGATGAGCATTAATTGTATCATTACCTTCAGAGTTTAGTTTTATAACTTTCATGTAACCCAAAAGTGTATTAGCTATATATAAATGATCACTAATTTCTTCAACATTGCCACCCTTCACATTCCAAAAATAAACAGCTCCAAGTAAAAATTGTACCTTCGATTCCTTGGTGGATATCTCTGCTAACCTCCCTCTTTATACTATCATCATATTTTGCTATTACGAAGTCAGAATTGGTAACCTTGAAAATTGTTGCGGTAATAAAATCGGTAGTTTAACATTTATACCCAACGGCTCAACATAGTAGCTCAACATTTATGAAAAGACGATCATTCATTTTACTTCGAAATTTAATTTTAAAAACATTGTATTGTTCTTTGCGATCTTGATCAATAGCGATAACTGTCATATTTTGTTTCTTAAAACAGACAACTTTAATTCGCGAACGCCACAAATCCTTTCTTCACAAAATTTCCTTCTGAGCAGATATAAAGAAAGCATTCTTAGAAATCCAGAAAGACGACGAAATTAGATTTTTTAAGGCTACTGTGGTTTGACAATTTCACTATATTCAAAAATCTATATGTTCAAATTAATAAAATTTACATACTTAAATGCGTAAGTTTCTAAAATTAGACAATTTAAAAAAAAATACGCACTTTTTTGCAACATTTTAACTACTTTTATATGTATTTTAATTTATAAAAATAAGTTTGTTATCACTTGAAAAAGTCAAATAGATGTTTGAACGGAGAAAAATGCTTAAATTTACGTGATTGGAATATTATTATATTTTACCCATAACTATGTATACAGAGATAAGTGTGTAAAATTCCAAAATTACCCACTTGTCAAAATATTACACACTTTGAATTAAACAATTACGAGTTATTTTGGTGTGTATAGTCTATGACATTAAGTCTGTAAGTTGTACTAGTTAATAAATTCAAACAAGTGTGTAAATGAAGTAAATATCTGCATTTACACTAACAAAAGTGGTACAAAATTATGAGTGCGTAAATCTTAAACAATGTAGATGTTATAAGAGGGATAGAGGACTTAATAAAAATACTGGCCTTCTATTTTTATTCAGTGATACGTTGCATAAATATTGTACTGTAAGAGCTTTTTCAAAATAAAGAACAAAAATGTTTACTTTTTTGTAAGATGCTTTGCCCCCATCCCCATTCCGTTTCAGCTGTGTTAGAAGTACATTAGTATTCAAAGGAAATCATAATTTAAAAAATGTATCAGGAATTTGAAATGGAATTTTAATCACTCACATGACAAAATATTCTTAATTCCTTTTCCTTTTAGTGCATATTTATTCTATACCCTTACAGTAGGGCTACTAGATTTACGAGCTGAAGCATCCGCCATTGATGTGCCTTTGGGTTTACCATATGTACCCAGCGCCCATCAGCTTCTATGTAAACAGAGAGCAACGGTGCTGCATTTTGACAGTTATTTTCTATTAAATACACGTTATAATTAAATACGAAATTTATGGTAAGGTTTTGCTCTGCTATGGATTATTCAAACCATTTTAGAAAAGGACACAAGACGTTCCAGTTTCTGGAAGAAAACACAAGACGAACAAAGTAAATAACTAGCTGTCGCGTCGAAATAATTGGCGCGGTTTTTGAAAGCGCCAAATTTAAAAGTCGGTCAAAACTTGTAAAAATAAATGATGATTGCGATTCTTTTAGATTTAATTTTTTATATCTGTATTTATATAATTCTAGTATGATAGCGGTTCCCAATCAAGGGTATGCATGCTCTTGGGGATACGTTAGAGGTTTTCTGAGGGCATGTCTTAAATAAGTAATGGTTTAAATCCCAAAAATGTTAGAAATGATAATGTAATTTTTTATCGATTTATTATATGATTGAGAAAAGATAATTACTAATAAGAAAAATTGCACGAGTATTATTATTATTGTAATTTATTTATTATTATTATACAGTATTAGATATTTTTATTATATAAATTAATTATTTTATTATATTAATGTATTATATTATATTATAATTATATAATTTTTTGTAGATATAAATATAATATGATAATATGTAGCGTAATAACATATTAATACATAACTTTATAGTTAAAAAATAATAATATATAAATTGTTATATATAATTAAAATTATAAATAATTTAAAAATATAAATTTAAAAAATATAAATATAAATAATATAAATATAATTATATTATACAGGGTGTCTATAAAAGAACTCCGGGGTTTTAAAAATTCATATCTCACTAACTATAAAAGATAGAAAAATTTAGTCGATTTCTCTGAAAAGAGTAGCTCAAAAAGTTTTACTCATACGAATTAGGAATGTTTGCATCAACTGTTGGAGGCGCTGCAGGGTGTTGACCTTGAAATGATGGCGACTCCGCAACAAAAGGCTCAATGTGTTATTTGGCTCATAGAAACGATAGAAATTTCTTCTGGGGGCATATCAAGAATCTTGTGTATGCAGTGAAAATTCGTGATGTTCAACATCTCAGGGAACGAACAGTCAATTGTGTGGCAACCGTCCCCTCAGACATGCTCGCCAGGACATGGGAAGAGGTACAATACCATTTAGACGTCTGCCGTGCCACTAACGGGGCTCATATAGAACTTTACTAAGTGTTAAAAAAACTTGAAAATGTAAGCTTTTCAGTCATGTATAAAACATGTATGTATGTTTTTTATTTCATTAAAATATTTTGCCTCAAAACCCCGGAGTTCTTTTATAGATACCCTGTATTATAAATATTATCCCAATATATATACATATTCTGTTATTTTGTATAATTATATTGCATTATACAATATAGTAAGTAATAGATATTATATATATATATATATATATACATAATACAAAACTATATAAATATAATTAATTATTGATATTTAATTTAATAATTATAATTTAACAATAACAATATTAATAATAATAGTTTAATAAATGACTAATTTATAATTTAATACATAATAAAATATATTAACTATAATTATAATAAATGCATTATGTAAACAATATATTTAAATAATATATAAAGTATTATGTATAATTATTATGCATTACATTAATGTATTAATTATTACCTTATTTATTTATTTATTTGTTTATTATTTATTATTTAATTATGTATTTATCTTTTTTGATTTACTATGAGTTGATATATAATTTTTTAAATATATATTTGTTAATGAATAGATTTTTTAATACTTGATTTTAATTAGTTATACATTTAATTTTTTATTGATTTACTATAAGTTAATAAAATATTATCACTTTTTAAATTAGTTCTTGCCAGTGAAATTAATTTTTAATATTTAATTTTATTTATTTATACAATTATGTTTATTAATTTACTAACAATTATTAATATCAAATATTATTTTTCTAATGAATTCTTATTAGTGAAACTAATTTTAATTTTATTTTATTCATTTATACAATTATTTTTATTAGTTTGCTATTAGTTAATAAAATATTATCTTTTTTAAAATCAATTCTTGTAATTGAAACTAATTTTTATTTTTTAATATTTAATTTTATTTATTTTTACAATTATTTTTATTAATTTACTATCAGTTAATAAAATATATATTAATTTTTTAATAATTTATTAGAACAGAAAAAATACATTCTTCATTACTACCTTATTTTTAGCACATATTTATTAAGTTTAATATCTATCAGTTCCTTGTCACTTTTTTGCTGCGTCAGATTTTTTCAGCATTTGTTTTTTCTGTCACTTTTTTCCGTTTATCACATAGATGATGCATTAGTTCAAGTAATATATGATAAACAAATTTCTTGAGATCGCCAATAAGGCGCTAAAGTCGCCTCTGTGGTCGTCAAGAAACAGGGATGTACCCACAGTGTACCTAAATATGGAGGTGATGCTCCGGCCCATAATTCTAGAGGCTCTACCTTACAGTAAGCATTGTCTCAATGACGTCACCTGAAGTCACGGTGGTTACTTAACATGTGTGATTAAAATGACACTACTCAGCGACGCCATGTAGCGACAAAAACATGAGTTTTAAAAAGACTTTAAAAATAGAAAAGTCACTTTAAAACGTGTTATTAACTGTAAAAAAAAGTCTCTAATCACTTTCATCTTTTTTGCAGCATCAGATGTCTATAAAACAGCATAACGGTGATTTAAAAAAATAATAAACACCACATTAAAAAGTCACATTGTGACCAAAATGGAAATTGAAAATCCTTGAACGTACCCTCTCTGTAGGGAAAATCGGGAGAATGGGACATCTTCGGCTATGTTAACATCCCTCCCAGTTTAAAAACCAACAGTTTAAGATAGTGAATGCTCCTGCCCTATAGAGGTCAACAATAGAAAAGGTGCCTAAGTTGAGAGTGATTTTGTGGCACGCCGTTCACTTTTTCTAGTGAAATATTTAATTTCCATCTAGTTGCTTTTTAATTTGGAGTTTCAAATGAGTTAAGGTAAGTGCCATCTCTTGCATCATTAGGTATTTAAGATAATATTATCTGCAATCTACATGGATTTTTCAACATTTTGGTACCATGTGTTGAACAAGTTCGGTTCAGCATTCGGCTTTGCTTGGGGATATGCATGGCCAAGATGACAAAATGCAAAAACGAAAAGACACTCTACAATGCAAATGGGAAGTCCAAGGAAGAAAGAGAATTCTGCCGCAAAAATAAAGGAACCGAGTTTTAAGCGGTATCGAAATTTTTAGACATGAATCAATCGAAAAGAAAAAATCAGTTATAAGAAAAGTTTTTCAGTAGGTTATGTGCTTCCTAGTCGGCATTTGAAGTATTTACTAGATCATTAAATAGTGGTGTCATTACCCCGATGCAGTGGCATGATAAGTGGCGAATTTAATCCAATATCCAGTCTAGTCGCGCCACTGTGCATTGATTGAAAACCTTTTTTTTTAATGCGTGCTTGTGTTACAAATATAGTCACTGTTAAATTTATACAGCTACTAAAGATCATGACTCAGCTTTAAAATGTTTACTGTTTAAATATAAACGTTTTTTAGAGCGAAAAAGCTGAATATTTAGATCATGAAAATTTACGAATAAATGTAAAAATAAATATCACAAGTTTGTTAAACGATGTAAATTTTTTTGTTAAGTCTAAACACTATACAAAGATTAAAATAAAATTAAGATATTAAATGTTTCGGTCTTAAACAGAACAAATTTTAACCTTTTAAATTTCATGCGGTTTTGCTCTGTTTTAGAAAGAGTATGTCCGAAAAAGTTTGAAACATTGAATATCCAAACTTTATTTAAATGTTTGTATAGTGTTTAGATTTTTACAAAATTTTGTATACCGTTTAGTAAAATTGAATTTTCATATTCACGTTCATTTACACTGTTTAGAAAATAAATATTTTAAATTCTCTTATGATGGCCGCATTTCACCAGTCTACCCTAGATGAAAATACAGGGTATTTATAAAGTCCCGCACCCATTTTTATGTTTAATAACTCAGAAAATAATAAAGATAGATTAAAATTAATAACATAAACGGTTATATAGACTCAAAAAGTTTCATGACCCTTGTCAATGAACTTCCACGTGTGCCCTTTTCGTCACAAGGAGTTGATACCCATCTATGAGATCGGTGAATTGACTTCGTCAAATCGATAGTCAATTTCACACCAGGTAGGGGCAAGAATGTAGGCATCCACAGAGGCTATTGAGGTTGTAATTCTGGCTTTTAAGTCATCAATGTTCGACACTCTCTTCCTTTAAACATTATCCTTTACAAGTCCCCAAAGTAAAAACTCCAGAGGTATTATATCAGGTGATATCGGTGGCCAAGGAATTGGACCTCCTTGTCCAATCCATCTTCCTGGCGTGAAATTGACTATCGACTTGATATTCTCCATGCGACGAAGGGGCCACATATGGAAGTTCATTGACAATAGTCATGAAACTTTTTGAGTCTATCTAACCATTTGTGTTATTAATTTTAATCTGTCTTTTTTATTTTATGAATTATTAAACATCAAAATGGGTCCGGGACTTTATAAACACCCTATATATTCAAAAACACCCGAATTCCATCAATATATCATTGTCACAATAAAATTTGGAATACAAAGGTTTTAATACAAAGGCATCGTAATATAAACTCTCTTTATGCTACTACGTTTATTTAAATAATATTTCTTGTAGTCTTGGTAATTTGCCTTCTCCCCCCGCCCTTAATTTAATTTAAATTATAAAAGCTTAACTTTCCGTAGAATATTAAAAATATTTCGAATATTCATTCATTATGTAACATAAAATCTAACACATGAAATTTGAGAACATTAAATTCAGTTAATGAATTACGTTTTAGAATTTGTACATTGAATATAAGAAGGGTAGGTTTTACCCTTCTAAAATTAAATTAATAGTCCAAGAGCGCACAGTACAAAAACGTTTATTTTATGGAAGAGTAGAAATAGCAGAATCTAGTGATCCATGTCTGCTGGAACTGAAGTGGTACATAAGCTAAAAATTAGTAGCCCTAGTGGTTGCCTCGTAAATTTGTCATTTTGTTTTCCTACTCGCAGTTTTCCATGTTTCCATAACCATTCGTTGTAGGACAAACACACTGAAAAACCTACGAGGGAATCACTAGTGATACTAACTTTTGGCTTATGCACCACTTCACCTATGGAAGACACGGATCATCGTATTTCTTTATTACCACTCTTCCATAAAATAAAGGATGTTTTCTTCTGCTCGATACCTTAGGCTTTTTTGTGCTGTCTCCCTTGGACTACAACAACAAATATTTATTAGCTATTTCATAGATCCTCACAATATACCCATTTTAATAGTTTAACTTGTTATTTCAAACTTCAGGTAACAATGCAATATTGTTTTGTCTATGACGTAGTATTATCGTTACAGACTTTTGAAAAGGTTCAAATGAATTACAATAGTATTGTCCAAAATGTTTAGTACAAAAACCAACACAATAGAGTTAATAGAGCCTATTATTCCTGTTTCGATGTAGTGATCTAATAATCTGTTCGCAGTAATTATGAGACAATTTCTGCCACAGCAATTAAAGATTAAACAAGTTGATATTCATTCGTTAGAATAATATAATTATCTTCAAACTTTGTATGCCGCTATATTGGAAAATAGTGTGATGATTGATTGGGATGGCTTCATGAGAATTGCAAAATGCATATTATATGTCTCAGGTTTTCCCAGAAAAAAGAAAAAGTAGAAATAAGTAAATGAAGCGTAAAATATTTCAATTCCAGATTTATTAACACAATTTTAAAAAAAGTTCTTAAATGTGATGTAAATCGGATATTAAGTAAAATGAAAAGCTAGTTTTTCAATTCCAAAAGTTAAATACACATGCTTACTATTCTTTTACAAATCGGGCATTAAATCCGACGAAATTGTGTGCTTAATTATAAAGTCCGGGATAAATAAACAAAATCATTAAGTTTTTCAATAAAAATCACATTATATTCGTTATTTTTTATTATAACAGTATTATTTAAAAAACAATCAATCAGATGTTTGTGTGCACATGTTTATAAATTTTACTTTGTTTTAGAATTTACACTGAGGTGACAAAAGTCATGGGATAGCAATATGCAAATATATAGATGGCTGTAGTATCGCTTACAATTTGTATAAACGGTCAGTGCCTGCACAGGACTTTCAATTGTGTTCAAATGCTTCGTGTGAGAAGGTTGATTATGTGATTACGGTCACAAAATGATAATTAATGGATTTCGAACGTGGTATGCTAGTTGGAGCTAGAAGTATAGGACATTCCATTTCGGAAATCGTTACAGAATTCAACATTCCAAATTCCACAATGTCAAGCGTGTGCCCAGAATACCTAAATTCAGGCTTAAACTTCCATCATGGGCAATGCAGTGCTCAACCGCCGGCACTTAATGGCCGGGACCAGTGGTGTCTTCGTAGACGTGTCAGTGTGAACAGACACGCAACACTGCGGGATATAATCGCAGGAATGAATGTGGGGCGTCCGACGGGCGTATCCGACAAGAAAATAAGGAAAAATTTGGCTTCAATGGGGTATAGCAGCAGAAGACCGATTCATGTGCCATTACTAACAGCACGACGTCGTCATTAGCGGCGCTCCTGGGATTGTGACCATATCAGTTGGATCGTAGACGACTGAAAAAAAGTGGCTTGGTAGGATGAGTTACGATTTCAATTAGTTAGAGCTGATGGAAGGGTATGAGTGTGGCACAGAACCCATGAAACCATAGACCCAAGTTGTCAACAAGGCACTGTAGAAGCTGGTGGTGGCTGTAGGCTGTGGGGTGGGCTGTAATTACATAGAATGGACTGGGTCCACTGAACCGATCGATAACTGGAAATGATTACGTTCATGTACTGGAAGACCATTTGCAACCATTCATGGACTTTATGTACCCAAACAACGATTGAATTTTCCAGGCAGACAATGCGTCATGTCACTGGGTTATATTGGTTCGGAATTGGTTTGAAGAACACTCTGGACAATTCCAGCGGATGATTTGGCCACCGCAATCGCCCGACATGCATAAAATCGAACAATTATGTGACATAATCGAGAAATCAATTTGTGCGCAAAATCCTCATCTGGCAACACTTTCGGAATTATGGACGTCTATAGAGGCTGAATGGGTCAATATTTCCCCTAGGACTTCCAAAGAATCGTGGAGTCGATACCACATCGTGTTGCTACACTTCGCCGGGTAAATGGAGGACCGACAGGCTATTAGCAGGGTAACCCATGACTTTTGTCACCTCTGCGTACAACGAAAGGACATCGATCCAAATAATTTTTTTAGCTTGACTCTGATGGGTTTAACCATACATCTAGAATCCTATCAAGTATGTATAAAAACTTTCTTCACATTATGAAAGACAATATTTTTAGCCAGATATATAGCCAAATTTCAAGAAATTCTGTCATTTGGCGCCAAATATGTGTTTTGGTTTTCGTAATCGTAATAATCAATTTTTCGAACAAATGTCCCCAATATTTTGTCAAATATCTCCAACTTATTTGCTGTTGCCATATTCTCGTGACCATGACTCGTATTACTCAAAATGACCCTTTTTTATCAAATTTGTTCAAACATGTGAATAAACTAAATAATCTTCAGGTAATCAAAAACAGTAGAATATAAAATTGAATCAAAATCGATTAAGCCATTTTTTAGGTAAAGTTAGCTTGACAGCATTCAGCAATGAAGCGAAATGACCCATTAATATAATTTTGTTTATCATGCGGCTCAGCCCAATAGTCTTCTCATAACAAAAGACGTTTCGTTACAACATTTAGGTAAAATTGATTGAGTCGCTGTTACAATTAATTAGAATGTATCTAACCCAACATGACCCACTAATCGAATTTTTGCGGGCATGTGTCCTAGTCCAATGGTTTTCTCTTGCTCGAAAACGATATAATACAAAGTATAGTCAAAATGGTGAGAGACATTTTCTACATAAAATTAGCATCACCCATCATGACCCACAAATGACTCTTATTTTCGAAATCTTTCGAACATGTGACCTAGTTCATTACTTTTTGCTTGCCGAAAAAGGTTAGATACAAAATTTAGATAAAATCGATTGAGCCATTTTTTAGGTATAATTAGTTTGACCTTAACTCATTATGTCCCAAAATGATCCATTAATCGAATTTTTTCAAACATCTGACCCAACCCAATGATTTTTTTATGCCCGAAATCGACAGAATACAAATAAGTCAAAACTATTATCAATTTTGCAATTGCGAAAACAGGTTACCCAATGGCCATAATGGCCATTTATTTTCGTCCTCAGACAGAATAGTGGTAAAATTGTCTTAATTCCTGGAATGACATTGATTGAAGTTGTTGATTATTTTTTTTTTTTGAAAAGCCGCCTACAAAACATAATTCCTATTATTATTAGTATCGTGTCTCAGTATGGGTTTCAACAAGGCAATATCTCATTTCTTCATACCTGCAATTTTTGCAGAAATAAATTTGGACGTTGCATCAAAACAATTTGAAATAATAGGTTCTTTTGTATGTGGTTATACTGGTGACACTTCAACAAATTCATCTGGCTATAACATCTAGTTTTTTTAGACGATTGTGTCATAAGTTAGAATTTCTTAAGTAATCCAAACGCTTCCCAGATAATAAGGTGTTAGATTTGGAAATAATTATACCCTTATTCCATGACAGCATTTCTCTAAGTGGACTGCTTCTATTGTGGTCTGAGTTATTGTATGTTGCATTCGTGAAAATCTCTGTCATAGTTCTAGATGCAGTATGTTTTTTTTGTTACCTAATATTTACAGCTACAGAGATTTCTGCAAAGAGTTGCTGCATACGATGATACAAAATTGAAATTCCAAGTGAATAGAGTCTCCCTGTAGCTTTTTCTATTGTATTTTACCAAATACAGAAAAACCAATGCAATCTTCAAAGGACTACATGGGATTGCATGTCGTCATGGTTCCACTTCAAATTCAATGCCTAAATTACACTGGCTTCCAAAAGTTAAGGTACAACGTGTTTTTTGAAGCTCACCAGAAAAGACAAGTTGGAAATTGCGCGTGAAGCGTAGCAAATGAGGTGCGTTCGTACGATAACGAAGTTTTAAAAATATTCAGATCTTGATGATATAGTAGAGCGTACTTTGGATATAGTACAGTGGTCGAAATCTTTGGGTTCCTGTAAATATGCAGGAAGTAATTTTTATTATACTTCATTAACGCATATCTTATTCAAAAAATTTGAAGTAGTTTAATAGAATTTAAAACACGCCCCAAACTATGTTTTCCATATTAACATGATTTAGTGGAATATATTTGTGTGGCCCTGTAATTTAATAATGAATATTCTTTGCATCACAGATTGTACAGAATGTATATTTTAGTACATACTTCAAAGATTCATGCCAATTCTATTATGTTCAAATGAGTGCAACACCATTAAAATGCATTTGAAACTTTTTTTCGCATTGATCGTAATGTACCGGAATATTTTGATTGTCTCTGTAATTGATCTATGCATTCATAACATTTCAACCATTTTCATAACATTTGAAATGACTCGACAAAATTATGTAATAAATATACGTTTTAGATTTCGAACGATTAAAATGCATTTGAAACTTTTTTCCCCATAGACCGTAATGTAACGGAATCCTTTTGAATGTCCCTGTAATTGATCTACCCCTATAAGCAAACCAATATTGGCCCAACGTTGCGCCAATATTGGTTTTCTTGGAAATATTTCCAATAAAACGCCAATATTGGCTAAATATTGGCATTTCATTGGAAATATTTCCAATGAATTCCCAATATTGTACAAAATATTGGCGTTACATTGGAAATATTTCCAATAAAACCCCAATATTGTACAAATGTTGGCGTTATATTGGAAATATTTCCAATGAAACCCCAATATTGTACAAATGTTGGCTTTACATTGGAAATATTTCCAATGAATTCCCAATATTGTACAAATGTTGGCGTTACATTGGCAATATTTCCAATATAAATCCAACATATCTACAATATTGGGGTTTCATTGGAAATATTTCCAATGAATTCCCAATATTGTACAAATATTGGCGTTACATTGGAAATATTTCCAATGAAACCCCAATATTGTACAAATGTTGGCTTTACATTGGAAATATTTCCAATGAATACCCAATATTGTACAAATGTTGGCATTACATTGGCAATATTTCCAATGTAAATCCAACATATCTACAATATTGGGGTTTCATTGGAAATATTTCCAATGAATTCCCAATATTGTACAAATATTGGCGTTACATTGGAAATATTTCCAATGAAACCCCAATGTTTCACAAATGTTGGCGTTACATTGGAAATATTTCCAATGAAACCCCAATATTGTACAAATGTTGGCTTTAAATTGGAAATATTTCCAATGAATTCCCAATATTGTACAAATGTTGGCGTTACATTGGCAATATTTCCAATGTAAATCCAACATATCCACAATATTGGGGTTTCATTGGAAATATTTCCAATGAAACCCCAATATTGTACAAATATTGGCGTTACATTGGAAATATTTCCAATGAAACCCCAATGTTTCACAAATGTTGGAGTTACATTGGAAATATTTCCAATGAAACCCCAATATTGTACAAATGTTGGCTTTACATTGGAAATATTTCCAATGAATTCCCAATATTGTACAAATGTTGGCGTTACATTGGCAATATTTCCAATGTAAATCCAACATTTCTACAATATTGGGGTTTCATTGGAAATATTTCCAATGAAACCCCAATATTGTACAAATATTGGTGTTACATTGGGAATATTTCCAATGAAACCCCAATGTTTCACAAATGTTGGCGTTACATTGGAAATATTTCCAATGAAACCCCAATATTGTACAAATGTTGTCTTTACATTGGAAATATTTCCAATGAATTCTCAATATTGTACAAATGTTGGCGTTACACTGGCAATATTTCCAATGTAAATCCAACATATCTACAATATTGGGGTTTCATTGGAAATATTTCTAATGAAACCCCAATATTGTACAAATATTGGCTTTACATTGGCAATATTATCAATGTAAAGTCAACATATCTACTATATTGGGGTTTCTTTGGAAATATTTCCAAGGAAATCCCAATATTGTACAAATGTTGGCTTTACATTGGAAATATTTCCGATGAATTCCCAATATTGTACAAATGTTGGAGTTATATTGGCAATATTTCCAATGTAAAACCAACATATCTACAATATTGGGGTTTCATTGGAAATATTTCCAATGAAACCCCAATATTGTACACATGTTGGCGTTACATTGGAAATATTTCCAGTGAATCTCCAATATTGTACAAAAGTTGGGGTTACATTGGAAATATTTCCAATGAATTCCCTATATTGTACAAATGTTTTCATTACATTGAAAATATTTCCGATGAAACCCCAATGTTGTACAAATGTTGGCGTTACATTGGAAATATTTCCAATGAAACCCCAATATTTTACAAATGTTGGCTTTACATTAAAAATATTTCCAATGAATCCTTAATATTGTGCAAATGTTGGCGTTACATTGGCGATATTTCCAATGTAAAGCCAACAAACCTACAATACTGGAGTATCATTGGAAATATTTCCAATGAAACCCCAATATTATACTATTGTTTGCGTTACATGGGAAATATTTCCAATGAAACCTCAATATTGTACAAATGTTGGCGTTACACTGGAAATATTTCTGATGAATCTCCAATATTGTACAAATGCTGGCGCTACATTGCAAATATTTCCAATGAATCCGCAATATTGTAGAAATGTTGTGATTACATTAAAAATATTTCCAGTTTATCCATAATATTGTACAAATGTTGAGATTACATTGGGAATATTTCCAATGAAGCCCCAATATTGTACAAATGTTGACGTTACATTGGAAATATTTCCCAAGAATCTCCAATATTGTACAAATATTGGGGACAGATTGGAAATATTTGCAATGAATCCCCAATATTGTGCAAATGTTGGCGTTACGTTGGAACTATTTACAATGAATCTCCAACATTGTAGAACTGTTGGCTTTACATTGGTAATATTTCCAATGAATCTCCAATATTGTGCAAACGTTGACGTTACATTGAAAATATTTCCAGTAAAACCCAAATATTGTACAAATGTTGGCGATACATTGGATATATTTGCAACGAATCTCCAATATTGTACAAATGTTGGCGTTACATTGGAAATTGAGAATAAATCTCCAATTTTGTACAAATAGTGCAGATTGGGACCATTGGGAATATTTCCAATGTAAAGCCAACATTTCTACAATATTGGGGTTTCATTCGAAATATTTCCTGTGAAACCGCAATATTGTACAAATGTTTGCATTACATTGAAAATATATTTCAATGAATCCCCAATATTTTAAAATTTGGCCGTACATTGGAAATATTTTCAATGAATTTCGAATATTTTACAAATATTGGCGTTACATTGGAAATATTTTCCACGAAACGCCACTATTGCACAGATTTTGGCCTTGCGTTTGAAATATTTCCAATGGCACCCCAATATAGTACGAGTATCGTCGTTATAGTGAAAATATTTTCTAAGAAACCCCAATATAGTACAAATATAGGCTTTACATTGGAAATATTTTCAATGTATAGAATGTGTTTCTGTTGGTAAAATAAGGTACTGATTAAAGCAGGGGTAGCTGGCCCGGGCCACCCGATTTGAGGAGGCCACCCCCCTACTCCCCCTTCCCCCAAGTGCAGATATAAATTTTTGTTTAATGGTAAATGATAAAAAATTGTCAAAAGTGACCCAAAATTTCTATTTTTCAGATTCAAGAGGGCTCTCTTCTCCGCGCCCATACTTTTCTATGCTCCATGCCCTCCTGAATGTTCTAGTTACACCACAGATGTATTCTCATTTTAAAGGCTCCCTTTTTTTCATATATCTATATTATAAAGGCCAAACGTATTTGTGCGTAACGCATACGTAATTTTGCGAATGGCAATACTTTCTTCTGGAATTTCGGTTTTGCAATTTTCGTTACTGCAAATTTTACACTTTTGAACATCGCACATTCTCAATTTTTACATCGGCGTATGCAGATGCAATTTGTTTGGTAGCTGTATCACAATTTAATTTTGAGATATTAATTTTTTTAAAGTTTTTGTGCGAATTTTGTATTTTTGGCAACAAAAATGCGCCCCTATCTCTTAAATTTGAAAAAAAAAATTAATTAAAATTTCGTACATAAATTTTAAGAAGATAAAAATCATGAAAATGATGACGGGTTTAGATTTCACGTGAAATTTTATGATCATGTCAATTTGATTTTTTTTTCTTTTTTCATTTTTTCCAGTCGTAAGAGCCTAAATTGGTAACTTCATCATAATAACTTATCTTTATCATGTTTTACTTATTACACTTGCGATTCAAGTTTAATCTTAATAATTTGGACAACTGACTTTTATAGAAATGGTATTTTGTTGATTTTATCTAAAAATAATATTTCTTTTAGAGTTAAACTGACCAATATAAAATGCATTTTTCACTGTAGCTAATTATGTACGTTGTTATAAATCAATGAAATAGTTCCTTTTAAAACATTTTCTTCCGTCGAAGTTCGACGAATTCCACCTCGTTCCTATAATTGTAAAAAAATATATATGTATTCTAGTTTCTTAAAGTTATCTTTCTTATGTTGATCTGTACGTAGATATTAGTAGCACATGGTACGAAATATATGTATACAGACAAACGGTAGTTTAGTCACTTCAGTATATTAAAAAAGGGGGTAGAACCCCACTTCTTTCCCCCCCCCCCACGCCAGTCTAAGGCTCATTTCAGACTGCATTTCTATTCCGTTAAACTGAATTCTTGGAAAAGGTGGGGAAGTCTTTAATACAGGATTATTTGAGGTTTATTCGTAAAAGAACGGGGGGGGGGGGGGGAGATTTTCCTTTCACCGGACAACCGTCCCTTTCCTACAAAACTCAATAAGATCAAAAACATCGCGTCGACACAATAAACGAGCCGACACGGAAATTCAAGAAGTGGTCAAATGTGTTTGGGCCTTAATCTGGACTCTGGAAAAAGTTAAATTTCCTGCCTGGGACAGGGTGTAGCTCCGGGGACATCTCCCCGGTGGAATAACATGTCCCCTCTCACTGGAACTTTTTGGTGTCCTTCCATCTTGAAAAAAATCCCTGTCGGCTTGGCCTATAGACGGAGGTAGATTTCGAAGAGTTTTCATTTCAACAACAAAAAATGTAATACGATTAGAGATAAACCTAATTTAATTACTTTATTTGGCCGCTTTTGAAAAAATTTTAATTTTTTTTTTTTTTTTTTTTTTTTTTTTTTTGTAAGAACTGGTTTTATTAAAATCATCTTAAGTGAAATTGGCTCAAATGCCCATTTTGACAACACATTTTGAAATATATTCTGAAAATATATTTTTGAATATATTCTGAAAATTTATTCTCTATATTAATTATATATTCATTATATAATTCCTAAATAACAAAAAACTGTCAGTTGAATACGTTTGAGAGCAAAATTGAATTTCAAAATGAGTCATAAAGTAACCAATTTGTTATTTGAATACATCCTCAATTCTTTAATCATGATAGCTTTGGGAAATTTTGTGTGAAGTGCCCATTTTGGCAGCCTATTTTGAAATATATTCTGCCTTTATCAAACAGCTGACCCATCCGTCACATTATATAGTTCCTAAATAAGATGACCTGTAAACTGGAAACGTTTGAGAACAAAAATAGATTTAAAAATGACTCAGAATAAACGCAATTTTTTATACTTCCTTAAATTTTCAATCACAATCACTTAGGAAAATTCTGTTCAAAATACCCTTTTTGGCAGCCTTTTTTGAGATATATTCTGCCTTTATCAAAAAACTGGCCAATGCATCGCATTATATAGTTTCTAAATAAGAGGATCTTCTATTTGGATGCGTTTAAAATCAAAAAAAGAATTTAAAAATGAGTCACAATATAAGCAGGTTGGATTTGAGGGGTTTTTTTTTTCTCCAACTCCTATTTTTGTTTAATTTATTTCTGCTATAAGAATTGGTCCTATGAAAAACTTGTTAATGTAAAAGTTTTAGATATTATTGAAACGATGTAAAACCAATTTAATAAGTTATGAATTTTTTTTCTTTTTCCATCCCCCCCCCCCTTTTCTTTTCGTTTATAATTTTTTTCATCAGTAAAAGTTGGTCCTATGAAAAACTTATAAATACAAAAGTTTTTGGTAATATTGAGAAAATTTATACAAAATTTAGTTGGATTTGATATCTTGAGAATTGACGAAGTTATGATTTTTTTTCTCCCAAAAACCCTGTTTTTTTCACCCCTTGAGATATTTTTAACTTTATCAAAATCTGTCATGCATAAACTTTTAGCCCATTTTTAAGAAGTTATATAAACTTTAAACTGATTCGATATCTATTTTAATTAAAAAGTTATCGCGTTTTTTCTGTTTTCACAAAAACCCTCCCTTTTTCCACTCCCTTGGTCCGATTTTGACCATTAACGAACTCGACAGAGATTTTATGCCCCTTGATTTTTTGTAAAAGTTTGAAGAAGATCTGGAATAATTATGGAAGTTATCGTGTCTAGAAGAAAGTGATGTACACCGATAGATAGATAGATAGATAAAGTTTTTTACTGGTGGTAGTTTTGGGGTCTAGGAGTCAAGATCGGTGTAAATCTGCAAAAATTTTTCAGAAATTCCAACATGGGAGAGAATTCAATAGGTAGTATTTCATACGAAATCTGCCTAAAATTGTTCTGTGTTTAACGATAAAGAAGTGCGATTTTCCTCCGGGAGAAAAGTGTATCGTGCATCTTTTACTAAACTTCTTAATCCGACAGTAAATAAATGGTACTTCTAAGCGATCCGAGTATAAAGACATGAATAATTAGGGAAAAAATTTAAATATTTTGAATGGGGAAAAAAAGTGCCTCCCGTTGAAGATATTAATTTAAGCACTTTATTTATGAAATAATGTATTGAGAATTTTATCATAGCTTTATTTTAAAGTTTCTTTTTTCTTTTGAATATACAGCTCTGAGACGTTCTATTCTCGAATCTGGTAGACAGGATGTCCTGGGTTAGTTCCGCAGTCGCGTCCTTCGTCTAATCGTTCGGAATTGCACCTAATTTTCTTCGAACCTTGGATTTCCTTGAGTAAATACGGGTTAGGTAACCTTAGAAAGACCTTCGTGGAGGACACCCACCTGTTAGGGCCTATATCCTTCATATTTATAATTGACCGTCTTAAATGCAAACAACTAACCATCTTATGCAATGAGTCAAACCACTGGAAATAAAAAAGAAGAGAAAATCAAAATATAAAATTGGCCCTTAACCTCAGAATAATGCAAAAAACTGGAGGGTCAAAAAGCAAGTCTTGCCCCTGCTCCTGGAAAACTAGGGGGGCATGTGCCCCCCCTCGCCCCCGCCAGATTACGCCCATGGGGCGATCCCAAACTATTTCTATTATTCTTTGTTTTTTTGCCGGCCCCCTAATTACCCGCTTAACAAATGAATGTAAATAAATATAAAGTGAAACATAATCTTTATATTTCTGAAGTTCCAGAAGAATCCGACCAGTATATTTTTAAATATTTGACAAAATGTCAAAAACTGAAAGTGTACAAATACTTTTTGGTAGATAGTGTATATAGTATATAATGCCTGAAGAGATATTGGAGTTTATTGGTTAAGCATAGAGGGGAAACGGGGGAATAACCTCTTACATTAAATTAATAGCTTTTTATGCAGAATTATCGGATTTGCTTGGAATTTTGGACATAAGTTCATTATGATAAGACGTATCTCTGATTATTTATGGGGTTCTTTTTGCTTATTAATAAAGGGGTTAAGGGATGGGCAATAATCTTGCCTCAAATTAGATGAAAGGTTTTTTATGCAGAATTATCCAATGCATTTCAAATTTTAAATGTGGGTTCTTTCTGGTAAGGTGAATCCCTGAATAGTTTTAAGGATTTAATAGCTATGTATAGAAGATGAATAGAATATAATTTGCCCGCCCCCCTGGAATTAAATAAATTGCTTTTTACGCAGAATTATCGGATTCGTTTCAAATTTTGGAATATAGATTCATTATGATAAGGCGTATCCCTGATTAAATATGGGATTCTTTTGCTAATTAAAAAGGGCGTGCGTGCGATTATTCCCTCTTCCTTAAGTTAGATAAATTATTTTTTATGCACACTTATCCGATGAATTGCATATTTTGGATTTAAGTTATTTCTCATAAAGTGAATCTCGGAATAGTTTTAAAGGTTTAATGGCTAAGTATAGCGGGGTAACGGGGAATAACCTTACTTAAATTAAATAAATGGCTTTTTATGCAGAATTATCCGATTTGCTTAAAATTTTGAATGCAGGTTTATTCTGACAAAGCATATCTCTGACAAGTTATGGGGTTATTTTCCTAATTAAAAGTGGGGGAGTGCGATTATTCCCCCTCCCTTAAATTAGATAAATTATTTTTTATGCACAATTATCGGATGTATTTCAAATTTTAGATATACTTTCTTTCTAATAAAGTGAATCCATGAATATTTTTAAGGGTTTAATGGCTAAGTATAGAGGGGAGGGGGAACGGAGGATAACTGCCATTAAATTAAATAAATGTCTTTTTACACAGAATTATCCGATTTGCTTCAAATTTTGTATGCAGGTTCCTTATGATAAGGTGAATCGCTGATTAGTTCTGAGTTATCTCCAGTTCTCCCCCTCCTATACTTAGCCATTAAAACCCTTAAAACTATTCATGGATTCACTTTATCAGAATCACTTTATCCAAAATTTGTAATTCATCGGATAAGTGTGCATGAAAAAAATATTTATTCAATTTAAGGGGGGGGGGGTATAATCACCCGCCCTTCCCCCCTTTTTAATTAGTAAAAGAACCGCATAACTAATTAGAAATATATCTTATCATAATGAGCCCATGTCCAAAATTCGAAGCAAATCTGATAATTCAGCGTAAAAAGATATTTATTTAATTTAAGACGGGTTATTCCCCATCCGCCCTTTTTATTTAGCCATTAAACCCTTAAAACTATTCAAGGATTCATCTTATGAGAGAAAACCTATATTTAAAATTTAAAATACATCGGATTATTCTGCATAAAAACAGATTTATCTACTTTGAGGGGCAGATAATTCTGCATAAAAAGCTATTAATTTTATGTAAGAGAGGTTATTCCCTTGTTCATTTTCTATGCTTAACCATAAAACTCCCATATCTTTTCAGACATTATGTACTATATATAAGCCTTATCAGAAATAACCTACATACAAAATTTGACACACGTTGGATAATTCTGCATAAAAATCCATTTTATGACGGAAAAAAGGGGGGGGGGCTGATAATCGTCCCTTCTCAAAACTATTCAGACAAGCGTCGTTTCAGTATGAACGTATATCCAAAAAATAAACCAAAACAGTTAGTTCAGCATGAAAAACCCATTTACTTAAATTATGAGCCTCTCCCAGATCTCCCTTTCATATTTAACCAATTAATCCCCAAAATCGATAATAAATTTCCAAAATCAATTCCTTGTCACTTTTTTCCGATAACTTTTTTTCCTTGTCACATTTTTCCGGTAACTTTTTTTCCGTGTCACCTTTTTTTCGCTTTTGTAGTTTATGTCACTTTTTTTCGATAACTTTTTTCCGGTCACTTTTTTTCCGTTTACCACAAAACTGATTGCATTTACTTTTCGCATCCTTAATTATTCAAATGAAGAGAAGTCATTAAAATATCATTTTATAAATGAAATAACTTTATATCAAATAAAACTTAAAAGAATTTTATAATAGCTTTTTGTTTCATGTTACATAATGTCTTCTAGCACTTGCCCCGCACGGAAACGAATGGTACAGATAGTAGTAATTCTTA
The DNA here is from genome assembly GCA_964019185.1 of Maratus speculifer. NCBI lineage: Eukaryota > Metazoa > Arthropoda > Arachnida > Araneae > Salticidae > Maratus > Maratus speculifer. Next base: position 119,167,829 of record OZ025298.1, read on the forward strand.
TCAACAAAACTAGGTAACAATATTTTTTCTATTTCCTTTAATAGGAAACACAAGTTTCATTTCAAAATATACTTCGCTTTGGTTTTTTCGAACAGCGATTATATATGCATACGACACATGAAGAAGATTAGGAATGAAAACGTTGGGGATATTCCATACTTCAAAATTAAATAATTTTATATTAATTTAGTGATTCTATTCATAAAAATAGACAATAGATTAAACAAAAATAGCATACTATTTTGAATCAAAGACCTTTTTAAATATAAAAAGAGAAAATTTTGGTTGGATCAAAAATGATATCGATATCAAACGAACCCCTTCGCCCTAGAGATATCTTACGATATCATGAGCCAGATTCCCCCCCCCCCCACACACACACACTTCCTAAAATGAAACGTTACATATTCTCAGCCACTAAACATCAAATTACAGTTAGAATTAATTACTCAGTTAAACTTTAACAGCAATACACCTGACACCATTTAATGAAGCATACAATACTAAAATGAAATAATAATAAATAGTATAAATAGTTTAAAAAATATGTTTTGGAAAAAATATCATGGAAAAATAGAAACATTATTTCAATTATTTAGGATTAGTTTATATATATATTAGTTTATATAGTTTATATAATATTTATTCGTGTTGCAGTGTTTATTAACCTGTAAATTAAAAAAAAAAAAAGTCTTTTATTTTATATTTATTTATTTTAAAAATAGATCGTTGCAAATTCCATCATTCACCCTGTTCCTATTTAAGGCTCCTGTTTCTAAAAGCTTAGACATGAGCCAGCTGATGCTAATCATATAGGGATATTATTTGCTAATATCGCGCTTGTATTTTGACATTTGTACTTGATTATTATTATTATTATTATTATTATTATTATTATTATTATTATTATTATTATTATTGCATTGAATAACTGAGATCGATCTCTACATCATTCTTTCTTTCTTTTTTTTTTTTTTTTTTTTTTTTTTACTTTTTCAATTTTGGTTGCAGATAATTTTTAAAGAGGCACTTTCCTTTTCGGAACCCGTTTTGAAAGCGTAAGTAACTTCATAAATATAACACCAACCGAAATCGGAAACATAAAAAAAGGAGCAATGTACAAAGGGATCTCAGTTAAAATACAATGTTGTGTTTCCGAAGCAAATATTATCGGCTTCTCTGTGTATTAATTATCACTTACGAGCTTGAAGTTTTTAATTCGTAAAGAATTGCTATTTTTTACCCTCCTGTAAGTAAAAAAAAAAAAAAAAAAAGGAAATAGATGATTTTTTGTCAAATATTTGGAGATGCCGGAATTTCAAATGCGGATTTTCGAGGTCATACTGTACATCGGATTTCATTTTAAAAACACTAAAGAAATGGAAATTTTTCAATGAATGCGAGCTGAATATTTTTTAAAAGAAGATTGTTTTTAAATTGTTATCAAATTTAATATGTATAAAATTGCAAAATATCTACTATAACAGAAAGCTCTTTAAAGGAAGGAAATCAAATAAATATAATAAATTTAATTTTAAAAGATAGTGCATTTTTAAAAAATCAGTGTGCATTGAAATTAATTAAATTAATTTATTTTAATTTCATATTTTACAAAATATTCAATAACTTTTAAAGAAAAATAAAATTATGGATTCTTGAAAGAGCAATATTAAATATTAAGCTTTTATTATAATCATATGTATTTATTAATTATTGATATATATTATTTTATTATTGATGTATATTTAGTTATTATTGATACATATTTATTATTATTATTATTTATTATTTTTAAAAAATTACTTCAATAGTTTATTGGGAGAAAAATAAGCATTCGGTTGAGGAAAAACTCGAATAAAATATTTCTAAATAAGTAAATGGTTTATTTTGTCCCATAATCTTTGAATTACATTTTATTCAGATTCTAACATAATTCTGGTGACTAGCTTATCAGCAAAAAATTGTCAAGGACACGGAAAAATCATCAACCCGCTTTCTCCCCTTGCTTATTGCCTCAGGGGAGTTTTAGCGGAAGTACCGGGATGGTACGGGCGATTTAGAACCGACTATTGTAATCATTGTTCATCTTTTTCTGAGAACTGGTGAACGAAGTTTGTGAAACAAGAGGCTAATTTCGAAGGGACCACCTTACAATATATCTAGGCGTAAAAGGGAAAGTCGGTTGCATAAGAAAAAACATCTCTTTTTTCGTTTTATTGAGTTCCGAGAATATACAACTTTAATTTATAAATTTATCCTAAAAAATATGTAAAACAAGCGTAAACAAATTGAAAAAGTATTTATGTTTTCTCATATTGTAACATATTTTTTAACTATCTATATTCAGGGGCTTCGCTAAGGGGGGAGGACACAAGGGGGGAGCCTCCCTCCCAAATTTTGCACTTGTTACAGTTTGCTAATTTACAAACTGAAATGGCAAATTAGTTCAAAACTTTAATAAAAAACTATAATGCACTTTCTATTTCTGATAGATTCGACGAAAGTTACCAATATAATTAGAAATATTATTAAGCTTTTTACAAATAAAAACTCTATTGCATTTTCTAATTGTGATAACTTGGTAAAATTATAAAACTAATTAGCAAACGCCGAGAACTATTTATGTTTGCTTTTCACTGAGATGGCAAATACTGAATCTCTCCCCCCCCTCCCCACCTCTTATTCTTAAGGATGTCAATTTTTTTTTTCCACATATATTTGCATTACTTCTGAAAGGTGTCAGAAAAGTACATATTTAATTATCTTCTTTCTAATAATCTAATTCACTTCTTATTCTTAAAGGTGTCAATTTTTTTTTTCACAGATATTTGCATTACTTCTGAAATGTGTCAGAAAAGTACATATTTAAATATCTTGCCTAGTGTAGGTGCGCTTTTTTCCGGTTGCGCTTTTTTCCGTGCGTTTTTTTCCATGATTCCAAACATATAGATACAAATTTTGATTTTAGACCGAGCATACTACAGCAAATAAAATTTATATGTATTTATGCTTTCAATTCACAATAAACAAAATGCAGAATTTTTTTTCTTTGTCATAAACATAATGATGATAATTTAACAAAATGTACACAGACATACAGTGTTTGTGTGAAACACGATATTAAAAATAAATACAATTTTAGCATTCAAAGTCATCAGTCATCAGTCATCAGTCAAAGTCAAAAGTGAATCACGGAAAAAAGCGTCCCCGGAAAAAAGCGCACGGAAAAAAGCGTCCCCGGAAAAAAGCGTCCCCGGAAAAAAGCGTCCCTTTTTACAAATCACATATTTAAATAAGTCTGGTAATAGTACACATGGTTAATCTTAGAATATAAACACGAGAATGAGACGGTTTTATGAAATTTAAGTCTTTGCTCTATTGGGACTCAGATGGGCGGGGTGGGGGGGGGGGTTAAAAGTTACCTCAAAACCTGTCATTGCTTTAATGAAAAAAAATTGTAAGGTACGAAGAACTAGATAATAAACTTTAGGTACTTAAACGATTTTAATTCAGTCTCCCTTGTTCTCCTGTGGAGTGGGGCGGGGGGAGGGGAGAGGGTATCTACAAACTTTGAAATATATCTCTTATATTTATTTTTTTAATATTATTTATAATTTGATTATTTTTATTATAAAATTACATATTAATATTTTATTATATTTTATATTACATTTATATATTTATATTTATATGATATATAACATAATATATAATAATAAATATATTAATATAATATAATAATAATACAGAATAAAAAATTTATAATAAATAAGTAATAAATTAATAATACATAAATATAAATTAAATATAAAATTAAAAATAAATGTAATTAAGTATTAAAAATTATACTTATTAACAAAAGTTTATTTAAAAATGATAATATTTTATTAACTCATAGTAAATCAATAAAAATAAATGTATTAATAAATAAAATTAAATATTAAAAATCTAGTTTCATCAACAAGAATTAATTTTAAAAATGATAATATTTTATTAACTTATAGGACATAATAAAAATAAGTGTATAAATATATAAAATTAAATATTAAAAAATCTACACATTAACAAGAATTTATTTAAAAAATGATATTTTATCACCCGCCATTACTGATACTATTGCCATATACCTCCAGCAATCTCGCTACGTATCCCCAAGGGTACGCGTATCAAAGGTTGGGAACCGCTGTCCTACGAGAATGATATAAATGAGACATTTGTTGCCACTTTAGTTTTTATCATTTATTTATCTACAAGTTCAATATTTATCAATTCCTTGTCACTTTTTTCTGATCACTTTTTGCGCTCTTGTTTTTCCAGTCACTTTTTTCCCTAAATTCTAAAAAACATTCCGAAAAAATGTTATCGTCTAAAGCAGTGATAGATTTGGAGTTTGTAGGCTCACCCCCCCCCCCCGCCCCCACAGAAGAACAAGGGTGGCTGAATGAAAAAAATATATATGAGTTGAATAAAATATTATCATTTTTAAATAAATTTTTGTTAATGAGTATAATATTTATTATTTAATAATATTTATTTGTACATTTTATTTTATTTTATTTTATTTAATTTTATATTTAATTTATAATTATGTATTATTTATTTATTATAAATTATTTATTATTATTATTATTATTATTATTATTACTATTATTATTATTATTATTATTACTATTATTATTATTATTAATCTATTAATTATATTATTAATTATTTACAATTAATATATTATATTAATATATTAATAATTAATGTGTATTATATAAGTATAAATATATAATATAAAATGTAATAAAATATTATAATATGTAATTTGATAATAATAATAAAAATAATAATCATATAATATATAAATTAATTATGTATAATTTAAATTATAAATAATAAAATTATAAATAATATAAAAAAAAATAATGTAAGAGTTTGAGTAAATTCAGAGTTTGTAGACAATCGTTCTCTCCCCCCCCCCCCCCCCAACCACCACCACACAAGAACAAGGGAGACAGAATTTTAAAAAATCATTTAAGTACCTAGTGTTTATTATCTTATTTTTCGTATCCCACGATTTTTTTTTTTTTCATTGAGGCAATAACAGGTTTTGAGATAACTTTTAAAGCCCCCACCCCCCACCTTTGCCCATCTCAGTCCCGAGAGAGCAAGGATGCTCAAATGTCATAAAACCGTCTCAATCTAGTGTTTATATTCTAAGATTAACCATGTGTACTATTATGAGACTTATTTAAACATGTGATTTGTAAAAAGGGACGCTTTTTTCCGGTGCACTTTTTTCCAGGGACGTTTTTTTCCGGGGACGCTTTTTTCCGGGGCGCTTTTTTCCGTGCGCTTTTTTCCGGTGCGCTTTTTTCCGCCTACCCAGAAGAGTACATATTTAAATATCTTGCCTAGTGTAGGTGCGCTTTTTTCCGATTGCGCTTTTTTCCGGGTACGCTTTTTTCCGGTGCGCTTTTTTCCGTGCGTTTTTTTTCCGTGATTCCAAAAATATAGATACGAATTTTGATTTTAGACCAAGCATACTACAGCAAATAAAATTTATATGTATTTATACTTTCAATTCACAATAAACAAAATCCAGAATTTTTTTCTTTGTCATAAACATAATGAAGATAATTTAACAAAATTCACACAGACATACAGTGTTTGTGTGAAACACGATATTACAAATAGATACAATTTTAGCATTCAAAGTCATAATTATGAGTTGCGCTGCCTTAACAATTCAGATTTAATTTGGTGTACCGGCTCATGGTGTTGCAATACAATAAAATATTTTCGTTTGCTATTTACAGGAATTTTGTAGAACTGTCATAATACGCTCTTCATATAAATAAAATGACTCGTTCCAGATGATATGACAACGTTTTTCACTTTAAAAACTGGCTCCGAAAATGAAAATTTCTGTGAGCAAAATCGAAAAAGTAAAAAACAGCTTTCCAACCACATAACCAATGAAAGAAAAAAAAAATCACTTAAAATTGTTGAAATGAGACAAAGATACCTTTATAATTTTTTATCCATCGGATTAACATTAACGAATGGGTCTTTTCCCTTGACTGAAGTAGCTTCTTAATATCATTTAACAATTACAGTTATGAATGAATCATAATTTATACAAACATTCTGTTGCAAAATCATTATTAAGGAGAAAGGTAAAATGATGTTATACATTAATTTGTTGAAGCCAAGTAATAATGTATAAATAAATTACAGTTTAATCTTAGCAATTGGTTTAAATAGCTTTTACATTTACTAATGAAATTAACTATGATCATCTGATACATATTGAAAATCTTTGAAACAGGGCTTTGACCAACTAGTTATGTCAGGGGAGGGCTCCAAAAATTTTTTGTGGGGCTGGGCTAAGATGTTTTGATAATCATATGTCTTACGCAAACTAAATGTAATGAAATCTGTTAAAACGAATTTTCCTATAAGCAGTGTTTATTTATTTATTTATTTTTTAATTTTATTATTTTTTTTCCACACGTTTGAAAAATTTTTATTGTATAATTTCGATGCGTTATTTTATCAAAAAAGATAAAAATGTATATTGGTCTTTCTTTTCTAACTATTCTGCGGTCAACATAATTAAGGGAAATCTCATCAAGAAAAAAGAAGAGAAATGGATTTTTTTCTGGAGTGTTTACCGGATCCTACTAAATCTTACGAGTATAATAAAACACGAAAGCGTTGCCTGACAGTTTAATACGTTCAGTGCCATGGTGACTGACACTGAACCTTACGTTTAGGCCTCGTCAATCTTCGGTGACTGACAGTGTAAGATATCATGTTTTATAAATTTTAAATAAACTATCAGTAATCACTTAAAAATATATATATATATATTAGTTGTTTATTATATTTTAGATTGCCAGTCATTGGTGACTGACGCGACCAAAAACGAAAAGTTCATGATCAGTCACCAGTGACTGACATTGTCAATAGAATCTGTCTTTTTGAATCTTAAAGCTTCAAATAGACGTATCTTACAAATGACGCTGCCTTTGTTGCAATAAAGTAGTACTTTCCATGTTTCATTACCTTTATTCGATCCGAATCGGATTCAAAATCTTTACAACGAATCCGTCACTCCACTTTTCCATTACTGACTCTCTTTTGAAAATCACAGAGCGGAGCGGTTTGAAAAGTAAAACCAGAAACCTTTTTTCTTCTGCACTGGCTTTAGAGGAATACGTTAAACAATGTTTACAATGGAAATTTTGTAAAACAAAAATCTTAAATTGAAAATATATATATATATATATATATAATCCGGAGAAAGAAGTACAAAAAAAATTGGAATGTCGGTCTGCTAAGAAGAAAACTTATGTAAAATAGAATTTACTAAAATGTGCATTGATTTGGAATTAACTTTTAAAATAAAAAATCTAACGAGCATCTGCATCTCATTGAATTATCATAAAGCTATTTTTATTTTTATTCATGTTAGAATACATCAAATCAGGTAGATAAATCGAAACTAAATACATTTTTTACAGCTATATGTTACGAACTTTTAAAAATGCTTCTAGGAAGAAAATAATGGAAAATTAAAGATTTGCCAACTTTCAAAATAAATAATTTAATCAAATAATCTTGAGGTTGTTTAAATTTGTTTAACTATAAATAATATGTATGATAGTTAATATTTTTAGAAGTGCAGAAGATCGATGAAAATATTATTAATTCGCACAATAAAAAATAGAAAAGTAAAACTATCCAGGACAAATTATAAATTTAAAAATTAAACTTATACGTTTCCTGTTCTTTTGTTTCATTAATTGTTTCATTAACTGTTCATCAATGCATAATAATAATAAATCATCAAAATGTAGGGACATGCACTATGATTCTAAAAAATATATTGGTTTACATTTGTTATTTTAGGTAGAATTGACTTCTATTTTACATCATTGGAAGGCCTTTTCAAAGAATTCAAGTTTAAAATACTTTATTTTTAACTGATAAAGTCATTTTTTATGGCGAAAAGCACCCTCTCTATCACTCGTCATTAGGAAAAAAAAATCTTTTTTCCAATAAATTCTTACAGCAATACTCTCTACATTCTTATTCTTATGCTACTTGTTTCTCACAAATGGTCATTAACAACGCGGTCATTCAAGCTGCACCAGAGTTAACAAACATGTGGTACAGGTAACTCAAATGCAAAACCAGATGGCTAATGAGATAGTTGTATGCCGTTAGTTCTCATAGCTGAAAAATCTGTGTAGTTATTCTAACTCGTTCAATCGAAAAGCTGTTCTCAAATTTTTCTTCTAGGATCTTCACATACCGAATCTTTCTGACACACTAACAGAATCCACTTATATAGATCCAAAAACTATAATATAAAGAAGTTACTAATTAAATCGTTCGGAATCGAATATAGTTTTCCTTTTTCTTAAAATAAATTAAATTTTGAGTTATAATCAAATGCTGTTAGGTAAAATCATGCAATATTTTATGCTACTATTCTACCAGGAGTTTCGCTCCTTATTTATCACATTGGACAAAAGAAGAAACTTTTAATCCTTTAGCACGATATACCCCCCCCCCACCCCACCCCACCCCGCACACATACCCAGAGCGGGATGCGCCAGTACAGATCACTTTATCGAGTTCACGGATGAAAATCTATGATTAGTTAAATCTCGATTCGCGCATTACAACACAATTGGTTGCTCTAAAAACCCGATTTTAGGGGTAGACTCATAGGTTTAGCAATGCATTTTCCTGCTCAAAATCCTCCATGCTTTTATAGTTTTGGGTGCACAAAAGCACAATGGTAAAATCGGGTGTTTTGGAATTTTCCACCAAGATATGACTTGTCAGACCGAATGCGTTCTAATATGTAAAGGAAGAATATCAGCTTCGAAATAAATCAATTACAAAAAAATCTAAAAAAAAAAAAAAAAAAAAAAAAAAAAAAAAAAAAAAAAAATTCCTCCCCACATTTTTATAAAATAAGTTAAAATTACATTAATCCTTATTTTACGTAAAATCATGGAATTATAAGAAATTAGTATCTAAATGTTTTGGAGTCGAACTGCATTTTTAAAATTGTTATATATATAGCTTATAAATCATTGATTGCCCTCTTACGGTGACATTTCCTTAAATACAGTGATTTCAAAATGGACTTGAATTTACAACTTTTACATGATTTTCGGTGAAATTAAATGCTAATAAATTTTTCCTTCTCGAAATAAGGGCGCGGGGAGAAGGTGCTCGAATAATTTATTTGTTTAAAACTTCGAAGCGATATAACTGATTATATAACTGATAATTTTGTACAGATTTTTTCTCTAATATTATTTAAACGTATTGTTGTTAAGGTCGGAGGTAGATATAACATGACTTTTTATAAATACATATTGCCTTGTAAGTATGTTTATTTATTAATTCGATTTAATGCATCTTTCTAGGTATGTCATTTCTATACATGGAAAAATACTGGTCTAATTATTGACTGGTACTAGCAAAGTTATAATTTTTAATGGATTAAGATGCTTATTTGGTATTTAATTTGAAATATGTCAAACTGTGCATCGATACAAAATAACTCAAAGCTGAAATATACAAGTATATTTTATCAATGTCAATTCAGTGCAGTTTGTAACACTCCAATTTTCTTAGTGACTGAATTCTTTCAAGATTAACTGTAATAGCCTAAATAAAAGGATTTTGAAAACAGAGGATATGGTTTTCGATGATTATAGGGTAGAAATTTCACAAAGAAGTACCTTTTTTTTCCCATTTTGTCCTAAAAATCTCATTAATGGAATCCGAAAACAGGGTTTGAAATGTTCCTAAATTTTTTACACTTTGTTAACAAAAATTTTAATCAAGAATCCTCGTGGCATATTCCTTTAACATCTGTACTAGAATTATGCAATAAATATTACTGTTTTAAAATTGAGATAGGAAAATGTGACATTTTTAGAAACGTTGTGACCCCTATCGCATAAAAATCCGTATAAAAAATTTATGAGAATGCGAAATAATATAAGGGGGACAGGAAACCTTTTCTTACCCCCCCCCATCCTCAATATACTATCGCATATTGATATACACTTAAGTTACTATATAGATTTGGTTGTGCACTCTTATACTTTTTTTATTAAGCTAAACTAATTAATATAAAAACAATCATATTATTAAATGAATAAAATCACGAAATAAGTTGAACCATTTAATAAGAAAGTAAAATCATACATTAAGGAATGATTTTAAAACGCTTGCCAGCGCATCAACAAAGTTTAATAAAACTTCGCCTTTTAATGAAGAGACAACGAGTCATATCAAACAAAACAATTTCAAAAATGCATATCATATTTCAAAGCCAAGTTTTGCAATTATTACTTGTAGTCATACACATTAATAAGAATATAGTCAAAACAGTATAACATTATTAAAAGCATCACAGACCACCACAATTCTCTAAAAACAAAAATGTAACTGAATTATTTCGAGGTCCTCTGTAAAAGGACTATTACATACTTCATTTTCAGAGTATAGATGGAAACCATTTGTTTCAACGCTTATAATTTTTTACATTCAATATATTTTTTTGATTGTTCTCTAACACACATACACACACACATACACAAAAATGTTATATGAAAGATATATCAACTATGCAATCAAATAATGCTTTGAAATTTATCAAAAACAAAGTTTTCGTATTAGTTGTAGACCAAAAGTAATTATCTCAAGATTTTGCTGTTTACGGCAGCTTTTCTGATTCTGATCATTTCAGTTCTTTAATCATCTAGTTGTATATATATTGAATTTGTGTTTTAATTACATTTACAATTAAGGAACATTGAGGTTTATTTATTTATTTACAGAAGAAGTTTACATTTTTTAATGAAATATTAACCGTAAAATATTACTGAACTCTTTATATTATTTTGAGAGTAAACGGATTAATCTTTCTAAATCGATATCTCTCGAAACGGGATAAATGTTAAAATATTTCGTTCAATACATTAAAAAAATTGCATTTGAAAGTAGATTCCCCTCCCCCCCCCCCCATTAGCTATGCTATTCAACACCCATTCAGGCAACCCGGATTCTAAAAGCTAGCTCTTTTCATCGGCTTTAAAAAAAGTTTGAATTATAATAATAAGAAGAAAAAACAATGGCATCTCTCTATAAATGGGATTTTACTCATTTTCCTTTGATTGAAGATTTTTCAGGGAGCTGGTCGCTCAGCTGCCGAATTCCCGTTACTAATGTAAAGTCTATAAGCGTTTGATGCATGCGTATATTTAAAATATCTCCTCTGGAAATTAATATTTTGAACTTTATTTTTTTTATACACTTTTTAAAAAATGCCCTTTTTTTCCTGTTCTCAAAATATTTCTAAAGTATATACTTAACGTTATATAAAGTGTTAAAATCTTACTTAAAGTTCGTCAACTTATAATATATAAAATATTAAATTCATCATAGATTTTAGAAATATTTTGAGAACTAAGAAAAAGAGAGGCATCCTTTAAAAAAGTAAATAATATTTATTCTTATATTATTCTAATCGAGTAAATATATTTTTAAATTGCTGTATGGTTTTAAATCTGACGTAACTTTCATCAAAGTATTCTTACTCTTTTAATATTTACAAATTGAAAATACTTTTGTTGTTAGAAAGAAAGGAAATATTATTTTCACTATCTTAGAATACACGATAATGGCTGAAAAAATTATCTCAAAATATGAAAAAAAAAAAAAAAAAAAAAAAAAAAAATGTATCGCACGAATATATTTTTAAAATTAAGATGTTTTGCCTCTATTAATTATTTGGCTATTTTAAATACGACGTAATTTATTCCATTTTTGACTTTTAACGCTTAATGATGAATTTATTATTTAAAATTTATCTTTCTCTTTTAAAACTCACGTGCAAATGCATTTTTTATGATATTATTTTAAATATTTTCGTGCTTTTTACATGCAATCATTTAATTAACTAATTAAACTTAAAACTTTCCCCTCCCCCTTTTTTTTACTCTGTTTATAATAGCCACGTGTAGATATTTTTTTAATTTGAAGACAATATTATTCTTTGGGCTGTTTTTAAAAATGACAACAATTTAAAATAATTATCTTTTTTAAGGTATGTAACAAAAATATCTCTCGAAATGCTGAAAATTTGAATGTAAATGTAAATAAATACTAAAAAAATATATCAAATGAAAGAAAAGAAAATGTGGTCTGCAACATATAACTTCTAATGTATAAAACGACCTAAAAATTCTAAAATTCCTCTGCATATTTTTTTTTTTTTTTTTTTTTTTTTTTGGTTTTATGCAACCTTTTTAAGCTTCTGTGACAGCATTAATTATTATTATTATTATTATTTTAGAAAAGAGATCATTGACGATGAAAAAAAAAAAAAAAAAAAAAAAAAAAAAAAAAAAAAAAAAAAAAAAAAGGCTTATGGTTAAAAACTTGGAGTAAAGAATATATATTCTTCCTATATCTATGGTTAGACGATTAGAAAATTGCAATAGGGAAATTTGTAAAACTGTAATTTCATAAGTAAATGTTATCATCCGCAAAATGACGTTAGCGTTACATATAGATACGTTTGTCCTTTATAATATAGATAAATAGAGCAGAAAACGAATACTTTAGTAACAGCTACGTTAGTAATTAAAGTGAAAGAAGATAACATGATTAAATAAAATCGCTCAATAAATGTACAATAGCAGATACTTTTTACTGCTTAAAAAGAAAAGATAAAGTAGCTTGACATGACCAGAAAAATTTGTGCAATCCTCTAGTTTCTAGTATATCTTGACATTACATTTCATCTAAACAAGAAATAGAAAAAATCTAGATATACATAAAAAGTAACTTTTTATACGTGCACTAAGACTTCAATATTGCATTAATAATACTTAGCATTTATACAATAATAATTTAGGTAGAATATTAAGAAATATAAAAATAGTAATGTAGGAAGAACGAAAATGTAAATTTTAGGAAAATATTCCAAGAACAGAAATAGAGAGTCTATTGATCTCATAATAATGTACAACATTTTATGAGGGAGAAATTAGGATTAAAAAAACTCCACCGTTTTTCTTTCTAAGAATGCGGAACATTTGCAGTGAATTTGAAATAAATGTAAACTGCAACATGCTATCCCTTTTGTTCGCAAAAAAAACCCTGATTAAGAAGACACTTCCTCCCCAAAACACCCTCTCACTAAAGTGGACACAGAATATTTGTCTGTGTAACTAACCTTGAACAAAATGATTCTAACCCCCCACAACGACCCCATTCGTCCCTTCAGTTGCAATTGGAGAATTTGCCTGTAGTAGCCTCAGAGGAAAGATAAGAAAATCCAGATGTCCAGGTCCAGATGTAGGAAGTTTTGACTTTGAGACGCCGTTTCTTGTTCCTCTGTTACTAAACTACTTTTGAGTGAGATGTCAGATGTGGATCCAACAGTGCTTTAGAGTCAAAGAAGTTTCCATTTCCATTTATTTAACGGAACCAAGGTAAGCAAAGCATGATTATTTTCCATTTTTTCACATATTTCCCAGTCATTTATTTTTCGTTTACCCATTCAGACAGTGTTTAATTCGGACGCTTTTCTCCGGGGGTCGGGAGAGGAGTGGCATTATATTGTTCGGTAGGGAAAATCACACAGTTTGATCATTGAAAACTCAAATATAAAATTCCGATCCCTTATGAATATGTAGCAGGTCGGTTGGGGGTACATAACAATAATAACAGTAATGGCGAAAATCACAAATTTGTTAGAAATAACAATGCAATTTTTATCGATTTATTATATGGTTGAGAAAAGGTAATTAAAATGGGAAAAAAAATACTAAAAATAAAAAAATAAATTAATTTTTTTTATTAATGTGCATAATTTTTGATATTTAATTTAATTTATTTATACATTTATTTTTATTTTATATTTAATAATATATTATTATTTCATTATTTATTTATTATAAAAAATTATTATTACTATTATATTATATATTATATATATTATAATATATAAATATATTATGTAGATATGAATGTATAAACATAATAAAATACTAATATATAAGTTAATGCACAATTTAATAATAATTATAATTATATAATATGTAAATTATCATACATAATTAAAATTATATATAATATATATTAAAAAATAAATATAAATAATAGTAATAATAGCATTAATTTAATATAATATAATCATGCATATATATTATACAATATTGTATGTAACAATATATTTACAATACTATACAATATGCATTTATATGCATCTATATATTGTGTATAGTTAAAAAACAATAGTAATAATAATTTAATATATAATAAAAATATGTAAAATATAAATATATAATTATAATAATAATTATTATTTATTTATATTTATTTCGTTTATATTTTATTTTATTTATTTATACATTTATTTTTATTGAGTTACTGTGAGTTAATAAAATAGTATCATTTTTAAAATCAATTCTAGTCAATGAAACTGACTTTTAATGTTTATTTTTCTTTATTTATACAATTATTTTTTATTAATTTACTATCAGTTAATAAAATATTATCAGTTTTAAAATTCAATTCTTGATAATGAAATTATTTTTTAATTTTTAATTTAATTTATTTTAGATTAATTTTCATTTACCATCAGCCAATGAAATATATTATCATTTTTTAAATCAATTCTTCTTATTGAAACTAAGTTTAATATTTTATATTACCTATGGGTTATGTTTTAGTAATTAAAATGAAATATATATTTGAATGCAATTGTAACATCAATAATAACATTTTTGTTTTTGACATTCCCATTATTTATTCAATTAAAATATCTGAAAATACTTATGCTACTGATCAGATCATAAAAAAACTGTATGTTGCCACTTAAATTTTTAGCACTTATTTATCGAAAAGTTCAACATTTATCAACTCATTGTCACTTTTTTACGCTCATTTTTTTTTTCCTTGTCATTTTTTTCCCGGTCACGTTTTTTCAGTTCTTGGTTTTTTGTGACTTTTCCCCAGTCACCTTTTCTTTTGTTTACCAATTAAAATATGCTTCATTTCAAAATATGCAACTATATAATGCCTTTCAAAACTGAATTTCAGCTGTTCCCATCTACAATCAGAAATTATCTGAATTTTTTAGCAGCCTTTTGTATATGATATAGAGATTTGTATCTATTAACAACATGCATTCAAAAATTTAGTTCATTTAAGAGATACACGTATTTCAGTTGAAAATACCATTTCAGAAACTTCCTCTAATAAGGAGAATGGTATATGAGTACCTTACTTTTGTGCAGCCCTGTATATGAGGCATAAAGCTTATGTATAGGGAGTGGTAGGTAAAAAACCTAATTAAATTTAAAAGCGCATCCGCATGCCGAATTTTAAAACGTTCTCTCTAGCAATTATTACGAAAAAACAGTAACCGATTTCTTTTGCGTGTCATTGTAAATTAATAAAAAGTGCTATGATGCTCTCTTTTAACATTATCGTTGTGAAATGCAACAATTTATGTCAGTTTCAATACATTTGAAATATCGCCATGTCATTAAAAGATTCTCCAAACGATTTTCCCCCAATACCATAATATTATCGAATTTTTTCAGTGTCCCTATAAATGAACCATTAATTTTACATATCTCATATGCAATACCAAAAATGCTTTGGCGACCTTAAATAAGTTTTATGAATCGCATGAAAATCCGAGTATGTTTACGTGAGTTAGAGTGTGGAAAAACGGATAGACAAGTCGAATTCATAGACATTTTTCAACTTTATTGAAAATGGCTACTTTTTTTTTTTTTTAATATTCAAAATTAAACTAGAAATTCGAAAAACAACCTACTAATAGGATTAACATTATATGGAGCGGGTGTCTTCAATACCAGTGAGTTTTATTATTATTATTTTTTTTAGTATATGAAAAAGGGGGGAGGGTCCATATATATATTGTTTATAACTTTATTATTTAATCATATTTGATAGTAATTTTTATTTCTTTTCTTTTCATATATATGCCATGACAGAATTGCTGGAATTGCTGCTTCAAAATTGCTGGAAATCTTTTAAAATTCCTTTCAACTCGTCGATTTTAAATTTAAGGTAAGTACACTATACAACAATATAGAACTGTATTTCATATCTAAATTACCAGATATATTAAAAATTTAAAATCATCTCTCTCTCAATATTATTTTATTTATGAATGCCTTTTCTGTCGCCTTTTTATTCTGTTAGTTCAACCCTTATCAAAGCATAATAACACAAAGATGTTTACAAAAGTTGTTTTTAATTATTTTCGCGAGGTTGATAAATTTTTCCACATATATATATATAATATATATATAGTGCATTTTTTAAAAATTTATTATCATTATTATTATCCCCCTAAATCTCTCACTGTCTCAGTAATTTTATTGCTTTAATTCGCTAACATTTAGTATTTTAAATCATCTATCTAAAATAACGTCTATCTGAAAATATTGATCATGTAATATTTACAATATTTAATTTAAATAGAAAATAATTCTCTCAAATTTTTGATTAATAATATTTAATATCCCAATTGTTAAATTTAATTGAAAATAACATTGTTTCATTAGTATGTTTTCAATAAATTCTGGTTTTAAATAGTCATACAAGATTATTTTAATTACTTTTTGTGGGGTGTCCATTATTATAACAGAAAATTTTCATTAATAGGTTAGGAAGACATTACTGAGCTTTTGAGTTTTTATAAATTTTCTGTTATTAAAAATTAAATTTTTATTCATATTGGGAAATGAAACTATAAGAATGCTTAAATATTTTGATAATTAATATAATATTTAAAAAACTGGAATATAATAATTATAACTATTGACAAGGATGCTGCTGGATTTGAAAAATCCTGGGACAATAATTATAACTATTAATTAAAAGTATTTTAAAAAGAAAATTCATATCTTAAATTTAGGTGAAAATTTCTGACAAGGTTCTCCTTATTTGTGAACTATTTCTGCTACGCATTAGTGTAATAGGTGATTAATATACATATTAAAATACATAGTAAGACAAGTGGAAATTTAACCTGCTCTATAATGGAATCATGCCTATAAGAAATTATTATAGCACTAATGGAATGATTACCATACATTTACACCTGTAGTAATGTACTTTTTTTTATTTCATTTCTAAAGATTTTTTTTTTGTTACATATTGTACCTTTACAATTTTGATTATAAAACCTAAGCAGCTAGTCTTAGCATAATTTTTGTTTATTAAAATATTTAATCGATTTTTTTAAAATGTGAATAATTATCAATATCTATTTTTTTTTTATAAAAAAGCTTTTCTTCACTTTGAAACAGGGCCGTAGCTCTTTTTTTTAGTAAGGGGGGCTCTACTTCCCTTACAACCCCCCCCCCCCAAAAAAAGGGCCTCCCCTGGAAAAGATTACAACGTCACTAAATGAATTTCTGTTCCGGAAATCTAAATGAAATTCTGTTCAAAAATCTAATTCAGTTTTGAATCCCTTTCACAATTTTGCAGGAATACTAAATTAAACCAAAGTTTAAAAAAAAAAAAAAAAAAAAAAAAAAAACTTTTTTTTTTTTTTTCAAAATTTTTTTTTAAACCAAACCTTTTTTTCTGTTTAAACCGGGTTTTTTAAAACATCCTTTATTATTACATATGCAAACATATTTGTTGATAAAAATAGACATTGTTGAATTATAAGTAGTGTAACTTCATTTTAAAGTAATTTAAATTAAATAATTACAGTGAATTGATGTAGAAAATTGAAAAAAAAAAAAAAAATCATATTTTATTTTAAACAGTGTTACCAAACTGTCTTATGTTCAACGAATAAACTACTGTACACAGTGAAACATTGATACTCTGAAGATCTTTATAAACATTTGTATGTAGTTTGATGAAAATAATATTCTTTTCTATAGTTATTCAAATAATAAATTTCAAATACTACTTAAGATTTTGTTTTTTGTATGACAATTTGAAGTCAATATGTTTGGTCATTAGATTTAGCAGATAACAGGGAAAAAATGTTATCGTATTAAAATGCTATAACCTAGTACCCAATCTTTGAATACTCTTTTATTCGACATCATATTTTGATTTTAATTTTTCAAGATAATCTCCAAAATCAAGAAAAATGTCTTTTACAGCTTGAGTAAAATCTTTAAGATCACCATGATATTAATTGCATTAAGTAATCTGCATTTTTTTTTAAATAAAAATATTTTATGCTAAATATTGAATAATTTTAACTTATTTTTTCTTTGATCAATTCACATGTTTAAAGCTTTTTTTGGAGCAAAAGATATGTTCGCCAACACATACTGATTTTAATCTTATACATAAAAAAATGACCTAAACCCACTATATCTAATGCTTAATGCTGAAAATGTTAAAAGTAGAAATTACTTCTATCCAATAATTTGAAACATGTAAATTATAAATAAAAAAAGAGAAAATGCCATTAGATTTCGTCTAATTTTTTTTTTTTTTTTTTTTTTTTTTTTTTTTTTTTTCTGTGAAAAAGAATTAGTTTGTTTAAAACGCAATTTAAACTTTGGTTAAAACAATGATTTAACATGCGCAAACCTTATTGTAACTAAAATAAACGTTTCAACACTCTCGCATCCTATCTGCGCATTTGAAGCTAACATTATGTTTATTTTTTCGCTAATTATGCAATTGAATTCTTCATTCTGCATCACTTTCTTTTCTTAGCAAAAACGAAGCCATTACGAATAGTTTAAAAAGAAATATAGTACCTGCGATGTGAATATGTGCTAATCTGTCTACGTCAGAGACAAAGGCAAAGAGAAAATATGAGTCCCTCCCCCCTACATTTTTCTTGAACTCTCCCCCTCCTTTCAATAATTTACTTCTAGCTACAGCCCTGCTTTCAAAACAAAACGTTATAAATTCTGAAAATGCTTTTAACTTTTCCAGTCGTTTAAAGCTAAAAAATTCTTGGTAAATTGCATGTACAACACTAATTTTTCAGTGAAAATCGAAAGCTCTAATTATCATTCTGAAAAAAAAAAAAAAAAAGCTTTTTTTTGTGTATATGTTTTACTGTATTTTTATGTAAATCACGAACTACTATATATGTTAATTAAATAAAAATAGATAAATATTGTTTTTGCTTCATAATATTTAGAATTGTAATCTGTTTGAAGTTGTCTCTCCAATCATTTGGACAGCTAAATTTCATAGATAAGAATGGATAAATTGCATTAATTACATTAAAATTGGCTATATCAAATTTTAGACTAATAAAAAATAGTTTTTTCTGAAAGATGGCATAAATAAATTTGGAATTTCTTTGAATATTTATTGAAAAAAAAATTAAAGTTTTGGACATGAAAAGCACCTGCATTTTTGGTTTCACCCTTAATAGATTTTAATGCGCTTTCACAATCAGATATTCACATTTATTTCAAATGTTTATGACAAGAGAAAAAGGGTAATTCGTTTAAAAATTTACGGCCCACACCTGTAAATGCTTCTTGTTGCTAGGGAGTAAAAAAAAAAAAAAATATATATATATATTTATATCTTTTAATAAATAAAATAAGATTTTTTTTAATCTGAATTTTATTATTTTTCCGATGCATTAAATTAATGAATTTTAGATTTCCAAAACAATTAAATCTGTAATTGTTTGCTTAGTCTGTTAATAATTGCTGAAATGATAAAAACTGAAAATCTATAATTGTATTAATTAGTAGCATGCATATTTTATGGTAGAATGTAAATTAATATTTTCGTTAAATTATGAAAAACTATAAAAAATTCTATTGATATATTTATAAGCATTAAAATTATTAATAGCTACATTTAATATGGAGTTGTTAAAATATTGCAGTATATTTGTTCCCTAAAAGTGCATTAGTTCATGAGAAAATGTGAAATAAAATTTTATTCAAGAGTGATTTTTGCCCTCGCCCTCCCCGCCCTAAATCCATTCTTTCAAAAATTAATTTATAAGCGGAAGTTTCCATTGGATTTTATTAATATAAAGTGCCTTCTAGAATATAAATAAATCTTGATACTTTTAGCTTGATTTCTTTTAAAATTTACTTACTGCAACCAATTACTCATATGCATATGTAATCCAAATCTTGTCATTATGATAATGTCTGAAATATCGTATCAGTTTTAACCTACTTTGGACAGTAACTTGATATACCGGTACCTTCGGTAAGTTATTTTGTTATTTTTTATTAGTGATGCCTGGAGCACATTCACCGCTTGTTCCATCCTAGTTTCGACACTGGTATTAAAAAATGTTTATTGTTTAGTAACTATATAAGGAGAGTAAAAAAATGTCTATGCATTTTTTTTATGTTCATAAATACGGTGCTTAATTTTTTATAATCCCAAGATATTAAGCTTAGAAATAATCTTTTTTTTTTTTTTTTTTTTTTTTTTTTTTCATAAGTCAAAGTGCCTGTAAAAGCTTTCCAAATTATGATAGTTGTTAATAATGATGTTAGTTTTTAATACTTTTCTTCAGTTTTTTTAAACATTTAGAAAACTTACAATTTTAATCACTGGCCTAAAAAGAATTTAAAAAAATTAAAATCATGATTTGATTCCAAATTAAAATTGTTTGATTTTTAACACGTCACAAAAAATATTGTTTTTACTCCGCACAAAAATTTAAATGTATAAAAGAAATGACAAATAGTTTAATGCAAAAAGTCCAACGGTAATGTCCTTTTACTTTGTAACAATAGAAAAATTCCCGTGACGTTTAGGTTCAGAAAGAAAAATCTCTCTTTAACAGCATTATCATTTCGAGCTTTATTACATAATTTAGAAACACTTTATTCTACCGAGTTACACACATGGAGAAAAATAAAAGCGTTATTGTAACTTCAACGCTATGTTGCTTAATACACATTAGAAATTTTGTAATTTAAAAATTATATATAAAAAAAAAAGCTATATACTGCACAATACAAAAATATGTATCCCCCCCCTTCTTTTTTTTTCAATAAAAATATTGTATGGGAGGAGATGACAAATAAATTCTCCTTTTTCATTAAGAAAATGTATCTGAAATTTTCAGCTTATGGTCAAACACACACTAAACACCCAACCCTCCGTCAATCACTTATCAAAATTTGTTATTGGTTATTATATATTTTGCTTAACTTCTATTATTCTGCACAAATCTCTTCCAAATTTATATAAAATATCAAGTGGCTGAAAATAGAAGAAAAAATTTAAAAGAAAAAAAAAAAAAAAAAAAAAAAGGAAGAAAGAAAGAAAAAGGAAAAAGCCTTATATTGTAAAATATATGATAGCAAACCAATTTAAAGGTGTTCTGAACTGCTCCGTTCAACAAGTGCAAAATGTTTTAAAACATTTACAAATTCTTTTTTTAACAGAAAGATATAAAACTGGAAGGCCTGACTAGGAAAGCAATTTTGAATCAAACTTAGTTTTCAGTTTTATAATCATTAAATTATCTATGAAGTTATAAGCAATCTCGATCACGTGATCAATCGTTTTTCTCCTGCTTTTCGATCGGTTTATCTGCTTCCGTAGGCAAAATGGGTAAAAAGCGTCAACTTTGACGGTTTAAACTGAAATATCGCGTTTATATATATATATATATATATATATATATATATATATATATATATATATATATAATTGAAAAATGAGTGCAATTTGATAGTTTCTCAACAATACCTGCTAGTTTCATTACAGTTAGGAAAAAACTTTCCTAAGAAAAATAAATTAAAACTTGCCACAAAGTTGCCCTTTTTGATTTTAGAACAGCCTTAAATCTATTATCATTACTTCTAGGAAAAGAAGGGCCAAAAATTTATGTACGATGTATTTTTGAATGAAACAAAATTAAAAATCGGCCCAAAAAGCGAAAAAAATAGGATTTTAGGAAGAAAAAAAATTCAAAACCTCGCCAATTCTCAAAATATCAAATCCAATCAATTTTATTATAAAACTTCTTAATATTATTTACAGTTTTTATATCGATAAAAGAAAACATAGGAATGGTAGGGTTTGAAAAGAAAAAAAAATCACAAATTTGTCAATTCACAATATGTCAGCCCCACTAGTGCCTGATTGGTTATGCCCTCGAAGCTAGTAAACGGGAGATGCTGAGTTCGAACACAATCGCGTCTGTCGGCTTAACCGTTCGAAGTTTTCCGGCCCCACCAGTGGCCGAGAGGTTCGGACCTCTCAACTGGTAGACGGCAGGTGCTGGGGTTCAAACCCAATCGCGGCTGTCGGCTTAACCGTTCGGAGTTTTCGTGGTTTTCTTCGAACCTTGCGTAAATACGGATTAGGTTCCCTTAGAAAGACCCCCACGAAGGGCACTCCCCCCTTGGTCCTATATCCCTAGCGTAGATAATCGGACGTCAAAAATCAACCAACCAACCAACCAATCGAAGTTTTCCGTGGTTTTCTTTGAATCTTGCGTAAATATTGCTATATCCCTTTTGCAGATAATTGGCCGTCATAATTAACAAACGCACAATATATCTAATGCGCTTAAATTTATTGTATATCTGTTTAGCTGATATTGTTAACTATAATTTTTATCCGGAGAACCAACTCTTATTAAAAAAAAAAGGGAAAAAAATAGAGTTTGAAGAAAAATACATACATATATATTAATTATTTTGATATAAGCAGGTCTTGCAGAAAAATGAAATGAAAAACTCGTCAAAAGCTGAGCAGGCAGATTTTTTTTTCTTTTCTTTTTTGATAGACAAGGGTAAAATCCTAAACAATCGAGCCACTCAAAATAACATTATTTGAGATATTATTCTCTGTAATTCACATACATCATTACACGTATTTAGATTTATATTTTTACTAAACTCACTGTCTTCAATTTTCTTTTCTTTTTTTTTTCTTTAATTTAATGAAGCTATACATTATTTGTTAGTTTTTTTTTTTTTTTTTTTTTTTTTTTTTTTCAGATAATTTTAAGTTTTAAAAACAAAATAACTTTGTAAAAAAATAACAATTATAGTATAGTTTAATTTTATTTTAGTGTATACTAAAATGTCGAAATATTATGAGTTTAGCTCTAATACATGGAAAAAGATACATAATTTTTTTCTTATTCCCAAATTTCATGCCTCTTACTTCTGTATTTTTATGTTTGCTTGTTTCAGCTATATTGATCCAGGGTTCGTTGATTTAAATCAGCTTAATTTTAATCATGATTTAAATCGTGATTTAAATCAATTGATTTTTTAAAAAAAATCATTGATTTAAATCAGTTTTTCTTTACAATTATTTTTCAATAAATTTAAGATGTAAACAAACATATTTATGTACTTTTTAATGTAATTTAATTTTATATAATACAGATAAACAAACAGCTTTTAGAAAAATAAAGCTTAATTTTGTCAATAACCCCTTCGCGACGGGAGCTTTTTACGAAATTTTTAATGCTTTGTCACCGGTATTTGAAAACAGAAATTTGTGTCTTCTTAAATCGAGAAAATACTCCGATTTAATAAGGCAAATTTTACCGTAAAATTTTACTGGTGGGGATCAACAAGGTTTCTTAAGCCTTTTTGCGGCACGTATACGTGTCGCTCGTCCCCAAGGGGATAAGTACAATACAATGTAAAGTTTAGAAAAAAAATGCTTTCAAAATAATCTTGCAACAGTGAGGAAATCTAAGGAGAAATATATTTAATATTCGAATATTTAGTAACTGGTAATTAGAAAAATTTCTGCAAGTTGAGATAAAATAAAACTGTATGACTTTTTGTGTTTCACTTTGTTGATGTCTATTGATTAAAGTTTGACCAAAATCTGAACCATTCAATGAATTTTTGCTTTAATCTAACATAGATCTCAGCCTTTTTAGAATGGTGGAAGGTACGGTATTTGTTTCAGTTATTGAAAAGTCTGATATTCAAAAACTTATAGAATTCATGATCAACTAACTTTTTACTGCAATAGCTTCATCTACTTCAGTGGAACAAATGTTTACTGCCTTTTGTTTGGCGCAATTGAAAAGTAGAAATAGATTCATAAAGTTGTTTAACTCGTTTTTCTGCACCAGCACTTTAACAAAACAAACAACAAAAGTTAATAACTTAATTTACAATTAACTTTCGAATTTATTTACAATTTTCATATGCTGCAGTTGTTTTTATTTTAACTAAAATACTGAAGGTTGAATTGATTTTTGATTAATTATTTTCCATGCCTTTTGTGTAATAAAAATTTTTCCTTAGCCTAAAATTTTACCTCTGAATCATTTATGTAAATTGTGTAATATTAATAATATATATTGAAAATACTTATGTAACTTATGTATACTTTATATAAGGAAGCAGGACGTTTCGGTCCCGAGACATTTCGGTCCCGAGACGTTTCGGTCCCGAGATATTTCGGTCCATGGCCATTTCGGTCCCGAGACGTTTCGGTCCCGAGACATTTCGGTCCCTAGACGTTTCGGTCCCGAGACATTTCGGTCCCTGGACTTTTCGGTCCTCAGACATTTCGGTCTCTTCTCCAGCACACTGAAATTTTGTGCACGGGAAATATCTGACATAATTTTATAGGGAACATTTTAGAGTGTTGAATTCAGGAGCGGGTCATTCCCCCCAGAGCTATCAATGCCCCCCCCCGGAAATTTTGAGATTTTGTGTTTTAAGTGGTAAAAAAGTGTAATCCCCCCAGGACTCTATTGAATCCCCCCGGAGCCACAGAAGTCCCTCCCAGAGAAAAGTGTCTGAATTCAACACTGGTTTTTTAACTGAAAGCCACATAAAGTTTTAGTGTAATGCGATTAATTAGATGTAACAAGTACTCAAAAACCGCTTACACGTATAACTCGGATCCAAACTCAAACATATTGCAGCGGATCCAAACACCATGCAAATTTTATATGACAGAAGTAATTGTTTTCAGGAGTGAGGGGAGGATTGTTCTGTGGATTTATATAGAAGTTCCTCAATCATGAAGATCTGGCAATTTAAAAACACGTATAAGTCGAATTTAATTTGCTTAAGCAAATGTCCATGGCCTACACATTTTCAGTTGCATATACTTTGTACAATATGTGTTTAATAATGAAAAAAAAAATCTGCAAATAGCTTTAGAAATCTTTATTTCAACCTATTATTTAACGGCACATCATTTTTAGACTATGGCATTTTACAATTTTTTTAAAGGGATTTTTAACATGGAATTGTGATAAAGCCACATTATTTTTTAAGTTCTGCATCGGGATTGACTAAAACATTTTATTTTTAAATAATTATTTTATTTCGCTATTAAAAAAACTATTTAAAAGTTTGCGTTAATCTTTTTACATATAACAATTAATTATTGCTACGAAATAACTTTTTACGTGTAACAACTTTTACATATAACAATGCAGGAATTACAAATCCTTGTGTAAGATTGTGTGAGATTAAAAAAAAAAAAAAAAAAAAAAAGAAAAGAAATCTGATTTAAATAAAAAAAATCCGATTTAAATAAAAAAAAATCGATTTTTTTTATTTTTATAAAAAATAAAAAAAAATCACGATTCCTGTATTGATCACATGTTTCCTTTCATATTAACTTCAGCATTATTAAAAAATACTGCCACTACGAGAGATGTTCATCAACAATTATGCTTGCCCCACAGACTCTAAAACTATGCATATTTGCCCTGATTTAAAAACATTACCCGATTATGGAAGATTAAGTAATATTTTCTCAATTAGTGGCGATCTTCTGTAATTAGTCTGCTTTCATTTTTTTTTTTTTTTTGAAAGTGACTTTTCAGTTACGAAAGTTACATCGATTATTGTCCCAACAGATGACTGTTGTTTTCAGGACTAGTGAAAAAATATCAGTTAAACATTAGAAAAACAATTTGTTTAAAATTGTTAAGGAAAAAATATCGGTGTCTCGTGGGCTTTATTTTATAACACTTAAATACCGCGCTATTTTCATAATTTAAATGTATTTTGCATATTTAATAGTTAAATGATTTTAAAGGTTTCTTTCTTTTTCAATACTTATATCTAAAAGACATTTTAATTAGAATATCATATTATGAATGCTGTAAAAAATGTTTTAAATGAGATACAATTTTCGGCATAAAATGCTTCGCATGTAATAGCTAAAATATTTTAAAGTTTTGTTTCTTATTTAAAATTCATGTTTAAACACATTTATCAATTGAAAAGTGTTTCAAAAGATTATTATTTGATCTTTTTAAAAAGGTAACAGTGGTTAAAAAATCTCCATTACAATATGAGTTAAATTCTATTCCAAAAATGAATAATTTTAGTAATAAAGATATTAAAAAAGAAGTGTATGCAAGACCAGCCCAAAAATGAGCTGAACAGGTTGATTTATAGACATTTGATGTCATCAACGATACACTGGAATTTTTTAAATGGACATTAACATAAATTGAAAGCAACAATGTATCTACCTTAACTCTGGCAAAGCTTTCAATTGTAAAAAACTACGACGATTTATTACCGCTATTTTTTTTATTTTTCATTACCACATTTATACATTCTAAAAGGGACTTTTATTTTTCAATCCATATTTTTTGCTTCTAAAAATTACCTTTAATGTTTAAAAGTTAGAACTCTATTTTCAAGAATCAGCGAGATAGATAATATTCAGTACGGAACCAAAATTTCTAATACAAATGACAATAGAGATACTTTAAAAAAAATCGTGAGACAGGAAGGGTACAATTTTAGGATAATGGGAATAAAGAAGCAATTTTGTAAAACATAGACCAAGCAGATTGCAGCAGTCCCTTGAAACTGAAGAATCTCTGACTTGAAACAAGAAATATCAGTACCACTGTTTCTTTTAATTAATGCAAAATATTAATAGAGTCAGGCATCCATTTTTTCACCAATGGTGCTATTTCTTGCAAAATAGATTCTCATAACACTTTCCGAAATGTTGGATTAAATTCTGCTCAATTAATTTTAATTCCCAAATGCCACACCACCACCCATTGTTTTGAAAATAACTTTTGCCTTTTAAAGTATAACCGAAGAAAAGTTTTTACTTATTTTCAAATGAATTTGTTTTTAAGTCCTGCTGTTATTATTTTTTTTTTCAAAAAATTAGCAAAACAAGTACTTTGAGTCGGAAAGGATTAACAGATTGCACAATCTTATTTAACCATATAATGAATTTAACGAGAGTATTATTAATTTCCGAGTAAATTTATTCAAATTTGGTTTCGCTCGGTGGAAATTAATAAATAATAATAATAATTTTAAAAAAATCAAAAATTAGTGTGTTTTAAAAAATGTGTAAAGTATTACATAACGCTTTAGAAAATGGCAGTACATATAAATTGAATATACGCTTTCTGAGATTAGGATCAAATTTTTATAGTTATATTAGGAAATGAATATTAGTTTAAGATTTACAGTGTGTTAATATTTGTATTTTCAGTAACAATTAAAAAAATAATAATTACGATTATTATTTTTTTTAGATGCTGTAATCAAGAAAGTGTAGAAAATATCTCAAGTCGGAAGAGAAGTACATGAAATGGCACATTGATCATCAAAGTGAACAGAGTGTGTAGCTGAAAAAAAAAATAATATTAGTTAATATTTAAATTATATTCAAAATTATTTGTGTATTTCTCTTAAAAATAAAAATAATGTTTATATTTCTATTATGTTTCTATTAATTTTTAGATTTCTATATATATTTTTTAGTGTTTATATATTATTGCATGTAACACGAATGAGTGTATGTAAAAAAAAATAATACTTTTCATGCTAGTCTGATGATAAGATGTCAATGGAAATTTTGTCTTGGATGATTACTTTTTCAGAAGATAACTTTTCACAAAAATCTGATGACAAAAACCCTTAGTCTAATGCTACGTTAATTAAGGGAATTATTGAAATATATTGAAATTTATTTATAAAATATCTTCACAGTTTTAGTGTCCCATGTGAAAATATCAATATGAAAACATGGGTGGTTTCGAAAATATTTTATTACAATCTTCAGTTCTTCGAAAATATATTTGACGTTTTATACGATTTATATAGCGGTTTATAAGACAATCTGCAAACTGAATTCTTCACAAATGTAATGATAAAAATAAATAAATTAAAAGTTACATAACAGCTGAAACAGTTAAATGACAGTTGCATATATCTACCAAGTATGTGATTAACAATGTCTATTTGGGTATCTAATGTTATAACCTTAGTATTGCGATAATTTCTAATTAACAAAATTATGATTATAATTCTTTCATGTATAAGAAAAATTTTCACATAAAATAGGATCTTGTGAAAAAAAAAAAAAGTAATAAACAGACCACAATTGGCAAAATAATTAATTAAGTGCTATTTCTTATGTTGATAAATATTCAAGCAAAAATATTTCAATGATACCAGTTAATGTACATAGTAAAGTTGGAATTTCGTGATAAATGTCGCACTCAAAATTAACATTATGTGATTTAATGGACACATGAGAATAACAACTTTTACTTGCAGTTACTGACAATGATAAAAACGACAGAACTGCAATATAAAATGGAATATGTAGTATTATGTTTGTGTTTATTTATATAAAGCAGTACTAAATAGTGAATGTTTAGCAATGCATGATTGCTTAGTAATTATGGTACACATAAGCATTAACCGCTAATGGGAAATTTTTCCCACTGGCGGTATTCTTAAATTTGAAAAAGGTATTTATTTTCATTGCCATATTCCTAATGTTTTGTAATTTGATGATAATCCAATGAAATATTTAACCATTAAGAGAATTTTTTTCCTGTATAACATGCTGCTCATATTAATAATCCTTTTTTTTCTCTCTTTTACTTAAATATGTATATATTTAAATGACCAGGCGGCTCTTTCAGTCGTCAGTCCTTAGCTTTCTGGAAAACCAATTTTGATAATTATTTTTTGAATATTTTTTTATTTATTTCCAGTTTCATATTTTAATTCAAATTTTGAACGCACTTTATGATATTTCTTCAAAATGGTGGCAATCATGTCAAGCTTTTCTCTCTATAATAGAATTACACCAGTTAAAAGTGCGACCTCATCAGTGAATGTGTCATTGTATTTAAAAGAAAAATTTAATGGTTATCATAAAATTTAACCTTAATAAAATGATTGCATGTAATTATGCATTGGCCGCGGAAAAACACAGATTATTTACTGAGGAATATTATTGCGTAATCTATGTAAATAAAATAACACGTGATAACCTATGATTAAAATGAAAAATCTAAAATAAAATGTTTCCGGTCAGGAAAACTACTTTACACATAAAATAGAAGAATTTGCTCCTTCACTATATTGTATGTTGCTATAACTGTATCAGTGGTGACGAGAATTCACTGAACTTTATTTCTGCATCTAAATATATTTAAATTCTGCAATTTATTTATGCTCAAATGCTTGGTATGTACAAATGAAAATATTTCTGAAAATTACATCATTTCTATTAAAATATAATCTTCTATTTAATTAACATAAAATAACACCCTCATTAAAACATTATTTCTAATTGCTAAAAAGATGATTTTAAATACATTTATTTCACTGATGACATGTTTCAACTAATTACCGAGCTATTTTCAAAACAAATAAAATTGAAATTTTAAAGTTACATTGTCCATGGTGCATTAAAACGCAGTCAGTCACATTTCATGTAATGAACATTATTTTTTATTTTACTATGATTTTTATTTCTATTTTTTTTTAAACTATCGAATAACTCGTGCCACAGTTTTGGTAGATTGAATGGTTTTATATCGTTACATATAGAATTTTTATGTGTTAGAATCCCTATTGTTTCTCTTATAATCGATGGATAGTATTATTTGGAGAGAAAAATTATTTTACTTTCGTTGATGTTTATGTGGATATTTTCTTCGTGGTGTAACTTTGCAAGGGTTGTTGTTTTTCTAATATATTTAATATCAGCATTATGCTCCTTCTTTATGTATTTAAATTTCCTGCTTAAATACCCTTAATTAGAGAAAACGAATGAAAGAAATTCTATATTGAAATAAAAATCAGGAAATTTAAATACAGATAAAGGAGCTTATTGCTAGTATTAAACATAATAGAAAAACACAAACAAAAAAAAACAACAGCCCTGGCAAAATTATATCAAGGAGAAAATATCCATATAAACTTCAACGAGTAAATTTTTCTCTCCAAACAATCCAACTCCAATCTATCCATTATAAGAAAAACATTAAAAATTCTAACAGGGAAAAAAATTCATATGTAACGATACAAAATCCATTAACCTACCAAAACTGTGGCACAAGTTGCTCAATGATTTTAAAAAATAGAAATAAAAATCTAACGAAAAAGAAAGAAAAAAAAAACCTACGTCACATGAAATAGTGAATGATGGCGTTTTTAGTTCAATGCACCGTAGACTATGCAAATATAAAATTTCAATTTTATTTGTTTTGAAAATGACTCGGTAATAAGTTGAAACCTGTCAACAGTGAAATAAAACTATTTTACTGTTTTTAAAATAATCTTTTTAGCAATTAGAAATAATATATAATCTCGATTACATTCACTGTTGGAGATAAAAAGGAAACTAAAAATTGCCCTATCATTACAATTACCATTTCTGTATTACAATTAATGATTTTCTAACGTT
This sequence comes from Maratus speculifer, assembly GCA_964019185.1. Classification (NCBI taxonomy): domain Eukaryota; kingdom Metazoa; phylum Arthropoda; class Arachnida; order Araneae; family Salticidae; genus Maratus; species Maratus speculifer. Next base: position 119,198,534 of record OZ025298.1, read on the forward strand.
ACTATTTAAAATAACTGATTTTCACTCACAAAACTGTTTACATTCCAGGAACTTTTTTTTTTTTTTTTTTTTTTTTGTAATATTGAACTTTTGATGCTCATTTCAGAGGGTTTCAGTTGGTGAAAATGATCTCATAGTAAAAATGAAATGTATATTGCATACAAAATTGTAAGTGTCAAAAATGGCACCAAGCTTGGGAATATATTAATTAATAACATATTCTACATTTAAACATTTTTAAAATAGAGTATGCATGAAAATGTGGCAAAGGTAAAAGAATATTTTCAGACTTCCTTGCAAACAAAATTTATAATTGTGTAATAGTGGTGAAATTTTCGGTGGTTTTTCATTGTACAACACAAGACTTAACCTCAATTGATAACTTAATAATTTTTTATCTGAATTACATGTTACTGACTACTTATAGGAACATTGTTTGATTTTTCAATAATTTGAAAAGTTTGAATATTTATTGTAAATATTTTTTCTATCATCAATCTAAAAAAAACTTTCCAACATCTTCATTCGTCGAATTCGAAGATTTCCGATTCATAGAATCTAAAAATTTTTAAAAATATAAATGCATTCAAATAAATTTGGAATAGAAAATCTAAGAAAAATTTAGAGTAAAATTTAGTTAAATATTTTTTTAAATGTTTGCAAATAAAATGTAATGGACTAATAGCACAAATATGGGACCAATATTTCAAACAGTGACGAAATATTGAGAAAATATAAATACCCAGTATAAAATAATTTTTTATGCCAATATTCACAGAATATTGAATACAAAAAACGGCTAAATATCAGCAAAGTGCAACAATTCATCCTAATACTGGACGTTGCATAAATACTGGGGTGCTTATATTATGGTGATTTTTAGTCAATAATTATGACCAATATTGGCAGGAAATATTGCACAAATATTGGACAGTTTACATTTTTCCGATAATTAATCAATATTGTCAACCAATATAACATTAATATTGGTATAGAATATTGCACAAATATTGGAGTGTTTACAATTTGCCAATATTTGTAAAAAAAATTGGTATGAAAAACTTGAACAATATAAGGGTGTTTACATTATGTTAATATATTTGTTACCAAGATTTGTTAAATATTGGCAAAATATAAACAACCCAATATTGTTGCAATATTTTATGCCAATATTGGCGCGACATTGTTTAAAAATATTGGCAAAATGTAAACACGCCAATATTGTTGCAATATTTCATACCAATATTGGTGGAATATTTCATACCAATATTGGTGCAATATTCATTACCAATATTGGTTAAATATTGGCAAAATGTAAACAACCCAATATTGGTGCAACATTTTATTCCAATATTGGCGCAGTATTCGTTACCAATGTTTGTGAAATATTGCCAAATATAAATAACCCAATATTGTTGCAATATTATGTGCCAATATTGGCGCAACATTGTTTAAAAACATTGGCAACATGTAAACACGCCAATATTGGTGCAATATTTTATGCCAATATTGGCGCAATATTCGTTACCAATATTGGTTAAATATTGGCAAAATGTAAACAACCCAATATTGGTGCAATATTTTATGCCAATATTGGTGCAACATTGTTTAAAAATATTGGCAACATGTAAACACGCCAATATTGGTGCAATATTTTATGCCAATATTGGCGCAATATTCGTTACCAATATTGGTTAAATATTGGGAAATATAAACAACCCAATATTGGTGCAATATTTTATGCCAATATTGGTGCAACATTGTTTAAAAATATTGGCAAAATGTAAACACGCCAATATTGGCGCAATATTTTATACCAATATTGGCGCAATATTCGTGACCAATATTGGTTAAATATTGGCAAACTATAAACAACCCAATATTGGTGCAACATTTTATTCCAATATTGGCGCAATATTCGTTGCCAATATTGGTTAAATGATGGCAAAATATAAACAACCCAATATTGTTGCAATATTTTATACCAATATTGGCGCAATATTCGTTACCAATATTGGTTAAATATTGGCAAAATATAAACAACCCAATATTGGTGCAATATTTTATGCCAATATTGGCGCATTATTCGTTACCAATATTGGTTAAATATTGGCAAAATATAAACAACCCAATATTGTTGCAATATTTTATGCCAATATTGGTGCAACATTGTTTAAAAATATTGGCAACATGTAAACACGCCAATATTGGTGCAATATTTTATGTCAATATTGGCGCAATATTCGTTACCAATGTTGGTGCAATATTTTATGCCAATATTGGCGCAATATTCCTTACCAATATTGGTTAAATATTGGCAAAATGTAAACAACCCAATAATGGTGAAATATTTTATGCCAATATTGGCGCAATATTCGTTACCAATATTGGTTAAATATTGGCAAAATGTAAACAACCCAATATTGGTGCAATATTTTATGCCAATATTGGTGCAACATTGTTTAAAAATATTGGCAACATGTAAACACGCCAATATTGGTGCAATATTTTATGCCAATATTGGCGCAATATTCGTTACAATATTGGTTAAATATTGGGAAATATAAACAACCCAATATTGGTGCAATATTTTATGCCAATATTGGTGCAACATTGTTTAAAAATATTGGCAACATGTAAACACGCCAATATTGGCGCAATATTTGTTACCAATATTGGTTAAATATTGGCAAAATATAAACAACCCAATATTGGTGCAATATTTTATTCCAATATTGGCGCAGTATTCGTTACCAATATTGGTTAAATATAAACAACCCAATATTGGTGCAATATTTTATTCCAATATTGGCGCAATATTCATTACCAATATTGGTTAAATATTGGCAAAATATAAAAAACCCAATATTGTTGCAATATTTTATGCCAATATTGGTGCAACATTGTTTAAAAATATTGGCAACATGTAAACACGCCAATATTGGTGCAATATTTTATGTCAATATTGGCGCAATATTCGTTACCAATGTTGGTGCAATATTTTATGCCAATATTGGCGCAATATTCGTTACCAATATTGGTTAAATATTGGCAAAATGTAAACAACCCAATAATGGTGCAATATTTTATGCCAATATAGGCGCAATATTCGTTAAGAATATTGGTTAAATATTGGCAAAATACAAACAACCCAATATTGGTGCAACATTTTATTCCAATATTGGCGCAACATTGTTTAAAAATATTGGCAAAATGCAAACACGCCAATATTGTTGTAATATTTTATGCCAATATTGGCGCAATATTCGTTACCAATATTGGTTAAATATTGGCAAAATGTAAACAACCCAATGTTGGTGCAATATTTTATGCCAATATTGGCGCAATATTCGTTACCAATATTGGTTGAATATTGGCAAAATGTAAACAACCCAATATTGGTGCAATATTTTATGCCAATATAGGCGCAATATTCGTTACCAATATTGGTTAAATATTGGCAAAATACAAACAACCCAATATTGGTGCAACATTTTATTCCAATATTGGCGCAATATTTGTTACCAATATTGGTTAAATATTCGCAAAATATAAACAACCCAATATTGTTGCAATATTTTATGCCAATATTGGCGCAACATTGTTTAAAAATATTGGCAAAATGTAAAAACGCCAATATTGATGCAATATTTTATGCCAATATTGATGCAATATTTTATGCCAATATTGGCGCAATATTCGTTACCAATATTGGCAAAATACAAACAACCCAATATTGGTGCAATATTTTATTCCAATATTGGCAGAATATTCGTTACCAATATTGGTTAAATATCGGAAAAATATAAACACTCCACTATTGTTACAATATTTCATACCAATATTGGCTTAACATTCGTTACCAATATTGGTTAAATATTGGCAAAATGTAAACAACCCAATATTGGTGCAATATTTTATGCCAATATTGGCGCAATATTCGTTACCAATATTGGTTAAATATTGGCAAAATGTAAACAACCCAACATTTTTGCAGTATTTTATGCCAATATTGGCGCAACATTGTTTGCCAATATTTAACCAATATTTGTAACGAATATTGCGCCAATATCGGTATGAAATATTGCTCCAATATTGGGTTGTTTACATTTTGCCAATATTCAACCAATATTGGTAAAGAATATTGCGCCAATATTGGTATGAAATAATGCTATGAAATTATGCACCGATATTGGCATAAAATATAAATGCAATGTTTCATGAAATATTGTCTAAATATCGGCACAATGTAAACATCTCAATATTTGGGCAATATTTTATGCCAATATTGGGGCAATATTTTATGCCAATATTGGCACGCTGCAAATATTGGCTAAATAAGGGCAAAATGTAAACACCCCAATATTGGAGCAATATTTCATGCCAATATTGCGCCAAGATGCCAATATTGCTCCAAGATATAGCCAATATTGGCCCAATATTGTTTGGCTACTGGGGACGCATTCAATTTTCATAACATTTGCAATGACTCGACAAAATTATGTAATAAATATACGATTTACATTCCAAACGATTAAAATGCATTTGAAACTTTTTTCCCCATTGGCCGTAATGTAACGGAATACTTTTGATTGTCCCTGTAATTGATCTATGCATTCAATTTTCATAACATTTGCAATGACTCGACAAAATTATGTAATAAATATACGATTTAAATTTCAAACGATTAAAATGCATTTGAAACTTTTTTCCCCATTGACCGTAATGTAACGGAATACTTTTGATTGTCCCTGTAATTGATCTATGCATTCGATATTCATAACATTTAAAATGACTCCACAAAATTATGTAATAAATATATGTTTTAAATTTCAAACGATTAAAATGCATTTGAAACTTTTTTCCCCATTGACCGTAATGTAACGGAATCCTTTTGATTGTCCCTGCAATTGATATATCCATCCGATTTTCATAAAATTTGAAATGACTCGACAAAATTATGTAATAATTATGTATTTTAAATTTCAAACGATTCGGTTGGGTAGTTTTTGCGTTGTTATATGCGGACAGACGGACAGACGGACAGACGGACGGACTGAGCGACAACAATAGGTGCTACGTATTTAGATAATTACGAACGCACCTAAACATGGCAGTCAGATAAAGCTTCATAGTTTATATGAATGACAAAGATGAGCTTTAAAAAAATTACGCAAAAATTACAGCTACCACTTTTATTTTATAGAAAAAAATAAGTATTTTGTGAATAATATTTGTGAAAAAATGCAATTACAAAGCTTTTATACTTTCGCTTGTAGTTTTCGTTGTATTTGAACTATTGTTGTTAGTTTTGTTCACATCAACGAAATAAAGTCTAGTATTGTCTAGAAGAAGTCGTTTGTCCGATTCATTAAGGTGGCGGGCGATAGGATGGATGGTAATAGGGTTGTCATAGGCCGATACGGCTAGACGGTTCAATGTGTCTCGCAGTGTAGTCCAGCGACTCTTGAATCAGTATGAATCCGAAGATTCTGTGTCCAAAAGAGATGTTCCAGGCCTCCCACGTATTACAACACCTGCATAAGACCGGTTTCAAACTCTTCGGCCCGAAGAAAAGACGGGTCACTCTGCCGCAACTCGTTGCAGACCACTTTTCAGATTCAGAGAGAAGAATTTTCGTTACTACGGTGCGAAGACGTTTTCACCATGTAAGTCTCCATGCAAGGCGACCAGTTGTGTGTGTACCCCTCTACAGACGACAGAGAAGCTCCCGCTTATGTTGGGCAAGAGAACATGCTTCCTGGACCAGACAACAATGGATTTCTGTACTCTTCATAGTCGTCCAGATTCACGCTGGAGAGCGATTCAAGACGTCTTCTGATCTGGAAAGAACAATGCACTCGATACCGACAATCGAACACTGTCGAAACACACAGGTACAGAGACGGTGGAATCATGTTTTCGGCAGGAATCTCACTCGGAGGTCACGCTGACATGCATGTGTTCCATAGAGGAAGCCTGACTGGTGCGGGAAATCAGGATGAGATCCTTGATTCATATGCGCGCCCATATGCCGGAGCTATTGGCAAAGGTTTCATTCTAATGGATGACAATACGAGACTACACCGAGCTGTGGTTTTTGAGGATTATCTTGGAGTATCTTGGAGAAAGAATGGAATGGCCAGCTCGCTTTACAGACTTGAATCCGATAGAACATATTTGGGACTATCTTTAGAAGACAGGTTGCGACTTTAAGTTCTCCTCGAAGGTCATTAAATGAGCTGGAACAATTCTTACTCCATGTCTTGTCAACGCTACCTATGTTGGTGTCTGACAATTTAATTGAGAGCATTGAAAGTCGATGCCGCCAACGCATTCAAGTCCGGGGTGGACATATTCCGCATTAGAACCAGTTTTTAATTGTTTCATCACATTTTACTGCATAATACTGCGATGTACTGATTTCTCCAAGAGTGGAATTTTCCACCAAGAATGTTTTTTTGTTGTAATTTCATTTGTATGTTTAACTTAAGTAAATTTCTGTGTTGCACTAAAAAATAACAGTTTAGCGCACATTTCAACCAAATTTGTTGTTTCTATATTCATTCATTTGCAAATTAGACGCTAAATACCAGTTGAAACTTCACTTTTGGAGGCCAGTGTATTTACCGTTGGTTTACATGATTGTGCAATAAAATAAATTTGTGATATTGTGAAAGATAATTGTTGAATAATAAGTTTATCGATTTTAATATTTATTCCACTTAATAGCATATTTATACTACTCATCATGGATCGTGGAGCAGATTTACAATGTGATTGATTATCAATATTACTATTAAATGAGTTCGCATGTTGAAACAAATTTTTTCTTACCTTTTTCGCGACATGCAATAAAGATAATGCATTTTTATGGATATTTCGTGCTTACATTGTTTACATGCTCTCATCATAACGTCAGCAATAGTTTTATCATATGCTTAAATAGACTTTACCAGCCATGTAAGACGTCATATATGACAATTGTGAGTTATCTGTCGTACACGTAAACCTGCACATTATGTAAAGCTAATTTCTCATCTGTTATTATATGCTGAGTTAATCCCTTTTTATACACTTTCTCTTGAAACTCATTTTGAAAACTAGTTGAATGTAATTTGTATATTTTATATTTTTCCCATAAGTGTACCAATTCGTCGAAAATTACATTCTGATGCATTTCAATTGCTGGCTTTCTTCTACAATTTCATTACTCCAAGACGTTGAAATCCTGCTAAGCATTTTTCGGGATATTTTTGAATTTAAACAATGACATAATTCATAGTATGAAAGGTTTAGTTCAATTCGAAAATTAATTGCACACCTTTAGAAATTTCCATCAGTTAAAGGAAATATATTTCAGACGTTTTATGCAGCTCTGTGTATGATTTAAAGAATTTTCACGCACTAAGTTATGTGAAAACAAAAATAATATAAAGAACTGTACCACATCGTAAAACACATGTTAAAGAAGTTATTTCTCATCGAATGTTCAAAGTAGCATAGCTGAAGTATTTTGTGCGTCCCTGTATATAATTTAGTTATGAATTCTACGCACACCATTTTCTTTATAAGCACCTTGAAGTGCATCTGATTGATACACATAAATTTGTTTGAAGTTCTGGAACAAGTATAAAATATGCCACAAACGATTTTTTCCCGTAAGTCGTAATGTAACGGAATTCTTTTGAATGTCCTTATAGAGTTACTGTAACTTATACATACTTCATTTTCAATACTGAACATTCCATTGTAAATATAAATAACATACATCAGTTACATAGTAATCCGAGTATATTTGTTTTTTCCTTTAAGTTGCAAATTGTCAAAAACGAAATTTTCGTTTTAAAAATATCGAAATTGATATCAAACGCACTTTTATACGTTTAAAAAAAAAAAAGAATCGTAAATGACGCTATTTTGAATAACAACCGTCATCTAAAATTTCCATGACTTTACACGATGCCTTCCCCTCTGACATATTTTATATTAGTATAAATAGATTTTGAACAATAGATATATTCTTATCACGATTTCCAGTTCTTTCGGACTAAATAGTACAATAATAAAGATAGTAAGAATTTGAATTTAGTTTCTTAAAAGGCTTCATTTTCAATATACATTATTATGTTTCATAAGTTATTTCGCCACTATTTTTTTTTATTTTATTCAACTTCAATTTTTATGTTTACAAAGATAAATGCTTTTAAATTTCTTACAAAAACTCAAATTAATTGGCATCATATTCATTTTTTTAACTGAAGTTCTCTGTCATTTTTACAATACCTATGCAAAACATCATATAATCCCCATTTAATTAGATGCTTTATTTTCTTTAGGTAAAATTTGAATTTTTAACATTTAAATAATTAATTATATTGACTGATATCTAAAATAAATTTATGATGGAAAGCATACAATCAGTATTCCAAAATTAGATGAAAGAAAAAAAAGAAAATATTTGACTTTAATTAATGATATTGGTAAGTTATATATAATCGAAAAGAGAAATAAAAATAAGAACGGATGAATTATGAAACGAAGAATTAATCAATAAGAAATACAGATAAGAATATGCTTTTAAAAAATATAGTTTACACGTTCGCTGCCGCTTACGTGAAGATGTGATGATAGTTAATGCCGCATTGTAGAAGTGGGTTTTTCCCAGAAGCCGATTTACTTTTTATAACAAAGAATCAGTGAAAGAATTCCCCTTGACAGCGCGTGACTGGCTATTGGACATCAGCCCACATCACGCGCTGGCGCGTGAATGGACCTTTAACGTTGGCGCCATATCACTCGCTGGCACGTGGTCGGCAGCGAATGTGTTAAAGCACTCCATGACGCTGTAACATATAATTATATATATATACGTGAGTGGTTCAAAAATTATTGTCCCTAGTGGATATAAGATACTAGCAGACTTTGCCCACTAGCAGCCTTCGCGAACGATATATATCTGTGAATTGGATTATGTGATTTATAACGATATGGAACTTGGAACGGCCATTCAAACTTCTGGAAACAATATGAACGTCATTAGGCTCCTATTTCTTTTATTGAGTCATACAAAATTTAGATTAATAACAATCAAATTATTCAGTTGATCAATTAAAGAAGAATTAGGTAAAGAGCGACAGAACAATATATAACTTACTAAAAGCATTCAGGAAAAAATATCAATTCCAGTCTCATCAATATCCGTTATTAGGACTTATTGAAAAGGCTACTTGTTCATAATAAATGGGTCACCAGATTCTAGAAATTTCAGCCATAATTCTACAATCAAGCTACACCAAGCAAGTGATATGGGTTTTATACTGAAACAATCATTGAAAAGTTAACTAACCGATTAAGTTCCACCAAAATCAATTTATCAGAATCTTTGAAACTGGAACATGTACCGAATCTTACCCCTAAAATGATGTAATTAATAGTTTAAAAATCCCATGGAAATTCATTCATCAGGAACGTTTAAGAAAGCCAATTTTTCGATATTTGCTTCATCTGCTTTAGAGCTTTTCCCATAATTATTCCACTAAGCAACGTAGAACTTTATATTTTATACTAATATCTTTTCTGAAAAATTATCTAACTACCAGTGTAAGTCCAATCAAAATCTTCTCAGCAGAACCCAAGTTATAAGTGGCCGGAATGGAATTTCTCTTTTAGCCTGGAAAGCGGCTACATAGCCAGTCACATCATCGAGTTTATAGATGAAAATCTAGGATTAGATGAATTCACTGAGCTCCATATATAATACGGAGGGCTAACTTGCCGATCCGGCCAAACCACTTTCTGCCAGGACCGCATCACACTTTTCTACGCGCGCAAGTAATGAGTCTTCTATTTTTCTTAATATTACAAGCATTTTTTGAAGCTTTTTTGCAAACTTTTAATTATTTTTTGTTTATTTCTATGTGTTTTTTATATTTTTATGAGCAATATTTAACAAATGTTTCTTTATTTTTTGTTGGGTGAAACTAAAATTTCCTTTTTAACTAATATCAAATAGAAAATTTGCTATGAATTTAAGTAAAATCGATAGATTTTTAATATAAAAGTGCATATCAGTGAAAATTGTAGCAATTTCGTTTTAATTTTAAAAGAAAATTCAATTTGAAAATATCTACCCCATACTATCCTATGGGAGGAAATCTATGTTTTGCCAAAGAATTTCATCGGGAAATCTTTGGCATTGTATTCATGGGCGGACCGCTGGATTCAATGTATCAGAATAGGAAGTTATCTCTCCATGTTATTGTCGAACTCAGTGGATGAATCTCGATTTGCAATAGATCTGCCAAGTCATATTTTGGGGGAAAACACCTAAAAATCCGATTTTTGCGATTGGCTTATGGGTTTACTATTATACTTTCCTGTTCCCAGTCCTCCATGTTTTCATACTTTTGAGTGCAGAAAAGCCCAATGATAAACTTACGAGTCAATCACTAAAATCGGATTTTGAAATATTTCCACCAAGATAGGAATTGGCGGAACGATTGCATTTAAATATTGGAATCGAAATTTAACTACTTCCAGATTTTCATCTCAGAACTCCATGAAGTGCTGCCTTAAGGTCTATTTGCATTATACACTGCTCAAAACAATTAAAGGATATTGCAGTTTTAGGTCGATTTTGTATTTGGGAAACTTTTTAGCTGATTGATACATGGTCGACAGACATAGTAGGTTATATGAGAATAAATTACACATGTTTGGCAGAAAAAAAATGCATTTTATTGCGCATTTGTGTACAAAAGGAAAAAAACACAATTTGTGCATATGAGAAAAAAAGAATAAGAAAAGGTGTTTTCTTCAAAGAAAATCATTTTCAGTAGGGGGTATGGTTTCCACGGGCGGCCAGCAACGTTGAACACCTTTGAGGCATGGACTCAGTGAGGCTATTAATGACGAGTTGGGGTATTCTGCCCACTCTTCCAGAAGAGCTCTTTCCAGTTCTTGGAGAGTTTGTGGGGGTTGTTGGCGGCCAGAAACTCGTCTTTCTAGAGCGTCCCAAATGTGCTCGATTGGATTCATGTCTAGAGAACACGCTGGCCATTCCATTCGAACGATTCCTTCCTCGAAAAGGAAATCCTCCACCAGGTTTTCACGATGTGGCCTGCAGTTATCGTCCATTAAAATGAAATTATCTCCGATTGCTGCAGCGTAAGGAAATACAATACGTCTGAGGATCTCATCCCTATATCGGCGACCAGTCAGAGCTCCATCTCGAATGATGTAGAGGTCAGTGCGCCCATCAATGGAGATACCACCATACACCAACACTCCTCCACCGCTAAATCTGACACTTTCGTGCACGAACGCAGGATTATTCCTACTGCCACGGTCCCTCCAGATGAAAATACGCCTATTATCCGGATGCACAGAAAAAGGGACTCGTCAGAAAACAGAATATTGCTCCATTCATTTCTCCTCCAGTTGGCATGCTAGGTTGCCCACTCCCTGCGGTCGCGACGATGCCTTGATGTTAATCTAACGCATACCATCGGTCGGCGAGCATACAGACCTACAGCATGGAGCCGGTTTCGGAGAGTCTGAGTTGAAATCGTAATGCCTGTAGCCGAGCGAAGGTGCTGTTGGAGAAGAGTAGCGTTCATGTTTCGGTGTCTCCGAGCTGTTAACGCTAAATACCGATCTTCATTGGGCGTTGTTGCCCGTCTACGACCTTGCCCTGGTCTTTGGTCTGCACATCCACTCTTCAAAAAACGGTTCCAGATCCTGGAAATGACACTTTGTGACACTCCAATGGCTTGCGCTACTTCGGCTTGAGTTTGGCCTCCTTCTAACCTATCAACAATTCTCCAAGCTTCTGAATCTGTCAAATGACTTCGCTGAGACATCGTACTCATCGAAACAAAGCAATCACTGAATGCCGATCATCCTTGTCTTCATTCTCTTTTATCCAGTTGAAAGTCAAATTTCATTCGCTGCCGCTGAAGCGACGTTTTTGACGTCGAACTCAAAATTTGCATACTCCACAGTTTGAAAACCAGAAAAATTTGCATTTGTGATTCTCTTCTTCTATTTTCGGCAAAAAAATTTCGTTTGTATCTATATTTTATATAAAACTTCAAATATCCTTTAATTATTTTGAGCAGTGTATATAGTTTGAGGTAGTTAAATATAGCTTTCATAACCTCGTTAACCTAATCAAAGAAATCTTAGGGATATAGGAGTAGGTATATGTCGCGTTACTTTTGGATTTTTTAAGAAATTCTGCACAACTTTCATAATTATGTATACTCTCTAATATGTCTCTACACTATGAAAAATGAATGTGTAAATTAGCTAATTTTATATGTGTAAATTTCTAAAATTACACACCTCTCGTAAAATGTACTCTTTTTTGCATAAATTTACTTGTTTTTATGTGCATTTTGCTTATGAAAGTAAGTGTGTAATTTGATATCACTTGAAACACTCAGACAAGTGCGTAAATATAGAAAAATATCTATTTTTACACGAATTTCTAAGTTATTCTTATTAAACGTATTTATATGTACACAGATAAGTGTGTATATTTTAAAAAATTCATACTTATCTTAAAAATTAAGCATTTTGAACAAAAAATACCAATTTTTAAGAGCATCTAGCTTGTGAAATCAAATGTCTAATTTGTCATTTCTTTATAAACATAGAGAAGTGTGTAAATTTGGAAAAACAGATGAATTCACATGAATGGCCATGTTAGACATAATTACGGATAAACTTTAATAGGTTTTTAAGACCGAAATCAACTTTCTGTAATCATCCAATTTTCGGACAAAAACGAAAACGAAAGTGTCCAAAAAGCTTTTCAAGTGATTAACACATACAAAAAGATACATAATTATAAATTTATTATAGATATATAGAATCATATTTCTAACAAACAGACATGCAAACAGCAAATGCGACCATCTCCCTGAACGATCAAACTTTCCCGAAACGAAAATTTTCCCTGTAGGCTCATTACTAATTTTACCTCCATTCAGAGAGCATCCCTGTTGGTTTAGTGGTGTATTTTTGTCGGCCAATTTTCTACACTAGGGATATAGGCCCAGGGGGCGTATGCCCTTCGTGGGGGGTCTTTCTAAAGGAACCTAACCCGTATTTACGGACGGTTCGAAGAAAACCCCGAAAACTCCGAACGGTTAAGCCGACAGCCGCGATTGGTTTAGAACCCAGCACCAGCCGTCTATCAGTTGAGAGGTCAGAACTTCTCGGCCACTGGTGGGGTCCATCCCAGTTGAACTTCCTCAATCAGCGACCATTTTTTGAAAGGAAACAAAACAAGTTCCGTTTTTTCCTGATACTTGAAGAAGGCTGTATTAGAAAAATAATTTCGGAGAGCGTATTATTCACAAATTTCTAAACTAAGTTTAGAATTTTTTTAATTATTCTGGTAACTTTGTTTGATCTAATTTGTGTCTCCTTTTTTTAGGCAATGAATTTTACTTTGAGAAAGAATCAAGAATTTCGGTCAAAAAACTTGCCTGGCCTGCCAAACTTGCCTGCCAAAAACTTTTCCTTAATATGCCAGGAAACTCTAAAATAGATAAAGTAATAAAATCCTCATTATTTGTTGCTGTTCAAGAAAGATTCCATTTATTAATAGAGCTTCGAAAATACTTGGAAGTAAAAGTTATGAAAGATAAAACCGCAAAATCAAAATAAACGTCAATGTATTCAATTTTTTAACTCTGTAGTAATTAACTTTTGTAATCAATTTTTGTTTTGATACTTAATTTTTTATATATTTTACTAATGTGAAAAACAAATTTTAATAACATTAATTATTACCTTTTTTCAGCAAATAAAATCTAGATTTCAACATGACCTCCATTAAGAAGCCACCTCTCGGAGCGACCAATTTTTATTGTAATGGAACGTGGTCACTTTAGGGAGATTTCACGATATATATGTACATATATGGACTAGTGAAAAATGCTCAAAGGAGCAGTGCAAAAGCAGAATATGATTTTAATTGAGCATTAAAAAGTAATGGACAAGTGCTTCTGTTAATTACTGAGCATGAGGAAGGATAAGGGATCCCTTCTTGGCTACAACTCACTTCAATGCCAACTTTAAAAAAATCATATTTGCGGTTTTTCCATATAAAAGAAATTTGCGGTTCTTTAGTAGAATTTTCCACCGTGCTTTAGATGTTAACCAGGGGTGTAGTCATAAAAATAATATAAGATATATGCTCTAAGCAGAGGGATATTCTAGAATGTGTATACTATAAGCTTTCTTGAAAAACAGAGGGTATATGGTGTTCTATTAAAAAGTCCAGAAGGTGTGCAGCGTATAGCCTGTACTACATCTCTGATGTTAACTGCACTGTTCACTCTGCACTATACTACAAATCAATTTTCTGTGCAATTATACACTTAGGGTATGCTTGGTGGCAGTGCATGAATGTGATACCTGCAGGAACTAGGTATCTGGCATTATGTCGCCTTCCTTTACATTTATGTCTAATTAAGCTGCATCTTTAATGGTTACGTCTTTACACTATACATTTTTATAGTAACTGCGACTGATTTGTTTTCACGAAAAAAGCGCAAATATGATTTTTTCAAAGTTGGCATTGAAGTGAGTTGTAGCCAAGAAGGGATCCCTTATCCTTCCTCATGCTCAGTAATTAACAGAAGCACTTGTCCATTACTTTTTAATGCTCAATTAAAATCATATTCTGCTTTTGCACTGCTCCTTGGAGCATTTTTCACTAGTCCTTCTATTTTTCCATATTCCATAGGGATACTGCACAACTTGTTTTGAATTTTATATATAGAAAACAAAATCTTATTTGTATTGAAATTAAAAAAGGCTACATACTCTAATACTCTGGTGTTACAAATTAAAAAAAAAAATTAAACAGGTTTTTCTATATCAAAATTCTACGGTGGTTTTCAAAAAAAAAAAAAAAAAAAATCAGTTTTTTACTAAAGTGAATAAAATAATAAATTCGAAACTTTTGCTGCATCGCCACTCCATCGCTTTGATAGAATAACTCTATTTTGATCGATGAGAATCCTCGATAATGCATTTAAGTAATCGTTTTCTACTTATCTACTATATCGTTTCCGTATATTTATTTTTTCAATCAGCACCAAGGTGCGCACTTTATTAGAAGACGCGCTCTAATAGAGGGCGCATTCTATTAGAATAAATACGGTATATACTTATAGTAAATACACTTTGTTAAAGTACAGGGCCCCAATATTTGACAAGTATGAAAGGCATTTTTGCCATTGATGCCATTGTGCTAAAAACAAAATATAAATAAATGAAAAAAATGGATAAAATATAAATTTGGTATGGTGCAAAAAATTGCCTAATTTAAAATTAAAAATCAAATTTAACAGCCACCAGGGCTAGACACCGTGCATAATTATTCAGTAAATGATTCATTAACACTAGAACGCCCGGAAATTCTACTCAAGTTTGAAAATAATATTTCTCACCAGAATTTTTATTCAAAATTATTTAATTGATTTATTTAACGTAAATTTGCGTGGATTAGATTTAAATTATTTCAAGAAAATTTTTCTGGTTCGAAATGAAATTTAGTTACATGATTGGAATCGAATCGACTCCATCCGGGCGTTGTAGTGTTAAAAAATGACAAAAATCAGCATGTCAAAAATTTCAAAAAAATTCATAATTCGTTAAAAAATTAAGTTAAAAATAAAAGATAAAAAAGCATTCTGTATTTTTTTATGCTTAATCGAATGGTGTAACTGGTTTTTCTCTCCGATGATCACAAGTACCTTAGATTGATGACTGCCATTCTTTTATTTCATCTTGTAAAAAAACTGTTTAACGTAAAGCTATGAATTTTTGCAGAATTAATTAGCATCGCAAAATCTTTAAAATAAACTTTACCGCAACATTCTATCTGCAATAGAACGTTAGATATACCCATTTATGACCAAGTTTGCAAAATACGCAATTTCAGAAAAACCGCCCAGCGAAATAACGTTTTCTCGATGACTACCCCGGGATAAAAAGTTTGTCTTTTGTTTAAAAAAAAAATTAAGTTTTTATCTTTAGTAGTTTTCGAGAAAAGTGCTGTGACACAAAATTTTTGTCCGATTTTCAGAATACTCTACAGTACACCTACAGTATGCCATAAAAAAAATAATTTTTGTGCTATGTTGTGCTTCTTGGTCAGACGAACATTTAAAAAAAAATCATCAAAATTGGATAAGTATTTAGTTAGTTATTGCAAAAAGAAAAATTGAAAAATCCGTGTGCACCATCGCTCAATCATATTATTGTAGAGCGCTGCCGCGCGCACAATGATAAGTTTTAAAATAAAACAAAACGTGCTCCTCCCCCCCCCCTTCCGAATCCCAAAGAAAGCTTAAAATGGCGCCCATGTTTGAAAATTCCGAAACCCGATTGTCTCGCTGTGCCTCTGACGAAATCTTTTTATTTTCATATAACGTAAAATGTAGTTAATTCATACTCAAAACAGAATGATTTTCAATTATACGAATTTCACATAATTAAAGAATATTTCAAGTATAAGTGTCTCAATTTACCTTTCATACCGATTTTTGAAAACGACCATCTGTCCTTCTAAAACTTTCTCAGAGAGCATTGGAAACACTTCAGCGGTTGCAAAAAAAAAATAAACATTTCCTGTTACTGTTAGCATGCAGCTTTTAATGAGCAGGTGATGAACTTCATAGTTTAGTTATATGAGGAGCCCAGAAGCCGAGGGGTATAAGTGACAAAATTGAAAAAAATGAGTTAAGTGTACAGACTATCTGGAAATAAGTCTATTTATTTGTAGGTAAGAAGTTATGAGTGATTTTTTAATTATACACTGTGTTTTAGGAGTCAGTTACTTAACTTCTTTTCAAAAAGTTTGAAACGCTTGGAGGGCAAAGGGTATAAGTGCAACTGCATCCATTAACGTCAACAGCAGAAGCGCGACCAACGGCATACAAGGCCATTTGCTTTTTTATACATTAAATAAATGCATTTTAACTGTCAACATGTGAGAAAATCATTCTTTAAGTGTAGATTTTGAATCACTTTCCAACACTCTCTGAAATCTTTAACACATTCGCTGCCGATCACGCACCAACATTAAGGGACCACTCACGAGCCAGCGCGTGATGTGGGGTAATGTCTCAATAGCCAGTTACGCGCTGGCACGGGAAAATCTTTCGCAGTTTCTTTGCTATAAAAAGTAAATCGGCTTCTGGGAAATACCTACTTCTACAGTGCGGCATTAACTATCATCACATCTTCACGTAAGCGGCAACGAAAGTGTTAATAATCTTTGCTATTTAGGGTAATAGAGTGTTAATGTCCATAACCAAGTATGCATTCTAATAATTTTGAACAGCCCTAGGTCGGTTGCTATGCACTGCATAATGGGGAAATTTAGTTTAGTAAGAAAACGCATAACAGTTTGAAATTTCAGTTTCAGCAGTTTTTACTAATAGATGGAAACACACTTGTATAATTTTGTTTATCCTGTAGTTTACCTTGAACCTTTATTATACGCCAGTATTTAGCTAAAATTTAGTTAAAACTAAAACACTCTTTAGGCTACTGAAATCACATTTCCAGAAATTATCATAAATAGATGACAATGCATAAAATTTTGTGCTAAACCCTGTATATCATTTTATCAATGTTTTGCAAGCATTTCTTAGCAAACTGAATGTAGTTCAGCATACAAATATATTACTTATTTAAAAGTAATCTTTAAGTAAATTACGCTCATATTCAGTAACCTTTACGAAATCTTTTGTATAGCTATGTATATGAACTATAGAATTTATATGAACATATGCATATATATTAATATGTTTAAATTTAGTGAAACTTAAAAGCGCAAATCATAATTAAAAATGCATTTCGTCCATCCATCAATCATCATCGATAATATACAAAACTTCGGATAGAATATACTATTTGAAAGCTTTTTTGTGTCCCTGTAAATACTGAGTACTTCGTATTATGCGCGAAATAGCTTATATTAAGCGTCTGCAATGTATATCAATTATATTATAAATGGAAATTGTAATATAATTAAAATATGTTGTAAAAAATTCCCTCTTTATCATTAAGTAATGTAAATCTTTTGTGTAGCCCTGTAAATAAATAATATCTATTTTTTTCACCTCATATTTTATAGAATATTTATTTTAATGCAATTCGTAAATGCATATGAATTTTAATTTGTTTAACATGTTGTAACTTCTTTAAAATTCATTTGAAACGATTTTTCCCATAACCTGTAATTTAACGGAAAACTTTTGATTGTCCCTGTAAATAAACTAATTGTGTTAGAAACTTCATTTGCAATAGGTTCGTGTATAGGCAAATGTGAATAATTCCCAAAAATTTCAGGGCAATCCGAGTATATTTACGAGAGTTGAGGCACAGACAGACAAACTAAAATCACATTTACTTTTCACTTTTGTTGGGAAGTGTTAAAAATATAAAATTTCAATGTTTCAAAATTTATAATAAAATTTTAAAACTTATATTAGAACAAAAAAATTTCCTTTCATTCATTTATATCAACATCGTTCATTTTTTTTTTCGTAAATTCATTTTTTATTTCACAATTTTTCCGTTTTTAGAATTTATATTAAACCAAAATTTTGTTCTTTCATTTATGTGTACCAACATTGTTCTTAATTTTTTCATAAATACAATTTTTTATTTCATAATTTTTGCATTTTTTGTGCTCATTCGGCACTTGTACCTTTAGCTTCTAAGAACTTTTAATTTTTGTTTGGAAACCAAGGGATACAAGGGCCGAATGATGATAAACATTGCTTAGTTATAAATAAAAAAAAAATTGTATTCCACATTTTTTAAAAACAGTTATTGAAATAAGAGTTCAAAGATCATTAAGATATAAGCAAAACTTTTTTATCTCAATTCATTCAATTACAATTGATGTTTAACTTTGAACTCAATTTACTCGAAATCTAAATTTTGTCACTTGTACCCCTTGGCTTCTGGGCTCCTCATACATGCAACATTTGCTTTATATTTTTCACTTACGTCTTAAATCAGTCTTGACCGGATAAACAGTAAAGTTCAAAGAAATTAAGAGTGTCTTATTTCAGCCGATACAGCTGAAATCAATGAGTGATGTTAAAAATTTCCGAAGGAAAAAACCCAGATTTTTGGAATTCAGATAGTTTCGGTCGAGTTTCGGTTTAGCCGAATTTTGCGCAGCATTTTCGAAAAAAACGAATGCTCGGAGAAACTTAGGTTTTTTTTTGCCGAAAACGAAAATGAAACTCAATTTTGTTTTTTCCGAAACCGAAACCGAATACCAAATCTTATTAGGTAATCTTATTAATTTTTGCCAAAAACGACTCGACTTTAAAATCGACTTTTTTTGGTCGAGTTCAGGGTTTGACCGAGTTTAAACTGTTTTCGAAAAATATTTATCCGTATTCCGATAATATCTTTTCTGCATTCGAGACTTTTAACATTACTTATTCGTGTGAGTTAAAATAACACTCTTTATTTTTCATTATAAGCTTCAGTGTTAATAAGTGTCCAATATGAAAGACTCAAGACGAGTAAGGAAATTATAAAGCAAGAAATGTATATATAACTAAACTTTGAAGACACGTGCTCATTAAAACTTCTCACTTCAATCTCACTTTTCACGTGCTCATTAAAAGATACAAATTTAAAACAAATAGAAATTTTTTAGTTTAAAAACCGTATAAGTGTTTCGAATACCATTTTTTTGAATACTCATTGAGAAAGTTCTAATTTAACAAATGATCACTTACAAAATTCATTATAAAAGATAAATCTAAGTATGTCTAAAACATTCTTCAATTAGATGAAATTCGTACAGTTAGAAAATCATTTTGCGTCGTTGATAAATTAATTACATTTTAATTTATATGCTACACGTCTAATTAATTAATAATTATGTATATTATGTTTTGTATTAGTTATTTAGAATTACTTTTAGACATTTTCGTTTTCGGCCGAAAATAATAAGGTTTACAAATAAGATTTGGTTTCGGTTTTAAAAATGTATTTCGGTAGATCCTTAATTATAAGTAAGATAAGCTGAAAGGCTTGCCTCAAAGTGCATATGTTTTTAAAAAAGAAATCTGTCCAACGGCTATTTAGACTTTCAAAAAAAAAAAAAAAAAAAACAATAATTTTTAGAACAAAACATTTGAGTAAGATTTTTAACCCTTTCCGGAACGGGCAGAATCTGTAATAAAATGAGAAATTATCGACTGACACCGGAATTCACAAACGAATTTTTAAGGTATTTTGAAATCCTTAATTTAAGCTTTTATTGCAAAAGCAAAATTTTAGTAAAATATTAGTAGTGCCGTTTTCAAGTTTGGAATTAAAATTAGGTATCCCAGAGCGGGCACAATGTGCCGAAAGGCTTAATCAGATTTGTATTGAATGCATTTTCGCCATTATCTGTATATCAAGCACAGTCGCTGTGCAAGTCGCTGCAAGCAACGGTGGTTATGTCTTATTTGTGACTAAAATACCAACGCTCAGTGGTGGGGACACACAAAAGTAATTCCATTACGTAATGGTATACGGAGAAAATTGTTTGGTGCGCGTTTTATTACTATTAAACTATTAATATTTTATGAGATTGATATGCAGTGCGGAGGATTACTACAAAATATTTCCCGTATAATAGAAAGCATGTTTTCTTTCTATTATACAGGACTTGCTTTACAGGGACAAGACAAAATATTTCGGCTATCATACTGTATCTGAAATACTGTGTACTATTACCCAAACATATGAATATTTTTAGGTACTTTCTAAAATATATAAATACGTAGAGCCTATAATCCTCATTCAGTCTGCCTACTCCCATGTAAAAGAGGAAAAACTACTCAACCAAATCGTTTGAGATTTAAAATATATAATTGTTGCATAATTTTATCGAGCCATTTCAAATTTTATCAAAATTGGATGTATAGATTAAATACAAGGAAGGGATAATCAAAAATATTCTTTTACATTACGGTCAAAGAGAAAAAAATATTTTCAAGTACATTTTAGTGATGTTACACTTTTTCCAATATAATAAAACTGGCATGAATCTATGAAGTATATACAGGGTGTCCAGCACATAACACCCTGATTTCAAAATTAAATTTCTGAAAAACAAAGATCGATAGTAATATGCGGTAAACGGTTTTTTCATTAGGTAATCTGTAAAAATCTTATACAGAAATTTCATACAGTGAATATTTTGAAAAAATTGCTTTCTGATTGCATAGAATGCTTTGATTTGACATTTCACTTGTTTTAGATTGCCTGCAGAGAAATAATTTTTCAGCTTACAGTGCAATATTTTAAAGATTTTTCTAAGTAAATTTTTAGAATTTCGAAATTTCAAAAATTTAATTTCTAAAACTATGAAATATGGCACTTTAAGCCGAAAAACACATTATCTGGCAGGAATCTAAAGCAAGAAAAAAGTTAAATCAAGGCATTCTTTGCAATCAGAACACAATCTTTTCAAAATATTTACCGTTCGAAACATTTGTATAAGATTTTTACAGCTTACCTGATAAACAAAGCGTTTGCTGCATATTTCTATTGATCTTTGTTTTTGAGAAATTTAATTTTGAAATCAGGGTGTTATTTGCTGGACACCCTGTACTATTATATACATTCTGTACTTTCTATGATACAAAGAATATTTATTATGAATTTACTGCGCCCCTCAAAATTATTCCACCATATAATGGAATGCGGGGAAATATTGTTTGGAGCGTGTTTTAATTTAATTTAACTATTTCACATTTTAGAAAATTGATTTACGTTGCTGAAGTTTAATACAAGTTACTCCCTGTATAACAGAAAGCAGATAGCATTTACTAGGACACATAAAAGATTTCGACCACTATATTGTATCCGAAGTACTATATACTATACCAATAAGATCTGAATAAGTTTCGTTATAGTACGAACGCCCCTCATTTACTATGCTTCTCCTGCTATTTCCAACTTTGTTAACTACTCTAAAAATTTAAACAATTCTTAATTTGTTTACCATCTATATCAGTATAATTATTGTTATACTTGACAAAAAAAAAAAAAAAAAAAAAAAAAAAAGAGACTGGAGCTTTTTATAAAACTTGAACTATTTTGAAACAAGTCGAAAGAAGGCATAATTATTTTTAATCGGATATTTTAATTAGAGAACTCTTGTAAAAATATTACAGCATATAAATATATAAGAACAGATGAGAAAAAACACCTGTCTTCAGACCCCCGAAACCTCAGACTATATGAAAAGCAACAAACTTTCGAATAAGTAAAGAGAGTTTGCATAATAAAATGGCCGTTTCCTGAGCGCACAGTCAGTCTTGATTTAAAAATTTAAAGAAATTCAAACGAATCCTTAAAAGTGTGATATAGATGAAATATGCGTCCGAGAAAACTAATGTGGCATATTAAAAAGGATTTATGTCATTGTTATTTTAGTTATTATCGAAAGGTATGCATTTATTCTTGAAAGAATGTGGATTACATAAAAAAAGTATGGAAAAGTATTATTTTTTCTCTTTCTTTTATTCAAATTTTACGATTTTATTTATAAAAAAACTGTCTCTCAATAACTGCAATCTAACGATAGAAATCAGTTATATAAACTATATTTTGATAACATTTGTTTAATTGTAAAATACCATTCGTTAAAATCACATTCTTTCTCAAATTTTAAAATGATGTAGAAAAATTTACTAGTCAATGTTTAACATTATTAGCAAATATTTAAATGTATTTTAATAACTAATTAAAAAAGCTATCTTATATAATACAAATATTTGTAAGCTTACTTTTAAAATTTTATATTTTCAAAGGGAAGTTTTCAAAGTTATCTCCAAGTCTGAATTCGTTAATAAATGAAAGTACTGAAGTTATGCAACCAGTGATAATTTAAATATTATTTTGCTGAAAGATCTGATTTATTAAAAAAAATAATGTATATATTTGAAAGAATGGAACTAAAAAAAATTAATGACAGAATGAAGCTATTTTACTATTTATTATTTTATTCTGGATTCTATTTCTATTTTCCGACTCGTCTGGTGGTCGTAGGGTTAAAATAAGGCTTGTTATTCATAATTATCTTCTAATCCTGTTAATAAAAGAGTAATAATATACCAATGTGTGTTCTTATTTTGTGTTTATGGTCTGAATTTTTATACTTTATTTGCATTAAAAAATGATTAACGTGATTATTTAATACTTAAAAATTGATAATAGGGATGTGAAGTATGTAATTTTATTCTTATTGCAAATTTGAGAAAAAATCATTTATTATTTTTATCTTTAGAATCATTTTTTAATATGTTTATAATTACTTTTTCTAACATTCAAGTAAATGTTTGCATTTTCAACATTAAATAGCGTTTAAAATAAATATTCGACTTAAATACTGTCTCTTTCAGCATGTTTATTTTATATTTTTCTATAAAACTATGAGTTTTCATATATTTACATGAGATAGTTTTCTAAATGTAGGCCGTGAAAATCGAAAATTTACAAGAAATTTAATTCTAGAAGCAACAGTGCTTTTTTACATTTTTTTTTTCAGAATAGAGCGACAGATGACAAATCAGTGTGTATTTTAGAATCGAAATATTTTAACCTTTTTTTAGGTAGTTTTGTGTTATAGCAGAGCCCTAGGATGAATTGTCAGTTAATGAAACACTAGCAGGAGTGACCGAGCTTAGCTCGATCAAATTTACTTCGTGTTCAATGCGATGTAGTATTTTCACTTTATCAGTCTCTTTGTATTGTTACAATAAAACATGTTATTTATAATAGCATTATTTACAAACACAATCAAAAAGACAACTAAGCATGTTTGCACATTTTACATTATTTTAAAATTTACAACGAAAGGACATTGATCCAAATAACTTTTTTAGCTCGATTCTGATAGGTTTAGCCATGCATTTCCAATCCTATTAAGAATGTATAAAAATTTCTTCACATTCTGAAAAGCAATATTTTTTGCAAGATGTACCCAAATTCGACGACATACTTTCATTTGGCGACAAATATGTGTTTTGGCTTTCGTATTCTTAATAGTCGATTTTTTGGCCAAATATTCGCCAATATTTTGTCTAAAGTGGCCAAGTTATTGACTGTTGCCATATCGTGACCCTGACCTGTATTGCCCAAAATGTCCCACGAATCAAATTTGATCAAACGTGACTTAGCTCAGTTGTCTTCAGGTAATCAAAAACAAAACAATATAAAATTGAATCAAAAATGTTTAAGCCATTTCTTAGGTGAAATTAACTTGACAGCATTCCTCAATGAAACCGAAAAGACACACTAATATAATTTTTTTTAATATGCGACTCAGCCCAATAGTCTCGCGAAAAAATGTTTCTTCACAAAATTTAGATAAAATTGATTGTGTCGTTGTTACACATAATTAGAATGACCCCGACCCATTATCACCCAACATGACCCAGAAACCGAATTTTCGCGAGCATGTGACGTAGCCCATTGGTTTCCTTTTGCCGCAAAACGATATAATACAAAGTATAATCAAAATGGTGAGAGCCATTTTCTCTATGAAATTAGCATGATCCATCATGACCCACAAATGACCCTTATAATTGACCTCTCTCGAACATGTGGCCTAGCCCATTCATTTTTGAGCGTCGAAAAACATTTGGATTTAAAACTTATATAAAATCGATTGAGTCGTTTTTTAAATATAATTAGCTTGACCTTAACCAGTTATGACCCAAAATGAACCATTAATCGAATTTTCTCGAACATCTGACCCAACTCAATAATTTTCTTGTGCCTGAAAATGATAGAATTCAAAACTTAGTCAAAACTGCGCGAGACATTGTCTAGATAAAATTAGCATTACCAACAATGACCCACTAATTGAATTCTGTCTAACACATCACTTTACCCAATAATCTTCTTGTAATCCTAAACGATAGAGTACGAAACTTGGTCAAAGTCATTAGAGCCATTTTTTAGATAAAATTGGCTTAACCCAAGATGATCCAAAAGTGACCTACTAACTGAAAGTTCTGGAACAAGCGACATAGCCCAGTAGTTTTCTTAAGCGAAAAAAATATTGTATACAAAATTTCCTTAAAATAGACCCGCCTGTTCTTTAGACCATGACCCATTATGACCTGTCATGTCCCATAAATTTTCCTTATAATGGAAATCTCTTGAATGTGTGACCCAGCCCAATTGTTTTATCATGCCAAAAAAATGCTGTATACAAAATTTCGTAAAAATCAATCCTACCGTTTTTTAAATATAAATAGCTTGACCCAGACCCTTTATGACCCAGTAATCGAAATTTCTCGAACATGAGACCCAGCTTAATAGTTTTCTCGTGTCAAAAAAATTTTGATTACAAAATTTCGTTAAAATCGATCCACCTGTTCTCACCATGACTCATTATGACACATCATGACCCACAAATGACTCTTATATTCGAAATCTCTCGATCGTGTGATTTAGCCCATTAGCTTTCTCGTGTCAAAAAACTGTTAGAGGCAAAATTTCGATGAAATTGATTCTGCCGTTCTTTAAATATAAATAGCTTGACCTAGACACTTAATGACCCAATATGACCCATTAAAATTTTTTCGAGAACATGTAACCTAGCCTAATGTTTTTTCTCGTGCCCGAAAACCATAGAATTAAATTTTTATACAAAATTGCGTGAGAAAATCTCTAGATAAAAACAGCATGACCCACAAAGACCCCAAAAATGACCAAATAACCGAATTTTCTCGAACATTTTACCTAACCCAATGGTCTTCTTGTAATCCAAAACGATAAAATATCTAATTTGGACAAAATCGTTAGAGCCGTTTTCAGATAACAATTGCATGACCCATAATGACCCAAAAATGACCCCCTAATCGAAATTTTTCGAACATGTGACCCAGCCCAATAGTTTTCTCGTGCCAAAAAACGATTGGATACAAAATTTCCTTAAAATCAATCCAGCTGTTCTCTAGATATAAATAGCTTGATCCCAACGCATTATGACCCAAAATGACCCAATAATCGAATTTTGTCGAACATGTGATCTAGCCCAATGGTCTTCTCGTGACCGAAAATGGTAAAATCCAAATTTTTGCGAAAATCATTAGAGCCGTTTTTGAGATAAAATTTACACACACCCACACACGCAATTTTTGCTTGCATTACAGTATAAGATGGTATCACTATATGATAATATTCGAAGTAAATAATATCTCGTTAGATATATCGTCCAGTTGTAATCACACAAAACGTGTATGTATATGATATGTAAAGAACATGTACTTGTATATAGTATACGGGTATATATTAATGAGATGCTCAGAAGTGAATCCAACTTACGTCTTCTTTTCTTAGAAATTATTGTAATGAAATGTTTAAACTTGTCTATGTATCTATACTGTGCTTATGAATTACCTTTGATTATAAGACAATTAATGAGTATAATCAAAACATGATGCAAATATAGTAGTTTTTTTAATAGATAAATAACTTTAAATCTTTAAAATAGGCGTTTTTAGTTGATGGAGTTAATTGGAATGACTTCTGAACGAGTCATGTGTGTGTATGTGTGTGTACATATGTATCATATATGAATGTATTTATATGTATCATATATGGCACAAAATAAGTAAATGATATATAATGGCTTGGCATATCACTGCTTGGAGTATATTCATATTATATATATATAGGTAATATTTAATAAAGGA
This sequence comes from Maratus speculifer, assembly GCA_964019185.1. Taxonomy (NCBI): domain Eukaryota; kingdom Metazoa; phylum Arthropoda; class Arachnida; order Araneae; family Salticidae; genus Maratus; species Maratus speculifer. Next base: position 119,225,305 of record OZ025298.1, read on the forward strand.
GACCGGGGTTAGCTGTGTCAGAGGCAAGTTGTGCCATCTAGCTTCCTGACTCAGGCAATAGGTTGCAGAACCTGTCGCGTCATGTGAGGGAAGAGGTTGTTTGTCTCAATGTGCTGCGTATTTTTTGAAGTATAGCGTTGCGTTGTTTTCGAGATAAAAATATTTATCTTGTTTTCTATCTTAAAAGTAATTTTTGCAACCTACATTTGAATCGTCATTAACACTAACGATACTCAGGTATAAAAACTTCTCTAACATTATTTAAATGCTTATATTTTGAGCTATTATTCAACGTATTTTATTTGTTAACTATGCCAACATTTCGAAAACTAATGGATAAAGTTCAAAATGGCGTAACACGGGGCTAGTTGTGACAAAGTCTGAGAGGCACGTTGTGACAGTGTCACTACTTACCCCAGAATAATTTGTAATGAAATTTTTTTTAATTTCTGAAAAAAAAGGTGCGAAATTGCAAGAGGCGTATTGAAAGAGCTATCTATCGGAGATGTGAGCGTTAAAGACCAGAATGGCAATGAAACAAAAATTAATAAATATGTAACTGTTAATAAATCAAGCACTTCATCAATTCGCGTTTGTAATGACCGAAAGGTGGCGTTGTATAGACCTGATAATCGTTTGTTTACGTAGTGCTTGCTGTTTGTTCTATGCTGTAGCATAGCGAAACCCGTTTAAAGAGCTATTTAAAGTGCAGTTTTTTATCTTTTTTATTTAATTATGGGAGATAAATTACAAATATCGACAATTTTAGAATTTCTAGATGCTGGAAAATCTAATAATTGCTTTAGAGAAGCTGAAGTAATTATTGATTCAAAGAGATTAGTAATGTGCGGCTTTAAAGAATGCAAAAAAGAAGAAATATATATTGTAGGCTCATGTTTACAAACAAGCCAAACAAAAGGAAATCCCCATATTATTTCAGGTTTGCTAGTAAAGGAAAACAAAAATTTGAAAATAAAAAAAATTTCTTGCTCTTGCAAAGCTGGAGCAAGCGAATCATGCAAGCATTGTGCTGCTGCCATGTTATTTTGCCATGAGTAAGTCAAATGTACTTTTTTATATTATAGATCTAAACTTTGTGTATAAAATTTTGATTTTAGATAATTTTAATTCAAAGAACCCAACGTTGCATGCGTTATAGAACTGTTTATTTATTTATTTATTTATTATAGAACTGTTTATTTATTTATCGGCCTTTTAAACACTGATTTCAGCGGAAGATGCTCACGGTATCAGTTCTATTTCGTTTCAGACTTTGTCCACGAGAGGGCGTCTATTTCATTTCAAACGCGAATAACTTTATTCAACGATGGTGAGATTTCAGCACCGTCTTCAGAAGTAATAAATATCATTGAATTAGATGATTCTATGACAACTGATAATAGCAATGTGTCAGTGGTAAGTCTTACAGAAATAAGACTTCCTAAAGCATTACTTTCAAAAGACAAGCGATATATTCGTAAATGTTTGAATTCTGCCATTCTAACAAGCATACCTGTAAAAGAGAAAATTCGGGCAGTACGAAAAGCAAAAGAATGCAAAAAACTAATTGAAGAAGAAAAAGCAAAAAAGAAAATGTATAGAAAGGCCAAGTAGTGCATAAAAAATTGCACCTAGGTTATTGAATAAAAGGGAGAAGCAAGTATTGGATAGCTCTGAAGGTGACCAAAATTGCTTATGCCTATTTTGCTTGGAGCAATAAAAAATTTCGAGAAGACTGGGTGCAATGCATGACATGTAAAAATGGGTTCATGTCCAATGTACCAAAAATGAATCTTATTATATTTGTATCAACTGCAATCGCTGAACCAAGCGATTGCAGTTGATACAACTGCAAGCTGGACGCTGAACCAAGCGATGACAATGAGTGATTAAAAATAAAGGATGTAGACCTACACGTTGCAGTAGGTTCCCGAGTCAAAGATCGATATGTCCAAAAATTATTGTTGGCTTCTTTTTATTTCTTTCCTGATTAAGACAATTTTTTTATTGCTAAGTGTCTCTAAAAGTATCTTTATAATGAATTAAGAGTTACAAGTGTTAACAATTTAACTATTTTATTTTCATTTGATTTACAATATTATTCAAACATAAAAGTGTTTTATTGTGTTGAGAACATTATAAATGAATAAATTTTTCAGTCTTGATTTAACATATCCCATTTATTAAATTTTCTTACATAATTTGTATATGTTACAATGTACTTGTATGTGTCATTTGTGTCACAATATGCCCCAAGCGTGTCACAACTTGCCCCGTACCCGGGGGTTACTAGTGACAAATTGCGAGGTTACGCAGAATTCATTTTGTGTTATGAAAAATGTTAAAAATGTTAATAGTAGTTTTATAAAGAATGTTACGCAAGGTTTACTCTAATGTTATGATACGCTAAATGTTTCGCTTCAGTTCAAATCTTATGGTTGTTCTTTCTATTACACTTTTTCTGTTTGTTGTATAGCTGAAAGAATCACCAGTGACATTGAACTCGTAACACGTATATTAAATGAGATAAATTAATTTTATTCAGTCTCTTTACAGCTTAAGGGGGCTCAGGGGTTGAAAACCTTTCAAAAAATAGTTTTTTTTATAATCTAGTTTTATTTTTCAATTAATTCTGAACTCAATGCAAAAAACCGCATAAAAATATTTTCATTTTTAATAGAATTATAAGCATTTATGTATCAACACTTTCATAGCCGCATCCATGTAATTTCAACTTTAAGTCGCGTTTTCTTAAAACTTGATTTTTGACGACTAACACCAAGATTAAAAAAAAACTATTTGATGAAATGGCTTAATTTTTTTTTTGCATGCATATAACATCATTATCTATAGAATGAATTAATATAGTTTTGATAGATTAATATTTTGAGCATTTTTAACGAGAAAAAAGTTGTATTTTTTAGGAGTTTTTTAAATTTTCAAATTTAAGAGTTTTCTTAATAATGTTGTTTTTGAGTGATAGTTATATCCTTAATTCATTCTATAGAGTAACATTTCCGGATCATTTTAAAGCAAAAATTAGGTTCTTATATCAATTCAGCGTTAAGATATCTTGATGTTAGTGATATAACACATAATTTTTTTTTCGAAAATTGTGTTACATAAATTTTGCTATATTTCTTATTATATTACATTGAAGTACTTCATTTTATAATTTTATAAGACTACAAACATACTTTTAAAATATCAGTAAGTTTAAATTAATTACATTGTATACTTCTGTTTTTATATAGACTCGAAGCGAGAGCTCTTTTTACATGTTTTTTCGTATCGATCAACCCCTGAGCCCTTTAAAGAATACAAAAAATTTTGTATAGAACAGGATATTTTTATATAATTTTTTTTCGATAATGCTTCAAGAATTAAACAGAAATGTTTCTTTAGTAACAGTAACTTGTAAAATATGCGATTTTGTAAAGGCAATAAATAACAAATAGATAATTTTCAAAAAATTGTATCAAATCGAATTTTCAACTATCTCCAACGTTCTCATTTTTTACAACAGAAAAAAGAGTATAATAAAGATTGAAATAGTGAAATAACGGAGTAATTGCATGCAGATACAATACTATGTTTTGCTACATCCTTGATATAGCGGCCACCAAGTTTTAATATCGAGAAGTTATAATAACACTGTCGCTGTAAATAATTTTATAATGTGTATAGGACAATGACGTGTATGACCAAATTATAGTTATAAGATGTAATATGACATTCACATATAAGATGTAAATGATTATGTGAGTTACATAAATGTATTTGACGTATACATATAATGTATCAACGTTTATGTTACAATCATAGTATCAGAGTTGTAGTCAAGCTGGCCACAGACATCCAGCTAGATACATCTTATACTATAATGCGAGCAAAAATTGTATGAGTGTGTCTGTATGTGTGTAAATTTTATCTCAAAAACGGCTCTAACGATTTTCGCAAAAATTTGGATTTTACCATTTTTGGGCACGAGAAGACCATTGGACTAGGTCACATGTTCGAGAAAATTCGATTATTGGGTCATTTTGGGTCATAATGGGGCAGGATCAAGCTATTTAGAGAACGGCTACTATCTACAGAACGGTTGGATTTATTTTAAGGAAATTTTGTATCCAATAGTTTTTTGGCACGAGAAAACTATTGGGCTGGGTCACATGTTCGAAAAATTTAGTTTAGGGGGTCATTTTTGGGTCATTATGGGTCAAGCCATTTTTATCTAAAAAACGGCTCTAACGATTTTAACCAAATTGTATATTTTATCGTTTTGGGTTACAAGAACACCATTGAGTTAGGCAACATGTTCGAGAAAATTCAGTTAGTGGGTCGTTTTGGGGGTCATTGTGGATCATGCTATTTTTATCTAGAGATTTTCTCACGAAATTTTGACTAAAAATTGCATTCTATGGTTTTTTGGCACGAGAAAACATTGGACTTGGTTACATGTTCGTGAAAAAAATTTATTGGGTCTTTAAGGGTCTGGGTCAAGCTATTTATATTTAAAGAACGGCAGAATCAATTTCATCGAAATTTTGCCTGTAACAGTTTTTTGACACGAGAAAGCTAATGGGCTAAGTCACTCGATCGAGATATTTTGATTATAAGAATCATTTCTGGGTCATGATGTGTCATAGTGGGTCATGGTCAAGCTATAGCTAAAGAACAGGTGGATCGATTTTAACGAATTTTTGTATATAAAATTTTTTTCCCATGAGAAAAATATTGGGCTAGGTCACATGTTCGAGAAATTTCGCTTTATGGGTCATAAAAGGTCTCGGTCAAGCTATTTATATTTAAAGAACGGCAAGATCGCATTTAATGAAATTTTATATATAGCAGTTTGTTGATACGAAAAAACTGATAGGTTAAGTTACGTGTTCGACAGATTTCGATTATGAGGGTCATTTGTGGGTCATGATGGGTCATAATGTGTCATGATCAAGCCATATCTAAAGAATGGGTGGATTAATTTTAGCGAAATTTTGTATACAAATTTTTTTTTTTTGGTACGAGAAAACTATTGAGCTAGGTCACATGTTCGAGAAATTTTGATTAATGGGCCATAAAGAGTCATAAATGGTGTTAGTCAATTAATATTTAAAGAACAATAGGATCGATTTTAATGAAATTTTGTATGTAGCAGTTTTTTGACACGAGAAAACTAATGTGCTAAGTCACATATTCGAGAGATTTCGATTATAAGTGTCATTTGTGGGTTATGATGGGTCATGCTAATTACCGTAATTTCGGGTGTATAAGCCGCAGCTCAAACAATTCTTTTTCGACCCAGAATTTTTTTAAAAACAAATATAACTAGTCAGATCACCGTAAACATTTGTCTTCAATCACTAAATAAGATTTCTGGGTCCAAAAAGAATTGTTTGATCTGCGGCTTATACACCCGAAATTACGGTATATCTAGAAAATGGCTTCCACCATTTTGACTACACTTTGTACTATCTCCTTTTCGGGCAAGAGAAAACCATCGGGCTAGGACACAGACACACGAAAATTCGATTAGTTTTTCATCTTGGGTTCTAATGGGTCAGGGTCATTCCAATTATATATAACAACGACTCAATCAATTTTACCTAAATTTTGTAATGAAGCGTCATGAGAAGACTATTGTTTGTCATGAGAAGACTATTGGACTGAGTCGCATGTTGAAAAAATATATTTTAGCGGGTCCTTTTGGCTTTATTGCCGAATGCTGTCAAGCTAATTTTACCTAAGAAATGGGTTAAATGATTTTGATTCAATTTTATATTCTACTGTTTTGGATTACCTGAAGACCATTGATCTAAGTCACATATTTGACCATATTTGATTAGCGAGTCATTTTGAGTAAAACGGATCAGGGTTACGAGAATATGGCAACAGTTAATAAGTTGGCGATATTTAACAAAATATTGGCGACATTTGGTCGAAATATCGACTGTTTAAATTATGAAAGCCTAAACATGTATTTGGCGCAAAATAAAAGAATGTTGCCATGTTTGGCTATATCTGGCAAAATATATTGTCTTTCGAAAAGTTATTTTTTTTTTTTTTTATAAATTCTTAATATCATTCGAGATGCATGGTCAAACCGATCAGAATCGAGCTAAAAAAGTTATTTGAATTAATATCCTTTCAGTATAAATTTCAAAATCACGTAAAATTTATGAACATGTGCATACATACATAGTTTTCTCATTGATTATTTCAGTAAATAGTACTATTATAAATAATAATATAGATAAACTGATACAGTTAAAATGCTATATGGAGTTGAACACAAAGTTAATTATGACCGAGCTTAGCTCGGTCACTCCTGCTAGTTAAAAAAAAAAACGAACATAAAAATTTCGAATTATACGTAAAATAGAATATTGTGCGGTGCTGTGTGATATAAACAATTAATTAATGCTCGTTGTTTTTTGTCTTTTTTAAAAAACATACAGATATGCCAAGGCTGAGGCTCTTTGGATACCAGTATTTTAATACAGAAAATGTTGCATTACTGAATTGGAGCATTCTGGGGATTAAAAAAACAGTGTTTTCTCTAAGATAATACTGATACGCAAAAAGCCAAAGACTTTGACTATGTATTAAGATAGATTATTGTTTTAAATTTATAATTTCATAAATAAAAACGCATTTTTGGTAATCTATTGTTAAAGTTATTTTTTAACGATCAAAAACTTGTTTTAAAGTATTTATATTTATATATATATTTACTGCTTGTAAATCCTGATGCATAATGAGCTAAGCCTTTGTATCACCGTGTTGTATACCTGCAATGTGCTTAAAAGTCAAATTTACTTATACATTGAGCTCAAAAATGATGATTACATTTATAGCTGCTCTCTTCTAACGCGACAGTTTTTGTCCCAATTGTTCTTTGAATTCTCAGCATATGGCAATACTGAGTTAATTTTTCTTAACAACATTTTAATTCTTATCGGAGTAATTTTTCATCGTTATTGCTAAAGAAAACTATGTGAATTTTGTAATAGAAATTGATATTTTTTACAAAGGTAAGTTCATATTCTTTGCAATTCTATATTTGAAAATTGATATTAATAATGTGAAGCATATAATGTTCAGCTTATTGTAGATATGAAAAAAATATATTAATGTTATTTTTTTATTATTCTTCTACAGTCTTTAAATGCACCTTCTAACATCCTGATAAATATTTGTAATTTCAACATGGAATAGCACTTAAAATAATTCTTCGATTTAAAAACTATCTGTTTCATCATTATTATATTGTTTACTATAAAGCTACCAATTTTTTATATTTTTACATGCAATTTTCTTAATTTTACTTCTACTTATGTCAAATGATACCTTTCAACAGATTTCGGTTTGTGGTTTTTAGATAGAATCAATTAAACAACACTTTAATACATTGAAGACTTTAACGTGTTCCCTTCAAAAACTATCTCCATGAAAATTTGTTTTATGTTTACAAAAACATTTAATTTCCATTTTACACCCCAAGTATAAGATAATGCCATGCGCATCTGTGTTTTATATATTACACAAAAATATGTGTTCTGCATGTTACGCAGACATAGCTGCCAACTTTTTCAAATTTTTAGCGCGGAAAAAAGTAATAGAAATTTTTGAATTTTTTATCAACAGATTATTACGATTTAAAATGGTAAAAATTTGGTATAAAATTTTTCTTAAAAGCTATGCGCAGATATATGTGTAAGAATAGAATATTACTCACAAATCTGTGTATTTTGCATAGTACACATAAATATGTGTATTTTAAATATTACGCAACATTATGTGTATTTCCCTAATGCACAAAACTATGTGCAAAAATGAAATACTACTCAGATGCATGTGTAAAAATATTATACATAAATATATGTATGTATATAAAATTTACACATTAAGTATGTATTTTAAGAGTTATCAGTTAACTTTTACACATTTAGACTTAACATCAAATTACACATTATAATGTGTATTTTGAAATTTACACGTTAAGCGTGTATTTTGGCAATTTACACAGAAATTTACACATACAGACAAATCGTTTATGCATCATCGATTTACGCGTTTTTGTGTGTAAATTTACACATGTGTTTAGAGTGTCGCACATATCCTGCATTTTTCTTTACTATACCAATGAAAACTTTTCCCGCATAGATCAGTAACTAATCAATATACTATTATCTAACTAATCGTACACCTCTCGTTAAAATCCATTTAGTAAAACTTGAAATCCTTTATAATCGAGTTCATCTAATTTTAAAACTCGTTTAGCTATTCCGAAGAAATTTAGAACGACAATTTTTACATTAAACCATTTATAAACTAAATTTACTGTGTAACAGTGCAAATTCTGCAAAATCCTTTTCTGTAGAATCTGATTTATAATCAACCGGAATGAAATAGAAATTTGTGCATCCAGTTTTTACGTATACAGGGTTAGAAAAAAGTAAATTACCCTCTGTAGAGTACGTTCTGTATGTGCAGATGATATCAAATTTGAACTACAGATAATTCAAATGATGCTCTTGACTTTTATTAAAAAAATTATAAACATTAAAACACAAAAATCCACCGATAGGGGCGCTGTAACAAACATAAAACATCTAATTTGCTATATAAATAATAAATTGGTCAATAAAAATGTAATATGCACTATAAGATTTTGCGTACAGTGAAATACGGCCAATATTCGAGAAACAACAAGCACATTCCCACTACCATTGAACTGCATATGATGCAATCGGTAGCATGAAGCTACCAAACAAACCCAACTACTCCTCCTTTATTATTAGTCTACTATTTGAATTATTATACACATATATATGTATATGTATGCATATACATGTGTAATATGTGATACATAAATATATCTTTGTATATAGAAATGAGAAGGCAAACAAATACGTATGTTGTGTTTAAATATAAAAAGAGGCATCGGTAATCGGTTGGAAATAAGTTTCCCACGCCACGCAACTTGATACGTTTCAGCAGTAAGTCTCCACATGGTAGTGTGAGTGTTAAGTTGTTTTTTGAGTGTATTATGTGTCGTATTCCATTGTACGAAGAATCTTACTGCGGTTTCATTTTTCTATTATTATTTATTATTTATTATTTATAAAGCTAATTAAATGTTTTATGTACGTTACAGCGACCCCTATCGACGAATTTTTATATTTTTATTGTTTGTAATTTTTCTAAAATAAGTGCATTATTTGCGTCGTCTGTAGTTCAAATTTGACCTCATTTGAACCAATAGAACGCGTTCTAGAGCCCTCTGAATTGAGAAACTTATTTCTTGCTAATCCTGTATAATATCCTGTATATAATCCTGTGTTTTCATCTGTCTTTCTGTCTGTCAGTTTGTCCGCATCGAAGAGGAAAAACTACCCAACCGAATCGTTTTAAATTTAAAATATATAATTGTTGCATAATTTTGGGGAGTCATTTCAAATTTTATAAAAATAGGATGCATCCTTTAATTACAGGGACAAGAAAAAGTATTCCGTTACATAACGCTCAATAAGAAAAAATTGTTTCAAGTTCATTTCAATGATGTTACAGTTTTTCAAACAGGATAAAATTTTTATGCATTCACTGAAATATTCTAAAATGTACATGTTACATGTGGTACAAAAGATATTTATTGTTAATTTATGGAGCTACATAAAAGAATACCGTAACATAATGATATATGCGAAAACACTGTTTTCGGTGTATTTCAATCATGTTAAAATATTTCATATATAATGAAATTGATATAAGTTGCAGAGATTTACTACAACTTATTTCTTGTATAATGGAAAGTGCTAACAGTGTTTGATGAAAGGCTATTTAATTTTCTACTGACTTTGTCACCTAGCAACCAAGATATACCTAATTATTTCAAAATGTAAAAAGTTTTCTGTGCAAACGATTTTTTGTGATAAATACATTATCTGTTTTATTTCTTCAGCTTTTACCCATGCTGTGTGAAACAATATTCTTTTTGTTTTGAGTTTGATTAGAATGTTTTTATGAGATATGTGAAAAAATGTTACGGTTTTTATTGGAGTTGTGTTTTGTGAAATTATTAATGTTCGAAAGAACCTGAGTTGAGTTTACTCATGAGAATAAACTGTTTAAAACAAGAGATGAGTGTTTAATTTTGAGTTGAGTAAAATATTAATAAAATAAAATTTCGAAAAATTGGAAATTCTCCATATGGTCCGTCTCTACGGAGAAAAATCAGCGAGTTGTTCTACGTCAATGATTGAAGGATAACTGGTGAATATTTTGTGCTGTTTTGCTATTTCTTCGATGTTAGAACTCATCTTTTAAAGAGCCAAGAGGGGTAAGTGCACCCATTTAATTTTTATTCATTAAAAATGAGTATGAAAGAATTAAAAGCAAAAAAGAAAATTTTCAAAACAAACTTGACAAAATTAAAAGAAAAATTATCGAATACAGAGCTAGAATTAAATGAATTAATTCTCATAAAGGAGAAACGGAATGAATTAGAGAAAAACTTTTCTGAGTTATTTGAGTCTATTTATAAGATAAGTAAAGAAGATTAAATTGAGGATTTTATTAAGGAAAACGAAGAAATTAATGAAATTTTAGAAATAATGGAATTTGAACTTACAAAAAAGTTATCAAAAATGAAAGTGCAAACTGTTAATTTAGAAAACGCCACAAAGGCTGATAATAACATTAAATTGCCAAAGTTAACTCTTCCTGTATTTACGGGTAATTTGCATGAGTGGCTTTCTTTCAAAGATATATTTAAGGCTACTGTACATGAAAATTCTAATTTGTCAGGGACAATGAAATTACAATATTTGAAGTCTTCATTGAGAGGAGATGCCTTTCGTATAATTCAATCTATTTCAATCGTGGATTCTAATTATGAAGTTGCATGGTCGCTTTTGGAAGAACGGTTTTCAAATTCGAGAGAACAAGTTTACGCGCATTTAAAACGTTTTTTAAATATTTCTGTTATTCAGAATGAGTCCCCAGCAGCATTATTAAATCTAATAGATATAACAAATGAATGTATTAGGTCGTTAGAGATTTTAGAACAAAAAGTTGAGGGGTTTTCTACTACTATGTTTGCTTATATTTTGGCTCAAAAATTAGATGTAAATACAAAAATGTGGTGGGAAAGACATCTTAAGCGGGATAATTTACCGAGTTTAACTGAATTGCTAGAATTCTTGAGAGACCACGCGCGTACACTAAGTGCATCCAAACAAGTAAATACAAAGCGAAATTTTCAAAACGAAAGCCAAACAAAGCATAGCTTTTCAAAGGTAACATCCATGGTTGCGAGTTTAAATGAGAAAAATATGCGCAAATGTGTTGTATGTAACGAGGAAAATCACAGTGTTTTTAAATGTCCCAAATTTCAAAAATTTAATGTACAGGAAAGAGTAGATTTTGTGAAAAAAAACAATATGTGCTTTAACTGTCTTTCAGAATTCCACTGCGTCAAAAAATTTAACTCAACATTCTCGTGTTCAAAATGCCATAAACGCCACAATATACTTCTTTGTTTTGATAGGCGTGAGAGAAATTCCAATGTGGTGGGAAACACAAAAAATTATAGTGATAAGGAAGTGCCAAATGCATTGTCGACGAATGAAAGTAAACCAACATTAAATGTTGACGTCTTGATCAGTAATAATTCGGGAGATTATAGTCGGGAGTTAGATTTCCTTATCATACAAAAGATTTCGCAAATTATGCCCTCGAAATATATTAATATTTCAGAGCTAGGAATTCCAGAGTCTATTATTCTTGCTGATCCTGAATTTAATAGACCAGGGAAAATAGATCTTTTGCTAGGAGCTGAAGTATTTCTAGAATTGATAAAGGTGGGTCGTATGAAGCTACCAAATTCTAAATTAATACTGCAAAATACGGTGTTCGGTTGCATAGTAAGTGGGAGTGTTTACGATTGTAATGATCAAGAACAAATACATTGTGGGTTAATTACTGAAACAGATTTAAATTTCGAAATGAAAAAATTTTGGGAAATTGAAAGAGTAGAAGAAAGTACACCATTGAGAAATACAGAAGAATTAGCATGCGACACCCACTTTATAAACACACATCAGAGAGATATAACGGGCAAATTCATAGTACAAATGCCGTTGAAAAAAGATCCTAGTTCTTTGGGAGAATCAAAACAATTTGCGGAAAATAGATTAAATTCACTTTGGAATAGGCTAGTCAAAAATCCAAATCTTTTAGAGTTATATTGCGCATTTATGGCAGAGTATAGTGAGTTAGGCCATATGGAGGAAGTAGAGAAAACAGATGAGCCAATACATGCGAATTATCTACCTCATCATGCTGTTTATCGCCCAGATAAAAGTTCTACAAAATTGAGAGTTGTCTTTAATGGTTCACATGCAACTTCATCAGGAGAATCCCTAAATTCCATACAGCTGAATGGAGGTGTCATTCAAGATGATTTGTTTAGCATAATACTTAGATTTCGTACACACCGCTATGCATTTACAGCAGATGTAAAAATGATGTATCGCATGATACTTATCGATAAAAGTCAACGTGATTTACAGCGCATAGTTTGAAAAGATTCTGTAAATGGTGAGATGAAATATTACAGACTATGTACAGTCACATATGGCACAACTAGTGCCCCTTATTTAGCCATGCGCTGCCTTAAACAGCTTGGTATAGATGGTGAATCTCAATTTCCGTATGCTTCTGGTGTGGTACAATCAGACTTTTACATGGACGATGTCCTGACTGGAGCAGCTGACCTAAAATCGGCTAAGAGACTGCAAATTGAGCTTATTCAACTATTAAATACGTGTGGCATGAACTTACATAAATGGTTTAGTAACCATCCAGAATTAATGGAGCCAGCCTTTAAAAATGAGAATTACACTTTTGAAAATATGAGTGAAACTAAGGCACTAGGACTTTGCTGGAATGCCAATCATGATACTTTTACTTTTAGTGTATCATTCAGTGAGCAAACCAAGGTAACTAAAAGAAGTGTGCTGTCAAATATTGCTCGCATTTTCGACCCCTTGGGTCTACTTGGACCAGTTGTGACGAAAGCAAAAATTTTCCTACAAAGACTGTGGAGACTGCAAATTGATTGGGATGAAAATCTCCCTACAGCTGAGCTTGATGATTGGTTGCAGTTTTTAGAATCATTAAGAGCCATCAATAATATAAGTGCTGTTAGATACATTTTTACAAATAATCCAGTGCAAATTAAAATTTGTGGCTTTTCAGATGCTTCGGATAAAGCCTACGGTGTGGCATCGTATGCTGTGTCTTCAAATTCTTCAGGAGAGCAAATTTCTCAGTTGCTTTGCAGTAAAAGTCGAGTTGCACCAATCAAAACAATCACTATTCCTCGCTTGGAGCTCTGTGGTGCAGTTTTATTAGCGAAATTGATGAATAAGGTTGCCAAAACCTTAAAAGTTCCTAAAGAATCTGTCTACTATTATTCAGATAGTACTATTGTATTATGTTGGATTCGAAAACAGCCGTGTGACTTAAAAACCTTTGTGTCATCACGTGTGGCTACGATTCAGAATCTTTCTGATATCAGTCATTGGGGACATGTGGCTTCTTCTGATAATCCTGCTGATCTTGTGTCACGAGGTGTAGATCCAGACAAACTTCTCCAGAGTAACTTATGGTGGATGGGTCCACTATTCCTAACACAACAAACTGAACCTTCTTTAAATACTGTCGAACTTGAGCAAAATGATAAGGATCTATACAGAAGTGAACTTAAAAAGTTTTTTTCAGAGACTTCACTTTTAATATCAGACTGTACATTTTTTATTGACTATTTTTTGCAATTGAGTAATAATTATGCTAAATTAATAAGAATTCTTAGCTATGTTTTCAGGTTCATTCAGAATGTCAAGAAGCCAAAAGAAAGGTATTCAAGTAAGCTAACATCTGCTGAATTGAAGAAGGCTGAGCAGTTTATCATAAAATCTGTTCAAGAAAAAGAGTTCAGTTCTGAATTTACATTGTTATCTAAGGGTAAGGAGTTACCAAAAAATAGTAGATTACTTTCATTAAATCCTTTCTTGGATAAAAATAATTTAATCAGAGTTGGAGGTCGTCTCCAAAATAGCACGGTAAATTATGCCCAAAAACACCCAATTGTACTGCCCTCTAAACACAAATTAACAGAATTAATTATCGAGTTTTATCACAAAAAATATCTACATATAGGACCACAAAATTTACTTTATTGTGTTCGAAGAGAATTTTGGCCTTTAAACGGTAGGGCTATTTGCAGAAAAATTGTACATAAATGTATTACATGCTTTAGGGCCAAACCTAAATTGTTAGAGCAAATTATGGGCGAGCTCCCGAAAGAAAGAATAAATGTAGACTTTGTTTTTAATTGCACAGGAACTGATTTCGGTGGTCCATTTTTGATTAGATATAGAGGTCAACGTAAAGGCATTTATCATAAAGTTTATGTTTGTATTTTTATTTGTATGGTAACAAAGGCAGTGCATTTGGAATTAGTCAATGATTTAACATCTGAGGCTTTTATTGCAACATTAAAGAGGTTTTTTGCCAGACGAGGCAAACCTCGAAAAATTTTCAGTGATAATGCAGGCAATTTTGTGAAGACTAATGTAGAGCTTAAAAGGTTGCATGAATTGGTAAACAAACTAGACCAGAACCTTACTAATTACTTGATATCTGAAGGTATTGCTTGGGAATTTATTCCCCCTAAAGCTCCAAATTTTGGAGGTTTATGGGAATCGGGAGTCAAGTCCTTCAAGTATCACTTTAAACGTGTTGTGGGCAACTCTAAATTAACTTATGAAGAAATGTTAACTATAATTGTCCAAATTGAAGGTATCTTAAATTCGCGCCCGCTTACTCCCTTGAGTACAGATATTGATGACTTGGAGGTCTTGACCCCGGGACATTTTCTTATTGGTCGCCCACTTAATGCCATTGCTGAATCTGACCTGAGAAATATTGAAGATAATAGAATAAACTTATGGCAAAAGACCACTAAAATGGTTCAGACCATCTGGAAAAAGTGGAAAAATAGTTATTTAAGTACATTGCAGCAAAGGCATAAGTGGATGATATCAAAAAACAACCTCAAAATAGGAGATATGGTTGTAATAAAGGAAGATGATCTTCCAGTGTCTAAATGGTTATTAGGGAGAATTGTAGAAGTATTTTTTGGTAATGATAATAGAATAAGAGTTGTAAATATAAAAACTCCAAATGGAATATATAAAAGAGCAGTATCCAAAATTGCTGTATTACCTCTTGAAAAGTAATTCAGTTTTTATAAGAAAGTGTACATTATTGTAAAATTTCTTTATTTATTATGTATTATGTAAAATTGTTAAATATTTGCTTAAATTTAACTTAACTGTGACTCATTTATATTGTATTTAATTGTATTGTTCTTTATATTTTTTACAATGGTTGTAATTGCAGTGTTTTAGTTTGAAACCCCCCTCAGAGGTTTCAAGAGGGGCGGTATGTTTGATAAAAGGCTATTTAATTTTCTACTGACTTTGTCACCTAGCAACCAAGATATACCTAATTATTTCAAAATGTAAAAAGTTTTCTGTGCAAACGATTTTTTGTGATAGATACATTATCTGTTTTATTTCTTCAGCTTTTACCTAAGCTGTGTGAAACAATATTCTTTTTGTTTTGAGTTTGATTAGAATGTTTTTATGAGATATGTGAAAAAATGTTACGGTTTTTATTGGAGTTGTGTTTTGTGAAATTATTAATGTTCGAAAGAACCTGAGTTGAGTTTACTCATGAGAATAAACTGTTTAAAACAAGAGATGAGTGTTTAATTTTGAGTTGAGTAAAATATTAATAAAATAAACTTTCGAACAAATTGAATTCTTTAAACAGTATTTACAGGGATTCCCAAAAGATTTCGGATAATATATTATTGTAATAGAAATACTGCATGTTACAGATTTTTGCTGAAAGTACATTTTTAGCTGTGACATGAATTTTTAAGTTTAACTACATTTTTGCATTTCACGTTACGTGTAAAATTGCTGTAGATCATACACAGGGTAACACAACATAATATGTAAGAGTTAGAGAGTATAAATGAAAATGGATTAAAAGTAGATTTCGCATGAGCTATGCATTTTTACGATATCCCCTGATAGGTAATGATTCTATGTTTGCCATGTAGATTTTGTCCTATTTAAGATGAAGTCCTATTATTTCCGTATTACTGAATTCAAGGTATGTAATCTTATCAAATTTTATATTCATGAATTTTCGCATAAATGTTTAACAGCTAATGCATCAAGCTCTGGATATTTATAAAATTAATTACAGTATGAACGCACCTCATTTGCAACGTTTGACATGCAATTTGCATGTTGCATATTCTTACCAAGAAGCAAACGACAAATCGCTAAATTCAAATTTAAACCTTTGGAAATAAAAACTGTTTTTATGCCATACAAACATCGTTTTTACATTTAAATTAAATGTTTTCGTTTTACAATATTTATTTCTCATTAAACAATTTTTCTTTCGTTTGAAATAAAATCAGTAACTTTTCTGATATTTTTCCGTTATTGGCAACACCATTGTCATCAAGCGTCATATTTAGCATTTGAACATAGTAAACATTTGAAAAAAAAAAAAAATAATTATATTAATTTTGTCGAAAAAAAAAAACAGCATTTAAAATAATATAGCTTCTGAAAATTGCAGACTTTGACAGCCCTTTGTTAAAATCAATAAAAATAGGTACTCAACATAAATATTTTGAAATTAATAAAACATAATCAGTTAAAACTGCAGGTTTGAAATTGTAAATGTCTTTTAGAACAGCAGCGAGACTTACGTAATACATATGTTCCCCGTACGAAAATTTCGTTTTTTAATAAAGATATTCATGGTTTTTTGAACAAAACATTTTTGCATAATTCCTACATTTTACATTGCATAATTCCTAAGTTCTGAAATTATTTTATTGTAGCTTCCTTATCATTAGATCACTGCCAAATGGTAAAATCCATGTCAGTAACAGTAATAAATGTAAGTTATAATTATTAATAAAAAAAATTAAAATAAAAAAATTAAAATGTTTTGCGTGATTACGATTAAAAAATACTCATAAAAATATTCGGGTACAATAAATAGCAGATATTAATGTTTTGCACGGTTTGCAATAAAAATACTTTGCATGGTTAAGGTTTAAATAAATGGCGCGGTGCCACATTTTGGCATGGTGTTCGTAAAACAAAAAGAACCGCTGTCTTTTTTTCTTAGTTTTAGTTTTTGAGGCGTTTGTGTTTTTTTCCTAACTGGAATAGTTGTTTTAATTATTTAACCACATGAATTGGTTAAAAATTATTCAATTTGAATTCTTTCTCTTGCTGTAATGGCAGGTGTATTTTTAGAAATTATCAATTGAAAATTTGAGGTTTTTGCGCCAAAATTATCACCAAATTCGAAAAATAAAAAACATCTCATGATCTACTGGATTTAATTTATAAAACCTTAATAAACCGTAGTACCATTCGATTCAGGATGGAAAAATACACTGAAATATGTTATCAGTTGAAGAATAACTACAAAAACTGATTTTTAAGGAATTTTTAAAATGTTCGTTCTTTTTTACCCCCCCCCCCCCCTTTAGAAGTGGATTTTTTTATAATACTTTATTAGCGGCACTCGCTGTCATAAGAAGTATTTTTACCCCCATTTTCAACATTTTAAGTTCGGTAGATTTTTCTGTGCGTTGATTAATACGAAATCCAGACTTTCTTTTATATATACAGATTTCCAATGCTATGATTTGTATGGAATATCAATGTCTAATGTCTCAGACGCCTGTATACTCAGTTTAAGAATCGTAGCTGCTATATTAACATATTTTTGGAGGATGGAGTGAAACGGAGGGGTATGGTGAAAGGCTAGTTTGGATCTTATAGGCCTAGATTTGTAACAGTAGATGAGACGTTGGTACTGCTGTTTGACCTCGAGATCATCGTAATGTAGCCATGTCTCATGCACTATTACAAATCTGACTCGATACATTCCAAACCAGTTTTCTTCCTCACCGCTTTTTAAAAAAATCCTTCAAAAGACAGATCTTTAAAACTTTACCCTTCCAAACAAAAATATTTTAATTATAGCATCTAACGGTTTTGAAACTGAGGAAACAGCAATCTAAAATTCTAGGCTTGATATTCCACATCAACCATCGCAGCACAAATATTTTAAGCTAGATAATTTGCCCGGGTTTGTCAAAAAACAACAAGAATTGAAAACTTTAAAGATCACAATAAAAAAAATTAAGAGAAATTTAAAAATTGCTGCATGAATTTTGTCTAAACTACATCAAAAAAAGAAAGGTTAGCTGATTGAAGCAGGATTCTTTTTACTAATGGGGATAAAATCTTACAAAATCGGGAAAACATATTAAAAATCACATAAAAATATAAAACAAAATTCGAAAATCATGTTTAAAAATCCTAATAAGCTTTGATGAAAAGAGGGCAGAATTTGCTACATTGAAAAATGGATGTCCAAAAATCGCAGCAGATCGTGAAAAAAAGTCAGCATCGCATTAAAAATTTCGAAAATCAAGAAACTAAAGATTTACTCTATTTGGATAAAAGTTTTGATCCTGATTAGTTTGATAAAATATCAAACCGAGAAATGCGAAAAAAAATACCGCTAAAAATCACGATAAAAACCTTTAATATAGTTTCACAGTAATATATAATCGCACTGGAGAAAATTTATCATATTACCATAAAAGTTTAAAAACGAATTCCTTTTCCGTATCTGAAAAAAATCAGTTTGAACTTAAACAAGCAACAACACAAAAAATGCTAAAAAAAGCCATTAAAAATCGCTGCATATTAAAGAGGAGCAAAACAATTTTCATAAAAGCTAAAAGTTTGAAAGCAAATTCCTATTAAGCTAGAAGTTTAAATCGAACTCCTTTGAAAAATGTTGAAAAAAAATACTGTGAAAGCTCAAAAACTGCTTTGAAAATCGCATTAAAAAGAGGAAAATATTAAAAAAATCGCTATGTTGAAAATTTACTGTTAAAAGATAAAATATTGCAATCTAAAAATTAAATATATTATACAAAAAGATTAAAATTGAAATCAGTTTCCGAATGTCAAAAAATCGCCACAAAACTTTTAGAATGGCTATAAATCACATTGAATATTGCATTAAAAAATGCTAAATATTTGGAAGTCAATGTTTAAAAATTTTAAATGAAAGGGGGGGGGGCATTGTAATCAGAATTTTTTCATGAATAACAAAATGTAGATATCCAAAAATCCTACTGAGAGATAAAACATTGCAATAGAAAACAACTATCTTAGACAGAAAGTTTGAAATTGAAATCGGTTTCCGGATGGCAAAAAATTTCCTAGGAACTTAAAGAATGGCTAAAAATCACATTGATAATCGCATCAAAAATCACTGAATATTTGAGCTGTAAAAATTTAATATTTAGTCGGAAAACATTGTAATCGAAAATCGTTCATGAATAACATAAACTCTACAAGGAATGCCAGAAATCCCCTAAACTCGCTAAGAGCATATTGAAGTCGCATTAAAAATTGGTAAAATTCAAAAAGCTTGGAGAAGAAATTGTACTATTTATGCAAAATATTAGAAACCGAAATACTTTTACCAATGTCAAAAAACTGCCGCGAAATTTGAAAAATCACTAAAAAAAAAAAACAGTTTAAAAATCAGTAAAATTCAAAAATCTGGAAGAAAAAATTTACTATTGTAAAATAAAAATTTATATGAAATTCCTGCGGACAAAATTTATTACAATAGGACAAAATATTGTAATCTGAACTCTTTCATTAATTAAAAAATATATCGACACAAAAGTCTGTAATCACAAATCTTACAAAAATGACACAAAATTAAAGTAAATAAAAGAAAAAATATCGAAAAAACCCTAAATATTGCATGAAAATAAGCTAAAAATCATGAATCGTTGATGGCAAATATTACTATATTAAGCTACACGTTATGAACGAAAATTTATATTCCGAATGTGAAAAAATCATCATAGACTCGAAAAAAGCCTACAAATTTAAAAAAAATAGATTAAAAATCATTTTAAATTTAAAAATAGCAAGCGACAAAATTTATATTAATAGAATAAAATAATACATTCTGAAAACTTTGTTAAATAACAAAATATCGACGCAAAGAACCTCCAAAATTCGCTAATAGGTATAGATAAAATTAAAAATTTGAGGAGAACAAAATCCACTACATTAAGCTAAAATGTTAAAACTGATTTTTTTATAAAAATGATGAATAATCGCATTATACAATCACTAAAAACTGCATTGAAAATTACTAAATGTTTAAAACTTGTAAGTGTTAAAATTTACAGTATTTGGGTAAAGCACTGTAATCGAAAATCATTTAGGAATGACGAAAAATCGGCACAAAAAATAAAAGATCTCGGAAAATCTCATTAAAAATAGATGCATGGAAAAATTAAATACAGTCGAGTCTCTATATAACGAAATCCACCGTTCCAGTAAAAAATCGTTCTTTAGAGGAATTCGATGTATAGAGAATGATGTAAAAAAATCATATTTAATGTGTGAAATTCGAACAAAGATTATTTTTGATCTTTTGAATTAATAATTTGAAATGTTTAAAAGTAACTATTAACCTAACATTTTATTTCTTAATTATTTAAGCTGTTTCAAAAAAGGGAATAGACATTTATTTGAAAGCTTAATGAAAATCAAATAAGGAAGACTTGCACTAATTTCAGATGAAGAAATCTTTTTGTTGTTGCTGTTGTTTTGATTTTTTAAAATTGTTACGCTTAAAAAAAAACTACTCAAATTTTTGCAAGGAATGAAAAATTGTAGCTAACATTTTCCTCCATTTGAAGGCCTCTCTTATGTGCCTCTCATTGATTCATCTCTTACATGTGCATCAATCCAATTGGCTCTGTTATGAGAAGGATGTGGAAAAGTGTGTGGGAGATGGGATGAATTCGTTGGATTTAAAGAACAAGGAGAGAAGTAATAAAAAAATCTCAGTACTGACGATAAATCAAAAATAAGTGATGGAAAATTGATTCTATATGATTTCGAAGCCTTTTAAAATTGAGTAAAATCAATTTATGAAAAAATTCGTTATATGGAGATCGATATTTCGCTATATAGAGACTGTTTTTAACGTAATCGTGCGAAAAGGGAACCGTTAATACTAAAAATTCGTTATATAGAGAAATTCTATGTATGGAGTTTCGTTATAGAGAGACTCGTCTGTATATTTGACCAGGGTATATTAGAATAAAACATTGCAATTGGGAAACTTTCATAAATGGCAAAAAATTAACGTAAATCGTAAAAAACAATGAACATATAGCTAAAAACCGCAATAAAAATCGCATTTCAAAATCCGCAGATGGAAAAATTTACTAAAAGAGTGAGGGTAAAAGTTTGAAACCAAATCCTTTTTCCGAATTTCAAAGAATAGCTGTGGGTTTTGAAAAGCTACTAAAAACCACATTGAAAAATTCATTAAAAATCGCTAACTGTAAATGCATCCCAAGATTAAAAATTAATTCTAGTCAGGTAAAACATAGCAATCATACATTTTTCATGAATTACAAGTAAAATAATCATCAGAACATAATCATCAAATATAAAATATCTCGAAAAAACGTTAAAGTCACATTAAAATTCGACAAGATATTTAAAAAGGCAGATTGCGAAATTTATTATATTAGGCTAAAATTTTGAAATTAAATTCTTTTTATAGTTGTTAAAACATCACTGTGATAATAAATAAATGGTACTAATCGCATTGAAAATTTTATTAAAAGCCGTTTTGAAAACTGGATTAAAAACGCATTGATGAATACACTAAAAACAGGAAGAACATGCAGTAATCAGAATTTTCTCAAATGGGTAAAATATTGTAATCGGAAATCAGTCCTACTTGATTATCCAGTCGACAAAGAAACTATCGCCAAACTGTACGATTGAATGCCGATAATGGCTGATAGTAAATGTCAGATTAACTTGACATTAAACTGTTATGTTTATGTAACATGTACTGTGTGTTTCTTACGTCATCAAAGAATTTTTACTTCATTTTTTAATTGTATTTTTATTCCTGTATTAACTATTATTGTTATTTAAGACGGCCCAAATAATCCTTCTTTTTAAACGACAAAGGTATTTTCACGTGAATATTAAAAAGAGAAAGACAAATTAATGAAAATTACATCTATTTAAACGTTAGATTTAAAATACCTTGTTTAAAAATTTTTGTTATGCCGTGTTTCACGAAATACCTGGGAGGCAATGACGCCGTATTACTTCCCGTAAGGCATGGTGACGTCACAGCGACGTCGTTGTAAAGTCACATTGTGACTTTGTGACCAACGAATGTCGATTTGACGTCACGTGACGTCGATGTGAAGTCACAGTGACTAAAATGTGGAATCGTTATGGCCGTTTTAAAGCTCGTTTGTGATGTCACGTTGTGACTACTTTGTGAAGTCACGGTTTGATAAATTTGTGAAAAATGTGTCATTTGTGACTACTTTGACATTAACATTGTGACGAAACTGGGACAAAAAGGACGATATTCAAATTGCCAGAAACATGTTTTTTAGTGTAAATAACCTGTTTTAAATAATATCTGTAATTTTCTAAAGATTTTTAAGAAAGTCACATCTCAGTACCAATGTGACGCCACTGAGTGGTGGCATTTTGGTCACAGATGTGATGTGATCATGCATGCTATGAGGGTTGTTATGATGTGATCTTGTGATCTAATGTGTGATCTTGTTTAATCAAACATGTAAATAGTCAGAGTAGCTGTTAAACAGCGGCTGATCAGGTCTTAATATTCCCCAATAAAAGATGAAAATTCTGGGAGTTGACATGAAAAATCGCTATTAATAACCTGTTTTAAAGAATATCTGTAATTTTCTAAAGATTTTTAAGAAAGTCACATCTCAGTCACAATGTGACGCCACTGAGTGGTGGCATTTTGGTCACAGATGTGATGTGACCATGCATGCTATGAGGGTTGTTATGATGTGATATTGTGATCTAATGTGTGAACTTGTTTAATCAAACATGTAAATAGACAGTAGCTGTTTAACAGCGGCTGATCAGGCCTTAATAAACCCCAATAAAAGATGAAAATTCGCTGGTAGAAAAATCGTTATTTAAAGAAAAAAAGAAAAAAAAGGAATGCTTAGCAATCTTTTAAATGTTTATAAAATTAGTGTATTTATAGAATTCTTGGTGTTTTGACGGGGGTAGGCGAATTTACTCGTAGGGGGCAGAGTTCCCTAGTATAATGTAGAATTGAGATTTTAGGTTCTTTCAAATCATTATCACACATTGGTCTATAACTAAAAAATTAAAAAATCTGGCAACTCTTGTAATTTAAAATTTTTTAAAATATATATATATATATTTATTGAAATTGTCGTTGGAACGAGAGAGAATATCATTAAAAATATATTTTAATGCAGAAATAAACAAAAATGGTTCCAAAATTTATCATTAAGCTAAGAAAAGTATATCTATTCACATGCATTGCAACAACCAACAGTTAAAAAATATGGATGTTCAGTTTCGATTTTTGATTTCATTTTTTAGATATATTAAGGTTAGATTTTTGTAAGAAATACTTCCTATTGCAGTCGTTACTATGGTACGAGTTTTGAAAATTTTCATTATAAAACCCCCCAAAAAACCCAAAACTACCCACACCTAAAACTTTTATATATACATATATATATATATATATATGTGTGTGTGTGTGTGTGTGTGTGTATGTATGTATTAAGTTTTGTCCGCATGATTAATGTCGTAATTATGCACAGATCGTCTTCAAACTCGCCAAAAACATTGATTAATATCTCGGCGGAGATTTCAAATGACAAAATCAACTCAATCAACTCAATCTTTATGTATGTAACATAACTTACTCAATTTTTTTAATTAATCACGTGATAAATATGGTTATTTGTTTTTATTGTGAGATATTTAGTTTCAGTTCTTTGAATAAAGTTGCGAGCGCACTGTAATTTTTTTCGTTGAACTCCTTGGTTTATTTCTCAGACATCCTGAATTTTACATGGGAGTGCAATAACTTTCTTAATTACTCTAATACAAGAATAAAATATTGACAACAGCAAATATTTTGCTTTTCAAGATATAAAATCCTTCAATTTTTACCAAAAAATTTAAATGACAAGTATTAAGAAATTCTCTGGTGAGCAACAAATAGGTAAATACGTTTTTAAGTATGAAAAAGTGTTTGACAAGTGCTTCTAATTGAGCATGAAAAAGGACAAATGATCCCTTCTTGACTGCAGCTCACTGTCAATGCTGAATTTGAAATAAAAACATATTTGTCCTAAATAAGCTAAAAAGTCCTAATAAAGAAAATAAAGTACTGGATGATTAAAAAGCACTACATTTCTTTTCTCCTCAATTTTTTTTATCAATATACTTGTAAATATAATTTAATATTCTAAATTTTAAATTTTAAAACCATACATTAATTACAATTTATATATCAACTTTTGGACTTTAATTATTACCCTAATAGCAGGCATGGTCACAGTGACGTCACAGTGACGTCACTGTGAGTCACTTTCGTCACATTACATCTGTGACCAAAATGCCAATTCTCAGTGACGTCACATTGTGACTGAGATGTGACTTTCTTAAAAATCTTTAGAAATTTATAAATATCGTTCAAAACATGTTATTTACTTTAAAAAACATGTTTCTGGCAATTTAAATATCGTCGCTTTTGTCACAGTTTCATCACAATGTTAATGTCAAATTAGTCATAAATGACACATTTGTCACAAATGACGCATTTGTCACAAATTTGTCACATTGTGACCACTTTGTGAAACGTCACAAAAGAGCTCTAAAACGGCCATAACGACTTCACATTTTAGTCACTGTGATTTCACATCGACGTCACGTGACGTCACATCGACAATCGATGGTCACAAAGTCACAATGTGACTTTACAACGACGTTGCAGTGACGTCACCATGGTTTACGGGTATTAAACTTTTCTAAGCATTTAACCGTTTATCTACCGACAGTACTTTTAAGGACCATTGAAATTACTTATTATAAAATTCTTTTAATGCGTCTATTAGTTTTAATATTTTTTAGAATGAGTTACAGATACATTTCTTTATCTTGTTTCAAATGTATTATTGGCTACAGAAAAGAAAAATATTTTTAAAAGGATGATTTAAATTTGACTGTATCTTTTCAGCTTTCTTGGCGCTGAGGGAGATGGGTGGGGATTTTTCACTTCGGAAATATTTCTATATTTATTTTGTAAGAACATCATATTTGTGCATTTTATAATTCCACAAAATACTGAAAAAAAAAACAGTTAAAAATAAAAGATTTGAGTGATGTATTAAATATTGCACAAAATTCCTGTAAATTCAAATTTAATTAATCCTTCTAAATCCTTCAATCCTTCTAAAATCCTTCAAAAATTTATTAAATGATTATGTAAATATTTTAATTCAGTTTAAATAATTTACTTAAATTGCTTCAAAATGTAAAATTTTCATGAATTCATAATGCGGTAAATAAAGGGTTAAAGAAATTTTAAAAAATGGATCTATTATGATTAGCAAAAATTCCAAAATCTTGTGTTGCACACTCTAGTTGTAGCAAAAAAATAAAATAAAATAAAAAATAAAAAATAAATAAAATAAAAAAATAAAAAAAAAAGATAAAGATGAATTTAAATAATTAAAGCGAAGCATACGTATTAAAAAATTAAACGTCTTTAAAATGCAAAAAAGGGTGTTTAAATTAATAAAAGGGCTTTAATTGCTATTCTGATTTTTAATATATTTGCGCTTCTTAATTTGGAAATAGAGCAATATTTTCATCGTATCTAGTTCCCTTATTAAATCAATATATAAATATTGTTTCTTTAAATTATCAAATTGAAACAAATGTTAGATATCATTACATCGACGAAGAATATATTAAATACATTTTATAGATTTTTTTCTAAAATTAAAGCTTAAAGAATGTAGTAAATATATCTTAGAAGTCATTTTGAAAAAAAAAAAAAGTTTTATGCTGTTTTATGCAACAATTTAGTTGCAATTAAAAATAACTACAAGAAAATTATAATTAATACACAATTTTTAATTAACAATGAGTTCATTAACGAAATAATTTCAAATGTATTTATACCACAAAAAATAAGAAAAACAAACAAAGAATGTTCCGGGATTGAACCCGAGGTCCACGGACAAACGAGTTAACGCTCTACCGAATAAACTATGCCAACGTAGAAATTGTGTTGCAATGTAAATGATAAAGTTTTACTACAATATGACGCTGTCTGTTTTTTTTTTTTTTTTTTTTTTTTTTTTGAACAAAGGAGCGTTGTATAAAATCCGATGAACCTGAGACTAAGGAGCGTCTACCTACAATATATGCAAAAATATTCAAAATCTGTGATTATCGAAGTTGGTCCTCTCCTTGTAAGTAAAAAAAGTTGGAAATTTCACGTAATGCGTAGCCAATGATGTGCTTTCGTACGACACCGAAGTTTTAAAATTATTCAGATCTTGCTGTTATAATAGACAGTACTTTGGATAATAGTGATCAAAATCATTTTTGTGTTCCTGTAAATATACAGGAATAGTAACTCTTATTACACCTCAGTAACGCATATCATATTCATAAAATGTGAAATAGTTTAATTAAAACGTGCGCCAAACAATGTTCTCCCTATACCATTATGTAATGAAATTCTTTTATGTGGCCTTGTAAATCAATAATAAATATTCTTTGCACCACACTTTGTACAAATGTATATTATAATATGTACTTTATAGATTTATATCAATTTTGTTATGTTCGAATGAGTGTAAAACCATTGAAATGCATTTGAAACTTTTTTCCCCACTGACCGTAATGTAACGGAATACTTTTGAATGTCACTGTAATCGATCTATTCACCTTATTTTCATAAAATTTGTCTAATTATATATTTTAAATTATAATAATTAAAATAATTACATATTTTAAATTTCAAACGATTTTGTTGGGTATTTTTTGCGTTGTTACATGCGGACGAACAGACGGACGGACTGAACGACAACTATAGGTGCTACGTATTTACATTATTACGAACGCACCTAAAAAAAACTATAAATGAAACTTTGGTTACATCTAAAAAATATGGTACTTTTCATTATTTACTTTAATATTTCAAGAATATTTTAAAAACTTGTAACAATATGAAATTGTAATAAAAGTTTCAGAAAATCCCAATGGAAATGCACAACGCTATTTTTACAATTACGAAATATTCTCGGAAAATTCTCTTTTAATGGTCGATCCGAGAAGAAATTTGATCTTTGAGTTTTTTACACAAATTTTTTTAATGTTTTAAATTTTAATGAAAAATGAAAATTTATTTTCCTGGAACAGATAACAGATTAACTTTTACTTAAAATTTGACGAACTATTTTTAAGACGGGTTTTCAGAAAGATACTTGAGTCTGTGAATGTTTTGTTATAATATATATCTTGTTTTTATTAAAAGAGTTACGGCCAAAAAAAAAAAAAAAAAAAAAGGAAATTTTATACTCTGCTTTTAACATTTCCAACGTAGATTATAAGTGTCTATAAAACGGATTTGTCTGTCCCTCTCTCTGTCTTTCTGAGTTTTAACGCGTTTAGATATACTTGGATAGCCATGCTTTTCAGATACGTTATGAAGGATAATCCAGAAATATTAAAAATTAAGTGAAACATTTATGCTTAATTTCCATCGTAAATCAAAAACTTCCCGTTACAACATGATCTATGGAAGAAGGGAATCATTTGTAGTAAATCAAGTAAAAAACTTTGTAAAATCCCGATAAAATGAAAATGAAGTAGGACGCGTTTCGAGCTACAAATAATAACAGCTCGTCATTAGCTAAACCGACACGTTTTCCGCAAGGCCACAGAGTCGAGATAAAGTCTAGATGATGACTTTATCTCGACTCTGTGCCCTTGCGGAACACGTGTCGGTTTAGCTGATAATGAGTTGCTATTGTTTTAGCTCGAAACGCGTCCTACTTTATTTTCATTTTATGGTGATTTAAAAAAAATTACTTGATTTATTAATTTTCACCAGTATTCACGGTGTTTTTTTTTTTACCATTTGTGGTGTACTTTAATAGTGTTATACTATTTTAAACATAATGAAACTTATATGCATTATTGAAGTGAAATTGAAGTGTAATATTATAGAATATTCAACTTGTAATTTTCAAAGTATGAATACAGATCAACTCAATAACATTCCATTATATTATGACACATGAATAAAAATAATTTGAGGCCCATTCTAGTAATGTTGTTCTTTTAAAAACATAATGAAATTGGTATGTACTTCCGAAATGAACTTAAGAATGCTTTCTTTAAAATTTGTAGTTAAAAGCACTTATCATTCATCTACATGGTCACACAAGATCATGCATTGGTATTCGGGAAAATAACTATTCGAGCTTTTTTTTTTCATTATTTTAAACATGGTAAAATTGATATACATTGCGCAGTTTTATTATGGGATGCCTGCAGTAGAATAAATGGCATTTACAGGAACACGTAAAAGATTTCAGATACAATGGTGCATCCAAAGTAATGATTATTTGTCAATTGCGTTTTTCAGTAATGATATGCTTTTTTAGGTGCTTTCGTAATTACATAAGAACGTAGCGCCTGTAGTCGTCGTTTAGTCCTTTGTTTTGCTATCTTTCTGTCTAGGTATTTGTCTCCTCTGTCTTTCTGCCCTAACTCTAAGTTACTTTACTATTCTTGGATCGCCCTGCAATTAATATATCTGGAGATTTACATTATTATATAATTACATCCCTACAAAAAAAATCTTAGAATTATCTGAAGAAATCTCCACTTTCTTCAAAAATTTTACAGAAATCTGGAGACACTTTGCAGATTTAGCTTCACCTCAAAAATATCCTTTGAATTTTCAGAGATGTTCTTTGAAATATTTGCAGAATAGCCCAAATACCTACATATTTTCTGCAGATTTTTGAGGCAATTAGCTACAGATTTTCTACAGCTTTTTTTGTTGGGATAGTACCTCTAGTCTCGTCGTCCAGTCTGTGTATTTGTCAGTTTTTCAGTCTTCCCGCATATAACAAACGCAAGAATATACAACCGAACGGTTTTTGATTTTATCTATATAATTGTTGCTTACTTTAATCGAGTTATTTTAAATTTTAGATAAACCGAATGCATATTTTTATTGCAGGTATATTTAAAAGTATTTTTTCAAAATACAGCCAATAGCAAAAAATAGTTTTAAGTGCATTTTAGTAATATTACATCCTGTCGAACAAAAAAAAAAAAAAAAAAAAAAATGCATTATCAAGTACAATAAAATATATATAAATAAAACAGAGAGGTGAATAAAATGGTAGAACTATACACTATATAAGGAGAATTGTTCTATTAAATTTAATGTTTATGTTTCAATCACACCATTATATAAGTGAAAAAAATCACACCATAACACAGTTTTATGGAGCAATGTTACACAAATGTTTTACAGTGTTTGAAATATCCCATTCCTACTGAGAACCGGTGGGGCATTTATTTTATTTCTTGCTTTTTCAATTTAGGTAATATTCGTCAAACACAGAAAGCGTCAAATGTCAGATTAACCTAGAAACTGATGTATGTTGAAAAATAAGAAAAATATTCTCAATTGCTTCTCACTGTTTGGATTATACGTTTATAAAGTTATAAGTTTTCAAATGTCTGCCAAATGTAGAATAATGTTTTATCTACACATGGTTTATAAACATTAATAATTAAAAAACAAATAGGAATAAAAGTTGTCGCCAGTTGTATGTGAACATCATCACCAGGTTTCCCTTTCTCCGCACTGGCAATTTAAATATCGTCGCTTTTGTCACAGTTTCATCACAATGTTAATGTCAAATTAGTCATAAATGACACATTTGTCACAAATGACGCATTTGTCACAAATTTGTCACATTGTGACCACTTTGTGAAACGTCACAAAAGAGCTCTAAAACGGCCATAACGACTTCACATTTTAGTCACTGTGATTTCACATCGACGTCACGTGACGTCACATCGACAATCGATGGTCACAAAGTCACAATGTGACTTTACAACGACGTTGCAGTGACGTCACCATGGTTTACGGGTATTAAACTTTTCTAAGCATTTAACCGTTTATCTACCGACAGTACTTTTAAGGACCATTGAAATTACTTATTATAAAATTCTTTTAATGCGTCTATTAGTTTTAATATTTTTTAGAATGAGTTACAGATACATTTCTTTATCTTGTTTCAAATGTATTATTGGCTACAGAAAAGAAAAATATTTTTAAAAGGATGATTTAAATTTGACTGTATCTTTTCAGCTTTCTTGGCGCTGAGGGAGATGGGTGGGGATTTTTCACTTCGGAAATATTTCTATATTTATTTTGTAAGAACATCATATTTGTGCATTTTATAATTCCACAAAATACTGAAAAAAAAAACAGTTAAAAATAAAAGATTTGAGTGATGTATTAAATATTGCACAAAATTCCTGTAAATTCAAATTTAATTAATCCTTCTAAATCCTTCAATCCTTCTAAAATCCTTCAAAAATTTATTAAATGATTATGTAAATATTTTAATTCAGTTTAAATAATTTACTTAAATTGCTTCAAAATGTAAAATTTTCATGAATTCATAATGCGGTAAATAAAGGGTTAAAGAAATTTTAAAAAATGGATCTATTATGATTAGCAAAAATTCCAAAATCTTGTGTTGCACACTCTAGTTGTAGCAAAAAAAAAATAAAATAAAAAATAAAAAATAAATAAAATAAAAAAATAAAAAAAAAAGATAAAGATGAATTTAAATAATTAAAGCGAAGCATACGTATTAAAAAATTAAACGTCTTTAAAATGCAAAAAAGGGTGTTTAAATTAATAAAAGGGCTTTAATTGCTATTCTGATTTTTAATATATTTGCGCTTCTTAATTTGGAAATAGAGCAATATTTTCATCGTATCTAGTTCCCTTATTAAATCAATATATAAATATTGTTTCTTTAAATTATCAAATTGAAACAAATGTTAGATATCATTACATCGACGAAGAATATATTAAATACATTTTATAGATTTTTTTCTAAAATTAAAGCTTAAAGAATGTAGTAAATATATCTTAGAAGTCATTTTGAAAAAAAAAAAAGTTTTATGCTGTTTTATGCAACAATTTAGTTGCAATTAAAAATAACTACAAGAAAATTATAATTAATACACAATTTTTAATTAACAATGAGTTCATTAACGAAATAATTTCAAATGTATTTATACCACAAAAAATAAGAAAAACAAACAAAGTATGTTCCGGGATTGAACCCGAGGTCCACGGACAAACGAGTTAACGCTCTACCGAATAAACTATGCCAACGTAGAAATTGTGTTGCAATGTAAATGATAAAGTTTTACTACAATATGACGCTGTCTGTTTTTTTTTTTTTTTTTTTTTTTTTTTTTTTTTTTTTGAACAAAGGAGCGTTGTATAAAATCCGATGAACCTGAGACTAAGGAGCGTCTACCTACAATATATGCAAAAATATTCAAAATCTGTGATTATCGAAGTTAGTCCTCTCCTTGTAAGTAAAAAAAGTTGGAAATTTCACGTAATGCGTAGCCAATGAGGTGCTTTCGCACGACACCGAAGTTTTAAAATTATTCAGATCTTGCTGTTATAATAGACAGTACTTTGGATAATAGTGATCAAAATCATTTTTGTGTTCCTGTAAATATACAGGAATAGTAACTCTTATTACACCTCAGTAACGCATATCATATTCATAAAATGTGAAATAGTTTAATTAAAACGTGCGCCAAACAATGTTCTCCCTATACCATTATGTAATGAAATTCTTTTATGTGGCCTTGTAAATCAATAATAAATATTCTTTGCACCACACTTTGTACAAATGTATATTATAATATGTACTTTATATATTTATATCAATTTTGTTATGTTCGAATGAGTGTAAAACCATTGAAATGCATTTGAAACTTTTTTCCCCACTGACCGTAATGTAACGGAATACTTTTGAATGTCACTGTAATCGATCTATTCACCTTATTTTCATAAAATTTGTCTAATTATATATTTTAAATTATAATAATTAAAATAATTACATATTTTAAATTTCAAACGATTTTGTTGGGTATTTTTTGCGTTGTTACATGCGGACGAACAGACGGACGGACTGAACGACAACTATAGGTGCTACGTATTTACATTATTACGAACGCACCTAAAAAAAACTATAAATGAAACTTTGGTTACATCTAAAAAATATGGTACTTTTCATTATTTACTTTAATATTTCAAGAATATTTTAAAAACTTGTAACAATATGAAATTGTAATAAAAGTTTCAGAAAATCCCAATGGAAATGCACAACGCTATTTTTACAATTACGAAATATTCTCGGAAAATTCTCTTTTAATGGTCGATCCGAGAAGAAATTTGATCTTTGAGTTTTTTACACAAATTTTTTTAATGTTTTAAATTTTAATGAAAAATGAAAATTTATTTTCCTGGAACAGATAACAGATTAACTTTTACTTAAAATTTGACGAACTATTTTTAAGACGGGTTTTCAGAAAGATACTTGAGTCTGTGAATGTTTTGTTATAATATATATCTTGTTTTTATTAAAAGAGTTACGGCCAAAAAAAAAAAAAAAAAAAGGAAATTTTATACTCTGCTTTTAACATTTCCAACGTAGATTATAAGTGTCTATAAAACGGATTTGTCTGTCCCTCTCTCTGTCTTTCTGAGTTTTAACGCGTTTAGATATACTTGGATAGCCATGCTTTTCAGATACGTTATGAAGGATAATCCAGAAATATTAAAAATTAAGTGAAACATTTATGCTTAATTTCCATCGTAAATCAAAAACTTCCCGTTACAACATGATCTATGGAAGAAGGGAATCATTTGTAGTAAATCAAGTAAAAAACTTTGTAAAATCCCGATAAAATGAAAATGAAGTAGGACGCGTTTCGAGCTACAAATAATAACAGCTCGTCATTAGCTAAACCGACACGTTTTCCGCAAGGCCACAGAGTCGAGATAAAGTCTAGATGATGACTTTATCTCGACTCTGTGCCCTTGCGGAACACGTGTCGGTTTAGCTGATAATGAGTTGCTATTGTTTTAGCTCGAAACGCGTCCTACTTTATTTTCATTTTATGGTGATTTAAAAAAAATTACTTGATTTATTAATTTTCACCAGTATTCACGGTGTTTTTTTTTTACCATTTGTGGTGTACTTTAATAGTGTTATACTATTTTAAACATAATGAAACTTATATGCATTATTGAAGTGAAATTGAAGTGTAATATTATAGAATATTCAACTTGTAATTTTCAAAGTATGAATACAGATCAACTCAATAACATTCCATTATATTATGACACATGAATAAAAATAATTTGAGGCCCATTCTAGTAATGTTGTTCTTTTAAAAGCATAATGAAATTGGTATGTACTTCCGAAATGAACTTAAGAATGCTTTCTTTAAAATTTGTAGTTAAAAGCACTTATCATTCATCTACATGGTCACACAAGATCATGCATTGGTATTCGGGAAAATAACTATTCGAGCTTTTTTTTTTCACTATTTTAAACATGGTAAAATTGATATACATTGCGCAGTTTTATTATGGGATGCCTGCAGTAGAATAAATGGCATTTACAGGAACACGTAAAAGATTTCAGATACAATGGTGCATCCAAAGTAATGATTATTTGTCAATTGCGTTTTTCAGTAATGATATGCTTTTTTAGGTGCTTTCGTAATTACATAAGAACGTAGCGCCTGTAGTCGTCGTTTAGTCCTTTGTTTTGCTATCTTTCTGTCTAGGTATTTGTCTCCTCTGTCTTTCTGCCCTAACTCTAAGTTACTTTACTATTCTTGGATCGCCCTGCAATTAATATATCTGGAGATTTACATTATTATATAATTACATCCCTACAAAAAAAATCTTAGAATTATCTGAAGAAATCTCCACTTTCTTCAAAAATTTTACAGAAATCTGGAGACACTTTGCAGATTTAGCTTCACCTCAAAAATATCCTTTGAATTTTCAGAGATGTTCTTTGAAATATTTGCAGAATAGCCCAAATACCTACATATTTTCTGCAGATTTTTGAGGCAATTAGCTACAGATTTTCTACAGCTTTTTTTGTTGGGATAGTACCTCTAGTCTCGTCGTCCAGTCTGTGTATTTGTCAGTTTTTCAGTCTTCCCGCATATAACAAACGCAAGAATATACAACCGAACGGTTTTTGATTTTATCTATATAATTGTTGCTTACTTTAATCGAGTTATTTTAAATTTTAGATAAACCGAATGCATATTTTTATTGCAGGTATATTTAAAAGTATTTTTTCAAAATACAGCCAATAGCAAAAAATAGTTTTAAGTGCATTTTAGTAATATTACATCCTGTCGAACAAAAAAAAAAAAAAAAATGCATTATCAAGTACAATAAAATATATATAAATAAAACAGAGAGGTGAATAAAATGGTAGAACTATACACTATATAAGGAGGATTGTTCTATTAAATTTAATGTTTATGTTTCAATCACACCATTATATAAGTGAAAAAAATCACACCATAACACAGTTTTATGGAGCAATGTTACACAAATGTTTTACAGTGTTTGAAATATCCCATTCCTACTGAGAACCGGTGGGGCATTTATTTTATTTCTTGCTTTTTCAATTTAGGTAATATTCGTCAAACACAGAAAGCGTCAAATGTCAGATTAACCTAGAAACTGATGTATGTTGAAAAATAAGAAAAATATTCTCAATTGCTTCTCACTGTTTGGATTATACGTTTATAAAGTTATAAGTTTTCAAATGTCTGCCAAATGTAGAATAATGTTTTATCTACACATGGTTTATAAACATTAATAATTAAAAAACAAATAGGAATAAAAGTTGTCGCCAGTTGTATGTGAACATCATCACCAGGTTTCCCTTTCTCCGCACAGAAGTCATGGCTAGCGAGAAAAGACAAAATAAATAAATGTAGAAGATCAAAAAAGTCATTCCTTGGCTGCTGCAAGTTCATTTTATTAAACTGTAGCTATAATAGAGAGAAAAGCTCCTTTTGCAGACGATCTTTTACCGAAACATCCAAAAAAGTATTCCATCATTTACTACATCCAGCCGTACACATGGAAGAGAGAACCCAAGAATCCTTTTTCTTCTTACCACCTCTCGTTGCCCTTTTTAAATCTAAAAAGAAAATTCTAGAACATTCTTTAGTCTCAAACCATCATTCTTTTATGTAAACATAACTCATACCCAGAGTCGAGAATAATATTTGGCAGGCAACAATTTTATTTAAAAAAAATATATTATTTAACCAAATGATAATCGACCCCGAATTTTAAATATCTTAGGCAGACAATTTTTATAGACGATTAATTTTAGGAGAAAAAGAAAAGAAATGAATTTATTGATAAGCACAATACCAAATGTTGACTGTGGGAAAATAAATAAATAGATAAAATAAAATAATGATATTTTTTGAAAGGTATGGTTTTGGAATAAATTTAATAAGACTTTTTTTAAAAGGGTTGATAAAAACAATGAAAATGAGTTTTATTTGGAATATTAAGAAATAAAGTTTAATTAAGAATATTTTTAATTTAGAGCCATCTTTTTAAATCTACGCATACTGGAATAAATGTTTTTTAAGGCGAATTAAGAATTTATATCGTTTCCATAAAAATTAATAGTTAGATCTAGAAACAAGATTTTAATTTAATAAGTTGAAGTAAGTACGGAATATTATTATAAGGAAATTAATATAGTATAAAGGTTAGTTTTGGCGAAAAAAAAATAAAAATTTGCAATATATATATGTCCCATTTTCATGAAACGACAGACTTCAAGGGGATGAGCTTTAATTACGATTTATTTAAACATTCTAAACCAAAGCAAAACCTTCTTACAGGTCTTTACATCATGAGTTCTGGAGACCAAGTGCGTAGATGTATGTTTGAAATCCCTCATCTCCCGAGAGGTTACCAGTTAAAAAGGCCATGTGTTTTACTGAAATTAATACGATAAACTTAGGTTTCTTGTTGCCCTGTAAAACCCGTGATTATTAGTCATGGGCCCCGTATCCACATTGAAGGGGGATTTATTAAAACAGTAATTAATAGGTTTGATTTTTTGTGTTTTCTTACAATTTCCCCCCCTTCCAGACAAGTTTCCGGGGATGGGCCGGCTTCCATCCATTATACTCACCTGAAAAGGGTAAACAATTTTTACATTAAGTGAGTTAATGGGAGATGAGAAATTTCGTTCGTATACTTAACAAATAATAGAATAACAATAGTAAAATATGTACAAATATCATATCTAAAAACAACACTGTTATAAAAATGTACCACTATACGCCACTGAACATGATAAAAACAATTGCATTAATAAATGCAAAACATTCAGTAAATATTATACATAGAATAAGATAATCAAAACAAGTATTATATTACAGATTGATTCTGAAAAGTCCAATGTTATTTACATTTTCAAATTTGTATGGAACAGTCCTGACGTAGTTCAGGAAATAGTACTTTTTCACAAAACACAATGTTCACAATAATGCAAAAATAATTTAAAATTCAAATATTCATAATAAATAAAAAAATGTAATTAAAATTCCAAATATTCATAATAATTCAAAACGAGATCTGATATAATATAATATCAGTTCATATGATACCAACTGTTTCAGTTTGTTGGTGTAAGTAGTTTAAATTGATTATTAGGAAAAAAATATCTTAGTTTGGAAGCATGTATTACTTCATAATCCTTTTTTGTAAGCCAGTTGGGCTTATTTATTTTGAAACTTACATTGGATAATTTTTCCATAATTTGATATGGACCAGAAAAAGGCGGACTTAACTTCCTAGTATTCGGATAGTGAAATTCTTCCACTATGACAAGGTCACCAGGTTTAAAAGGCGCTTCCACAAACTTTAAATCATACCTGACTTTATTTTTCAAGTGATGTTCACTTGTTCTTTGGAAAGCCTCTTTTCTGGCTTCCTCTACAGGGGGATAATAATTTTCACGGCCTAATACTGATGGATAAGGTAATTGGCCGAACATTAAGTATGCAGGAGGGTACTTGGTTACCGAATGAGGTGTGTTATTGTACTCATTAATTACTTCCTGCAAAATTTTGGGCCATGGGACGTTTGAAGGGGTAGAATTTACTTTAAGTCTTAGTCGGGTGCAAATTGACTGATTCACACGCTCATTTTTCCCATTACACTGTGGTCTATGAGAAGAAGTAAGAAATTTTTTTACATTCTGCTTATGTACCCATTTACGAAGTTTAGACGCTGTAAATTCAGGATTCCTATCCGTTAAAATTTTCGTGGGAAGCTGAATATTAAAAATCTGTTTAAGAATATTAATGTAGACTTCAGTTGTGACATTTTTAGAGGCAAAACCCAAACATACCGAGTAGCGTGATCAATAGTTTATAGATCAATAAATTATAGATCAAAAAATTATAGATCAATCAAAAAATTATAGATCAATAGATCTATAATTTTTTGATGAATTATAGTAGTTAAAACCTCCTACTGAATCTAATGAAATTATATCGAAAGGTAATTCTGCAGGTGGTAATGCCTCCAGAAGACCAAATTTTGGTTGGTGTGATTTTTTGTTCAGTTGGCAGACCTCACAATGCTTGACAAATTGTGTAATATCGTGGGTCATGCTGCTCCAATAGTATTGTGGGGAAATTAACTTTAACATTTTTTGGATTCCGGGATGACCAAATTCTGTATGGGTATTTATTAATAATTTCTCTCTCAAAGCGAATGGTACTACAATTTTTTGAAAACGCTTTTTGTGAATTATTACAATGTCATTAACTTTTTGAAATTTAGGCCCTGTTATATTATCTAATTGTTGGTGTTCTTTAATTTTATCTGACGTTAATAAATGAATATGGGGATTTACAGAAAAAGTGGGATTTCTTGAAAGCATGTCTGCTTCAAAAATGGTGGATCCTTTGTTATATTTTACAGTTTAATCATACATACTTAATTTTAGTGACCATCTGAATAACCTACCTGTTAAATGCTTCACCTTCTTAAGCCATACTAAGGAGGCATGGTCGGTGTGTATTGTAAAAGAGTTTCCGTGAAGGTAATAATGGAATTTGTCAAGGGCATCGATTATTGCAAGACATGTCAGTTCTGTAATAGTATAGTTTTGCTCCTAGGGTCTTAATTGCCTCGAGTGAAATGCAATGGGGTGCAAGTTCCCTTTTTCATCCATTTGTTTTAAGACAGCACCTACGGCTTCCTTTGAGACATCAGTATAGACACGGCATGGGAGGTTAGGATTGAATAATTTTAAAATAGGCCTGGAAATTAATGCGTTTTTAGGCAATTCAAATGATTGTTGACAGGCATCTGACCATTCCCAAAGAGCATCTTTCTTTAACAATTTATTTAGAAGGGCTCTAATTTTAGCATACTTGTCTATGAATTTGTGGTATACGTTTACAGAACCAAGGAACCTTTGCAATTATTTAACGTTTTTTGGAGGGATTTACTTTTTAATAGTTTCGGTGTTAGCATTCTCTGGTTTTATTTGGCCGTTACTAATTTCACAACCGAGGAAGTCAATTTGAGATTTAGCAAAGTTACATTTGGAAAATTTTAATTTTAAATTTTCTTGACGGCAAATGTTAAATATAGTTTTAAGGTGATCCATATGCTCGGCATAGGAATCGGAATAAACTATAAAATCATCAAAATAATTGGTAGCAAAATTAACTTTATGTTTATCTAGGATTCTTCGAAGAGCTCTTGCAAATTGAGATGGGGCATTTTTATATGCCAGAGTGACGGGAGAGGAATAAGGACTGCAGAATTCTTTAATAAGTTTAGCTTCCAGTAATTCTTGTATTTGTTTTTGAATTTCTTCATTGTCCCTAGGAAATGCACGGTAAGGTCGAAGCGAGATAGGAAGCTCCGAGGTGAGAGTTACACGCTGAGGTTCCCATCTGACTCTACCTACGTCATATCTATTGCGTGCAAAAATATCCTTGAAGTCGCTTAGAAGCCCTTCCAACTGTGAATTCTCTTCAGTTGTACAATGACTAAAACTTTTGTCATCATAATCCGAGAGAATTTGAGTATCAAGATAACATTGTCCCTATTGAGACAAAATTTCCTGATTTGATTTGCAAGGACAAAGAAAAGGCTTCTTGCAATTCATATCACTCGTTAAAGTTAAGGTGATTTAATGAGTTTCCCTGAGAAATTTGATTGGAAATGTTTTGATCATACTTAAGAATGACTCCATCCTGAGTCAGAATATTCGAGTAAAAGTCCATGGATACATGGATTTTCTTCAATTCTGGGGTTCCCAGTATCGCATATGGCAAGAATGACCTAACTAGGTCCAAGGTGCTATTTTGCCTGATATTTCCTATTTTGAGGGGTACGTGAATTTTTTCAGAAATCTGAACTTGTCCTTGGGTTTGATTAACATTAAGAGGACGACAACTTTGAATAGACGTTATATCCAAAGCTGCAACTAAGTTTTCTGGAATAAGGGAACGGGTAATTCCGCTAT
Source organism: Maratus speculifer (assembly GCA_964019185.1). Taxonomy (NCBI): domain Eukaryota; kingdom Metazoa; phylum Arthropoda; class Arachnida; order Araneae; family Salticidae; genus Maratus; species Maratus speculifer. The sequence continues at coordinate 119,265,101 of OZ025298.1, forward strand.
CCAATAAAAATGGTATTTGAACCTCATGACAAGTTTTTGTATACGTATGATTATCGTAATTCCCATATCTGAGGTACCCCGGGACTATAAACCGCCATAAAGCATTATGGGGTATTCCTTGATCAGGGGTATACTCATGGGCATTTTGTGATTGAAACTGATTACTATGGGTTGCCAAATTGGCGTTCATTTTTGTCCCTGCATTGCCCTGGACATCATATTTATGGAAAAAAGTATGATGTCTTCGATGGCAATTTTTACAGTTCATCTTGGAGGGACATTTATTTGAAAAGTGGCCATTACGCAGACAATTTATACATAATTTGTTTAGTTGGACAGTTCTCCAATGGTTATCTAAGGGCATATTTGTTAATTTTCTGCAGGTATGGGTGACATGCGATTCAAGGCAAACATCGCATTTAGTATTTTCTTCATTTTGAGGGAAGTTATATTTATCGGGAGAATCTCGGGAATAATTTATATTTCTTACATCAGTTTTAGTTGGATTCTCCAACGCTAGCATACTTTTGGCATGAGTCTCTAAAAATTTTAAAAATTCCGTGAGGCTAGGCATATCATTATGAGTAAGAGAGAGCTCCCATCGTTCTTTTAGATTATCATTTAGTTTTTGAATTATAGTATAAATTATCATGTTATCCACCAAAGCATTTTGAGTCAGGTTCAAAGACTGTAGAATTCGAAGTGACTCATTACAGGTATCTATTATGTCAAAAATAGCTTTAGAGGTAGAGGGGCAATTTTTCATGTTTTTTAAATTGTATAATTTACTTATTTCTGCTTTTGCTAAATCCCTAGATTTATCGTAGCGAGCGCAGAGAGTGCCCCATGCATTTTTATAATCGGCTTCCGAGAGAGGAAATCCAGAAATTAATTTATGAGCAGGACCCTTTACACTAGCCAGTAGATATTGCAATTTTCAGACGCCCCCAACTCCAAATTTTGATCTATAATTGTAAGAAAATCTCCTTAAAAGAAAGCCATTGATCAGCTTCTCCGTGAAAAGGTTTTAATTCAAATTTTGGAAGATTAACAGTTTTTACACAAATATTACCTGTAGTTTTGCTTAGATTTTCGGAACCATCCTCTTGAATGTTTAAACTTTTAGTTAATTTATTACGTGATGTACTTATTGCTATGGTTAAATTGTCTAATTTAAGTGCAATCTCATTATATTCATCAATTATAGGCTCAGTTTCCGATGCATCGCTCTGAAGAATGGCATTTTCATGGAGTTTATTTAATTCGGTTTCAATATCCTGAACCTGTTTACCATATAAATCTAACTCTTCAAGAGTTACAGTTTCATTATCAAGTTTGGGATTTATAATATTTTTTATGCGGGTAGATTTTCCTTTCAGAACAGTTTTTTGTTTTTTAATAGCTTCTATTTTAAATTAATTTTATGACAACTTCCTAAAAATCTAAATATAAACAAATTCTAAATGACCTTCAAAAATTAATAATAATATCAACATAATACAAGCATCTGCATAGAATTGTGAAATGAAATAAATAAAAAGAATTAGTTATATAAAAGAATTAGACGTAAATATGGATATCCATTTTTTCTTTCAATTTAAAATATAATTACACCTTAAAACCATGGTATTCAGAAATAATAAAAAAAAATAACACTAAAGATATACTACTTACCTTAATCAATTAGTTTTATAATCAAAGAATTGGGAAAAAATAACATGCGCACTAATATAAACAAATAAATAAATAAATAAAATGGTGCACACTTGTGAGCTCACATATTATAAATTAAACATTCTTTTAATCACAAATCACTGTACCACCCCTTGAGTATAACTCATGTAGTAGATGTCGAATAAATTCACGCAATCACTCCTCAGATCATAATCACAGAATAAAAACTGCTGTCACGTATATTGCTGTCGCATATTCTCTTTTTGAAACGCAAAAGAAGTAGAAGAAGAGAAAAAAAACATAGATCACAAACATCTGGAGTATCAGTATATATCCGGTCGGGGCGCTTTGACTGAAATGATTTATGGCTCTATTAAGGATGACCGAGCACACAGCAGCATGCCCTGTTCAAGTAGAAATATCGCTCCGGTAAGGTTTGAAGAATCGCAAAAAACAGCATCCCAGTATTCCACGATACAAGATACAACACACTTTTTAGATGTAAATTCACGAATCCCGTGTATAGAAAGGCAAGGCCCGACGAATGGTACAAGAATAGCATGTCAGTACTCCAGTATGGAATATCTTTGCTGGTTGATAATTCATGTTGAATTCATGAAATGTTGAATTATCATTGTTGAGTTATACTGTTTTTTTTTAATATGTTGATTATTTTGGGTCTAAAATAATTTAAAATTATAATAATAATAAAATGATAATAATAATAATAATAATAATAATAATAATAATAATAATAATAATAATAATAATAATAATAATAATAGGTTATTTTATTTAAATAATTAGTTTTGCTTGCTAATAGGATATATCTCTTTTTATCAAACAATTTACAAATTACTCCATATATTATTTGGTAAACATATTTAATGTTTAATAATATTTTAATATTTTTGAGGGGGTTTTGTTGTGTCGGCAAGGTGCCGGCCGATACATCGATATTTCCTCGAAAGATGTTTAAAATATATGTGAAATTCTGATTTAAAATAATAATAATAACAATATAAAAAAAAGTTTGTTTTGGAAGTTTGTAATAATGTGTAATTTGAAAATATACAAAGATATTTCATATTTCAATAGTTTGAGACGCACGTGGTCCGGACACCGAATAATGTATTCATATACGGCAGGTGTCCGATGTTTTGACGGACAAATTGGTTTTCCTTTCGTAAAAAAAATGTTTTAATAAAAAAGAAAAATTGTAAACGGAATACAGTTCAATTGTTTAAATAATTGAGAAATTTTGTTGAACAACTCAAATAACTAACATACCTGTCGGACATCAAGCGGATTATTTTGTCTACGCTATGGAAATGAAGTGATTCGGCATGTGGGTAAAAGGAGCAGACACACGAGGATCAGGGGTTTTGGGAGCAGTTCGGCGAGTGACTGGAAGGTTAGCGACTTCGGACTTCGATGCGAAACGGCGGCGGTGGAGTGAGGATTCGTCAATCGTAAAGGGAAGGAGCGAACGGATCTGGAATTCGGAGAGCGACGAAGAGAAGGTGTGCTGCCAGGAGATTTTTGGGTTCCAGCGAACGGCGGTGTGGAACGAGGATTGTCGGTCAGCCGGAGACGCCAAGCGTAGCGTGGTACATCGTCGGAGAGCATGTGAGCTGTAAGGTTAGACGAACGAAGATATTGCCGAAGATCGATGAATGAAAGTTACTACGAAGAGGATGTCCGATTCTACAAAGATGCACCGTTATCTTCCTAATGCGAATGTCCATTTTCAAGGTCTTGATGTTGATTCCAGTATATAAAACTTATTAAGGTACCTATATATTTCATTCTTCCCCGGGGACGCATGCAAATGTTCTTTTACTATCATGTATTAAATATTGTTATTATTTTTGTAATTCGTTAATGATAATTTATTTCTTGTATTAAATTTAAATAAATGTAAGTTAAAATTTAATCCATGATTTAAATCATTACTTATCTTTTCCCACAGCAGCTTATTTTCTTTTAGAATGCTTTTGATTTGTAAACGATGCTATTTAATTATCACTATACGATCCAGAATTTTGATATAATTTTCATACAGAATTTATTTAATTAGTTTTATGTTGAAGTTCGGTAGAATAATATTTTATTCTACCACGTGTTAGTCTCTGTCCATCTTTATTTGGGGATCGACACAACACATTTTTGGTGCCTCGTGACCTTTGCCATTTTTACGTCGCGATTTATTTTTTTTTATTTATTTTTTTTTTTTTTTCATGGTACCGCGGATTTAGCCATTTTCGGCGCCGTCACCTGGTAGATTTTTTTTCACTTTCGGCTGCTGTGGTTATTAAAATATGGTGTTTAAAAATATAATGGAGTAATATGTCAGAAAAAATGAAATTTTGAATAGGGGAAAATTTAACAAGGTTACGATTTTTATTTTTTTTCATTATTTTTATATGTTGCATGAACTTTTTTTATTGCAATTTATTTGATATCTTATTATATTTTGTTGGTAAAAGTATTATTTTGAGGTTGAAATGGCATCTGATTCCGAAATATTTGAACATGAGGTAGTAGAGAGTGGGTCAGGGCAGAATGAGACTCATAAAGTTTCTAATATGAATAGTATAGGAACAAATACGGAGGAGCAAAAAAATTTAATGGGAAATGCATATAGTCAGTCACCATCTCCACCAAACTTGTCGCCAATGAAAGATTTAGAGATGATTAGAATTGAAAATAATCAGGTGTCTCTGGTACCTAACCTAACATTTAATTTTAATCAATTCATCGGTAATATTCCAAATTTTTCGGAGGAAAATCCTGACATAACTGTGGGGGATTTTATCGAAAAAATTTTAGAGACTAAAGACTTTGCAGGATGGCAAGAAGCGCAATGCGTTTTTGAAATCAAGATAAAATGCATAGGGGAAGCACAAAAATTCCTAAAATCACAATCACATTTGAAAAAAACACAAAGTTTTTTAATTTTGAGGGAAGCTTTAACTAACAGGTTTAGCAAAACTGTAGATGAAGCATGCCCTTTACACGAATTTACTATGGCTAGACAATTCGCAAGAGAAACCAATCGAGCATTTTTATTCAGAGTTTTGGGGTTGTCATACAAATGCTTCGCTACCAAGAAACAATCAGAGAAAAACTCTTACAAGGAAGGTCTCCATACGGGCATACTCAGAAAAATCTGAAAAAATTACAGAATGTTCTTCTCATATAATTATATATGTTTATAAAAAAATTTCGGCGGAACTTCCTTATAATGTCCGTAAAAAAATAATAAAAATTTCGTTTATTTGGCGATTTATCTTCGGTTGGCGAAAAAACGAAATTTTGAAAAACACGCTTTTATGCTTCGAATACTTTTTAAAGAAAAAACTTTCTATGTTCAATTTATTTAAATAAGTTTAGTTTAAGTAATTTTAGTTTTGCATTTTTACTTTACTTTAAGTGTAATTTTATCATATACGTTTATATGTACTTATAACAAAATGAAATTAATATATTGTATTATTTAAAACACAATTTAATTTGATTAAAATTGTTCCAAATTGAAAAATACACTGTTAAAAATCTGCTGCATTTTGTTGCAACGCACTCCCTTGCTTGTATAGAAAACGGTTACTTGGCCGTGAAATAGAGCTTTCTCATTGGTTGAAATAGAGATATTATATACAAGCGGTGGAGTGCGTTGCAACAAAATCCAGCAGATTTTTAACAGCGTTTGACACGGTCAATTCACAGTGCTATGGAGCATTCTCATTGGTCAGAAGAGAGATATTCTATAAAAGAAGTGGAGTGACGTTGCAGTAAATGCTGCAGATTTTTAACAGTGAAGTCAATTAAAATCAATTTTCAGATTCGTTAAAATCGTCTGCTTTTGGCGAGGAAATGCACTGCTGGCCAAATCCCGCGTCGATTTCAGCTTTTCACGCCAATTATTCCAAACTATTTTATTTTTTTACATATCTAATAATGTAATTCCGCCGCTAATTTTCACTGATCCTTTATTACCTACATGAGTAGTTTAATTCGTATTTTTTTCAAAAAATTCTGAGTATGCCCCCAATGGAGACCTTCCTTGTTAGTCCAAAAATGTCTCCAAGGTTTACAACCGGAAGTTAGAAAATTCATTATGCCTCATTCTCCAACCACATATCAACTAATTTGGGATTTGACTATATGCCATGAGAAGTGTTTAGAATATGATGACACACAAATGACGGTAAATGTTGCACAGGCCAGTGGTAATTCTTCTAATGAGCTACAGGAAATAAAAAAATTAATTCAAACTGTGGTTAGTGAGAATGATAGGAAAATCACCCAGTTAACCAACCAAGTCCAAACGTTATTACAAATCACACAGTCACAGGGACAAAGTTTTCAAAATTTTAACACTGGTCCTTCACAAAGACACAATCGACCGAGGAGAACAATCACTTGTTATAGATGTAATCAACAAGGACATTTAAAAAGAAATTGTACCACAGTGTTGACTCAAAATACCAATGAAGGGTCGTTAAACCAGTAGAGGGGCAAAACAGAAATGTACCGCTGTCTTTGAATACTACCCCTAATACGGTACGCATAGATACTATTAATGCAAAGGTGGGACAGTTACCAATCATTTCATTACATGTGAATAAAAAGAAAATAGATTGTCTCGTAGACTCTGGAGCTGCAATTAATTTAATTTCAAATGCATTTTTAGATCAATATTTGCCGAATTGGGTTGAAAAGGGTGAGCCTTGTGCTATACAAGTAGTCGGGGTCAATAACGATGTCATGAATTTAGACAAAAAAATTAAACTTTATTTAAATGATGGAGAAATTAAATTTGAAGTAAATTTTGTTATCAGTTATACCTTAAAGGCTAATTATAACGCAATTCTAGGATCTGAATTCTTAAAATCTTATAATATCATTATGGATTATATAAATGAAACCTTAAAATATTTAAATCACACAATTTTATGGAACAATGTCAAAAACATTGAAGTTAATTCAATGAATTTACATAAATTCAAAGATGTGGGAAGTACTGTAACAAAAAATGTCATCGAACCTAGATCTGAGCAATTTGTTAAAATTAAAATTAATGGCCTTCCGCAAACGAATAAGTTAATTTTTTTTAACCTTCGGCTAAATCTCTAAACAACTCCTGGTTAGTAGCGAATGGAATATATAACTATGAGGGCAATAAAGATATATGGATTAAAATAGCCAATGTCACAGAAAAGAAAATTCATATCAACAAAAATTGTCAGATAGCTAAAATCGAATTTGTTGAGGCAGTTAATGTTCAGAATACTAAGGTAAATAATTTAGAAGTAGAGAATGAGATTACAGACTTTAACAGTTGTGGAGGAAAATTTGATTTAAATCATTTAAATGATTCCCAAAAGCAGGCGGTTATGAAGATCATAAATGAAAATAAAGCCATTTTTGCACAGTCTGTCAAGGATTTAACAGGTTGTAACACAACTAGCCATATAATTTATCTAACTGATGATGTTCCTGTCCGTTCCAAACCGTATAGGACTCCGTCCGTATGCCTTAAGAAAAGAATTAAAACAACAAATTGATGATCTAATCGAAGCAGACATTATTACCCCTTCTTATTCTCCTTAGGCATCCCCTGTAATTTTAGTAAAAAAGAAAAATGGAACTTACCGTTTAGTATGCGATTACAGGAAATTAAATTTAAAGCCTAAGCCCTTACCTTTTCCTCTTCCGCATATTTCTGATTTATTAGATAAATTAAATGGTGCTCATACTATACATCTTTAGATTTATGCTCGGGATACTGGCAAATGGACTTGCATCCCGAGGAGAGACACAAGACTGCGTTTTGTACGGAATTCGGTTTATTTGAATGGAAACGTTTACCTCAAGGTCTTGTCAATGCCGCTGCCTCTTTTCAACGGCTAGTTGCTACGATTTTACTTGGTTTAGATACGAATACTTACATTGATGACATAATTATTGGTTCGGCAAATTTTGAAGAGCACATTGATAAATTAGATATGGTTTTTAGGAGACTAAATTCTCATAATTTAAAAATCAATCCTGAAAAATGTCAAATAGCAAAAAAATTCTATCACTTACCTGGGATTCCAAATTAAAAATGGTGTTGTCTCTCCAGATGAAAGAAATATAAAAGCTGTAAAAAACTTTCCCATAATAAAAAATAAAAAGGCAGTTCGTAGTTATCTAGGAATATGTAATTTTTATAGGAAATTTATTGATCATTTTGCTGATATCGCAAAACCTTTAACAGAGTTAACTAAGCTGAAACCTCCTTTCATATGGAGTCAGGAAGCAAATTCTGCATTTAATAAATTAAAGCAATGTTTGACTACTTACCCGGTTTTATTATTACCAAATGTTGAGCAACCTTTCTTTTTACATACCGATGCATCTGGCTTCACGTTAGGTGCAGTTCTTAGCCAAAAAGATGAGTCAGGTGATTTACATCCAGTCGCTTATGCGAGCAGAACCCTAAAAGATGCTGAAACAAGATATAGTACTTTCGAAAGGGAACTCCTTGGAACAGTATGGGGAATTAGTAATTTTAGACACTACATTTACGGGAGGGAATTCACTTTATATTGTGATCAGCAAGCAATTTCACAGGTGTTGAGAATCCAGGACAGTAGTCGGATTTCCCGTTGGGCTCTTGCACTGCAAAGCTATAACATAAAATACTGCCATACTCCAGGGAAATGCAATATTCCAGCTGATGTACTATCTAGAAATGTAAATGTAATACAGGAAGTACATGTTAATCCAAATTTTTAACCAGAATTTGTTAGGTCCTCACAAAATCAAGATGTTAAATGCAAAGACATAATTGACTAGTTGAAAGATCAGAATGAAGTACAATTACATGATTTAACTTTCTTTTTAAAGGATAATTTACTATATTGGATTAACAAACGAGATTCGTATAACGACAATCACACTAAATTAGTTATACCTAAAACTTTAATTTCTCAAATATTAAATTTAGCACACGATTCAGTCACGTCAGCACACCCTGGTTTTAAAAGAATTCTAATTAAGACAAAGAAGAATTATTTTTGGTGGGGACAATATAAACATACACTTAATTATGTCAAATCTTGTGTCCAATGTGCCATTAGAAAGGGATATAAATCTAAACAGAAAGCTCCATTACAGAGAGTAGAAATTACTTCACGTCCTTTTGAAAAGATTGCCGTCGGTGCAGTGGGTCCGCTAAGTACTACAATGGAGGGAAACAAACACATTATTGTCATGACAGAGTATTTTACAAGATGGGCTGAGGTGTATCCAGTACCTGACTTAATCAGAAACCATAATATCAGTATTAGAAAAAATAATTTCTACTCATGGGATTCCGGAACATCTCACCACAGACAAAGGAAAATCATTCCTATCTGAAGCAATATTAAAAGTATATGAGAAGCTTCGCATAAAAAAGCATACTACGACTAGTTATCATCCTAGCGCTAACGGGGTTGTAGAACGAGCAAATGGCACCATAGTCAATATGCTAAAACATTTAGTAGATTCTTCAAATGAAGATTGGGACAAACTGTTACATTTTGCACTATTGGCTTACAGAACAGCTTATCACGCGGCTATAGGTGATACTCCAGCACTTTTAGTATATGGTAGGGATCTGCTTTTACCTGTTGATCTCATAGCTAAACCCATTCAGAGATCTTATGCAGATACCCGTGAGCTTAGCCAAGATTTACAATTAAGGCTAGGCAAAGTTTTTCGTATGGTTAAACAAAATTTAAAAAAAGCCGCAGAAAAGCAGGAGGAGTACAGATTAAAATTTGCCACTGATAAAAAATTACGGGTGGGGGATTTAGTACTTTTATACACACCAATAGTCAAGCCAGGGGCAAGCAAAAAACTTTCACAGTTCAACAAAGGACCTTATCGTATCATTCAACAAACTAATACAGTGAACTTTAAAATTGTACACCCAGGTCAAAATTCATGCTGGTATTTGTTTGCTAGACAAGCATTACTTGCTATATCCCAGCAAGTAAAATAGCACAAACTACCATTACATATTTGCTGGTTCTAGCAGAAATACCAGCATGTCATGGTGTGTTTTGGCCCACTTTACTGCTTGGCTAGCATACATAATCCAGCATGTGTTGCTTGAATATGTTGCTGGCCTAGGAGCAATAAAAACCATCAGTTGCTAGTATTTTCTGCTAGTCTAGCACTATTTTTCTATCATCATTTGCTTTTTTTTTGCTTTTCTAGCATCAGTTGCTAGTTAAAAAAACGCAGGTGCTGCCATCTATTGACAACTCTGGAAGCGTGTATTGATACGGATATTGGTGGAGAAAATTGCATCGGACTTTTTCACGCCTGAGGGTTGAACTAACCACCTGTGGTTTAGGAGACGCGCGCGCTACTTATCTTGCCAGCGGGGATCTCTCAATAGATGCCTGTAACTTCTAGTGATTGTTGACGAAGCTAATTCTACTATGAGCTATTATTTTTACAAGGTTAAGAGTGAATTTATCGATGCAACTATTTCCTCAAATTTTCAATGAATAAAATTAATTTATTGTTAGTTTTTTTTTTAATAATTAATGGGTATTTAGAATATGAATACATTAATATAAATCATGAAACAAATAATTATGAAATTTATTTTTGATAGAATAAATTTCAGGTAAATTCTGTTTAAGATGGGGGATTTTAAACTATTATGCATATTGGAAAGAGGGGAGGAATCAATTATACATATTTTTAAATCGATTGTTATAAACATATTTCTTAAATGAAAAATTGCTTCTTGAATATTGAATTTTAAATGACTAAATTTTGTTTTTTACCAATTTTGAAAAATACATCTATTATTTTTTAATAACTTAAGTTAATTAACACTAGCAAAATTGAAAGCTAATAAGTTTCGGGTGGATGATGGAAGTTTTGAATTTACGTTGTATTAGCCCGAAGAGAAGATCTAAAGCCTCTTGATTTTGAAATTTTAAAAACATATTTTTTCCCTTATTTTAATAAACACATAAAATTTTACTTTTGAAGTAACTTAAAAGAACTAAATACTATGAGAAAGTGGCGGTGATTTTCTTCCATTTCATGAAGAGGGGGGGAGCCTATAAAAATTAACTGCTATTTTTTTTTTGTTAAATTTGTGTGTTAAAGCATTATCTCAACGAGTTCAAAAGGCAGTGTTTTATTCACATGGTGGTGCATAGTTATTCTTCTCCTTGCCCAGCTTTTTAAATTCAATAAACAAAATTTTAATTTCACCCTATTCTTAAAGAAATAATAAATTTATAATTTTCATGTAAGTTAAAATAATTCAACACTAAGAAAAAGATGAGTTATAAGATCAGTTAAAAGGTCAGTTAATTTTCCGTTAAGAGAGGAGAAGAGTTACTATTATAAATCAGCTATAAAAATAATTTATTATTATTATTATTATTATATATAAGTTAAAAATTAATCTCAAATCCCTGGTTTAAGGTAATCATGAATTTAAGTGGTGATAACAATCCTTCTCCAGTATTTTTTATTTTGATAAACGAATTTTTTTTCTCTAAGTTTCAAAGCATAATTGCATATTTTTTCTTTTCGAGTTAAGCTAAAATTTATAAATACTAAGGAAAAGAAGGAATATTTTTTTTCTTTTAAAGAATGCGTGGGATATTCTACTAGAAACTTCTTACAGAAGGTAAATTCCTCACAAAATTCCCTATCACCCATAGTTAAACCTCCATAGAAAGAAAGTTCTATTTTATTGAATGAGAACACCACCGAACAATGTGAAAAACTTGACGCTACCGGGAGTTCCGTTATTCAGGGGTTTTACTGCACAGCCTTTTTTTTCATAAAAATTCATATTTTTTGCAAACATAGAAAATGCTCTTATTTTGTTCAAAAATATGTGTACGTATTTTGCAAACATCGAATATGCACTTATATTATGGAAAGAATGTGACCAGTTTCTGAAACATAAAATATGCTCTGATATGAAAGCATAAAAATTCAGATAGTTTTCACAAAAAAATATGCTTTTGCAATATTACAAATATTTACTCTTTATGAATTTATTATATACAATCTCCCATTTTTTGCAATATCGTGCAGAATATTGCTTATAAAGTTAGATTCTGTTATTCTAGCAGAAATTCATAACCAACAAATAATTTTTTGCTGCTATTCTTGTTTAGTGAATTAGAATATTTTATTGGCATATGGTGCGTCATGCTGTTTTCCTAGAATATCATTTTAGCAAGCATAAAAAAAAAAAAAAAAAAAAAAAAAAAAAAAAAAAAAAAAAACTTATGTAATGCTAAAGCATATAATATTCCTACCTCTCCATGCTTTGGAAGAAGGTTAAATAGAAAACAAGCATAAAAAGCTTATGGAAGCAGGACGTTTCGGTCCCGCCATTTCGGTCCCGCTGTTTCGGTCCCTTCGGTCCCGAGACATTTTGGTCCCGAGACGTTTCGGTTCCAAGACATTTCGGTCCCTGGCCATTTCGGTCCCGAGACGTTTCGGTCCCGAGACATTTCGGTCCATGGCCATTTCAGTCCCGAGACATTTCGGTCCCTGGACTTTTCGGTCCTCAGACATTTCCGTCCCTTCTCCAGCAAACTGAAATTTTGTGCACGGGAAATATCTGACATAATTTTATAGGGAACATTTTAGAGTGTTGAATTCAGGGGTGGGTCATTCCCCCCGGAGCTATCAAATCCCCCTCCCGGAATTTTTGAGATTTTGTGATTTCAGTGGTAAAAAAGTGTAATTCTCCCCTAGGACTCTATTGAATCCCCCCCCCGGAGCCACAGAAGTCCCTCCCGGAGAAAAGTGTCTGAATTCAACACGGGTTTTTTAACTGAAAGCCACATAAAATTTTAGTGTAATGCGATTAATTAGAAGTAACATGTACCGAAAAACCACTTACACGTATAACACGGATCCCAACTCAAACATATTGCAGCGGACTAAAACTTTTTTATTTTTTAAATAATTATTTTATTTCGCTATTAAAAAACTATTTAAAAGTTTGCGTTAATCTTTTTACATATAACAATTATTACTACGAAATAACTTTTTACGTGTAACAACCTTTTTACATATAACAATGCAAGTATTACAAATCATTTTTAATACATTAAAGACTTTTTATGCTTATTACATTCAAAAACTACGAGCGAAATAAACACAAGTCAAATCTTTAAAAAAAAGAAAAAAAAAAAAAAAAGTATCATTTGACACCACTAGAAATAGTGTTAAACAAATGACTTATCTGTAAAGAGGCTACTTCAGTCAAACAACAAGGCCCGCTAATCCTTTGGTAGAAATCTTTGAAGGTAAATTTGCTGCATTTCAATATTTTGGAATGATTTTTTTTTCAATGCATAGCTAAAATAAATTTGTGCAAATACTATTTTTTTCCCGATATTTTTAATGAAGACACTTTTATTCTCGGAACTGGTTTCGAAAATGAAAACATCCCCACAAAAATAACTTGCAATCAAAGTTAAAAAGTAAAAAACGGTCGGCATACAAATCGATCTCAGCTATTCAATGCAAAAAAGAATTGTTTAAAAATATTGAAAGCAACCAAGAAATCTTTATAATTTTTTTCCATAGGATTAACATTCGCGAAAGGATCTTTAAACTTCACCGAAGTAGCCTCTTAAATTAAGATACAAAAGTTAAAATTTCTAATAAACATAAACTGTTCTTTTCGCTTTTAAAATTCTATATTCCAAATGTTCTCTTATTCTTTATTTGACTTAAATACGTAAAATTTAAATAGCCTACCTGTTTTAATGTGATAAATAAAAAGCTAAAATTAAAATATAATAAATAATATAGAATCTCAAAATATTAATGTGTAGTGAATCATTTATATTAATGTGTAGTGAATCATTTTTACGTAAAATTCCATTTAAAATGGAGAAAAATTATAATTTTATTTTAATAAAGAAATCTTGTCACTTAGAGACCATATGTGTTTAGCATACATCTGTTATATTTTCTAAAACCAGCTTAATGAAACTAATTACAAAATTATTAATGTAATGCGTATTGAAATTTGCCATTTCATTTAAAGCTGATATTATTAAATAAAATAATTATTTTTAACATTAAAATATAAAAACTCGCATAAAAAATATGAAAAAAAAAGCCTTCTGTCAAAGTAAGTTAAATTAAAAAGTAACTTAAAATATTATTTCTAGGTGGTAAATATCTTATCTATCAATCTTATTTAGTTATCTTATAAGTTTTGAGTATTTCAATGTCATTCATAAGCTGTAATAATCAGAAGAAAAAGTACTCCATTCTACTTTTTCTACTGGTTTAATTGTTACTAAAAACGTTTGAAATGAAGATAACAGCGAGAGGAATAAAAAACACCGACAAAAGCTGTTTTTTTCAAAACATTCATATATCTTCTAAAAAATGCGAGCGACTATGTCGGAGGTTTGTCTGCATTTGAACTCCAGAGTGAAAAGGACATTGTATAGAAAATAGAATGAGGGATTTCATCTGACAAGTGTATAAAGATCAAGATAAGTAGAATAAAGCTAACTACCTGGCTCTTCTAGCTATCTTGTATAAAGATGACCATTTGTTCAGATGGGCGTTGACAATTGATTGACATGTAGAATTTTTGCTTAAAAGAGGTTAATAGTAGTACTTAGCTGGTACTTATATGCATATATTTCAAATTTTATAGGAACACCAACATAAAAAATTATAAGTGTTTAAAAATTCCCGGCACACGGTTTTGATTTGTTGTTTACTTAATGTTATACATTATTTCATTAAATGATTAACATCATCTTAGAAAATTTGAAAGCATTAATAATTATGTTGTTAAATTAAAAAACTCTCAAAAATTAAATTATTTTTATCAAACATATTTATTAATAAGAATTCAAAATTATTTTAACTATTAATTGTTTAAGTGACTTATTTATCAATTACTTGTTTAAAATCTAGTACAAGAACTATATAGAAGTTATTATAGCAAAAATGAAAAAACACATTTTTTAAATTTCAGTTACTACAATGTTATTAAGTTCATTAGGATGTATAAAAATGATAAGGATTCTCAAAATAAAGATGTTATTTATTGATTTATTGGTTAGTTTATAATATTTTGCTTACTCTTTAAATGTAATTAATTAATATATGATTGCTTTTTGCGAACTGTAAATTATAACTTTGTTTCAGAAAATTTAATTCTGCATCTGGATAATAATGTTACCTAACACTGTTAAGAAATATTTTTACGCATTGTTACAGTGTTGCATTATTGTGTTTAATTAATTATTACGTTACATTACTAACTGATTTTTCAAATAATAATAATAATAATAATAATAATTTCCTTTTTTGAAATAATTAACAATTTTTGAATAAGAACTTATGGTGATGAATAATTGCTATAAATTAAATCTCAAAACAGTTAGTGATTTTAAAATGAAAATTAAATTAATATTTTATTAAATACATGTATTTTTAATTTAATGAATCTGTATTTAATTAAATTGGTGAAATTATTAATATGCATTTCGAATTTTACTTTAAATAAACTCAATAAATAATCTGTTTTATATTATATTTTCATTATGTTTTATAGTAGTTATAAACTGAAACTTATTGCTTACCTGTTTATTTATTTTATATTTAAAATTACTGAAATTTAAAACTATTAATTCAATGAATAATAAAATTAAAATAAGAATTATCAATTTTTTTCTCTGTGAAAGTGGGAGCGAAAAGGTAATGCAAATAAATAAATAAACGATAAATTAAAAACGCTTAGTTTTGTCAGTTAAAAATTGAAAATAAAATTATTTAAAATTATAGTTACATTATTATATAAAATTAAAAAATAATCATTTTATTACAAAGAAATAGGCCCACTTTCAATAAAATTAGCTCACAAATATTGTCTTCATAAAGTGAGAAAACTGTAAAAAAAGAAAAAAAAATTGCTACCAATAATTATTACATAAAAAAAAGATCGTTGGAGCATTTTTATTTTTTTAAACAAAAAATTTTCGTAGCACGCCTAGTTACGAAATCACTAATTTAAAAATTCTAAGAAAGTGTGCGAAAACATTCAATAAAATATGTATTTTAGTTTATAGTATAGATAAAATACCTAATACAAAGAATATATGATAAAACTTAAAATATTCATTCTGTTAAATAATAATAATAAAGACAGTTTGAAATTTTATAACATTATTTAATCAGATTTTCAACTCGCTGTGATTTTATTATCACGAGTTACAGTAGATTAAACTTATTGGACTATTATACTCAGCTTTGTATAAAATTTGAGGGAAGGGGGGGGGGAAAAGGAGAATAAAAATATTTAAAAAAGCCCGAACAATGTTGAGCTTACAGCGTTTAGTGGGCCTTACTCAATCAGAAACCAAGTTATAAAGTGGCCGGTAAAGAAATAACAAGGGACCGAAATGGCAAGGGACCGAAACGACTAAGGACCGAAATGGCCAGGGACCGAAATGTCTCGGGACCGAAATGTCCAGGGACCGAAATGTCTCGGGACCGAAATGTCTTGGGACCGAAATGGCCAGGGACCGAAATATCTCGGACCGAAACGGCGGGACCGAAACGGCGGGACCGAAACGGCGGGACCGAAATGGCGGGATCGAAATGTCGTGTACCCAAAAGCTTTTACATAGAGTGTCATGCTATTTCTCCCTAAACTGGCTGCATAGCATAATATGCTTGCAAGCATAAAAATCATATTACAGCATGTTAAGGTACCTAACTGCGCATGCTTGGAAATAGCTTAAATAGCAAATAAGCAAAAGATACTTGTACATAGTTTGTCATGCTATTTCTCCCAAAACTTGCTGCATAGCATATTATGCTGGAAAGCATAAAATAGTATATTATAGCATGTTAAGGTACCTACCTCTGCATGCTTTGGAAAAAGCTTAATCAGCAAATAAGCATAAGATGCTTGTACATAGCTTGCCATGCTATTGCTGTGTAAGCTAGCTATATAGCATGTGATGCTGGCTAGCAATTTAAAGCATGTAATAACAGGGATATCCAGCAGACAAAGCAAAATATAGCAATAACTAGCATATTTTTGTTGCTGGTACTAGCATGAATTTTGACCTGGGCACATACGAAACCCAAAAGATGAACAATTAGTACATGTTGATAGACTATCCCAAATCACGGAGAGAATTATATTGCCTGCACTTTTTGAGGAAGAAATTAAGGACAATGAACAGGACACAAATCAACACATAGATGACAGGAATGTTAGGGATTTTCAATTTGTTGACATTCATGATCAACTCCCAGTATTTGATGCCATATATAACAATAACATTTGTGACAGTAACACTAATTTTAGGGACAGTAATCACATGTTAAACAACAATCGCATATTAGATATTGATAGTAGCAATGATAATGAACAAAACACTGTTGCTAGGGACAGAAATAATCATTTGCTAGATATTGATATTAATGCTGATAATGATCAAATAAGTACAGACGTACACTCTCAGTCGCATGTGGGGTCTGGGCAAAAGTCGAGGCAGTATAGGAGTACTGAAATTGTTAGTGATTATCAATTACGTCCCAGAGACACTCGTGGTTTTGTTGTGAAACAAGAGTTCTCTTAGCTGTATTAAATACATATTGTATAATTGTAATAATAATGCATTTTATAGTATAGTGTATATATATTTTTTTATACTAGTGTATTTGTATCATGTTTTTTTGTGTAATATTTGGTTAATCAGGAACGAATTTACCTTATAATCAACTGTATATTTCATATTATGTACATTGTATCTGAATCATAGTTGGGTCAATTGTTGGAGATGGTGGGTGATATAGACTAATGTGACTTGAATTTCATTTAATTTAGTCTCTTGGGTTTTTGTTTGCAATTGTAGCTTCCTTTAGTAAAAGACGTGCTTTCGCTTTGTTTCCAAAAAATTTTTCTTTGGGCAATAAAAATTTTTTGAGGGGACGGAAATATAATGAGTTATGTTGATCATTTTGGGTCTAAAATAATTTAAATTATAATAATAATAAAATGATAATAATAATAATAATAATAATAATAATAATGATAGGTTATTTTATTTAAATAATTAGTTTTGCTTGCTAATAGGATATATCTCTTTTTATCATACAATTTACAAATTACTCCATATATTATATGGTAAACGTATTTAATGTTTAATAATATTTTAATATTTTTCAGGGGGTTTTGTTGTGTCGGCAAGGCGCCGGCCGATACATCGATATTTCCTCGAAAGATGTTTAGAATATATGTGAAATTCTGATTTAAAATAATAATAATAACAATATAAAAAAAGTTTGTTTTGGAAGTTTGTAGTAATGTGTAATTTGAAAATATACAAAGATATTTCATATTTCAATAGTTTGAGACGCACGTGGTCCGGACACCGAATAATGTATTCATACACGGCAGATGTCCGAAGTTTTGACGGACAAATTGGTTTTCCTTTCATAAAAAATGTTTTAATAAAAAAGAAAAATTGTAAACGGAGTACAGTTCAATTGTTTAAATAATTGAGAAATTTTGTTGAACAACTCAAATAACTACCATACATGTCGGACATCAAGCGGATTATTTTGTCTACGCTATGGAAATGAAGTGATTCGGCATGTGGATAAAAGGAGCAGACACGCGAGGATCAGGGGTTTTGGGAGCAGTTCGGCGAGTGACTGGAAGGTTAGCGACTTCGGACTTCGATGCGAAACGGCGGCGGTGGAGCGAGGATTCGTCAATCGTGAAGGGAAGGAGCTAACGTATCTGGAATTCGGCGAGCGACGAAGAGAAGGTGTGCTGCCAGGAGATTTTTGGGTTCCAGCGAACGGCGGTGTGGAACGAGGATTGTCGGTCAGCCGGAGACGCCAAGCGTAGCGTGGTACATCGTCGGAGAGCATGTGAGCTGTAAGGTTAGACGAACGAAGATATTGCCGAAGATCGATGAATGAAAGTTACTACGAAGAGGATGTCCGATTCTACAAAGATGCACCGTTATCTTCCTAATGCGAATGTCCATTTTCAAGGTCTTGATGTTGATTCCAGTATATAAAACTTATTAAGGTACCTATATATTTCATTCTTCCCCGGGGACGCATGCAAATGTTCTTTTAATATCATGTATTAAATATTGTTATTATTTTTGTATTTCGTTAATGATAATTTATTTCTTGTATTAAACTTAAATAAATGTAAGTTAAAATTTAATCCATGATTTAAATCATTACTTATCGTTTCCCACAGCAGCTTATTTTCTTTTAGAATGCTTTTGATTTGTAAACGATGTTATTTAATTATCACTATACGATCCAGAATTTTGATATAATTTTCATAGAGAATTTTTTTAATTAGTTTTATGTTGAAGTTCGGTAGAATAATATTTTATTCTAACACGTGTTAGTGTCTGTCCATCTTTATTTGGGGATCGACACAACAACGAGATGTTAACCCCTTTTCCAGGACCACTTTGAATGTTGAATAGACACTTTTGCGAGCGGATGTAGATTAAGTCCGACATAATTTTCGTAAGCCGTATCATTCTTCCTTTTTAATTTTCCCGCGATTAAGGTTTTAATCCAGCCGACTATGAAGAACTGTCGCATTTTCATGAAACGAAAGACTTCAAAGGGATGAGCTTTAATTACGATTTATTTAAACATTCTAAACCAGAGCAAAACATTTTTACAGGTCTTTACATTATCAGTTCTGGAGACTAAGTGCGTAGATGTATGTTTGAAATTCATCATCTCCCGAGAGGTTACCAGTTAAAAAGGCCATGTGTTTTACTTAAATTAATACGATAAACTTAGGTTTCTTGTTGCCCTCTAAAACCCGTGACTATTAGTCATGGGGCCCGTATCCACATTGAGGGGGTATTTATTAAAAAAGTAATTAATAGGTTTATTTTTTTGTATTTTCTTACATATATATATATAAAATATAGGAATAAAGAAGAAAAATTTTATAGTATAGTTTAAGACAAGATAAGCGATGATAGAGTTATTACTTTACCTTCAATACAGTTATCTTCAATAGAAGAAAGTATTGTAATAGAAATTTTTTTCGACTTCCGGTTTTCGACGGATTTACACGTTTTAGGGTTCAGAGATTCCATAAAACATGTTTTTACAAAATGTCTGTCTGTCCGTGTGTATGACGCCATTCTACCACCAAAAAGTGTATGAAGTTATGCATAGAATTGAACCAATTTTTTTGTGAATGTTTTTGACTGTGGAAAGCAGGTCCTCCTTCAGTTTTGAAATATTCCACCAGAAGGGGGCGCTGCAATTGTGATGTTTGTGTCATTTTCAATATTGTACCGACCAAAAGTATATGAAGTTATGCATTGAATTGAACCAAATTTTTTGTGTAAGTGGACGATTAAGATTAGTTTGTCCTTCCTGAATTAAAAAAAAATCCGCCGGAAGGGGGCGGTGCAATCGCGATTTTTCTTCCACTTTCAATATTGTACGGACCAAAAGTATAAAAAGTTATGCATCGAATTGAACCAAATTTTTTGTGTAAGTGAATCAATACTTCTAGTTGGTCCCTCCTGAATTCGAAAAAAATCCGCCGGAAGGGTGCGTTGCAATCGCGATTTTTGTGCCATTTTCAATATTGTACCGACCAAAAATATATGAGGCTATGGATCGAATTGAACCAAATTTTTTGTGTAAGTGTATGGTTAGGGCTAGTTGGTACTTCCTGAATTTGAAAAAAATCCGCCTGAAGGAGGCGCTGCAATTGCGATTTTTGTGTCATTTTCAATATTGTACCGACCAAAAGCATATGAAGTTATGCATCGAATTAAACCAAATTTTTTTGTGTAAGTGTATAGTTATGGCTAATTGGTCCTCCCTGAATTTGAAAAATGTCCGCCAGAAGGGGGCGCTGCAATCACGATGTTTGTGCCATTTTTAATGTTGTACTGACCAAAAGTATATGAAGTTATGCATCGAATTGAACCAAGTTTTTTGTGTACGTGTATTTTTATGGCTAGTTGGTACTCCTTGAATTTGAAAAAAATCCGCCGGAAGGGGGCGCTTCAATAGCGAATTTTATGCCTTTTTCAATATTGCACCACCTAAAAGTGCATGAAGTTAGTTCTAGAACTGAACTAATTTTTTTGTGTATGATTATTTTTTGGTAAGGCAAGTAAGATCTCCTGAATTAAAAAAAAAAAAACTGCCTATCATTCTATTGTCTATCGGCTCGTTCAGAGACGGAAATTTGTTTTTACTCCTATTAATTGACTGAAGCAGAAATTTAAGATGAAAATCAAAGTTGGTATAATATTGAATTAAAATTATTAAAATATTAAAATGAGTAACTATTTTTTAAAAAAATATTAAAATGTACGTATGAGATAGAAGAAAGTTTTGGGATTGGCACATCCAACTGATTTTTACAAATATTTTATGTGAAGAACGCATTGAATCTGAGTGAGGAATTTTAGTGATATTGTAGTTTATTTGTTTTGAAAATAGTTGAAAGAAATGAACCATTGTAGTTTTGTGCATATAAAATTACAGAATTCGAATTTCATTTAAAACCTAGATCTTTCGCAACAATTTTTAATGAAAATAAGTTGCACGAGCATGCAATTGTTACAGTTGAATATTATTCATAACAATGGACATACCTTTAAGAAATGGATTCAGATTTATTGTTTATCATATCCTTTTCTTCCCATATTTAAAACTTGTGTCCGAACGAAGAAGACAAATACTTTTCGATCACAAACTAAAAAACCTTGCACATCTTAATCCCCAAAAGAAATTTTAAATGAATCTTTCAGAAATTTCATCTTTAACAGATTATTTTAATGGAAAAGAATTTTGATTATTTTTTAGGAAACTTTTCTGTTTTTCTTTGCCTCCAATAATCGAGAATGTGAAAAATGGAATATAAAGAACAAAAAATCCTCTAAGAAAACTAAGTTATTAAAAAAAAGAGGTTGAAGCAAAAGAAAATAAAGTAAAATTAAAAATGTTATGTGAAAGATATTAGGAACTTTGGTAAATCGCAGGCAATTCCGAAATATATTATTTCATCATAGAACCTAGAATATTTTTGAATAACAAGGAAAATCTTAATTAGTAGGGGAAAGTCGGATAAAACATGGACCCTAATTGACATATTATACTTATAGAATGTGAATCTACATCAAATCTACATAAAATAGCAATAAGTTAAATCATACTTTAAGAGTTGAAATCGTTAGGTACAAAAATCCCAAACGAAAGATCAATCTTGCTGATTTGCATTGCTGCATGCTTCTTGTGCCCACTCTTAGTAATGAAAGCAATGTATCCAACTCTCCTTAGGTTTAGATTGTTCATTTAAGCCGTTACAAAAAATGCATGCTTTACTTTCATCTTCCTCCTCGTTTGATATCAAGCGGGTTTTTTCTTTGGACTCTTCTTTTTTACATCAGTTTTTCTACTTTTCTTTTCAGTCATCATGAAAAGGTTTGAGGTCTTCTTGTCTTATGTTTACATCCTTTCTTTTCCTTTTTGTTCGATTTTTAATTTGTAGGGGGTCAAAATAAGGATGGTTGATTTTCCTCACCGCTTGTTAGATTTCCTGATAGCTGTAGGATCCGTTTGTAGTGGAATAGCCTTTATATAGTGTTGTGAGACTGCAAAAGGACGTTTGATATCTCTGCCCAGACCTTGAGAAGACGGAGAAAAAATGGAATATTCCCGGTTATGTCCGACCATCTGCATCCCGGTTTTGACCGACCACGCCATTTTGATGAAATGTTACTCTAGCGTTGTTTAGAGATCTTGTTGGCACCAATACAAAACGTTAAAATGACAAGTAAATAATAGACTATCATACGTTGTACTTATCTAAACTAAGTCCTTGGTTATTTAAGACTTGTAACGTAATATTGAAGACGTCGAATTTTTAACTTTTTCATGCGAAATCTTCAAAAAAGTCACCACTGCAAAATAAGTTCGTTTACACGACTTCTGCTTAGTGGAAACTGGCATACCACTCGCATAGAAGTAATTTTAGAAGTTTCTTCTTGATATCTCCTAAAATAAAGCAATAAAGCTTGGTTCCCGGTACAATTCACCTACCCTGTTTTATCCAACTTTCTTCTACATGCTCAGAAAACTTTGAAATAATATCATATATTATTCAAATGAGAATATACAGGGTGAGTCATAATTATCGTAACAATAGGCTATCTCCTTATATATTTTCTCTAGGCACATATTTTCAGTTGCAAAGTTTCATAGAAAATGATCCAAAATACGGTGACATAAGTTGAAACTCCATGAGGGTTGGGTCTATTAGAAAAAAGTACGAAAATTAAATGTATTTAAGGACCAATTAAGGGTACAAATTCCAATTAGGAAAATTTTCCCTATTTACTTCCGAATTAAACACAAAAAATTGCAGCTTCATATCTGCAAAACTTGCAGAGTTATAGACGTTTTAATAATTCATAAGGTTTTAAAAGGTTAGAAACAAATTGAAATGCGTGAAATTCAAGAAACAATGTTACTTTTACAATTGTAGGAAACAAGTAAAAAATACATGTATCAAGTTAAAATTTCGATTGTTTTTTATGATTAGCCAAGTAATTTGTAACAAAATCACATCCTAAAAATGTGCATAAAAGTTATAAATATTTCAAATGATTAGTATAGTTTATAAGAAATATTCATGAGCTTAAGGTAAAATAATATTTTTTTACAGCCACGAATCAAATCCCAACAAATTAGAGAGATTGTTTTCCTAAATCATTTTACAACCAGAATCAAATGCTAGATTGAAAAGATTGGTAATTAACCCTTTCCACCGCACTACTCTTTAAAGTTGGAATTTAAAGAAAAAAAAATTAGACAATCTATTTAGGCCTAGAGGAGTACACAGGTATTGTTTTTTAAAGATTGCGCTAACTATTTTAATTATACAGCTGTTTCCGAAGTGGTAACCTCCCATAAGTAAAGCATTGATAAGTGCAGTGAGAGGAGCATTGCCGTGAAGCGCGTATTACAGTAAAATATTTTACCTATTATTTAAAAACAGTAGAGTTTGATCTATGTGGTGCTGTCATCTAGAACACATAATAAAGATTTAAAGGAGCCATTAGAGTAGTTTTTGAAATATTCACGGAATTTTTGTGTCTCTAAACAGGGGGAACTTTAGGTGTTGCCGATCTGGCAACACTGCGCGTTAAGGGGTTAAAATGTTTCGCTGAAATAGTTTGTATTTCAGCGAAACATTTTAACCCTAACTGTGATGATTAAATTCGATTAGATTAGATGTTTACTATTGTGACTAGATAGTTATGTTTGGCATTCATCAAATGTGCTTAAAAAAGGATGTCCTGGAATTTCGTAAAAAAATAAGATAAGCTTGCTATCTCTAGAATTATTTATTTCCAATCCCAAGCAGGAATCGTATCTATACCTGGGGTTTATAAATAATTTTCTTTCATTAAAAAAAATTTATTTAGTGTACGTTAGTGCTATTGTTATTATGGCATGAGTTTTAAGATTCCTATACAATGAGGTTGCTACATCAAGTGAGATTTTTTTTTCATCTTGAATGATTTTAAAGGTATAAAGCTTCATCTCAATAAAAACAACTCGTTATAAAGGATCAAGCCAAAACGCAAACATAAAACATCAGTCAATAATATAAGTTATATCGCATAGAAAGAACTATATAGAGGTGCCCACTCTGAGTGTCCTTCAGAAATCTATCATTACTCATATTGTTTCGGTGCAACTCCAAATGGAGTAAAATATGTGAAAACTGCTTGCAAACCTGCAGACTTTTGTAATGCATCTTTATTCTGCACAGGTTCTGCGGCGCGAGGTAACCCACTAATAAGCACAGGCTTACTAATTCCATGTATCCTGCACATAAATATGACTATATGTTTTATCTTTTTCCTACTTCCATGAAATTGTAAAAAGTTGAAGATTCTGTGTGTGTATGCCGAATCTTATTTTTCATCTTTTAGGATCTGTTAATTGATTTTATATAACTTTATCTGAGCAAGAAAATCACTTTTACGTAGAGTTTTCTAAGTAAGTATGTAAACATTCAGTAGTCATTAAAAAATATATATATATATTACATTCATATTAATGAACTAATAACAGACGTTAAAGAAAATGAGATGTATTGCGAAAAATCTAGCATAACGTGATTGGGGGAAAATTATCTAGCTGCTACCTGTTTTAATAGTACCTTACGTATAATAATAAACAAATGAAGAAAGTCGGTAACCATTCCGGAGCGAAATCATGCATCTTAACAGTCGACAGTTAGATGGAGCTATATTACATTAGATTGTGATGTGAGATGTAATTAAGAAAATTAATGTGCCTAAGTGGAAATCGCAGGCAATTCCGAAATATATTAGTACATCATAGAACATAGAAAATATTTGAATGAAAAAGAAAATCTTTAATGAGTAGGGGAAAGTCGGATAAAACCGGGGCTTTAATGCTTTTCTTTTTATTTTTATGCACTATGTGAACAAAACTGTCAAACTTTGTATTAAAACGATAAATTGATGCCTTGCGAAGAAAAATAGTATTCATTCAGTCGCGAAGAATAGCAAATGAGATGATAACAACGCTTTTTTTTTAAAGAGCGCAATGTCCCGGTTTTATCCCACCTGGTCGGACAAAACCGGGAACTAGAAAAAATAGTTAAAAGCACATTGTAGCTTAACAATAATACAATTTATTAAAATTGACATATTATATTTATAGAATGTGAATCTACATCAAACCTACATAAAATAGCAATGAGTTAAGTCATATTTTAAGAGTTGAAATTTTTAGGCGCAAAAATTCCAAAAGAAAGTTTAATCTTGCTTGTTTGCATTGCTGCATGCTTCTTTTGCCCACCCGCTGTAGTGAAGGCACTGTTTCCAACTCTCCTTAGGTTTAGATTGTTCTCGTAAGCCGTTGCAAAAATATGCATCCTTTACTTTCATCTTCCTCCTCGTTTGATATCAAGAGGGTTTTTTTTTTGGACTCTTCTTTTTCACATTAGTTTTTCTACTTTTCTTTCCAGTCATCACGAAAAGGGTTGAGCTCTTGTATTGTTTTTACATACTTTCTTTTTCTTTTTGTACGAGTTCTAATTTGTAGGAGGTCGAAATAAGAATAGTTGATTTTCCTCGCCGCTTGTTAGATTTCCTGATAACTCTAGGATCCGTTTGTAGTGAAATAGGCTTTATATCATATTGTGAGACTACAAAAGGACGCTTGATATCTCTGCCCGGACCTTGAGAAGACGTAGAAAAAAGGGAATCTTCCCTGTTATGTCCGACCATCTGCATCCTGGTTTAGAATGACCACGCCTTTTTGATGAAGTGTTACTCTAGCGTTGTTCAAATATCTCGTAGACACCAATATAAAACGTTAAAGTAACAAGTAAATAATAGATTATCATGCGTTATACTCATCTAAACTATTTAGGACTGGTAACGTAATATTCAAGGCGTCAAATTTTTAACTTTTTCATGTAAAATCTTAAAAAAAATCACCACTGCAAAATAAGTTTGTTTACACGACTTCTGCTTGCTGGGAACTGGCATAGCAATCGCACAGAAGTAATTCTAGAAGTTTCCGCTAGATACTTCCACAAATAAAGCCTGGTTCCCTATACAATCCACCTACCTGGTTTTATCCAATTTTCCCCAACATACTCAGAAAACTATGAAAGAATTATCTTATATTATGATAATGAGAATACACAGGGTGAGTCATAATTATCAAAACAATAGGCTATCTCCTTAAATATTTTCTCTAAGCACATACTTTCAATTGCAAAGTTTCATAGACAAAGGTGCAAAATACGATGACATAAGTTGGAACTCCATGGGGGATCTATTAGAAAAAAGTACGAAAATTAAATGTATTCAAAGGCCAATTAACGGTAAAAATTTCAAATGGGAAAAATTTCCCTATCCAGACCCGAATTAAACACAAAAAATTGCATCTCCATATCTGTAAAACTTGTAGAGTTATAGCCGTTTAAATAATTCATCAGGTTTTAAGGTGTTTGAAAGAAATTGAATTGCTTGGAATTCAAGAAACAATGTTACTTTTACAATTCTTGGAAACAAGTAAAAATACATCTATCAAGCTAAAATTTCCATTGTTTTTTATAATTAGCCAAGTAATTTAAAACAAAATCACATTCTAAAAATTCCCATAAAATTTATAAATATTTCAAATGATTAATATTGTTTTAACACGTTCGCTGCCGCTCATGCGGTAGCGCGTGGTATGGCACCAACGTTAAGGGGATACTCACGTGCCAGCGCGTCATGTGGGACGATCTGCAATAGACAATCAAGAGCTGGCGCGGGAAAATCTTTGACTGATTCTTTGTTATAAAAAGTAAATCGGCTTCTGGGAAAAACCTACTTCTACAGTGCGGCATTAACTATCATCACATCTTCATGTAAGCGGCAGCGTACTTGTTACGTGGATTCCATTAAAATCGTTATAACTCAAAACATCGTCCATCGGATTTCAATTTCTTTTCATTTAATTAAAGAGCATAATGTAATTTTAATTTTGTTTCAGGTTTTTTTTTCAATATTAATTTAAAAAATTTTAAAAGTATTTTTTTAAATGATGTAATATATTTAAAAAAAATCATATTTTCAAAAGTAAATATTTTTTTTTTCAAAATAGCAGTCTGGAAAAGTTGAAAATAGAATTTTTCTTCTTTTCTCGGTTCCACCCGAATTCGTTCTAAATTTCATTTTGACATTAAGTACGTTTTGGCGCAGATTTGGCGCAAATTTAAGGAAAAACGCTTTTTTGGCGCAGATATTCGCAGCATTTTTCTTTCTACTCAAATATGCAAAACACTTGAAACCCTTTCATATTAGGAACGAAATTTTTTTAAGGTAAGTGTAAATATCAGTAAAGGCTTTTTACAGAAAAAGTCACTGACCAAATCCTATTAGCTTAGATACATTGTTTGGCGGTGGATCCAATTACATAAAATCACTTAATAGATTCCTTAATGAACCTGTTAAAACTGATAAAGAAACTGACATGAATAATAAATGCCTTATAGAAATAAGTGGTTTTTTCAGGAAAAAAGAAATTCATAACAAATATATGGCTATGTACAGACATATCCATAATCAAATGCTGCTTTTATCACATAATATTTGTTGAAATCTCTTTCAGTTTTAGTGAAGATGCTAAAAGCCTCTATTAATTTTTAATGACTTACATGCAAAATATATTAAAAAATTAAAGTAAAAAATGTTTCAGGAAAGGATATTCAAAATACAATGAAAGTATAAATATTTTCTCTCGCAATAAATAAATAATATATAATATATATTGTAAATTAACAAATTACAACAACTATTTGGAAAATGATATTTTCAAAGACTAAAATTTTAAAGACTTATAAATAAATTCTATACGTAAATTATTAATAATAATAAACATTATTTTTATTATGATCATAACGAGTCATCTATTACGTACGTCCTGCATTAAACATTAATATTCCTAGACAATGATAAAAAAAAAACAGTATTTTTTAGATAGTGCATTTTTATTTGATGGAGTTAATCAGACTGATTTCTGAAAGCCTAATATTATGTACGACATGGATTAAACATTAATATTCCATAACTCATTATAAACAAACTTTAAAATTTTAGTTTAACAATTTTCGGAGCTGCAAATTTTTAAACTTCTAAACATCATACATTTTAAATTTTTACACCGTTGCGTAGAGAAGAAAATACGCTTTTGAATGCAACTTGTTTGAAACATGTATCTAATTTTTTTTTTTTTTTTTTTTAATTACTTTTTTTTTTTGTCATCGTGGAATAGATGTATTCCATTTTTGGACATTAAACATGGACCAATCAGAAAACGAATAAAATAAAAAAACAGAAGTAACCATTTTTGGAAATTATGTATGGAACAATCAGAAAACGAATAAAATATAAAAAGTTGCGGAATTCAACCATTAAAAATATTCAGATTTCCCAATTCTCTACCGAAAACAGCAACTATTTTCCAAATAGTTAATAAATAATATCCAAACATATGAATGCGTAAATAAAATGCACGTTCACGGAAAAGTCCCATTTTAAAACTAGAAAGGGACAAAAGGAGACAGAATTGCATATGAAATCACACCCACGTGTTCTAAGTCAACGGTAGTTAGCCGTTGGCTAATCACCCACCTACATAAATTCAAAGATGTTTTCCTTCCCCCTCCCCAAGGTGTTTTTTCTGCCTCTGTTTCTCCTCTCACGTGAATCGTGTAAGATTTTTATTGATTTTCTTCCACATTTTGGCGGGCAAAGAGTGCGCAAAAATTCAAAGATTCTTTTTCAGTCTACGACTATTATTTGGATTTAAGTAATCTTTTCCGCGATTTATAAGAACTCGGTACCATTTAAACTTTTTTAAAAATATAATCATATCAATGCATAATAATAAAACTCAATGAAGTGAAATGAATCTTTGAAGAAATTGTCTAATTTTCCTGGCAAAACTCGAAAAAAATGAAGCAAATTTTAATTTGTATCTTCTCGTACAATTTTGAATATTTTGAGTTGTTTCTTAAAACCATTCTTAGAAGTGTACTATGTAATATTAAGTATCGGATTTAGCATAAGTTAATTAATTTAAAAGAAGAATAACAAAATTTAGAAATTATGTGTAAAATTACATTAAAAACGAAAATTATCTTAGATTTTCATGTGTAAAAAAAAATAAGTTTTAGATTATTGAAATCCGATACTTAACTTTATGAAATAGACAATAAATACCGTCCTCCCCCCCCCTCCTCAAAAAAGAAGTAATTTAATAAATTACAGCGACCATTTAGGAAATGGTAATTTCAAAGACTAAAACTAGAGTTATAAATATATTCTATCGTCAAAAAAAAAAAACAATAATAAACCTATTTTTTTATTATGATGAAAACGTGGTTTATGTAAAAAAAGAGTCATATATTACGTACGCCATGGGTTAAACATTAATATTCCTGGACCAACCATAAACAAATTTTAAATGAAATTTTAGTTTTAAAATTTTGTGGCTGTACATTTTTAAACTTCTAAACATCGCACATTTTTAATTTTTACAGCGTTGTATAGAGAAAAATATGTATTTTTAAATGTAATTTGTTAAACAGTTATATCTCAATTTATTTTTGAGTTAATATTTTTTGTAGTTTTTAATGTATATATTTTTTGTCATCGTGGCAACATAAGTATTTCATTTCTGCACATTAAACATGGAACAATCAGAAATCGAATAAAACCCGGACATCACAAGGATTCAGATATGATTAAGATATCTTTAGAGCGAAAGGAACAACCATTTTCTATATTGTCAAAAAAACGAGTAAGTTATAAGGTATGCATAAAAGTATTATCGCTTTGAACATGCCTTATCTTTGAAAAAACACAAACTGAGAAAAATCCCTTTTAAGTGGAATAGATTATGGTATTTGATGGGACAGCGATATAATAGATTTATTTTAAACTTTATTTATAATATTCGGATATTTTTTTAATTTTATCAGACTGCACTAAGGATAATAAGATGTAATAAAAAAAAATAGAAATCGATATTTTCGTCATTTTCGCTGAATTAAGGGTACCCTGTCCCCTAATTGTTCCGGCTGTTCACATTCAAAGTAGGAAAAGGAATATCTTCAACAAATGCGGGAATATAACGAAAAAATATTGCCAAAGGATGTGTAGGTGGATGTGGAGGGTTGGAATTGCCATATCATGTTGTATAACAGGCACTTTCAACTCTGAAAAATCACTTCATTTTATCGTGTGCGTGTTATACGCCTAATATAAAATGGTTCAAGTAAAATCATAAGAATCAAACATTCCAAATTTTTTAGAACTATAATGCATTTAGAACACAAATGCATTTATACATTTACATAAACAAAGAAACTTACAGCATATATTTTCTAAAAAAATTAATCTTACTTATCAGTTCATAACGAAGGGGAAGCTCTGTAACTGGCAAAAGAGCGTCCAATGACAATACTGTCTCTTCCGATGACACTCGTAAGTTAGTAGCCAGCACGATTGATCCAATGAAAGCAGGGCTGGCTTTGAGAGGAATGCGGAACACCTCCAATGGAGAGGTGCTGGTCTTCGCGGACAGCGCTGCGGACCTCGAGAATCTGGTGGAGGAAGTGGAGAAATCGGACCTGGTGAATAGTCACTCGGCTTCCAAACCGACCAGACGCAATCCGGAGATTGTAATCTTTGGCGTCAGAGAGGATTCTACGGGAGACGGGATCATAGAAGCCCTAAAACGTCAGAATGCAGCGTTACACAACGCTGATATTTCCTTCAAAAAGTTTTTTGAGGGGAAGAATGGGCGAAATGGTGTGGTCTCTCTGGATCCGGAGTCGTACAGGCGACTTGGTAGAGTGAGGAAGCTGAACGTTGGTTGGGACGTACTGTTTTTTTCACGCAGACGGCGTCCTCTTCAATGTTATAAGTGCTGGAAATACGGCCACATGGCAAGAGATTGCCACGGCACGACTTGTTGTGTGAAGTAGTAGTAGTGTGAAGTGTTGAGTGAAGTCAGGACCACATTCTCAAAGATTGCACCAGTGATCCTGCGTTCCTCATGTGTATGAAAGTCAATTCGTTGAACTTGGCGCGCGAGGCTCTCCCTACCAACCACGCGGCGAATTCGCAGGAGTGTAGCGTCTTCCGAAAAGAACTGGCTTTGACTGAGAAACGAAACAATGGCCAATAGTCCAAAGTTTGTTCACCTCAATGTCAACCGCAGTACGGCGGCTTTGTACCAGTTGGGGAAAACAGTGCTCTCGCAGAGCATTGATGTGATCTCCTTGAACGAGCAGCGTGTGAGGAAGGGAAAGACTGTCGAATTACCCGAGGGTTTTTCCGAAGTCATTTCTTCGGAGCGAAGCCGAGCTGCCTTTTGGATAAGTTCGCGACTGAAGTACTGTGTGGTTCTGAATACTGACGGCATAGTGGCGATTCGATGCACCGTTTCGGAGGAGGATGTATTAATAGTGTCGTGCTATTGCTCTCCGTCTGAGGACATCGTCCCGATTCTCACTCGGATGGGTGACTTGCTACTGGAGTTCCCTCTGGACTACTTTCAGATTGTTGGGGACTTCAACGTGAAGTCGTAGGGCATCTGGGGGGATAGGCCAACGGACGCCAGGGGTGAGGAGGTTATCTCCTTTGCCCTTGGTCATGATCTGGAAATCGTCAACAATCCAGACAGTGCAGCGACCTTTGATGGACATCAGGGTCAAAGCTGGATCGACTTACTTCTGGTCCGTAAATGCGCAGATCGCATAACTGACTGGATTGTTCAAGACGGGGTGAGAACCAGCGATCATAACGCCATGACCTGGGCCTACCAAGGCAGGCCAAGGGCTCGAAATCCTAGGAGAGTCCGCTTTCGGTGGAAACACAAGGACCTTGCCTGGGACGATTTCCTCCGGGATCTGCAGAATGCAGATTTGGACGTTTATGATTCGAACGCACCAGACTTGGGAGTTGAACATCTTGATTCAGTCCTGGTAGATCTGTGCTTGAAACACCGAAAGCGTCGTCCTGCCGCAGGCAAGGAGACGTGTTGGTGGACTCCAGAGTTGGAGGCTTAGAGGTCTAGAGTGCGTGCACTGAGGAGGTTGTACAAGCGGACGCTTGACCCGACTCAGAATGAGAGACGCGAGGCTCTCTTTAAGCGTACGCGGGCAGAGTACAAGAAAACGATTCTGCAAGCTAAGCATCGTTCGTTCCGAAAATTCCTTTCGGACAAGCTTTCAACCGACAAAATCGGTCAGGTCTGTGCAGTGGTAAGAGGCAGGTGGCGACCTGAAGCTCCAGCTATTCTGGAGCTTCCCGATGGGTTGGTGGCATCCACATGGGATGACATCCAGGCTGCCCTTGCGAGACGCCACTTCAGACAGGTCGATGAGGTTGTGCAGACAGCGATCGAAAGGCCTGATGACCTGGACTTGTTTGACATCGGGGAGCTAGAGTTGGCCATCAACTCGATAATGCTCGATAAGGCGCCAGGCCACGATGGATTCAGTCTGGGGTTCATCAGAGAGGTCTTTCGCTGGCACCCTCAGTGGTTGCTCTTCTTGTTTAATCACTGCCTTAGAGAGTCCGTGTTTCCGAGAAGTTGGAAGCGAGCGATTGCCATTTACTTTCCGAATGAAGGTAAAAATAAGAGCGATCCCGCTTCCTACTGTCCTATCTGTTTGCTTCCCGTCGTCGGGAACATCTTGGACAAGCTGTGCGCAACTCGACTAATGGGCTTCCTCGAGTACGGGGTATGGGCTTCATCGAGTGGCGTACTCGATGGCAGACAACATGGTTTCAGAAGGAACCGGTCGACCATTGATGCGCTCCATGAGGTGGTCAAGTACGTTTCGCAGAGTAAGAGAACAAGCCATTTCACCTGTCTCGTGAGTCTGGACATCAATAATGCCTTCAACAGCGCTCGACGGGATGACTTGCTTCGCCTCCTGGCGGAATACGGAGTCACTCATGAGCTCCTGGGCTTGATCGATTCTTTTCTGTGGAATAGATCGATCATCTCGAACGCAGAAGAGCATTACTTCAATGTTGGTGTGCCACAGGGTTCGTGTCTCGGGCCGGTCCTGTGGCTGGTGTTAATCAACATCTTGTTGAGACGGCTTGGGATTGAGGAGGCTTGGACTGTACTTGCCTTTGCCGACGATATACTCATCCTAGCACGTTCTACGGCTGTCTCCAGGTTCACTGACATCGTCCAGCAGATTTTTGCAGAGATCCTGGCGTGGGCGATAGAATGCAGCCTGGAGTTCAGCTACGACAAGTGCATGTACACTATCATACCACCTAAGGAAAAGATGGATTACGAACCCTCATTACGAATCCGGATGGGTGGACACAGGGTTAAGTTCTCCAAACAAATCAAGTACCTAGTTGTGGTCATAGATAAGGACTACAGCTGGATGCCACACTTGGACCTCGCCCGAGAGAAGGCGACCAGAGTCCAGTACAAGCTCACCAGATTGGCAACTGCTACGTGGGGACTTAAGCCTGATGTTCGAAAGGCGGTGTACTCGGTGGTGGCCGAGCGCATAGTCTTGTACGCGGCCCCTATTTGGTACTCCAGCAAAGTGACTCTTCGTCAGAGACTGTTGAGTATACAGCGAGGTCTCTTGCTGTCCGTCACCAAGTGTTACAGTACGGTGTCAACCGCTGCGTTGAACGTCTTGTCTGGGATGATTCCCCTGGACCTCCGTGCTCCTATCGAACGTGACTTCGAGGCCCTCACGAGATGGGGCGAAAGCGTTGATAGACATAATCTTTCGCCAGAAATGGTGAAAGTTTGGAAGTACCGACCCCAACGACACTATCCGGCCCGAATACCTTGGACGCCGGAAGTCTCCTTATACATACTATACGGACGGTTCCAAGCTGGTGAACGAGAGGATTGGCTGTGCCTGTCACCTCGCCACTAGGGATAGTGTTGTTGCGTAGGGAAGGTTCCGTCTCTCTGATGGGTCGACTGTCTTCGCCGCCAAGGTCCATGCGATCAAGGAAGCGATTTCGGACGCCCTTCGGAGGGGGTCTCAGTGAACTCGATATCTACTCGGATTCGAGATCGGCGCTTCAAGCGCTTCACTCTTTGGTGCCTCGGAACAAAGCAGTAGCTGAGATTAGAAACTTGTTGCAAATACAGTAATCAGGGTCCATATGCACTGGATTAAGGCTCATGTCGGGTATGCTCTCAACGAGCTGGGTGATTCCCTTGCGAAGGAGGCAGCAGACAGTGCGACAGACAGTCGACATACTAGTTCCTCTCTCAGGACGTCAAGTCAAGAGGAGGCTCCTTTGTTGAGGTGCTTTTGGATTGGCAGCAATGGGGGGACCGATCTGAGGACGGCCGGTCGACGTATGAGATCTTCCCGAAGGTCTCCACTCGGAGAATACAGGGTGATTTCTTCCTGAACCAGGTCCTTACGGGACACAGTGCCTTTGGCGACCACCAGGCTCGCTTCTTTAAAGTCCACCCTGCGTGCTTTTTTCGGGAACGGGGTTAGCACGATTAGACACTGTGTCTATGAGTGCCCCCTGTGGAAGTCTATTAGAGAAAAGTGTTTCCCACCTAACTTCCGCACTCGAACGCTACCCGATCTTGTCTTTGATCACTATAGCAGGAAAGGTATCGTCGACATCGTTGGCGAACTCTTGACAAAGACTCTGGATCGGGTTGGTCGCCGGGCCAATTGAGCTCTCGGCTGTCTCGACCGAAGTCTTCGAAAGCATGATGATTTCACAGATCATTCGAACGCAACACTCGCTTAGAGGAGTCCGAGGCCTCTTGTAGGCGCGATTCGGACGAAGCGACTATACAAGGTTTTCCGGGTTTTCCTTGTACGTAACGAGAATTCGAGTCGCTTTCCTGAAAGTCCTCCCGGAAGGCTGGTTCTCTGGATCAGCGGTTGTTCAGGCGGCTTCTGCTATGGTACCTGCATGGTTGCTCCAATCGGTGTGTTGGGAGCGGGCGGTGACGTTTCGGTGGCTGCGGATGGTGAGCGGCCGAGGCCGCGACGCTGAGGCCATGTTCCGTGGGCCGGGTATCCTTACTTGTCTTCCTGGCCGGCAGAGGGCGCTGCCGTGGGGCCGGGCGTCACTTGGTTCCTCCTCATTGGAGGTCTCGTGACCTCCCTGCGTGGACTGCATAGAGCCACTCGGCTCTGGACCGGGAAACTCACAGTTTTATCAGATCATATAAAAAGTTCATTGTACTTGTCTCCATTTATACTTTCGTGAATGTCATCTTCTTCCCCACTCTCACTTTTATATATTTTATCACCAGTATCGTTTTCATCTAACCATAAATAGTCATCTTCTGTATCGCGAAGTGCATTGTAAATTCCACATTTTTTAAATGATTTACAATTATTTCCGGTTTGATTTCATCCCATGATGTTATAATTCATTCACATATTTGCGATAAAGTCGCATGCCGCATATTTCCTCTTTTTGGAATGGATTTTTCTCCTTCTCGCATCCATGTGTTCATTTGCCACCTTAAACCTTCTTTGAAAGGTTTGTTTATTGAAACATCTGTTGGTTGAACTAACGAAGTGAATCCACTTGGAATTACTGCCAGATCTGTATTGGATTCTTTTTTTTTTAATTCCGCGTGTTCTATGAGGTCTAAACATATCCCAAGCTAAAAGGCTTGCTGGTTCTTTTAAGCTCTTGGGCACTTTTCCGAAACATTACGTATCCATACCTTTAACCCGTTTCCGTCCATCCAGTCTTTTTCATGGACATGCGGAAAAAGTCCTTTTGGAAAATTACCAGTTGGTTTTGTTTTTCGTTTGAAAATTACCATTGGTTTTAATTTAGTACAGTTTGCTAAGCAAGAAAGAACCACTGAGAAGTGGGACTTTTCGTGTCCCGTAGTTTTAAATGGAACAGTTTTTACTCCTTTTGTTTCTACACTTTTGTTTCCTATCATGCCGAACATTACGAGCGTTTCATTCGTATTCCCAATTTGAGACAAATCATTGGTTTTCTTTTTTCGTTTCTCAATCACAAATTTCTGGAAAATTAACAGTTTTTGTTT
Source organism: Maratus speculifer (assembly GCA_964019185.1). NCBI lineage: Eukaryota > Metazoa > Arthropoda > Arachnida > Araneae > Salticidae > Maratus > Maratus speculifer. The sequence goes on from OZ025298.1 coordinate 119,301,485, forward strand.
CCAGTCTTTTAGAAGTTTTTGGGCAAGTTTCGTCTTTTGGCGAAAAACAAAATTTCTGCTGTTCATAAATCTATCGCATCAACTCGTTGTTGCCTTAAACTTTTCACTTCCTTTAGGATTCTTTTTTGCCCATTGTAAGCCAAATAAACGAACACTGTTCCTCGTTATTATTAGGCTGAATATCACATACACGTGCATTTTAGTGTCTCAGATCTTTATTATTGATTTTAAGCAAATAAAATGTAAAATTTTATTATTATTCTTTAGAACTATTGTTTTTAAAATCAATAAATGAAAAAATATGTTTTTATTGCAATTTCGTTATTTTTTAGAAAATTTTAAACCTTAAAATGTCATTTTTGTGACAGTATCTAGGACTAAAAGTCTATATATAAAGTACGATTTCTTCTAACAAAAATAAAATATTATAAAAAAAATTGCTAATTATTGTAAAAAAACATTTTATTTTCAAAGGAAAATATTTTTAAAATTAATTTTAAGTTAATTACCATGCATGAGTAATTAAATTATATGTACACTGTAAAAATATGCCCTGAATATTAGAGGTGTTACTCTGTGAATTTTTCATGATTTAGCTGAACATTTCCGTTTTAGAAAAAACCTGGAACTTTTCCTTTAAATACCGGAAATGTTTATTCCTGGACAGTCGTCTAATTTAAAATTTCCGTTTAAAAAAAATCTGCAACTATTCCTGGAATTACCGGAATTGTTTATTCTAGAGTAGTCGACTAAATGAACGTTTGCATTTAGGGGAGTAGAGCGGAAAACCCTCAGCTCGGTTTTTTCTTCGACGCCTTAGGTCGAAGATAAAATCAGTCCGAGTTCCCGAGTACATTAACAAATTTGCTTGAAAACTGCAAACACAAACGCAACATGTGCATTACTTATAATATTTACTTTGAAGACCGAATTTGTTATACAGAAAAGAGGTTAGTTATTCAATTATAACTTTTTATAATGAATATTATAAATATTTTAAATAAACGTTGGTTTGAATAAAAATTCTTAAATGCGGTTATTTCGCGTTAGGTCTATTGAAATTTTGAAATACATAGACTATATAATCAAAACGATTATTGTAAAATAGGATTAAGATGACTAATTCAGAAGATTCAGAAGTTAAAACTGATTGCCCAAATGCAAAATATAAAACTAATTTAATCTTTTAGTCACTTGTAAAGGTATTTTAACAAAAATTTTGAAAATATATTTTGGAGACATTCATGAAAAAATATCAAAATTTATATTTAGGTGTCCCTTTCCGAGTGATTTAAGATATATTGATGTTGAATTCAGGGGGTGTCCGGGGGGGCATTCCCTCGAGGAATAATAAGGTGTGTCTCTTGGAAGATTTGAGATATTGTGATTTTAATGTCAAATGTGCAATCCCAAGGAATTCTATAATACCCCTCCTTTCGAAACCGCTAAAATCCCTCCCGGAAAAAAGTGTCTGAATTCCCCACTCAAGTATATTTATTTTTCCTTTATATGTATTAACTACAAATTCTCTGTTAAACTGAAAGAACTGGAGAGTGGAGTGGATTATGACAGAGAGAGGCAGATACTTTGACAGTAGCAGTGTTGAATTCAGACACCTTTCTCCGGGAGGGACTTTTGTGTCTTCGGGGGGGGGGATTTGCCCTTTTGGACCATTGTAAACCCAAAATATTAATTTTTCCGGGGGGAGGAATTTCACTGCTCTGGGGGGAATGTTCCCCCTGGGCTATTCCCTTGAATTTAATACTGAACAGTAGGATTTTCTCTTTATTTTGCAATTCTAAGTATTTCATCAATCGCTCACAAGATGAAACAATGGTAGCCGAATCTTCACATGAAAAAACATTGGTATGTATAAGCTTGCAATTGTCTAAAAGAAAAAAATATTTCAAGAAACAAGAATAAATTTGCTTCATACACTTTTTATACATTTTGTATATAATGACTTATTTATGCATAGATGTGTTCGTTTTCCTATTTATGAAACACCATACTGTAAATTATCCATTTTTTAAAATAAGTCTGAAATCAACATTTTTGTTTATACAAAAAGTGTGACATAAATCATGGAAGTGGTGAGGAATAGGACATGTCAAATTCTTTTTTTTTTTCTTTTTTAATAAGATGAATTTTCATTCCAGTCATGAAGATACTGGAATTTTACATTATGGTACCTACTACATAATCAACCTGCAATCTTTGTTTGATTGTGTATCTAGCCGACACTATACTATATGTGCTTTATAACATTGTTTTATTCCTATACCATACCTTCCTGTATGTGGAAAGGAATGAGACACATTTTGAAACGTGCACTTTCTTTAATTATAAAATAGCTTATGCTTGCTGTGTTTCTATATTGTTCAGGGATTTTAAAAAGTGTTTTAACTTGCACTCTATAAATAGAAATTTTTGTTTTTGTATCAAACAAATTTTATTATCTTACTTTATAAAAAGTGTCCCATACCACCCCACTCTCCCCTATATTATTCACTGAACATGCTAAAACATAGGGTCATTCCATGTCAACTGGCCTAGAGGCTCCCACTCGACCCCCTTCGATTTTTATGAAATTGATACATAATATACATGTGGGTATATAATGAACATTTGGAAACTGTTTAGTGCAAAAAATTGTATAGTTGGAGCACCAGGGGTCCATTTGTACCAATCACTATTTCATGGTTGTAGAAAAAACGGCCAAATCATGAAGTTTGACATGATGTTGCTCATGATATATGAAACCTTAATTATTGAAAAAAGGTGATCTAGTACAACTTTTTGTGCTAAAAAGTGTAATTGCAGTATTAAAAATCACAAATGAAAACTATCGTGATTACTAGGCCTCAAAGTAGGCCGTTCGGCCAATCTGGTTGAATTCTACCCTTACTTTAACATGCTGTAACTACTGCAAATATTATTTTAAGAATTTGCCGCTTTACAAACTAATTACCTATGGATATATCGTAAAGCCACTGTAGTTGTTTTTTGATTGCTTAAATATTCACTAAATTATTGATGTTCAAAGTCTAATAAAAAATTTAAATCGTCGATTTTGTCATATATTCAAAAGCGTATATCTCAAAAGGGACACTTCTGATTTGGTTACAATTAGTACCACTGGAAAGAGCATGTCTTAATTTATAAAAAAAAACTATTTCGTTTTGGGCCTCTTAGATACAGAAGGAAAATAATAAAATTAAAAAACCTGTTGTACGAGATAATCCAGATACATACAAGAAAGGTATATATTACGACAGGATCTTTCAAAAGATTTTGCACCATTCTTTTTATTACAACGATTAATGCATATAATAATTATCACTTTTCTTGGTCACAGTTACTTCTCCTTCACCATTATGAATGATTTGTAACCGCATTGCCAATGAGTTATATCCAATAACCAGGCAACACTAGCTCCTGGTTGGGTATTGTATGTTTTAAATTTTTAAAGTGGGTACCTAACGGGATCCATAGATTATTAAAGCCTGAATGTTTTGATTATTTCAAGCTCCCATTATGTTGATTCCTGATCCCCTATCTATAAAAAACATTACTCATTGGTTCAGTTTGTCAAATTTCTTATTGAATGCGATTACAACAGCTTTCGGTAAATTGTATTGCTGACTAATTTTTTTTTAAATTGGAAATGAAACGGTAATTATATGCTCTTCCGGAATTCGACAGAGGTCTTGTCTAGTGGGCTATTAAAATGTTTTTGAAGGTCTATGAGGGGGCATAAAATTTATTAAGACATCGTTGCTGCGATTTTCAATATCAATTCTTCAATAAAATCTTCAGTTGTCATCTGCTTCGTTTCTAACGTGTCATGATCTGTGTGAACCCATTGTTTAAATTCAATGGTGTCTTCTGGATCCCTATATTCGAAAATACTTTCCAAAAAATTTTTTTAATCATCTGTTCCAGAACATTCTTCGCAGCGATGAAGCATACAATCTTTAGAATTCAAGTCACAAGCTGTTTTACTTATAAGTAATTTATAATCTACATCAGTTGTGCAGTTTGATAGTATCAACTTCACATTTTGATGCATTTTACACACATATTGGGAATGTGAACCTGCTGCAACGACAGTCACACACCATTTTGGTTTTAACTCGCAAAATTTGGAGAATCCGATTTCCGGTCCATTACTACTTCGATAGACTGTAAACATTTCTTTCAAATTGCTTAGTAATATATGCTTCTGCATTTGAACTTTCCTTCCATCTATCCGAGCAGAAATGAAATCTTTTATTTCAGGACATATTAGATTAAATTCTTCAGCTTGAAAAAAAATTTAATACTCTTTCTTTTATGTTTTCTGGCAACTTCTTTTCAAACTTTGCCCTAGGTAAAGCCAATATCCCGATGTCTGCTTTTAATTTTCGCGCTGCTTTTACCATTCTTTCTGAAACTTCATACTCTTCCATAACTTCCCTTATTGTCCAACTTTGAGATGCCATTGTTAATCTTTGTATTTGTTCTGGACGTTTTGACAGGTGTAACTTCTCCTTCAATTCTTTAATTAGTTGTTTGTAATTTAAACAGCCTAGGCATTTGCTGCATATAGTAGGTTGTCTTAATTTACATGGATCTATAACTGCAACAATAGCTATTTTCTTTGAAATCACATCTTCAGTTTCACTTATCTTTCGCTTTGCATATCTTTTAATATCTCTTGTTGATGTTCATTGATATTTTAAAGGAGATAAATCAATAGCTGTTAGACTTTTGTTCAACGTTTCTGTTACATCTATTTCATCTTGCTCCAATTCGCTTGAAGAAGAGGACCATGTTGTTCTTGTTTCTTCGAATTCTTTCCTGCATGATCTACATATATTTTGGTCTGGTTTGACATTTTTCTTAGTTTCTTAGTCTGTCAAATGATTAGAACTTTCTAAATTGATGGACCGCAAAGATTTTCGTACGCAATGATTGTCTTTACTGAAAGGATTACAGCATGTTCTCTGAAGAAACTCAAATTCATGCAAAAGCAATGTTTCGTGATGAAAGAATATTTGAGAATTTTCTTCCAGATGCAATAAATTTCGTCGATTAACTCCTGTTCTTCAGAGGAAAATTCTTTAAAAAGCTTAAAACCTTTATGTGCACAATCAGTCGTCAAATGGCACTGAGAATTATCAGCACAGCCAATGCTGCATTGACTCTGATTATAATCATGAGAATCTATAGAGCTAAAATCTTGATACAGAATGTTTTAACAGTAATGTAAACATAAACTGAAAGAGAAAAGGAATATTTTTGTATAAATCTTGTTAAACATGCAATATCCAACCAGGAGCTAGTCTTGCCTGGTTATTGGATATAACTCGTTGGCAATGCGGTTACAAATCACTCATAATGGTAAAGGGGAAGTAACTGTGACCAGAAAAAATGATAATTATTATATGTATTAATCGTTGTAATAAAAAAGAATGGTTCAAAATATGTTGAAAGACCCTGTCGTAATATATACCTTTCTTGTATGTATCTGGATTATCTCGTACAACAACTTTTTGAATTTTATTATTTTCCTTTTGTGTGTAAGAGGCCCAAAATGAAATAAAGTTTTTTTTTATAAATTAAGATATTCTCTTTCCAGTGATACTAATTGCAACCAAATCAGAAGTGTCCCTTTTAAGATATACGCTTTTGAATATGGGGCAAAATCGACGATTTTAATTTTTTATTAGATTTTGAACATCAATAATTTAATGAATATTTAAGCAATCAAAAAACAACTACAGCGGCTTTATGATATATCCATAGGTAATTAGTTTGTAAAGCGGCAAATTCTTAAAATAATATTTGCAGTAGTTACAGCATGTTAAAGTAAGGGTAAAATTCAACCAGATTGGCCGAACGGCCTACTTTGAGGCCTAGTAATCACGATAGTTTTCATTTGTGATTTTTAATACTGCAATTACACTTTTTAGCACAAAAAGTTGTACAAGATCACCTATTTTCAATAATTAACGTTTCATATATCATGAGCAATATCATGTCAAACTTCATGATTTGGCCGTTTTTTCTACAACCATGAAATAGTGATTGGTACAAATGGACCCCTGGTGCTCCAACTATACAACTTTTTGCACTAAACAGTTTCCAAATGTTCATCATATACCTACATTTATATTCTGTATCAATTTCATAAAAATCGAAGGGGGTCGAGCGGGAACCATGCCAAAATTTAGGACACTTGACATGGAATGACCCCATATTTATTTCTGACAATTGCTCAAGTCTTTCTAATAAAAATTTAACCCATAACTAATGTTAGCGGTCTTACCGCAGAGTTTTTAAAGTTTCACAGTTTAACTCGTAATTTTTAGTTTAATTATCAATACTGCTTCAATTTTGTTTTGTTTGGAGCCTTATTACTATTTCTAGAGACTTTTAAATAGCTGAATTTTATTTGTAATAGTCAGATACATAAAGTTTATTACCTAATTAGTATTCTGGGAATTTATGTAACGTTACATTCATCTTTAAATTAAGCGATCTGACAGACCGCTCACACTAGTTATGTGACAAATCTTGTCTCAGCAGTTAACAATAATATTTTTGGAGTAATATTTCTTAAGTTGTATTTTCTCAAATGTTTGTATGAATATTTTGAATCAAAATTAAATTTTCGAATTGCTATTTCTTGAAAGTAAAATTTATAAATTATTGTTATCGTTATTTTAAATGAATTGGAACTGAAAACAGGGTCGGATTAAGCACTTCTGGGGCTCGGGGCTACTGGGAATTTTGCCCCCCCCCCTTACGCTATTGGAAAGCTTAAGCCTCCTATCATAATACTGAATGTCACACTCTCCTCAAATACACATACACACCTTTGTTTTGTTTTTTTAATCCTAAAATACAAATCTTAGATTTTGAATATGTATAATGTTAATAATTTTTATTTTCTTTGTTATCTTTAATGGTGTTTTTAAATTCGCCTTTTTTCTGCGACCTTTTGACAAAATTTGCGCTTTTCCTATGATCTTTTTCCAAAATTTGTATTTTTCTCTGCCACTCTTTGACGAAATTCGCGTTTTTTCAGCGATTCTCTGCCAAAGTTCATGTTTTTTGAGCGATAATTTGACGAAATTGGTGTTTTTTTCAAGCGATCCTCTGTAGAAATTTACACTTTTTCCGCGTCTCTTTGACAAACTTCGCTCTTTTCCGCGATCTTTTGACTAAAATTGTGCTTTTCCGGCGACCTGTTGAAGAAATTCGCGCTTTCTCTGCCATCCTTTGACGAAATTCATGTTTTTTGCGAATTTCTGTCAAAATTCGCGTTTTATTGGCAATTTTTTGACGAAATTCACGCTTTTTCTCGGTTCTTTGTCAAAATTCGCTTATTTTCGGCGGGGACACTTTTGGCTCTTTTGACTAAATTTGCGCTTTTTCTGCAACCTTTTGACTAAATTTGCGCTTTTTCTGCAACCTTTTGACAAATTTCGCGCTTTGTTTTCGCGGTTCTTTCTCAAAATTCGCCTTTTTTAGCGGTTCTTTGTCAAAATTTGCTCTTTTTCCACGATCTTTTGACAAAATTTACGCTTTTTCCCACGAACTTTTCAAAAAATTCTTACTTTTCTGCCGCATTTTAACAAAATTTACGTTTTTTTGCCATTCTTTCTAGAAGTTTACGTTTTTTTGGCGAACCCTTGAAGAAATTCACAATTTTCCGAGGTTCTTTGTCAAAAGAACGTTTTTCACGTTTTTTTCGCGATCCTTTCACAAAATTTGCGCTTTTTTCCGAGAACTTTTCAAGAAATTCTCTCTTTTCCAGCCACACTTTGACAAAATTTACTTTTTTTTCCGCTATTCTTTCGCAAAATTTGTGTTTTTTTCACGACCCTTTGACGAAATTCGTGTTTTTCCGCTGTCCTCTGTCGAAATTCGCGTTTTTTTCCCGATGATTTGACAAATTTTGTTCTTTTTTCGCGAACTCTTGATTATATTTGCACTTTTTCTGCGATCTTTTAAAGAAAATTGCGTTTTTTCTTTCCTCCCATTGATGAAATTTGCAATTTTTTTCGATTCTTTGCCAAAATCGCGGTTTTTTGGGCCACCCTTTGACGAAATTCGCATTTTTCCACGACCGTTCGACAAAATTCGTGCTATTTTGTGACCTTTTTACAAAAATTCGTGCTTTTTCCGCAACTTTTGACGAAATAAACGCTTTTACCACGGCCTTTTGAAGGAAATTGCGCTTTTCCGCGATCTTGATTAAATCCGTTCTTTTTTTGACGAAATTCGCGCTTTTTTTCGCGACCCTTTTCGTTTAGTTTTCATCGCCACTTATTGTTAAACCAGGAAATTTTCGGAGATACAGACAGCAATGACGTCAAATGGCAATTCAAGTTAAGTTGTAAAAAAACCCTGCAATTTCGCGCAGCTCTTACACCCCTGTAATTGTTTTAAACGAAACTTTGGTACAATTTAAGCCCCTGCTGAGGGCCCCTGACTGGATGGGGCCTTACCCCCCCCCCTTAATCCGGCTATGACTGAAAATTGAATTTTCTATTTAATTTTCAGAAAACGGTTAGATTTATTTATTTATTTTCCCTAGTGGCTTTTTAATGATTGTTGAATAAACTTAAACTTAAATATTTTTAAATAGTTTCTAAATATATTTATATGTATATTTATTTATTTATAACACTGATTATATTTTTGTTTAGCGAACTGTTTTTTCTAGTCACCATATGGCTTTAATATTCTGAGTTCTATAAAAATGTTTATTGCAGAAGTATTAAAACCCCGCTACTCTATAAAATCACTGTTTTAGAGGATCCATAACTTTCCATGGCTTCCAATGATGTTTGGGACACAGGAAGAGTAACACGTAGTTGATGGTGTTCTTCCTTGGCCAACAATAAATGTCATGGAGAATCAGACTGGTTTACGTTAATGCTGGGTAACACGTTGAGAATTGGGGTTTTTCAGAGCTTATATTTCAAGACGACTTGCTGCACGGCATGTTAATTTTGTAGTGCTTATCTACAAAATGACATATATTTTATTACAAACTTTCTTTATTTTAATTTTTCAGAATCTTTGCTGACATAAATCGAGATACAGGAGGCAAAATATCCAGGGTAAATAGAAAAATAATGGTACAGTTGCAAACTGCCAATAAATCTAGTAAATATACATAGTTTATGAAATGTATTTTAATTTGTGATGTTTTTGCAATAAAGTATTTTTGATATTACATTTAGTTTTGCTTTTTTATTCCTGCTTTTTTTTTTATTTTCTACAAAATTTCTATTGTCTTTAAAATATGTAATTTGGATTTACTTAAATAATCATGATTGCTAATTGATATCAATAGTTTGATCACAGTTTCGATTGTTAATCAGTAAAAGAGGGAGGGAGGGATTTATGACGACATTGACATGAATTACTGTCAGGATTTTTTTCTAGCTGAATGTATTGAAATAGTTGCATTTTTAATTAAATCCTATTTTATTTTGGGGGGAATTCACAAGAATTCACAATATGCTCACTCCACCTCCCCCTCCCCCCCAAAACAGCATAGGAGGGGGGTGGAGTGAGCATATTGTGAATTCTTTTTCAGAATTTTGAAGATCTGGGAAAAATTTTATTGAATGGTTGATATCTTCTTGATTTTCAGCAAAATGTTTGGCATTTACTGGGATATTTCGAAAACAGGACAATTAATTAAAAATCTGAGAACAGCCCTTATTAACAGATTAATTGTTGCCATGTTTAATACGATTGATATTTCATTGCGTAAATAATGAGTGTAAAACTGCAATTTTCGATGAACATAGATTTTTTTCAGCAATATTTTTTGTTTTGAAATATACATGTAAATAAAATGCTTTATTTTATATATTTACTTAGATTGGTAACAAGAGTTACTATTGAAGTTTTACAGTGTGCAAAGGTAGAATTATTGATCGTGAATAATTAGGAAAAATGTTAAACTTCTGAATTTCCTGTAAAGAAAAATCTCCTAATTTTAGAGGTTTTGTCAAAAAAGAGTAGTAAGTGCTAAATGTTGTATAGTACTAAATGATATTTTCAAGGTACTATGTAGTTGCTAATCTTTTTGTCCTTTTTCAAGTTACCTAGCTATAACGAAAGCTATAATGAACGTGGAAGTGAGTTAAATGAAATGTTTCTAATTTGTATATTATTATTCACATTTTTAAAAAAAAAATATTTTCATCTAATTTTTTAAAAATAAAAAGATTGGCAGCTAGATATTTTATGTGAAGTTTTAAATTACTTTGATACAAAGGGCATGTCTAAAATATCATTATGGTGCATACTAAAAAAATTATTTAAACAGTATATGACATCGCAACGATAAATATTCTTCCTTCCAAGATTAAATAAAAGGAACAAAAACAATAGCCTACATATAAATATATACAAAAAATCTTTATTATCATCAAGTTTGTAAAAGTTAAAAAACTCTGATGTTTTAAGCTTATATACACAAATTCTATAGACATTTAAGAAGTACGACTTTTACAACATAAATAGAGTGATTCATTATTAAATTAAAGCCTTGAAAATTTAAAGATTTGTGCATAAAAAGGTAAATTTATAGTCAGAAGTGATGATATATTTATTTTCAGAGTTATTAGGGGGTATTAAAAGTCTTACTTTGTACCTGGCAATGCAACTTAGCAATAATGCAACATCTATTTTATTCTCGATCTTTATAAAAAATAAATGGATACAATTTTTAATATACACAACCTAATTTCTTTTTTATGTAAAATCATTTTTTTTAACATTCCATACTGAAATTTTATTTTTTTATGTTTAAATTTGATTAAAGTAAATGTAAAATTGTTTTTATAGTTTCATTCACGGCGCGTTTGACGGTAGCATAACTATTTGTTCAAGAGCCACCAAAAACGTTGATAATGATGTAAAAGTAATGTAGTTTGAACATACATTTTATTTGTAAGCTATTTATTTATCTATTGAAAGTTTAAATTTAAACTATAAAAAAAATTTAAAATTTCATTTTTTATTGAAAAATGACTAATTTTAAATAAAGATATTATAAATTGCTTACAACTGAAGTATACATTCAAGATACATTAGTTAAACATTATTATCCGTATTTTTTGCGGAAGGGAAGGGGGGGGGGTTGAACCAATAGTTTTGCTACAGTCTTGCTCGCAGTGGAAGCAAGTCAAAAACCAATTTTCAAATTTTTATCTTAAGGGGTTAAGGAGGGCACGGCACTTTTGAAAATGGAAAAAAAATTGATATCAATGTACCTTTTTTTTTCTTGAAAATTTTTGAAGCAATTTAACGTATATCATTTTATTATATTGGCGGCAATTATAAGCATAAATATTTGTTTATTTAATTAGCATTATTAAAATTCCAGTAGATAAGAAAGATCTAAATATAGCAAATTATAATAACGCAGAAAATATTACCAGTAACAAGTGATAAACAAGAGGTTCAAATGGAATGCAAATCACATCTCTAATTCCCTCATCAATGTTAAACATATATGTGCGCAGTACTTATCTCCATAGGTAATGCATATTTTACAGTGTGCAAAGTTAGTTCTTCAAGCATCAATTTTTTGTGTGAAAATATTTGTTAAATATATATTTAATAGTGTTATGTACGAAAAATTTCAAGAAGGAGATTTGACTACATGCTGAGGTATGACATGGACAATATGTGAAAACAATGCTCCCAAATTATTGTAACCTACTATGTAATTGTTCATACCTCCAAAATTTTAAATTAATTATTTATGGTACAAAGTTAAATGTTAATTACAAATATCTTCTTCAAATGCTTCTTTGTGATTTAAACAATTCAAAATGTATGCTAAGCCAATACACTATTTGTCCAGATGAACAAACCTACTAGAAATGCTATTGCAACAATTTTACTCGGAACGTATTTCAGGAAAAATAAATTACAGACAATGGGTTAAAACTGATCGAGTTGACATGGTTTCTGTTATTAAACGTAGAGAATTTCATTCAAGTTAACAAGCGATGACAAGACTTGGATGGCTTCAAATAAAATTTTGAGAAAGAACAGCCTAATGGACCGACAACAGTAACTGGTCGAACTCATAACATCTCTCGTAAATATTTTCAAGCTCTTTGTTGAGCATATATAGTATCTTTGTAAATTAAATGTTTATTATTTAACTGTTTTCAACAAACGATATTTTCTGTGTAAATATTGTAATAAAAGAGACTAATCTCATTTCTCCTAATGTACTCGTAATAGCATTTCTTAACATTTTTTTAATCACCGTATCTCAGCTTATAGTCAAAACTCCTTCTTGAAATTTTTTGTGCTTAACACTACCATAAAATACTATCAAAAGCCAGAATTCCAGATTTTTATCTCGCGCCACACAAGAGATATCAAACTTCAATGTGACGAAATAGCTGCACACGATGAAACAAAGATAGCCACCATGCTCAAACGAAAAATATTAAAATTAAATTAACAGTCTTTTTGAACATCCCTAATATTAGGGCTGTTGCACAAACAAAATTCAGATTTTTTTTTAAATGGTCTATCAATCAAAATAACCTATCAACCAATTTTGGAATTTTGGGACCGTTGAAATGGACGAATAGCATTTCCAGTATGTTTTCTTCATCTGGACAAATATGGCATTATCTTAGCATGCAATCTGAATTATTTAAATCACGATTTAAACAGAATTTGAAGATGATCTTTGTAACTTTGCATTATCAACCATTAGTTTAATATTTTGTAAGTATGAACAAACACATAGCAGGTTACAATAGTTTAAAAGTATTGTTTTCACATATTGTACACGTCATATCTCAGCTTGTAGTCAAATCTTCTTGAAATTTTTTGTACATAACACTACTATACAATACTATCAAAGGCCAGAATTTTTTATTTTTATCACGTGCTCCACCAGAGATATCAAAGCCTAAAAAGTGCGATTTTTGAAATTTTTGACGAATTTCGGAATTTTTTTCGCGAAGAGAAATCAACTCCCAGATCTGGGACTTGGTGTATGAGTACACGCATTTTTGACCTATTTGTAGAAAAAATTGTGTAATGTTGACAGTTTTTCTTACATGAAAAATTTCCGCTTGCAAACGGATAGATTTCGGAAAAAATCTTAAATTTTGTGCTAAAATTTCACCTGTAAAATTTTATTTTTCAAAATTATTCAACCACCGTACATTTAGTCTATTTTATTCTGAACAAAATGCTGCAAACCTCATTTAAATCGGGAAAATAAAAGACGAGATATTTACAATTTTGTCTACCCTAGTATCTGAGAAAATCGGTGCACTCGATGAAACAAAGATTGTCGCCATGCACAAACAAAAAATACTAAAATCAAAATAATGGTCATTTTGAATTTCCATCATGTAAGGGTTGTTGTACAAAAAATTTCAGATTTTTAAAAAATGGTCGAGCGACCAAAAAAATATTTTCTGGACCACTTGAAATGGATTGACCCTCAATAATTCCGAACATTCTAGTTACAGTGCGATTACCATTTTCTTTTGAAAACACCCTTACTTTAAATTTAAATCCGGAATTGCATTTATTTCGTTTTACTGGAGGCATATTTTATGATGAAGAACGGTTTTCATACATTTTAAGATCAACATATGTAAAAGTTATGGTTTAAAACAAATGGCGAATGTTACATGAAACGGAAAATTTCTATTGTTAGGATCACCGCAGATTTGAGGGGAGGGGGTAGTGATCAGTTTGTCTCAAACGGGATTTTTTATTTTATTTTTTTTTATTTTTTTTTTTTTGGGGGGGGGGGGTTATTTAGATTCCAAAAGATAGGAATTGACGATAGGAGAACACTGATAAGAAACAGAAAGATAAGAGACGACTGATTTTACACAAGACACATTTATCTGAAGAGTAGGAAAAGTTTTTATTTTTAGTTTCTTTTCGTGGGAAAAAAATTTATGCGTGTTAGCCAGTACATGCTTGAAATAAAATTATGTAGTCTCAAATTAGTGATGCTTGTTATACGCCGGGATATACGGTAATCTAAATCATTCTGAAATTATTTTTATCGTATGCATCATTATACCTATCAATACCGTGGGATATTTTTCGTTTTGAATAGTCAAAAACCGCTTTCGTAAATTACAACGAAATAATTAATATGTAGTAAAGTAGAAATAGTGAGGATAAATGGATACTTTTTTCTGCTATAAATAAACAACATTAATTTTAGGTAGATTTCGTAAGAAATTCTACCTATTTCAGTCGTTCCATGGTACGAGTTTTGAAAAATTTCTTCACAACTTTTCATTATATGACTCCAGGAACCCAAAATTACGCCCCCCCATCTAGAAAGTTTAGATACCTATATTGTTGCTGCGCCATCTTGCGCAGTTAGTAAAAAAAAGCGAGTTTCTCGCAGCAAGCGATCGAGCTAACCTTTTGCTCGGCGCTTAAGTTCTCGCTTACTGACCGTGGGTTCTCCAGTTCGATCCTTGCCCGGTCACATCACCTGCATTGGTGAACTTGGACAAACGAACATGCATTTCACCATCTTCGCTCTAGACCAACAGATGGCAGCACTGAAAACACCCCCAGCATCAAAAGCCTTCGAAACGCTCGCAGCACGACCAAAGCCTGTTTAACGCTGCTCACAGCACATGACCAAAGCCTCTCACAGCATGCAAAGCCAGCCACACCCTGCATCATCGAAGGGTCACACGTGCGCTCGGCGGCAGCACGACAATGACAAGGCATATCACTCTGCCACTCGCCAGCGTAACACGAGTGCATATCGCTCGTCCAACGTCAACGCGACGTTTTTCTCACTGAAGGTAGAGTATTGTAGCTGCGCCATCGTGCGCAGTCAGTAAAAAAAAAAGAGTTTCTCGCAGGAAGCGATCGAGCTAGCCTTTTGCTCGGCGGATAAGATCTGTCTTACTGACCGTGAGTTCTCCAGTTCGATCCTTGCCCGTTCACATCACCTGCAATCTGTATCTATGTATGTACTAAATTTTGTCCGCACGATTAAAGTTGCAATTATGTGCAAATTATCTTCAAACTCGCCAAATACATCGAGATGGTTAATATCTCGGTGAGGATTGCAAAAGAGCAAAATCGACTCAAGTCTGTGGAAATGGAGTGGGCTCAAAAATTTGGATACAGCTTAAAATGACTTTGGCAAAACCAATTCTTGCAGAATAATAGCAGAAAAAAAAACATTTTTCATCATATCAGTTGCAAACAATTTAAAAATAATAATAAAATTCATACTGCTACAAATTCTTTACTATTACAAGATTTGCACGTGATAAATGAAAAAAAAAGGTTTGACGAATTTAAGAAAAAATAAATATTATGTCATAACTTTTCTATAGCAAGAATTATACGTGAAAACGGAAATGAAATAAATAGCTTGAAGGATTTTTTTAAGCAAATCTTTTGTCATATTGAAAATATAATGGACGAAAAGCAGGTGAATACATTACATCATGTAAGATTGTAAAAACGTGTTGAAACATGATAAATCTCAGACTATGGAAATAATGGCCTAATCCTACTAACTGGCCTCCGAATTCCGTCAAATCACTGGTATGTTCCATGCATAAAATCAATCTTGGCTAAATCAATTCGTAAATGTGAGTGTTACAGCATGACGAAAATAAAATTGTTTGAAAATATCAGCAGTCCTAGAAATTCAAACTCCTATATCTCAGATACTTTTTAAGATAAAAACAAAACAAAGGATGAATCGGAATCCTTGTATTAAAGTCAAAATCTTGAGAAAAAAGTACTTTTCATCAGTTTTTAATTTATTTGTACCACTTTTTAAATTGAAAAAATCAAATGGTCGCCATTTTTAAATAAGATGAAGTATAAGGCTGGTCAACGAACTTTGTCGATAAATTAGTATGTACTATGCATGCAATTAATGTCATCCAAATCGGTTCATAAATGCGAGAGTTATCGTATGACATAAATCATATAAAAATATGTGTATATGGTATAAGTCAACATTTGGACAGAGGGTGTTTTGGGGGTCTGAGGCTCATGATCCGTGATAATGCTCCAAAATTTTCCTCCAAAGTACTATCGTGCGGATGGCTTTGTACTTTTTGCAATAAAAACAACCTAAAAACAGATTTGTTTTTTACTTACTTATTTAATTTTACGCATCATTAAAAAAATATTTTTGTACAAATATATTTTTTTAGTGATTACACCATATATGGTAACTACAGGAAATTCATTGTAAATTCGACAGTTTGTAAATTAATATAACATTGTTGGTTGTCTTAAAACAAGTGACATATTCCATTAAGATATCTATATCTAAAAGACATAAATAAACATATATTCCATAAAATAAAGCAATGGTTTTGAAGAAAAATTTTACCGTAAAAGTATTTCCTTATTTATTTCCGATGGGATTATCGAAAAACAAAAATACCTAAAATGTTTAAGGAAGGCATGTATAGATTTTGAACACACTAAGAAAATCTACGAAAAATATTGAATATTTCGAAACAGGATTTAAGAAACTATGACAGCTTTCTTTCAACTATTTCAATTTTCTATCTGGATCCGAGTATAAATGAGTGTATCTTAGAAGAAATAGATTCCAAAATTTTGCAAAACAAAAATATTATGTAATTTTGTTTTGCATGATTGTAGTATTTTCATGAATATTCTGATCCAAGCAAAATATAAAAATAGGAAAATTGTCACGCAGTGACTCTAAATTTAAGAACTTTATTAAAATTTCAATGAAAGTGTGGGACAGCACATTAGAATGGAAATAGTTCAATCGTCGTTTTATTGTTCCCCAAAAATCACACTTTTCCATGTACTCGTATTGTGCATTTTTTGGAAGGTATTATATCTTATATATAACGCCTTTCTTTAAAAGGAATAATGTATACATTTCAGGATCAGTGTAGACAGAACAAATGTGGATATTTTTACATATACATACCGAAAGAAAATTAAAAAAATCGAAATATTGTTATAAATATTGTTATAATTTTTTGTGTGTATGTCTGTCTTCAGCGGGTTGAAGAAATATTTATGAGATTAAGTAAAAATAATATTATTTTACAGCTACGAATTCAAATTTAAATCGTATCAAATTAGATGATGTTTTTTTCCTAAATTCTTTGACAACCAGAACCAAAATGTAGGTCTATACAGGGTGTTTCAGTTAAATGTTTCATAACTCTTAAGAGAGGTAGGGTGCATCCTGACGACTCAAAATCATATAGCAATGTGGGGTCGGAAATGCTTTCCCGACGCGCTAGTTGGCGATTTGCAAAAATTCCGAACTTTCATGCAGGGAATCGTCATCCGATCTATCATGTCTTGATTTTTATTTCTGGGGTCATATGAAAACACTGGTTTTGACATTTCTGTTGACAATGCTGAGGAGCTGGTTGCAAGAATCGCATTAGCTGACGGAGAAATTCGAGATATGCCTGGAGCATCCAGAATGTTCGGATTTCCATCGCCGGAGATGTGAGGTGTGCATTGTAGTCGATGGCAGAAATTTTGAGCACTTACTTCGACCCATGTACCTTTTGCTTTTTTACATGTATTAATAAAACGATTTTTCACTTACGGTGTCTTTTCTTTATGGTGCTTCTGTGTACATCACCGCTTCAGGAAAACATTTACGACCCCACATTGCTATATGATTTTGAGCCGCAGGGATGCACCCTACCTCTCTTAGGAATTCCCATTCTAATCCAGTAATTTATTTTTTAACCAACCATTTATGTTTAATGTGGTGATTTCTGATTTTTCTCTATTTATAAATCTAATAACCTACAATTTCACCAAATTTCAACTTCCTAAGTCACCTGGAAGTAGTCGAACATTTTGATGAGTGAGTCAGTGAGTCATTCAATCAGTGATAAAAATAGTGATTTTCGGGCGTCAAATTCTCATGAACGGTAAAATATATATTTTTTTAATTTGTAGGATTTGGTAATTAGAAGATGGGTTTACATAATACAAAAAATTGCAAGTATCTAGGCCAAATAGAATTTAAGTAATTGGGGGGGGGGGGGGTCAAAATGGCCCGAAATGGTTCGTGTAATGTAACCCAAGGCCGGTGTTACGCCTTTTTACTTTGTGAACTTGGCTGACACACTGCCGTGTGCCTAGATCTCTTTTCATTAGAAAAAATTATTTAGTGTAAGTTATAACTATTGTGATTGCGGCATGATTTTTCAGATTTCCTACACAATGAGGCTGCTACATCAAGTAACAGTTTGCTTCTTCTTCTTGAATCTTTTTTAGGGATATAAAGCTTTATATCAAGAAAAACAACTCGTTATAAATGATAAAGCCAAGACACAAATATAAAACGTCAGTCAATGGAAGTAGTGATATCACATAGAAGGAAGCTATGAAGAGCTGCATACTCTGAATATCCAGCAGTAATGTATCATTACTCATATTGTTTTCATAGAACTCCAAGTGGGGTAAAATATGTGAAAACTGCTTCTAAACCTACAAACTTTTGTGATGCATTTTTATCTTGCACAAGCTCAGTGCGGGATAATTCTCTAATCGGCACAGGCTTCCAGATTCGTGCACCCTGCGCATAAATATGACTGTATGTTTAGATATTTTCTTTTTTTTTTCCCTTGTTGTATTTTTATTATTATTTTTTGGCATTTTTACTTCCTTGTAATTGTAATTAGTTGAAGCTTCTGTCTTTGCATGTCCATTCTCATTTGTTTGCTTGTAGAATCGGTTACTTGATTTTATTAAACTTTATCTGTGAAAGAAAAACACATTTACGTGGAGGATTTTTAAGTAAACATAAAAACATTTGACATTCGTAAAAATAATAAAAAATAATAAATATTATATGCATATTAATGAATTAATAACAAACGTTAAATAAAAGGAGATGTATTGCAAAAAAAGCCAGCATAACGCAACTGGGGGGGGGGGGGTGATCAAGGTGGTACCTGTTTAATAGTATCAGTTTCATAGTACTTTTCAACACATATTTCTGTAACAATACTTTCCAAAAGATTATAACATTTTATTACCACCTTAATGAATTTCTGTTGCGATTGACTTTTTTTAAATATGCTGAATTATAGATTACTAAATTAAAGTTCCAGAATCGTAAATGTAGAACAAAATCGGCAAAAATGTGGTGCAGGATTTAAATATAGCAAGACTATATGAGCGATTATCTATCAAAAAGCGTATGCAAATTTACAAAATTAGCAATAATTACAAAATTAATAAAATATAAAAAATAAATAATAAATTTTAAATATATGCAGAACATTTAAAATGATATTCGAATTTATCAATTCAATTAATTTTACCAAAATAACGGTACTTTTATTTTTCATGGTATAATTTTAAATTTTCAACATCGCACAATATTTAATTTTACACTTTTGAATAGTGAGAGTGAATTACAAAATGCAAAATGTTTGCAAAATACATTTCAATTTGCTTACTTTTCATGACTTTTAAACCAAATAGCTCGATTACGAAATAATATATTATATGGGTCATTTTCAAAAAAACTTGTACATTCTATGTTCCCCAACTTTAAGAATTTTTAATAACTAAAATAAAGTTTTAAAAATAAAATTTAAGCATTTACATTACTTGTCTGACTGTTTAGAGTAAATGTGGGCTAAATATTATCAGAAATTAAAAATAATATTAGTGTAGTTATGGTTTCAATGTGTCAGCTATAGCTAAAATGCTATGTCCCCTCTTCCCTTTTTACTTTTTCAACTGCTATAAAATTATAAATCAGTTGTCAAAAGTGCTAATCTTTTCAGTTGTGACAATTGTTGTATGTCTTATCTGTACCATAGACCATATAATATATTTTTTTAAACTTGTTTTTTTATAAAAATGGAACAATTTATTGTTGTCCCCATATATTTTCCCCTCTGTTACTTCCACTCTGTTACCATATTTATTGTAATAAATTATTAGTACTAAGTGTTCAACACAAGGTTTTGCAGTTCTTCGAACAGTTTATTTTTAGATGAGGCCATCATTTTTTAAATTATTAAGTTATTTTCACCGTGGTGTTGAACTAAAGCATTTACAAGATAAGGATGTTTTATCCAGTTTCCCCTCTGTTACCGGCTTATTTATGTGAAATTTATTTTTTTATACTTTTATAAAATTTTAACCATAAGATCAAATGGTGCTTCTTAAATAAATAGGCTTAGTTTTTCTTGTTTTTAATTCACTTTATGCTGATAAAATTATTTGCAGTTTTTTTCCCCTCTGTTACCATGCTTATGGTAACAGAATGGAACAGAGTAAGAAACTACTAAAAAAACAAATTTATTTAAACATTGTTCTTGAAGGCTGCACATTCTCGTTTCATGTTCTTAGAACAAAATTAAAAATATGTATTTTTCTTTTTAAATATAAAATAGTAGTTTTTGTGGTGAGCTAGTTGCCATAAACATTAGGCTTTAATTTTCTCGAACAAAATGCTTCTTTAATTGTAGTCATTTATATTTATGAATCAATACTTCTTATTTATGGAAAAATAATGCAGCGTGAAATACCACTATTTTCGAATATTAATTTTTGTAAAAGCCTTTAATTCTTGCTTGGTCTGTTTCAAATTTTAGGATATTTTATAACACATGATAAAAATGTATTAAAGAAGAAAATATCATTATTTAAGTAGGAAATAATTTATAAGAAAGATACACCGCGTCAAATACTATTTTCAAATAGCAATTTCTGTAAAAATTGTTATTTCTTGGGTTAAAGAGTCATCCAATTGGCACGCGAATTTGTTAAAATTTGAAAATCTAAGGCGAGCTGTTAGAAATTGAAACACAGATTATAACATATGATAAAAATTTATAAAACCAATGCCACATGAAATACCAGTATTTTCGAATAGTAGTTTTTTGCAAATGTCTTAAATTCTGCCTTGATCTGTTTGAAACATTGGAACTTCATGATAGCTTGTAACACATAATAAAAAGTTATATAAAAAAAGCCTGGTCTAATCCCACTATTTTTTAATAGTATTTTTTGCAAAAATCTTAAATTCTTGCTTTAAAGCACCCCTACCTCGACTAATATATGATGAGATTTTTTTTTAAAACTAAGCAGTGCTTTTTCATAGCACATGATATAAATTTACAAAAGAGAATGCCCCGCCAAATACCACTATTTTCCAATAGTAATATTAGGAAAAATCTGAAATTCTTGCTGGATATGTTTGAAACATTAAGATCGTATACAATACATGATATAAACTTATAAAAAAATAGATGTCACATCAAATATCGCTCCACTATCAATCAGCGTTCCCTTCGGTTACTTTTTTTCCACTCTGTTACAGTCAATTTAAGCTGGTTTATGGCACTAAAAATTTTATCAATCATCATTTTGAATAATTATTTGTGTAACTTTACCTAATATTTTATTTATGTAATATTTTTTTATAATTTAACTGAAAAAATGTGAATGCACATTTAATTAAAACTTATGATTTTTCCAAAAAAGTAACAGAGAGGAAATCTTTTGTATTTTACAAAAATAAAAATAATCATAACAAAACAACAGTTAGAATTTTCTGAAAGTAGCAATCATGTAATTAAAGGAATTGTGATATTTACTGTTTTAGGTGTTTTATTTTTTTAAATAAAAAATTTTGACTGTTGGTAACAGAAGGGAAAATTTTACTGTTGCAAGTTCATACTTTATTTTTTATTTGACATTCCAAATCAAAAAGTGAACTGCTGTTTTCAGTTTTATATACAAGAAATGTTTTAATATCGTCTAATATTTTTATAAGTCGCATTTAAAAAAAAAATTTATTTGTGAAAAATTTCCCAAATGTACAAGTTTTTTGAAAATGACCCATATAACTACAGGGTGATTATAAAAAAACTATCCCGACATTTAGGCCCCTAACTATTATACCATTCACAGAAACTGACTGAAATTTTGGCAAAAGATATTTTTAGGTATGCGCTCAAGGGTGACATGGAATACATCAATGTCACTCAAACAGTTACGGTTACAGTGAAAAAATTTCGAAAAAATAAAATGGCAACACCCAGTTTTTTCTATTGGAATGTGATCTCCATTGTGAAAAACCCTAAATAGCATTGGAATGGCAATTGTAGAATGAAAATCACCGGAACTAGGCAAGGGAAAAGTAAAAAGGAATTTGCTGTGCACCAGAACATTAATGTTCGTTTCATTTACGTCACACGTCACACCATTTCTTCGGCTGACATCCCAGCCTGATTTTTTTCCCACAAAACGAGAAGAAGAAGCCAAGAAACGCAAATTTCGAGTTTACGTAAGACACAGTCATGCTTGCTGTCGTTACGCTTGGTGAAAGAAAAGACACTTCAAAATGCGAGCTGCGTATGCTGCCTTCTGCTATTTCAAACAAGATGCCACTTTCCGGAAAAGAACTTGGGGAAATCGTAAAGATTTATTACCTGAATGTACAGATGTCTCTGAGGCATTGCGTGTTTACCTCCGCATCCATGGATTATGGCGAGGACCGTGCACTGTCAAAGATGTACGGGACTTAATTCATAAATTTGAAGAAACTGGTTGCAGATGCGATCGACCTCGGTCTGGACGACCTTCCTTTCCTGTGGAAGCTGTTGCAGAATTTCATCAAACGATAAGCACAGTTCGTCCCTCAACTTCACGCGGTGTTTCGCGTGTTCTGAATATGTCGAATCCAACTGTATGGAAGATTCTGCGCTCCCGTATCCCGTTTCCGTATCTATTCCAGCACGTCCAGATGTTGGAAGCAGGAGATTATCAATTACGGCTGGATTTTGCAAATCAATTCCTTATCCGGTACGATGAACATAGCAGCTGGCCTTTACGCATTCTGTGGAGAGATGAGGCGCATTTTTCGTTAACTAGTAACGGGATTTAAAAAAATTGTGTGCACTGGGCAGAGAATAATCCACATGATGTGCTTGTCCGTCCATTACACGAGGAAAAAGTGAGGGTGTGCTGTGGTATAACGAGTACGTTCATCCTCGGCTCTTACTTTTTTGAAGAGGTTATTGCCGGTAATTTACAAACGTTTACAGTAACGAGTGATCGCTATCTGGACATGTTAACTCGTTACGCGATTCCCGCATTGCAACGGCAAAATGCTATATCTAAAGTTGTGTGGATGCAAGATGGTGCTCCTCCACAAGTCGAGTCTTCTGTCAAACGTGTCTTAAGTCAACAGTTTGGTGACAAAGTTATCTCCCGTCATTTCGCGTTTCCTTGGCCACCAACGTCTAGTGATCTGACACCAATGGATTTCTGGCTGTGAGGTTATCTGAAATCCAAAGTGTATCAATTTCGCCCTCAAACTGCATCTGATTTGAAAGATGCCAACAGAACTCCGATTCAGGAGATTCTTATTGCCAAGGTACGTATTGCAGTGCTATCCACCATCTTCCGCATGCAAAGCCTCATCGTGTGTGAAGGAGTTCATGTGGAAAATTTGTGAAACACAATAAAATGCTTTATTTTATGCTGCTTCTCTGTCCTTATCGGTTGTCGTCACTTTTACTCTATCTACCGCCGCTGATATTCATGCTGTATTTGCCGTTCCAACGCTATATGGGGTTTTTCACAATGGAGATCACATTCCAATACAAAAAACACTGAGTGTTGCTATTTGATTTTTACGAAATTTTCTCACTGTAACCGTAACTGTTCGAGTGACTGCTGTTTTCAACATCATTCTTGAGCGCATACCTCAAAATATCTTCCCCAAAATTTCATTCAGTTTCTGTGAATGGTATGATAGGAACCCAAATGTCGTGATAGTTTTTTTATAATCACCCTGTATTTTTATCAATTATTTCACATTTGAAGGGAAATCCACGATTTCTACCTATCATCATAGGACATTTGTTTACATTATTAATGTTTTGGGTTTTGTTTATATGACGAAACCCTATTCGTCAATGTCCTCTGTCTGTCTGTCACAGAGTCCGTACACAAAAACTATACAAGTCAGAGCATTCAAATTTTGCGTACTCACCGCTGAATACCCCTTGTCACACAACAAATTATAGAAGTTTGAAAAAGATAATTATTTTAATTGAAATATTTATTTTAATATCATCGGTCCATTTTTGTTGTTGTTTTCTCATCTAATTGTTGCCAGTTTAAGAGATATAAAAATTTTTACGTATCTAACATAAATTAATGGATTAAATGAATTACATGATAAGCATGTATTTGTGTTTATTTTTGTAATTATTTCAAGAATTGTTTTAACTTCTTTCTCGATCTTGTTTGTTTTTTCTTGGGTTTTGGATCACTCGGGACAACAGCTCACTTGCTGTAGGTCTAAAAAACCCCTCTAAACCAAAACCAGAATTCTATTTTTTGCCACAGCAAACCACGTAAAGCGGAAAGAAGATAACTTTTTTTACTAGGATTTGATAATCGCAATTTTTTAGTTATTGATTATACAAATTTGGCACTTCCGCATGCGGATGTTATTTGATGTGCTAATTCATAAAATCTATAAAAAAAAGCGAGACCGCAATTTTCCAATATACAAAATAAATAAATAAATAAATAAAAATAAAAATAAAAATTAACTTATAGAAAAGATACTTTTTTTCACAGACAATTATTGGCAGTTTATTAAAATTATGAAAACTAAATGATCGCGTTTACACTTTGGAGTTGTTTATAACACATAATATAAATTGTATAAATTTAAGATAAATTGAATTTTTGTTAGGGGAAGGGAATTGTTGTCTTTTTTCTTTAGATAAGCATGTTTATTTCAATTTGAATGCGTTTCTTTTACTAAGCACGAATATAAATATTATTTCTTAACATTAAATATTTGACAGTGAAAAATTCAGGGGGAGGAGAGGGTAGTCCGAAGAGGGGCTTTTTTCTAAATTTTGTTATGTTTGGGATAATTAAAGAATCAGTCGCTTTAAACTTTGACATATATTTTATTACACGTGATACGAATGGGGATAATGTATTTTAAAGGAGATATTAAACGAAACCCTCTGTACGAGCTGTGATCACACTTACCCACTTGTTTAATTATCCCTTAAATTGCAACCGTGACATTTTTGGTTTAATAAATAATTCCCTCGTAAATTAATACCATTTTACCAGTTTTTACTTAAATTTTGAAAACAGTCTTAAACGTACTTATGAGATTAATGATTAAGTTATGAAAAATTGAAAATTATATTTCCATTAGTAAATGATTGCCATACTTACATACCATTTCCTGATTTTGCTACAAATCTTTCTCTTTTATTAAAGATGTTTCTCACGCGTATATTTGTAAAAAAAGACATAATGGGAAGTTAAAAATTATTGTTTTGGTTTTCATAAATGTTCATAATTTGTATGAAGTGTATATTATACATATACACACATGTAAGTCGCCAAGCAATTTCACATACTGCACTTCAGTACAAACCATTTGGAAACGTATAGACAGTGATATAGATTTTAACACAGGACTTAAAATACGCACTTCTATATCCATTCTTATTATGTGATATCACTTCTTTTTCTCATTGGCGTCTTAGACTTGTGACTTGGCTGGATCATTTACAAACAGTTGCTTTTGATGATATTATCACTCCATTTGTAACGTGCATCATTTACACTTATTTACTGCTGAAGTGTTTTTCTAAGTGATAATTACTCTGGGATCAATCCATTTCAAGTGGTCCAGCACTGGTCGCTCGACAAATTTTAAAAAATCTGAAATTTTTTGTACAACAACAATAACATGATGGAAGTTCAAAATGACCGTTATTTATATTTTAATACTTTTTGTTCGTACATGGGGGGTCATCATTGTTTCATCGTGTGCAGCGATTTTCTCAGACACTAGGATACACAAAATTGTAAATATCTCGTCTTTTGTTTTCCCAATTGAAATGGGATTTGCAGCATTTTGTTCAGAATACAATAGACTAAATATAAAGTGGTAGGAAAGTTTTGAAAAATAAATTTTTACAAGTGAAATTTTAACACAAAATTTAAGATTTTTTTCAAAATCTATACGTTTGCAAGAGGAGATTTTCCATGCAAGGGAAACTGTCAACCTTACACAATTTTTTCTACAAATAGATCAAAAGTGCGTGTACTCATACACCAAGTCCCAGATCTGGGAGTTGATTTCTCTTTGCAAAACAAATTCCGAAATTCGTTAAAAATTTCAAAAATTGCACTTTTTAGGCTTTGATATCTCTGGTGGGGCACGAGATAAAAATCTGAAATTCTGGCCTTTAATAGTATTATGTAGTAGTGTCATGTGCAAAAAATTTCAAGAAGGAGATTTGACTACAAGTTGAGATATGACATGGACAATATGTGAAAACAATACTGCCAAACTATTGTAACCTACTATGTAATTGTTCGTACCTCCAAAATTTTAAATTAATTATTTATGGTACAAAGTTAAATTTTAATTACAAATATCTTCTTCAAATGCTTCTGTGTAAATTAAATAATTCAGAATGTATGCTGTACCAATACACTATTTGTCCAGATAAACAAACCTATTAGAAATGCTATTGCACAATTTTACTCAAAACACATTTCAGGAAAAGTAAATTACAGACAATGGGTTGCAACTGATCGAGTTGACATGGTTTCAATTATTAAACCTAGAGAATTTCATACAAGTTAACAAGCGATGACAAGACTTGTGTGGCTTCAAATAAAATTTTGAGAAAGAACAGCCTAATGGACCGACAACAGTAACTGGTCGAACTCATAACATCTCTCGTAAATATTGTCAAGCTCTTTGTTGAGCATATATAGTATCTTTGTAAATTAAATGTTTATTATTTAACTGTTTTCAACAAACGATATTCTCTGTGTAAATATTGTAATAAAAGAGACTAATCTCATTTCTCCTAATGTACTCGTAATAGCAATTCTTAACATTATTTTTATCACCGTATCTCAGCTTATAGTCAAATCTCCTTCTTGAAATTTTTTGTGCATAACACTACCATAAAACACTATCAAAAGCCAGAATTCCAGATTTTTATCTCGCGCCACACAAAAGATATCAAACTTCAATGTGAGGAAATAGCTACATCCGATGGAACAAAGATGGCCACCATGCTCAAACGAAAAATATTAAAAT
Source organism: Maratus speculifer (assembly GCA_964019185.1). NCBI lineage: Eukaryota > Metazoa > Arthropoda > Arachnida > Araneae > Salticidae > Maratus > Maratus speculifer. Next base: position 119,328,657 of record OZ025298.1, read on the forward strand.
TAAAATAATAGTATTTTTGAACTTCCCTCATATTAGGGTTGTTGTACGAAGAAATTCAGATTTTTTAAAAACTGTCAATCAACCAAAATATTTTCGGGGCCATTGAAATGGACGAATAGCATTTCCAGTATGTTTTGTTCATCTTGACAAATAGTGCATTGGCTAATCACGATTTAAATAAAATTTGAAGATTATTTTTGTAACTTTGCATTATCAACCATTAGTTTAATATTTTGTAGGTATGAACAAACACACAGTAGGTTACAATAGTTTGGCAATATTGTTTTCACATATTGTCCATGTCATATCTCAGCTTGTAGTCAAATCTCCTTCTTGAAATTTTTTGTACATAACACTATTACACAATACTATTAAAGGCCAGAATTTCAGATTTTTATCTCGTGCCCCACCAGAGATATCAAAGCCTAAAAAGTGTGATTTTTGAAATTTTCGACGAATTTCGGAATTTTTTTCGCAAAGAGAAATCAGCTCTCAGAACTGAGGCTTGGTGTATGAGTATACGCACTTTTGACCTGTTTGGGGGAAAAAATGTGTAAGGTTGACAGTCTTGTTGAACAATTAATTACATAGTAGTTTACAATAGTTTGGCAGTATTGTTTTCACGTATTGTCCATGTCATATCTCAGCTTGTAGTCAAATCTCCTCCTTGAAAGTTTTTGTACATAACACTACAACACAATACTATAAAAGGCCAGAATTTCAGATTTTTATCTCATGCACCACCAGAGATATCAAAGCCTAAAAATTGCGATTTTTGAAATTTTTGACGAATTTCGGAATTTTTTTCGCAAAGAGAAATCAACTCCCAGATCTGGGACTTGGTGTGTGAGTACACGCACTATTGACGTATTTGTAGAAAAAATTGTGTAAGGGTGACAGTTTTCCTTACATGAATCATTTCCTCTTGCAGACGGATAGATTTTGGAAAAAATCTTAAATTTTGTGCTAAAATTTCACCTGTAAAAATTTATTTTTCAAAATTATTCTACAACCGTACATTTAGCCTGTTTTATTCTGAACAAAATGCTGCAAACCTCATTTCAATTGAGAAAACAGAAGACATATTTACAATTTTGTGTATCCTAGTATCTGAGAAAATCGCTGAACACGATGAAACAAAGATGGCCGCCATGCACAATAAAAAAATAGTAAAATTAAAATAACGGTCATTTTGAACTTCCGTCATGTTAGGGTTGTTGTACAAAAAATTTCATATTTTATAATGGTCGAGCGACCAAAAAATATTTTCTGGACCACTTGAAATGGATTGACCTTTTGTGACTTATTAAATTACTTACATTGTCTTTTTCAGTATGATGTATTTTTTGGCTACTTGGTTACACTAGAATCTTTTCATAATGTCATGTTTCCACTATCTAATTTCGCCTCATAATTGAATAGGATATTTCATGATGATTATAGTCCGCAGCCCCCACACACGACGTTTAAAAACGTTGCAATTTCACGCAAAAAACAATTCATTTACTTTTTATGTAAATTTTGTGTCCTATTCTTCAGAATTCGCTATCTTTCCTTATATACCGGAATGCAAAGTGATAGGAAAAGTCATGTAATTGACTCAATAAAAAATATAATTATATTAATCCTCATATATATAGTCCTCATATTTATAGTATAATATTAAATACTTAATTTTAACATAAAGAAAACACACTAAAATTATTTTTATAAATATAATATAATACATTGCATTTTACTTGATATGCAGTGGGAGCAAAATTTTAAAAACGAAACAGATTTTTCTACATTACAGAGATATTAAATGTCAATTAGGCTTCTTTTGTATTAAATAATTTTAATGCAACATTGTAGTATAGAGTTTACATAGTTTTGAATTTCTTGAGGTGACAAAACACTTCATGAACTACATGGCCAAAGATGACCGCACACTTGCGATTTTAGACATTTTGTAAATATCTGGACAAATACATGAGGAAATATCCTGAAACTCTCAGCTTGTAAATATAATAGTATAGGTTTATACGTTTCCGTGAAATATTTTTCTGAAACTCTATAGGTACAATCAACAAATTGAAAAAAAAAAAACCTAATAACTTTTGGCTAAACTTATGTAGCAAAAGCGCTGTAACTGTAGATTATGATTAAGTGGCTTATTGTTATATACTATGTTCATTTTATATGGATAACATGTATAATAGTAGAGAAATTAAGATTTTTATAAGAACATTCACAAAAGTTTTTTTGCTCATAATTTGCAGAGTTCTCTATAAAATAATGTTCTATTCTGAAAATATAACAAACAACACTGTACGCAATACCCTGTAATCAAAATTAAAAATAATAAAAATTGTATGAAAAATGAGCAGGTTTACTAAATATTTTTTCATTGCGTATGCGTGAACGATATCAAAATTCCATTTGCATGTTGTGTTAGCTAAATGTACAGAGCAACTACTGTAAATATTTCAAAAGCATAGCTTGAAAATTCTGAAAGTGATCGTTTATAGAATCATCTCAAAATCCGTTTTTCACAAAGTGAGGCAAAAAAGATGAGAGGTTGTATCCATGTATGCATTGATTAATGGCAATTTAGAATACACAATATGGTACGTACTACTACATTTGGATAAAACCCCTGATTTTTAACACTTTCCAACAAAGTTGAAATGTGGTGTTTTTGGATTCGGTTTGTTTAGCCGTCTGGCCGCGCTCTAACTCCCGTAAATATACCCAGATTGCTATGAAATTTCTACATGTTATTGATGTTTACCCTACTGCGAATCCTATTGAAAATAAAGTTTCTCCTATGATTAGTTTATTTACAGGGATTCTCAAAATTTTTCCAATTCATTACGGCCTATGGGGAAAAATCGTTTCAAATGAATTTTAAAGGTGTTACACCGTGTCAAATATATACAAATTTACATAGATTCGCAGAGTGCACTAAAATATATATTCTGTAAAATATGTAATGATAATAATAATTACTATTCATTTAGAGGGCCACTCAAAATAATTCCATTACACAATAATAAAGGGGGGAATTTTTTGCGACATATTTTAATTATATTAAACGATTTCAAGTATCATAAAATTGATATACGTCACTGAGACTTTATATTTAACGCATAATATGAAGTGCAAGGCATTTATAGAAACACATAGAATATTTCAAAGCTTATATTCTTATCCGAAGTGCTGTATATTATCGATGATAAATGGTAGAAGGATAAAATACATTTTCAATTATGATATGCGTTTTTAAGTTTTACTAAATGTCTGTAAATTATATGGTGTGTATATATATTATAGTTGATATACAATAGGGTGGTGCGAAAAAACAAAAGTTTTTATTTCCGAATAGCGGAACCGGACATTATCTTCCGATCGCGCAAACCACCTAAAAATTCAAAAAAATTGAAAAATTTCGATTTTTTCAGAATTTTTTAAAAATATTACATATATATATATTTTATCACTATAGTGAAAAATATTTACATATTGTACTTTTTAATAATAATAAAAAAATAAATTGCGTTTAGAGAATATCTTCCGATCGCGCAAGCTCATTAAAAATCGGGAAAAATTCAATTTTCAGTGATTTTTGATGCATTAAGAAAATAATTAAATAAGTTCCATTTGCGGTCTCATGTTAAAATTTAAATGTAAATTAATACTATTGTGCATGTTATGCTATTTTTGAACAACCGAGATCTTACCACGACGAGATCGCTGCAGGGCGAAAAGGTTTAGTAGTTCGCGCAACTCCTGTTAGCCACGTTGCGAAACAGCGTTGAAGTCACCCTATGTGTCCACATCCTTTTCTCTCCCCGACCTCGTCCACTTCCACAGTGCGCCATTTCGTATCAGTGAGCCCGTGAACGAATTTCGTTTGTTAATTAGATGTATTATGTTATTTAAAATACATTAACATGTGACTGGCACACGGATCTCATACGTCGTTCACAAAGAAGACAATCTTTTCATTGTCCTATATTTTGTCATTCCCAAGAGATTTTTTGCCAAATATTCTTCACGAATATAGTGCCTGTACGAGAAGCTAAAGAAAATCCTTTAAAAGAATTTAAATACTTCTAAAATCGTTAAAAATACTTCTAGACCTTTTCCAATAAATGCGCCCATATAACACGCAATGATATGTAGAATGATACATGTATGAAGATGGTTTATAGTAATTTTAAACAGTGTATGTTGTCCATCGTGATATTTGTCTCAGGACTGAGGAGGATAACTAAATAATCGCCCTTTTTTCCAACAAAATGTATGTCATATTGTTCTTCTGATTCCACTTGACTTTGCCGTAATTTTTTTTTTCTGATTGTTTTCTTCTAACTTTGTATAGGTCAATAACTTGAAAAGCATCTGTTTTAGTTATTACAGGAATATCTTCTAGTACACTCAACGCTTTAGCAGCACCTGCAATGTCAGATACACCACTGCGATCGCAATGTAAAGATGTAGATTGTAACTCCACTTTCATTTGCCATAGTAATTTCTTCTTCTTAAATCTGATAGGCTGTATCCGACATGGTAATGATATTTTACATATACCTACATTAGCATTAAAATTCTCATGTATTTCATCTAAATGCTCAAGGTCTTTTATTTTCGCTTCAACAAATTTGGAAGGTTGCCTTTTCAATATATAGTTTCGTCTTCCAAGTCTTATACTCAGTTTTTTTCTTTTTTTAAAACTATAGTACCAATTTTTCCCGTTCCGTCCTTTCTATGGAGGTAGATGCTCAATGACTGAAATTTTGTTGTGTTTTTGAGACGTACAATTATTCTCAATTAGACACTCCTTCAGATCTGGTAACTTTTTAAAAGAGCAATATAAATTCATTACACGTTTGCAGGCTGAAATATCACACAGTTGAGTTTCTTGTTTTTTAAATTCATCAAACTTTTTTATAAGGTTTGGCTATTTCTTGTCTCGAATATAAGATTTCGTTAGTTTAGAATATTATCGTAGTAGGCATTAATTAGCTAAATGATTCTACAATCAAACACTTTTGGTATTGATGCCTTCTAATAAATATATTTTATTTTTTGTGCCACTGTATTTCTGACAAATGAGAAACTCACTTTAATGATGTTGAATTTACTTGCTAATAGAGACCGCTCCTCAAGGTAGCATTGAAGAACATCTTCGTGTATTGGAAGAATATTTGGCAGAAAATCTCTTGGATAACCAAATATAGGACAATGAAAAGATTGTCTAGTAATTTTTTTTTTTGTCAACGACGCATCCAGATCCGTGTCCCTGCCACATGTTAATGTATTTTTAATAACACAATACATCCAATTAACAAACGAAATTCGTTCACGGGCTCTCTGATACGATATGGCGCTCTGTGCAAGTGGACGAAGTTGGGGACAGAAGCATGTGGACACGTAAGGAGACTTCAACGATTTTTCGCAACGTGGCTAACAGGATGCGCGGGAAACTCTAAACCTTGAAGAACTACTAAACCTTGCAGCGATCTCGTTGTGGTAAGATCTCAGTTGTTCAAAACAGCATAACATGCTCAATAGTATTAATTTACATTTAAATTTTAACATGAGACTGCAAACTTAGCTTATTTAATTATTTTCTTAATATATCAAAAATCACTGAAAATTGAATTTTTCCAGATTTTAATGAGCTTGCGCGATCGGAAGATATTCTCTAAACGCAATTTTTTTTTTTTTTGTCATTATTACACAGTACAATATGCAAATATTTATCACTACAGTGACAAAATATGTGTATATGTAATATTTAAAAAAAAAATTGAAAAAATCGGAATTTTTCAATTTTTTTTGAATTTTTAGGTGGTTTGCGCGTTCGGAAGATAATGTCCGATTTCAAAATTTTTTTTTAGTTTTTCTTGTATTTACCAATCGCAATTTTTCCGCACTATAGCGATTCTTAAATAAAAACTTTTGTTTTTTCGCACCACCCTAATATACAAGGTTAGACAAAAGAGCTCATAAAGGTTACTGAATGTGAGGGTAGTTAAATTAAAGGTGGTTTTAAAATAAGTTATCGCTTTTACGTTGAACTGCTTGTTTACTAAGAAGTGTTTGTAGAATATAGATAAAATGATATACAGAATCACGCAAAGAATTAGCTTCTTGGCCACACATAAATGATAATTTCTGGAAATGTGATTTAAGTAGTTTTAAGAGTGTTTTTGTTTGAACTAAATTTTAACAAAATACTGGCGTGTAATAAAGATTTTAGGTAAATTACAGGGCTGAACAAAGTTATTCAAATATTTTTCATATATTAGTATAAAGTGCTGAAAGAGATATTTTAACCACTTATGAATTTTCTTGCTAAACTAAATTTTCCTATTATATAGTGTATATATATCAACCGACAGATCAAATACAGGGCTGTTCAAAAGTATTGGAATATATAGTTGGCTATAGTCTGGAGCATCTTATTTCCCTAAATAAACAAAAATTTGTCAAAAATTTCAGGAAGTGTTGGAAAGTGTTTTATAATCTATGCTTGTCCCATTTTTTTTCTTACTTATTTCGCTTCATTTTGGGAATTTTCGCTTTATTTTGAGTTGATTCTTTAGACGATCACTTTCAAAATTTTCAAGCTATGTTTTTTAAAGTTTTACAGAAGTTGTTCTATACACTTAGCTAACACAATATGCAAGTGAAATTTTGATATTTTTGACGCATGAGTAATGAAAAACTATATACTAAACCTGCTCATTTTTCATACAAGTTTTAATATTTTTTAACTCTGATGACAGGGCATTGTGTACACTATCGTTTGTCATAATTATAGAAAAGAACATTATTTTATACTAAGAATTCTGCTAATTATAAGCAAAAAACTTGAAAAAATTTGGGAGTGTTTTTATAAAAATCTTAATTTCTCTACGAGTATACATGCTATCCACATAAAAATAAACACATATATTACAATAATCCACGTAATCATAATCTACAATTTAATTGCTTTTGCTACATTAGTTTTGACAAGGTTACCCAAAAGGTATTCGTTATTTTTCAATTTGTTAACGATCCCCTATAGTGTTTCGGGAAAAAGTCTTAACAGAAATGTGTGACCTGTACTATTATGTTTACATACTTAGAGTTTCAGAATAATTCCTCATGTATTTTTCTGGATATTTAACAAAATGTCTAAAATCGCAAGTGACCGGTCATCTTTTGCCATATACTGTATCTTCGAAATTTCAGGTTTTCAACCATCTTTTATCATATTTATATCCTATAAAAATACAAACATTATTCATAGGATTTGGGTTCGGACCATTGGCTGGCCAATGAAGTTTGAGAGTCTTATATATATTCAAACCACTTTTTTGTGCATTTTTCTGAGTGAATTTAGGCATTGGCTTGTTGAAAATTTCGTAAAAGTTGATAATGCTTGCACTCAAGTTCAACAAACGGCATTCTAACATGCGTTATTATTATTTATTACATTATTTATTATTAAAAAAATTGATATATTATTAAAAGATGTTGGATGCATCATAAGATTAAAACCAAAGATTAAACCCAACATAAGATTAAAACCAAAGATTAAAACCAACACCAGCTAAATTTACAAAAAAATATACAGTTTACTAGTGAACTATAGCACTGAAATGATTTAGTGTACTATTGAAACGGACTATAAACTACTAAAAAGATTCAGTTAAGAAATAAAAAGACTGTATTCAATAAACTTTGGAAAAGACTTTTTTATATATTTAAAGACTTTTTTCGTTTGAAGGACTTTATTTATTAGAAGGACTGCATCTAAGAAATTTAATTTTTGAATAAAATAAAATAAAATAAAATATACTATTCATTAAGTTATTGTAAATATTTAAACTTCCATGAGAAAGAGTTTTTATTGTCTATTTTTTATCTCTTGCTTATTAATATTTATAACAAATTTACTGTTATTGTAAGTATTATCTCCTATGCACTTACAAATTGTAAGTGATATTGTAACATTATTGTATTTCTTTCAGAAAAATGCTCCTACCTAATCATAATTCTATTTAGCTTTATCTTAACTGTTTTTTAACTGCTATTATTTTTTATATTGCGTTAAATTTCTTTTTCTCCCATCTCTTAGCTTCCTGGGTTTGACAGTTTGATTCCAAAATTTAACTTTTCTAGGTTATTAGATTTCTGTTGTCTGAACTTGTAGTTTTATTTAACTATAACTTTCATACAAAGTTTTGAGGAGGGGGGGGGGTAATATTAATTTTTTTTTTTTTTTTTGCTAAAATTAACCTTTATACTATTTCCTTTTAACAATATTCCGTACTTAGTTCAACTTATTAAATTAAAATCCTGTTACTAGATCTAATATATTAATCTTTACGGAAACGATATAAATTCTTAATTCGCCTTAAAAAACATTTATTCCAATATGCGTAAATTTAAAAAGATGACTCTGAATTTAAAATATCCTTAATTAAACTTTATTTCTTAATATTCCAAATAAAACTTATTTTTTCTATATTTTTATCAACCCTTTTTAAGAAAGTCTTATTAATTTTTTTTCAAAACCATACCTTTAAAAAAATATCAATATTTTTTTTCTCTCCTTCAAGTTTGATATTTGTTCATATCAATAAATGAATTTCTTTTCTTTTTCTCTTAAAATTAATCGTCTGTAAAAATATCGTCTGCCTAATATATTCGAAATTCCTAATTTGATTATAAATTACTTAAACAATAATATTTTTAAGATAAAATTAATCGTCTGGGTGAAATAAAAATCTCGACGCTGGACATGAATTATGTTTACATGGAAAAATGATGGTTAGAGAGTAGGGAACTTTCTAGAAGTTTGTTTTTAAATTTAAGAAGGAAGCCTGGAATGTTAAGGGATGTTCTTTGCTTGTTCTTCGATGAGTACGTTAAGGACGGTTTGCGGAAGTAATGATGGAATATTCTTTTCGATGTTTCGGTTCAAGGCGACTTGCAAAGGGAGCATTTCCCTGTATATATATGTCAAAAGTTTAATAAACTAACTTGCAGCACTCAATATGTAATTTAATAAATCTTCTACATTTATTTATTTATGTTGTTTTTTCCCTCGCTTGCCACGGGTGTGGGTTTTTTTTAAGAAAGGGAACCAGTGAAGATAATTCGAGTTTCTCCTTAAAACGTGATATATATATATATATATATATATATATATATATATATATATATATATATATATATATATATATTTACAAAATAAAACCCGCGAAAATTTTGACAAAATCAATAAAAATCAGATTGTTTCATTGCAGTTTTGCACCACCGGGGCGCTTTATAGCTTCTGACAAACCAAATATGTATTCTTTAAGCTAAAAATTTCTTACAAGCTATTGTGTAATCTGTATGAAAATGATACGGGATTTAGCTATTTCAAATACGCCGGAAACTGCAAATCTGTTCATGGAGACTATATATTTTCTACGTTAAAAATATCTAAATGTCAGTATTTTAATGCAATCTTTTTAGAGCACATCAATAAAACAGATTTATATTGCTTAAATTTTTTTTGAAAAGTTCGGATGGATAGAAATATTTTTCTTTTTTACAAAAAGAAAAAAAAATTGCGAAAATGTCTACGAAATCACTTAAAACCCTGGTGTTTGCTGTACGTTCGCTTTCAGTACGCTCAGATTCCAAAAATCAAACTAACATAGCAGAAAATAAAATACCATACAACATATGCTTTCTATTCAATATCTTTTTGCAATTTTTCCATCTAAAAATATAAATTCTGACAAAATGGACTTAAAGATATAAAATCATCAAATTTCTGGTTTATTTAAGGAAAACAGATAACACATTTGAAAACTAAATCAACTGAATAATATCACTGGTCCGGGCTGCGGCGGACAGGTCAGCTAGTAATAATAATACCCAACAAAAGTCACGTTTTGTTTAATTTCACGAAGCAATATTTCATAAGACAAGTATTTGAAAGTATCAATATTTTTTACATTATTTTTGCATCTTTATTAAGCAAAACAGTTGTTTTGCTTTTTGTTGCATTTTAATTTTAGATTTGTAAATTCAGCCAAATTCCATAAATTGTTTTTAAATTACAAACACATTAAAAATAATACTAATACTACTTACTTCTCAAGTTTCATTTGGTTCAATTTTCAGCCATTCAAATTCGAATAAAACATTATATAACGAATTTTACAATTAATTTTATTTGTTTACAATTCCATTTTGCCCCTTTACAAAAAAAGTTGTACAACACAATCATTTTAAAATGCTTACTGTCATCTGCGTAAACGAATTCACATAAGAATAAAATGTATATTTGAATTCTTAACACAGAAAAAATACTTTTATGATTTAATGTAAATAATTGAATTTTCACAAATTATAAAATATAAAAAATATGCTATAATTTTCATTAAAAAAAGTATTTTAAAAATTTTATAAAATAAATCGTGAAACTATTATATCATTAAAAGGAATGAGCACCAAAATATGCGCCATTTTCAATCAATCTTAACAAAGTATTCCATTAAAATGCATGTTTCTCTCTTAAATAACATACATTTTTAATATAATAAAAATTCTTTTACGCTTTGAAGCAGAAATTCTGCAGTTATATTTTATATTTAAAATATTTTGTCTTCGCAAAGTGCAGATATATAAGTTCCTTTCCTTAATTAAATAATTTGTTAAAAAATGAAAAACTTTGATGCAATGATAATACTTCAAGTACTTAATTATTCATGACTTTATTCAAGTTTATTGACTCAATAATTTTAATTTACTGCAAGAAATACGTAGGTTTTACTATCGTTTGCAAAAAAGAATTAGTATAATGAAAAAATATAGCCAAAAAAATAATAAAACATTTTTTTTTATTATCAGTCGATAAAAAAAAATAATATTTTCAGAATATGCAGATCATGTTTGATTTTTATCATGTCCAAAATATTTCTTTCCTTAATTAAATAAAAAAACAGTTTTTGCGATAGTTTATAAAAATATTACATGAAATCTCGTATGAAAATTACGTATATAATGAAAATGTATTATATTTATTTAATTAATCATGAGTATCTATAATTACTAGCTCGATGATTTACTTTTTCTTCTGAAATACATGTTTCATTTTTTTATTTGCAAAAAAAGTCCGTAATTGAAAAACATGTAAATAAATAAATTAAAATTTTAAGATTATTCTCAAAAAACATATTGTACAAATTTACAGATCATAATTTATTTCCATGTTTAATTTAAAGTCAAAATACTGAATAGTATTTTTGTAAAGTGTACGATAAAATGTAATTTGTGTAGACTAGTAGAGAATTGGCGGAGCGAATCTTAATAATAATAATACCAATAATAATTGTAATACAATATTATAATTGTATATTAATATTATAATTTATAATACATATCTCTCAAAAAAAAAAAAAAAAAAAACAGACCGGTGATGTTTGCCCAAAATTGGTTATTTAAAAACAGTGGAAGAACTTAATAAGACATGATACATGGAATAAGTGTAAGTTTTATGTAATAAAAGAAGGCACAAGCAGATTGAAATAGACCTTCTTTTTCCCGACTGAAGATTCAGTAGGAATGTAAAATGAAACAGTGGTGAAATAAGATAAGAATTAAGATTTTGTTGTTAAATAATCATGGCATTTATTTAGAAAAAGTAATTTTTATTTTTATTTTTCTGTCGAGAACAGATATATCTGAGACATATCTGAATCCTTGTGGTATCCGCATTTTATTTGTTTTACGACTGGTCCAGGAATAGTAATGCTTGATCCAAAGCGTATTTAATATATGACTCTGTTATTACATAAGCCACGTTTTTGATCATCATAAAAGCGAAGTTTTTACTGCTTTTTATTAACTCGATGGGAAACATTCAAACATTTCGCCTTGGGCAAAGAATGCTCGCATTTCACTTTTTTTAAGAAATTTTTTACATTTAGAAGAATTTGTATTTGAATTTCGAAATTGAAATGTCGCTGTTCATAAAGAAAGTAAAAAAGTTACAAAATGGTTAGATACCAATTAACAGCTATGGAAAAAATCAAATCCAAAGTGGTCTGATTACATCCACCAATTACAAAATGTGCGACGATCACGAAAGATGAAACAATCTAATGTTGAAGCAATTTATTGGAAAAAAACATGCATATGTATTAAATATAGAAATTATTTATTAAAATTTTCTAGTCTCTTGATCCTATATGTTACAATAAAATAAATCTCTCTCCCCTTGAGAGTAAAACAGTAAAAATTTTATTTTTCTACAAACAAAATTTCAGCTAGTTACAATACTTTAAATTAAAATAATAATAATAATAATAATGCGCGCAGCTCCAAAAAGGCAGAACAATTTCTAAATATAACTTATAAGGCCACAATACAGAAGAATTTCAGCTTTTTTAGTGAGCGGTGATTTTTTTTCTGTAAAATTAGTAAGTTGCAGTTTATATAAGATATGTAATTTTCTTTTTTTCCTTCTTTCAGAAGCAGAATGCCTACTATCCAATACATTGTTTTACAAATTAAAATTCTTAAATCTAATAAAAAAAATATTTTTTTTAAATTATTTGTTTAAAGCTGATGAAAATTGTTCTTTAACAGTAAGAAGCAGAAATGAAAATAAAGAATTAAAATATTTCATCACTTTCAAATGAATAAGAGAACATATTTTAGAAAATGAAGAAAAACTAAAGAGGCATTCTGTTGTAATGGAATATTTCCTCCCAATTCAAGATTTGCATGATTTCGATTCTGCAAATCTTTGTTTCAGAGACGATTTCTAGTGACGATGGAAAAAGATTTCTTATGTGTAATATCTGATGAAATTATCTAGTGTTTATGCTTGTATAATTTATGATAGTATAGTTAAAAATTCGTTTTGTATTAGGTTTATTTATAGGGAAAATTCCAAGAAAACTTTCGAAATGATAATAAAATGTAAATCACAGAAAGCTCTCAAACTCCAAGCTATGGATAAGATTTATAAATATTATTTTTAGAAACATATCTGAAAATTAGACTTACCGTCTTATTTCATATCTTATTATAATACGTACTTGGTAAACCAAGCATCTTTCGACCTTTTGTTTTTACGACAGTATTACATTGAAACATTTTTATTTATTTATTATTTAAATGTGTTTTTTACACGAAATTGTCATTTCTACTATCTAAAATTATTGCCGAAACGTCAGTGAAGGCTTACATTGGAGACACGAAATTTTTTTGTGCCTGTCTATCTGTCTGTCAGTCTGTCAGTCTGTCTGTTCCGCGATAACTTCCGTAAAAAGCATCCGATTGGCTTGAAATTAAGTGGGTATGTTAGTGAGGCACTGGGATTAAGCTGTATAGTTTTTTGTAAGGTTTGATTCATTCGTTCAGAAAATATAGAATATTTTATTTTGCGCAATAATGCTTTTCTATGGCAAATCCAATGATTTTTATTTTTTTTTTTCTTGAGAGAAAATGTCACATTTCATTAATGGAATTCAATGATAAAGGGATACTGAAATTTACCGGTTAAATTATTCGTATTATTTTGAAATTTTGTCTACACATTTGTCAGATTTTTTAAAATTATTACTGTAAATTTTAGAGATTTTTTATAAATGTGTTCCTTTAATATAAACTAATTTGTTTTAGAGAATTACTTATTTCAAATGTATTTATTTCATTTTCTTTATTTTCTCTTAATGGTTGCTCAGCAACCATGCATCATAATGCTTATTTTTATAATGTTATAAATTTGAATGCGTGTACGAAAATTTAAATGAAGTTTACGTCAAAACTGATGAATTAATATGTTTGTATCTTTGTGTATAACTATAACATAGTCCAGAAAAGAATATAGGCTATGTTTTATTAATTTTATTTACATATTTTCCTTAATAATTCAAAATTTATTTCTTTTTCATGCAGAATTAATAGCGATTTGTTAGATAAAACTTAAACAATTTCCTTTATCGTTGATATAAAAAAATAATAATAAAAACAAAATATGGAATAATTTTTCAACGGCAATAAGTTTCAATTGAGCAATTTCCATTCGAAAAATTAAACTAAGAAAAAACAAATATGACGTCAGAATTAAAATAAAAATAAATATAGTACTTTGTTAAATATTAAACACGGAAATTTGTTTCGTTAATAAGAATTTTTCTGACAAAAATGGGGGCATAATTAGAAGTAAAAGAAATAAAAAATAATTATATTTTTAACTATTATTTCACCTGATAAAATTTGACGTCATAATTGAAATAAAACAGGTATTTTATAGTAGTCGTAAAAAATATTAGAAACATGGATAGCAGTAACTCATGAATAATGACGTCATTGCCGAAACTTCAGTGAAGGCTTATTTTGGCGACACAAAATTTATTGTTTTCCGCCTGTCAGTCTGTTCTGTATGTTTGTCTGTTTGTCTGCGATAATTGCCACAAAATACAATCAAAACTTCTTTTTTTCGGAAACAAAATTGTAAAATCCTAGATTACTAAGTTTACACTATTAAAAGTTCCTGATACTTCAGATTTAGGTGTTTGTGGTGGACAGGTATGTAGAATATGAGGATAATGAAAAATGCTTATTAAAACTGTTACTTATCCTTATAAATCAAAATGTATAAAGAAATACAAGACATACGATAACTATTAGCAAATTGATAGAAAGTTACATATTTAAGTTTAATGAGACTACGGGGGGTTCAGGGGGGCGGAGCCCCCTGAAGAAATCTACTATGTTATAATAAAAAAAACAAAAATAATAGATCATGAAAATTTCAGAATATCCTAACATAACTAAATCTTTAATTGAACGCTTTTGATGGCTGAAAACTTCTTATTCTTATTTTATTCTTATTAATAATTACGTAATTTGAAAATTTTAAATTTCAGTTTCCAGGAAGTTGAATATTACCCAAAGTGTGTTAAAAAAAATGATGTTGAAAGCTGACGTTGAGGCTCCTGATCTGCAGATTTTCTAGTTAGAACTAGAAACTACTAGAAACGAATTGCAAGTACTAACGCGTACGGATTTATTTACATATTTATTATTTATATGAATGTTCTTTAATTGCCGAAACGTCAGTGAAGGCTTATTTTGGAGACACGAAATTTTTTTGTGTCTGTCTGTCTGTCAGTCTGTCAGTCAGTCTGTCAGTTGCTCAGTCTGTCTGTTCCGCAATAACTTCCGTACAAAGCATCCGATTGGCTTGAAATTAAGTGAGTATGTTAGTGAGGCACTGGGATTAAGCTGTATAGTTTTTTGTAAGATTTAATTCATTCGTTCGGAAAATATAGAATATTTTATTTTGCGCAATAATGCTTTTCTATGGCAAATCCAATGATTTTTATTTTTTTTCCTTGAGAGAAAATGTCACATTTCATTAATGGAATTCAATGATAAAGGGATACTGAAATTTACCAGTTAAACTATTCGTATTGATTTTTGTCTACAAATTTGTCAGATTTTTTAAATTATTACTGCAAATTTTGGAGATTTTTTGTAAATGTGTTCCAATAATATAAACTAATTTGTTTTAGAGATTTACTTATTTCAAATGTATTTATTTCAATTTTTTTATTTTCTCTTAGTGGTTGCTAAGCAACCATTCATCATAATGCTTATTTTTATAATGTTATAAATTTGAATGCGTGTACGAAAATTTAAATGAAGTGAACTTCAAAACTGATGAATTAATGTGTTTGTATCTTTGTGTATAACTATAACATAGCCCAGAAAAGAACATAGGCTATGGTTTATTAATTTTATTTACATATTTTCTTTAATAATTCAAAATTTCCTTCTTTTTCATGCAAAGTTAATAGCAATTTTTAAGGTAAAATTTAACCAATTTCCTTTATTGTTGCCAAAAAAAATCAAAATATGGAATAATTTTTCAACGGTAATAAGTTTCAATTGAGCAATTTCCATTCGAAAAATTAAACTAAGAAAAAATAAATATGATGTGACAATTAAAATAAAATTAAATATAGTACTCTGTTAAATATTAAACACGGAAATTTGTTTCGTTAATAAGAATTTTTCTGGCAAAAATGGGGGCATAATTAGAAGTAAAAGAAATAAAAAATTATTATATTTTTAATAATTATTTCACCTGATAAAATTTGACGTCATAATTGAAATAAAACAGGTATTTTATAGTAGTCGTAAAAAATATTAGAAACATGGATAGCAATAACTCATGAATAATGACGTCAATGCCGAAACTTCAGTGAAGGCTTATTTTGGCGACACAAAATTTATTCTTTTCCGCCTGTCAGTCTGTTCTGTCTGTCCGCGATAATTGCCACAAAATGCGACCAAAACTTCTTTTTTTCGGAAACAAAATTGTAAAACCGTAGATTACTGAGTTTACATTTTCAAAAGTTCCTGATACATCAGATTTAGGTGTTTGTGGTGGGCAGGTATGTAGAAGTATGAGGATAATGAAAAATGCTTATTAAAACTGTTACTTATCCTTATAAATCAAAATGTATAAAGAAATAAAAGATATACGATAACCATTAGCAAATTGATAGAAAGTTACAAAGTTAAGTTTAATGAGATTAAGGGGGGTTCAGGGGGGCTCCGCCCCCTTGAAGAAATCTACTATGTTATAATAAAAAAACAAAAGTAATAGATCATGAAAATTTCAGAATATCCAAACATAACTAAATCTTTAATTGAACGCTTTTGATGGCTGAAAACTTCTTATTCTTATTTTATTCTTATAAATAATTACGTAATTTGAAAATTTTAAATTGCAGTTTCTAGGAAGTTGAATATTACCCAAAGTGTGTTTAAAAAAAATGATGTGCAAAGCTGATGTTGAGGCTCCTGATCTGCAGATTTACTTGTTATTTTTAAATTATGCGACCAATTCATGTGATTATTATTTTTAACTTTAAAAAGATATTCTCGAATTCATATAATTTAAAGTTTATCCAAATTAGTTAAGAACATTTTAAAAATACAACGTAAACCATAAGAATTAATATTATTGTTTAATCATATTCTCATTCGATAGATTCTTGCGAATCGATGTGTTAATTTCATTTATTTTAATCAATAGGTTACTCAACTTTCTTTTTTTTCTCATAGACTGCAAGCATGCATCTACAATAAGGTGCAGTGAAAAAACGAAAGTTGGGATTTTGATTTCGGATAGCAGCCAAAAGTTGCCTTTTACCTTTCACTATCTCTAAAACACATGCAAAATTTCATGAATTTTGAAAAGCTGCTTCATTGCAGTACCAGGACATTTATATTTGCATTAGTTCACGATAGATTCTTACCATGAATTGTACGCTAACAGGATTTTTTTTTTCGCAATTTCGTTTGACATTTTTATATTTAAAATGCTTAGTGTGATTCCTTTTATGATTTTCAAACTTTAAGTCTTTATTTTAAAATATTTGAAAAGGTTTATTTGAGTTTTAAAAAATCTATGTTGTCATTTCTATAGTCAAAATGAGTGCGTGTCGCATTTGAAAGCAAATCGAAGTTTACCATTACTAGAAGGGCATCAGAATATCCTATATTTGGTGCTTTTTCAAAACTAATTAAAGCTATTTTGCCAACAATAGCAGAATGCCATAAAATATAATTTATATACCAAACAATTAAAAAAAAATAAAGCAGGATTTGTAAAGATCCACAAAAATCATAGGTATACAAAATTTTCCGAGAAAACATCGAAGAAGGCATCAACTATTGTAGTTTTCCAGAGCCGTATTGATCAAATGATAGTTAACAATTTTTGTGAATATCATAATCTTATTCGATATCCCAAATCCAAAAGTAATTAAGGAAAATTGGAGTTTATTACATAGAAGAATTATAAGTGAAAAACACACATCTCTGTTTGAAGAGTCAAATTCACTGTATTTGTGGCTCATTACACCATCTTTTGCACTTGGAAAGATCATTGCAAAAAGTATTAAAATATTTCACTGAAAGCAATTTAAAGTTTGATAAATTTATGTCAGTAGATTATGACGGAACAGTTGCATAAAAAATTAAGCTATTAGAATTCTGAATCTGAGAATTAGTTTTCCTTTGTGGTGGTTAATATACAGGCTTTGCGCAAACGAATGGCCATTACGTCATTAAACTTGATGGACAAAACACAGACTCACGAGTCTTTTCTGTTCCAATTAGCTAATCGTACAATAAATGTCAATCGAACAATAGGCAGTTGTGGAATTAAAAGTATCTGCTTCTCTCTCCGAGAAATGAACTCAGAAGAGTTAAGTATAGACCAAAATTATTTTTATGGCATGTGTCAAACATATTCCTCTGGCCAATGCTCCTCAAATCTGGTAAATCGTAATTCAGAAAAAAAGTATCATCCTTAATGGTTGACAACTACCAATTGACTACTTAGTTTGCAGATTGAAAGGCAGAATCCATCCCAAAATCTGAAGATTATGGCTGAATTTGTAATTTGTAACATTCATCTATGTTTTTTCATTTAAAGAAAGATTCTTCTTGAAAAAATGCAGCTCAAAATGTTTTATTTTATTCAATTAAAATGTATCATTATTTGAGGGAAGATTTAAAGAAAATTGTCAATCCCGTTAGTCAACAAATCGCATACTCCTGTCATCGAGAAAATAAAAATATAGGAACAATCAATTTGGATTCCGAAGAAATCTGAAGCCCAAATATATGGCGAGTTCACCAGCAAGACAGTTTCATATTTATTTATTGAATTTCTGTGTTACAAGCTATATAAGCATTATTAATTAGAAATAGTTATAAATCACCTTACACTAGATTCTTAACAGAGTATGAGAAAGGAGCCAGACGTTCTCAGAAAAGTTTGAAAATCTCTTCTTTTCAATTGTCGGAATTTCTCTGTCATATTCAAGTACTAGTATTAAAAAATGCTCTGACGAGCACCAAAAAAGGTTAATATGTTTTTAAAGTATGAAAAAGTGTTTGACAAGAGCTTCTAATTGAAAAAGAGAAAGGACAAAGGGTCCCTTCTTGGCTGCAATTCACTGTCAATGCCAAATTTGAAAAAATCATATTTGCGCTTTTTCCATATAAAAGAAATCAGTCATTGTTACGATAAAATTGTATAGTGTAAAGGCATAATTAGAAAAGACGAAGGGTGATTAAACATGAATGTAAAGCAAAACAGGGCCAAAAACCATAGTTCCCGCAGCCAGTGTTGAATTCAGATACTTTTCTCCGGGAGGGTCTTCTGTGGCTTTAATAGAATAGAGTTCTAAGGGGATCATACTTTTTTACCAATAAAAACACAAAAACTCAAATTTTATTGGGAGGGGGGGGGGCATTTGATACCTTCGGGAGGGAATGTCCCCCCGGCCCACCTCCTGCATTCAACACTGCCTGCAGCGTATCACATTCACATAGCCCCACCATAAACTGTCGCAGTGTAAAACAGCACAGAAAACTGATTTGTAGTGCAGTTGATGCAGAGTCAACAATGCAGTTAACATGTAAAGCATGATTGAAAGTTTTACGCAGATTTCTTTTATATGGAAAAAGCGCAAATATGATTTTTTCAAATTTGGCATTGACAGTGAATTGCAGCCAAGAAGGGACCCTTTGTCCTTTCTCTTTTTCAATTAGAAGCTCTTTTCAAACACTTTTTCATACTTTAAAAACATATTTACCTTTTTTGGTGCTCGTCAGAGCATTTTTTAATACTAGTCATTTAAATTTTTTGATAATT
Organism: Maratus speculifer; assembly: GCA_964019185.1. NCBI lineage: Eukaryota > Metazoa > Arthropoda > Arachnida > Araneae > Salticidae > Maratus > Maratus speculifer. The sequence goes on from OZ025298.1 coordinate 119,348,395, forward strand.
ATATATTGAATATAAGAAAAACTCAGTTGCTTTTAAATATTCCCAGTACTTTTTCTCATTTCGCTCAATATTAAACTATTTAATCAATGGACAAAAAACGTGAAAAAACGAAATTAATTTTAATTTATTCGTACAGAAATTGACAGATTCAATTAATTTTAGATAATACATATTTTATAGAAAAATAATGCTCATAGAAATTTTTATTCTTTTCGCATAGGATTTGTGGCATTCTTATTTACTTGTTTTAAAAATCAGATGTTATAAATATGAAATATTTCCGCCATTAGCGGGATTTTTGTGATCATGACACCCAAAGGTCGCTAAACATAACTTTATAGTCAATGCACATAAAAACGAGTTTTCCCATTTAAATTAAAAAAAAAAATTAAGTAAAATATTTTTATTTCTCCTTCCTGATATCTATTGGAATAGCTTATTCCAATTATTGAATAATATTCTAGGACATTTTCAGGGAAATTATAGGTTAAGTTATCTTCCTTGGAGAAAGTTGCTCGAAATACAGCCTTAATAGATTTATGTCAAACCAATGATGAAAATATATTGAAAATCCATTTCTAATATTATTTGTAAAATTGACATTGAAATCACCAGCTGTAATTAAATTTTTATATAATATATAGTGGAACCTCAGTTCACGATCCATTCTTGTATCTGAATTTCTGTATGTGATATAAATTTTTTGGGCGCTCTATCTCAAGAACTAATGCATGGGATTAAAAAAAAAATTATATTCAGGCAACTCCGACTATATAGTACCAACCTAGCCATTTCGTGAAAAACCGCTGAAAAAGTGAAGCTGGATTTAGCTTCAAACCTTGAACCATTTCATTGAACCACGTGTAAGTCCACGTGACGCAAACTCTGCCCAAATTAGCATTGAATAAGCTGCTTTCTGTTCTGTGCACATGTTTGCACACGTGTCATTGTTTTGGTTCAGGGTTTACATGATTGGTCTGAATAACTTAGGCAAAGTATCAGCGTCCTCTGGCGGGAGACTTCCTACATTAATCTCAAATAGACAGGCCTTTAGTTCTAGTGGGCTATGATTCAGGTAATCCCTGATATAAATTGATGCTGTTTACATTTTGATTTAAATCGTTCAACAGATGGCTTAATCGTATTGCATTTTTCATTATTTTCGCAGTAGTTCTATCTCGAGAATTAACGCACGGATTTTCATCAAATATCAAATTCAGTTAACCCGCGAGTAGTCGCGACTTTTTCCACAACGTCATTAGTCGCGCTCGGTCTTTTCGCCGCTGGCCCACCGCATACCAAATATGTAAAATAAGAAATATTTTTCACCTAATATACGAAGATAACATTTCAATGAATATATAAATTTGCAGTTTTCTTAAATTATGCATTTTATTCATGAGATATGGGATAATTTGAAAAAGTAAAAATGAACTGACATTAGTGATTGTTACATAGACTTTTTCGCCAATTTCAACTTTGTTTCTAAAAATGTACCTGAAAGAAAAACAGAGGTGTCCTGTTACTTCACTAAGGTGTTCGAGAAACTTTCAAAGTCAGCTACATGGTAGATCTCCGTTGTATTTGTAGTCTGATACAAGTTAGGAGAAGATAAGCTATACGAGCGGCGAAAAGACCGACACGCGACTACTGACGGGTTAATCTTCATATGAATTGGCTTTGTTTACGTTTTGGTTTCAATAACCGAACACATGTTTTGCTATGCTGATTGTTCCGATTACCAAAATATCTCTATCGCAGGAATTAATGTACAAATTTTTATCAAACTTGAGATTTAGGCACACTTTGATTTATATTATTGCTTATTGCGTGTTTTGGGTAAATCTCCCAACAAGTGTCGCATATATGCTGTATTTTTCCCGAAATCCGCAACAGTCCTATTTCAAAAACTAATGTTCGGAATTTCATGTCTTTAGAATCCTCACGGTGAGCATATGACTGTCATTTGATTTTGGCTCTGTAATAATGAATTTTGACGCATTAAATGCATGAGATAGAAAATAGTTTTAGGGTTACCATATCCGACTAGTTCTTTATCATCAGAGTAATCGACGGTTCATCTACACCGTATTGTTTAGCTATCATCGACCACTATCATCATTCTTAAGTTTTGTCACTACTTCTTTTCATAATTGATCAGTAATTCGATTAAGCTTCTTACTACTGCTATCACTAAACGCTTTTTCATTCTTAGAAGTCATAATAAAAGCTAAAATTTTCGCGAAACTGATTAAAATTAAAACAATAAGTTAAATTTTTTACTGTACTGAAGGTCACAAAGCACTCTGATACGCGCACTTTACTCCAAACTTGACCTATAACAAGAGTTATGTGAGGGTTGCCAACTGAACTATTCGACAGCTTTGGTCGCGAATCAAGTTATCTTACGCCGAAAGAGTAAAATTTTGATCACTGAAGTTGGTCATAAACCGAACTTGTCAAAAACAGAGGCGGCCGTAAACCAAGGTTCCACTGTTTTTTGACCGATAAGTTTGCAAATATGGCATTATTTATATATTCAGTGGCGATGATCATTATGCAACTTGGCGATTTAGCCGATTAAATTTGCGTTTTTAAAGTAGCGTTTGTTAATACCGGAAAATTGAGAATTTCTATTAGAAAAATTAGGATAATTACTATAATTTTTATGCACGGTTTTAAGTAAACTCTGATTTTTTTTCATAATTTGAAATTTAGTTCATTTGGATATGGAAGGGAGAGGGAAAGTATATCTTTGCAATGCTTTTTCGACAATATCTCAAACAAAAATACTTTTAAATGCCAATAATTGCTGATCGTAAATGTTACATTCACTTCACACCACCACAAAAGTTTTTTACATGACCATGTGTTTTTTTCATTTGATGCTTTCCTGCCACAGATGCCATATATACACGACATTGTGCGATATTCTTCTAACGCCAATTTCGCAAAAGCTTAGTTTTCAAATTTCAATTACATACATATATATTAAGGTACTACTTAGTTATCCCGTCGATCAATTTCGCCAAACTATACAAATGACCAAACTCATAGCGAAATTATACATATAGACATAATTTTCATTTTAAATAACACAAAAAAATAATTTGTAGAATCTTAATAAAAAATACAAAGTCCAAATAAAAATCCCTTAATGGCGTTTTAAACACGTGCATCCTATTTAATGTCATTGGATTCGACATTCACGATCATCCATTATTGGCATATAATATTATAGTTTGGCGATGGTTTTTTGGTCGACGGGATAAGTAGTATTTCTATTAACTATTTTCTATTATTTTCAAAAGAAAATAATGAATAAAAACCGGTGATAATTGATTATCCCTTCGACCAAAAAATTATCGCCAAATTATAAAATTAAATGCCAATAACGGATTATCATAAAGGTTACATTCAGTTTACATTAAATAGGTTACCCATGTTTGTTATGCCATAATATGATTTTGAATTCAACTTTTTATTTGTACTTTTATTGATGTTTTACTAATTTATTTCTTCTTTCGTTATTTAAAATAAAAATTATGTCAATATGAATTACATGGTGAAGAAATTGATGATTTGTAAAATTTGGCGAAATTAGTCGACGGGATAATCAAATAGTATTGAAAAGTTTAATTAATAACTACAGAATGAAACGATTTATAAAATTTAACAAAATTAAATAAAGGTAAATATATATATATATTTAATAAACATTAGCCCGGTTATCTTATCAGACAAAATAACAAAATTTTCGTGTCAACTAAGTACCCTTATGCATATTTGACATTACATCCCTATTTAAAATCAATTGAATGCTATTTAAGATATTGACAGAATGAAGTTTTTCTTTTACTCTATATCTTTTCCTTGTGTAAATGAGGATGTTATATGATCATAATTAAAAAATCTTACATTTACTCTCTTAAAACGAAAGAGTGGATTTGGCTTTTCAAGAAAGAGTTCTAATTTACTGGATCGTGAATGAGTTGATTTTTAGGCGGTCCACTCATCTTGATTTGGGTTCTTCTATTTCTAATGCACTCTCAAAAATCGGACGCTAAGCAGCTCAACTCGAGAAGAAACCAATCTTTCCCGCCTGATATGCGCCCGCCGGCGCAGCTGACGTCACCCATTGACTTGCAAGATGGAGGACTTTCGACGCTCACGCTAATTTTCGATAAATGCTCATGTTCGTGATTAATGCTATTTGCACAAGATTCTTTAAGATGCCGACATTTTACGAAGTAAGTACTATGAAAGTATTTTATTTACATTATGCTATCTTTTAAAATATATTTCCTTTCTCTTTCTAATAAACAATTAATGGTCATACTGATACTTTCCGTACATAACAATATCATAGCTTGAAATAAATTGGTATGTCAAGCGAAGTAAAAATTTTCTTATAATGTAAATACTTAGTTCATTTAACTGCCTTGTAGTATAAAGGTTTTAAAGAATGAAGTTATGCAATTATTACATCTATATTTATAGAGATTTATCAAAATATTAAATTCACATGTTGTATTCAGTGTTTTGATGAAAACATGCACTGGTTTATAAATATTCCGGCTGCTTAGAAGTGCTTATTTTTGAATATATACTCCTATTTCTCAATTTTGCCAATGTTGTTAAGGGATTGAAAACCCTATATGAAAATGAAAAACAAACTGTTCTTGTATTTTGATCTACCTGATGCTGCATTTAAGAAAAAAAAATTATAGTCTATGTATAAACACATTTCTAAGACTTTTGCATTCTTAGCGTTGAACATGTGTGCACTTTGTTACTTTTTTGTCCCTTGTGTTACTTTTTTGTTTGGCAATGCTTTACATTGCTATTGAGCATAATATTTGCATGCATGATCTGTATTATAAGTGTTTAATATTTAAAATATTTAGCTACATTATTGTTACATAATACATTTTAAAATAATATTGTTTTCTTGCACTTGCTTTTGGGTAGGTTTAAATGAGGATTTTTTAACAAAATGTAAACAAATATTTACTTTCTATACTGGTAAGTGTGAGTATCATTTCCCAAATATTATGCTCCTGACTTCTCTAACAATGAGTTATGCGGCAGGAAAACTGGAATGCCAAACATTGGGAGAATTTTAATTTTGGAATGAAAAGATTTTATACTAGAATTCCTAAAAAAAGTCGCCGGTCCCAAGGACCAGTAAAGCATGAGAATTTACTGGTCCACTGCATAAAATTCTATTAAATAATTTTAACACTTTGAGTGGCCTCCCCCCCCCCCTCCCTGGAAAATAAACCAATCTCACTTTGATAATTTTCAGCATGATAAAGTGTAAAATTATAATTTGCTAAAAGTTTAATAAACAGTACGTAAAGAAAAACTGTCAAATTATTAGTTAGATATTTTATTTGCCATTACTTTTTCAACTGACAGCAAATTTTGTCCGATTTTTCTCCAGATTGTAGCCATAGTGGTGGAATTGTAACTAGTAATAAAAAAAATCTTATGTGCAATCGGTTGCATTTTTCTCAGGGCCTCAAAAGAAACATTGGTCCTGCGGACCACTAAATTTTTCAAATTAGTCGTCCAATTGAATTATCGGTGGTCTCAGACCAGCGGACCACCAAGAATTTCGAACGCTGACTATAATGATATTAATTTATGATTTTAACTTTTAATGACTTCAATAATAGCTTTGTATTTTCACAAAAGGTATAATAAATCTAACAGACTATTTAAATGTTATAAAATGTTACTGAAAAACAAAAGCTTGGCTAAATCAAAAATAACTATCAAAAAGCAAATTCCCTTCCTTTTAGAAATGTCTTATATCATTGCCTCCCTGTAAATTGATAACATTAGGATGCACTGCCCCTTAGCAATATATCATGATCACTTTTGATAATTTGCTCAGCACATAAATGTAGGAAGTATTCAAGGTTGATGTATGATCACGAGGAACTGACTTTAGTTTTAAGCTTTGTTTACGTTCTAAATTAATCTTAAGTGAGGCACCATAATCCCACAAAAAAAATTCACGTTTAATTATAATTTCAGGAGATAATTATACCAATATGAAAATAATATAACTAACATTAGAAGCTCTAAATTTTAAGTGTTTGATTCAAAAACTTATTATCCAAATGACATAAAATTTCGTTTCTAGACATAGTTTGAACCAAGATTATATCTTGTGAAAATTTGCCATTAGAAAGTTGCCATTAAAAAACAAATTTTGGACTGTTTTTGGTTTGTAGGTTGGCCTCCTAAAAAAATTATATACATTATATAAAAATAGAGTTAATTTCCTATTGTTTGGCTCTAGTAACTTTCTTTTACGATTCTTACTGCAAAGTTAGTAAGGAGTATTTACTTTTTTTTTTTCTGCGATTGTATACAGCGTTCAAAATCCTTGGTGGACTGCTGGTATCAGACCATCAAAAAGTTACTCGGACCACTAACTTAAATTTAGTCGTCCGCAAGACCACTAACTTTTCCCCCCTCTGTCTGTAATGTAAATTTTTCAATTTCTGAAAAAAAAAAAAAAAAAAAAAAAAAAAAAAAAAAAAAAAAACTTAACACAAACCTCAAAGTTTTATTCGAAAAAGATACATATAAAAAAATTGCATTAGACCTTAGTTGATAAAAAAATAAACATAATTAATAATTGTATAGTTTTTGTTTATGTACTGCATGCTTTTTTAGAAAATTATAATTTTACATTTTACTACACCGAAAGTTTTGGGTAACTGCGAAGGAAGTTTGGTTTATATTCTGTAGGGTGGGGGTCATGACCCCCCCTCCCCTGGAGCTCTTCAAAGAGTGATGCACAGTGTAAGTAAAAAGTGCTAAAACAAGAACGCTAAATAATGTCTTATCGAAAGAACTTTTTCGAAACTAATTTTCGAAACTAATCAAGCTTTTTCGAAACTAATCAAGAAAATTCGGGAATTTTCCGCGCCTGATCGACATAATCCACAATTTTTCCGCACCCGATCGGTGAAATTTGCGATTTTTGTAAAGCCGATCCACGAAATTCACAATTTTTCGATGCCTAATCGACGAAATTCACGATTTTTTTGGGTGTGATCGACGAAATTTGAGATTTTTTCCACGAATGGTCTGTGAAATTTGAGATTTTTCTTCACTTGGTTGAAAAAATTCACGATTTTTCCGGCCTAATCCACAAAATTAGTACATTTTTCCGTTCTTGTTCAATGAAATGCGAACTTTTCCGCACATGAACTTCGTCAATCAAATACGCTTTTCTTAATTGACTGACGAAATCTGCTTTTTTTCCCGCCATAAATTGATGAAATCCGAGATTTTTTTCTCGCGATAAACTGACGAAACTCACGATTGTTCCACAGCCACTCAGATTTTTTTAATTTTTCCGCGCATCATCGACAAAATTAGCTATTTTTCCACACCCCATCAACAAAATTCGTGAGTTTTTTGTACTCGATCGCTCGAATTCGTGTTTTTTATGAAGGCGATCGACCGTATTCGCGATAATTTCTTTCCCTATCGATGAAATTGTCAATTTTTGTTCGCCGTATCAACGTAATTCGCGATTTTTTTCATTCCCGATCGACTTTATTTGCGCTTTTTATGATACTGATCGACCATATTTGGGACTTTTTCGTTCCCGATCGACAAAATTCTCAATTTTTCCGTGCCCTACCAAAAGCGATTTTTTTTCGTTCCCGATCGACTAAATTCGTGCTTTTTACGAAAGCGTCGACCATATTCGGGATTTTTCTGTGCCCAATTGACGAGATTCGCCCTTTTTCTGTTCTTTTAAATGAAATACGCATTTTTCCGCACCGAACAATAAAATTCTCGATTCTTAACTGACTGATGAAATCTGCATTTTTTTTCCCCTGCCGTAAATTGATGAAATCTGATTTTTTTTTTCTCGAGATAAACTGATAAAAGTTGCTTGTGTTCTGCAGCCGCTCAAAAAAATTTCGATTTTTCCGCGCATCATCAACAAAGTCTTTGATTTTTCCATCCCCTATCACCGAAATTAGCCACTTTTTCGTTCCGAATCGACAAAATTCGCGAGTTTTTCGTGCCCAATCTCCCGAATCCCTCTTTTTACGAAGAAAATCGACTTACATTCTCGATAATTTCTTTCCCGATCCACGAAATTGGCAATTTTTGCGTTCCATATCAACTCGAAATTAAGAATTTTTTAATTTCCAATCAATAAAATTTGCGATTTTCCCCTTCCCGATCGAATAAATTCGCGCTTTTTACGAAGTGATCGAGAAAATTGGAGATTTTCCGTGCCCTATTAACGAAATTTCGATTTTTTTTTTAACAGATATACAAAATTCGCAATTTTTTGTGCTCGATCAACAAAATTTGCGATTTTTCAGAGACATACAGGCAGTAGTCGAAGGCCGATAGACAAAACTGGTGGTTTTCCAATGTCCAGTTGACGATATTTTCGATTTTTCGGCGCCCGATCAATTCGCGTTGTTTTCGCGCGGTAAACAGACAAAACAGTTGCCTTTTCCACAATCTATGAACAAAATTCTAGTGACAATCTAGTGACACCAGTTAACGGTTTGCCCAGTTTATTCCTCTGATGGTCCCCTCCCCCCTCCCATGGAGTAAGATTTTGCATTGGAAAATAAATGTTGAAAGAAGGAAAATCTCACCTTAAACCTGAAAGGAAAAGTACATATCAATTATTAGTAAATAGTATATGCATTTTTTGAAACACCCTGTATAATACTGCATTTTTTACAGATGAACCAAGTAAACTTGGCCGATCACCAGTTCTACTAATTGTTAATTATTGTGCTGATTTAAAATGGACAGCTCCAAAATCTGACTGAGGTGCTCCTATAAGTGATACATTGCCGTCAACAAGGCCAGTCCTAGTGAAAACCTAAAGAAATGTAAGTGGTTTTAGTTTTATTTTTTTAAAATTAATGATTATGTTTGTATGTGACAGCCAAATTTTATTTTTTCATTCACTTCCTGTTCACGTGTATTTAAAACTTGGAAATGGGGCAGATGTGAATGTCACAATTTTTCACTGGTTGCGTTTTATTATTATTATTTAAAAAAAAATTGTTCTTGACATTTTGTTTGTCTTCTGCAGCCAAAACCACTGTTTATAGATGTCAAAAATAAAGTCCCAGTTCAAACTTTCTAGCCAAATAACTTTTCATTTATTTGAATTTTAATGTTCTAACACATACTATGAATGAGTAATTTTGATAAATTCTCCTAAAATTGAGAAATGTTAATGATTTGTCAATTTAACTCTTGTGGGCGTGTGAGATGCTTATGAATAGTCTAGTTGAGCACATACCTGGGAGCAGAATCGGCACAACACTGCGACACACATCACAGACTCTTTGAGAACGTCTGCAGACTATTTTTCAACAATTAATAGTAATAATAATGAAAGCTTGCTAGAAATTATTTGCCATGTACGATAATTACGATCAGCAACACATCCGACTGGCAAAGTTCTAATTCACAAACTATAAATCAGGGATGATCCCTTAAAATTTTTTCAATTTCCAAAAGATTTATTTAAAAAAAAAATCCGTCTTAAATCTGAAATTTGGACATAAGATGTATCATGAATTTCGACAAATGGTTTTCCTCCCCCATCCCCAAGAAAAAAATTAGTTAATTATTTTAAGAAATATTGCTAATTTCGCCATAGATTTCACGTTAAAACGTGAATTTTGTCAGCGAATCACAAAAATACGTAAAGTTTGTCAAAGGATCGGAAAAAAACAGCAAATTTCGTCAAAACTACTCCAAAAAAAGTCAAGTATTGCAAAAAAAAAAACCCTGCAAATTTTGTCAAAGAATCTCGAAAAAACAACACATTTCGTCAAAAGGTTGCAAAGAAGCAGCAAAATATGTGAATTTTGTCAAAGGATCGCATTAAAATGGCCATCTTTGTTAAAAGATCTCAAAAAATGGTAAATTTCGACGAAAGATCCAAAAAAACCTGGCCAATTTTGTAGACAGGTTGCAATAAAGCAAATTTCGTTAAAAGATTGCAAGAAAACAACAAATTTCATCTAAAAGTCACCAAAAAAACTGCAAAAAGTCAAATGCAAATTTAATCCATAAATCACAAATAAAAAAAAAAAAAAAAAAAAAAAAAAAAAAAAATGCAAACTTTGTCAAGGAATTGCAAAAAAGATAATTTTATTAAAAGTCACAAACAAAAGTGATTCTCGTCCGAAATTTCCGAAAATTTAAGGCATCCTCTTCCGAAAATTTGAAATTGGGTTTTCAATTCTGCATATTTGCCAACTTGTACGGTTTTGCGCGCGGAAAAATCAATTACGTAGAAATGTAAATTTCGTCAAAGGATCGCTGAAATAGCATACATTTCGTCAATATTTCGTGGAAGAACGACGATTTCGTCAATGTTTTTGTAAACGAACTTTGTCAGAAGATCGATAAAAAACGCGAATTTCCTGTGCGGATCGAGGAAAAAACGGCAATTTCACAAAATATCGCAGATAAAACGCTAATTTCTTCTGAAGACCGCGGGAAAACGCCGATTTCGTCTAAAGATTCCGGATATAACGCCGATTTCGTTAAAAGATCGCAGGAAAAAACGCCGTTTTCGATAAAAGATCGCTTAAAAATATTTTGTTTAAAGAATATTTGAAAAAATACGCCGATTTCATCAAAAGATCATGGAAAAAACGCGATATCGTCAAAAGATTGCGGGAATAAAATGCCATTTTAGCGAAAAAATTGCATAAAAATGCAAATTTTGTCTAAAGATCATCGAAAGAACGATGATTTCACTTATAAAAACATGGAAAAATGCCAATTTCGTCAAAAGATCGCGGAAAAACCGCCGATTTCGACAAAAGATCGCCGATTTTGCTAAAATATTGCTGATTTCGTCTGAAGATAGCGGGAAAACGCCGATTTTGTCCGAAATCGCTGAAGGGGGGGGGACTAATATTTTTTCAAAAGAATATTTGAAAAAATACGCCGATTTCATCAAAAGGTCACGGAAACACGCTGATTTCGTCAAAAGATCGCGGAAATAAAACGCCGTTTTCGAGAAAAATTCGAGTAAAAATACAAATTTTGTCTAAAGATCGTCGAAAAAACGATGATTTTACTTAAAAAACATGGGAAAATGCCGATTTCCTCAAAAGATCGCGGAAAAACCGACGATTTCGGCAAAAGATCGCAATAAATCGCCGATTTTGCTAAAATATTGCTGATTTCGTCTGAAGATAGCGGAAAAACGCAGATTTTGTCCGAAGATTACTGTAGGGGGTGGGGGCGCACGACTCCCCCCCCTCCCGCCGCCGCCGATTTCCGAAAATGCGGTGCGAATTTCCGAAAGAAAAATTTCATCCAGAATCACCCCTGGTCACACACAAAAAAAAAAAAAAAAAAAAAAAAATTCGACAGAAGTTCTCAAAAATGGCAAACTTTGTTAAAACATTGCAAAGAAACTGCAAATTTTGTCAAAATATCACGATGAAACTGCAAATTTTTTCAAAAGGTCACAAATTTTGCCAGTGGGGCACAAGAAAAAAAAGGGGGGGTAAACATGGTTCCAGGAGTGGATTTTCTCCCCTTTTTGGACAATGTATGATAGTGTTAAAAATTCTTATTTTGAATACTTTCCTTTTATGTGTAATCATAAATACTTGGGAGGTTTGATTGGATCTAACGTAATGCAAGAGACTGAAAAGAGCAATGTTGAATTCAAATATATTTCTGTGGGAGAGATATTCGTAGCTCCGGGAAGGGGGGACGAGACATTGCACTTTTTAACCACTGAAAACACTAAATCTCAAATTTTCCGGAGGGGGGGGGGGGAGAATATCCTCATCCAGGTCACTCCCTGAAATCAACACTGGGAACGAGGGCATTTGTCTTGAGTTCTGCAGACTTTTTAAAGTTTCTACTTGCGTTGCAGATTGCAGAAAAAAATTCTGCTTTTGGGAGCGCATATAAACAGTTCATAAGGGTCTCAAAAATCATTCTGCAATTCTGTTTTTTTTTTTTTTTTCAGTTAACTTCACGAAAAATAACGTCATCTCCACTATCTATTGTTTTGCTGAAATTGTTTTTTTGTGATACATTTAAGTTTGTATTTAAATTTTCTCATCTATCAATAAGTGCATAAAGAGCAATAAGCTTTATTGAATGATATTCAATTATAATTTATATACATGTAAAGTTTTCCAGGGTTCATACGGACCTTAAAAAAGTTCTTAACTCTTTGCATTCCAATACTTTTTTTTTCTTAATGTGAGCTAAATATTTACTAGTCCGTAAAATATAAATCGACAAACATTCATAATCCACCAAGTAAGCCCTTTAAAAAAATCAGGGTTTTTTATTATAATTCTAATTTCTGATTGGACATCTTAACTGAATGTTTCGTTTCCACATTGAGGTGTATAAACTTCATATCCGCATACGTGTGCTGAAACTAGACTCTTTTGCGCCTGGAGCAAACATGGATTGTGGCACCTCCCACCCCCTTCACACTTAAAAGTAAATTTACCAAAAAAAAAAAAAAAAAATATATATATATATATATATAGGTATTTTATTTGTGAATTTTAAATATGTAAAACTGAACTATGTAATTAGCTATGTCAAACATTGATTCAGTAAAATCTTGAGCATACCTGGCAATCGCCTCCCCTCAGAGTCGGATAATATAGATGAACATGCAGGGCCGTAGCTAGAAGTGAACAACAGACGGTCTCATATTTTTTTCTCTCTCACTGACGCAGAAAGATAAATTAGTACATATTTATCTTGTAGGTACTATGTTGTTTATTAAACTGTTGTAATAACTTCACATTGCCGGGCTTTAATTTCAGGGTGGGATTCATACCCGAACTTTTTAAATCCTGCCCAAAAGAAATCATAAATTTTCCGAAATATTTTGCATCTTGAAAGTACGATCCATTCCACGACCTATTCTATGATTTTGTGATGTTTTCGTGCAAATAAATGATTTATTTTGCGATTTTTTTTTTTTTACTACAAAAAATCTTTGAAATTCACAAATTTTTTCTGCGATCGATCGACAAATGATTTTCCTGCAGTCGATTGACAAGTTTGTGCTGTGTTCCTCTACGAGAAAGGAGTCATTTCGCTCAAAAAAAAAAAAAAAAAAAAAAAAAAAAAAACTAGCGCATTTAATTCCAAAATTTATGGAACATCAATTATCTGCCACGAAATTCAGATAATTATGTCTGAATTTCCAGGCTGTAAACAGATTTTACAAAATTTTTTAACTGAGCTGAGTCGCATATTTTCACAATCAATTTCATCAATCATTTGCAAAGAATGGAAACACAGAAAAATTTGTTGGAGGATCGTGATAGAGATGACAATTTTGTAGAAGTACCACGGAAAAAATTTGAATTTTCTCAAAAAGCACAACTTTCTTCTAAAGATCGTGGTAAAACATGAATTTCTTGAAAAAGATCACTGAATAAACTCAAATTTTTTGAATGGATTGCAAAAGAAACATGACTACAGTTAAATGGTTGCAAAATAAATGCGAATTTCGTGAAATGGTTGCAAAATAAATGCGAATTTCATGAAATCATCGTGGAAAAATGTGAATTTCGTGAAAGGATTGCTATATAAACCTGAATTTATCACAATGCCGCTTAAAAAAAGCACATTTCATGAAAGAATCTTGAAATAAACGTGAGTTTATTAAAAAATCATAAAAAATGCCAGTTTTGTTGAAGAAGTGCAGAGAAACGCAAATTTTGTCGAAGATCGAGAAAAAACACTAATTTCTTTAAAGAAATTGTGAGAAAACGCCAAATTAGTCAAAGGGTTCTTCAGGTATGATTCTGAATAAAAACATTTTTTGAAATTCACAGTACATTTTCTGAAAGTTTACAGCAATGTGTGAGAGGGAAAATTTACTTATTTGTCACTGTTTTTTTTCCCGCGCTTTCTTGATGAAATTTGCGAATGATTTTTCGCAATCTTTCAAGATCCTTTGAAGCAGGGTTGGCAAGTTTTCGACAGTGTGCGGTTTTATCCGGTTAAAACCGTGGTTTAAACCATCATGGCTAAAACCTCATCAGAAACCTCAAATACTACACTGATCTGTAAAATTTCGCATTAAACATCTGTTACAAATATACAATATTAGATGTAGTATTAAAAATTCACTTTTACTGTAGTGTATATTATTTAAAGTAAAAATAAGAATTTTTTTTTTGTCATAAATCTGAAAATTTGGCCTTCCTCCAAACTTGCTTAACTAGCAATGCTTCTGTTATCAAGCCCTGCTAGCTCAGCACCAATTGAGAGAGTATTTTGTAACTTTGGCTTCATATACTCTAAACTCATAAATCATTTGTGTGTAAATAAATGTGCTAAATTGGTTAAGTGCTATAGGATGCTGTGGGGTAAAATGGATCCAGATTATTAACTGTACAAAATCATTTTCTTGTGTTTGAACATTCTAAAAAACAGTATTATTGCAATTAAAGTAATTTAATTTTTTTGTAATTATTTAATTACAGTATAACTAATTTTAAATAAAAAATTACTCAATGTTTCTCTCTTGTTCTTAAATGTTTAAAGCGCGTTACACGTTTTTGACGGTTTAAGCCAGTTTTTGACACTTGTCATGTCAAAAACCAGTTTCTGGTGTCAAAAACCCAACCCTGCTTTGAAGAAATTATTGGATTTTTTAGATTTTTAAAAGAAATCCAGGGTTTTTTTTTTTTTTTTTTTTTTTTTTTGACTAACTTTGCGGATTTTTTGCAGTCCTTTGACAGAATTTGCGAGTATTTTTGATCCTTTGACAAAATTTGCAACTTGCTTTTTCTAAAGATTTTTTTTAACGATATTTGTGTTTTTTCTGCGATTCCTGGCCAAAATTTCAGTTTTTTGCGTGAATTTATATGAAATTTGCGTTTAATTTAACTATTTTTTGGTGAAATTCGCATTTTCTTCCACGATCTTCTGACAATTTTTTTTTTTTTTTTTTTTTTTTTTTTTTTTTTTGCAGGATTATCTAACAAAATTCACGTTTTACTCGAGAGCCTCTGACGATATTCACGATTTTTCTGTGAACAATTTACAAAATAAATTTTTTTGGCCGACCATTTGACTAATTCGTTGTCTGGTTTTTTTGTCTAAATTTCCGGATTGATGATGATTTTTTTTTCGGAACTGAATACCTTAAAATTTCGGAAAATACAGAACAAAACAAAAACAATGAATTAATAAAAAGGGGAGGGGTTTAAACATGGTTCAACCAATTCATACCACTTTAAAATTATTCTTTATAATAATTTTAATATGAGTGTCAGATAACTCCTTCTCTTTGGGGGTGTGTGTTTGGGGGAGAGGGTATCATTAAAATCCATATTACATTCAGCTTTATTTTCCCTGAAATCTCACTCGAGAGTGGGTAAATACATGCTATTAACTGGGGTTTTTTTTTCTAAAAAAAAAATTGAAATAGCTCTTTTATACATGAAAATCTGAGTAAGAAAAACCTTGTCTTAAATTTTTAAGGATGAAAGAAAATGCTTTCATGAATTTTGCAGGTAATAAATACAGTGGATTTTCTCTGTCTGAACACCCCGGTATTAAGAATGCATTTCGATGGTCCCGGCGAAAGTCCATTGAATTAACATAAGTAAACTCTCTGTATATTCTAAACACCCCACTATTATGAACGCTACTTTCGATCCCCCTCTCTAAACTGAACATGTGTTTAGAATCGGAATTCAGGAAATTCCCGCATCATAGAAATTCGGCAGAATTTGTTGCAGAAGAATAAAAAGGTTTAACGAACTCAAATAAATAAGTATAGAATTGTGAAATAGAAAGCAGGAAACAAGAACAGAAACAAGGCAAACGATGATTACATTCATGCAATATGATTAAGAGATCCATTCAAGACTGTTGAACCATGTGTCTGAACATCACCTGAAAGCTTTTCCACTTCTTAAACAGCCAGATAACATGTACATTGCATGAGCACGTGCAATGCAAAAAAGACTAAAATTATTCGTTTCATTAAGTAATGCACTGATTATGCTTTCAAGAGGTATATTGTAGTGTAAATGTATATTTTGTAAAAAAAAAAATTAATTAAAAAAAAAATTAATTAAAAAAAAATGAGATGTACAGTACAAAACTGACTAAATTTAGTTTGGCATTGCATAATGGTATCATTTACCATGCAAAATATTTTATATCGACTGTAAATTCAGTACATAGTAGTAGTAGTAATGCATTTCCTATTCTCCCTCTATACTGAACAGCCCCATAATCTGAACATTTTTGGTCGGTCCCATGAGTGTTCGGAATAGAAAGAATCCACGGTACATTCAGTTTTGAATCTGGGAATTTGAGCTCTCACTGATTATCACCCTTAAGACAAAAACAATAAGCAAAATAAATAAAAGACGAGAGAGAGAGGTTAATTAAAATATTCTGCTTCATTTGTCTCGAAATCTTCCGTGCGGGAGGGGTAGTGATTGATCTGCACGGGTCGGGATTTTCAGGCCCAACTTAATCTCTATTAGGGCCGGTAGGCCTGGTAAATTTTTTTATCGGCCCGCCCTGAACGACCTGTTTATTTTGCTTATTGACCCGGCACGTTGAAAAAATTATTCTAATTCTGCAGGCCCGTTAGAAAATATGGAACCATTCTGCCGGGCCGGTTACAGACCTCTAGCGAGGGGGGGTATGTATGTAAGGAACCCGATCTTGGCGTACGTTCGTGGGATATCGTCATCAGCCGAGGAGAGGGAGTGCATATCGTAGTCGTGGAGAGATTAGAGAGTTCGGGCGCTGAAACATAGCTCCGTCGCGTCCAGCGTGGAAGTGCCGGGGAGAGAACTTTGGCGATCGCGCCGAATCAATCGTCCGAATGGCCGGGGAACGATTGTGGTGTTCTACCATCGATACCGTTATTTTTGTTGAATCATGAGGTGTGATTGAGAGACAAATAACGACACAGTATTTTCACTTGGGGCCTGGTTTATTAATCCTTTTTGGCAGATCTTCTGGGAGAAACCAGGTCTCTGGAACTTGACGCTTTCTTTTTAAAAGTTCGTTTCTTTGGGCAGCATTTTATTAGGCAAGTGTTAGGTCAAAAAAGCCACTTATTTTAGGCGCTTCCGCTATTTAAAGGACGTTAATTCGCATTATTTCTACCAGGTCGCGATACTAAATAATGGGTGTTACTCTAATTTTAATTGGTTAAGAAATATCTGGGCAGTATGACGTTGTTAGGCGCGGTTTTCCAGGGTTGAATGCTGATTCTACAAATTAAGAATTGCGTTTACGTCAGCTTTTTTAATCTTAAAGAACATCCAAAAATGATCTCTGAAAGTAATAAATGTTAGGTTGGGAAAGAACGTTAACAGGGGCAAAATAGCTTTAAGTATTAGAATTAAGGTTAAAAGAAGGGGCCTTTAAATTTTAGATTAAAGTTAAAAATATTAATTGGGAACTTTAAGTTTTTGAATTTTAATTTTAAGTTTAAATTTAAAAAAGGCTTTAGGTTTTATCCTTTCATGTATATTTTCAATTATGCTTTAATATGATTTTTTTTTTTTTTTTTTTTTTGACTGTGCGAAGAGATATGCCACATGCTTTAGATGTTGCTTCTCGTGTTTGCATAAACACATCTTATCAGGATTGGAAGCAACAAGCTCTTTTAAATAATTATATACATTATAAATAACTTAGACTGTTTTCTGATATCAGGACTGGTTGCCATAATTTAAAAAAAGGAAGCAAAAAGGAGAGAAAATGAAAGAAAGAAACGTAATCAAACAAAGAGCGAAGTAATACTGATCAACTGTATCTCTCAAATGAGGTGGAGAAAAAAAAGAGCGGTTAATTGGTCATGTGACTGGGGGTTACCATAGTTACTAGTGTGGATAAAGGCTGAGAGTGACCATCGCGAAGGGGACATTTGACCTTCAAATGCCGATTTTTCTTGCGGCCAGTCTAGTTTCAAATTTCTCAATGAAGAATTGGTACAAAAAGAGATATATGCTTTCTTAACATAAGACTTATGTAAAACTGACACTTCATTTGCACAGTAGGGAGGAAAAAATAAACTTTTCCGATTATGTACAACTTCGCAAAAAAAAATTCATATGTGCACCTTCAACAACTGTTTATTCTGAATGTATATTTTCAGAGGCAGGCCAAATTTATAGTAGTAAAAGAAATGCCCTGTGTACTGATAATGTAGAACATTTGGTGTTTTTGCACTGTAATTTGAAATATAATAAATTTAATTATTAATTTTTTATTGCATTTATTGTATTTTCAGTTTCTTTATCCAAAATAAGTCTTTTCTGTTTTTCTATATATCAAAAAAGTATTTTTTATTTGTATAAATGTGAAATGTTATGAGGGTTTTTGTTCTTAATTTTTTCTATATTTTGCAGACATGTTGTTAAATAACAAGTAAATAGTTTTATGGATTACTGCATATATTATATATTGATATTCGAATAACTTTTTATAGATTAGTTATAAATTTATATGCTTTTAAAATAAAATTCTTACAACTACTCAGTATTGGCCGAGTAACGAGTATTTACCGAGTACTTGGTACAACTCTAATTCTGATAATGTCTTGTAAGAGATAAAAATTTTTGGGATTGCACCATCTGACTGTTTTCTGTTGGTCTGAGAAAATAGCAACAAAAATAGGTAGTAATTTGCTATTTTACTTTTCCTTTTCATCAGAAATGGAGTTCTTCGCTCACCACCATTATGTAAATGACATTAGAAATTACAAATAAATTAACATCTCTAATTAATAAATTGATAAGCAGTTTTCAAACGAATTGCAGTTAAAAGTGCTTTTCCCCCATTTTTGACGGCTCAGAAATTAAAAATATGCAATGTTGTTTAGAATTTAAAAAATTACAATAAATTTATGTATTTATATGTACAATGATACACCTACTTTGTTTTGCGGTTGGCTTATGATTAGTTGTAATTTATTTTTTAATGACAACAGTGTATTTGTTGGTTGAAAAAAAATATACAATCGGAGGCTAAAAAGTAACAGTTTTTCTGAACACACTTCTGCATTCAATGGTCATCTTGAAAATACTATCTAAATTTTTTACTTAATGTTATTTTTTCTTCAAATCTTCCCAGTGCAGTTCCTCTTTTTCTTATTTTAAAGCTTCATAGAAAGCTCTAGAAAACTAATTTATCTAAAAAATATATAATTTTCGATTTTAAAGAAATTAAGCAGGAAATAAAAGATAAAACTTTTTTAAACTTTTAGGGATATTGAAATTGATATCTCTATATATGCATACAGTCACAAATTATTCATTATATTATATTTTAATAGTACTGTTCAGATTTTTCATTTATAATATTTTAGTTCTTACATTTAACTTTTTAAAATGTTTCATTGTTGCAATTTCAATGTGCTTTGGCATATTTTGGTGAGCATTTGTTGGCCATTGTTTTGTTTTTATCTTATACGAGCTACAGAGAATGTTTGACGATTTATCACCTATGGTGAGCTAATTCAAAAATGTCTGAAAAGTAATGTATTAATTATTAAGTTCAGGAATTTCTAAAATTTTGTACTGTCATCGGAAACACCTTTGTATATAAATTTTACAGTTATGGTACATTAGAATATCAATATATCTTTACATACAAAAGCCAAACTACATTAAATAAGACTTTAACAAAAGGCTCGGTCTACTTAATACTATATTTTTATATGAGTAAACATATACATTTAAAAGAACAGGCTTAGCCATCAGCCTTGATATTTTTACTTGACCGATTTTGATAATTATATTTTTTAATGAAAGATGTTCATATGTAAATGTGACCATTTTAGCCATTTTATATATTTTTTTATAATTTATTTTTAATTTTAAAATTTATGAAATTTCTTCAAAACAGTGGCAGTCGCATTACTTTCATTGTTACAGAGAAATAAAAAATAATGAAAACTATTCAAACACGTTGCTTTTAGGACATATTTCCTAATTTGCTTGTTAAATTTTGTAAAAAAAAATAGTTATACACATGTACTAAACGATGTAACCCGAGTGGGTAGGGTATTTACAAATTATTTTAAGATTTTATCAAAAGGAGCAGAAACAAGCAAATAAGTGTGATCACACAGGTTTCATTTTCCATTTTATTCACAGTTCGGTTGAATTGTCAGTGGTGTAATTTTTACAAAGTTAAAATTTTTAGTGTACTTATTTGTTCTATTAAATTTGTTTTATTATAATGTATTTGGTTTATTTTTTGTTCAGACTATGCATGGGAAACTTGTAAAACACTTTAAACCTGAAAACTGCAAAATGTTTTAATATTTCGTAATCACTTCTTAACATTACAATTATTGCAATTTACTTAATTTCAATATTTTCTTTTAATACAGGAAAATAGTGATCTCATGGAAAAGCACAATTCCACTGTGAAGCGTCAAATCGAACAACCCTATTTAATCTTTCAAAGATCTTCAATGGAGAACTTTTGCTTTAGACAAGAAAATGTTGGACAAATTACATAAGGGTCATTAGACTTCAATGTTTAATGCAAAAAAAAAACTTTTTTCCCCTTCTTTTTTCTGGATAGTTATAAAGATCCGGTTAGAGTTCTTTGAAACTTGTTCATCTGTTGTTGAAAAGAATTGTTATCAATTAATGTTAAGTTTATTTTCTTTTTCTTAAATAAAAATTTTTTTGATAAATAAAATTCTTTGTAAATAATGTATATACTTTTTTTCTGGCAACATTCTAAATTGCACATTTGGCTCTTGCTGTTGACTTAAAAAGCTGCAATCTTATCCCATTTTAAAGTTTTATATTTCTTTAAAAGTTAGTCTATTTGAGAAACATTGAATAAAATCAAAAATTAACAAGAAATAATTAGAATTCGGTATCTAATGGGTTGGTGTTTATCTATTCAGCACATTGTTCCTTCTAAACAGTTATTGTTGAGCATAAGTTCAAGTTTAAATAAATGTTTTAAATGATATGATGAATTAAGTTATGCATTGTTTGAGTCAATAAACTCATTTCTCGGTTATTTATGCTACAATATTTAGTGAAAAGTTCTTCATAAACTGGCATCAAATAAAATAATAATCCATTACCAAAATTCTAGCTACTCAAGTTTTAGTATTTTTGCCAATGTATGATTTCAAATCAAATGAAAATGCACATTGTGTATATGAAAAATTAATAAAAAGCCTTAAGTTGCATAACAAGACACATTTGTATGTCTATTGGTAAAATGCCATTTTAAATTTAATTTGCATTTAAAGATCTATGCTAAATAGTGCAATACATGTAATTTTTTCCCTATATGTATTGCTTAAAGGGGTGGGAAAGCATAAATGAGCACATTTTATTTCAACCTTCTAGAAGTTAAAAAGAAAAAAAAATGCTTACCTAACAGTTTAAAAGAGAATTTTTAATAGCATTTTTCTACCCAACCTCCCATGTGTAATGTACTTTTATAAAAGCTATAGATAAGTTATTGGATGTCAAAGATTTCAAAGCCAACTCTGATTTCAAGCTAAACAATTTGAAAGTTAGTCAGTTTAAGAAATAGTAAGATTTAAATCTAATAATTACAACACAGTATCATGGGTTGATGTTTCTCCATTTAGATATATTTTTGGTTTCACTTAAGCCTTCCGCTAGCTATGTGGGGAGTGAAAAAAAAAAAAAAAAAAAAGGATGATGCTTGGGAAAATTATTTTCAATATTTTGCTTAGATTTTAATATTTGCATGATTTTTTTGGCATTCTAAAGTTGAGGACAATTTGTATACTGACTACTTTTTGCTTTTTTAATTTAGGTATTATATTTTAAAAAATACTTTTTTTTCAGAAATCTATATTAATATATATAAACTAACCAAAATCGCAAAAGTAAAAACTAGCCCACATACAAATAATCTTCAACTATCTTATCCCCGCCTCACACACACAAAAAAAAAAAAAAAAAAAAAAAAAAAAAATGTGAAATCTGAACAAAATATTTGAAAATTTCTGCATAAGATTAACATTATCCCCTTCTGGATCTTTTTTAGTGACTGGTGTTCTGACATTGAGTCCTTTGCTGTTTTCAAGTTTATTATAGATATTTTTTCGATATTTTTTTGTAAGATGCCTGAGATTGTATTATATAATTGTAGTTCTTATTTACTTGTAAATCACAAATTTTGAATAGAAAAATAATTATTTACTATTAAATAAGAAAGCTAATCGAAAAAATTATGATTGCATAAACCAATCGGAAGCTAAGAGTATCATTGGAAAATGCAAACTTGAAAACGTCAAAGAAAATAAAAAAAAAAATCCCATAGCATCACAGTATCAGAAGCCGACTGATCCTTCTTCCCGAAGGAAATATTTTGTACATTGTGATTTGATTACTGTTGTACAGTTATGCGAATTTAGGCAATTTGCATTGATAAGTTTTTTCCATCGAGAAAATAACAAACTGTGGTTATAAGCTTCCTTCAGATAATTAGGGGCTTATTGATAGCTGAATATTATTTTCGAATTTGTAATTTTGAGATCATCAGTATTATTTTTAATTTAATAAATACATGTGCTTTTGATTTTGAACAAAAAAAAAAATACTGATGCAAACAATTTCTGATTTCAGAAAATAATAATGAAAAATTCATTCAAGTTCTATGGAATTTTGTATAATGATCCAGTCTTCTTTTTAGCTATTTAATTGACATAGGAAGCAATTTCCCTATATAAATTAAAAAAAAAAGAATTTGTTTTCATGATACATTAGAGATAGACATGGAAGTAAGATCAGAGAACCTGTCACATTTTTTTTTTTTAATTCATATATATTCTAATGTCAATAAAAAGAAATTTAAACCTGAGATAATTTAACAGAGCTATAAGAATTGAACTGTGACACTTGACAATGTAGTAAGAATTCTATGTTATATTGAATTTCATTGATAAAATTCAGTCAAAGATTACTGAATTTAATTTTAAATGATGTAATTTTAATTAGTCAGTTGATTAGAAATCACTTGAAGGTTTTGAAATTTTGAGTGAATTTGTTTTTCTTAAAATTTAATTTATTCAAAATAACTCAAGGGTTGTTGGATTAATTCTTAAATGAGTTGTTTTCAGCTATGTATGAAGTGGTTATGAATCACAGAAGAATTACAGGAATAAATCGGAAATGACTACATTACACCCCAGTTTGAATTGATATAAATCACTCAAATGCTACTGAATTCAGCCTTAAATTATTTCATTTCACTTGAATTCGAGTTGGCTGCAGGTAACTCAATTGCTACTCTATTTAGTCTTAAAGGACTTCATTTCACTCAAGTATGACTTAATTGCAAATCACTTAAGTACTACTGAAATTAACTTTTGTTGATTTGATTTCACTCAAGTATGACTCGATTACAAATCACTCAAGTACTACTGAAATTAACTTTTGTTGACTTGATTTCACTCAAGTATGACTTAATTACAAATCACTCAAGTACTACTGAAATTAACTTTTGTTGATTTGATTTCACTCATGTATGACTTAATTACAAATCACTCATGTACTACTGAAATTGACTTTTGTTGATTTGATTTCACTCAAGTATGACTTAATTACAAATCACTCAAGTACTACTTAAATTAACCTTTATTGATTTGATTTCACTCAAGTATGAGTAAAATAGAGATCACTCAATCATGAGTTGATTAAAAACAACTCATTCACTCGAGTTGTTTCAACTCTTGATGAGAAGGTTCCTTTCAAGTAGGCAGATGAGTGGATTTCAGCTCAAGTTGAGTTATTTTAGCTTTTTAGTTTTAAGAGAGTGTGTAATTATTGTAAAATTTATAAACATGAACGTACATACATGTATTTCGTACTGATTGTTTTTGTAAATAATATTCTTATAAATAACATGCTTTATGATTATAATACAGAGACAATAATATAGTGACATTATTATATCGAGTTTGAACACAAAATCAATTTTGATCGAGTATAACTCGGTCATTCCCGCTGGTATAGATTTAAACACACAATGCTATCTCTATGCAAAAATGTTGAGCCCTCATATTAAGCTTCAAGTGCTAACGAATATTAGTGATTTTGAATACTAGGTGAGATTTCTACACTACTTACGTTCAACTTATTTTTTGTGTCACACAATTATTTCATGCCGCGATAATTATTTTGGACGCTAACGTGTTTACAAAAGTGTAATATTTTATAATAGAAGCCAGAATTGTGCTCCAACAATTTCTAAAATCATACTTTTTCGTCTGTTGCGAGAAGATAGAAAAACAAAAATCCTCAGCTTAAAGTGATGATAAAAAATGATTTTTTTAAAAATGTATGATACAGTGTCTTTATTTTTTTTAAGTGCTTTTTTTTTCTTTCTGGTATATCGTAACAATTATATATTTATACAAATACAAGCCATCTGCAAAATTTAGCTACCTCTATTGACGAATGATGATTTTTTTGCATACATGAAATGTTTAGAGATTGTTCCATGTGTACCAGTTATTATTTTTATGCACATTTCATTGAAGTAATTAATAATCCGTCAGAGATCTGTATGAAAAGTCTTTTCTCTTCTCTTTATTTAAAGAAAAATATGTAAATGACTAATTTATTTTAACATAGACTTTATCGCCTGAAATACGAATAACATACAAAATATATCTACTTCCTTTCTTATTAAACCTTTTTCTCTTGTTGTAAAAAATGTTAATTAATGTAAAAAAAAAATTATACGTTTAGGAATTTGGGAAAATCATAATTTTACATTATGTGTCTGAGTAATTTTTCTTCTTTTAAGTAATAAAGAAAATGTTATAACTTTTATTAACGTTAATGATAGTAAATAATTCATGCTTATCTTACGCTGTGCTTTCTTATCAGAAGAGCATTTTTATAAAAAGTATTACAAAGCTAGTTCCTTGTTTCTGGAGAAAAATTTATGCATGGAAAGTACATTTTAAATGATATTGTAAACAAGTTTTAATAAAGTTCCAAAATACATCTTCTAAAGTAAATATATCTAAAGATTTCCATTATGCATCACACTTGACTCATTCCGAGTCTCATTTTTTATGCTATTTAATATTACTCCAGGTGCTCTGAATGTTTGTCGAAATTAAAAATAGTAACCTATTTCTGACCTTAAATTACTTAATTCCAACACTACCTTTAATCCCTTGGGAACGAGCGACACATATACGTGCCGCAAAAACGCTTAACAATCCTTGTTTATCTCCACCAGTAAAAAAATTACTGTAAAATTTGCCTTTTTTAATCGAGCATTTCTCGATTTAATAAGATACAAATTTCTGTTTTTAAAAACCGGTGACAAAATATTAAAAATTTCGTAAAAGACTCCCCTCGCGAAGGAGAAAACAGTAACGCGATTTTTAATTTAAGGCTTCAGTAAGCAAACGCAAGTTGATGGTGAAAAAGAAGATTAATATTAAACAAATGCGATAGCTGCGTATAAGAAAAATTTTAGTTCGTTAATAATTAGACGGAAGACCGTAGAACTATGTTAGAGATAGTCGCAAGAGAATGATATCAGACTTATCTAATCAGCCTCTAGGTGACCAAGAAGGCGATTAATATTCAAAATTGGACTTGGCTAAAGCCTGAGTAATATTTTTGCCGTTTATGTAGTAGCTGAAAGAACTAAGAAATTTTTAGAAAAAAAAAAAACCTAGTGAATTTTAAGGAATTAGAGCAATGCCTTTAGGGGTTAAATTGATACAGTAAAATCTCCATAACTGACACTCCAGAATAGCGGACATCTCTATTTAACGGACAGTTTTCAAATCCTCACTCCCAAAACTTAAATTTTTGTATGTTTAACCTCTGAATAACGGACATTCCGATTAGCGGACAGTAATTTTTGGCAAAAAAGAATGAAAAATTATTTTTTAAAGAGGAAAAAAATCCTTTAAATGTATCAGGGCGATGTTTCACAAATTTTGTGATCACAGATATATGTGGGGATGAGCTGGAGTAAATCCCCTCTCCTCCTACATTTATCTGTAATCACAATCCCTTCCCCCTCCCTCGGATGCTTTGAGATTATATGCTTTTAAGAAGCAGAAAAATACAGTAAACAATTATACATTTTTTTTCTTCTAGAAAAAAAAATGATTTAAAAGGATTAAAATTACTGACAGAGTTAAATCTTCGTATTGAAAAACAAATTACATGTAATCGCAAGTAAAAACAAACTTTAGTAATTTTTTTTTTTTTAAGAATGTACTAAACAAAGGATAAAGGTGTGCACAATTTTATTTCAGTGCTATTGCTTTAAAAAATTATTTTAATTTCTGGTTAATCATATAATACATTTCAAAATCGACTAATGAAACATTAAGCATTCATTACCTATTTTTCTATCTCTGAGGTTTTCCCAATAACGGACACCTTCGAATAGCGGACAATTTCTGCGTTCCCAAGGTGTCCGTTATTTAGAGGTTTTACTATAATTGAGAACTGGGTCCTACAATAAAAACATGTTACAAGTCCTAGTACACCGTAAAAAAAAAATCTGTAACGTTACTAAACTTTTTCTAGGAAATTGGAATTCTCAGAAATTCTCATGTGACGATAACAGCAAAAATTCCTGTAACTAATTCTGTTACATGAATTTTTACTGTTACTGTTACATAAAATATTCTAGTAATCCCAGTTTCCTAGAAGAAAAAATTCTAGGTTCTAATTTTCCTTTCTTTAGTTTATTTATTTTTCTGCACGAGAGACCATTCGTCACTTGAGAATAAGGTTTTATCTGTGTTTTTGAAAAAATTGACTTATCGATATAGAAATGCTCTGTTTGCATTTATGAAGGCAATTCTGAATTAAAGTTATGTCATATTATAATTGTAAGATCATATTTAAATTATATATAACATCATTTTGATGAAAAAATGCCTTCGTAGATAAAAAAAGAACCTGTCTATATCGATAAGTCATTTTTTTCAAAAACACAGTTAGAACTTTATTATTCTCACAATTTCATATTCCCAAATTCTGTTAATTTTTTCAAGTCAGAGCAATAAAATATCAAATGATTATTACCGCAGAATGACACTGTAAAAAAAAAAAAAATCTGTAAAGTTACCAAAAGTTTTCTATGAAACTTGGATTCCTAAAACATTTTATGCAACGGCAGCAGCAAAAATTCATGTAACAGATACAGATTTGCACTGAAAATCCAAAAAATCTGTAAGGTTATAAAGAATTATATAGGAAAGTGTGATTCCTAGAATATATTATGCAATTGTCACCAAGGTTGCAGATAAAATTTTAGAAAGATAGCAATAATTTTAGAAGATTAATTTGTAAAGTTGCAGATTTCTGTATCTTTACAAAATTTAGTTTTGTAGATTTACCTATTTTTTTTTACCTATTATTTTTGTAGATTTACCAATTTTCTTGTACAGTGTACACATAAAATGTTAGTAAACATACAGATTTCGGCAACTTTACTTTTGTAGAATTACAATTTTTTTTTTTTTTTTTTTTTTTTTTTTTTTTTTTTTTACATTATGATATTGCATATAATGGTAAGTAAAATCAATTTCCGAATTTCTAGAGCTATAGAGATGTATGCATACAATTGAACAATTCACATGTCATTATTCCATCTTATTTTATAGTTTTGTTTGCATGAGTATTTTCCACATGGGTGGGTAATAACACGAAATGGCATCTGCCAAAAAAATCACACCACTACATCTTATGAATAAATATGTGCTAAAGTATTTTTTCTTGTATGCATATTTAATAAGTTGCTCTATCAAATCCTACATTAGTCTGGATGGGGGGAATCTCAAATTAAGCCGTGAAAAATGGCAGAATATAAAAGTGGCTTTGTTATCCTAGGAGAATTTATATTTTTAAATTTCACTGTGTCCACCATGTTCTCCACCTGATATTTAAAGAAATTTCAAAATACTGCACATGTTATTGCTCCATATAACATGTAACACATTTCATTATTAAATTTGCCGAAATTTTACATATTTATTCATTTAAATCTACTTTTCGAGGTAATATGACATTCACTATATTTGGGATGGTCTGAGACCTGCCCTCTGTTTTCTTTTCAACTTTTCTTAGAGATAATTTACATCTTATAAGTATCTTTCAGTAACTTACATCTTATAAAATCATGCCTAATTTGAAGTTCCTACCTTCAAAAGTTCTATAGAAAACGTAATTTAGGAAAAAAATATTTTATAATGCTTTTCACCATTTTGAACGCTTTTCAATGTCTATTTTTTTCTTCAAGTGTTCTTAAAAGTACCTTAGAAATAACTACCATGAACAGTTTCAAGTGTCAAGTCACACCAGTAACACAAAAATTGTTATTTTATGATAGTTTCTTTGCTTTCCAACTACCTAGTGGTAATGGTCAAACATTTCCTCTGAAAATAACAAGATTTTTTTTTCTTCAATTTTCCTGATACTTCATAGAAATAGTAATTTTAGACATTTGTATTCATTTTTTACTCAGTTACTCTTTTAAATTCGTAATTGTTCTAAAAAAGTCCATGCTGAGAATTTACATTTCATATGTATCCACCATACCAAGTTTCAAATTTCTATGTTAAGTGATTGCATAGAAATCGTAATTTCGAAGTTTTTACAACTCTTATAGGCAATTTCCCCCCTTTTCATTTTCTATTTTTTTAGAAACTTTAGAGTATATTTTTCGAGAATATTAAGATCTAATAACAGTGTGACGAGTGGTCAGAAAAAAAACTACAGTCAAAAAAAGAGGAAACTATTAGTATATTTTTATGGAAAATTCTTCGAATAAAATAAAAGGACTAAAAAAGGCAAGTTTCATTTTTAACAATATACTGGTTTTTATCACCCTTTTTTGACTGCGTTTTCCCGTGATCACTCTCCAACGTGTATAGATAATTGATGTGCAAAAATGTATGTTTCCATACCTTTCAGTATCACAAAAATCGCGTTTTTAGGAATATTTTAACAATTGTCCGCACTTGAAAATTGACTCCGATATACAATCTAGCATATTTTGGAACAGACACTGCTTACTGCTTAATATACAACTGATTTAGCTGTTGCAACTGAATTGCAGGGTCAGTTTAATCAAGTCAAGAATCAAAATTGATATTTTGGCACTTAAAAGAAACCAGGGAGGGTATGCGACATCTTATCGATAAGAAAACTAGTCGTTGGGGTCCACCGTAATAATTACTCATTATGGATATGCATACTATAAAATATGAAAATGAAATCAAGTGAATTGCGTAAAAGGAGTATCCTTATAATTCTAAAAATGATAATTATACAAACTAACAATTTATTGCGTCAGATTAAGCGTTTCATTTCCAATTAAAGTGTATCTTTGAATTGAAATTTGAATGAAATACAGGGTCATGAAAAATCGAAGAGTGTGGAAAACAGGATTACAAATATCGAGACAACTAATTATCCGATCGAATTCTTTTTTTATGTAAAATTTATGTTTCTCATTGTCTTTTATAATCTCTCCTTAAAACAAAGGAATTCGAAAATTTTTATGTACCTTTCATCAGAACGAAAATTTCGAGTGTCCGAAAAAAATATTTCCTGATAATCGAGGTTACTGATATTAAATAAGCTTTCCACTTACTACATACTACGTACAGAAGAAATTTCAAGTCTTTAAAACC
Organism: Maratus speculifer; assembly: GCA_964019185.1. Classification (NCBI taxonomy): domain Eukaryota; kingdom Metazoa; phylum Arthropoda; class Arachnida; order Araneae; family Salticidae; genus Maratus; species Maratus speculifer. The sequence continues at coordinate 119,378,120 of OZ025298.1, forward strand.
CTCTAAGCGTTTGTCCCGTAAAATTCCGTACACTAAGCTCTAGGTTTCACTGCAATATAAGCAATGTTTAAGCTATTATAATTCTATAAATTTAATGAATTTTCAAAGCAGAATGATTAGGACTCTCAAGGATTACATTTATATTTCTAAAAAAGATTTTTTATGTAATATTGAAAGAATCATATTTTATTAACATTCAAAAAAAAAAAAAAATAATAATAATAATGCAGAGAAAACAACATTACAATTTTACCCATTTGCAAGACGCTTGGAGGGCTATCTCAATATGTTCGGGAGATACAGAGTTTACAGACAGACAGAAAAACATACAGAAAAAAAAAATAATTTTTAATGTCTGAAACTTGTAAATCCGTCCAAAAAATTTTCGATTTTCAAAACGATTGCAAGACTTACCCTATACTACGTATGATGGGTAAGTAAAAAAAAAAAGTCATGATAAACATAAATTCAAGATAATAAACTGGGTTGTTATAATTAAAGTTCGCCTATTCAGAAGACTCTAAAGTCAGTTGTATGGCTCCAAATGAATCAAAATTTCACTAGTACGTAGTACAAGAGATGCGCTCTGCGAAAATCGAAAAAAAAAATAGTTAAAATTTGTCAATAGGTGGCGCTGTGGCAATATTTAAGCCAACATTTGCAGATCCCTTTATTTTGTGGGGTTTTTATGAAAGATTCTGTATCTAAAGACAGATGTTAGACAATCTCTAATCTGAAAGACATTATTAGACCTCACATTCGCTCAATCTCACAGGACAGTTTTCGCAATGCTGTAGAAAGCACAATTCTGAGAATGGAATGCATTATTGAAAATGGTGGATGATTCATTGAGCATGCGTAATGTTATTCTTCGTTATTTCCTCGCGGCCGAGCAACAAGTTTTATTTTTATTTTTGTTGATGCAGATTACTTCACTTAAAATGATAATCATTATTCTGTATTGTTTGGAGTCATAGGTCAGGCTATTGAGCTGTCTGACTAGGTGAACTTAATTATAACAATTCGCAGTTCGTCGAAGTTTGTTGAAACTTTTAAATTTGTGTGCTTCGTCTGGATTGGCTGATATTGATATAATTAATCTGCAAACGTCACCTTAAATATTGGCGCAGCGCCACCTATTGATTAAAAATTGACTATTTTTTTTCGATTTTCACAGAGCGCATCTCTTCAACTACGTACTAGTGAAATTTTGTGTCGTTTGGAGCCATAGAACTGGCTTTAGAGCCTTCTGAATAGGCAAACTTTAATTATAACAACTCTGTATTTTAAATTATTTATCTCGTTGCATATTAAAACAAACAGGTACGACATTTAAATGCTGACATTTCCTTTCTTCGAGTTTTTAATATTTGTAGTTTATTAATAAAATGAACATTCGAGAACAAAATGCGTAGAATATATTTCTTTTTAATTTGTGCAGAAAACCCAATACAGCAACTCGCATATCTTACTTTTTATAGAGAATAAGTTGAAAACTGATCACAGTGAAAGGAGAGGATGGATTAAATTCAAAATTTTAATCTGTTAGATACTGTGTGAAAATGTAAACTCGAAGATAAAACATATACAGTTGTTCTTAAACAATTGATAATTGATGCTGGCAACGATTGTATTAACGCAGAACTCCAAAGTACTTGAAGAAGCATTATTAGACGAGTTCAGATTGAAAGTATTTCGTGAATTAAATTTAAGATAATGTTTCAAGGAAAAATATATTTGTTTCTTTATATGATATCTTTCTCGTAAGGCTTTCTCTAGTTTGCATTTGTGAAGCATTGTTTTTAAACTTGTAAACAAATTTTATTAAACATGGAAGAAAAATACGCATGAATCATGTACTATGAAACACTTTCCAACACAATAGCAACAAAACGACTCCGTTTTATTAGGTGATAGTGATAGACAGGTAAGTCAATGGAGGCGTTTTTTTCAAATATCTCGCTAAAAGTTTAATACTTTTACATGATTTTTACTTACCCATCATACGTAGTATAGGGTAAGTCTTGCAATCGTTTTGAAAATCGAAAAAAAAATTTTGACGGATTTACACGTTTTAGATAGTGGAGAAAAACATATTTTTAGAAAAAAAAATTTGCCGTCCGTCTGTCTGTCTGTCTGTCTGCCTGTCTGTCTGTCTGTCTGTCTGTAAACGCTCTATCTGCCGAACAAATTGAGATAGAGACTTGAAATTTTGTATGTATTTTGTATGTAAGAATGGAACGAACCCTATTTAATATCAGCAACCTCGATTATCCGGAACTATTTTTTTCGGACTCTCGAAAAATTCGTTCTGATGAAAGGTATATAAAAATTTTCGAATTTTTTTGTTTTAAGGAATGGACGTAAAAGGCAATAAAATAACACACATTTTGCATATAGAACGAAGTCGATCGGATTATTAGTTGCCGAGATATTTGTAATCTTGTTTTCCACATTCTTCGATTTTTTATAACCCTGTATTTTATTCAAATTTCAATTCAGAAGTATATTTTAATTGGAAATGAGACGCTTAATCCGACGCAGTTAATTGTTAGTTAATAGATTTATTTTTTTGGAGTTATAAGGATGTTTCTTTTACGCAGTTCGGTACTGCTTGAGTAGTTTGGCGTTTCACATAATTTGTCGAAATTGGTACATCAGCAGCTCTTTAATATAGTATTATTATGTATATTAACAATATTCAAATTTTGTTTATGAATTGCAATGCATTGTATAAATAGTTTCACATGTTTTATTTTCATATACATATCCATGATGGGTAAGTATTACGGTGGCCCCCAACGACTAGTTTTGTATAGGATTGATGAGGACGATATTGAAGGATTTGAAGAATGGAAAGTGAAAGAGTAACTATGTTATTATATCCTTTTTAATTTTATACTATTTTTTATATAGAAATCGTTAGATTATGTACAGTGAATCACAAAAAACGGTACTTTTTACATGGTAAAGAATGTGTTTTGTAAAGCGTCGTGCTTTTTCCATATTGCCTGGTTATGTAGCGTGTCAACTCTCAACGGTGGCCAAGGCTAATTTCTAAACCGTTAGTCATAGACATATAATTCCAATTGAAAAAATGATTTAAAAAAGGTAAAGAATTGTTTTTTAAGTAGATTAGGTAAAGAATTCATTTTATAAAAAAATTACGAAAATTAAATTTTTATACGGTCCCCCTGTCCTATAAGTTATTAAGTATTTAAGATATTTAGTAATTTTTTACCACTCGTAAGACCAAAAAGTCCCATTCCTCTGAGATTAAAATTGACCGAGTAATAGCTGTTTAAAGTTAAAGGAACTTTTTTGCTGCAAAATAGGGGTCAGTCACAAATTTACTGGAAATAAAAAGTAAACGTCAGATATAAAATTTAACATTTATCATTTACAGTAAAATAACTTTTACAATCATATTTTTAATTTTATGTTGATGCTTACATATTAAAGCAAAATATACAACTACGAGTAAAAAAATAACAGAAATTTTGTTAAATTAAATTATGAAAAGCACATATTGTCATAATTTGTTACAAAATGATACGTATTTAAAATTCTACTATATTCTATTAGAAAATTCTATTAGATATTAACTTAATAGAAATTGGTATAGTACTATAAAATAAATAAATGGTACGCATCTAAAATCGCATTAATACTACATTGTCATTGGACATAAATAATTATGCGAATTGAACCTCGATCGGATATTTGGAAGTGAGTTAAAATATATCAAAATTATGCCGTTTCAAAATTTAATGTTCGTAATTTTTAATAATGTTTTTTATTTAAATCGTCTAAAAAATTCTTTACCTTTTTAGCTCACAGGCTGTCATAGCCTGACAGCTTATGTGCCCGTCCGTTCTGTATGTACGTTCGTACGTGCGTTCGTGCGTAACGCGATAACTCATGATAAAAATATCGGATCCTCTTGAAATTTTGTATATAGGTATATCCTGATAAGGCGCTTCCCAGATTAGTTTTTGGAGTTCATTCGATATGTATAAGAGGTGGAACGGGGGGCTCTTGCCCTTCCCTTTAATTGATATAAACGGGATTTTTATGCAGAATTAACAGTTTTCGTTCAAAATTTAGATATAGGATCATTCTGATGAGACGATTCCGTGACTGTTATTAGGTGTTCATTGAATAAGTATAAACAGGGGGGAACGGGGGGCTCATGCCCCTCTCCTTAATTGATATAAACGGGATTTCCATGCAAAATTAACAGTTTTCGTTCAAAATTTAGATATAGGATCATTCTGATGAGGCGAGTCCGTGGCTGTTATTAGGTGTTCATTGAATAAGTATAAAAAGGGAGAACGGGGGTTCTAATGCCCCTCCACTTAACTTGTATAAATGGATTTTTCAATCAGAATTGTCAGATTTCGTTCAAATCTCTGAATAGTTTTGGAAGTTTAATGGTTAAGTATAAAAGAGGGGAATAACTGCTCTTAAATTATATAAATGCTAAATGGGTTTTTATTAAGAATTATCCGATTTGGTCTGAATTTTGGATATAGATTTATCAATATGATAAAGCATGTACTTGATAGTTTAGGAGGTTCAATGATTAAGTATAAAAAAGGAGAAAGGGGAGATATGTTTCCCCTTCTTAATTTTTTTCGAACGGAATTAACGAAAATACAAGGCTGTAATGTACAATTAGTATGCGTAGCCTGTGAGCTCAATGCCATCAGTTTAACTGGGCAATATTCTTTTTATTTAAAACATTTTTGCAATTGGAACTATACGTCTATGACTAACGGTTTAGAAATTAGCCATTGGCCACTGTTGAGAGTGGACACACTGCATAACTAATCAATATGGGAAAAGCATGACGCTTTACAAAACACATTCTTTACCATGTAAAAATACCTTTCTTTTGTGAGTCACTGTACATAATCTAACGATTTCTATGTAAACTAAATAATATAAAGTTAAAAAGGATATATAATAACATAGTTACTCTTTCACTTACCATTCTTCAAATCCTTCAATATCGTCCTCTTCAATCCTACACAAAAAGAATCATGTAAAAGTATTAAAATTTGAGCGAGATATTTGAAAACAGCGCCTCCATTGACTTAACAATATCATTCGGTTCTTTTTGAGTTACTAGCGTCGTCTCTTAAGATTCTACAGATTTCCAAAGTTTTGTTTTAGGTTTTTTATTTATTTATTTATTTTTATTTTTCAAACAGATATAGGATTTGATATAGCAACTTACTGACTATGTACACGAGAGAGAATATTTTAACAAACAAGAATTCGCAAGATGTAATCGAGTGTTTTCTAGACGACTACTTTTTTGCGTTATTACCCATATTACGCATCGCAAAAAAACTATAAAGCAAAATAAAATAATGCCATGCAAATTGCACAATTCTGTAGAAAAAAACATTAGAGTACTAGAAATTGTCAAATCTCTTTTACTTACCATTAATTGCGATATCAGGATGCAGTAATAGTCATGAAATATTTTATTCTGCTGACATGAAAATAATTAGCAGCGCTAACAAGGAAAGTCTCCATACTGGTCATACCCAGAAACTTTTGAAAAGTATGCTAATTAAACTACATATGTGTGCAATTAAGGATCAGTGAAAATTAACGGCTGAATCACAATAGAAATCATGTAAAAAAATAAAAACTTTCGTATATTTGGCGTGAATATCACGCGATTTGGCGAGCAACATTTTTCCTTGCCAAAAGCAGACGATATAACGCAACTGAAACTGCTAGATTTTTAGAATGCGTGTAAATAGTATTCAATTATATAAACAATGAGCGAGTTTAATATATTATATACAAATATATATATACATTTACATATTTCTTGTATTGCATATATATATATTGTTTGTTACTATAGTTTTTAATTCATCACTGGAAAAATATTTTCATGTACAAAAAAATCATATTGAAAAAATTTATTTTCATACATTTAAGCGTATTCAAAATTAAAAGCCAGATCTTTCCATAGCAACGAAATTGACTAGACGATGTTCAATTGGACTTTGAGCTTGAAACAATTGTAATGGATTTAAATTATGAATTTCGTTTTAAATCGCAAATTCTGATGGTTATTTTTGAATATAAATACATATAAATATCGATACAACAAAATTATTCTTAAAAGAAACTAAAACTGGCAAAAATAAAGTTATTTAAATTATATTTACCTAAACAAGTTCAACATGAAACTTTTTTGTCCTTAAAGCGTATTTGACAAAAAAAAGTATTTTTTAAACTACATTGTATTGCCAACCGATGATAAATCGCCAAAAAACGAAATTTTAATTATTTTTTATGGAGGTTCCGCCAAAAAAAATTATAAACTTTATATCTTTATGAGAAGAACATTTTATAATTTTTTCAGATTTTTCGGAATATGCCCGTATGAAGACCTTCCTTGTAAGTACAGATAATTTATTCTTTACCTTTTTTAGTTTTTAACAAAGAAAAATGCTCTCTTGTGCATATTATTAAAATTAAACCCTCTTCACATGTAGCTCTAGAACTGAAAAGAATCAACCGTAGTAATAATGCCATTGGATTGTGGTATTACTCCGGTATAGTTATTGGGTACTATATTTTAAATTACAAAATACCTCGCCAAGACATCCAAAATCTTAGGCAAGATTTTGAAAGAACATAAAATATACCCTGCAACTTTATTCAATAAACAAAGTATTTCTACAAAAAATGTAGTCTTCAGATCACTGAAATTACCAAACAAATTTTAGAACGAGCGTTGAGTCTTACGTTATTTTTTCAACGATAAGGGCTACAGATGAAACAAATTTATTTTTAGCTGTTTGTGATTCAGATGACTCGCAGTCCATCTGCGATGAAAACCGTAGGTACTACCTATCGGATTACTGCATACATACATAAAAATTGAATATATGAACTTGGCGTTATTACCGACCCTGGCTTTATTACCTCAGAATACCTATCGTAAATTAAACAATAAAATTTTGCATGCGTCAGCATAAAACAAAAGAACACACAAGGCGAGTATCGGGTTGGAAATTTCAGCAACCTTTCACCATCCAATGTACTCACCTTTAGAAAAGGGAAATAGTCACACATACAGACATAAAAGCATTTCATGTTCTCTCATCAAATTCCATATACTTGAAATTATTAAAAAACTTTTTTTACATTTTCAAAATACAAATTTATCAATAATTTACATTATCAATTTTCGACTTGCCTTTAAAAAAAGTGAATCATCCTTTATATTATCAGGTAAATTCAAGATTAGATACACTCAAATAATGATTATATAAGTAAAGCTAAAATTATAAAAGTGTCTAACTTCTTGCCACTAACAAGGAAGGTCTCCATACGGGCATACTCAAAAAATTCTGGAAAAAATACAGAATGTTCTTCTCATGTGGATAGATATCTATATAATAAAGGCCAAACGTATCTGTGCGTAACGCATACGTCATGTTTTGAATGGCAACACTTTCTGATGAAATTTCGGTTTTGCAATTTTCGCTGTTGTAAATTTTTAAACTTCTAGACATTTCACGTTTTCAATCTTTATACCATCGTTTAGAGAAAAAAATGTACTTTTAAATGCCGTTTGTTAGAAAACTGTATCTCAATTTGTTTTTGAGATATTAATTTTTTTTTTTTTTTTTTTGTAGTTTTTGGTTCAATTTTTCTAATGGTGGCAACTTGAGTATCGCATTTATGTGGGAAAGAGAGGAAAAATAGCCATAGAGTAAAAAAGAAAAAAAAATAGAGAGGCAGTTTAGTGGCTGGAGGTGACGCCAAAAATGTAACCCTAAAATTCGCAGCATTGCATCAAATACACAACGGCGTGCTTTCACAAAAAAGAAAAACTTTTAGCGATGCAATTTTAATTTATAATACAATGAAATGCTATTTTATAATGCTAAAATATATTCAGATTTTTTTCATTTAGAGAAAAAATGATGTTAAAAAATTCGGTCTCTGTTCCATGTGATTGTTTTGTTTGGGCCGAATGAGAGACTTAAATTGGAAGAATAACGCCCATCAAACCGTTTTAATCACATACTGCACCTCTATCTATCTCTTTTCTCCATGGAAAATAACAGATCACTGTATATTTTAGTTGTCATTTTTTCATAGCAACTGAAAAAAATAGTAATTAAAAACCTGTTATGTCAATATATCGTCGGCTATAAAACCCGGTGAATGTTGTTGGTTTTATTTCGTTTTTATCTATGAATTTAGTGACTTTTAGTTCGTTGTAAACTTACTTTACAAAAGATACATCAATTAACCTTTACAAAAATGTATTTTAAAGAATATCTGGGTGTTACAGTGTCTCACATAAGTGATGGGACACTTGTTCTTTACAAAAGGAAACTAATCAAATAAATAAAAAAAAAAACATGTACACATTTTTTTGTGGGTGTGTTTCATACTTAAATTTAGTAAAGATTATTACATAACATACATTTTGTCAAAATATTAAAATATTAATTTAACAAAAATACTAATGTTTAGAACGGAGCAAAAAATAGCTCACATAAGTGATGGGACACCATTATATATGCAACAAAAATCGTCTGAAATAAGCAATAAAAATATTTTTTGGGTTTTTTTTTTTTACTTAAAAGCAATTGGCAATAATTTATAAAATCGTCTGCAGTATTTCTCTTCAGTTTGTTTTGGAATTTTTGTGTTTTTTAGCTCTGTGTAGCCATGAATGCTAAACGAAAAGAAACTTTGCCTGAAATTCGAAAATTAGTTATTAATTTGCATATTGAACATAGAAAATCTATTAGAAAAACTGCTGAAACAGTTAACTTGAGTCGTTAAACAGTTTTCAATATCATTAAACGATACAAAAAGAATCATATGATTCAGGATAAAAGAAGACCTGGCTGACCATCAAAGCTATCCAATGGAATAAAGCGAATTATCGTTCGAAATATTAAAAAAAATCCAAGAAATAGTGCTTCAAAAGTTGCTGCTGATTTACAAGCATTATATGGAATAATTGTTAATCCTGAGACTATTAGAAGGGTAATTCGATCTGCTGGATATCACGGTAGAGTAGCCAGGAAAAAATTCTTCGTAAGTGAAAAGAATAGAAAACTCAGACTAGCTTTCGCAAAATCCAACATAAATAAGAATTCTGATTATTGGAATAAAGTTATATTTGCTGATGAGAGTAAATTTAATATATTTGGTTCTGATGGTAGAACCTTGGTGTGGAGAAAACTTAGGGAAGAATTTCGCAAACAGAACTTGGTACCAACAGTAAAACATGGTGGAGGAGGAGTTATGGTATGGGGGTGTATGTCGTCCGCTAGAGTTGGTAATCTTGTTTTTATTGACAGTATAATGGATCAGTACAAGTATATTGATATTTCAAAGCAAAAATTTGAAATCTTCAGCACGAAAATTGAACCTTCATAACGATTTTAAATTCTACCAGGACAATGACCCCAAGCACACTGCTCTGAACGTTAGACTCTGGCTGCTATATAACTGTCCTGAAATAATAAAAACACCATCACAATCTCCAGACTTAAATCCCATAGAGAATATTTGGCAAGAATTGGAATCAAGAATTCGCAAACACACCATTTCTTCAAAACAACAACTAAAATCGGTGCTTCAAGAAGAATGGGGTAAAATCACTCCTGAAATCACAAAAAAATTAGTCTAATCCATCCCAAAAAGATTAAATCATGTTTTAAAAGTAAAAGGAAATCCAACAAAATATTAAAACCTTTTTAAAAAGTAAAGTTTTTGGATAAATATTTGATGGAAAAGTAAGTGTCCCATCACTTATGTGAGCCATTTTTTGCTCCGCTCTGAACAATTGTATTTTTACTAAATTAACATTTTAATATTTTGACAAAATATATGTGATGTAATAATTGTTACTAATTTTAAATATGAAACACACCCAAAAAATTTTTGCACATTTTTGTTTATTTATTTTATTGCAGTTTCTTTTTATAAAGCCCAAGTGTCCCATCACTTTTGTGAGACACTGTATATTTTCTTAGTTGTTTTTAAAAACTGAGAATGTAATTTTATTCTTTGGCGAAATCCTTGGCTAATAACTGCTGTCTTGCGTCTAATACGCAGGGCCGTAGAGAACAATAGGGAGGGTTCAAGAGAATGTAGGGGGGCTCATAGTTTTTTTTTCTCTCTCTGAAGCAGAAAGATAAATTAGTGCCTATTCACATTGTAGGTACTCTGTTTCTTATTAAACTGTTAAAATAACTTCATTTTATGCTTAGAAAAGTATATGATGATGAAAGTTTTGAGTGTATAACTGGTGCAAAATAGCCCATCATATTAGCTATTCATATTAGCCCATCATATTATTCATATGTACAAATAGGATGAGGGAGTGTTGAAACACTTATTTTAGATACAATTTAGTAACTCTGCAAAACTGTGAAAAGGTTTCAAAACTAAATTAGATTTTTAAACGTTCTTTCATTTGAATTTTCGGAACAAAAATTCATTGAGTGACGTTGGAATCTTTTCAAGGGAGGGGGGCTCAAAATATTTTAGGGGGGGCTGAGCCACCCATAGCGCCCCCTTAGCTATGGCCCTGCTAATACGGAAGTACCGATAATTTTTAAAGCTGTATATGATTACATAAATAATACGTTTCATATAAAATTGCTATTTGGAATTAGTTGGCAGTTTAAAAAGTCTATTACGCAGAAAAAAATTATTAGACTTTCCAATTTTAAATTTTAAAAAAGTTTTTCACCTTTACTTTGTGACCCGGGAACCCCGAGTTCGGTGTACTAGTGTATATAAAAGAAAAAATATTCCGCAGAAACCCGATAGAACGTTCGTAAAAAATAATGAACATTTCATTTTTTTGGAGATTTATCCCGGTTGGCTACAAAATAAAATTTCAAAAAATGCTTTTTTATATCTTACTTTTTAAGGTAACAATTTTCCATGTTGAATTTGTTTTTAAACCTTTTTATTTAAATAACTATAGTTTTGTCAATTTTAGTTTCTTTTAATTATAGTTTTGTCATATAGTATTTATAATTAAAGTTAACAACGAAATTTTATGCATTAAAACAAAATTTAAATCAATTAAAATTGTTTCAATCACAAAATTAAATCCAATTGATCACTGTTTATTCAATTTTATTGCTACAGAAACAAAAATTACTCTGGTATTAAAATTTATTTATCTCAACAATCTTTATCTGGCCTTTATTTTGGAATACGCTTAAATATATGAAAATATATTTTTCAATATGAATATATTTCTTATATATGAAAGCATTTTTAAAGTGTTAAAATTAAATATTAACTGCAGGCGCAAACAATATAAGTATGTAATACAGAAAAAAATAGGTATTTAACTGTCACATTGTTTAAGTTAAAATTCACTAATAACATTTATACAGATTCTAAAAATCTATTAAGAAACAATTTTCAGTTACATTAAAATCATTTGCTTTTGGGCGAGGAAAAGTACTGTTCACCAAATCGCGTGATGCATTCATTTTTTTCATGACAAATACTCAAGTGTTTTATTGTTTACAGACTTTCTACTGTAATTACGCCGTTAAATTTAACGGTTCTTTTATAACATACATAAGTAATTCGAATTTTTGTTTTCAAAAAATTCTGAGTATGCCCAGTATGGAGACCTTCCTTGCAAGTGTAATTGTCTAAAAATATGCCGTTTGATGTTTGTGGATTAAACAGATAAATGCTGAGATTCACGACTAGTTTGGTCATATAATCTCCCCATAAATCTTTCGTATTTTTAAGATTTGATTATCAGTATAATGGCCGTGAACGGTCAGGCTTTATATCTCTTTCAAATTTTACTATATGACAACTGCGCTGATCAGGTTATAGAATAAAATTCATACTTCAGCCGTTCATACTTTTCTTGTATATACAGCAACAGCTATACCTAAACCTACTTTGTATAGTTTTTTACAAAGTCTGACTGTCATTTTAGAAAAGATTTCTTTCAATAATATAATACAGTTAATAATTCATATACCGTATTTACTCGTGTATAACGCACACTTTTTCTCCTCTAGGACAAAAACCCTGCACTGTAAAAAAAAAAAAAAAAAAAAAAAAAAAAAAAATTATGAGGTTACTAAAAAATTTCGGGAAAATTTGTATTCCACAGAATTTTTTAGTGACCATTACTCACAGTACAAATAAATAGTAACTATTCCAAACTTTTTTTTCAAGTGAAACAAACATTTCTTTTGTAAACTGAACAAAAGAATTTTTTGTATAACTAACTTAAAACTTTTTAGTATAAGCCACCAAGAAAATTTTAGTAACAACTCCAAAATTATTTTTAGTAACCATTACTCACAGATTCTTAGTAACTATTCCAAACGCAATTTTAGCAAGTGAAACAAACGTTTATTTTGTAAACTGTGTAAATTAATTTTTCGCATAACTAACTTAAAACTTTTTAGCGAGAATCACCAAATGAATTTTGCTGTTTTCGTGTGCCCGAAGGGCAGAAGCTTCCTTTGAACTGCATCCAGTGGGTAAGAAAACAGTCTTCTGCAGCGGAAGATTTGCGGCAATACCTCAATAGATGGCAGCATCGAACATTGCCACCTGCTCAATTTTTATATGCTTCTGAAGGGGAGAGAAAGTCGTGAGATCATTACCCATGGTTACTGCTATGGCAGGATTTTCATAATCCCCTTATTTACCGAATACGTACACTGCATACACTCGGTGCGTCTTTGGTGGCGTCGAGCATCGAAACCGGGACCTTTCAACATGGAGTTCGGTGCGATGACCACTAGGCTATCACGGCCACAGCAAGTGAGTTTTAGTAATAGCTATTAAAAATAAAAAACTATTAACTCTATTCATTGCTGGCTTTTTTCTAGTAATTCTTACAGATTTTCTTGTAACTGAATAAGATTACAAAATTTTTTCTAGTAATTGCAAGGATCACTGAGAGAAACTAAAATTCTTTTAGTAGATCAACCCTTTTTTTTACAGCGTGGGTGCACGTTGTACACGGAATATTTTTTAACTGCTTTATGTAACACGATATATCTATGAATCAAGAAATGTATTCATAGAAGAAATGAAAATTATAATCTTAATACAAGAAATGAAAATCTTACTGAATAGAAGTATTCCTGGATTTTTATTTCACTCCTTGCACTTTTTCATACAAAAGTGGTAGTAACATTATTTAAACACTACTTAGCAATTCTCATTGCCGCTACTGCTTTTTATGTAATGGTAACAGAAAAAAATCATGTAATAGATACAGATTTTCACTACCAATAAAAAAAATCTGTAATGTTAAAATTTTTTTTTAGGAAACTGGGAAACTTTGAACTTTTTATCCAACTGCAACCCAAGTAACATACGAAATTTTAGTAAGATTAATATAATTTTACTAGATTCATTTGTAAAGGTACAGTTTTCTATAAATTTACAAAAACTAGTTTTGTAGATCTCTCTCTCTGTCTCACCTTTCTTTTTCTTTTTGTACAGCGTTAACAATATAGACGTTCTTAAGTATTTCGTTTGCAAATGACGTCTGACACTCACTCCCTACACGAAGTCTAAAAAAAAAAAAAGAATTTCGACTTTTTTTCTAACCTGACGTAAATTTTTTTTCGATTTTTTTTTACTGAATATCATTTGATGATTCATTCCTTTGCTTGTCAGATTTATGGTGCGCGTTATATACAAGATACAATAAATCGCCATTTTTCTTTCTAAAATACTGGTTGCGCGGTATACACGAGTAAATACGGTATTTATTGCACTGAACTCCCTAAGCGTGAGTAATACTTGCACTTCACTGTTTATCATGAAGATAACATGTACACTCATTATTGATCTGTAGAAGAATTTTAATTACTTTACAGTTTTTTTTACAGTGAATGTTAAATGCATATTTATTTTCAGGTCTTATCCCTGCCGTTCTAGTAAAAAGAAATAATGAGTTAAGGTTAAATACAATAAAACTATAAACTAAATATGCGTAAAAGACACATTTTTTTTTAATCATAAATTAGTGATGGGTGATAACGAGAAGTTTTTCTTGATTGTATGAATATCGTGTAAATTTTTTTTTTGATGACTCCAGTTTGTAATTGCTTTTATACCATACAGGATTCGAATTTATCAAGAGTCGTCTGCAGGTGAATGAGTCGATGTTAATAAAGACACGACGAATTCACTCGCTAGTGAGCCACTTCTTTCATTGGTGTCTCTAATTTATACGCAATATTATAATATGAAATCTCGAACTAGGTCCTCGTCGTATACGGCATCATATAATAACTGCTGTGTGCATGCACAGCAAAATCTTGTAAAAAAATCTAACTTCTTTCCAACTATACATCACATGAACAGTATTGGCAAAATTTAGAAAAATGCCCCTGAGAGGGCAAAGTGGAGTGTGGTTCTCCGAAGGTGTATAACATCAATAAGTGGTCACAAGCTTTTCCAACCATATGCCGCCTGAGAGATATCGCTCTTAATTTGCATAAACACCCTCCCCTAGAGCGCAATTGAGGGGAGGGGCAAGAGAGGTGCATAACATGAAAAGTGATCAATGGCTATATGTCACATGACGGGCCTTGGGTAAATTTATAAGAATGCTCCCCAGGAGGGGCAAAGTGATGGGAGATGTGCGGGTGCACAACATGAGAAAGTGGTAACAGGCTTTTCCAATGATATGGCGCATGAGGGGTCTGGGCTAAAATTTTGAAAATTGTCCCCCCAAGGTAGCGAAGTGGGGGAAAATATATAAGATCGAGCTACAGATTCAGATTCAGATTCAGCAGCGCGGGATAACCCACCAATCGGCATAGGCTTCCAGATCCCGCGTTGCAACTTTATTAAAAAAAAAAAAAATTACATTATTTAACAATGTTTAAAGATGGCATAATCTTTTTAACAATATGACAATAATGTTTACAGTTTTTAACGTTGTTAAAAAAAAGACTATTTTCAACTCTATAGCTGAGTTATTGAATGTTCTATTTACAAGTCTATATAATAGTTGTTAAATGTTCTATTTACACGTAATTTGTTGAGAGTTGCTTTTATAAGACAAGAGAGAGTTGTAGAAATTTTTGTACAGATTACCGTAGCTATGGTTCGGGATCAGAGTCCTCATAATTATTGTTTGTACTTTGAAAAATATGTTCATTAATTTCTATAATCTTGACACATTCTATTATTTTGGAGTAGAGAGATGGAGTTTTTTGCACAATGTTGAACCACTGCTGTAGTTGTATGGTTCTGGATTTTCGAATATGAAATAAGGAAGTTAATGTGCATTCAGTTAGATAATGAATTGAAGTACCTAATTTGCCACATGTGCAGAATGGAGTTGGAGCTTTTTTAATTTTATGAAGATATGTTGGAAAAGGTCCATGATTGGTTGCAAATATATAAAGATTTCTATGAGGTAATATAGTGTTTAAATTTACTTTTGGCTGAAGGTCATATGTGTATCTCCCTACATTGCAATAGTCCCAGTCCATTTGCCATTGGGAAAGTGCTTTCTGCTTTAATATTTTTTTAAGAAAAGAAGCTGGGAGTGGATGATATTTCTCTTGCACACCTTCTTGTGTTATTGCGTTCTTTGCTAGTGCATCCGCATGATCGTTGCCATATGATCCCGAATGACCTTTTATCCACTGGAATTGAATATTTTTCTTTGTTTCTTGAAGCTTTTTAATTATTTGTGAGTTTATGAAATCTGTTGTGAAAATATCTTCCATTAGGTGCAGGCTTGATTGATTATCAGTGAAGATGATATATTTCTCCATTATTGAGGAATCTGCCCATTCTATGGCATCTAGTATAGCTAACTGCTCAGCTTGAAAGATTGAGTTATTATGCTGTAGTTTAACCTGATGTGTGTGAATGCATTTTTTATTTTTATATGAACAGAAGGCATAGGCAGTTCCTTGGTCAGATTTAGAACCATCTGTAAAGATGAGCGTTGAGGTGGTGTCTGGATTCCCTTCTAATATGTGTAGATAATTAACATATGGTGCAGTTAATGAGGAAGATATTTTTGGTTGAAAGAAATGCGACTGATATTCATCCTTAGGGATTCCTAAACGTAGCACTTGGCCTAATGTTGATAATGTACTGAGTTGAATTGCAAGCGGCATTATTCCACATAGCACGTTTAGCGCTGCTGTGGAAGTTTTCTTATAGGCTCTAGACACAAGAAGGAGGCATTGAGCTTGAATTGATGACAAGAGTCTTTTACCGTGTGAGAATTGTAAATAAGGGAACCAGCAAGGTGAGGCATAACTTATTTTTTTTTCTAATATTTGAAGATACCATATTTTCAGGATTTGTTTTGATAAACCTCTGTAGGCAGACGCAAATTTTAATAGGTTTTGTGAAATTATGTTAATTTCAGACCGTTTCTTGTGCAGGTGTGGTAGAAAGGAAAAAGTATTATCTATAGTGATTCCTAGATAATCTATTGCATTGTCTTTCTTTAGTGAATATCCATCTAATTTAAAACTTGGTGCTCTTTTTAAGAATCGTGGGCGGCGGAGATTTAAGACAATGCATTTATCATAAGAAAATAGCATGGCTGTATTTTTTGCCCAGTCACTAATAATCCGTAGCATATCATTGCCCATCTGTTCTAATTCTCGTCGTGTTTGACCATAGATTATTAAAAGGAGATCGTCCGCATAGGCAATTACCTTGTATCCCAGATCCTTCAAGAGTCTCAGTAGCTTGTTCAGAAAAATCCTCCATAGAAAGGGGCCAAGACAAGAGCCTTGTGGACAGCCTCTGTAAAACCAATGTATTTTTCTTGATAACCAATGTGGCAAGGCGCCTCTGAAGGAGAGAAAGGATCGTATAATATTTATGTAGGCTTGTTCAAGATTTAAATATTGTAGCTCATTTAATGTATCTGACCATGGCAGTCTGTCAAAAGCATTTTTAAAGTCCAGAGAAATAAGCGATGTATAATTATTGTCGTCTTTGCTTAAATTTATATGAGAAAAGAGTTCTGCAATCGCCGATTCTGTGGAGCGTCCTTCCTGGAATCCATGCTGTGAATGCTGAAGTTGTTTTGAATTACGTAATGAAAAATTTATTCTTTTTAGAAGAAGTTTTTCATAAATTTTTCCGAGTATCGGTAATAAAGTTATCGGACGATATGAGGAGGCTATGTCCGGCTGTTTTGCTGGTTTTAAAAAATATACAAGTTCACCTACTTTCCACGCTTTTGGAAAGTAATTTAAGTGCAGCAAGATGTTAAACATGTCTAAAAGAATTTCTCTCTGATTTTTAAATAGTTGTCTTATTATGTTATGATCAATCTCATCAGGACCCGGAGCTTTATTTCTATTAAAAGTGTAAATTGCATTTTGTAACTCTTTGACAGTAAAATTTGGAGGTTTTCCTTCTTCTCCTGTGTAAGGATTTTGGCCTGTTGGGGATATTGATTCGCCAAAAATTTGGGTTGTTAGTGCTTCGTAAAATTGTTCTGCTGTGCAGGTTTTTTCTTCTAGAGTTGACAGTGCATATACTTCTTTCTTATGGAAATCTTTGAATGCAATTTTTTTAATTTTTCCATAGGGATTTTTCGATTGGTTGCAGAAATTTATCCAGGCTTGCTTTTTGGCTTCTAATAATGCCTTTTTATATAATGCTCGTTGTTGTTTAAAATTTATTATGTCTTGTGCTGTGGCTGTTGCGAGTTTAGCTTTCCTTCTTAATGCACGAACAAAGTTACGTTTTGTTTTTAATTTATTTGTCCACCATGTAATTTTTGGTTGATGGGTGCTTTTACGTCTTTTGAGAGTTGAATCACATATGTTTTTTAATATTTGTTGAAATTCTTGATATTTCTCGTCAAATTCTTCTTCGTTGGATACATTTTTGAAGTGAAAATTTTGTTGTTTTATTGATTTTTCTAACTGCATGTTGAATTTTTTAAATGAGGTGTGTTTTGTCCGATATCTTCTGTATGGTTGATCTGGGATTTCTAAATTTAATTTGGATGTTATAAGCCTATGATCAGCGAAATCCATTTCAGGTTTTACTACCCAGGATTCCACTGAAGGAAATAGCGCCATTGATGTTAATGTTATATCTGGCCAACCTTTCCTTATAGTTTCCTCTTTTTTGTTTAATAACTCAAATGTTGGTAGACTATGTGGTTCGTTTAATATTATGAGTCTTTTGCTAGCCATGTGTGAAATTAATTTCTGGCCTTTGTCGTCGTCTTTTTTGTACCCCCATAGCACGCTATGCGCATTCAGGTCACCTGCCAAGAAGAAAAGATTGCTGAAGCCTTTTTCTTCTGACCACTCGTTAAGGTCGTGTTGGAGATCTGCGGATGGAGGAGAGTATTGCGAACCTATTGTTAAAAAGTTTGTTTCAAGTTGGATGTTAATGAATATTGAATGGATGTTCTTTTGTATTTGTATATGACGAATTAAGGGATTTAAGATTATAATGCAGCAGTTATTTTCTAGTGATGAGTAATAAGGAGCTGACAGTGGAAGTCCGAAAGGTCGATTTTCTGTTTTATAATAATCTTGAAGGCAAGCTATTGATATATTTTCTTCCAATGCGTAGCGTATGAAGTCCGCCGTCGCACATTTGCTATTTTGCAGGTTTAATTGGGCAATTGTTAACCCATTAATTGACGTTGATAGGGAAGAATATAATTTATCTGATGAAACGATGTTTTCTGTTATGTTTATGGACGCGAAAGAGAAGAATTTTTATTTATTGTAAGATTTCTCTGGAGATATATGTTTTGAAAAACTTGACAATATGTGGAGTTAGCTGCGTGATTTTTCTCATAAGGGCAGCCATTTTGATCATATGAGTTTAAGCAATTAATGCAAGTGTGTTTGGTTATTTCATCTTTTAATGGGCAATATTCCGATTCATGCTTCTTTGCACAATATGCACAAATAGTATTTTTCCCGCATGTACCTGCTGTATGCCCGTAATATTGGCAATTATTACAGCGTATGATGGGGGAGTATGGCTTTATTGGGCAAGAAATAAAGCCCACTAGCAGCCTTCCCTGTCTTAGGAGCTTTATCGCCGATGAATCTTCTAGATCTAGCATTAGCTGGTATGACTTTAGTTTATCCCTGTTGAATTCCTTATGTTGGTTATCTGTTACATCTTCGTCTAGGTTTTCACTTATTTTTTGTTTGACTTCCATTACTGTAACTGATTTTGGAATACCTAATATTATGATCTTTTTCCTTTTCTCTGCTGCATATTTTAATGTAACTAATGATGTTATTTTTTCATTTGCTTGAAGGAGGTCTGACAATCTGTCTATGTCTTCCTCTGTTTCGGATCTTATTATAATTGTATTTTTGTCTTTTGCCAATGTACTGAATATTTTTATCTTGTTTGCTTTGATATTTATGGCTTTGTTAAGTTCTTCCCTGATTCCAAACATTGTGAGCTTTGTATTTAATTTTCGGGTCAACAGAAGAGCTGATTTTGAATAAAGCGGTACAGGTGCAGAGATTTTCGAGGCATATGTGGAATTATTTCGGAGGTCTTTCGCTCTTTCTAGATTTGGTTCATTTTGAGTGGTAGTTTTTAGTTGTTCTTGATTACTGCATAGTATTCCTAATTTATTACTCAACTCTTCATATAGTTTTCTCATCGTGTTTAGTGTTTGGTTGTGTTGTTGGAATATTTCATTTTTAATTTCTACTTCCATTTGGAGTTTTTGGTAAGATAGTCTTAGTTGGTGGCATTGAGTCTTCATTTCTTCCATACTCATTTCTTGTAGATCCCTTTCTAGATCAGCCTTAGTATTAAATTGTAATTTGCTGTCTTTTTCCTGCATCAGATGTTTTAAGTCTTGATTTTCTGTGATTAAATTGTCCATTTCATTATTAATTGCTTTCAAAGTATCTTCATGGATTTGTTTTTGATTCTCTATTTGAGTTTGTAGATTTTCTTGTTCTAGTTGTTGATTTTCTATTTGAGTTTTTAGATTTTCTATTTCGACATACTGTTCATTTTGAGCTGTTCTAGTGCTTTTAAGGAGTTTTATTTCTTTTAGTAGTTTGTTATAATATTTTTCTGCTTCCTTAGCATGTTTTGAATCATGTTTTTGTAAATGGCGATACATCATTTCCAATTGGTCCTCTAGGCTCATATTTTCCTCCATTACCATTTCAAAGTTTTTCAAATTCTTTCCTTGTAACGCTGGTTCACATTTTGATTTTTTAATTGTATTTTGAGTTGTTGTCACCACCAAGTCCAAATCATCCATGGATGAGCTTTTACGTGATTTTGATAGACAAACATTATTTTCTCCTTTACGACGTTTACTTATCGAGGAGTAAGTTCTTGAAGAAGGCATATTTTGGTTTGTTAATAGCTACGTTCAAAAAGGTTTTTAAAAATTTTCAAGAGTATTGTATGCAAAATACTAGGCTTCATCAGAGCCCACTACATGTCTCGTTGAAAGAAAGAAATATAGATAGTTTATAGCATAAACCGGTGAACTTGTCCACCGTAAATAGCTAAGATAAAAATTAAAATTAAGTTAATATTTAAAAATATATATATATATAGACTAATTTTGAATAGTTTTTGGAATAAAGAGGGGAATATTTAATGGAAGTGGTCTAAACGAAGAATGTAATGAAATAACTAATACGTAGTTGAAATGATAAGTAGTGCTGCTAAGAAAAAGAGTAAAATTTAGTTTGTTTCTGTGCTTATTGTTGTCGATCCCTGCACTTGATATTCTCATGTACAACTGTACATATATACCAGAGTGAGAAATGTGTAATGAATTAACTTGAGTAAATATACAATTTTAATCACAAATGAACATATATATATACATGCATACACACATAAATATATATATACATATATATATACACACATACATACATACACACACACACACATATATATATATATTTTTAATACTAATAAACACCCAAGAGCCATTGCATTATGACCACCCTCTTGATAACGTGTAGGACCACCTTTAGCCCTCAAAACTGCCAGAACCCGGCGAGGCATTGATTCCACAAGGTGCTGATACGTAGTCTGAGGTATCTGGTACCAAGTGTTCACCAACTGGTCCTGCAATTCCCTCACATTACGAGGGGGTGGCGTTGCAGCTCGAATTTGGTTTTCCAGGTGGGACCACAAATGTTCTATTGGATTAAGGTCAGGAGAATTTGGAGGCCAAGACATGACTTGAAAGTCACTGGAATGTTCCTCGAACCACTCCCTGACGATTCCACCCTTATGACATGGTGCATTATCCTGTTGGTAAACACCATCCCCCTCTGGAAATACTGTTGCCATGAATGGGTGAACCTGGTCTGCAACGATGTTCACGTAACGCATTGACGTCAGGGATTGTTGTATAGGGATTATGGGTCCTAATGTGCTCCATGAAAACAATCCCCACACCATAATACCTCCGCCACCTGCTTGTCTCCGTCCAATTGTGCACCCGGGAGCCAGGGTTTCGTTTGGAAATCGGTGTATTCGCACACGGCCGTCGATGTGATGAACCAGGAAACGTGATTCATCGGACCATGCAACTTTCTTCCATTCTTCTAATGTCCAATTCCGATGTTTCTTGGCCCATTGCAGACGCAGCTGGCGATGACGTGCTGTCAGTGCAGGGACATGCTTCGGCCTCCGGCTCCGTAGGCCCATGCGCAGCAATGTACGCTGCACAGTGTGTTGAGAAACACTGCCTGGGTCGCCACTGTTATAGTTGGTACTGATTTCAGCTATTGTAGCTCTTGGATCACGGCGAACAATGCGTAGTAATCTCCGCTCTCCTCTGGAATCAATGCTCCGTGGACGACACACCGCTGGCCGGCGACTTGTCGTTTCACCATCCATGCACCACTTTCGATATGTGCTCACAACTACTGCACGTGAACAGCCAACTAAACGCGCCGTTTCTGATATCGACGTTCCCAGTCGCCGAGCCATAACGATTTGACCTTTATCAAAGTCTGATAAATCAGCTGCTTTTCCCATTATGTCGCTAATCAAGCTATGCTCGGAAAGACAATGCATAGCCCTTTTATATACTCCAACCTCAGCCGCGCACGCGCATTAGTTTTCTTCCTGGGCGATCCCATTGTTGTAGATGGACGGTGGTCATAATGTAATGGCTCGTCGGTGTAAAGTTTTTTTTTTTTTTAATATATATATGTATATATATATATATATACACCGAAAAATATCCTGGAATGAAAAATAAGCGTATATATGAAACTTGAGTAAATATACCAATATATAAACAGTTATCTGCACAGTTATTTCAAAATAAATACAGTAAAACGATTAAAATTTGTTTGAATTCACTCTCCGCCATAGTAAAAAAAAAAAAAAAAAAAAAAAAAAAAAAAAACAGTAATAGGAGCTAAATGTAAGATATAATGGTGTGCCACATACTACGCATTAAATAATGATCACCATTTTACTTTACAGTATACATTAAACATTATACGATATATTTAGACCTAAGGAGAATTGCAATACTTGGAACAAGGAGGGACCTCCTATGGCCTAACCTGTTTTTGAGGTTTACCTAGCAGCGCTTAAGCTGAAAATCTCCAGGCACCTATATTGTAAAATGCTCCATGGAGCGGGGGAGGGGAAGGAGAGGCATGAAAGTTAACTAGTGACAAACGCTCTTAGAGACAAAAAGATAGAGGTACAACATGCCTGTATTACGGTGATAATTTAGAAGAGCCCCGAGAGTAGTTTAAAAGATGAAATTAACCCGATAAGGGGCCGGGGCGTGGCCCAAAACAGTAAGAGAGACCAAATGAGGGTAGATTTGAACTGTGGGGGTCAGTAGCTTTCAGTAGACATGTTACACCAAAAATTTAAGACTCCCCCCCCTGCCCCCCCAGGGGCGGACCCCTTGCAATTACCAGGGAAATTCAAAAGCCAGAAAAAAGTCTGTACAAAACCAGTCCAGCCAAAACATTTCTCCTCACTGTAGCTCCCATAGAACAAGAGATATAAGCTGTTAAAGTTTGAAAAGAAGTGAAGAAATGAGCCTTTTTGAGTGAGTGACCAACAGGGGGGGTCTACAGCCCCGGGGGTGCAAA
This sequence comes from Maratus speculifer, assembly GCA_964019185.1. Taxonomy (NCBI): domain Eukaryota; kingdom Metazoa; phylum Arthropoda; class Arachnida; order Araneae; family Salticidae; genus Maratus; species Maratus speculifer. Next base: position 119,401,252 of record OZ025298.1, read on the forward strand.
AATAATAAAAATTTTTAAATAAAGGTGATAGAAAATTGAACGAGCGAAAATTTAAGGTATATGTTGGGGGGGTGCGTACCCTATCCCCCCCCCCTGGACTGGCCCTCAAAGACAACACTTTAAACTCAAAAAAAAAAAAAAAAAAAAAAAAATTAATCATTTCATCACTGTTCGAAAAGATCTTTTAATGAAGAGGGCTGGGATGCCCCAGCAGCCCTAAAAGCCCCTATAGATCGAAACAAAATCAGAATGGATAACTATAAGATAGAATGAAGAGGAATAAGTTAATAAAAACAAGGAATAATGCTATAAGTGTATAATACACGCTGTGATGGTTACCCGCAGACCTTCATACCTGCAGCTACACTACTAGATGTCCATGATATTACAAAATTCAATAAATCTAGAGAATAACTGTATGGCAACACCATACAACGAGCCTCTAGAGCAATTAATACCATTGAAACTATTTTAAATAAATAAACTAACTATTAATAAGGAATAACAAGAGATGGCAACTGGACATTGCCTCTCTACACTTTAGATCTTTAAGATCTCTAAGTTTATATTTGAGTTGATCCCTTAGAACAGCAACGGACCATAGTTTACGAGCTGGGGGGCCAGCTATCAACTTCTCAACTTGTACTGAACTTGGGCGGGATCTGCTAAACCCAAGCGTCGTAATGGGAGACATTTAAAAACAATGATAAACACTTTATGAACAACACTATTAGAGACACTTAAAATATTCAAAAGACAATAAAAAGCATGGCGGAGCAAAGTTCAAACATTACTGTAGACATACAAATGCATTATTTTAAGTTAAAAGAAGATTTAATATTTTTAATTGATTTTTTAAAAAATAGTTACTCCCTATTGGGACCGCATAAGCAAATTATAAAGAACGTACTCAAAACATTTTTCAAAAATTTATTTGTAATACTTAAAATAGACAAAATGCTTTCGGATTAGCGGCGGAGCAAAGATAAATCATTAAATTACATATAATGGCCACTTTTGCAAAGATACTATTATAATTTAGTATGTTACAAGGTAAATAAAAAATGTAAACAAAGCACCTTTCAATGGGGGGTATTTAAAAGCACTCGCCATTGCGTTAACAAGCTATACTAAAAGATTATTTAAACATATTAAAAAAATAGAAAACTTACAAGAACTCAATCTAAGACAATGAAGAAACTATAATTAACGACGATTAATACCTAATATGAGGTTTTAAGATAATATAATATATATAAAAAAACACTTTAAGATTGACATCTATCGTAGCGATAGCAACGGAAGGGATTGACAACAGTTTAATAAAGTACCCATAACATCGTTAATATGTTACGTAGAAAAGCAAATTATACCTCAAAATGTTCAGAAAAGATTTGAGTATCATAAATAAATGACAAGATAGCAAAATAGTTAAGCATAATTAGAATATAAGCACAGAAAGTTATCAGTGTAGTTGCAATGGCTGGTTACCTGGGGACGAGATTAAGTAAAAAGCTTAAAGGTTTAAATAGCTATATCTCGGCAACCACTGCACCGATTTTGATCAAACAAGTGCCAAAATGCTCAACAGCACTTTAGGAAAAGAATGAGACATGATTTGAGGCTCTGACTTACCTGGTTCTTAAGCCTTTAGCCCTCCATGATGAGCTCCGCAAAACGCGACATACTATGGTGATGGCTCACCCTCCAGATCGAGCTACATAAGATCAATAAGTGGTAGCAGGCCAAACTGCTACTTCCTGCTTTTCTATATTCCATAAGTTATAAATATTATTTACTTGAGGCTCCGTAAAAAAAATAAAAAAAATAGTGGCATTTCGGGAGTGCAGACAGAAGTGAAAACTTGAACGTGTGTATTTTTTTAATCGTCAAGAAATATTTTATTGTGCAGGAAGTACAAGGATCCGCTTTAAATTAATGCCTACACGCGAGAGGAGGCCGGAGTCCCAGCAGTGGTCAGCAATATTTATATGGCGCAGATGTCATACACACACCACATTGGCACGATTTTTTTCAGATGCCGATTTGGCGAAAACCTCAAAGAAATTCAAATTTGAACCCATTATGGGTCCGTAACGTGACTCAGAATGACAGGAGAATAAAATTATGCTAGATTTGTAATGTATGAAGCATAAGCTTTCAATAGACACATTACATCAAAAATTGAAAACGCCGCACCTCCCCCCAAAAAAACCCCGGTACTCTGGAGGGAAACCGGAAAACTGCAAAAAGAGCTGCGAAAAAAAGTTAGCTATGCTACAATTTTTCTCCCCGCTGTTGCTCCCATAGAAGAAAAGTTATAGCATTTTAAAAATTGATATGAAGTGAAGAAATGAGCAAAATTAAGTGAAAAACCGACAGAGAGTCCACAGCACCGTGGGTGTCATGTAGCTTAAACTTTTGATTTAAAATTGGTAGACAATTAAATGAGCAATATTTTAAGGTGTAAGTAAAGTTTATGATGTTCAAGCTCTTCCTCCTTGGAAGAGGCCCTCAAAGAGAGAACTTAAAAACAATGTCCCTTGGTTACGGTAACAATGTGCCTAAAGACGTTTTCACTTCAAAAATTCGATCTAAAATGGTAAAAACGAAAAAAGTTTCGAAAACTGCCTCCCCCCCTTGCCGTGGGAACCAAATTCGGAAGGGAAGGGGAAGTATTATAACATAAAAGAGTAATTCGAGATCTTCAAGATGATATGCCACATAACGGGTTTAAAAAAGTGAAAATTGTCCTTCGCTCCCTTGGGTCCACCCTTTCACCCTCAAATTCCTGCAGCCCGCACTTTAAATTTTTACATTTGATAAATAATATTTACCGAATTATTCGATTAAAAAACCACACTTAAAATGATAGGTATTGTAGAAATCGCTACGGTTTTAAACATACGTTCGTCCTCTCTCCAGTCCCCTCTTTGAATTTTTTTTAAATAAATATTTATTAGTGGGTTCCAGATACGTGACATCTTAGTAGGGCTAAAATACGAGAAACTTTGAAAATTAGGTCTTCATTTCACAAGTTATCGTCATATTCTCATGCTTCTTTCTGTACCTCGTTTCTCGATATACCTTTCATTTCACAAAGCTTCATCGATAAAACTCTTCTCGATAAACCCCCTCACCTCTATTTTCAGCGAGAACGAAAATCACCGTTATCGAAAAAGGTATTCATCAGAAAACCACAAGTTTCTCGAGATGCCGTATTTATCGAGGTAGGAATTCATCACGACGCTACAAGTTGCTCCATAAACCTGAGTACATCAATGTAGATTTTCGGTCCGTTTCTTTCAAAATTAATATCTCGCCTAATTATGACAACTTTATTTCTAAAATCATTATAATTTTTTTTTACAAGTTTGTAACAACAGCTTGTAACTTTCGGCGATCCTCAACGCATTTGCTGAATGCCCATAAATCGAAAATTATTCGATTATGTTCTTATAAAACTTTAGAACGAACTTAAAGCGGGAAAATGGCGATTTTTTTTTTATTTTTACTCACACACAAGCACACACACACACACATATATATATATATATATATTACTGTTCATATTTATTATTTTATTTTATTTTTTTATCATTATTATTTATTTTATTTTATTTTATTGAACATCGAATTCTACTGGAATCAATCAATCTATAAATAAGAAATATTTTGGTACAAGAGCGATTCGAATACCTGTTAACCCTTTCATGGACGGTAGGAAATATGCAACCCAATTTAACATAATGAAATGCAACAATGGCAGCAGAAAAGGAAAACAGAATTTCACATTTGTAATGTATGATTTTTTATTTTTTTTTTTACTCATTAGGAAACAAATCTGTTCGTTAAACCAGTTGTTATTCAATCCTTTCAAATTTTAGGAACTGAAGTATTTTGCCAACGATAGGATTAAATAAGCTTTTAACTATTATTTTATAGGTTCCTTTTATTGCCGCATTGTATTCTGTTATTTTGTATTACTGTTTAACTGATATAAAAATATCATATTTTGTATTCAGTTTTTAAATGTTATTTATCAGATCATCTATTAATAATTTGAAGCATATTTTTGGAAGGATTTTAAGTATTTATCATCGGTTAATTTATATATAAAAAAAACTGATTTATTTTAGCGTCAAATAATTTTACACACTTTAAGGGATCTAGTTTGTTATTTCATGAAATAACTATATATTTCATGAAATAACTGAATTATATGCTTTAACGGCAACATATATATACAAATTCCTTTCAGGGGCAGAGCAATTCCATTCTTAAAAATCAAATAAATGACTTAAGAATTTTCTTAAAAATGTATTTGAGCATAATAAAAGACTATTTTTCACATGCATGATGAATGAGGAAAAATATATGTTCCGATATAAAAATATACATTATATATTTTATTATATTATACAGGGTGAGTCATAAATATCAAAACAATAGGCTTTCTGCTTAAGTATTGCCCCTAGACCCATACTTCCAATTGCAAAAATTCATAAAAAAGTGAATTTCTCGATAAGATAAGTTGCAACTCCATGGGGGGTCTATTTTTAAAAATACGAAAATTAAATTTTTATACGGCTCCCAGAGGATAAAATTTCAAATGAGAAATTTTTTCCTCATCCATTCCTGAATTGAACAACAACAAAAAAAATCATCTCGATATCTACAAACCCCCGAAAGATATTAAAATCAGAAATTTTCAAAAATTCGTGTCTTACATCACTTAAGCATATCTCTGAGCGCAGCAAAATCAGTTCATTTGAAGTACAATTTAGGGAACCACCATAAATTTACGCATTGTTAAATGTCGATCCAAGACAATACTTTAACTTTTAGATATAAAATAAAAGCGTATAGATTTTTGTTTTAAACTTCCTTGAAATATGCTAGATATCTGCAATATCTCGATCTTGGCGTTAACCTCGTAACTGGCACAACCCATTGTCCAAACCGTCTTATTTTAACACTTATTAAAAATGTTATTAAATTAAGTGATATTAATTAAACTCTGATTAAAGTGTCTTATAAACTATGGCTGCAGGTAATAACTTTAGTTAAAATAGTAATAGCGATAGTAATAGCGACACTTCTATTAACGGAATCATTGGAAATGTATTTTAATAAATTACATAGAAATATTTTCAAAAATCTATTTTTTTTACCATTCAGTTTCAAAATTTATGATGGTTTTAAACCTATTCTTAATTTCTTCTATCTTTACAAGAAGAAAGTATTGGATTCATGAAAATTTTGAATTCCGGTTTCCGACGGATTTACACGTTTTAGGGCTCAGAGATAACGAAAAACATGTTTTTACAAAATGTCTGTCTGTGAGTCACAGCACAAGGAAAAATTTTGAAATCGACGTGATAAAAAATGAAGTTTAAATCAACTGACGCATTTAAACAGTAATTAAAGAGGGTGAGAATAGCAAAACTTAAACAAAATCTGAAATCGAAACTATACAGGACGGAATTAATCACCTAGAAACTTTTAAAAAGTATGTAAACGTTAGGAGCCCATCTTTGTTTAAAACTAAATGCACTTTTGTGAATCAAATGTTTTTATTTCAGTATTTCTCATTTTTAAACTGACATAAGTCAATAACCGTCGGTTACGGTGATAAAAATGTTCATTAGTTTTTTAATATATATTAAAAAAAAAAAAAAAAAAGGCCCAACATGCCGAATAAGGTTTTCAGCTCAGAAAATTTACTTTTAAAAATATAATTTGTTTACAAAAAAAAAAAAAAAAAAAAAAAAAAAATGCATCTTTATTTTATATTGCTATTTTAAATATTTTATTTAAAAAAAATATATTATTTAAAATTCTGAATCAAAATTGAAAATTAGACATTTTCATTTAATCAAAAGAAAAAAATTCAACGCGACAAATAATATTTTGAGTTAAACAATTTTAATTTACTTTATTTTTTTATTTTATTTTTTTTTTTGGGGGGGGGGGGGGAAGATGATTCAAAAGTCTTATGATGTGATAATGCTTACAAATTATATGGTTAACCATCATAAAACATTCAAAATTCTAACTCTATAAATAAATAAATAAAATAAATGTTTACTGGACCCATTAGAGCAATATTGTTTCTTCAATTAAACGCATTTATATTTGTGTCTGATCCCTTGAAATCTCACGATTTATTAAAATTGTCATAACTCTCTGACTTTTGAAGATATCAAGATGAATATTTTTTATTCAGTTCAGGAATGGATAAAGAAAAAATTTCTAATTGGAAGTTTTATCCTCTGGGGGCCGTATAAAAATTTAATTTTCGTAATTTTTAAAATAGACCCTCCATGGAGTTGCAACTTCTCTTATCAAAAATTTCACCTTTTTTAAGGAATTTTTGCAATTGGAAGTAGTACGGGTCTAGGGGCAATATTTAAGGAGATAGCCTATTGTTTCGATATTTATGACTCACCCTGTATATATATTATATTATTAAGTATATATTATATTATATATAAAGATATAACTTCCTTTAAGTTAAAATATTGAAAGAAATTATCGACTTAAGAATTTACATAGAAATGTATTTGGGAAACAGGAACGAATATATTTACATGCAAGGTTATGGTAATATATACAGGGTGTCCCTAAACAAATGGTATATACGCTAGGGGGTGATAGAAAACATCAAGACGAGTAATAGGAAATAGGAAACCAAGGGTCCCAAACGTTTTCCAAAGGAGATAGCCGCCAATAAAGTTTGGGGTCCAAAATTTCAAATACACATTAAAAACGGAAAAATTGGTCGATTGATTTGCGGTTTAACTAAAATTATTCTTTATGCTGGTATTTTCTTGAAAATAAAATATAAAGATAAATTTCGAAAAATGCCGATAGAGGGCGCTTTAGACTTTGAAGTATTGAAAAACTATTTTTTGCCGTGATTTTTTGCATTTTATTAAATAGCTTCGTAAGTTTAGTCTTAAACTTAAATTTTGAGCTCAAAATCTGAATAGTTGGAAGCGGTTAAGTAGCACAAACTTAACTGTGTTCAGAGCGTTTAAATTTCAAATGATTATAAAAAACGGAAAAATTGGTCGATTGATTTGCGGTTTTCACTAAAACTATTCTTTATGTCGGTATTTTATTGTAAATGAATTACAAAGATAAATTTCAAAAAATGCCGATAGAGGGCGCTTTAGACTTTGGATTAACGAAATAATCCATCCTAATACTGTTTTTTTGCCATTATTTTTTACATCTCATTGAATGGTTTCGTAGGCTTAGATTTAAACTTAAATTTTAAGCTCAAAATCTGAATAGTTGGGTGTGATTAAGTAGCACAAACTGAACTGTGTTCAAAGGGTTTAAATTTCAAACGAAACGGAAAACTATAAAAAAACGGAAAAATCAGTCGATTTGTTTGCGGTTTTTGATAAAACTACTCTTTAAATCAGTGTTTTCTTGAAAATAAATTTTAAAGATAAATTTCACCAAATGCCGATAGAGGGCGCCTTAGACATTGGAGTAATGTACAACTATTTTTAACCGTTATTTTTTTAAATCTCATTAAATGCTTTCAAATGCTTAGATTTAAATTTTGAGATCAAATTCTGAGTCGTTGCGAGTGTTTAGTAGCGCAAAAGTGAACTGTGCTCGGGGAAGGGGTTAAATTTCGGGGGTTTGCGCTTCTTAACTCCCCCCAATGATTCAGAATTTGAGTTCAAAATTTAAGTTTAAATCTAAGATTTCGAAAATATTTAACAAGTTTGGAAAGAATTTAATTAGATACAAAAAATAACGGTTAAAATTTGTTGTTGGTTACTCTGAAGTTTAAGGCGCCCTCTAACGGATTTTTTTAAATTTATCTTTAAAATTCATTTTCAAGAAGATACTGACTTAAAGAATAGTTTTATTTTAAACCAAATAGTTTTATTTTACTTAAAATATTTAAAACTAAGCATTTGAAAGCATTTAATGAGATTAAAAAATAACGGTTAAAAATAGTTGTACGCTGCTCCAATGTCTAAGGCGCCCTCTATCGGTATTTTGTGAAATTTATCTTTAAAATTTATTTTCAAGAAAACACTCATTTAAAGAGTAGTTTTAGCAAAAAACCGCAAACGAATCGACCAATTTTTCCGTCTTTTATTATCATTTGAATTTTAACCCTCTGAACACAGTCCAGTTTGTGCTAATTAACCACTCCCAACGATTCAGATTTTGAGCTCAAAATTTAAGTTTAAGTCTAAGTTTACGAAAACATTAAATCAGATGCAAAAAATAACGGAAAAAGTAGTTGTTCGTTACTCCAAAGTTTAAAGCGCCCTTTATCGGCATTTTTTGAAATTTATCTTTATAATTCATTTTCAATAAAATACCGACATAAAGAATAGTTTTAGTGAAAACCGCAAATCAATCGACCAAATTTTCCGTTTTTTATAATCATTTGAAATTTAAACTTTCTGAACACAGTTAAGTTTGTGCTACTTAACCGCTTCTAACTATTCAGATTTTGAGCTCAAAATTTTAGTTTTAGTCTAAGTTTACGAAAACATTTAATCACATGCAAAGAATATAACGGCAAAAAATAGTTTTTCATTACTTCAAAGTCTAAAGCGCCCTCTATCGGCATTTTCGAAATTCATCTTTATAATTTATTTTCATGAAAATACCAACATAAAGAATAATTTTAGTGAAAACTGCAAATCAATCGACCAATTTTTCCATTTTTTATGTGTATTTGAAATTTTGGACACCAAACTTTAATGGCGGCTATCTCCTTTGGAAAACGTTTGGGACCCTTGGTTTCCTATTTACTATTACTCGTCTTAATGTGTTCTATCACCCCCTAGCGTATATACCATTTGTTTAGGGACACCCTATATATATATATATATAAGTTCTTTTCAGAGGCAAAGCAAATTCATTGCTAAAATGTGGGTCAATCCATTTCAAGTGGCCCAGCACTGGTCGCTCGGCTATTTTTAAAAAATCTGAAATTTTTTGTACAACAACCCTAACATGATGGAAGTTCAAAATGACCATCATTTGAATTTTATTATTTTTCGTTTGTGCATGGCGGCCATCTTTGTTTCATCGTGTGCAGCAATTTTCTCAGATACTAGGATACGCAAAATTGTAAATATCTCGTCTTTTATTTTCCCAATTGAAATGGGGTTTGCAGCATTTTGTTCAAAATAAAATAGGCTAAATGTACGGTGGTAGAAAATTTTTGGAAAATAAATTTTTACAGGTGAAATTTTAGCACAAAATTTAAGATTTTTTCCAAAATCTATCCGTTTGCAAGAGGAAATTTTTCATTTAAGGGAAACTGTCAACCTTACACAATTTTTTCTACAAATAGGTCAAAAATGCGTATACTCATACACCAAGTACCAGATCTGGGAATTGATTTCTCTTTGCGAAAAAAATTCCGAAATTCGTCAAAAATTTCAAAAATCGCACTTTTTAGGCTTTGATATCTCTGGTGGGGCACGAGATAAAAATCTGAAATTCTGGCCTTTGATAGTATTCTGTAGTAGTGTTATGTATAAAAAATTTCAAGAAGGCGATTTGACTACAAGCTGAGATATGACATGGACACTATGTGAAAACAATACTGCCAAACTATTGTAACCTACTATGTAATTGTTCAACAAGACTGGAAAACCTTACACAATTATTTCTACAAATAGGTCAAAAGTGTTTGTACTCATACACCAAGACCCAGATCTGGGAGCGGATTTCTCTTTGCGAAAAAAATTCCGAAATTCGTCGAAAATTTCAAAAATCGCACTTTTTAGGCTTTGATATCTCTGGGGGAGCACGAGATAAAAATCTGAAATTCTGGCCTTTGATAATATTGTGTAGTAGTGTTATGTACAAAAAATTTCAAGAAGGAGATATGCTGAGATATGACATGGACAATATGTGCAAACAATACTGCCAAACTATAGCAACCTACTATGTAATTGTTCACACCTCCAAAATTTCAAATTAATTATTTATGGTACAAAGTTAAATGTTAATTACAAATATCTTCTTCAAATACTTCTGTATGATTTAAACAATTCAGAATGTATGCTAAACCAATACATTATTTGTCCAGATGAACAAACGTACTAGAAATGCTATTGCAACAATTTTACTCTGAACACATTTCAGGAAAAGTAAATTACAGACAATGGGTTGCAACTGATCGAGTTGACATGGTTTCAATTATTAAACCTAGAGAATTTCATTCAAGTTAGCAAGGGATGACAAGACTTGGGTGGCTTCAAATAAAATTTTGAGAAAGAACAGCCTAATGGACTGACAACAGTAACTGGTCGAACTCGCAACATCTCTCGTAAATAGTGTTAGGCACTTTGTTGAGCATATATAGTATCTTTATAAATTAAATGTTTATTATTTAACTTTTTTCAACAAACGATATTTTCCGTGTAAATACTGTAATAAAAAAGACTAATCTCATTTTTCCTAATGTACTCGTAATAGCATTTCTTAACATATTTAATCACCGTATCTCAGCTTATTTTCAAACCTCCTTCTTGAAATTTTTTATACATAACACTTCTACACAATACTATCAAAGGCCAGAATTTCAGATTTTTATCTCGTACTCCACCAGAGATATCAAAGCCTAAAAAGTGCGATTTTTGAAATTTTCGACGAATTTCGGAATTTTTTTCGCAAAGAGAAATCAGCTCCCAGACCTGGGACTTGATGTATGAGTACAAGCACTTTTGACCTATTTGTAGAAAAAATTGTGTAAGGTTTAAAGTCTTGTTGAACAATTACATAGTAGGTAACAATAGTTTGGCAGTATTGTTTTTACATATTTTCCATGTCATATCTCAGCTTGTAGTCAAATCCCCTTCTTGAAATTTTTTGTACATAACACTACTACACAATACTATCAAAGGCCAGAATTTCAGATTTTTATCTCGAGCCCCCCCCCCCCCCCCAAGAGATATCAAAGCCTAAATAGAGCGATTTTTGAAAATTTGAACGAATTTCAGAATTTTTTGCCCAAAGATAAATCAACTCCCAGATCTGGGACTTGGTATGTGAGTATACGCATTTTTGACCTATTTGTAGAAAAAATTGTGTAAGGTTGACAGTTTCCCTTAAATGAAAAAATTCCTCTTGCAAACGGATAGATTTTGGAAAAAATCTTAAATTTTGTGCTAAAATTTCACCTGTAAAAATTTATTTTTCAAAATTATTCTACAACCGTACATTTAGCTTATTTTATTCTGAACAAAATGCTGCAAACCCCATTTCAATTTGGAAAATAAAAGACGAGATATTTACAATTTTGTGTATCCTAGTATCTGATAAAATCGCTGAACACGATGAAACAAAGATTGCCGCCATGCACAAACAAAAAATAGTAAAATTAAAATAATGGTCATTTTGACCTTCCGTCATGTTAGCGTTGTTGTACAAAAAATTTCAGATTTTTAAAAAATGGTCGATCGACCATTTTTATATTTTCTGGACCACTTGAAAAGGATTGACCCATGTGGAAAAAAAATTTTGACTTAATAATTTACGTAGAAATGTATTTGAAAAAAAAAAAAGAAAAGACTATATTTCACATGCGTGATAAATGGATGAAATATATCGGTACATATAAATTCTGGTGTCATTGTAGCATTTGAAAATTATAATTATGGGTTTTTTAAACATATTACCGCCCTTTAAAAGGTTAACCCTTCGAGGGGTGGTAAGATATATTTTATCCTATCTAATTTAAACAAGATTTTTACCAGAAACTTTTAATGAAATTTTATATTTTTAATTCTGGCTGTAAAATGTTGTAAAATTGTCCTTTCTTATTTTAAAACAAAGTTTTTCGATTTTTTCAGTGAGAATTAATCATTACAGAGACTTTATTTGTTACCCTTCAAAGGGCTAAATAAACCGTACCATTGTACGATTTGTCTTGATTAAGCGTTTCAGTATTATTTTAGATGAATTTGAAAAGTGATATTTATTATTATTATTTTAATAAAGAGTTATTTTTATGATCAATAGCGATTTAAAATTTGAAACAGATGTAGTATTCGCCCGGAGTCCACCATATTGTTTCTTTGTTGGTCACTTATGACCACTATATACTTAATTTTTGAACAATCCAGAAATTAAACATAAACAACAACAAATTTTTAAATCGAAAATCAGCACTCCAAACATTATTTCTAAAAAAGAAAGAAAAATAGAGGAAGAGAGGAGGAATTCATTATTAGCAAATGATAAATGCATAAATTTTAAAGCACTTAACACATTCGCTGCCGATCACGCGCCTGTACGTGATATAGCGCCAACGTTAAGGGGCACTCACGCGCCAATAGCCAGTCACACACTGGCACGGGGAAATCTTTCACTGATTCTTTGTTATAAAAACTAAATCGGCTTCTGGGAAAAACCCAATTCTACAGTGCGGCATTACCTGTCATCACATCTTCACGTAAGCGGCACCGAACGTGTCAAATAAAGCAAATATTCTTTTTTTTTATTCTGCCAAAAATGTTTCTGATATTATACATTTTAAAAAACAACAACAAAAATAAATTAATAAATCCAAATACGGAAATTTGAAATTGGCAAACGAAAAATGGCCACCATCTCCGGACGAATACTACATGATAGCCTAAAATGTTTATTGCATTACACTTAACTTTAACGCCATATTTGAATTTTTCCTATAAAGCTTAATATTCCAGACGCTATTAAGCAGTTTAAAGTGCTTCAAATCTCTTTCATATGAACTGTCCTAGATGGCAGCACCATAGAAAGCAGCAGGGTGAAGGGGAAAATTGATCTGCAAAGTTTAATTTTAGTTGCTAATGTACCCTGTCCCATTCCCAGAAATGATGCGCGGGAAAGAATTGGCCCGGGATCTTTACTGAGCAGCAATTTGGTGAAAAATAACACTCAATTGCCAATTCTTTTATGGAATTACAGGGAGGTTCCAGGAATATCTTTTTCCGGGACCTGTGATCTCCCGTTCCGTTTCCCAATGAGATTGCTTAAGACGCGAAAAAGTAAAAGAAAATAAATAGTATCTAATAAGGGAAAAGCATTCATTTTTTATAAAACTTTTGATAATTAACATTCAACTTTTGTTTTTAATGTTTTTCTAATCAAACATTGATAATTTAATCTAAGAAGCGAAAAAGTAATATAAGATAAAATAAAATAAATAGTATCTAATAAAAAAAGTTTTTTTTTTTGGTAAATTTTTTGATAATTAACATTAATCTTTTGTTTTAATGTTTTTCAAATCAAGCATTAATAATTTAATCTAAGAAGCGAAAAAGTAAAATAAAATAAAATAAATAGTATCTAATAAAAAAAAGTTTTTTTTTTTTTTTTTTTTTTTTTGTAAATATTTTGGTAATTAACATTAATCATTTGTTTTTAATGTTTTTCATCTCAAACACTAATAATTCAATCTTAAAGCTACGCGATTAAAAATGAAAAGTGACGAATGAACATAGAGTGGAATAATAAAGTAAATAGACTAGACTTAATAATATTATAAATCTCCTCTCATTAAGTTTAATTCAAAACAACTACTTCTACTTTCAATTGTAATAATTATTGGCTCGTTCATTTTCAAAACGAAGTCATGTATTTGTATAAATAAACAAAAATTTTCTCTAAGAAAAAGCCTGATTAAAGGGACTCAGGGGTTGAAAACTTTTCAAAAAATCGATTTTTTTTTTTATATAATCTATTTTTATTATTCATTGAATTCTGAACTCAATGCAAAAAACCGCATAAAAATATTTGCATTTTTAACGGTGTTATAAGCATTTATGTATCAACATTTTCATTGCCGCACCCATATAATTTCAACTTTATGTCGCGTTTTCTCGAAACTTGATATTTGACGACTAACACCAAGATTTAAAAAAACTATTTGATAAAATGTTTTTTTTTTTGCATGCATGCATGCATATAACATCATTATCTATAGAATGAATTAATATAGTTTCGATAGTTTATATTTTGAGTATTTTTAATTAAAAAAAGTTATATTTTTAGGAGTTTTTTTAAATTTTCAAATTTGAGAGTTTTTTTAATAATGTTGTTTTTGAGTGATAGTTATATCCTAAATTCATTCTAGAGAATAAAGTTTCTGGATCATTTTAAAGCAAAAATTAGGTTCTTATATCAATTGAACGTTAAGATATCTTGCGGGTGGCGATATAACACATAATTTTTTTTTCGAAAATTGTGTTATATAAACTTTGCTATATTTTTTATTATATTGCATTGAAGTACTTCATTTTCAATTTTATAAGACTACAAACATACCTTAAAAATATCAGAAAGTTTAAATTAATTACATTAAATACTTCTGTTTTTATATGGAATCGAATCGAGAGCTCTGTTTGCATGTTTTTTCCGTATCGATCAACCCCTGACTCCCCTAAAGGCTTGAAAAGTACTAAAATGATTTTAAATAGATTTTACCATTTCTATTTGATTATTTTAATCGCCTTTTAATTAAACCTGAACATTTTAAAGTTCATATTATATATATTTTGTTTTTTAAAACAAAGTGAAAATTACGTTCCATCATATGTTTTGATATTTATTTAATCTTTTGTTTTTGCTTTTTTATAATAAATTTCTTAGTATAGATAGACATCTATTTTATACAGCACTACAAACAGTTCCACACAATCACTTTTCTTTTTATCGAATACTATTGTAGTAATCATAAAATTATGAATCATATTTTGGGGGGGGGGGGGGATTTCCTTTATTTCGCATGAAGCTCGAAAATAATAATATCACGGTTGTTTCATTTATAACTGTTTCTACGATCTCTGATTTAATCGTAATCTTTCGGTTTTTATGCTTCTTGTTTAAAAATTAATATATCGATTGTCTCGGCTACGACATGCCCAATCAGTGGCCGAGAGGTTTTGTCCTCGAAATGGGTAGATGGCAGGTGCTGGGTTCGAACCTGGTTGCATCCGTCGGCCTAATCGTTCGGAGTTTTCTGTGGTTTTCTACGAGCCCTGGGTTTCCTTGCGTAAATACGGGTTAGATTCCCTTAGGAAGACCCCCCACGGAGGGCACCCCACCCTTCGGTCCCATATACCACGTGTTGATTATTGGGCGTCATAAAAGCACAGACGCGAAAAAGTTTTGAACTTAAAGTTGAAAAAGGTCATAATTCTGTTTATTTCGAAGGTGTATAAATAATATTTGTGTACATTATGAAATACGCAATAGAAATATATACGGGTGATTCCCAAAATAGGGGACAATTTCAAAAATGAAATCTTAAAAAAATTACTGTTAGTAAAATTTCTGAAAAAAATATGTGTTCTTAATATAGTATTAGGTATACTTTACATGTAGTCAGCAGAGCTAAATATTTAAAAATTAACTTTAAAAAAAATAATTAGTATTTTTGAGCCATGCTAATGACAAAACAAATTGCATGGAATAAATATATTAAGAAATTTTTATTTTCTTCCTGTTTAAATATTTTTTTCTACGTTTATTAGCCTTCCTTTCCAACAAGTAGTTTCCATTTTTACATATATACATATAAGGAGAATAAAAACATTACCAAAGAGCAAACTTTGTTTACATGAACAACATTCTAACACTAACAGTGTAAGAAGCTGTCTTAGTGATTTTCTGACAGATTTAATGCATATTATAGGGATAATAAATGTAATACCTAAATTTATATGTAAAATTAAACTTTAAAAAGGATACAATATAAGTACTGGTTACATTTATGCACATAAGAGTCTTTAGCATGGACAGAAAAACCATGCTAATGACACTGATATTTGTCCATGCTAATGACAAATTTTAATTTAAATAAGATTATGAGCCATAATATAATCACAATGCAATAGTCCTTTCTGGGGCTTTTTAAAACACAAAAATTCTTTGCAAATAAGTAAAATAAAAATTTTAACTATAAAATAAACATGAAAATTATTATCCATTCTAATGACATACAATTGATGTACTCGCCTAATATTCAACTTCTATTCTTAAAATACAATACATGCTTCTATTTTCAGGCTGGAATAAAATGGCTACTTGTTGCCATGGAGAAACTTTATATTTTCAAAGTATTGTCATATGTGAAAATGAAATTTTGATTAATAAACAGCTGTTATAGTATGACCTTGTTTTGAAAACAGAATATGGAGGACAAACTTTAATTCTCTTTTTATATACTAAAATTTTATTTTTAAAAAGAAATTTATTGGATAAATCCTCTCCTTGATTAATTTAAAGAAAGAATAACATTTGTTTTATTTTATAAAAATGATATTAACTCTTGAAAAAGCTAGTATATACAAGGCACAGCTGCTGTGGACATCCATGCTAATGACATTTTGAACATTTATTCTGTTATTTTAAGGTGTTTTTAACTAAAAAGTGAGTAATTCTTGAGTGCAAATAATGAATAATATTAAGACAAACATATCTAAGTATAAAACATGACAGAAAACCTCTCAATTTTTTTTGTATGCTGAAAGACATAAATTGTCCCCTATTTTGAGAATCACCCATACATACGCACATATATATATACAGATAGATGAGAGTCCTGAGAGCGGGTCGCGATGTACCTGATAGCTTAATTTAAACTTGACTGAAACACGACAGCAATAATTTCATTGACCTGTAACCCGACTCAAAACCTACAAACATTAACCTAATCCCGAAATAATTAAAGAATTTTAAGAAAGTTTTAATTAAGGAACTTTTAATTATATCTGTAATTTCAATTTTAATTTTTAAATGGAAAAACCAAAATTTATGTAGTTATGTACATATACAGGGTGATTCATAAAAGATGGGCAGAACTTTAAGGGGTTATAGTACACTTAAAGACAAATAATATTAAATAGGAGACTAAGGGTCCCAGACGTATTCCCAAGGAGATAGGGGGCATTAAAGTTTAGGGTCCGAAATTTCAAATGATTATAAAAAATGGAAAAATTGGTCGATTCGTTTGCGGTTTTTGCAAAAAATTTTCTTTATGCCAGTATTTTCTTGAAATAAAATTTTAAAGTTCAATTTCAAAAATGCCGATAGGGGGCGCTTTAGACTTTGGAGTAACAAACAACTATTTTTTAACGTTATTTTTTGTATTTCTTTAAATGATTTCGAAAGCTTAGACTTAAACTTAAATTTTGATCTAAAAATCTGAGTCCTAACGAGTAGTTAAGTAGCGTAAACTGAAATTTGAAATTTGAAACCCTTCTCCCCCCAGAACAAAAATCAGTTATTCCCGATCTTTGTGTCGTAGATTAGGCTCTAACTACTGCCGCGTTTTGCTAAAATTATTCTTTATGTCAGTATTTTCTTGAAAATAAATTTTAAAGAAAAGTTTCAAAAAATTCCGATAGAGGGCGCTTTAGACTTTGGAGTAACGAACAACTATTTTATACCGTTATTTTTTGTGTCTCATTAAATGCTTTCTAAAGCTTAGACTTAAATTTTCAGCCCAAAATCTGAATCGTTAGACGTGGTTAAGTTTCTGGGAAGAGGGGGTTTAAATTTCAACTTCTGAACATAGTTCAGTTTGCACTACTTAACCATGCCCAACGATTCTGTGCTGTGATACGAGGCAAAAATACTACTTTCGTCAAGGACTGCATAGTCGGAATTCACTCATAAAGGCACTGGCACAGTTGGAAACGTCGCTCATGCAAACGTTAAAGCTCCATTCCTGATGCTAGTCACCGGGTGAAGAAGGAGACAGAAAGTATGCAAATGTCAAATGGGGAAGAAGAAGAACACGTATGCAAAATTTCGACACGATTCGGGCATAAAAACCACTGAACGGTGAGTCAAGTGTAAGTCGCTGTAGTAATGAATCGGAAGATGGTGCCCTTCACGAATAAGGAAAAGGCTGAGATGGATTTAATTTACGGAGCGGCAGATGGAAATGGTGCAGAGGCACAACGAATGTACGGAGAGCGATTTCCCAACAGGCGGTTGCCTAACCGCAAAACTTTCGAGCGCTTGCACAGACAGTTGTGTGAGACGGGATCATTTCTCGCTTCCCGGTCGAATGCAGATCGTGCAAAAAAGGACGAATCAGTAGTTGTTGCAGAAGCCATTCTGGAGCCATTCTGGAGCCATTCAGTAGCGGCGCAGCCAAGTACAAGTACACGAACAGTGGCTAGGCAGGTGGATACCTCACAGTCCATGACTTGGAGGGTACTGAAGGATGAACATTTGCTCCCGTTTCATGTGCAACGAGTCCAGAAACTGTCTCCAGGGGATTATCCAAATCGTATTGAATTCGCCCGCTGGTTTCTGCAGCAGAACGCGCTAAATCCACATTTTGGACGAACTGTGCTTTTCACCGATGAATGTACCTTCACACGTGAAGGTACATTTAACACACACAATGCACATGTATGGGCGGATGTCAATCCACATGCTACGTATCCACATGCTCATCAGAGACGCTTTTCCATCAATGTTTGGGCAGGAATCCTCGGAGACCACCTAATCGGACCGTACCTTCTTCCTGAACGCCTCAACGGTAAAACATACCTCACATTTCTGCAACATGTGCTGCCAGAACTGTTAAACGTTGTTCCTCCACGCATCCGGCGGGTCATGTGGTTCCAGCACGATGGAGCGCCAGCCCATTACGTACGAGACGTCCGCAACTATCTGGACATCACATTTCCAAACAGATGGATTGGTCGAGGTGGTCCTGTTGCTTGGCCTGCTCGCTCGCCAGATCTTTCACCCCTCGATTTCTTTTTTGGGGACAATTGAAGGCTCTTATGTATGAGACACCCATTGAATCCCCCGAGGAACTGGTCGCCAGACTTTCCGCCGCTGTAGGGGAAGTGCTCGAAAAGCCTGATGTTTTCGCGAATGTTCGCCGTTCCATTCTTCGCCGTTGTTCTGCGTGCATAACCTCTGGTGGTCACAATTTTGAACATTTATTGTAATTACATGTTAATAAACATGTTTTGGTAACATAATCCTAATTTGTGTCTTTTTACCTCGTATCACAGCACACAATGTGTGGACATGGTAAGCTGAACTGTGCTCAGGAGTAGAAATTTCAAACCCCTCTCCCCAGAAACTTAACCACGTCTAACGATTCAGATTTTGGGCTGAAAATTTAAGTCTAAGCTTTAGAAAGCATTTAATGAGACACAAAAAATAACGGTATAAAATAGTTGTTCGTTACTCCAAAGTCTAAAGCGCCCTCTATCGGAATTTTTTGAAACTTTTCTTTAAAATTTATTTTCAAGAAAATACTGACATAAAGAATAATTTTAGCAAAACGCGGCAGTAGTTAGAGCCTAATCTACGACACAAAGATCGGGAATAACTGATTTTTGTTCTGGGGGGAGAAGGGTTTCAAATTTCAAATTTCAGTTTACGCTACTTAACTACTCGTTAGGACTCAGATTTTTAGATCAAAATTTAAGTTTAAGTCTAAGCTTTCGAAATCATTTAAAGAAATACAAAAAATAACGTTAAAAAATAGTTGTTTGTTACTCCAAAGTCTAAAGCGCCCCCTATCGGCATTTTTGAAATTGAACTTTAAAATTTTATTTCAAGAAAATACTGGCATAAAGAAAATTTTCTGCAAAAACCGCAAACGAATAGACCAATTTTTCTATTTTTTATAATCATTTGAAATTTCGGACCCTAAACTTTAATGCCCCCTATCTCCTTGGGAATACGTCTGGGACCCTTAGTCTCCTATTTAATATTATTTGTCTTTAAGTGTACTATAACCCCTTAAAGTTCTGCGCATCTTTTATGAATCACCCTGTATATATTACAAATTTAAAATTTTTTCGCCAAAACTAACCTTTATACTACCTTAATTTTCTTATAATAATGTTCCGTACTTACTTCAAATTATTAAATTAAAATCTTGTTTCTAGATCTAATCTGTTAATCTGTATGCAGACTATATAAATTCTTAATTTGCCTTAAAAAAAATTAATCCAGTATGCGTAAATTTAAAAGATGGCTCTAAATTAAAAATATTCTTAATTGAAACTTTATTTCTTAATATTCCAAATAAAACTGATTTCTTCTATGTTTTTATCAACCCTTTTTAAGAAAATCTTATTAAATTTATTCCAAAACCATACCTTTCAAAAAAATATCATTATTTTATTTTATTTATTTATTTATTTTTCCGCCGTCAACCTTTGATGTGTGCATTAATAAATTCATTTCTTTCCTTTTTCTCTTAAAATTAATCATTTATAAAAATCGTCTGCCTAAGAAATTATGAGTCGATTATAAATTGGTTAAATAATATTTTTTTAAATAAATTTATCGTCTGTGTAAAATAGTCTCGTATCTGGACAAGAATTCTGTTTACATAAAAGGATGATGGTTTGAGATTACAGAAAGTTCTAGAATTTTCTTTTTAGTTTTAAAAGGTGGAAGACTCGAGATGAGAAGGAGAGAGATTCTGGAGTTCTTTCGTCGATGAGCACGGCTGGTTGAAGTAAATGATGGAATATTTTTTGGACATTTCGGTAAAAGATCGTTTGCAAAAAGGAGTTTTTCCCTCTATAATGACTACAGTTGAATAAATAAACTTACAGCTACCAATGAGTGATTTCTTGGATCTGCTACATTTATTTATTATTTTATTTTTTTCCTCGCTGGCCATGACTTCTGTGCAAAGAACGGGGACCCTGGCGATGATGTTTTTGGCTCCTAACTTTAAAATGTCACAGTCTTTTGATTAATTTATAATTTTTAAATATGAAGTTTTTGATTTTAAAAAAAATGTGATTTTTTAAATGGTCCAGGACACAATTTTTTTTTTTAATTTTTTAAAAAACTTAAAAATTTTTATTACATTGCAAATTTTTCTGTGTTTTTTTTTTTTTTTTTCATAAAATGATTTTTAAACCATGTTACTATCTTTGTTGGAACAGAAAATTGAATGTTTTCTTTTTAGTTTGTTTTCAAAATTTAGCTTGCTTTGGTTTATTTGGTCTCGGCCAATTACCTACGCTAGGAATATAAGCCCTGGGGGAAGTGCCCTTTGTGGAGGTCTTTCTAAGGAAACCTAACCCGTATTTATGCAAAATTCGAAGAAAACCACGAAAACTCCGAACGGTTAGGCCGACGGCCGCGATGCCACCTACAAGTTGAGAGGTCTAAACCTCTCGGCCACTGGTGGGGCTGAAATCTAGCTTGCAATCTATGGTTATCATGGATACGACTTCTTGTGAAAAGGCATTTTTCTTCATAATGTGATTTTCCACCAGTTTCGCATTGTTATAATCGGAACGATAAATCCCGAGAGCCAAATCGCCGCGCCGTGGCAACAAAAAAAATTTTTTGGGGTGACTAACATTTTTCTTAGTTTATTATTTACAAATTTAAATGGGCCATCTTTAAAGGATTTGAAACGTGAAAAATCAATTGACAAATGTTATTTCAAATCAAAGTCTCGAAAGCATTGTTAATTTATGTAAATATATATATATTTTTTTTTTTTTTGGGGGGGGGGGTAGATTAAAGTTAAGGATGTTCATTTGTCTACTGCTTTAATGCTTAATTTCATAGTTTTTTCTATTTAATTTTCAATGTGTAAAAGTGGTACTATGCTGAAATTTTCGCTTAGTTTGATTTTTTTATTGAATAATTAAAGTGTTCGCTGTAAAATGACACATACCGCTCAAAAATAGCCGAATACAATTATGAATAGCCAGTGTTTCGTTTTGCAGTATATGTGATAATGTTAAAGAAATGATTCTTCAAGCTGGCGCCTAAGAATTTTTCCTGTTGATTAAGAAATCTCGACTTTTGTCAGTACCTGGTTATAAGTCAAGAACCGTTAGAGTAAAATCGTTCAAACTTCGAACATAAATTTTCCATCTGTTTTATTATAATTTCGATTCAGTAAATTTGAAAAAAAAAAAAAAAAAACTTTTGAAAAAAATATTTTTTTAAGTTATATCATTTAAAAAAAATTCATTAAATATTACAATTTTTTTAATTAAAATTGCTGAATAAAATAAAAATTTATGCATTATCGGTGTTTTAAATTTAAAATAATGAAATTCTCTAAATAATAATTCGAGTTAAAATGATTTTAAATTACTCCTCTTTTTTAACAAATTAATTTTTTCTTTTAATTATGAGAAGTTTTATCATGGAATTTCGTTTAAAACAATATGGTTCACCAACTGAAAAAAATTCAAAATTTTAACTTAATAAATATTATTTTAAAATGTGTCTCGCATTTTCTTGAATCGGATAGGTCGAATCAGATACAAAAAAGCCGAAACTCAACCGCAAACCGACGCGAACACGAAACATTGAAAGTCAACCTGATTCATAACAAATAAAATTAACGCCAACATAACCTGACCCTACACTGTTAAAAGTGAAGGTGACAAACCGGTGCCATTTGGGACCCAGAAGTGAAAAGGCCCGAGGGTCCATTGGAACCCGGGGCATTTGGAACCCTAGGGTGCCGTAGGGGCATGGATATGTGGTTGCAGTGCCGACAGGTCTCTTACTGGGTGATTGGAGCTAAATAAGGTGCCATACACTTCGTATTGGCAGCAATGTGGCACCTCATCGGGTGACTGGTACCATGCGCATGCGCTGTGACGTGTGTCTTTCTGTTTTCTGTGACGGCAAGTAAAATCTATGGCTATGAGTGAATGAAGGGGAGCTCGATGGCCGAGCGATTAGAATGCTGAGCGTGTAATCAGACGTTGTGAGTTCGAATCCTTCGACGGCCAAAAGTCGGTTTGTATAATTTTTATTATTGACACTCTGGATTAAGAATGCCATCTTTTCACCCTAATTAAAGGTGTCATTCTGGCTCGTTTAGGGATGTCACCAGTGAGACAAACCTTTCACCCCTAAAAGGTGCAATGTGTTACCATTAGTTTTAACAGTGTAACCAGAAATTAAGTAAAATCGGGTTATTTTACCCGATGCATGACGCTATGTATAGCTTTTATTCAAAATATTAGAATAACTGAGGAAAAGTAATCAACAAAAGTTATTTTTAACCGACTTCAAAAAAGTAGAGGAGGTTATCAATTCGATGCGTATTTATTTTTTCTATGTACACTGTTAAAACTAGAGGTGACATACTGCATTGCACTTTTTAGGGGTGAAAGGCTTGTCTCATTGGTGACACCCCTACTGTTACCAGAATTTCACCTTATATTAGGGTGAAAAGATGGCACCCTTAATCCAGAGTGCCTAACAATAAAAAGAAATCATGAAAACGACTTTGGCCCGCGAAGAATTCGAACCCATAACGTCTGACTGCAAGATCAGCCCTCTAACGACTCGGCCATCGAGATCACCTTCAAAGTCTCCTTAAAATGTTCAAATGTCCTGAAATTAAAAGGTTGATTTATATAAAATGCTCACCAAGAGTTAGACATCCGAAGTTCTAAACGAAATTGGGATAGCGAACGATCGGTGATAGACTTCGAAGGGAGAAATTGCTGTTTTGATCACGGCTTACTTAAGGAAGAAGGCCGAGCTGAAGGAGGCCGTGTTTTGATCCACCAGTGACGGTGAGTTGAAGGGGAAAACGTAAATGACTAAGAGTGAAAATCTTCTAATGGTATACATTGCGCGGCACCTTAGTTAGCGTGAATCACCCATTGCCGGATAAAACGGCGCCCCAAACACATTTTCAAGCCCGAGGGTGTCAAATGGTAACTCCTTTTCACCCCTGAGCGCCAAATGCAACCTATTTGTCACCTTTACTTTTAACAGTGTATGTTCACCGATTACTCCGAAACTGTGCAACCGATTTCTGTTATTTTCATTTTAAATAAAAGAGGATGCTCTCGAATTGGTACCACTTCCGTTTCATTGAAATTGGTTCAGTACTTTTTTTGTAATTAGGCAAAAAAACTAATAAAAATAGTGATTTTTCGCTAATTAAATGTGTTGAATAAGTTCGCTGAATTGCGTGCAGATAAAACGGCCGAGCGGTCTAAGGCGGCAGATTTAAGCTCCGATTCTCAAAAACGATCGTGTGTTTGAACCCTACTCCTGATATACGTGTATAATTTACAATAATCTTTGCCGTATTATTAACCGATTTGAAAAAAACCCTTTGAGCTATGATGAGCTTTCTACCACATAATTTTAATTCCGAAATGTCACAACGACACAAGAAAATTCGACCAAATTTATTTGAAAAAGGTTTAATGTATTTTTTCGTATATCTAGTTAACCGATTTTTTTTCTTTGAAGAATACTGGTGCCCATGTGACATTTGGAATTTTGACGAAACATACCCACCAGAGCTCAAAGGGTTAATGTGCTTTCACTAATTAATCTGAAACTAATTAATTTGGTTTTCGTGTTAAGTGAAAGAGCCTGCTCTCGAATTGGTTCCACTTCCATTTCATAGAAATTGGTTCAGTACTTTTGAGTACTAAATAGACAAAAACTAATAAAATGAGCGATTTCTCGCAAATTAATAGTAGCATGTACATTGAATAAGTTCGCGAAAGGGAGTGCAGTCAGATGGCTGAGCGGTCTAAAGCGTCTGATTTAAACTCTGGTTCTCAAAAGAGAGAGTGGGTTTGATCCCATCTCCTGACATAAATGTGTAAAATAAATTTTTCCGTATATATTTTACAAATTAGATACTAATTATGCTATTAAGAATATTTTGTATTTAACCGTTAGCGCAGAGTGTCAGAGATCTTTTATCAACTAAATACTTTATTAGTGAAAGAGTACTAAAATAATAGGCTTGCGAAAGATAACATGACGTTGAATAAGTTCGCCGAATAGATTTCAGTCAGAATATCCAAGCGGACTAGGGCGCCTGATTTAAACTCTGGTTTTCGAAAGAGAGCTTTGGTTCGAACCCCACTCCTGACTTACGTGTATAACGTAGAGTATTTTTTCCCGTATTATAATTTTTTTTATCCGATTTAAAAAAAAAAGAGAGAAGATTATCATCAATTCGACGCGTGTGTATTTTTTTATGTATGTTCACCGATTACACCAATACTATCGAACCGATTAAACTAGTATTTGTGCTAAATGAAAGAGGTTACTCTCGAATTGGTACCACTTCCATTTCATCGAAATTGGTTAAAAACTTTTTAGAAATAAGGCAAAAAATAATAAAATTAGTGATTTCTCGCAAATTAATAGTAGCATGTACATTGAATAAGTTCGCAAAAAGGAATGCAGTCAGGATGGCCGAGCGATCGAAGGCGCCTGATTTAAACTCTGGTTCTCGAAAGAAAACGTGGGTTCGAACCCAACTCCTGACATACGTGTGTGCAATAATCTTTTCGTATAATAATTTTTAACTTTTTTCGAAGAAGGAGGAGAAGGTTATCAGTTTGACGCGCTTGTATTTTTTATGTATGTTCACCGATTACTCCGAAACTATCCAACTGATTAATTTGGTTTTTGTGTTAAATTAAAGAGGTTACTCTCAAATTGGTACCACTTCCACACTTCATTGAAATTGGTTTAATACTTTTTTAGTGATTAGGTAAAAACTAACACAATTAGTGATTTCTCGCAAATTAAAATTAACATGTATCTTGAATAAGCTCACCGAATGGAGTGCAGTCAGGATGACAGAGGGGTCTAAGGCGCCGGATCCTCTTGACTGCCGCCGGCTGATTTTTTCACACACTAAGCTGCAGGTTTCACTGCAACATAAGCAATATTTAAATTAGTATAATTCCACAAATAAAACCCAGTTCTGAAAAATTAAGTTAGGATTGATGCTATCAAACATTATACACCGATACTAATAAAATATTTTGTATCAGGTTGGAAAAAACATCTTTTTTTAATATTTTTAATAAATTACAGAGAAAACAACAATACAATATTACCCTTTGGCTGGGCAGTCAGGGGGTTAAGTTCTGGTTCTCGAAAGAGAATAGGTTCGAACCCACTCCTGACATGCGTGTATAATTTACAATATATTTTTTTCGTATTATAATTTTTATAAAGCGACTTAACTAAAAAGAGAAAAACAAACTTTTCTACCAAAAATTGACCCGACTTAAAAAAAATACTGCAAAGTGAAAAAGAATTTTTTTTACGTAATAGTAACAATAAATTAAATTAAGAGTAATTAATTATTTAGTATTAGTATTTACTATGCGTATTATTACATTTATGTACATTAATTTAATTCTTTGGAGTCGGTGCCAGCCAAGACAAGTTCAAAATTAAAATTAATTATCCAATGCAAATCGTAAAAGAATGAAGTTAAATTTCCTAACGAAGTATTAAATCGTAAGAAAACTTGTAGATACTTGGATGTTTGTCAATTGGAAAATTATGTGTAACTTGGCTTGGCTTGCACCGACTCCAAAAAATCAAATTAATGTACATAAAAATAATAATACGCATTGTAAATACTACGCTCTTAATTTAATTTCTTGTTATTATTATGCAAAAAAAAAAAAAAAAAAATATTTTTCACTTTGCAGTAGTTTTTGAATTTGGTTCAATTTTTCGCAGAAAAGTTTATTCATTTACTTATTTTTGATGCTAAGTAAATGCAATTATATTTCTTATAAATTAAATCTGGAATATTTAGATAAGACTTTAACATTTGAAAATATATAATTCAGTAGAATAAATTTGCTATAAAGCTTTCTGAAAAACATCAAAACATTAGAATAAAATTGAGGTCGGCTCAAATTATTGGAATATTTTATTTTACGCAATAATATTAATATATAAATAGGAACTATTTGGTAGTTAATATTTCGTAGCATCACCTTTAGCTTTCGTAACAGCGTAAAATCGATCTTGCATAGTATATACTGGAAGTTTACAAACATTTCTGTTAATATTAGCCCAAATAGACTTTATACTTGCCACTAACTATTTTTTATTTGAAGGATTTACTTACGACTTACGTAAATTTTTTGCATAATATTTCGAAAATAGTATGGGGTAGTAATAAACAAATTAAAGTTTTAAAAGACCCCCCTGGTGATAGATAAATTAGGTAAGAGTGTGTGTGGTGAAGTCGAGCGGGTGCTTAGTAATCTACAGACGAAAAGATTTCAAACGATATGTAACATGAAAAAGACCCTTCCGCCTTCTGGAGAAAGGGAATGCCCCCTAAATATCTGGGGTCAAAACGGATCCTCCCATCGAAAGTCTGTGAGGAGTTTCATCTTTGCCCAAGCCTTCAAATAAAATCGAATTTCACTGTAGCTTAGTTAGAAGCTACATAAAAATAAAATAAAATAAGTTTTTGTAGAGATCGGCTTCAGCTGTCTATTACAAAAAATAATATATTAAAAACATGGAAATGCAAACGAGATATTATTTTAAAATTTCTCCCAGTTAGTTCTCCAAGTTTCTCTAGTTATTGAATCAGCCTGTATGTGTTTCACACGAGTGAAGTAGCCCCTTATACTCCTCATTCGTTGAATGGAAGTATTTATTTAATGTTCTATTAATGATTTTTTAAAGATAAATACTGTAAGTTTTTTCGCTAAATATTTATTTTAATATCTTTTTAATGAATAAACTACAAAGAAATTTAAAAAGCGCTGCATTAGCTTCAAATCTGCCATTCTAAATACAAAACTTATTATTATTATTATTATTTAGCGTAGATTTATCTTTTTGTTTATAAATAGATTCGATTTTAGAGATTTTTGCCATTAATTCAACATGAGAAATAATTTAATATTATGGATTCTATCAAATATCAAATATGCTTTAAAATTTCTTTATATTAGTATACATTTTTTTTTAATCTAACCATCAAATTTAACTAACTGTGAGGTCAAATTTCAGCATGAAAAATATTTCTCTTTTGCGACTCACAGTAGTTAAAAAAGAAAACAAATGGGATTTTAAATAGTTTATTTATCGATTTATAATAGACAAAGCATTTTAGTGGAAAAGGTTCAGGTACAAAAAAAGCTATTGCGAAATATTATAGTAAGCTTTAAGGAAATAGGACATAACCATACGAAAGTGCCTTTCCAATTATTTCTGTTTTATTTTTTAAGCAATTTATCTTTCCCTGTCATAAATATTTAAACTTTGATATGTTTAGTTCATTAATGTCGCCAAGCAGGAAAAATTATTGTATTTGTTATCCAGTACATGTGCCTGTTATACTGATACTACATTGTCACACTGTAAAAAAGCAAAAAAAAAGTAAAGTTATTAATTTTTTTCTAGGAAACTAGGATTTCTAGAACTTTTCATGTAACTTTAACCGCAAAAATTCACATAACAGATTCTTTTACATGAAGTTTTTGCTGTTAACGTTAAATAAAAAATTCTAGGAACCCCACTTTCGTAAAAAAAAAGTTTTGTAAACTTTATGGATTTTTTTACCGTAAGATTATGTAAGATTTCTTTTCCTGCGTATTTTTCAGAATGGTTTCTCCTGATTTTCTCAAATTGTCAGTTCACCTGAAAATTGGTCAAAAAGTCGTTTTTTTTTTAAACATTGAATTAAATCTTGTTTAATTCTGACTATTTTAACATCTCATTTTTACAAATATGGCAAATATATACCGAGAATTGTGTAACTACACACTGTGCAATTATCCACACAAATTAAAATTGTAATTTTTTTTTTCATGTTCATATTTTCTTTGCTTTCCAATTTTAAAAGTTCATTTTTTTCATTTGAGATATAGATTAGTGGAGAGTGGGGATGAATGGGACAACAGAAATTTCTATATATGTTCCAGAAACATAAATAATTTGATAATTTACCGGATAGATCGTAGTACTGAGGTCATTCAACAGGCATAGTTTCAAATATCCATAACAGAAGATTAGCTAATGTATAAAGTGTATTTTTCAAGAACCAAAGTAATTTTTTGTGTTTAATCTTTTTGTATTTAATTGATAGTTAACTTTTTCAAAACCTTATCATGTTTTTTAAATGTTAAAATGATACAATCTCTTATTATACTTATAATGCAAAATGAACAATATTGACAATGCTTACTTAGCCTAATCACTGTTTTATATAACCATGTAGCTATGGGTATGAATGGGATAGTGTTTGTGGGGATGAATGGGACTGTCCCATTCATATATAAAATCCTTTTAAAAGACAACAGAAAGTTAAAATGCACGAATCATTTTGAAATAGAAAAAAAATAGCATGAGGAAAAAGGAACTTTTCTTGCAAATATTTATCAAAATTTGCGATAAAGAGTAATTATCTGAGAAATTTCATGACAGAGCTACATATCAATAAAACCTAATAAAAAAAAACCATCATGTCCTTAAGAACAGATCAGGATGACGGTTGAAAAAAAAAAATTTCTTCGTAAATTAAAGAAAGAAAGCCTTTAAAAGTTACAATTACATTGCATAAAGAATTTTACAAAAATAACAATTAGAACAGAAGTTAGGGCTAAAAATATCTTGCATAAAAGTATTTGCTGTAATGTTATAAGTCAATTTCGAAATTGTTTTTCTAAACATTGTTTCTTTCTTTTTTGGGAGGGGGGGGACAGGATATTGCGTGCACTTTTATGTAAAAACCAACCATCATTGAATCTTAAAATTATATTTATATTCTTATCTACATGTGTTAGTTTATGTTGAACCTCAATTTAGTCTGATTTTGTCGCAGAAAATTGTGTATGTGAAAAAATAAGTATAATTTTTTTTGGTGTTTATTGAATATGATTAGAAAAACCACTAATTATGTTTAAAAATATGAATATACTTTTTATATTTAGGTCCAGTGTGAAATTCAGTACTGTGCGAACAAAATGTGGAAGATTAGGGGGGGGGGCTCGGGTTGAAAACTTTTCAAAAAATCGATTTTCTTTTTATGATCTAGTTTGAATATTCACTTAATTCTGACCTCAATGCAAAAAACCGCATAAAAATATTTGCTTTTTTAACGGAGTTATAAGCATTTATGTATCAACATTTTCATAGCCGCACCCATATAATTTCAACTTTGTCGCGTTTTCTCAAAGCTTGATTTTTGAGGACTAACTCCAAGATTAAAAAAAAAACTGTTTGATGGAAAGCCTTATTTTTTTTTGCATGCATATAACATCATTTTCTAAGGAATGAATTAATATATTTTAGATAGTTTAATATTTTGAGTATTTTTAATGAAAAAAAAGTTGTTGTATTTTTTAGGGAGTTTTTAAATTTTTAAATTTGAGAGTTTTTTTAATAATATTTTTTTTTGAGTGATAGTTATATCCTAAATTCATTCTATAGAGTAAAGTTTCCGGATCAGTTTAAAGCAAAAATTAGGTTCTTATGTCAATTCAATGTTAAGATATCTTGGTGTTGGTGATATAACACATAATGTTTTTTTCGAAAATTGTGTTACATTAATTTTGTTACATTTATTATTATATTACATTGAAGTACTTCATTTTATAATTTCATAAGACTACAAACATACCTTTAAAATATCAGGAAGCTTAGATTAATTACATTGAATACTTCTGCTTTTATATGGACTCGAAGGGTCTCTGTTTACATGTTTTACCGTATCGATCAACTCCTGAGCCCCCTTAAACGAATATCTGCAGTGAAATTCATAATGCATATTTTAATATTCATATTTTTCAAAAGTAATTATTGTTGTTATGATTTAATCAATTAATATTTCTAAATATATGTATATTTGAATATTTTATCAAAGCATAACAATGTATAAAAGTAAAGAAAACCACGTTGCATTGGTTAAGAAACTGCAGAGTTTTCGTACTGCTTGAAATATGGCCATTTTCTGGCTGCTCATCGTGATTTTCCCCCTTAAGTGAGTGGCATAATCAGGTCAAGAAAGTAGGCGGAAGGCCTTCAAAACGAATACGCAAAATGTTATTCTTTCTGGAAGATAAATATGGAAGACCTCGACTGGAAAATGACGTACTATAATGCAGATTTCACTGACTTCTAGTGAAATTGGTCTCTGGAAGTGAGGAATAATGATTAATCTTTTTTTATTTATAGATGAAATACTTTTATGCGATCATTTTGGAAAAATCATTTACATTGGAAATATCTTTAATTTTAGATTTATATAATATAAATGAAGGTAGTTGTTTGGAAATATTTAAGAGAATTACTACCGTAACATGTTGCTAGGAGTGCGAATAACCGAGTTGCTCGTTATTTTGATGATTAAACGTCCAGCAATTCATAAAACATTTTAAGGATTCTGAACTTATAGGTTTGACTAAATAAAATAAATATTTTCTTTAATTTCTTTTTTATGTTTTCTCTTTTGTCTTTCTTTTTTTTCTTGCCACTATAAAAGAAATTTTTTAATCGTCTCATGGAATGTGTTAAACACATTATTCAAAGAAAAAAAAATTAAAAACAAGATTACCTACTAAACTGCAAATTATTTTAAAATAAAATTTTTATTTGTAATAATGTATAAAATTGGAAACTGCAGGTTTTGCATTTCACAAAAACACCGTTTTCTATAAAATACTAATATAATTCATGTATAAATGTATGTATAAATCATGTCATGTATAAATCACTTATTATGAATGTATTAAAATACCTGAAAAGGATTCTAAATAAATTTTTAAAATTAAATCAAATTACGTTATTTAAGAATTTTAAATTTTTTCTGTGTCTAGTTCATAAATGTGTGCATTAAATTATTTTATGTTGCTGAATTAAGTGAAATAATCGGATTCTCTCAATTATTACACACTTGTTAGATACACAGCATTTACATAAAGACAAAAGTGAAATATTTGACAAAAATTAGTCGTTTGAAATACTAATATTTATCAATCAAATTTTTTTCTTGATGGCTTAACACAAACTAACTACTGATACTAGAATAAAACTGTTTCACAAAAGTCCTCAATGTTAATATTAACGATGTTATATTTTCAAAATAGGATGACGTATTTCTTGATAACAATGCTCGTCGTTTCGATAGTTAATTTTACATTAGAATGCATATAGATAAAAGTTTTAACCTCTTCAAACCTGAGGTACACAAATGTGCACCTCCATTCTTTTTCTCATAAAAACTAAACTGTTCGAATTTTTTTGCAATTTTCTTTACTTCTATACAGCTGAATGTGTTTTGCTTTAAAACAAAACAAATATATGTCAGCACTGATGAATATTTCCTCCTAAAATAAATATTCTTTTCATCCGAGTTTCGACAATGCCTTCAAGACAATGTGGCCAAAATAGTAAGAAATATTCAAGATTATTTAACTTAATTGCTTTACAATAAAAAAATTCCAGAATTTGCTGATCATTTACCTATTTAAATACCTCAATTTTGTTATTGAGTAAATTTATATTACTGATAATTAAACTGATCTTTTGAGGGGATTAGTACTTTTATAGTCATATTTGTAAACCTAAATTACTAGTCCCCTGATTTAAAAAAAATGACTCTTTCTGTCATCTATGGTGTCATTTCGATTATGCAAAAGCAAAAAAAAAAATATATTTGTGGAGTTATTTTATGCTCAGGTCTGAAGAGTTTAACACACATAATTATCCATTTTCTTATTATTTAATCACAAAATGTACAGCATATTTTCCATTTCAACTTGTCTTTTACCATCTATGTTAAAAAAAAAAAAAAAAAAAAAAAAAAAAAAAAAAAAAAAAAAATCTGAAACCACAATCAGATTCTACATGTAAGAATGCATTAAAATTTTTATTACTAATCAGAAGCAAGATTGTAATTGACTATACAGTCAAACCTTGTTAACGTGAACACGCTTAACGTGAATTACTTTTAACATGAATTGTTTTCACAGCCCCCTATACAGGGCCGTAGCTAAGGGGACGCTATGGGCGGCTCAGCCCCCCTAAAATATTTTGAGCCCCCCCCCCTTGAAAAGATTCCAAGGTCACTTAATAAATTTCTTTTCCGAAAATTCAAATAAAATTCTGTTAAAATATCTTATTTAGTTTTGAGACCCTTTCATAGTTTTGCAGAAATACTAAATAGTATCTAAAATAAGTGTATCAAGACTCCCTCATCCTATTTGTACAAATAAAGTTAACATGTTGTTTAATTTTGTACTAGTTATACACTCAAAATTTTCATCATCCTATTCTTTTCTTAGCATAAAATGAAGTTATTACAACAGTTTGATAAGAAACATAGTACCTACAGTGTGAATGGGCAGTAATTTATCTTTCTCGTCAGATAAAGAGAAGAAAAAATTCTGAGCCCCCCTACAATCTCTTGAGCCCCCTCCCTCAGTTCACCTCTAACTACGGCCCTGCCCCTATAAAGACGAATATAACGATTTGATACTGATAACATGAATTACTCTTAACATCAACAAAATTTTAATTCCCCTTGAAGTTTATGTTAAAGAGGTTCGACTCTTGTATTATTAATCGTAAACTCTATCGACGTTCCAAATAATGCACTGCCTTTTTAGGTGCGTTCGTAATTATGTAAATACGTAGCACCTATTGTTGTCGCTCAGTCCGTCCGTCTGTGTGTCCGTCTGTCCGCATATAACAATGCAAAAACTACCCAACCGAATCGTTTGAAATTCAAAATACACAATTATAACATAATTTTGTCGAGTCATTTCAAATTTTATGAAAATCGGATGGATAGATCAAATACAGGGACATTCAAAAGGATTCCGTTACATTACGGTCAATAGGGAAAAAAGTTTTAAATGCATTTTAATCGTTTGAAATTAAAACATATAATTATTGCGTAATTTTCTCGAGTCATTTCAAATGTAAGGAAAAGCGGATGCATAGATCAATTACAGGGACAATCAAAAGGATTCCGTTACATTATGGTCAATGGGGAAAAAGTTTCAAATGCATTTTAATGATGTTACACTCATTCGAACATAATAGAATTGGCATGAATCTATGAAATATATACTAAAATATGCATTCTGTACAATCTGTGATGCAAAGAATTTTTATTATTAAATTACAGGGCCACACAAAAGTATTCCACTATATAATGCTATACGGGGAAACATGGTTTGGTACGTATTTTAATTATATTCAGCTATTTTACATTTTATGAATAAGATATACGTTGCTGAGGTGCAATAAAAATTACTTCCTGCATATTTACAGAAATGTAAAGATTTCGACTACTATACTGTATCCGGAGTACGCTCTACTATATCAGCAAGATCTGAATATTTTTAAAACTTCGTTATCGTACGAACGCACCTCATTTGCTACGTTCACGTGCAATTTCCAACTTGTTTATTTACTGTCTTGATTATAATCCGTTGTGTTGAATTTGCATTTTAAAAGAGTTTTAGCGGTTTAAAAAGGATAAATATTTACAGATACACTTTATAAATTAAAATGTATGAACATTAATACAAAAATTTATTTATCATTGTTTATAAATTTTAATTTGACCTATCAGTAGTCGCTGTGCGATTCCTTAAAATTTGCCAGTCATTTCTCGAGTTGTTTTAAATTGATAGTTTACTTCAAAATTAATCAAAATGTCTATTTACATTTTTTAAATAATAAATGAAAACTTGTTTAATTGTTAATATTTTGACATGTCGTTTTTACGCATTCGTCTGTTATATCGCGAAATATTGTAAGTTTTGTTAACACACACAGCGCAATTTGCCATACAACTCATACAATTAAAACATCAAATGTCTTTATCTCTATGTTTATTATTTTCCTCACTTTCCTGTTTTAAAAATGCTAAGTTTTTTTTTTTTTTTTTTTGCATTTAAGGAAATTTTAAACTTATTTGTGTAACGACTATTCTTTGTCAAATATTTCACTTTTGCATTTACGTAATTGATGTGTATCTAACTAATATATAATGAGTGAGAGAATCTGATTGTCATATATATACATGGTAAATCTGCACATAGAATTAATATTTCGATTATTATTATTTTTTAATAAAAATATAGCAAATGTGTTCGATTTTATGTTGCTTAATAATTATGGAATTAAAAGTTTATGGTTCAGGAACATTGTAAAATAATACATTTTAAGCACTGTCGGTGCGTGTTTATTTATTTTCCTTTTTTTCGAAATCGGTTTTACATATGTTGGTACACTTTTCCAGAACTCTATTTTAGTTAAACAATTGAAACTTTCTGAAATTGTGTCACTAACTTGTTTCTTTAAAAATATTTAACATTTTAGATTTGATTGAAATATTCCTTAAATTAATGAAAAGTATGTATTAAGAATTTTAGGATTGTTAAAATTCTTTAATAATATAATTTTAATTCTATTTCTTCTAAACCAAAGTGAAAGTTTCTTCTTAATATTCTCAAATATTGGTGTAGCTCTAGGATTTATGGCCAGTCCAAATATTTTCAAAACTTCACATTAATTCCAGCATAAACCTTGTTCATACAAAACAGTTCACCTGGATCATTCATTGAGATTTACAGTTGTGTTTTTCGATTATAAAAAACAAATGTAATTTTTATGTTTATTGTTTATTGTTATGTTTATTGTTATGTACATTATATGTTGTTATTATAATTATGTTTATTATAGTGACTGATTTTATTTTTTTATTTTATTTTATTTTATTTATTTAGGTAACTGTATATTTTTAGTACGTACATTATATATATATATTACTACATGGAATTTTTAAGGCACGTATATTATTCAATCTTTGCTTGTAAGCCTAAAAGGAAGACATATAATGGCTATTGATATTTTAAATTTGGAGATCATTTGTCCTTCAGCTTTAGGAGAGATGGCCACTTACAATCGGTATTTCAAAATTATACGGAGCGAGGATTTTAAGTAAAAAATAATTAAATTTAAAAAAAATTATGTAACTTTAATTTTTATAATGATATTAATTCAAATAATTGTTTAAAATTTAACTAATCTAAATAGTTTAATAAAAATTAAATAATAAAGCCTAAAGGTGTGCTATTTCCACAGAAACTATTGAAAAACTTCTAAAACATTCCTCCCAGAAAAGATAAAATTGATAAATTAACTTAAAATCGCAAAAAAGTCTGAAATAAGTGCAAGAAAAACAAAAAATAAGACACTTACAGCAGTGAAGAAAATTAAATACTTTTAAAAAGAATAGATTCGGACGAGGAACACTGATTTGGTTGTAGAGATCAATATCATATCACAACCAGAAAGGATGTCTTGATGGATGATTAAAGTGCCTGAAGTGGCTCCATGAAAAGTGTATGAAATATTAAGATCATTTCAGAAAATAAGGTAAAACTTTACGAAAGTGAAATATACAAATTATGCTTTAAATTTTGTGTATTCGAGTTTTATGTGGTATAATTGCATCTTTACAAATTGTTATACAGTGGAAAAAAAAACCGGACGATCTTATGCAGATTATACTAGAAATCAGGAAGCGAGTAAAATTATCTGTCTTTAAAGAAAAAAAATTCTCTTAAATCCAGAAAAAAATCATTTTTTTCCTAGGATTTACAGCATTTTTTTCATTAATAAACAGTGAATTGTACTGGGGTTCCAAAATCGGCATTTTGTTTTCGAATGTACGTTTTGCATGATATGAAATGTGATGTATGAAATTTGCTATTTGCGTGCTATTTTAATTTTTTTTCTTTCTTGGGGGTATTTGATAGCCATATCTCCTCGACTTCAAAAACAGGAGGCTATCTGCCATTTTAAATTAAATTTTATTTCCCACATTTTATTCTGAATATTTAATTATAACAGTACAATACTCCTCCCATATCTGGCCAACGACATGATAAAGTTATGGCTTACAGAAAATTTCATTATATCACTTATATATTTGAAAAAGTAAAAAAGATCGCACAAAACTATAACATAAAACTTGTCGCCATTCCACCTCCATATCTCAATAATCTCGTTACAGATAAGATTGACAAAATTCCAATAAATCAAAAATCTGGTATTTATGAAATCCTCATCACTTTATGTAATAATCTTAAAAAAGTCTACATCGGCATGACTACGTGGCAACTTTTAAATAGAATTAAAGAGCATCGCAGAGATATTAAACAATATAAACAAAATACTGCTCTTTGTCGCTTCTACTTGGCGAACAAGGGTTGCCGTATTAATTTTGAGGAGGCCAAAATCATAGTTCCATGCAATAATCCAGTTTAAGGTAAAATAAGAGAGTCTATCGAAATCATAGCACGAGAAAATAAACCATGCAATGATAATTTATCCTACAATATACCAAAAATATGGCATAACATCAAAAATCTTAAAATGTTTATTTCGTTTCAATATTTTAATTTTTACTCA
Source organism: Maratus speculifer (assembly GCA_964019185.1). Lineage (NCBI taxonomy): Eukaryota > Metazoa > Arthropoda > Arachnida > Araneae > Salticidae > Maratus > Maratus speculifer. Next base: position 119,438,473 of record OZ025298.1, read on the forward strand.
CGTGTAAGTGGCAACATTTTTAAAATTTTAATTCATTTAGATTTTAATTTAATAGAAATATTATCTCTCGATCAAGATAAAACGTAGTCCTTCCATTATCATATTTTCCTGAAGAAGCCCGCAGAAGACGGCACGAAACGTTGAAAGTTTTATTTTATTTTAATCGTACAAATGTATATTAAAATTACTGTTTTGTGCACCACTGAACAATATGTTGCATTTTAACAAATGCATTCTTATTAGTTAAATTTTAAGATGATATAATCAACTGTTTTTCTATGTACCCTTAAAGTAGACTATTGTTTTACCAGTTGTTCAGTGATGAAAGATTGGTTGATTAATTGGTTGATTTGGATAGTTCCTTCAAATCCTGTTATAGATATCGGAAAGAGACAAATTACAGATTGTATTAGAAACATTCTCTATAAACTAATCCCTCAGTGGCTTTTGAGAGTTTCTGAGATTTTGGACAGATAGTCTGACATTTTGTAAGAAGTTTGCGTCGTCTAAATCGGAAAATAGTCGAATGAATATGGAAAATACCTGCAAGCTCGACCTACAGGAGGGGAGGGGGAGTTAGATTTTGAATTTCATTGCTAATTTCACAAACAAAAAGTCTTTCCGGATAGTGTCATAGGAAGAGGGGGCATTTATGTCCTTTACTTATAAGAAAAAAATACTCAAATTATATTATTCAAACATCTATAGCTCAAATTATTGGAACACAGTTATAGAACATATCATACTTGTTTTTGTCAATATTGAATATGAATGGGAATTTAGAGAGATATAACAACTTTAGACAAGCTGATTTTATTTTAAGCGATTTATATTTGTTCGCCAAATTCGATTATATAATAAATGCCTGCGATTTTAAAATAACATGGTGGGTGAAACTAAACAACGAACTTTATCGAGATCTTGGTAAGTCTTATTCGCAGGCTCTACAGTGTTTCATTTTGTAAGCCAAAAAATAAAAGTCCTTCCGGCAATGCCGGGAGGAAGAGGTAGCTTTCATATACGTATTTATTTAGTTATTTATTTTAAATTAAGTTATGTTATTCAAATATACGAAGCTCAAATTAGTGGAACACGATTTTATAAGATTGAATCCTAGTTTTTGTCAAAACTGAATATTAATGGGAATATTTAGGAATTAGTCATATTTTATTCAACCTGGTTTCATTTTCAGCGATTTAGAGAGTTTCCAAATTCCACGATATCATGAAGTATAATCCATTTCAAAGCAACATGATCTATAAAACAAACCAATGAGCTTGGTCAAAATCTTAATTCATGTGCACATGCCACTCATATCGAAATCGATTAATATATACGAGTACTGTCGCGGACATATTGATTTTCTTTTAATGTCACCCACAATAGAAATTCAAATTGCTATATCTCAGGCGTTTTTTAAGATAAAGAAAAAGCAAAAAATACTCCGGAATTAATTATTAAGATAAATACTTTGGAAAGAAACTTTTATTAATTTCAATCTTTTTGTTTGTACATCATTATACATTTAAAAGATTTTTGACAATCTTAAATGGCCGCCATTTTTAAACAAGATAGCGAATGAAGTTGGACAGTGAACTCGGTCAAGACATTGATATGTACTATGTACACGCGCCAAATCAGCTTATAAATATGCGTATTATCGCGTGACAAATTCCAGACCGTTTCAAAATATTAACCACACTGGAAATTGAAAGTGTTATATCTCAGCTATTTTTTAAGATATAAATGAAACAAAAAATGCTCTGGAATCTTTGTATGAAGGTCAAACTCACAAAAGAAAAATCTTTTTCAATTTCTTACTTTTTGCACTTAATTTTAAAAATTAATTAAAAGAATAATATTCCGTCATTTTGAAACAAAATGGCGGATGGAACTGGCCAACGAACTCGGTCCAAACATCAATATGTACTATGTACGCACCAAATTTTACTGAAATCGGTTTATAAATAAGCCTGTTATCACGTGGCGAAAATCAGATAATTATAAAATGTGAGCAACACTAGAAATTAAAAAAGTGCTGTAACTCAGCCATTTTTTCAGATACAGACGAAACAGAAAACGCTCTGGAATCTTTGTATCAAGGTCAAATAAATAAAAGAAAAATCTTTCTCAATTTCTCGTTCTTTTGTACCTAATTTTAAATTTTTTTTAAAAAATTTAAATGGCCGCCATTTTGAAACAAGATGGTGATTGGAACTGGCTAACGAACTCGGTCAAGACCTCATAACTTACCATGTACACACCAAGTTACATGCAAATCGGTTCATAAATACGCTTGTTTTCGCGTGACAAAAATCAGATCGTTTCAAAATGTCCATAAAAAAAATTCAAAGTGATATAACTCAATCATTTTTTAAGATATGGACAAAGTAAAAAGTGTTCTGGAATCTTTGTTTTAAATTCTAACACATAAAAGAAAAATATTTTTCAACTTTTAAACTTTTCGCATTTAATTTTAAATTTAAAATAAAAAAAATTAAATGGCCGCCATTTTGAAACAAGATGGCGGATGATGCTGGCAAACGAACTCGGTCGAGACAATTGCATGTACTATCTACATGCCAAGTTTCATTCAAATCGATTAAAAAATACGCGTGTTATCACGTAACAAAAATCAGATCGTTTCAAAATGTCAACCATAAGAAAAATTCAAAGTGCTATAACTCGATCATTTTTTAATATATAGACAGAATAAAAAGTGTTTTGGAATCGTTGTTTTAAGTTCAAACACATTAAAAAAAATATTTTTCAACTTTTAATTTTTTCGAATTTAATTTTAAATTATTTTTTTTTTAAATTTTTTAAATGGCCGCCATTTTGAACAAGATTGCGGATGATGCTGGCTAACGAACTCGGTCGAGACATTTGTATGTTCTATGTGCATACCAAGTTTCATTCAAATCGGTTCATAAATGCGATAGCTATCGCATGACAAAAATCAGATATATATATATATCTGATTTTTGTCTGCTTTTATTCGTTTATATTTTTTTGCTTCGTTCGTTTATATTCATCTGCTTTTTTAATTCGAATTTTAAAAAAAAACGAATTTTTTTTAATTCGTTTATATTTATCTGCTTTTATTCGTTTATATATTTTTATTTTTTTTATTTATTTTTTTATTTTTTTATTTTTTATTTTGTTATATATTTTTTATTTTTTTATTTTTAAATTTTTAAATTTTTATTTTATTTTTTTAATTTTATTTTTTATTTTTTTATTTTTTTTTAATTTTTAATTTTTAATTTATTTTTATTTATTTATTTTATTTTTATTTTTTTATTTTTTATTTTTTTATTTTTTAATTTTTTATTATCCTATATTAAGATAATGAGTTTTTACCATGTATAGTCAAAATAAATGTTACTAATTAAAGTAATAAAATGGTATTTTAAGTTATATGTTAATATGAATGTTATCACTTAATTCTAATTTTAATTATTTTATTAATTTAATTTTATGTTATGATCGATTATTAATTATTTTCTCTGGTTCAATTATATTTTCATTCAGCTTTTTCTTTTTTGTTTTTTATGAATACTACTTAGTCTACATGTGGATTTAACCATTGTTTCTACTTACTTTCAACTCCTTTTAGTAAAATAACAATATATATACAGCTACTATTATTAAGTTTCTTTATTGTCTTCAACATCTTGTATCACTTTAAATCATAGCAAGTTTTTTTTAATACTCATTTATCTAGCCGTTTGGCGCGTTTGGCATTCATTATTTAAATAGAGCAACCCTACTGATTTGGCGAAGTTCCGATGCGTACATTACTAGCGAACTAGTTTTTCTCCAGTGTTACTATGTCAGCTTGTATAATTAACTATTTTTTCCTTCATTCATAATTTATTAATAATTTTATTGCGAAGTCTTATTCATGAATTGTGATAAACAGATAAGATTTTTTTTGTTCTCAATATTTTGTTTTCTTACTTTTATCCAATTTATATATGAATGTAAAGTTTATCATTTCCACGTGCAAAAATAGGGTTAGTTTGTGCTCATGTTACTGACACTATTTGCTGCACGCTACTGTTTTATATATATCTACTAGCGGCCTTCGCCCGCTACGCTGGTCGGTTTATCTAAAGAAATCTTGAAGAAGTAGTTAGATAAGGTTCAGACATACATTAAAAAAAAAAAAGCAAGTCGATCAAATATCAAATATTTACTGTAATTTTTTAAGAAAAACAAAGTTTCGAAAAAAAAAATTAAATCGAAAAAAAAATTACACTGACATATTAATGCAAGGAAATTTTCCCAGAGAGAAAATTCGCCTTGAATACAATATTTCAAATTCTTTTAATTGCTTATAGGCGTTAATGCCAACATAGTGAAAAAAAATTCCATGCTGGGAATCGAACCCGGGCCATCAGTATGGCGCACTGACGTTCTACCGACTAAACCACATGGAACGACAGCCAGCTTGAAACTTTCTCATACTTAAGTAGACTGGCGAAAACATAACGATAGCGCGTTTTAAAATCGCACAGTGACATCTATTGGATTTTATATGTACTAAAAAACGTTATGTACTAAAAAACGTGAGCAGCGCACCTAATAGTTTCTTTTGTTTCTTTTTGTTACTTTTTTGTCTGTTGTCCGATTTTGATGAAACAAAGCCTATACACTGCCCGGGAGTGTGCATTCTTCATTAGTGAAAACCGCATAAAAATCCATTCAGTAGTTACGAAGATAACCTCGAACAAACAGACAGACAGACAGACAGACAGACAAAAAATTCAAAAAATTTTTTTTTGTGTTTCATTGGTTTTCTTTTATCGCCCTGACTCCATTTTTGTCAATTATCTTCAATGTACAGACACACCGGGTCCTACTGTTTTATTATATGTATAGATATTTTTTTCATTTTTTCAACTACTTATTACTCTGTTCCTTGTTTAATAATTTGGTTTTTGTGTGGTGGTAGCCCCAAATACGTATTATTTTGCTATTTCATGGCTAATACGTGGATGAAACCGCACACTTCATTTGTAGTTCCAGAGCATTTGGAGCCTGATGATTCTGCTTTGGGGGCTACAAATTTCATTTGTATTCATTTTATTTATTTATTTATTCAGACATACTCGTTCCCTATTTTTTTTATTATTATAATTCAATTCAATTCCAATTCTTCGTTTTGGTTTATTGTTTTATTGATAAAATCCATTGGTGAATATTGTCTCCTTTTAATGGTATTATATATAAATATGTCAACATTTGAACGGAGGGTGGTTTTGGGGTCTGAGGGTCATGATCGATGAAAATATACCAAAATTTTCTGAAAGTTCTTTTCTCCGGACGGCTGCAATAGGTAGCTTTTTACCTTTTTGTAATGAAAGCTACCTAAAATGTAAAATTTTTGCCGACTCTGATTACGTCCCGAGTCTCAGTGACATAAAATATTAGTATAAAAAATTTCGACAAGATTGGTTTAAATTTAGAGGTTGCACACTTTGGTCACTTTTATATAAGGGGACCATTCAAGTATTACGTAAGCATATTTTTAGTCATTTTGTACCCCCTCCCCCCCCCTTGTAAGAAAATATAAGCAAATGCTAGACCCCCCCCCCTTTGCTTACGTAAGATTTTATGACAGTTTATATCATAGCAAACGCGGTAGCGTTTGGTATAATATGTTTAAGAAATAGAAAGTGCAAACAACTTACTAAAATTTCTGGCGAACCAGTTGAGATACGGCAGTGAATTTTTTTTTAAAGATAGAACTTGACGAGATGAATAAAATGATAGCATTCAAAACATTATTGCAGCTTAGAATAGTTTTTTATTTAATTTTAAAAGAAAAAATTAAGGCAAAAAATTTAACTAAGTCTAGCTAATGTTTCCGTAGATGGATTAACTTCGTTTTTGGTTTATTTTAATCGTCGTGGTTAAACTTAAAACAGTTTTTTTTTCATCTTTGTATGTTTGACGGTCGCTGAGAAAATCGAGTTTTTGTCTGATATTTCCAGCTGAACATAGACTTTTTCTTACATTTGTCACTTCTTGTAATTGTTGCACGTAAGTTTAAATGAACATAAAAGTTGCTATGTATGTAACATAAATAAATAGATTATAATTTAGATAAATCACGTGAAAAAAATACTTATTTGTTGTTAGTTTCATGTATCATATTCACTATCTATTTTGATGAGCGAAGTGAAATATTTTTTTTATTTATTAAATTCTAATTTATTTAAGTTAAAAGTCGCCTCTGGCAAAAAGTTTAGTCTCTCTTAAATTTATGCTAGCCATTGTAATATGATACTTTTATTCATAATTTTATTTACTTGCTTATCTGAAGGTATATGATGAAATCAACAAATTTAGGCGATCAGGGCAAGATTTTGCGGAAAAATTCACTATCTTGTTCTGGTAGGTGTGTTTGGCGAATAAATCAAAAATGGCGCCGGAAGACCGAATAGCAAATTTTTTTAATCGCTAAAGCGGCGTAACCGTGTTTTTCCATCACGTAATATTTTATTTCAAAGACTGATTTAACACAAGATTGACACTAATATTATTTTTTTTAATTGTACAAAACAAAAAGATATGTAAAGTTATTAAGTACAAACGTTCATACCAATACTTTTCACAGTTATTATTTTATGAATAATTAGACATAAATGGAAAAATCTACAGGACATTTAAAAGATAAGCGTAAAAATGTGGTTTTAAATTTTTATAAACATTTATTTGAGCCTTTGAGAAGTAAGGTAAGGGCGTACCGGTAAGAAATCCGGTTTGGCGCAACACAAGAGCGGTGAGTCGGGCACTCTATGATGATTCGGACGTGAGAATGTGTCAGCTTTGTTTTAAGGTACTTTGAATGATTCTAGGTCAGCTAAATTACTACTTATTTCTTATATTATATATTATTACTTATTTCTTATTATTAAATTATTACTTATGTCTGATTAATGTACATCTATTTGCCAAAGCTTGGTGCTATTTTGGCTTCAAAAAGGGAGGGTATGATGCCAAAATATATAAATAGCTCTGAAAACAAACCTGATGAACTTCAATTTTTATTGTCTTACGAATTATTTCTGTTTCTATATTAAAATGCGGCACAAATGTCATATACGAATCACATTGGCGTTAATTTTTTTCTAATGCCAATTTGCCGAAAATCTCGTTTTGGAATACGAGTTACATACATATTTTTTGAAAGGTAATACCAACAAATAAAAAAAGATTTGTTTAAAAACTATAGAAAAAACAATTTATATATTTAAAAAAAGTAAAAATAAATTATTTATTGATAAGTAAAGAACAACATCCGGGTTGCCATATCAAGCAAAATAACGACACTCTGGATTCAGTTAAATACTCCGATGCGCATATGACATTGGCGTCAGAAAAAAAAATTCGCCAACGTGGTGCGTATATGACATCTGTGCCAAAAATGCATACCTATTTTATTTACATTACGTACGGTGCTACTTCATTATCAGGTCGACCAATTTCTCCCATTTATAGAAATCGACAAACTATTCGCCAAATTACTCAAAAGAAAAAATGTTGCTATTAAAAAAATTTAAGTTTATAAAATTAATGAATTTAGATAAAAAAAATAAATAAAAGTCATTAACGAAAAGGATTACTTTAATGATGACGTTTAGTTATGACGTCGAGATGTACCAAATATAAAATTTGATTTATTCAAGTGATTTCGGACAAAAGAATACTAAAAGTTTTCATATTTCAATGCAGAATTTATTAAATCAAACCATAAAGAGATATTAAACAAAAACATAATTTGCAGAACAAATTAAAAAAACCAAGATTTATTTCCTACACTCTTTAAGCCCGAGAAGGGACAGATATTAAGATAATTGATTTATTCATTTTGACATTTAATATTAAATTTTGGTAACAAATAAGTTAAACCAAGTGAACATGAAAAAATAAAAATGCAATTCAAACAATATGATACTTAACCACCCTAAATCTTAGATTCCGTTCAAATGAAATCGAAATAAATCTCCGACTTTTTCTGAACATTTGCTTTTTTGATTGCCTATTCATTTTGTTTACACTTACCGTAAACATAATACAAAATCTGCAATACAAATTTGCAAGTTGAGTTTGGAAAAAAAGTCTTAGATTTATTTCGATTTCATTTGAACGGAACCTAAGATTTAGGGTGGTTAAGTATCATATTGTTTGAATTGCATTTTTATTTTTTCATGTTCACTTGGATTAACTTATTTGTTACCAAAATTTAATATTAAATGTCAAAATGAATAAATCAATTATCTTAATATCTGTCCCTTCTCGGGCTTAAAGAGTGTAGGAAATAAATCTTGGTTTTTTTAATTTGTTCTGCAAATTATGTTTTTGTTTAATATCTCAAGTTTTTTAATAACTATTGCATTTAGGTGAACTCATTTCAAAATTAACTGAGGGTATCATCTTCAGGACTTCTTTATGCGGTATCGTGTCACAATTACTGATGTAATTCACCCAGGGCCATAGCTAGAAGTGAACTATGGGGGTGGAGGGCTGGGTGAGCTCAAGAGAATGCCTAAGGGGCTTATATTTTTTTTCTGTCTTACGCAGAAAAGATAAATTAGTACATATTCACATCGTAAATACTATGTTTTTTATCAAGCTATTGTAATAGCTCCATTTTATGCTAAGAAAAGGATATGATGATGAAAACTTTGAGTGCATATCTAGTGCAATATTAAACATAATGTTAGCTTCATATGTGTAAGTAAGATGAGCGAGTATTGAAACATATACTTTAGTTACAATTTAGTAATTCTGCAAAACTGTGGAAGGACCTCCAAATTAAATTAGATTTTTGAACTAAATTTCCTTTGAATTTTCGGAACAGAAATTCATTTAGTGACATTGGAATCTTTTCCAGGAGGTTCAAACTGGTTTTTTTTTTGGGGGGGGGGGGGGCGGTAGATCTGAGTCGCCCGTAGCACCTCCTTAGCTATGGCCCTGAATTTTTCAATGATTAATCTAAATTTTTTTATTAGTGCACTTATGCAGGTTGTTGAATTTTCGAAAATATCTTCTAAATTGAATATAATAAATCTTTAATAAAAGCATAAAAGATAATGAATAGCTTTACGAGCAAACAATTGAGCTTTTATTTGAGTTCTTACAAATTCAATATTTTTTCTTCTGCTTTGCTGTGTTTTGTTTGACTCATTACACTTTAGCAGATTTTTCACTAAGGCAAGCTGTCGATATCTTGAAGGATTAGATTTTTTAGAAGTGCGAACCTTACTATGATTTGAGTATTTTTTTGTGTTCCAGTACTTTAGCTTATGTTTATTAATCTCTGATTTATTTTCCAAATAATATGAAGCGTTACGCTTCTGTAATTGACTTTTACATATTTTTTTATAATATGTTATTCTTTTATTTTTGATAATTTCCCGGTTTCGACGATAATATCGTGAATATTTATTAGATTTATCGTTTAATGGTTCAGAAATAAATACTCTTCGTATCGGTTAGGATGTTCTTCAGTTGGGCCATTTAAGTCAACAAAATGCCGAGAGCAGACATACCAGTCCCTAGTCACCGTTTTTGTATTGATTCTACCACAAGCAGAGAGCCATTCATTACATTTCCGCAAGTCTTTTTGAGGTTTGGGAAAAGGAAAAAATAAAACCCCCTGCATAAAGTCTTTATAATGGTAGCGTTCATCACTCTTGCAACCAGAAAATTTGCATTTTTTCACCATGTTTAAGTTACAGTGCTTAGATGTATAGTTCTAGACATTCACTTCTAGTCACTACTGTACCAATAAAATGTAATTATTTTTTTTTTCATTTTATGTGTAACTATATATGTACTTACTTTCTGCATTTCTTCATTTACACGCTTCTTAAAAATGATTACAAAAAATACAGACAGTTTATCTAAATAGTTAAAAGCACATAAAAATCGTAAAAATTTTGAACTTGAAGCTTCTTTTCAGTAATACAAATAAACAGAAAATCACAGGCGATTAGATAATTCAAATTGCAGTTGACAGCATGTGCCAGAAACAAGCACGGAGTTAAGGCAAGTTAAAATGATATATTCTGGTGGCAGAGAAATAGCTTCACTACACTCATATTCAATAACGCGGGTTAACTCTTGAGTCCATGTTAAATGCTGGACATGAACCTGATACGGAGGACTTCTCACGCAATTGTGACGCTGCAGTAAATAGGTCAAATTTTTAACAGTGTTCATATATCATAACTTTCCTTTAGATGCTACTTGATTCATTAACTCTAGAATGACAGTAAGAGATCATTTTGGACTTTGCCATATGAAGATATTTTGGTTCGAACCAGAAATTCAAATGACTTAAATAGTTTAATAACTTAAATAGTTTTAAATAAAAATTCTAGTGTTTAATACATTTTTTAAAAATTGGAATAAAAATTTCCGTCTTTCTAGTGCTAATGAATTAATGAATGTCAGAACGCGTCAAAGTGCTTCTATGAGTTAATCCAGAGCAAAGTATTTCCATATGTTAGTACATATTAAAATACTCTCCTTTCAGTCATAAAAACGAAAAATTAAGATGTTATCAAAAACGCAGTATGATTTAATAAATAATCTGCAGTCATCTAATTAATCAATAGCGACATCGGAAATGAGCACTGCTACTTGCACTGTAAACAATTTGACCCTTTTGCTGCATCGTCGCTCCCCCGCTTTTAGAGAATATCTCTCTTTTGACCCATGAGAATGCTCCATAATTGGGGGGAAGTAATCGTTTTCTATAAAAGCGGTGGAGTGACGATGCAGCAAATGGTCAATTTTTTAAAAGTGTGTATATTGTTTTCGAATCTGATAACAGGAACTTTTCTGTCTCCATATGAGAGTGACAACATTCTATACTGTTATAAAATTAAAACTTTTGCTGTATCGTCACTCCATAGATTTATAAAACATATTTATTTTGACCAATGAGAATGATCCATAATACAGTAAATTAATTGTTTTTTATAAAAAAGGTGGAGTGACGATGCAGTAAAAGTTCCAAATTTTTTACAGTGTATGTTCAGACTGTGATTTGACAGACAAGGTTTTCCAAACTACACAAAATGTGGAAATTTTCTATTACAAAACTTGAAGATACTGAACGAGTACTATTATACGAGTTCAAGAAGTTAATTAGATTCACTTTAATGTCAAGCTCATAGAAAACATTTCGCCATTTTCTTTTCTCTAGACTCGTATTAACCTATCAAATATCCCCGCATATTACCACTTTGATTTCGAGGAATTCCGTCAGAAGAAAATCTTAAAACATTCCCATTTTTAATTCGATAAATGAATCTGAATCTTAAGACAGTGTCGATACACATAAAAATGCACTTTAATTCATTTGTACATTCGGCATACACTATGCATGCAACACGTTGGCACGATTGGAACAAAATGGCGATTATGTGTCTCATATGCTAACCCGGCTATCATTGTATACTTATTAATAAATTATTTTCTTGTACTTTCTTTTTTAAAATGGGTACTTCTAGGTTATCCGATCGACCAAAAAATTATCGCCAAACTATAAGATTGAATGCCAATAATGGATGATCGTGAATGTCACATTCAATGACATTAATGCGATTCACGTGTTTAAAATGTCATTAAGTGATTTTTATTTCGACTTTTTATTAATCTTTTTATTAATATTCTACTAATTATTTATTTTTTCGTTTTTTAAAATAAAAATTATGTCAACATGTATAATTTGGCTATTAGTTTGGCGATTTGTATAATTTGGCGAAATTGGTCGACGGGATAACCTAGAAATACCTTAAAATGATATAAATTGTTTTGTTCTATTGAAAACGAAATTTTCACCATCAATTTTCGCAAAAATTGCGCCAACGTGATAAGTATTAGACATCTGTGCCAAAGGACAGAGCGTTATGAATATTTCAAATGAGTTTACATTTTATAATTTCATACAAATAATGCATCAAAAGAGTTTTATAAAAATATTAACTTGAAATATAAAAAAAAAACAGCTACTTTTCAACAGAAACTCTTTGTGATGTTTTAAAAATTAAATCGTGTAAGTTTCTTATCATTTTAACAATCATAGGAATAATAAATTTAATACAAAATAATTCAAAATTAAATTTTATTCAATGATTAATTATTTGTAATGTTACAAGTTGAGGAGCGATTTTAAAAAATCGCCAAATTGGAAATTAAAAAAAATATTTGAATGATTAGGTTGATAGAATTGGCTAATTTATTGCAGTGCCGAAAAGTCTTACGCCAATTAGTCGTTAATTCTGCGGTTTAGCCTTAAAAAAATTGCCAGGAATTGAGTTTGAAGGCCTAGTTCTGCAGATTTACTAATTTCATTACGTACCAAGGATGATATACTATTATTTTTTACTATTATTTTTTAATACTATTATTTTTGGAGACTTTTATTTACCTTAATTTATTTTGATTTTCTTCGAACGTATAAGGCGAAGACATTATAAAAATTGTGGTATAGGTACAAAATTCCGGCACAAATATCATATACTGGCTTTGGCGCGATTTTTTTTCAGATGAAAATGTGTCAGAAACCCCACTTTCAAATACCATTATTTACATATATATTTTTAAGTTATTTTCTATTATTTTGAAAAAACAATAAATAGAAAAAAGCTTAATTTACTAATTTTCTATATTTCTTCAATTAAAAAACGCCTTGATCCATCAATTAATATTAGAAAATATCTCTTTATTACAAAAATCATGCTTCATATTTATTATTTTCTGAAAATGATTCTTTTTCCTGGTACCAAATGTTTAAAAATCTCCGTTTCACTTCCAATATGAAGTCTTAAATATGCCGTTTTTAATTCTTACAAAAATTTCTTTTTAAATCTCGTAAAAATTATTAAATGCTACAGGAAATATGTCCATTGATCACTAAGATTTTCATTTTCTTTTTTCTTTTTTTCTTTTTTCTTTTTTTTTTTTTTTTTTTTTTTTTTTGATTGGAGGAATTTTTTTTTATTCAATTAGGTGCTTCGAAGAAAATCTGTGGCAGCGCGTACAAAAGGTGGGAAAATGTCTAGTAAATAACTCGTTCAATGTTAAATTCCCTATTAAAATAACATTACGGAGTCGCATTGGAAATAAATATAGCATAGCACTACCGTGCTATGCTATAATTTGTAAGATATCGGATATGTTAATAACATTGAAGTATTTTAAATGTAATATTAGAATTTATTAAGGAGTATAAAAAATATGGTACTTACGTATTAACGCCACCGCAGCATAAGTTGCGCTAATGTGCCAATAAAGAGCAATCTTGTTTGCACGCGCACAAAAATTAGCGTCAAAAATAGGCTTAAAAAGTACTAAAGTACTAAAAATTACGTGCACGAACAACAAGATCGCTCTTTATTGGCGCATTAGCACAACTTCTACTGTGGTGGCATTAATACGTAAGTACCAAAAATATCAATGTTAGTGGAAATTTGTAAGGAGTTAAATGCTTTTTTAGCCAAATAATGTCGGCGGATATAACCGTAAATTAACTTTAATAAAATACATATTATATTTTTCTCAATTAACATCAAGAGCTATTCGCTTATTGGCATAAAATTCATATTAAATAACAAAAGAACAAATAAATTAGTAAAACATTCATAAAAGTATAAATAAATCATCGAATTAAAATCATTTGATCACTTAACACTAGAAGCGCCGTTGGGGTCATTTCACCTTTTTTTCCAATTTCCAAAGCTTTATTTCGATACGTAAGCGAACACCGTAGGTCATATTTTTTTACTTTTTCTAAAATACTATCAACCATACTGTGACAATTTTTCATCTTTCTACATTAATTATTAAAGAAAATATTCATAGAAATACCTAAAACAGCCAACAGGTGTCATTTTGACCCCCATAAGAAAAATGACAAATTTTGCAAGTGAAAGTCTATTTTTGAATTCCCGATATCTCGGTTTTGCATACTGCCCAGGGGTCACCCATTTCTTATTGCGATTACTAAAAACAGAAAAGTAAACTCCAATTTTGTTTTGTTTGGATGACGCATAGCGATGCAAGGGGAAGGGAAATAGTCTTCTCTCTGTCTCGTGCTCAACTTCAGTTAGGACGTTAGGAGGGTTCTTCTAAGCATTTCGACTCTATCATGAAATATGCAGGCATCCTAGCAGCGCTGACGTAATGTAAATTTACACAATGCGTAGTATTCTGAAAGCAGTAACAGGCATGCGGTACAAAATTCTATCAAAGTGATTTCCCTTGTTTCATGCTGATCAGGAAGCTCACATGGACAAGGACGAGACAATAACATACCTAACATTTCTGCTGGCAACAGACGCGAAAAGTACACATCATCAAACGATATTCCTTGGATTTCGATGAGCCTTATTAGCCCTCCTTCCACTACAGATCGGTGACCAGCTCGAAATATTGTGAAAATTGCAAGTGGGACAACATTGTTTGCTCATCGTAACATTGGAGCAAATACAACTTCAGCCTGGCCTTTGATGGTGATTGCAGCAATGCTGTTCAAAATGCACGATTACTGAAACACTACGTCAGCTTGGAAACTGGTATGTTTCTCTGGTAGAACTTGGTGCTTTTTTTTTTTGCTCTCTTATATGCCCGTTTTGCACTAGGTTGTTCAAAACTTTGTGCAGATAATTTATGGAAGAAAAGTTGGGGACCATCTGTATTCAAAGAGACAATGCCACGCAATCCTTTCTGTAAAATCATGCGGTATCTCAGATTCGATGTGCGAAGTAATAGGGCGAAGCACCTGCCATATATAAATTTACTCTCGCTTCTGAAACCAGGTACAACCTGATTGCAAATTGTCATTTGTGTTGTAATCCTGGAGAAGAAATAACCATTGTTGAACAGTTGTTGCCATGTAAATCAAAGTGCAGATTTATCCAATACATGGCAAATAACCCGCACAAATTTGTCATCATGCTGCCACCTCCCCCTAATAAATCAAGTACAGTCTCTGAAGCAAAAGAAATGTGCCTTTAACATTGCAAGGGATAAAATAAAATTTATATAAGCTGTAAGGGATGCCAGAAACTAATTTTTAAATAAAAAAAAAAATGGTAAATGTGTTGCTTCCACAGTCTAGCGCATATATTTCTGTTTTTGAGCTGATGTCTAAGTAACTTTTGAACACATTTATATGCTTATTCAGGATTTATTTTCTTTATTTTCTCACTTTGAAACATATTGTGGGCTTATTTGTATTATTTGCATTTGTAACTTTTGTTACTTTTCTTATCACTTTTTTGTGTAATATTATCCTATTGTAATATATATGTATATTATTATATATATATTACTATATTGTGCGGTATTGTGTAATAAAATATATTGAATTCTATACTGTCATTTATATACCGTCATTTCAAAAAACGTAAAAATGGACATAGACATATTCTAACAACTGCATAAATAAAAAAAAAATTATAAAATCTTCAAAAAAATATTATATTTTGCAATTTAGGCATCATTTATCAAGAAAAAACATTTTTATTTTGATATGGCTTGAATTTATTATGGGGGTCAAATTGACCCCGGATGGCCGTTTTAGGTAAGTCCAAAATCCGGCTGTTCTAGTGTTAACAAACAAGTGTAGCGGGTTTAATATCAAGAAAGTGTAACATTTATGTTCATCCATTATTGGCATATAATCTTACAGTTTGTCTATCGTTTTTTGGTCGACGGGATAATTAAGTAGTACCTTAAATACATTGTTATCGCATGAGAAAAAAATGCTTGTGTATATGAAATAGTAAATAGGTTGCCAGAATATACGTTGCCAAACTTCTTTTCCCGTCAAGAACTTTTCGTTATGTACAACTACTGAAAAAGTACCTTTATTTATTTACTTATAGTATTTTTTATAAAATGAAAGAAAACCGTGCAAGTATCTGATATATGTATTTTTAATTTATGTGTTTTTTAAGGATGTTCTTAAATAAAAAAGGACAACTTTGTGACACATGCTTTAATTTATTTTTGTTCGGAAATGCATAAAAATAGCAGGTGCTATTAATCAGAAACTGTCTAATTGCACTCAATTTTCTGTTTTTTTAAAAACACAATAGTTTTTTCTTAACAAGCCTTCAAATTTGACCCTTTTGAGCACATTTCCCGACGAAAGCAGAAAAACCGGTCGAAAAGCAAGAGGAAAACGGGTGATTACGTCATCGAAATAGCTTAGAACTGGATAGGTAATTTAATTATTATAAAATGGAAAAATAAGTTCCATTCAAAATCGCTTCCATAGTCAGTCATTCTAGTTTTATAACTTTCTGTTAAAAAATGAATTTGTAAATGCGTCAAAATATTTTGCGCTTGTTGAGCGAAGCAGTTAAGAACAACCTTAATGAAAGTTATGTATTTTAAATAAAGCTAGTGACAGCTTTATATTTAAAATGAAATTATGGCGAATGAAACCTATTTGGCGATTGTTTCGGGTAGCTAAAATAAAAGTAGGAAAATAGCCGCCAGGCATATAAAAAATAAAACAATCAGATAGGAGTTGTTGATGACAACACAAGACTTATACTGGTATTATAGCAAAATTTGCAGCATCTCTGGTCTTAAACTAGGACTCTCGAGGTAAGGCATTTAGCTGCTCAGCAGCAGGTAGAGAGTTCAAATCCCGCTGAATGTAAGTTAGTTTTGTTTAGAAATGCTTTTGTGTTAAATTATTATTCTTTCGGGAATATTTTTATGTTAATTGTTATTCAATTTCTAGAATTTTTCTAGTTGTGAATGTTTCATTCGAGAAATTACCTTGAATGTATTTAATTGGTATGGCTTTTAATTCTTTAAATAAAGTTCTGTACTTTTTTCGTTCGAATCCATGGTTTATTTTTCATATCATGCATTTTATATGGCAATGCAATGACTTTTTTAATTATTCTGATACATCAAAATTTTATGCTGTTGTTATCATTTTATAAATTTTGACAGCAGCAATTATTTTTCTTTTTGCGATATTAGAAAATCTTCAGTTTTTTATCAAAAAATTAAATGACTAGTATTAAAAAATGCTCTGACGAGCACCAAAAAAGGTTAATATGTTTTTAAGTATGAAAAAGGGTTTGACAAGTGCTACTGTTAATTATAGAGCATGAGGAAAGACAAGGGATCCCTTCTTGGCTACAACTCACTTCAACTTTTAAAAAAGCATATTTGCGCTTTTTCCATATAAAAGAAATTTGCGGTTCTTTAGTAGAACTTTCCACCGTGCTTTAGATGTTAACCAGGGGTGTAGTCGTAAAAATAAGATAGGATATATGCTCTAAGCAGAGGGATACCCTAGAATGTGTATACTATAAGCTTTCTTGAGAAACAGTGTATATGGTGTTCTATTAAAAAGTCCACAAGGTATACGGCGTGCACCTGCGTATACCTGCACTACATCCCTGATGTTAACTGCACTGTTCACTCTGCACTATACTACAAATAAATTTTCTGTGCAATTATACACTTAGGGCATGTTTGGTCGCAGTGCATGAATGTGATACCTGCAGGTTACTAGGTTTTTGGCACTATGTCGTCTTCCCTTACATTTATGTCTAATTAAGCTGCATCTTTACTGGTTATGTCTTTACACTATACATTTTTATAGTAACTGCGACTGATTTGTTTTCATGGAAAAAGCTCAAATATGATTTTTTAAAAGTTGGCATTGAAGTGAGTTGTAGCCAAGAAGGGATCCCTTGTCCTTCCTCATGCTCAATAATTAACAGAAGCACTTGTCAAACCCTTTTTCATACTTAAAAACATATTAACCTTTTTTGGAGCTCGTCAAAGCTTTTTTAATACTAGTATACATCAATACTTCTTGACTTATGAAAAGTTACCAATCAATTACATTATTAATCTTATAAATTTATATAGGCATATAGGGATTGTGATATCAAAATATATAAAATGGTTTTAATATATTGTTGCTTATTGCATTAAACGAACCACAGAATACTAAATGATTTAAATTAAATATATTGTTACTTATCACATTGAACAATAAAACAAGATATACAAGAAGTCTTAACTTACTTAGGCATCATAACTAAAATTTTTACATTTTCTAATCTTGCAATGTACTTGACTTAGCACGCAACTTAATAGACAACAATGAAGACAAACGGAGAGTGGGTGATGCGGGTCACGCAACTGCCAATGGATAAGCAAAGGATAAAATCGAAAATAAACGGCGAATTTCGAACAGACTGTAGGACGCTCTTTCCCCATCATATTTTGTTTGCTGGTTGAATTTGAACTGCAGTTGCTTCGTTGTTTAATGCTTACATAAGAATTGTCGTGATCCCCCCCCTCCCCCTTGTCAGAAAAAATAAGCAGACTCCGGACTCCCCCCTCCCCCTTTAATGCTTACGTAATACTTGAACGGTCCCAAATAGCCAAGAAGCGATTTTTCAATGTTAATTACTTTTATTTGGAAAATCAGAAAACAAAAACTTAAAGTAATACTAAAACTCAACACTAAGTTAATTACCAATCAAAACATGAGTTACATTAATCAATTTTGAACTATGCAATCCCTTCTTTTGTCCATTTGGCAACGATTTTTCTGTGATGCCCAACTACCCTCAATAAGATTTTTTTTTTACTGGGCAATTCTTTTTTTTTGCAGTATCATTGAGCATTTTAAAAGCGTTCATGTGGCTTTTTAGAATATCACTGATGTAATCTGTCACGTTGTTGATCCCAAGCAATTCAAAGAACGTCTTTGTTTTATTAGTAACAAAATGGCACAGGTCATTTCGTTAGTTATAAGTCATTAGGTTTTTCCCTCTAATATTTCAATTTGATTTTCTTTGCAAGTTCCATTTCTGAATTTTTTTACATAATTTTTCTTATCAATATGAACGACAATACATTCACCCAATGTAATTAATGCATTTGTCCAAAAAAGCCAATTCTACGTTTTTTCTGACGCATATCAAAGGTGTCTCTTAATAATAATGATAGCACTGTTTTTAAAGTTTGCATCCAGTTAAGTTCTCAGAAACTCTAGCATATGCAAATCATTCTTTCGAACCTTTGGACTTACCATTTGTTTCGTGCAAAAATTGCATATATATGAGGTTGACGAAATATACGACGCCTTTCATTCCTTTTAATTCTCGTTGAGGAATGTTCAACTGCTTGGTGACGAAGACAATCTGTAAGTGAATATATTACTTTACTATCCATCTTACTTGATGCATAATCCCTTGGATCCTGAAAATGAAGTCTTTTTCAGACCAAACTTTCAGGTAAAGGAATGGGAGTTTTAATAACTCTTTGAAGGCTTCTCTTGGATATTTCAGCCGTTTAGGACACTTTGGACGTAGTCAACCATTTTCACGCATAGTTTAAAAAAAACCCCTTAAACGATATTTTCTTCATCCAACATTGTCGTATGTGACATCTCATCAAGTGAAGGACAGAAATATGATAGAGTTCCCCTGAATTTAAACCTTTATTTTATACTTCCTGGCGTTGAATAGTTAAGGCGCTATTCAAAACATATACTTATCAAGCTCTACAACTTAGAATTCTCTGAAATATTTTCAAATCCTTTTTAAAGTAAAAATATGAATCCTGCTGCGGTGGATTTTTATGACAACGTGCCTGATTTGTCCGTACTTCTTATGGCCAATGTGTTTTTGTAAATCACGATTTGCCCGTACCATATATGTGATAAGAGAGTTAAGGGGACAAGGGACCTTTGAAATCAGTATTTGTTATATTTTTAAAATTGCACTTTAAATATCATTTAATGGTACATATATAATGTACATATATATGCATTATAACATATATTTATCACAAAAATGTAAAAAAAAAGAAAAAAAAATGTAATATTTTAGATTTAACGAAAAAATTTCAAAATGCTCCATGCGCATTATCTTTTCTCTGAATGCTTTGAAATTTTTTATGGTTATTTATCAGAATATATGTCAAAAAACTGTGCATTGTTTTTTGAAAATAAAAATAATTGTAAAAGTTATAGGTAGTTAATTGTAAAAATGGGTTCAAAAATGCTAAAATTTCAGAAAAATTGAGAAAATATTTTTTTTCTTATCTTTATATTCAGATATATAAAATTCAATGCACAGTTTTATTTATATGTGTAAATCAAACTTGTATAAAAATTATTGGAGATTTTTATTGATATGGAGTGCGCATGGGACATTTTGAAAAATTCCCGTTAAATCTAAAATATTACAAAAATTTCCCTATTTTTTTTCAAAAAAAATTTTTTTTCAAAAAAATTTTTTTTACACTTTTTGTGATAAATATACGTTATAATGTAATATGTACATAGTGTACCCTTTGTGTAATATTTAAAGTGCAATTTTAAAAATATAAAAAAGAGGATTTCAAAGGTCCCTTGTCCCCTTAAGTTGTGAAGTTTGTCTTTAAATCAAAAGGGGAAATTTATGATACATGTTTTAATTTATTTATATTCGGAAATGCATGAAACTAGCAGATGTTGTTATTCGGAATTTTTTCATCGCATTTATTTTCTTTTTTTAGGTAGATTTAGTATGAAATTCCACACATTGCGATAGCTCCTATGTCGGCATTTCTGAAATTTTTTGCAGATCTACACCGATCATGACTCTTAAACTACAAAACTACTTTAGATTAATTTTAAACACGATTATTCAATCGGTAAGTTAATTATAACAGATGTAATAATTCCATTTTTCTTGGGTGAAAAAAGTCCGGGCCAGGATTCGAACCAGGGATGTATTGGCTGAAGCTGCCATTGCTACCAACTGAGCTATCCCGGACACGAACAGTGGAGGACTATTTCACCCAATTAACCTCAACGATCACTTAATCTGGTGTGATACTCTGGATCAGCTCAACAGAATAAATCGAAGGTCAATTACATCTGTTATAATTAATTTACCGATTGAATAATCATGTTTAAAATTAATCTAATGTAATTTCGTATGCAGCGATTTTCTGCAGTTCCAGATATTGACCTTCGATTTATTCTATTGAGCTGATCCAGAGTATCAGACCAGATTAAGTGATCGATGAGGTTAATTGGGGGAAATAGTCCCCCAGTGTTCGTGTCCGGGATAGCTCAGTTGGTAGAGCATTGGCGGCTTCAGCCAATACATCCCTTGTTCGAATCCTGGCCCGAACTTTTTTCACCCAAGAAAAATGGAATTATTACATCTGTTACAAAACTACTATCATTAAAAAATTTTGTACATATAATAATAAAAAACCCTTAATGAATTAAGAGTTTTGAGCAGCTGTTTATCTAATGGCTCTAAGAATTTTAAATATGAATTTTAAAAATAATGATATCGAATTTTGAGTGACGCCATGCTATTAATTAAAAATGCTTTTTCGTATTATTTATCTCATCATTTTATATTTATTCTATTTATAACAGCATGTGAAAAAGTTATCTTCAGCATAAAAGATGCATAAAACTTTATTCACTGGTGCTTTTTCCCATGCATCTCTTATCGATTCAAAATATGAGTATTAAAATATATGATATAAAATTTAGGTGACGCCTTTATGAGGCTTTAAAAGGTTTGTTTTAAAATTCTATTATTTATTTATTTATTTATTATTTGGTAAAGTATATTTATGCATATAAAAATACCTTTAATTTTCCAATTCGTTATTAAATTTGTAATTTTAAGTACTATGCATTGAAATGTATTTATTTCAATAAATTGATTTATCTTTTATGTCACGTTATTCAAAATTGTAAGTAAGATTTATGTCAATGGTTTCTTAGCGTCAAATTATCTAAACTAAGTGAAACGCGTAGGAATGGATGAATTTATTGTTTTTCTAATTTGTCCACGTTTAACTTCCAGAAAGGGCATATTTATGTTGCTATGATGACAAAACAGTATTAAAAATGACCAAAAAAAAAAAAAAAAACTAAAAAACAAAATACTATAGAACTTCCAAAAAATTACATCTAAAAGTATACTTTTTCCCTATACGACATTGTCAAAATTGAAAATGTGCGATGCTTACAGACTTTAAAATTTGCAGTACCGAAAATTGTAAGACTGAAATTTAATTTAAAATTTGTTTATGAATGATCCAGGAATATTAATGTTTAATCCAAGGCGTACGTAATACATGATTATGTTATTATGTAAGCTACGTTTTGGACATCATAAAATTGGTGCTTGTTATTTTTTCTCCAAGTATAGAATTCATTTATAAGTCTAAAATTTTAGCCTTAAAAAATATCATTTTCCAAATGGTCGTTATAATTTTTTAAATCGCATTTTTTTCTTTTTTGTATACACAATAGATTTTTCAGAATTAGTGTTAAAAAGGGCGTCTTGAACCAAATTTCCGTGTGAAATAAGTCAAATCGCTCAAAGAACAATGTTTGTATTAAAAACTCTGCAAATTATAAGCAAGAAACTTGGCAAAATTTTGGACCTTTTTACAAATACCATAATTTCTCTACGAGTATACTTGCTGTCCGCATAAAAGTCAACACATTTTATTAACATAAGCGCCTTAATCATAATCTGCAGTTTGGACGCTTTTGCTGAATTAGTTTTGACAGGGTTATTCAAAAGATATTCGTTCATTTTTAATTTATTGACGGTCCCCTATTGGATTTTGGAAAAAAAAATCTTTTCGAAAATATATGACTTGTACTATTTTGTTTATACATCTGGAGTTTCCGAGTCATTCCTCACGTATATTTCTAGATATTTAACAAAACGTCTGAAATCGCAAATGTCAAGATTTTTTTTGTTGTGATTGTATTATTCATGTTTTTTTATTATATAAATGTGTTAAGATTTTTTTATGAGATTATTTAAAAATTCTTTTTAAGAAAACAGAAAAAAATTGGAAATCGCACGTCAAATGTAGCAAATCAGGTGCTTTCGTACTATAATGAAGTTTTAAAAATATTCAGATCTTGGTGTAATAGTGTACGTAAGTTCGGATACATTATAGGATTGGAGATCTTTATTTGTCCCTGTAAATTCTATCTGCTTTATATTATGCAGAAAAGTATGTACACTAAATGGTCAAAGTTGACTTGCCACTTGCGATTTTAGACATTTTTTAAATATCTAGAAAAATACATCGGGTTTTATTCTGAAAATCAAGGTGGGCAAACAGAATAGTACAGGTCGTATATTTCCGTGAAAATGTTTTTCTCGAAATTCTACACTGGACCGTCAACAAATTCAAAAAGAACGAAGAACTTTTGTATAACCTTGTCAAAAGTAATGTAGCAAAAGCGCCTAAATTGCAAATTATCATTGCGAGGTTTTTGTAATAAACTGTGTTCGTTTGTATGAGGATAGCACGTATACTCGTAGAGAAATTAAGATTTTCATAAAAACAATCCCAAACGTTTTCAAGTTTTTTGTTTATAATTTGCAGATTTCTTGATACGAAAGCTTTTTATTTTCTGAAAATATGACAAATAATACTGTGCATAATACTCTGTAATCAAAAATTAAAAATAATAAAAATTGTAGGAAAAATGAACAAGTTTTCTAAATAATGTTTCAAAGTGCATGCGTCATTGCAATAAAAAGTAAGTTGCTAAATTTTTTAGTTTAATGAATAGAGCAGTTTTATAAAAGTCTCAAAAACATAGCTTGAAAATTCTGAAAATAATTTTCGATATAATAAGCTCAAAATCCGTTATTCGCAAAATGAAGCGAATTGAGGGGGTGTATCCATATCTCCATAGATTAGTGTCACTATAGATACACAATATTGTACGTTTTACTATATTTGGATATATCCCCTAATCAATTTGTTTTATTTTGAGAACAACAGGTTTTGAGCTTATTATATCAACAAATATTCTCAGAATTTTTAAACTATGTTTTTGAGATTTTTACAAAAGTTTCTCTATACGTTTATTTAACGCATTATGCAAATTATATTTTGATAGCGGGAATGTATATACAATGTAACATTATTTAGTAAAGTTGTTCATCTTTCCTAAAATTTTATTATTTTTTAATTCTGGTTACAGGGTATTATGTGCAATATTATCTGTCATATTTTCTAAAAAGAAAAAAAAATACATATTAAGAAATCTGCAAATTACAAGCAAAACACTTCAAAAGAATGGGAGTGTTTTTATAAAAACCCTAATTTCTCTACAAGTATGCATAGTATCCTCATAAAAAATTAACACAGTTTATTATAGTAAGCCATGTAATAATAATAGGCAATATGGACACTTTTGCTACATGAAGTTTGCAAGATTAGGCAAAGATCGTCCTACTTTTTCAATTTGTTGACGGCCCCCTATTGGATTTCGGGAAAAAAAAATCTTCACAGAAATATATGACCTTTACTATTCTATTTTTAAACACTTGAAATTTCAGAATAATTCGCCATTTTTCTAGATATTTAACAAAAGTCTAAAATCGCAAGCGGCTGGCCACCTTAGACCGTATATTGTGGTAAACCTCATCAAAATATATCAATTTCATAAAATGTGAATTATTTTAACGTAATAAAAACACGCCCCAAACAATAATTACCTCTAAACCAATATGAAACATAATACTTTTGTGCGGTTCTGTAAACTAATAACAAATATTCTTTGCACGATAGATTTTACAGAATGCATATTTAAGTACATACTTCATAGATGCGTATCAATTTTATTATTTTGGAAAGAATCTAGTATAATTAAAATAAACTTGAAACTATTTTCCCCTTTTTCCTTAGTGTAACTTAATAATATTCATTGTACCTGTAATTGAACTATACATTCAATTTTCATAAAATTTAAAATGACCCAACAAAATTATGCAACTACTATACATTTTACATTTTAAACGATTCGGTTGGGTAGTTTTTGCATTCATATATGCGGACAGACGGACGCAAGGATTGAATGACGACTATAGTGGCTACGTATTTACATAATTACGAACGCACCCGAAAAGTGGAAGAACAAGATAAAAAATAGTTTATTTATCGAACCAATAAATTTGGCATCTGTAAGATGTTTGGATGGAAATGTAAAATTTCTGGGTGTTTATTAATAATCATGGTAATCGCCAGAAAAATTGGTGATACCTTATTCTAATAACCTGCTACCATTGTTAATATTAGTATTGTATTTTCTTTTAAATTTATTTAGTAAGAAGTAACATTATTGATAAAATATTGATTTAACATTAAAGATATTTCATTATCAAATGCATTATTGACTTTACACTGAAAAAAAAGAAAAAATACAGGAAGACAATTAGTTCTGGCAAAAATATTGCAGTTAACATTATAAGTTTTAAAATGGATGCAATATTCTTTTAATCAAATTCAGTGCAATAGTGACAATTTATTAACATTCGGATATTGGGGCAATTTTTCATGTCAATATAGTCATTATAAACAATTTTATTTTAATGTTACTATTTCAATAGGATAAGAACTTACTTATTCATAAAACCCCATAAACATTTAAAAGCAAGAAAACACACACAAGTTTTTTGATTGAATTATTTTATTTATTTATTATTTGTTTTCAATATAAATAAACAAAATAAACAAAGTAAACAAAATAAATTAAAGAAAACAACAAAGAAGAAAATTTAAAACGTAAAAACAATAAATGTCAAATCATTTACATCTCATTTTCTTCCGTAACAGAGGAAAGAAAACAAATACTTCCGCGGAATTTACTACTTTTTGAAGTTCCTCAATGACAAACTGCTAATTGCGTCTTATTGTTTAATGCATAGTACTTCTTTTTTAGAAGAATTTAAACACGTGGATAAAAATTTCTCATGCACGAAAATCTAGGTTACGAATGATTTAACACATACGTATTTAAAAAAGAAGTATTGACTGACACATAGGGCCATTTTAAATTCAGAAACCAGAATAGAAATGCAATTGTTGTTGTGTTTTGAAAAGATATAAAAATTAAATACATACAATGCTTCAAGCGGAATACTATTATTTAACTTTAAAAAAAGCTGTAAATTATTTAAATATAGCTGAATAATATCTTGCTTAAATTTAATACAGGGTGTCCAGCAAATAACACCCTGATTTCAAAATTAAATTTCTCAAAAACAAAGATCGATAGTAATATGCTGTAAACGGTTTTTTCATTAGGTAAGCTGTAAAAATTTTTACACAGAAATTTCAAACAGTGAATATTTTGAAAAAAAATTGCGTTCTGATTGCATAAAATGCTTTGATTTGACATTTTTCTTGTTGTAGATTGCCTGCAGAAAAATAGATATTCAACTTACAGTGAAATATTTTAAAGATTTTTCGAAGTAAATTTTTAGAATTTCGAAATTTCAAAAATTTAATTTAAACAAACTATAAAATATGTCACTTTAAGCCAAAAACCACATTCTCTGGCAGCAATCTAAAGCAAGAAAAATGTCAAATCAAAGCATTGTTTGCAATCAGAACACAATCTTTTCAAAACACAATCTTATTTTTACAGCTTATCTGATAAACAAACCGTTTACTACATAATTCTATAGATTTTTGTTTTTGAGAAATTTAATTTTGAAATCAGGGTGTTATTTGCTGGACACCCTGTACCTTTAAAAGCCAAAGCGTGATATTTCTTTGAAACTGCGTGTTTTCATTTATAGATGCGTTCGTATTTACATAAATATGTAACACCTACAGTATATCGTCTTTCCGGATATAACAGCACCAAATTTATACAATGGAAATGATTGAAATTTTTTTATTATCGTTGCAAACGTTTGTCACTATCACTAAACGTTTGAACTATCTATCAAATCACTAATATAAGAAAAGTTCAGAAAAGTATAGTGATAACATAAAAAAGACACTGAAAATTGGCTTACAGTTAATCACAAATAATAATTTCTTTATGTTTGATGGAAAAATTTATGAGCAAAAGTTGGGGGCTCCAATTGGTTCTCTCATTTCGGGTTTTCTCGCGGAATTCAAAATGAGACCTTATGAAAAAAGAATTTTTGAAAATTTTGACAAAGTTCCTATGGTTTGGAAAAGGTATGTTGATGATGTTTTTTTGGTTTGGGAATGGGGGGGGGGGTAGATTCTTTCTTTAATTTTGTTGACAAAGTTAATAAATTAGATAAAAATATTCAATTTACCTATGAATTAGAAGCGAATTGTAGTTTACCGTTTTTAGACACTTTTTTAATAGGGAGGGTGATTCTTTGAAAAGATCAATTTATAGAAAGAAAATTAATAGCCAACACATTATTCCAAATTCCGCTTGTTCACCTTTTTGTTATAAATTCTCTACTTTCCGTTTCATGGTTGATAGAGCGTTTAAAGTATGTTCTGATGAATTTTTAAACGAAGAGTTGCGTAAGATCCGTGAGATTGCAGGCTCTAATGGGTATAAAATGAGTAGCATCAATAAATTAATTAATTATTATAGAAAAGGGATGCCTAAACAACAATATCCAGGGTTAACTGAAAGATTCAATAAAGGGGGTGATTCTAAAAAAATTAAAAAAATTTCTTTTCCATATCTGAAAGGCAGTTTTGTGAAATTAAAATTTAAATTAAAAAAGTTTAATATTGATTTGATTGCAACTCCTCAACCAAAATTAAGATGTTTACTTAATAAGCAAGTGGATCCTATTGGACATGATGATCTTGCTGGAGTTTATCAAATACCTTATATTACTGAAAATGGTGACTTAAATTATTACATAGGCATGACTGGGAGAAAGTTTGGAATTAGAAAAGGGGAGCACGAATCTGATATTAAATTTGGACGTACTAACACTGCCTTATCAAGAACATATTTAAATGAGGAGATAAAAATATTGTTTAATCGAAGTAAATTATGTTTCATATGTAATTGTAATCGTAAATCTATTATAAGAGAGTCCATTGAAATTTATACGCGTAATAATCTGGTTTGCAATGATACCGTTTCTTTTATTATTCCTAAGTTATGGTTAGAATTAATGAATAAATTCCCCGTGAGGGCTTGAATGGGATGAACCAAGTTGGATTTTTTTTTTTTTTTTTTTTTTTTTTTTTTTTTGATCATGGTCTATTTTTATTTTAATTTAATTTTTTACAATAGCGCGCGTGTTTTTATTTTTTTTTTTTTTTGGTGTTTTTTTATATCTCTTTGTCGCGTGTCATTTGTATTGACCGTGAAATAGTTTGAAATTTTTTATTTTTAGTTAAGTTTTAGATCATGGTCTATATTTTAATTTAATTTTTTGCAATAGAGCGCGTGTTTTTTGTTATTTGTCTCATTGTCGCGTGTCATTTGTATTGTCCGAGAAATATTTTGAAATTTTGTTTTATTTATATTATGACTATGGAACTTATTTGACGGCTCCGAGACATGTCAATGTATTTTATTTTTACTATAACACCTTTCTTAAGAAAAATTAAAATTGTTATTAAAATGTTTATATAAAAAAGGTAAATATTTTAAAATCTGATGATTTAAAAAATCAATTGGATTTCATTAACTTTTTACCAGGAACAATATTTTAGAAGGGAATGAAACGCCCGTATACACAAACAGTTCAATATTCCAAAAGTTGGCAGACATTAGAAATTCGAGGGAACTTTCAGGATCAAAGGAGGACTTAGAATATTGTTTTCGAAACTATGCACTATATTTTTTCACCGGTAATCCTGCCGACAAATTCATTTGTGGTGATATTTTTAGGGGTTCCCGCAAAAACAAGATATGACGAAGCGAACTGGATGACACGATCGAAGTCGCAGTTCGATCAGTCATCAGGAATCACATACCATCAAATAGACTGGCAGTCGAAGTCCTTTGCATATGGAAATTGATTAAATGTGTAGTAATTTAAATAACGAAAATTACTATAAAAAATCTGAAAGCATCGTTATTATAGTTCCATTCCGAAGTTACTCCATAATTAACCACTAAACTTCCCGACATTTCGAAGCCCATGTCAAAAATCACAAGGAATAAAAGGTGTTCAGTACAGAAGCATTTTTCGTGAAATTACGATCACTACGGTAACAGTTCCACATTACGAGAAGAAGCACGCACCTGCTTAGCATTTTGTAGGTCAGCGGATTCTGAACTCTCTCCCAGCTAAAACTGGCTCCCACACTGTAAAAATATCTGTGAAGGTACTAAACATTTTCTAGGAAACTGGGATTCCAAGAACTTTTCATGTAACGATAATAGGAAAAATTCATGTAATCGATTCTGAAACTTGAATTTTTGCTGTTACCGTTACAGGAAAAGTTCTTGTAATACCAGTTTTCTAGAAAAGGTTTAGTACCTTTGCAGATTTTTTTTTACAGTGCAGGAAATTCTCAGATAAATTGGCCCCGCCTCTCTGCCTGACGCACGTACTGAAATCCGATAAAATTTATTCGAAGGTAGTTGAATAACACTTCTAGCACTTCTATTTGATCAGGAGCGGAGTTAGTTGTCAGAACTTTTTACTAAATGGCGTAATATGCAAGAGTTAACAGTCCCATAAGGATGATTTAGACCCGCCAGGAGACGATATTTAAATAAACTAGCAAAAGCCATGCTTTGTTTGGATTCGCGAAGCATTATTTTATAAAACAGATATTTGAAAGTAACAATATTTTTTTTTATTATTATTTTTGCATCTTTATTAAACAAAAACGTTATTTTATGTTTTGACGCATTTTAATTTTTTACTTATGATGTAAAACTGGCATAAGATATTTTCGAAGCAAACTTTTACAAATTTTTTTTTAATTTTCAACTAAAAGCTCTTTTAAAGATGTTTTTACAATTTCAAGGAGCCACTGGTGTTTTTTAATTGTTTGAAATATGCATGTTTCCAATCTTTGTAATCAACATCCGATAGTCTTTGATAGCTATTTTAGAATAATATATTTGAAGAAAGCTTGAAGAAAGTTACTTCTTCAAAATCCTATTTTCTGGAAAAAACATTTGAAATCTGCTTTCGTTGATACTATGAATTTTCAACTGTAAAACATTTTATTTTAATTTCTTCATTTTTATACATGTTAGCGTATGAGAATTGCTGTAATTCTCTCCGCGTGGGAGAACTGTTTACTTTCTGCGAATGGCAACTCAATTAATGGAATTACCTTTTAACGAAGCGCTCTCTCATTCTCGCAGTGACGTTTTCTCGAATAATTATTGTTGTGTTTGCGAACTTATTAAAGTCTTATTTTTCTATAAAATCCTTCTGATTAATGAGTCGATATTATTTAGCCACAATACGACCTTCGCAAAAATATTTATAAAGAGCTTGAACCAACAACTTCACGCAGATCTTTTAATTTTTCATTTATATAACAAATTTAAGAATTAATTTTATTTGTTTACAATTATTTTGTTGCCAGTTTACAAAAAAAAAAAAAAAAAATCCATAATACAATTTTTTTAAAATGTTTAAGTGTCATCTGTGCAAACGATTTTGCGGGATAATGAAAACATGTTTTATTTAATAAATTAATCATGATTCTATCTATAATTATTTACTCCATGATTTAAACTTTTTTTTTTCTGAAAATATACGCGTTTCATTTTTTATTTATTTGCTAAAATGCTTCCGTATTGGAAATGCATGTAAAATAAATTAATTAAAATAATAATTTTTTTAACGTTTTACTGTAAAAAAAAATTATATTCTGCAAATCTACAGATCATAATTTATTTTTGTGTTTAATTTGAAGTTAAAATATTGAATAGTTTTTTTGTAAAGCGTACGACAAATTGTAATTTGAGTGGACTAGTAGAGGATTCACTTCGCTCATCCTAATAAAACAAAATTAAAGCTTTTGATAAATGTTTTTTATTCTAAAAAAGGGAAATGGATTAATGGGATGATTTTAATATTTCGCAATAAGATATTGACATTTGAGTAATAAATTTTAGTTCTTTTTAGGATAATAAATAATAGATTATGCTGAATTAAAGAAAAGAAAAAGAAAAGGAAGTTTAGCCGTTAAAAATACTAATATATTACGGAAACTTAAAATGAAAGTATGTCCTTATACACTGTAAAAAAAATTTGCAAAGGTACTAAACTTTTTCTAGGAAACTGGGATTCCAAGAACTTTTCCTGTAACGGTAACAGCAAAAATTCAAGTTTCAGAATCAGTTACATGGATTTTTCCTGTTTTATCGTTACATGGAAAGTTCTTGATATCCCAGTTTCCTAGAAAATGTTTAGTACCTTTTGCAGATTTTTTTTTACAGTGCAAGAGTTTAAAACGAAATCGAAACGAGAAAACGGCGAATTTTTTTTTATTTTTACTCGCACACACACACATATATATATACATATATATGTTACACTCATAATTTGTTTTGAAATCGAATTTATTATCAAATTAACAATCAGCAAACAACAAAAAAAAAAAAAAAAAAAAAAAAAAAAAGGACGAATCTCTCACTTTTGACCTTTGGCATAAGTATTGAGGGGTTTGTTATAAATAAATGGGGGGGGGGGGTCAAATCCGGGATCCCAGTAATACATAAAGCATAAATAAAAATTTATTTATTTTTTCAAACACTAACATTTTTTTAGGTAGATTTCGTATGAAATATTACCTATTGCATTCTCTCCCATGTTGGAATTTCTGAAAATTTTTTGCAGATCTACACTGATAATGACTCTCAGATCCCAAAACTACCACCAGTAAAAAAGTTTATCTATCTATTTATCTATCTATCTATCTATATATATATATATTTCACTTTCTTCTAGACACGATAACTTCTATAATTATGCTCAGATCTTCTTCAAACTTTTACATAACGTCAAGGGGTATAAAATCTCAGTCGAGATCGTTAATGGGCAAAATCGGACCAAGGGGGTGGAAATAATGAGGGTTTATGTGAAAACGGAAAAAACGCGATAACTTCTTAATTCAAATAGATATCGAATCAGTTTAAAGTTTATATTACTTCTAAAAAATTGGCTAAAACTTTATGCATGATAGATTTTTGATAAAATTAAAAATGAGGTCAAAGGGCAAAAAAACAGGGTTTATGGGAGAAAAAAAATCATGACTTCCGCAATTCCCAAGATATCAAATCCAACTATATTTTGTATAAATGTTCTTCATTTTATCTAAAACTTTTGTATTTACAAGTTTTTGATAGGACTAACTTTTACCGATGAAAAAAATTAAAAACGAAAAGAAAAAAAAGGGGGGAAGGGTGGAAAAAGAAAAAAATCCATAGCTTTCACAATTTTTAAGCAATCAAATCTAATTAAATTTATTATACATCTTCTCAATAATATTTACAACTGTTACATTAACAAGTTTTTCATAGGACCAATTCTTATAGCAGAAATAAATTAAACAAAAATAGGAGTTGGAGAAAAAATCTCAAATCCAAACTGCTTATATTGTGACTTATTTTTAAATTCATTTTTGATTTTAAACGCATCAAAATGGCAAATCCTCATTTTTAGGCACTATATAATGCAACGTATTGGCCAGGTCCTTGGCAATGGCAGAATATATTTCAAAAAAGGCTGCCAAAAAGGGTATTTTGAACAGAATTTCTCGAGGTGGTCTTGATTGGAAAATTGCGAAAATATAACAAATTGTGTTTTTTCCGATTCATTTTTAAATCCATTTTTGTTCTCAAACTTATCCAATTTACAGGTCCTCTTATTTAGGAACTATATAAAATGACGGATTGCATAGTTTTTCGATAAAGGCAGAATATATTCCAAAAAAGACTGCTAAAATGGGCACTTCGCACAATATTTCCCAAAGCGATCATGATTAAAGAATTGAAGATGCATTCAAATAACAAATTGGTTATTTTATGACTCATTTTTAAATCCAATTTCGCACTCAAATGCTTCAGTTGACAGTTTTTTGTTATTTTGGAACTATGTAATGTGCGTATTCGTCGATTTTTTTTTTTTTTTTTTTTTTTTTATAAAGGCTAAATGTATTTTTAAAAAAAACTGTCAAAGTTGGCACAAAATTTCCCGAAGCGATCATGATTCAAGAAATGAGGATGTATTCTAATAACAAATTAGTTACTTTATGACTTAATTTTAAATTCTAGTTTGCCCTCAAACGCATTCAGTTGACAGTTATTTGTTATTTAGAAACTGTGTAATGGGCTGTATTGGTTAGTTTTTTGATAAAGGCTAAATATATATAGAAAAAGCTGTCAAATTGGGAACTTCGCACAAAATTTCCCGAAGCGATCTTGATGAAACAATTGTGGATGCATTCAAATAACAGATTAGTTACTTTATGACTCATTTTTAAATTCAATTTTACTTTCAAACGCATTCAATCGGCAGTTTTTTGCTTTTTAGGAACTGTGTAATGTGCCGTATTGGTCGATTTTTTAATAAAGTCAGAATATATTCCAAAATATGTTGTCAAAATGGGCATTTGAGCCGAATTTCACTTAAGTTGATTTTAATAAAACAACTTCTTACAGAAATTTGAAAATAAAAAAGTTTTCAAAAGTGGCCAAACATAATTGTTAAATTGGGTTTATTTGTAATCGTATTCTATTTTTTCTTGTTGAAATGAAAACTCTTCGAAATCTATCTCCGCCTATAGGCCAAGCCGACAGGGATTTGTTTCATCTAATTTGTTTGTTAGATTGCCTGTGAAGTCAGCAAAAGTCAGTTTTTTAACTAAAAGTATCAGTTATGCAATTAAATAAAATTTTCAAATTTATCAAAAGCGATACTTGTGCTTTATCTATATACTAGGACTTGGCCGAAAATTTTATTACTTACGCCGATTTCGATCATTTGAACCCTTCAAAAGCTGAGTTTAGTTACATGTCTTTTAAAATTGTATTTTATTTACATAATTATCTTTATTTATTTACAGACGATTTTTTATTTCCCTAGGGAATAACAGCCGTCAGTAAAAGCTGAAAGTTTTATTCTACTTTATGGAAAACGGATTAATCATTCCTAATCGAGCTGCACGCGATACATTTAAAATGATTTTTTTTTTCTTTTTTTTTTTTTACTGAAAATTTTTCTTTTAAATATATCCAACCAGAAAACTGTAATACAGTTTTCAAACAAATTGATGTGAAAATATTTTTTAGGGTTCCATATTTAAAAAATAAAAACGGAACCATTATAAGATCATTCGTGTGTCTGTCTGTCACAGTCATTTTACTCATAAACTAGGAAACATGGAAAGTTCAAATTTGGGGGAAGCAATAAAAGCTATTGGCGTTCATATTTACAGCTTATTAAACTCGTACAAATATATTTAGAGAAGGGAGTAGGGGGACTAATTAAGTTATTTGAAGGAAAAAAAATCTTATCTTTATATACCGTGTGGGATTCGGAAGCTTTATGCTGAACTCAAAAATACATTTCTTTAATTTTAAGTATTATATTTTCAGAGATATTTTTAAAAATGTTGTGAAAAAATATGTCCCCCTCTTCTCTATTTCCAAATCTGCCGAAACTAAAATTATTAAAATTAAAGGTAGATGACATGAATTCAAATCTTGCAGGAAAACTATAACAATTACCCTAAGTCATATCGTTTTCGAGAAAAGCTCTTTTTTCCGTTACACACAAATTTCCTTTGTGTCGATTCAATCAGAAAATGTGTTGAGGCTCGCTGATTGTACCTATCGTAGCAGGAGTATAAAATTAATTGATGCATTCTTGATAATGATTTTCGAAAAAAAGTCGTCAGAAATTAGGCTAGACATATGAAACCTTAATGACATGGGCGAATTGGAAATATATAATATCAAGGGCGATGCATTAAGTGTATCAGGGCTTTTAAAGTCTAAATTAGTGATCATGTACATATAACAGCGTCAAATTTGCGATTGAAATAATTTAAATTTTTATATTATCGTTGCAAAAGTTTGTCTCGTCGTTTGAAATTGTATGAGAATCGAATTAAAACCTCAAAAATATTAATAAATTATTATTCTTTCATATTATTAAATTTTGAAATACCTAATTCATTCAAATATATCCCATGAGAGATAATGATTCTAAGTTTCCATGGTGATTATTTTATTAAATTCTACAATAAATAATTAATTCAATGATATCCCATTATAAGTATGATTTTGGATTACGCTAAGTTTCCATGCTGACTACGTACTATTTAGTATAGCCTGTATTTACTGTTTAAAGCTATTATTTCTGTATTGCGAAACAAAATATACACATGTAATTATAATAAATGTTGATTTCATGCATAAGAGTTCAACATTTATATAACAGATATATAACGGTATTAATTGTTCGGTAATTTTTTTTTATCTTCTTCCCCCTTACGATATCATAGGTTATCATATCTTGAACTACTCCTTCCCCGTATTATATTATCATTAGCAGTGTTTAAAAATACAATTTACATTTTTCATTTTTTATTCTTTTACATGAAGTGATATACAAATATTGTTTTTCATTTATTCTTCACAAAATTTATTTATTCTAATCAATAGAAATAAATAAAATATGACTTTGCATATGGATTTTTATCAAATTAAACTTGAAAGAAATAGCGAGCATTTAAAAGTGTTCAGTAATAGCTGTTTTGTTATATAATGTACTGAACAGTTGTAATGTTCTCTTGAACTTTTCCCCTCACTGGAATAAGGAGAAGTAGAATTTCATAACAACAAATTAGGTGGATAACTTTCTTTCTCATATATTTATTAGTAAATAAAACAAATATTATTTCAAATATGCTTCACATTTGATTTATCGAACTGCAGTTTAGATATGTATACACAAATGACTGAAAAATATTAATGCCTAACGTTGGAGTATTACCTATTTTGAAATTAAGTAATTTTAGAATCATTTAATGATTTAACAGTAACTTTGTATTCCCATAAAAAATAACAGACTAAATAAATAACAGAGTATTTTTATATAAAATGCAAGTTACAAAATAAAAAAGAAAATGTCGGTTGAATAAAAATTTTATAACGATATTCACCTCCCTCTAGAGATATAATTTAACTATTAATATAAACAGTTTAGCAATTGTTTTTGATTTATATACCAAAATGAAATTAAAGCTTTATTAATAAATAGCTAATGAAATTAAAAATAAATACAAAAATTTAAACATGAACAGAAACTACATTCATAAATTTTCGAAATTATACGAAAAAGGTTACGGTAAATATTTATCTTTATGTTTTCTTTTGCTGTTAATACCTGACACAACGCTAATCGCTTTTAATATCTTTTATAAAAATTATTTAAATAAAAAATTTCTCTCACATAGAAATATTTTCTGGTAAAATTAGTGAGCAATCCAGAAAATAAATTCATTTAATGTAAAAAGTCGTAAATTGCACACACACACACACACATACATATGTGTATGTATATATATATATATATATATATATATATATATATATATATATGTATGTATGTATGTATGTATGTATATATAAGGTACTTGTAGCCAATATGGACAGAGCTCTCAATATGACAGCCCTAATATTTTTAAAACTAACAATTTTGATAGCGAGATCACGCTATATGTCCGTGAAGAAAAGCAATTAAAAAAGATAATTAAGCCAGAAAAGTGTAAAAAAGCGCGCTGTTCGCCATTTAGAAGGAAACTTGTTGTTTCGTGGTGTGCTGGTCGAGTTACGGATAAGTTTAAATTCTTATTAGATATTGTCAAATTACTTTAAATATTGGAAAGGTGGGTGTTTTACAAAGCTTTTAAAACATGTTTTAGGTTGCTATTGCATATATTGCTTAAAAATGTTTTATTTATTTATTTATTACAAGAATTAATAAAACTCCCGATTCTCAATATGGACACCATATTTCCACATTGGAAGTACTGCAGATGAATCTTCAGATTCACGGAAATAGAAAGCTAAGCAAAACCAAATACATTATTTCATGATATTTGGTATTAACTGAGGTATTTTGCATCGGACTTCGAAGAGCCGCAGCCGAAAATGACCCCTCGTTCTAAAGTGCATGTTCGGAAGATATTCACTGTGCCCTCCCTCACCCTCAATACTTTATGATATTTTCTTATCCCCTTTCCTCTAAAATTCCACAGAAGAGTGACTCTTTCATACACCCTGTGTAGAAGGTCAATAAGGAGCTACCTGTCCATTATAGTGACTGGTGGTTCCTTATATGAACATTTGTAAACCTTTTTAGTATTTATTGTTTAAATTAAACCGGAATAATTACAAGGTCGCTAATTTTAATAATGATAGTCAACAGTCCAGGGATCATGATCATATATTTTTGGAAACTTATCACGTGTACACGGGGGTGAAAAAAAGATATTTTCTTTAGGGTATCCATATTGAGCACAGGTACCTTTATACATAGATGGATTGATAGATAGATCTTCTTGCTATAACTGTTGCAGTATTCTGAAAAATTGCATCAACACAAAATCTTGTACGATTACACATATTTAATTAAACAATATGTAATTAATATAACTCCATCTTAAATAAATTATAATCACCATAGCAACATAGAATCATTGTCTTGTATAAGATATCATTTAATTAATTATGTGTTACTGTTTTAAATAAAATATTCATCATGGAAACCTAGAACCATTATTTTTTGTGGTTATCATTGAATTAATTACATATTATATAATTTAATATAATGAAGAAAACTTTTAATAATTTCTTTTAAAATTTTGAGCCGATTTTAATAAAATTAAAAAATGCTCACTGTAAAAAAGAAAAAAATAATAATACTGCTGCAGTTTTTCTAGGAAACTGATACCTCTAGATCTTTTCAAGTAACGATAACAACAAAATTTTATGTAATAGATACACGTTTGTACAGTAAATCAAAAAGTCTGTAAGGTTACACGGAATTTTTAGGAAATTGGGATGCCTAGGACTTTTAATATAACTGCAACCCGGGTTAAATTTTACTAAGATATTAGTGAAATTTTTGTATATTATTTTGTAAAGCTACAGATTTCTGAAGATTTACAAAAACTAGTTTAGAAGATTTACATCTCTTTTTGTACAGTGTAGGGGAGACCGCGGCTAGTAGTGACATTTTCGACATTTTTTATATTAGCCGTAAAATTTGAATTGAAGCGGAAGATTTAGTGTAACATATCATTAGAGTAAGCCTTGCGTAACATATTTATGAAACTGCTATTAACATTATTAACGTTTTTCATAACAGAAAATGAATTTTGAGTAACCTCGAAATTTGTCACTACTAACCCCTGGTACGGAGCAAGTCCTGACATGCTTGGGGCATATTGTGACACATAAATGACGCATACAAGTACATTGTAACACCTACAAATTATGTAAGAAACGCGATTAAATGGGATATGTTAAATCAAGAATGATAGATTTATTCATTTAAAAAGTTCTTAACACAATAAAACACTTTCATGTTTTAATAATATTGTAAATCAAATGAAAATAAAATAGTTAAATTGTTAACATTTGTAAACTCTTAATCTTTTATAAAGATACTTTTAGAGACACTTACCCCCCGCCCCCCCCCAAAAAAATCTTAATTAGGAAAGAAATAAAAATTAAGCCAACACTAATCTTATTGATCTTTGATTCGGAAGCCTACTACAACGTGTAGGTCTATAACCTATATTGTCATCGCTTGTTTCAGCGTTTCGAGGTCCTGATTTAGGAGGTAGTCTTATTTCTGTAAGACATACTATTGACACATGGTTATTATAAGTTGTCATAGAATCATTTAATTCAATGAGATTTTTTTCTTCTGAAGACGGTCCTGCAATCTCACCATCATTGATTAAAGTTATTGCAGAAGTACTTGGTTTATTAACAGTTACATATTTATTAATTATTTTTCATTGTCATTCTGGTCTTTAACGCTCTCATCTCCGATAGGCAACGGTGGATCAGTTACTGAGGAAAATAAGAAGTCTTCATCTCTAAAAATGTTCCGATTAAATTCCCAAATTCCACTACAAGGAAATCCTGCATGAATGTATTTTGGAGAGGCAGCACTAGAAAGGGCTATTTTGACAATACCTGGTATGTCGTAGATCGACACAGTGCTTCAAGAATGCAGTTTCAACCATCCACATACAGCCTGATTGTAGAATTTTTTGAACGGCCCGTATACTGACACATCAAGGGGCTGTAATCTGTGACGTCGTAATCTGTGTAAGGTGAGAATGTCGCAACTTGCCCCTTACACTTCTTCACAACTAGCCCCGCGTTACGCTTTTTTGAATTTTATTCATTAATTTCCGAAATATTGACATGATTAACAAATAAAATACATAGAATAACAGCT
Organism: Maratus speculifer; assembly: GCA_964019185.1. Taxonomy (NCBI): domain Eukaryota; kingdom Metazoa; phylum Arthropoda; class Arachnida; order Araneae; family Salticidae; genus Maratus; species Maratus speculifer. The sequence goes on from OZ025298.1 coordinate 119,477,757, forward strand.
CAAAATATGAGCATTTAAATAATGTTAAGGAAGTTTACATACCTCAATATCGCTAGAGGCAATGACGATTCTAATGAAGGTCGCAAAATTTACTTTAACGATAGAAAACAAGAAAAATAGTTTTATCTCGAAAACAACGCGACGTTATACTTAAAAAAAATGCAGCACATTGAGACAATCAACCTCTTCACTCACATGACGCGACAGGTGCTGCAACCTATTGCGTCAGTCAGGAAGCTCGATGGCACAACTTGCCCCTGGCACAACTAACCCCGGTCTCCCCTACAGATGAAATTTCAGTAAATACACAGTTTTTCGTAACTTTTATGTCTGTAGCATTACATATTTTTTATTTTTTATTTTACAGTACTCGACAAAATTGTGTGACGATTATATATGTTATTTTTAAGAGTAGTTTTTGATCTGATATGCAGACAGATTTACATATTGACAAACACGCCTGCAATAATTTTTTATATTTTTGTCAATAAAATAATTAAAAAAACCGCTTTATGTTCTGAAATGCAGAAAGCCCGAGTTGGATCCTCACGTGTTATTAACACTAAATCTTAGACAGTCTGAATTATTGATAACAGTTGCACTGACGAATTCAAAATATTTCTAGGGCCAGCCGTCTGATAACCTTGTCTAGATAAGTCTAATAATTTTCTCATACTACCCGAATGTATTTTGTTCGAAAGTCAAGTAATAGATTAGACAGTCTGATTCTCATAACAGATTAAAGAATATAAGATCTCGATGGCACGTATTTACTTTCAAGACAGTTGGGAAAGCAATAGATGTGTTCAAAGACAAGTGGAGCCATCAGATACTAATCCATAGAATAGTTCTAGACAGTAATTTAGATTTAAGCGAAGCGATTTTATTCGATGTTGTACTTAACGAGAGAAGTTTTCTCCCATCTTTTTTATTAATCTATTAAAATCAGATTAAAGGAAACTACAATAACAAAACAAAAGGTATGTGTCTAGCATAGATAATGAAATATATTCTAAAAGATTCAGAACTGTAACAAGACACTTTGCTGAAGTTAAAAATGTCTAAGTAAGCCATTTATGGATTACTTAGACTTGGATTTTACATTTGAAAATCCAATAGTAATAATAATCAAGAATAGTTCGGAAAATATACAAAAAAAATTGTGTAGACCGGTATATGAACCCTGAATATTATATAACATAGTATGCTAAAAGTTAGGTCATTTAAACGCATTGTACATTTTTAAGATCTCTCCATTCAGTAATTTTCGTCAATTAATGGAAATATACTTCAGTTTATGATTTACAGAATTTATACACGCCAACCAATATGTGAAGTATAGTTATTTTTTAAATGCATAGGGTAACACCCCCAGTAATTGGCATGTACCAGCGAATGGCACATCCTACGAAAATATCATAAAATAAGATTTATATCGAGTCTTTTAAAAATACAAGACCGTATACCAGTTATATGCTTATTTACTTTAAAGATTATAACTTTGATTTATGCTACTAGATGACAATAGGCCTAGAAAAGGAAAACAATTATTGCTTGTATCAAATTAGCGATTTTTGTTGCAAATACTTCTTCTCTGGATTAAGAAAGTCATGCGTTTCAATCCATTATTATCTGTTTTATAATGTATTTTAAAATCTAATCGACAACAGTTTTGTTTAGATGAAAAGGGTTACTTTAATTGTGTAAAAGTATTTTTGACACAAATGTTTGGATTTCTGAATTAATGATAGATGTCAATTAGTGGTGCTTCAGTTCTGCTAGTTCCAAGTAATTGGCACCTATTCCAATTACAAGGGAATCGAAAGATTTGAGATTAAAGCACTTATTTTGGTAGTAATTTTAAAGTTACAGAGCAATTTTGTTTAGCATTTTATTTGAAAATGTGACATGTTATCAGTAATTGGAATCCATTAAAGCCTCATATGACAATTACTGGATATTAATATAAATGTATTGTATTGTTTTAAAGTGTTCACATTTCAGACTAATATGCTGATTTCTTACTCTCAAAAACCTGAAATGTGGCATCTTCTATAGTAATCTATCTATAGTAAATTCATTTAAAGCGATAAAACCCAATGCAAAATATAAAGTTTTTTTTTATCAACTGGTGAAAATTACTGGATCATAAGGTGTCATACATTGGTGCTCTAGATGCCAATTACTGGTGACTACAGCAACTTTTTATAAATATATTTTTATAAAAATACTTTTTCAAAAAAGTATGCTTTTATTGGGCAAATTAGATCACAGATATGCATTCTTTGATAAAAAAATATTTGCAAGTAAATATTTTATTTCTTGGTAATGAAAATTGCAGTAAGTTTAACGACAAATTCTTAATGTGCCAATTACTGGGGATGTTACCCTATGACAACTGAGAATGCATTTCATACAATTATTCTTCATAGGCAGTAGTGTAGCCAAATAATTTAGTATGTTGTGGGAAAATAAAGCTAGTTATTTTTAAAAAAGCATATTACTACTGAAAACATATTTCCTGCAATTATTCTTCATTGACAGTACTGCAGCCAAGTAATTCAGTATGTTGCGAGTGAAGCCAGCTAGTTATTTTTAAAATGCTATGATACCAGATAACGCATTTACTGCAATTATACTTCCTTCGCAGTACTGGAGCTAAATAATTTATTATGCTGCGGACGAAGCAAACTAGTTATTTTTAAAAACGCATATGACAATTAAGAACTTTAACTTAGATTCTGCTCTAAACGTTTTGTAGCACACCTCAGTGAAATATACACATTTTAATGTATTTAAATTAGTGAAATATTAAAATTGGCTGAAACCGATTTTCCCCCATAGTTCGTAATCCATCTGAATATTTTTGAATTCCCCTTGTAAATGAGCCGCTAATACTAAAACCCATTTTTTAGGTAAATTTCGCATGAAATACTACCTATTGCATTCTCTCCCTGTTGGAATTTCTGAAAAACTTTTGCAGATCTACACCGATCATGACTTTAGACCCCAAAACTACCATCAGTAAAAATCTTTATCTATCTATCTATCTATCTATCGGTGTATATCACGTTCTTCTAGACACGATAATTTCCATAATTATGCTCAAATCTTCTTCAAACTTTTATATAAAATGAAGGGACATAAAATCTCGTTCGAGTTCGTTAATGGGCAAAATCGGACCAAGGGGGTGGAAGTAGGGAGGGTTTTTATGAAAACCGAAAAGACGCGATAACTTCTTAATTAAAATAGATATCGAATTAGATTAAAGATTATATTACTTCTAAAAATGAGCTAAACGTTTATGCGGGACAGATTTTTGATAAAGTTGAAAATGGGCTCTAGGGGCGAAAAATACAGGGTTTTGGGGAGAAAAAAATTCATAACTTCGCCAATTCTCAAGATATCAAATACAACTAAGTTTTTTATAAATGTTCTTAAAATTATCTAAAACTTTTGTATTTACAAGTTTTTGATAGGACCAACTTTTACCGATGAAAAAAATTAAAAAGGGGGATGGAAAAAGAAAAAAATCCATAACATATTCAATTCTTAAACAATCAAATCTAATTAAATTTATTTTACATCTTCTTAATAATATCTGCAACTTTTATATTAACAGGTTTTTCATAGGACCAATTCTTATAGTAAAAATAAATTAAACAAAAATAGGAGTTGGAGAAAAACCTCTCAAATCCAAACTGCTTATATTCCGACTAATTTTTAAATTCATTTTGATTTTAAACGCATCCAAATGGCAGATCCTCTTATTTAGAAACTATATAATGTGACGTATTGGCCAGTTTATTGATAAAGGTAGAATATATTTTTAAAAAGGCTGCCAAAAAGGGTATTTTGAACAGAATTTCACGAAATGATCGTGATTAAAAATTAAGGAAGTATAGAAAATTGCGTTTATTCTGAGTCATTTTCAAATCCATTTTTGTTCTCAAATGCATCCAGTTTACAGGTCCTCTTATTTAGGAACTATATAATGTGGTGGATCGGGTAGTTTTTTGATAAAGGCAGAACATATTTCAAAAAAGGCTGCAAAATGGGCACTTCGCACAAAATTTCCCAAAGCGATCATGATTAAAGAATTGAAGATGTATTCAAATAACAAACTAGTTATTTTATGACTCCTTTTCAAATACAATTTTGCTCTCAAACGCATTTAATTGGCAGGTTTTTGTTACTTAGGAACTATGTAATGTGCGTATTCGTCGATATTTTTTATAAATGCTAAATGTATTTTTAAAAAAAGCTGTCAAAGTGGGGTACTTCGCAAAAAAAAAAATTCCCAAAGCGATTTTGATTAAAGAATTGTGGATGTATTCAATTAACAAATTGGTTATTTTATGACTCATTTTAAAATACAATTTAGCTCTCAAACACATTCAATTGCCAGTTTTTTAATATTTAGGAACTATGTAATGTACCGTATTTGTCAAGTTTTTTTTTTAATAAAGGCTAAATATATATTTTTAAAAAGCTGTCAAAGTGGGCACTTCGCACAAAATTTCCCAAAACGAACTTGATTAAGGAATTGTGGATGTATTCAAATAACAAATTGGTTATTTATGACTCATTTTTAAATTCAATTTTGCTCACAAAAGAATTCAATTGACATTTTTTTTTCTTTTTTAGGAAATATATAATGAGCATATTGGTCGATTTTTTTAAAAGTTAGAATATAATTCAAAATATGTTAACAAAATGGGCATTTGAGCCGAGTTTCGTTTAAGGTGATTTTGATAAAACCAGTTCTTACAGAAAAATAAAATTAAAAATTTTGCAAAAACGGCCAAATAAAGTAGTTAAACTGGGTTTATCTCTAATCATTTTTAAAAATTTTTTTGTTGAAATGAAAACTCTTCGAAATCTACCTCCGCCTATGGGCCATGCCGGCAGGGATTTTTTACAATACCAAATCTGCTATATTAAATCCCAATAACATACCTCAATTTAATGGCAACCTGACTTTATTTACATAATTTAGAGCATGAACAGGTAGACAAATCGAAATTAAAAATAATTTTCAACGACATTGGAAAGAGAAAGAACAAAAATAAAAGAAATTTTATTATTAGCAGAGTATTTTTTACATTTATATAATACATCTGGTTAACCCGCTGCAACAAGTGCCACTTTAATTTGACCTGTAGTTGCTCTTAGTCATTATATTGTTTATCGCTATTTTAGAAAAAAAAAATTTCTCATATTTTATCACCGAAATTTCTACGACAAAATGAAGCATAAAATATATTTTTTTAAATAACGGTTTAAAAAATGTGTATGTGACTCTCATCGCTATGGTTAACGCATACATATTTTTCTAAGCATGTGAGGGAGTGACCTTTGCATAAAGGCACTCTAGTGTTTCTGAGATCGTGACGTCAATAATTTAACATGTGTAAGCGTAAAAGCGACATCTATCCTCTCTTTTACTTTAACTTTCTAGAGTGTGTGTGCTCTTTCGGATTCTGCAGTTAGCTCGCGGTTATTAGTAATATGTTAAGGTGAAGTATCTCAGTTTGCAGCATATAAAAGCTTGGGTGTGAGTGCGTGGTGTGTGTCTCTGGCATTAGCCAGCGAGAGAGCATCTGTGGCGGTAGCCAGCGAGTGAGAGGATATCTGGCATTAGATAGCGAAGTGAATTATTGTTCAGCGAAGTGCTAGCGAATTGAAAGTAGCAGCGGGCCTTCAGTGAAGTGTAAAGGAGTTTCGATAGTTGACTTGAGAGTTGGCCGGGGTAAGAAACTTCATAGTAGTTTCATTTTGATTATTTGTGAATAAAGAATTACACACAGCCACGGGCTGTCTAATTAAGCTTATCTAGTAGCTCAGCCAAGAGATAGTGAGAAGTGTTAGAAGGTGCCACGATTGAGCTCGTCCGAGGCCTGTGAGTATGCGTTTAGCTTTTTCATAGTATTCTCAGTTGTGTAAAATTAAGACTTGCTCCACTTCCCTTCAGCCCTCATCATTTTAATAAACTTTGTTGTTTTATCTTAAGTACTGAGTATGTCTGCATTTAACTCCCACCACGAACAACCAAACGTTATATATGACACTCAGCATGCATATAACGTTACAAATGGCGCCCAACGAAACATCGGACATTGTGAGATTGTGCCACGTGTGTATTTCACCGGTGAGGGTGATATTAGTGAATTTTTAGTTAAATTAGATAATTTTATTTTGTTCAATAATATACATGAGAAAAGTAGATACGTAGTGCTTAAATGCTCATTGAAGGGCGAAGCACTTTTGTGGTTGGAAAATATAGGAAAGTTTTTGATTACTGATGAAGCGAAAAGATTTGAACAAACTGTGATTGAGTTAAAGAAGGCATTTCCTCCCGTTAAAGATAAGAGTATTTTGAGAAAAGAGTTCTATTGCAACAGGCAGAATATTTATGAGTCGGCGTCAAAATTTTATCTTCGTAAGCTGGAACTAAAAAATAAATTAGATTTAGATATCACATTTGAGAAATTGTTGGACATTGTTTTTCCTCTTTTTAATCCGAATATACAGAATTTTGCAGAAATGCACCAGTTACTATCGAAGTATGAGACGCGGCATAGATCGGATCAACGGGATTTGCGTAGCCCTCGTCAGAGACCTGTCGCGGATAGTAATTTGAGAAATGAGGGGGATCGTAATTTTTTGAGAGGGGGACAGCGATTTCCGGATAATAATGTGCGTAATAGAAATGGTGGATTTGGTCGTAATATGTCGAATACGAGTAATGGTAATAGGAATTGTGGTGGTGCTAATAGTTTTAGAAGTGGTGAGAGAAATATGTATGGAAATAGACAGAATAGTGGTTATGATCGGAGAGGGGGAGTACGGGACAGGAATGTTTCTTCGCAAGTAAGGAGATTAACTTCGGATGAGAATTTGGAAAATAGGTCAATGCAAAAGAGATGTGTTCAGAGGTCGGGTCAGTTAAACTGTTTGGTGACTGTATTTCGGAAGGTATGCAGTCACAGATTAAATCGGAAAAGCCTTCTGTGAGTTTGAATAAAATTACTATTAATCCGGTTGAGTTACCTGAAGTGTTAATTGTGTTAGATGGTATTGTCGTTAAAAGTGTCTTCGATACAGGGGCAGATAAGTCGTTCATTTCTTTTGATTGTTATCGGAAATATTTTTCGTATAAGAAGTTGAAGAGGTCAAGTCTGATGGTTCAGTCGGCACAGGGAGTAGCTTGTGATAATAAAGGTTCAGTAGAGTTGGAAGTTGAAATTCGTTCGGTTAAGACATGTTGGGAGTTTTGTGTGTTAGATGGATTAACAGTGCATTGTATAGTTGGTGTGGATTATATGAAGGATAGAGGAATTAGTTTGGATTTCTTTAAAAAGTCGTTAATCGTAAATAATGATGAGAATGTGAGTAAGAAAGAGCATGTTCCAGTGTCAGTTAATTTGGAGGAGTCGGGGTTAAGTGAAATCGAGAAGGAGGAATTTAATAAGTTTTTGAATGAATTTGGAGAGGTTTTTTCTGATAAACCGGGTTTAACGCATGTTGCGTGGCATGAGATTGATAATGGTTTAAAAGTACCTGTTGCTAGTACCTGTAGCTTTAAGTTAAAGAAGGTATAATTGATTATCATATTCAAAAAATGCTAGCGGACGATATTATAATGCCAATTGAGTCTCCTTTTGCATCGCCAGTTGTGTTATGTCGTAAAAATAATGGGAAAAGTTTAGATAATCCAGAGGCATATAGGTTTGCAGTAGATTATAGAAAGTTAAATGCGATAACGCAATACCCTCAGTATCCTATTCCAGTTATTGATGACATTTTGGCTAATATAACGAGTACGAATTATATGTCAACGTTAGACCTTACGTCAGGTTATTTTCAGATTGCAATGAAGCCGGAGGACATACCTAAGACTGCGTTTATTACTCGGGACGGTTGTTTTGCTTTTAACAGAATGAGTTTTGGTTTATCGGGAGCGCCAGCAACGTTCCAGAAGGCCATGAATAATATCCTTAAACCTTTGCTTGGTAAGGGTGTCTTGGTCTACCTGGACGACATAATTATAATGGCAGCTACTTTTGAAGAGCATTTAAGATTATTGAGGGAAGTATTTACATTGTTAAGAGATGCTGGGTTAACAGTTAAGTTAGAAAAATGTAAATTTTTGAGAAAAAAGATAAAGTAGTTAGGAGTTAAAATTACGCGTGATGGTATTGTGGTGGTTACTCGATAACCCCCCATATGTTTAGTATAATTCAATTTTATTAGCCATTTTATTTCATATCACCTTCCTTTTTATTAATGTTCTCAATTTAAATTTTATTTCGGTTTCGTGTATTTTCATTTCGTCGCCTGTAATGTTTTCTTTCTTACTTAGCTTTCGAATGTTCCAAGCCGGTAAAATCCTGTTCGAAATCATTCCTTCCGGTTTTGGAGATCGTTCGAGAACATTCTCGCTTGTTCTTTGGGTGGAACTTCCGTTTATTCGGACACACCCCTAGCCTATCAAATTCGTTTCCACAGGTGACGTATTTTAAGTCATTCAGCACAGGGCCACCTGCTTTGGCCTCCCCTCTTTAGGTGTTTATCAATTCTCTTTTTAATAAATTCATAGTTCTCCATACTTTGCATCGTAACTTGGCTTATTTTGTCACCTCCCCCTCTTTCGCTCGCTGCCAAATTGGCGTATTTTGGGATTCCAGTAACCTTTTCTCTTTTTCCCCTGGGCTCTCGGCCACCTGCGTCAGTTGCGCTGTTAGACACCTGCCGTAATGGATGCGGTCGGATGATTGGAAGTTTTGGGTGGAATTTTTCGGGGCATGTGTGCGTGCGCCCCTCCAGACCGTTGTATACGGGCAACATTTCAGGCTGTTATGATCACGCCATGGTTTCAGGAAAGGTTGATTTTTTAAGGCCGCCAGGAGCAAGGCCCCTTCAAAGGCATCCCGAAATTATTGTGTAAATAAGGGCACACCATGGATCTTCTGTTCGTTGATCTCGTGTTAGCTTTATAACTAAAGAAGAATGTCGTCATGTGTCTTCTAAATATTTATTTTATTTTTATCATCTCATCATTAATAATTTTATTCAACTGCTTTTTGTGCTCAAGTTTCTTCAATAATCTTTTCATGTGATCTCCGTACTCTGAAAAGCATGCAGAGGTGAAGATTTTCTTTCGTGAGTTGAAGAATGTTCTTTCAAGAAGTGATCTTACATATTTACATAACGTATTGACTTTATAATTTCTTTCGTCATTTTAATTTGCTATTTGGCCCATCTTCATACAAATAAATTTGAATATTCACGGGGCGTTCCATCGAAAATATTGGTGCATATCTATATAAAATTCTCGTCTGATAATATATACATATTTAAAACATACATATATTTAAGTGATGTTTCTTTTTGAAGAAAATGATGTTATTTTCCTTTTGTGTGTTATGAGAAATTTTTCAAGTTCATACTGTCAAGATATATAAAAAAAAATGTGTTATGATGAAGAATGTTGGTTGTGTTTGGAATATATCAATTTAAAAATATATCTTCATTTATAAAGTTTTTACTATAAAACAAATGTTTAATTTTTATGAGAAACAAAAATGTTTTCTATAAAGAAGATATTCGATTTTTTTCATGAAAGAAATACAAGTATTTCATAAATAAATAAATATTAATCTTCAACCAATTGGTGTATTAATTCCTGTATATGTGTCTGGATTTACTACTCATCATCTGCCAAGGACTTCACAGGTAACTTTACCTTTTCTTCAAATTTATATTTTATAATTTTGTATTTAGTTTATCATCTTCAAGATTAAAAGAATATTTTTATTATTTTAAGTGAAGTAAGGATGGTCACTTTTGGGTCGTTTGCTGGCCTCCATTCTTCGTAATGTACCAGTCACTATCACGATCATTTTTTTGGCCTAGTTGTGGGTAGAAACAAATAAAAAGTGTTTCTCCTCCCATCTCTTCTTCTCACCCACTAAAGTAAACACAACAGGTATTAATATAGATAATGAGAAAATTGAGGCAATTACATCAATGAGTCCCCCCAAAAATAGTAAGGAAGTGGCGACATTTTTAGGGATGGTGGCTTGGTTTGCCAAATTCATTCCACGTTTTTCGGAGTTATGTGAACAGCTGCATAATTTAAAAAGGAAGAGGGTGAAGTTTGTATGGTCATCAGCGGCTCAGAGGTCATTTGAGTTATTCAAAGAAGCAGTAGTTTCCCCTCCTGTTTTGGCTCACGCCGATTATTCGTCTCAGTTTGAAGTGTATTGCGATGCGAGTGCAGTGGGAGTTGGAGCGATGTTATCACAGAAAGGTCGACCTATAGCGTTTGCGTCGAGAATTTTAAATGCAGCGGAAAGGAATTATTCGATTACGGAAAGGGAGTGTCTTGCAGTAATTTGGGCTTTGAATAAATTTCGTTGTTTTTTCACTAGTATACCGGTTAAAGTCATTACGGATCATTCAGCTTTGACAAAGTTAACTAATGGAAAGGGTTTGTCGTCTCGTATGGTCAGATGGTGTTTGAAGTTAGCAGAGTATAATGTTGTATTATAAAATATTAATATATACTTTATAATAGAAAAAATAATACATAGATTTTTACATATGATTAAAATTATAAGTAATAATTTAAAAAATATAAATATAAATAAATAAATATGAATAATAAATATAAATAATAAAAATATAATACATTTATATTGTATTCAAAAATTTATTTGAATATTTTCCATTACATTAAACTAATTATTATATGGTGAGATTACTCTTTGCAAAGAATAAAAAAATAAATATAAAAACAGGAAGTATAACCCCAAACTATGTGTGTTTAGAAAATTGCTTGAGTAAACAGGTGGAAAAAAGGTACAAATTACTACATCGTAGTAAATAGTATTTTTCCCCCGCCTCCTTCAAACCAGTTTAACCCCTTTTCTTCATAATCCGCGAAATATGTATTTTCACTGCACAAATGGGGACGTAACATTTCAGCTATACACACTCCTGTCTGCGACACACATGTGGGCTATACACATTACTTTAAAATACCGGCAAATGAGGACCTATAAAAATATTGCTCATGTTAATGTCTTGATACTAAAAATACATCACTTAACACTATAAAACAGAAATTTTTAATTTTTCCAACCCACGCCGTCCCCGGTTGAGTGTGTGTCATGGGTTTGAAGGTGTGTATACATATTGAAATCCCCGATTGGCACCTTACGCAAACACATAAACGCACACACACACACACATATACAGGGTGTCCCTAAACAAATGGTATATTCGCTAGGGGCTGATAGAACACATCAAGATGAGTAATAGTAAATAGGAAACCAAGGGTCCCAAACGTTTTACAAAGGAGATAGCCGTCATTAAAGTTTGGGGTCAAAAATTTCAAATACACATAAAAAACGGAAAAATTGGTCGATTGATTTGCAGTTTTCACTAAAATTATTCTTTATGTTGGTCTTTTTTTGAAAATAAATTATAAAGATAAATTTCGAAAAATGCCGATAGAGGGCGCTTTAGACTTTGAAGTAATGAAAAACTTTTTTTGCCGTGATTTTTGCATTTCATTAAATGGTTTCGTAAGCTTAGACTTATACTTAAATTTTGAGCTCAAAATCTGAATAGTTGGAAGCGGTTAAGTAGCACAAACTTAACTGTGTTCAGAGGGTTTAAAATTCAAATGATTATAAAAAACGGAAAAATTGGTCGATTGATTTGCTGTTTTCACTAAAACTATTCTTTATGTCGGTATTTTATTAAAAATGAATTATAAAGATGGATTTCAAAAAATGCCGATAGAGGGCGCTTTAAACTTTGGAGTAACGAACAACTACGTTTTACGTTATATTTTGCATCTGATTAAATGTTTTCGTAAACTTAGACTTAAACTTAAATTTTGAGCTCAAAATCTGAATAGTTGGGAGTGGTTAAGTAGCACAAACTGAACTGTGTTCAGAGGGTTCAAATTTCAAATGATAATAAAAAACGAAAAAACTGGTCGATTCATTTGCGGTTTAAAATAAAACTATTCTTTAAGTCAGTATCTTCTTTAAAATGAATTTTAAAGATATATTTCAAAAAATTCCGTTAGAGGGCACCTTAAGCTTCAGAGTAACCAACAACAAATTTTAACCGGTATTTTTTGTATCTAATTAAATGCTTTCCAAAACTTGTCAAATGTTTTCGAAATCTTAGATTTAAACTTAAAGTTTGAACTCAAATTCTGAATCGTTGGGAGGGGTTAAGAAGCGCAAACTGAAGTGTGTTCATGAGTTGAAATTTAACCCCCCTCCCCCTCGGACACAGTTCACTTTTGCGCTACTAAACACTCGCAACGACTCAGAATTTGATCTCAAAATTTAAATCTAAGCATTTGAAAGCATTTAATAAGATTAAAAAATAACGGTTAAAAATAGATGTACGCTACTCCAATGTCAAAGGCGCCGTCTATCGGCATTTCGTGAAATTTATCTTTAAAATTTATTTTCAAGAAAACACTGATTTAAAGAGTAGTTTTAGCAAAAACCGCAAACGTATCGACTAATTTTTCCGTTTTTTAATAGTTCTCCGTTTCGTTTGAAATATAAATCCTCTGAACACAATTCAGTTTGTGCTACTTAACCACTCCCAGCTATTCAGATTTTGAGCTCAAATTTTAAGTTTAAATCTAAGCCTACGAAACTATTTAATGAGATGCAAAAAATAACGGCAAAAAATAGTATTAGGATGGATTATTTCGTTAATTCAAAATCTAAAGCGCCCTCTATCGGCATTTTTTGAAATTTATCTTTATAATTCATTTTCAAAAAATACTAACATAAAGAATAGTTTTAGTGAAAACCGCAAATCAATCGACCAATTTTTCCGCTTTTTATAATCATTTGAAATTTAAATTCTCTGAACACAGTTAAGTTTGTGCTACTTAGCCGCTTCCAATTATTCAGATTTTGTAGCTCAAAATTTAAGTTTGAGTCTAAGCTTACGAAACCATTTAATGAGATGCATAAAATCACGGTAAAAAATAGTTTTTCATTACTTCAAAGTCTAAAGCGCCCTCTATCGGCATTTTTCGAAATTTATCTTTATAATTTATTTTCAAGAAAATACCATTATAAAGAATAATTTTAGTGAAAACCGCAAATCAATCGACCAATTTTTCCGTTTTTTAAGTGTATTTGAAATTTCGGACACCAAACTCCTTTGGAAAACATTTGGGACCCATGGTTTCCTATTTACTATCACTCGTCTTGATGTGTTCTATCACCCCCTAGCGTGTATGCCATTTGTTTAGTGACACCCTGTATATATATATCGTTTCAAAGTATCAAAGTTAAGTTTGCCATATTGTGTCAAAATGGCGGCATTTTAAATTGTTAAAACATTTTCAAAGTTTAAAATTAAGTACAAAAAATAGGAATTCAAAAATATGTTTCTTCTATGTGTTTGACTTTCGTACAAATATTCCAGAGCACTTTTCGTTTTGTCTAAATCTTAAAAAATGGCTGAGCTATAGCACTTTGAATTTCAAGTATAGCTGATATTTTGAAACGGTCTGATTTTGTCACGTGACAATAACAAGCGTCAATAATAACGTCAAATAACAAGCATATTTATGAACCGATGTAACTTGGTGTGTACATAGCATATACTAATGTCTGAACCAAGTTCGTTGGCCAGCTTTATCCGCCATATAATTTTGAAATGGCAACCATTTTTTTAAAGTAAGTTAAAATTATTTACAAAAAAATTAGAAATTCAAAGATATTTTTTCCATGTGTTTTAGCTTGATCCAAAGATTCCAGAGTATTTTGTGTTTTGTCCATATCTTAAAAAATGGCTGAGTTATAGCACTTTTGATTTCTAATGTGGCTGACATTTTGAACTGAGCTGATTTTTGCCACGTGATAACACGCGTATTAGAAACCTGATTTTGATGTAACTTGGTGTGTGCATAGTATATACAAGTGTGTCGATTGAGTTCGTTGACCAACTTTATCCAACGTCGTGTATCAAAATGGAGGCCATTTGATTTTGTTTTTTTTATTTTAAATTTTAAATAAAGTAAAAAAATAGAAATTTAAAAAGATTTTTTTCAGATGTGTTTGATTTTGATATAAAAAATTCGGACCATTTTTAGTTTTGTCTACACCTTACACAATGGCTGAGTTGTAGCACTTTGAATTTCTAGTGTGGCTGGTATTTTGAAATGATCTGATTTTTGTCACGCAATAATATGCATATTTAAGAACCGTTTTGGATATAACTTAGTGTGTGCATAGCACAAATCAAAGTCTTGACCAAGATCATTGGTCAACTTCATTCACCTTCTTGTTTAAAAATGGCGGCCGTTTAAATTTGGCAAAAAACTTTTAAATTTATAAAACAATACCAAAAAAGAAAAGAAAAAGAAAAAAGTATTCTCAAGTGTTTGACCTTAAGAGCACACACTAGTCACGCGGTAAAAGCCGAGCGCTAATGTAAAGTCTATGGGGGCGTTCTTTTCTAATATCTCTCTCAAATTTTAATATTTTTACATGTTTTTTTTTTTTTTTTTTTTTTTTTTTTTGCATAGGATAGCTTAGGATGATCTACAACCGGCCTAGTTTTTACTTTTTCGATTTTGCTCATATATTTTTTATATTATGATAGTTTCAATTTCAGAACCGGTTTAAACCGGTTTTGAAAGTTAAAATAATTTTAAAAAAAATCTGAAACCAAAATTTAAAAAATAAAAACTAGGCCGGTTGTGGATCCTCCTAAGCTATCCTATGCAAAAAAATCATGTAAAAATATTAAAATTTGAGCGAGATATTAGAAAAGAACGCTCCCATAGACTTTACATTATCATCCGGGTCTTTTTGAGTACTTTTTCTGTGACTATTGTGGGTATACTAGTGATCGTATAAGTGAACCCAGGGAGAGAAATAGAGAGCGCATAGAAGATGAAGAACACTCCAACATATTGTAGACAGAATAAGGTGTTTATTTAGATGAACGATGGAAGGTTTACAATACTAAGACGCTATCAATACGGGAAATCACATCATGTGCCCGAAGGCACGGCATTAGCCGGAGAGGGGCACAGCGCCTTTTTTTGCGTGATGTTACGTGGCCAATGGTCTGAGTCGAAGTGAGTGACTGCAGCAGGGAAGATGTACAGCGTCAAGGTTATCAGAAACCGTTAAAATGCTTAGTAACAGAAAAAATGCTATCGTTGGTGTAATACTGAAGTCCTGTGGTTTTTAAGGAGTGTCGATTGCATACGCACGTGTGCTTCCAGATACTGAAAGAATTACATGCCGAATGATTCATGACATCTGGGAGATTTTAAAGATTAGCTGAGTGCATGAGAATGTTAACGGATAAACTTATTATAAACCACAGCTGGATCTATTTAACATGGGAAAAATGCAGAAATGTGCAAATCTAAGGAAGACTGACATTCGGTTAACTTTTATTGTGACGAGAAAAGAATTAACAGATCTTTTTCAAAGTGATGAAAATCCAAAACAAAGAGTGGGAATGAAATGGTGTTTTTTTATCATATGAAAGAGGATTTGTAAAGGAATTAATTTCACCTACAAAGTTATAAAAGGGAAAATAACAAAGTACTGCATTATAACCTTAAATGTAAGAATATTAACTTTAAGTATTTATTTAAGGGGGGGGGGTTGTAATTTCCAGTTAAAATTTTGAAGTATCGATTTTACCTGTTCATTTTCTAAAAAGGGGAGAAGACAAGATAATATGTGACAGAAACGCTGTCACATATCTCACTCCCAGCATCGGGGAAAAAAAAAAACTGCAATGTTTCCAATAAAGATTTTTTTTTTTTTTTTTTTTTTTTTTTAGCAACAAGCGCCGCACATCTTCTTTACTCCAAATACATAATCATAACAGTAAGTACATAAAATGGAAAGGAAAAATACATTTAAACATAAAACTGTATATATAGTATATTGCTTGCTTTTTGAAAATTGTTTGGATTATGCAAACTTCTTTTTTTTTTCTCAATTTATAAACGTCATGACTTTAAGCGCTTTTCAGCATCATCATGTCTTGGTGATCATTAGTCCCTTTAGTCTCAAGACAAATAATTAAAATAAATTTTTTTTTATGTGCATCCGGATGACTTTAAAAAATATTTTATTTTGAAAGTGCTGGTACCAGCTTTTGTCATGACTAAAAAAAATGTGAAGTTTAAATATAATAATAGCTTTTTAATACTTCACAGTGAATGCAAGCAAAAATTGAATTATATTTAGCACACAAATAAAAGATACACTAAAATATATATATGATATAATAAGTACTGGATATATAAAATAAACAAAAAGTAAAAAAAAATTGTGCACACAGCACAGGATCTCAAAAAAGGGATGCAAAGCAAGCCCTTAGACAGGTGGGGCCCTAAATCTTGTTTTTTTTTTAATTGATAAAACAAGTATTATGGCGTCAGTTTAAGACTTCAGCCCTAGAGGAGGAGGGAATTGTGAGACTCACATAGCACGAAGGTATATGAGTCCCTGCTCCCCCAAGATCATAATGATCTTCCAAGGAGCACACGTCAAGTAATCGAAAAAAACTTTATTTGTAAATTGAATTGAAAAACAATTCAAGAGTTTTCGATAACATAATGAAGTTGGAAACCTAAGGGCACTAATTTTGAACGGAAACCAGCTTCAGGAAAGGGGATAATTGAAAAAAACAGAAAAAAGGCAATTCAGAGTGACACAGGAAAACTTCTCATTATTTCTAAACTACAACTGCAGCTAAATCAGAAGGTAAAAGTAATTTATGTTGTTACTAACTGTACCTATCAGCATTATACTAACCAGTTTGAAGTAAAAATGTAACTCATTATCTATTCAAAAGAAATGACTAATCTTTTATATGTGTGACTGGGGTGTGTTTACTATTATTACAAACAAAACTGCCTCTGACAAGATGCTTTCAGTTTTCAATTCAGGAAAAGACCTGTGTATGAAATGAGTTGAGAAAAACAACTTACTCAACAACAAACATAAGTGTAAAATGTAACTGAAGAAAATGAAATAATTTTGAAAAAAAAATACAACCTTAATGTGAAACGAAAAGAAGTTATGTGAAGAAGTTGTTACCTAAATTAATTATCTGTTTTTTTTTTTTTGATAAAGTGAAAATGACATGAAGAATCATGCCATTACCAACAATGAGATGTAGAATTTAAATTAGATGAACCAAACTACGTGTAAAAATCTTCATGCTGAGAACTTATGTGTATAAAAAGAGTATTACTGGAAAGAAATTAAAACAGAAATGAATTTTATCAGCCTGATTCGAAGAAAAGAATGCAAATCAAAGATTCAATGCATAATTTTGATAGGAATAAATGGCTCTAGGTTTGTAAGGATAACACTGTGTATAAATGTATAACTTGATGAGCGAAGACAAAAACGCAGCTGTCAAAGCCCCAGAATGTGTGAATTAAGTCCAATGACAAGTGTTTGACAAAAAAGTGTGATGATTTTTTTTAACTTATGCTATAAGAAACATGTAGACTGTGGTTTACTTTCTATGAACTAATGTGTTACATATTCTATGAACAAAGATGTGTATTTTCAATGAACTAATGTGTAAACAATCTATGAACAATAATTAAAACTTCAACGAACTAAAGTGTATATCTCTATGAACTACAATGTAAAACAATGACTGAAAACATGTATAACATCACTATGAACTAATGTGTAAAAACATCGATGAACTAACGTGTAAAATTCTGTAAACAAACATGTCAATATTCTATGAACGAATGTGAAAAAAAAAATCGATGAACTAATGTGTAAAATTTCTATAAGTAAACGTATAAATATGCAATGAACTAAGTTGTTTATTTGGTGAACTAAAATGACCAGGAAGAAAGTGGTTTTTTTTGTTTTGTTTTAACAACAATGAATGTAACTAGTTCCCCATGTACAACACGAATGGAAAGTAAAGCTATGAACTAGTGTAACATCAATGAACTAAGAATGTACGATGAACTCCTGTGTTTTTTTTTCTATGAACAACATTCTCATGTGTACCAGGAACTAATACATTCTATGCCATAACAAAAAAAAAAACAGGTGTTTTTAAAATAATTGATGTAAATAATGTGTATTTATAACAATTTAAACTTCAAAAGAGAAAAAAAATGCATGTTCCTAACAGCAAACAAACCCAGCATGAATGAGTGTAAAATTATGTAAAACAAAAACAGGTTTTGTCCGCAGAGTAAAAATAAAAATGGAATGTGATGTTAACGTGTACACCTTCAACAAAAATACCAACCGTGTGAACATAATCTAATGACCCGCATCAGAAAGTTTCAACCATACATCCAAACCTTACTCAGGTAACTGCTTGCCGGCTAAACAGTCAAATGAAAAAGGAATCCTCACCAACCGTACACTCACGTGTTGAGGAATTTTTAAATTTTTTGTTTATTTTTTTTTTAACCTGAAATGAATGGTGTAACAAAAATGTGAATTGACTCGTATATAAAAAAAAACCAATAATGTACAACTACAAAATAACAAATAGACTGTTGAGGTAAAAGTAAACTTCTTCATACTAATGTGACTTATTGGAAAAATAACTAAAAGCTGTTAATTATGTAAGTATTTTTTTTTTTTTTTTTTTTTTTTTGAGCAAACCCTCATTATTGAAATAGATGCAGTTGTATATTTTTTCTTTCCTGTTTAATAAATCTTTTAAGAGAGGGGCAAGATTGTGCAAATGCTGGATGAAAAATATTAAAATTGGTATTGTTATCTTGATTATTTCTGATACAGTTTATGCATTTTGGTGAATTTGTACATTGAGTGTCACAATGTGGGAGAGCACATACAGGACAAAAGATATTATTAGGACATAGTCTAGCAACATGTTTGTACATTTGGCACGAAAAGCATCGCTTGACATTAATGTATACATGTACAGAATATTCATTACCCTTAATGTTTATTTTTTGTTGCATTATTAATTTTTTAGCTGTCTGCGAAGATGTCTCAAAAACCCAATTGTATGAATCGACATGTTGCAATTTATATTTCTTAGAAAATTGAATATCAGGTTCATTAATATGCAAAAGCTCACCCACTCCCAGTAAAATATCTGGTATACCACATTCTTCTGGCAAATTGAAAATAATAATTCGAACAGGTTTTATTTTTTTACATTCAGACGCTGAAAAAGAATTTTGATTAGAATCGCTGAATTTTGTAAGTGTCGCTAGTTCATCGTTTCTGTCCTTTTGCAAATTATCCTTGTATCTTTTATGATTACCTGTTTGTGTCGCTTTGTCTATTGTTATTGTGGATAGACTATCACTATTGGTCTTTAATTTCTCACCCTGCTTAGTCTCGATTGAAATTGTAGAAGTTTGTTTACTAGTTAACTCATGTAACCTTTCAATAAGTTTTTTATTAACAATTTGTAAGTTATCTTTGTCACGTTTTAAGTCAGGGAATTCCACTTTCAGGATATTGAACGATTCATTAAGCGTGTTAAGATTCCACTTCATTTGCATAGTGATATCTGCAAAATCTTCTAAAAGAGGGGAGTTGTTAGCTAAAATTTTATTTTGAAATGCAGCTGCCTCTTTACACATGCTTTCTGTGTATTTATTTAGGGTGTCTTGAAAGAAATCTAGCCAAGGAGAAGTATAGCTAGGTTCATTTAGTTCAAGTGGGGTTTTTTTTATCTTTAGTTGCCATATTACACAGCTGCTAGAATTTTTTAAAAAAAAAACAAAAACTAGTATAACAGGATAAAAACTTTGTAAACAAAAAAAACTTAAGTTAAAAAAATCAAAACAAAAAATCAAAAGCAAAAATTTAAGAGTGTAATTAGAAAAAGGAAAAAAAATGAATTTTGCCCAGACAAGTCCAGTTAGAAATGACTGTTTCAAAATAATAGCACATGAGAAACCTATAATTTTACTTTATGTAACATCTACATTTATGTGCATAACTATTTTAAGAAAAACCAACTGGGCTTTCACTTGCGAGGGGGGGGGGGACGGTGTCTAACTTTTATTATCTAAGATGTGTAAAATGTGAAAGCGAGAAGCTCCCATTTTTTTTAACACGTGAAAAAAATCAAGTGTAAGTAAATTAATTTTGTCTTGCTATACACACACTTGCCTGTTAAGAAAGTGGATCACTGAAAAATGATTCTCGAAAATTTTAAGCACAAAAAATTAAAGTATGCAGAACTATAAAAGGATAGGGGATAATGGAAAGAAGAAAAAAAAACTCCATACATATTAAAAGTACCCCAAAACTCAGAACGATTTCAACATGGACATCAAGTTTATAATTCTGACCCATTTAAATTAACACCAACTTTAACCCAGAAAATAAATGCATTAAAATTGCATTTTCTCTTATTTATTTATTTTTGAAATCCCCCATTTTGTTATTTCAAGCAAAATTTAAGTAACTGTGCAAAAGCCAAAAAAAATGTTAGTAGAAGGGTTGCCCTTTTTAAAAAAAAAAATAATAAAACTATCAGTACATAAAATAAAAGGTAACATGCAAAGTCGAGCGACTAGCTCAGAATATATGCACCAAGAGTAGAATAGGAATATTACCTAAAAACACAAACAAAATAACTAACTGCAGAATCATAATTGTGAAAATCTACATGCATATCACTAACACAAAAATTACAAAATAAAGCGTGAAAAGAGAAGATTGCAAAATTTATGCAATGATAACTAAAATTTTTAACTTTTAATTATTTTAGATTTATAAAACAAATCTTCTCTGTTCATGCTGACACACAAAAATATTTAAAGCAACTTTGCAATAATAATAATTTGAGGATGGCATCAGACAAATAAATATGAAAACTAAATGTATCACACCTGAAACATGAGGTAAGAATTATTGTGCAATCTATGTACTATCTATATATAATTTTTTTTTTAACACAAACGGCGTGATATTGTAAACTATTAGTTCTTTTTTGTTACTGTAGAAACCTGTATTTACTATAATTTTTAATAGTTGCACAGAATCTTGACTTATTTTTATCTTTTTATGCCAGAAGTTGCCGTTTATCATATTTCACTCCAAAATATTTTTGAAGCACCACATTACACATTAATAACACATCAAGGACACATTGATAACACATTAAGAAGAAAACTGGCAGCATAATAAAGATTTTGAAGGCTAAACACCACAGGCTGAAAATTTTTTGTTAAAACATTAGACTTGATGATAATTTTGATTTCTTGTTTCAGTTGCACCTAGCTATTTCACAAAAAAAATTTAACGATCTGTTTTCATCAATTTCAGAATTGTATTTTAAACGTAAACGAAACGCACAGAAAAATAATCACTTGTCACACACCAATGTTAAAGTGGGAAGAAAAATTTTAAGAATATTTATTTGCACCAACTGAAACTACTAAGTTTCTTTTAATTCACTTTCGTTTTCTAACTATTACACATATTTCACAATCACGGAACACTAGCACTGTGCACCACAATACTTTTTGAAGAATTTCACAAAGGCTGGCCACACAAAAAAATTAAATTTTGCATGATTTCACAGGATATGAACAAACACACAATAAACATCAAAACACCATTTGTAGCAGCGGGGAGGAGAGCCGACGATTTTTTTCAGGAGCAGAAATTTACCGATGAAAGCTTCACGGGCAACCGGGAGGTGAACGACCGATGAAACAAAACTACGCGCTAAACACTTCTTATCAAGGGAAAGGTTTTTCGATGTCCGTATGCAGCGGCGAGTCCATCCTGAGAGAACAGGCGATTTACGATTGTTTCCAAACACACAACGGCATGGGGGGGTGACACTGTAGAATCATTTGAAGTTTCTTTAACGATCTAATTTAGGAGGGGGTAGTCCAATAAAGTTATGCACTCCATTGTGCGCTCTCTTTTTTATTTATGTTGGAGCAATGGGCATTGGCACCAGTAATTCATATACTAGTGATCGTATAAGTGAACCCAGGGAGAGAAATCGAGAGCGCATAGAAGATGAAGAACACTCCAACATATTGTAGACAGAATAAGGTGTTTATTTAGATGAACGATGGAAGGTTTACAATACTAAGACGCTAGCAATACGGGAAATAACATCATGTGCCCGAAGGCACGGCATTAGCCGGAGAGGGGCACAGCGCCCCTTTTTGCGTGATGTTACGTGGCCAATGGTCTGAGTCGAAGTGAGTGACTGCAGCAGGGAAGATGTACAGCGTCAAGGTTATCAGAAACCGTTAAAATGCTTAGTAACAGAAAAAATGCTATCGTTGGTGTAATACTGAAGTCCTGTGGTTTTTAAGGAGTGTCGATTGCATACGCACGTGTGCTTCCAGATACTGAAAGAATTACATGCCGAATGATTCATGACATCTGGGAGATTTTAAAGATTAGCTGAGTGCATGAGAATGTTAACGGATAAACTTATTATAAACCACAGCTGGATCTATTTAACATGGGAACAATGCAGAAATGTGCAGATCTAAGGAAGACTGACATTCGGTTAACTTTTATTGTGACGAGAAAAGAATTAACAGATCTTTTTGAAAGTGATGAAAATCCAAAACAAAGAGTGGGAATGAAATGGTGTTTTTTTATCATATGAAAGAGGGTTTGTAAAGGAATTAATTTCACCTACAAAGTTATAAAAGGGAAAATAACAAAGTACTGCATTATAACCTTAAATGTAAGAATATTAACTTTAAGTATTTATTTAAGGGGGGGGGTTGTAATTTCCAGTTAAAATTTTGAAGTATCGATTTTACCTGTTCATTTTCTAAAAAGGGGAGAAAACAAGATAATATGTGACAGAAACGCTGTCACAGTGGGCTCTTAATACAAGTATTCCGGTGCATTTTTCGTTTTGTCTCTATCTTAAAAAATGGCTTATAGATAACAGTTTGAACTTCTGAAGCGGGGATCATTTCGAAAAATCTATTGGCCAGCGACAGCACTCGTATATATAAACCGATTTCGATATGAGTGAGCATGTGCACAGGACTTACTGAGATCTCGAACAACCTCATTGGTCAGTTTCCCCCATCATGTTTTTTAAAAATCGTAGACACTTCATTATAACGCCGAATTTGGCGATGAAATGTAAATCGCTTTAACCCATTCTTGCGCAGTGTTGCCGGGCCGGCAATACCTAATTTTAATTCCAATCTTGCAAATGGCACCAATAATATTTTAATATAATTTTGCTTTTACAATGAAAGCTTAAATTAAGGAATTCGTAATATCTAGACAAGTCCTTTATAAATTCCGGTGTCAATCGACAATTTCTCATTTTACTAATAGAATTTGCTTGGGCCGGAAAGGGTTAAAGAAGACCAGCTTGTATAAAATTGATTAATATCTCGAAATTTCCATTCATATTCAGTATTGACAAAGCAAATATTGAATCTTTTTTAGATGTTTTCCACTAATTTGAGCTTAGTATATTTGAATAATATAACTTGAATATATATATATATATATATATATATATATAGATAGATAGATAGATAGATAGATAGATAGATAGATATGTATGTATGTGTTTTAAGTAAGCAACATGAAAGCTACCTCTTCCTCCCGGCATTGACCGGGAAGATTTTTTTATAATTAAAAAAACTTTATATGAAGATGCGTTAGATTTTTTATTTTTATAGTACATACGGAAGTAAGAAATTTATATTACACGTAGTATGTGTATCTAAAAATCCACGCGCATTCTTGTTTACTAAACATATAAAAATCTTACCAAAAATGTGCAAAAATTTTAGTATTTAAAAAAGAAGTAAGGATATAAAAAATGCAATTTTTATGATTTTTTAAATTCTAATTAAGTATGCAGATTTTTTTTAATTCACTGTTAGTTGAACACTGAAGTGCAGTGTGTTTATCGTTTGAATCATATTTTCAAAAAGACACAAAATTACTGAAAAGTAAAATACTCCTTTTAAACGCATTGAAAATATACCGGGTGATCCAAAAGTTTGGACGAAATTTAAAAACGAATAATTCGAAAACGAATCAAGATACCAAAACAAACGGATGGAAAGGAACCGGGTTTTGTGTGGCTACGGAAAAATAGTTCTATTGACAACCCACAGATGGCGCTGATGGATTTCTCAATTGCCAGCGCGACAGGCACTCCAAACAGTCACCTTTATGCAAGATGGAGCAACATCTCATATCATCTGTAAAACAGCATTAGGAAACTAATCATAAATCTCTTTTTTAAAAAGTTACGAAGAGCAAAAAGAATTCATTGTCAATGCAAATAAGAGAAAAATAGATTGTCCACATCTATGATTAAATATATCAGCAAGGAATCTCAAACTATTGTCGCAAGTTTTATTAGCTGCGAATGTCTTTGACCGACAATGGTAAACTTTTCAGCGATGGGAAATTTTTAAAGGAAGACTGGTTTACATGCGCTCCTTCCACGATTTTGAAAATAATGATAAAATAATTCAGCGAATAAAAGATATTTCTTTATCAGGAAATGCAGTCAAAAATACAATCCTAAAAATGGCAGAAAATGTAATGAAGCAAAAAAAAAAAAAAAAAAAAATCGCATAATGAATCTTCTCCTTTCATTTCACTGTGTCTTGGCGAAAGTACAGATATAACTAAATCTGCTGATTTAACTGTTTTTATACGATATTTTGTTGAAAATGATATTAAGGAGGAATTATTATCGTTATTATCGCTATTAACGTTTACCAAGGGTGCAAATATTTATACAGCAATTATAAATTTCCTTACTTAAAATGAAATAAATACGTCTAAAATAGTTTCTGTTACAACTGATGGGGACCCCGGTATGGTGTCTAAAATGAATGGTTTCTTCGGTTTATTTCAAACCCATATTGGACAACTTATTGTTGAATTTCACTGCATCATACATCAGCAAGTCCTATGTGCAAAGTATGGTTTCGAATCTCTTTATGATATTATGGCCTTAGTTACAAAAGTAGTTAATCTCATATCGTCATAGGCCTTTAATAAAGGAAAGTTTGAGACTTTATTAGATGGAGTAAACTCTGTGTACAGTGGATTACTGATGTCTAACAATATTCGTTGGTTACGTCACGGCAAAGTGCTACAAAAATTTGTTGACTATTTGGAAGAAATCCCGCTTCGTTTGCAGGAAGAAAGTAAAATATAGAAATATACGCAATTGATGGATGATAAATGGATTGCAAAATTAATGTATTTTATAGATTTATGCCAGCATTTATATGACTTAAATTTGAAAGCTTTAAGGTAAAAATAAGTCG
Source organism: Maratus speculifer (assembly GCA_964019185.1). Lineage (NCBI taxonomy): Eukaryota > Metazoa > Arthropoda > Arachnida > Araneae > Salticidae > Maratus > Maratus speculifer. The sequence continues at coordinate 119,503,081 of OZ025298.1, forward strand.
GTTATTATCGTGATAGATATGATTCAAGCTTTTGAAGCGAAATTGCAAATATTTAGAAAGACATTTTTTCCAAAAACTATAAGTATTTCCCAAACTTAAAAAAAGATGGCTTATCACTTTCATTTACATAAAGAAATAGATGAAGCAAGTCTCACTAAAGAGATTATTCCTGTCATAGATGCATTAGTCGAATAATTCTCATAAAGATATGGTGAATTCAAAACTCTTTCAGAAGCATTTAAATTTATAATCTATTCAGATGTGACTCATTCTGATAAGTTAATCTTGATTGTATTCCAGTGGTTGGAAATTTTAGAAATTGAAATGGTACTTATCGACTTCGAATCACATCATGTGCCCGAAAGCACGGCATTAGCCGGAGAGGGGCACAGCGCCCCTTTTTGCGTGATGTTACGTGGCCAATGGTCTGAGTCGAAGTGAGTGACTGCAGCAGGGAAGATGTACAGCGTCAAGGTTATCAGAAACCGTTAAAATGCTTAGTAACAGAAAAAATGCTATCGTTGGTGTAATACTGAAGTCCTGTGGTTTTTAAGGAGTGTCGATTGCATACGCACGTGTGCTTCCAGATACTGAAAGAATTACATGCCGAATGATTCATGACATCTGGGAGATTTTAAAGATTAGCTGAGTGCATGAGAATGTTAACGGATAAACTTATTATAAACCACAGCTGGATCTATTTAACATGGGAACAATGCAGAAATGTGCAGATCTAAGGAAGACTGACATTCGGTTAACTTTTATTGTGACGAGAAAAGAATTAACAGATCTTTTTGAAAGTGATGAAAATCCAAAACAAAGAGTGGGAATGAAATGGTGTTTTTTTATCATATGAAAGAGGGTTTGTAAAGGAATTAATTTCACCTACAAAGTTATAAAAGGGAAAATAACAAAGTACTGCATTATAACCTTAAATGTAAGAATATTAACTTTAAGTATTTATTTAAGGGGGGGGGGTTGTAATTTCCAGTTAAAATTTTGAAGTATAGATTTTACCTGTTCATTTTCTAAAAAGGGGAGAAGACAAGATAATATGTGACAGAAACGCTGTCACAGTGGGCTCTTAATACAAGTATTCCGGTGCATTTTTCGTTTTGTCTCTATCTTAAAAAATGGCTTATAGATAACAGTTTGAACTTCTGAAGCGGGGATCATTTCGAAAAATCTATTGGCCAGCGACAGCACTCGTATATATAAACCGATTTCGATATGAGTGAGCATGTGCACAGGACTTACTGAGATCTCGAACAACCTCATTGGTCAGTTTCCCCCATCATGTTTTTTAAAAATCGTAGACACTTCATTATAACGCCGAATTTGGCGATGAAATGTAAATCGCTTTAACCCATTCTTGCGCAGTGTTGCCGGGCCGGCAATACCTAATTTTAATTCCAATCTTGCAAATGGCACCAATAATATTTTAATATAATTTTGCTTTTACAATGAAAGCTTAAATTAAGGAATTCGTAATATCTAGACAAGTCCTTTATAAATTCCGGTGTCAATCGACAATTTCTCATTTTACTAATAGAATTTGCTTGGGCCGGAAAGTGTTAAAGAAGACCAGCTTGTATAAAATTGATTAATATCTCGAAATTTCCATTCATATTCAGTATTGACAAAGCAAATATTGAATCTTTTTTAGATGTTTTCCACTAATTTGAGCTTAGTATATTTGAATAATATAACTTGAATATATATATATATATATATATATAGATAGATAGATAGATAGATAGATAGATAGATAGATAGATAGATATGTATGTATGTGTTTTAAGTAAGCAACATGAAAGCTACCTCTTCCTCCCGGCATTGACCGGGAAGATTTTTTTATAATTAAAAAAACTTTATATGAAGATGCGTTAGATTTTTTATTTTTATAGTACATACGGAAGTAAGAAATTTATATTACACGTAGTATGTGTATCTAAAAATCCACGCGCATTCTTGTTTACTAAACATATAAAAATCTTACCAAAAATGTGCAAAAATTTTAGTATTTAAAAAAGAAGTAAGGATATAAAAAATGCAATTTTTATGATTTTTTAAATTCTAATTAAGTATGCAGATTTTTTTTTAATTCACTGTTAGTTGAACACTGAAGTGCAGTGTGTTTATCGTTTGAATCATATTTTCAAAAAGACACAAAATTACTGAAAAGTAAAATACTCCTTTTAAACGCATTGAAAATATACCGGGTGATCCAAAAGTTTGGACGAAATTTAAAAACGAATAATTCGAAAACGAATCAAGATACCAAAACAAACGGATGGAAAGGAACCGGGTTTTGTGTGGCTACGGAAAAATAGTTCTATTGACAACCCACAGATGGCGCTGATGGATTTCTCAATTGCCAGCGCGACAGGCACTCCAAACAGTCACCTTTATGCAAGATGGAGCAACATCTCATATCATCTGTAAAACAGCATTAGGAAACTAATCATAAATCTCTTTTTTAAAAAGTTACGAAGAGCAAAAAGAATTCATTGTCAATGCAAATAAGAGAAAAATAGATTGTCCACATCTATGATTAAATATATCAGCAAGGAATCTCAAACTATTGTCGCAAGTTTTATTAGCTGCGAATGTCTTTGACCGACAATGGTAAACTTTTCAGCGATGGGAAATTTTTAAAGGAAGACTGGTTTACATGCGCTCCTTCCACGATTTTGAAAATAATGATAAAATAATTCAGCGAATAAAAGATATTTCTTTATCAGGAAATGCAGTCAAAAATACAATCCTAAAAATGGCAGAAAATGTAATGAAGCAAAAAAAAAAAAAAAAATCGCATAATGAATCTTCTCCTTTCATTTCACTGTGTCTTGGCGAAAGTACAGATATAACTAAATCTGCTGATTTAACTGTTTTTATACGATATTTTGTTGAAAATGATATTAAGGAGGAATTATTATCGTTATTATCGCTATTAACGTTTACCAAGGGTGCAAATATTTATACAGCAATTATAAATTTCCTTACTTAAAATGAAATAAATACGTCTAAAATAGTTTCTGTTACAACTGATGGGGACCCCGGTATGGTGTCTAAAATGAATGGTTTCTTCGGTTTATTTCAAACCCATATTGGACAACTTATTGTTGAATTTCACTGCATCATACATCAGCAAGTCCTATGTGCAAAGTATGGTTTCGAATCTCTTTATGATATTATGGCCTTAGTTACAAAAGTAGTTAATCTCATATCGTCATAGGCCTTTAATAAAGGAAAGTTTGAGACTTTATTAGATGGTGTAAACTCTGTGTACAGTGGATTACTGATGTCTAACAATATTCGTTGGTTAAGTCACGGCAAAGTGCTACAAAAATTTGTTGACTATTTGGAAGAAATCCCGCTTCGTTTGCAGGAAGAAAGTAAAATATAGAAATATACGCAATTGATGGATGATAAATGGATTGCAAAATTAATGTATTTTATAGATTTATGCCAGCATTTATATGACTTAAATTTGAAAGCTTTAAGGTAAAAATAAGTCGGTTATTATCGTGATAGATATGATTCAAGCTTTTGAAGCGAAATTGCAAATATTTAGAAAGACATTTTTTCCAAAAACTATAAGTATTTCCCAAACTTAAAAAAAGATGGCTTATCACTTTCATTTACATAAAGAAATAGATGAAGCAAGTCTCACTAAAGAGATTATTCCTGTCATAGATGCATTAGTCGAATAATTCTCATAAAGATATGGTGAATTCAAAACTCTTTCAGAAGCATTTAAATTTATAATCTATTCAGATGTGACTCATTCTGATAAGTTAATCTTGATTGTATTCCAGTGGTTGGAAATTTTAGAAATTGAAATGGTACTTATCGACTTCGAATCCAGCTCAGTATACACTAAAAAATTGTCAAATTAAGAGACGATTTGGAGATGTTTAAAAGATGCAGACTATCAGGCATCATGAATAAAAATGCTGATAGTAAAATTATGCCCACTTGGAATTCAATTCTAGAAAATTACTGTTGTTTACAGAATTTAGAGTTTGCCATACTGACAATCTTTCCTTCTACTTATGTTTGCGAATCCTTATGTATTCAGTGATGAATAACATTTTAATTTAAATCGAATGAACTTGTCAAGTGACTCCAGTTCATCATGAATTTTACTAAAATAACCAATTATAAAAAATATCTGCAATCAAAATTGAAAAATTAAAAAGGTGCAGTGTTGAGACGGACCTCGGCTACCCAATGCAAAAAAATATTTAAAAATGTTTAAATGCAAACGAGATACTAAAAACATCTCTCCCCATAGGATTAGCATTAGCTCGTGAGTGTCTTCAATTGCAGGGACAAGAGCCTTAATTACTTTATTCTTTTCTTATTTTATTTACTTAAACCGTCACTCGCATAAAGAACAATTCTATATAAAACGCCATTTTATTAAAGTTCCAACTAAACTGATAAGAATATCGCTGCAAAAAATCCTAATAAATATCGACGTCTGTCACTTTAGGCTTTGAATTTATCTGTTTTATACAAATGATAATTGGAAATCGATGGAAGAAGAAAATATTTGCGATAATGAGTTAAATCAGAAGGAAGAGGAAATGAACAACAAAATGCCAAGTCGCTGTGTCATTACGTACTTTAAAAAGCTTTTATTATTTTTTAAGAAGATTTTGCAATAATTATGAAATGAGAATATAAAATAAAATCAAGAAAAACTAAAGAGCTAAGTGTTCCTTAATAGACTTTCAAGTAGTTTTTTTTTTTTTTTTTTTGCTAATTTCTTTTTTATGCATAACAAATATTATACCGATATAAATCGTAATTTTCTTTAAATATTTATTTTATGATGGTGTGTCTGTTAAAAATAAAGTTACATCCAGTATAAAACTACCAGCATCCTTAAAATACCAAATCAACGCTATGTATTACAATAATTAATGTTATCATGTGACAAGATGTTTTGATAAGACACTTCAATATGATACATTATTCAATTTAAATGTGTATGGGTTACTAATAACTTTAGGTATGCTATCCATATTTACCGTAATCTAATAATAGCAAAAATAAATAATTTTGATTCATTATTATTTTTTGAGGGAATTGCCAGGGGGGGGGGGGCGGCGGCGCGTCGATTGTCATTTGAGATTGTTTTTTGAAAACAAATTGGCACCCGGATGTGAAAAGGTTCGCTGACCCTGTTCTAAATTGAAGAAATTGGCTGGACTATTGGTACATTTGCGTGTAATAAAAATATTTGCGTAAAATTCTTACATACAGCTCTCAATTAAGAAAAAATTTTCGTCTTATTTCCAAATTTTAAAATTTGAATTGTTAAAATAATATTTAATATTCTTTTAGCGTATCTATGTCTTAAAAATTATCTCCATAATTTGATTTGGAATATAACTAACATTATACATGTAACATTGACCCCATATGGTTAAAATTTGAGACAATATAGAATACCTATGGACTTTCTTAATAATGTTAATTTAAGAAAGAACTTCTTCACTTAGGGAACTATTGATCTCTTCATTACGATGATTATTGTTATCGTTATATTTACTTTTCCTTATGTGCAGTCCTTATTCAAACAATGTTTTGTGAATCTTGACGCGAATGTGTCTAATAAAATAAAAAAAAAGTCGTCTCATTTCCAAATTTTGAAATTTAAATTCTCATAACAATATTATTTTGGAGAATTTAAACCTAAAGTTCTATATCCATGCCTTAAACCTGAATGTATTATATATTATATAAGGTTTTAGTGAATGAAATTACTTTATAATTATAGCGTGTTTTTCTTCATCCAAAAAAAAAAAAAGGTACAATATTTTCATTAGTATTTAAATTCTTAAGAGAATTAGGAATTGCAATTATAGTGCGACGCAATGTAATTTTTCACGAAATATGCAGATTGTGTGAACTCTTTTTTTTACATAAAAATTGCTTGTTATGCTGTAATAACACTTGATAGTAATTCAAAGATGACTTCTTAATGAATCTACATAGTACTATCATTAATATACAGAGTGAACCAAAAATCTAGACCTGAATATAAACATTTATTGTGTTCAAACTATTATAATTCGACACAAATTTAATTGAATGTATTGTAAGTGTTGTTTTGAAGCCCGTAGCCAGGATTTCCCTTCGGGAGGGGCTTAGTCTTGATTTTTTTTCTGATCTGACAGTAGTAGTTTGCATAATTTAAACCTTAAATACCCACCTTAAGGGGGTCAAAACTTTTAGAACATTTGCCGATATCTCACTAGTCATTTTAGGTAGAAGCATGAAATTCTAGAAAATAAATTTTCTAAAAAAATAATTGAACACATCTTGCTGAGATTTTAGAGCCCCTCTCTTAAAGGGGTTAAAGGAGGGGTAGAAATTTTTAGAATATCTGGCTATATCTAGGCAATTTCAAACTTTTTCAGAAACCCTCAGGTGATATATCATGTGACTGTTAAATTCTCGGACCACTCTTTCATATTATGAACCTTTCTTCCTCCTACCCCTAACCCCAAATCGTTCACCCCCCAGGGATTCAGTTTTCTAACTCAGTTTCTAATCAAGCTACAGCAAGATTCGGCATTATTTTGAAGGTTTGAATAAAGGTGAAAAATCTCACAGACGTTCAACTGATACGATCTATTTTGACTTCAGCCAGTTGAAAGGCGTTTCACCCTTTTGGGAGGGAGGAGGACGTGGATTTTTTCATGTGTAATATCGTTTAAAAATTTTTGGCCTGTAGATAACTAAGTAGCCTACCCTTAAGCCCACCCACCCACCACCACTTAATTAATTTTTCCATAACTAAAGGATCATTTAAATTTTAAATTTGTTGATTTACCCCATACAATTTACAGAAAATTATGAAAAAAATAAGGTACCCTGGGGTAATAACGCCACGTTAAGGTTCTACCAATTTTTACGGCTTAGTTTTAGATTGTATTTTTCAAACAAATATAGGATCTGATACAGCAACTCATTAACTATCTATATAAAATAAAATAGTTTAACAGATATGTATTCATAAAATGTAATGGCGTTTTTTCTTGACCAATGCTATTTGGCGTTATTACCTACCTATATGGGCAATAACGCCATGCAAACAAAACTATGAAATAAGATGGAATAATTGCATATAGGTAGCCCAATTCTAAAAATACAAACTCTACAAACTTAGAAATTGACAAATTGCATTCTAAGCTATTGGAAATGTTCAATTTTTTTGTGAAAGTGTAAGAAAAATAAAGTTGTGATGAGGGAGGGGGAGATGAGGCAAAAGAATATCAGACCGTGAGCTTCTTTTTGCTCAAAAAGGACCGCTTAAATAGAAATATGAGAAACATTGCACAGTTTTAACTGTGTTTATTTGAATCGGTATTTAGGATGTAGCTCGGCCACTGTAGGGAATCAATCGGGGTTTTAATGTCAAGGATTGGCGTTATTACCCCGGTATAGTTATTGCGCAGTACATTTTAAATTATAAATTATCTCGAGAAGATATTCAAAAACTTCAACAACATTTTAAAAGTACATGAAATGCACTACAAAATTATGTAATTAACAAAGTATTTCCGGATAAAAAGATAGTCTTCACATCACAAAACGTATCTCGCGAATTTTAGATCAAGCGTTAATTTTAGTTGTTTGCAAAAACAATAAGACCTAAAAATGAAACAAATTAACTTGAAACTGTTTTTTGCGATTTATATGACTCAAAACCCTTCTGCGCATAGCACATGGGTGTCATTTACCTGATTATTTCATAATTATGTAAAATATAAGCACTTGGCGTTATTACCCCGCCTGGTGTTATTACCCCAGGGTACCTTACATAGCAAATCTTAACAATCAGCAGCTTCTACCACGTTTTCCACAGAAATGAGTAGGTTTGTATTTCAGACAATATCAAGTTAAAAATATAAAATCATACAAATTTAAGGTTCATTTAAGAATATTATCACGATCACTCGAAGCGCCGGACGAGTGAGTTAGTGGAAGATAAAATTAAGGTCATGTTTGCCATTCATTGTCATTTTTAGCACTTTCCAACAAAGTAGGAAAGTGTTTGTCGGACGTTCCCCTCAGTCCACACAACTTTGAAGAATGTCCGTGGTAGATATAGCTGCCACCACCGATATTACTAGGTGATATCGGTCACCCACTGTGAGATTGGTGTAAATGAAGACTTACGCTAGTAACCGAATTATCAGTTTATTAAGAATATATGTACACACAAAATACGATATTTACAAATATATACAACTACAACTCGGATATAGGTGATCCGGTTCAACATTACATTAGATACCGTAAAGATTGGTTGTGTACTATTCCAATTACACTTTCCACCTCACACTCAATACACGTTAAATTCACTTTTTTGGAGCTCAACCTTGAGTCTCCCAACACAAGTATACTGGGCCTGCACTTCTTAGCCCAGATCACTAAACACCAGGACGTCTGTGTCCTTTGCGCACCAGAAAACGCACACTTTACGCTCTTCCACACAGAGCAACCTCTAAGTCCGAAACCTAGGTACCGAATGAATGATCTGAGGCAAACTTGCCCTCCCCAAATCATGGGGTCACACAAATGCCAACCCCCTCTGGAGCTCCCTCATTGGGCACCTTCCCTCACTCCTTTCTTGCCTAGTGACATACTGCTTCATCATCCGCATACTTCACTGACAGGTGGACATGCCTCTGAGCCATCTCCTTTCTCTAACACACCACCTGCAACGGATTAGCTGGCAATTCCCCTTTCCACGAAGAAGGAATGTCACCTTGGAAATTCTGTACACGACCATACAATACTAGATATTCAAATAGAGAAAGAGTAGACATTACATTCTTTAGCACAGGTGCTATCAGATCCTGACAGTGTTTATGCATTCCGTTTCTCTGTCCAACTGTCAACGCTTTAACTGCTGTAAATGTGCTCGAATTGTCTTGCAATTCCTAATCCTTATTTAAAATCCTCTAGGCATGTTTGGTATTGTGCATAAAGTACGTGGGATTAATAGTTCATTTACAGCACCCAGAAGAATACCATTCCATTATGGTTTATTGGAAAAAATGCTTCACGGTTATTTTAATGACATTATGCTGTATCAAATGTATTGAAATTGGTATAAATTACTGTATTTCACTACAATAATGTTAAAATGGGACATTCATAGCATTTTTAATGTATTTACAGGGTCACTCAAAAAAATCGGTTACAATATTGTCTTTGAGTAATAATTGCTGAAAATGTGTTTTTAATTTCGGCATGCGCTTTTAAATTTAACTGTTTTATGGGTGAGTTCGCAATTATATAAATATATAACACCTATAGTCGTCGTCTGATCCGTCCGTCTGTCCATCTATCTGTCTGTTGATATGTCTGCATACAACAGCACAAAAACTACCCAACTCACTCCTTTGAAATTTTAAATAGATATTTGTTAAAGAATTTTGTTGAGTCATTTCAAAATTTGGTAAAATCGGATAGATTGTTTAAATACAGGGACTGTCAAAACTATCCCGTCAGATTACGGTCACTGGGATAAAATAGTTTCAAGTGCTTTTTAAAGATGTTACACCCGTCGAAACATAAAAAAATGATATGCATTTATGAAGGAAACTAAAACATACATTTTTTAGAATGTGCTGCACTTAGAATATTTATTATTCATTTACAGGATATCACAAAGTAATTCCATTATATAATGTTATGTGTGTGGGGGGGGGGGGAATATTTACGGCATGTTTTAATCATGTAAAAAGATTTCAGATATAATAAAATTTATAAACGTTGATGAGGTTTACTACAAGTTACTTCTTGTGTAGTAGAAAATGCGTTTCCATATTGTTGATTTAGATATAATATTTTATCTTATTAAGGGATCTCAAAACTCTTAAAGCTTCAAAATTTTCGAATTTTAATTTTTTTTCTTTTTTTAGGTGGTAAATTTGTATTTTCACTGAACACTTTAATATAAATTGTTTCCTTGAAATAGCCATTAGAACAGATGTTATGGATTTTAGAACTATGTATGTTCAATAGTTTAAACAGCTCTCCTGAATCATAGAAGTCACTTTTATCAAATGACATTTTAGGGATAATGCTTTGGATATGTCAAAAACTTCTGAATATCTTTTCATGCATTTTTCAAATTATATGTTTCTTGTTAGTTGGTTTTAAATAAGCCTAAAATTTCCTTTTTATTTTTCATTTCTTTAATGATTATATTGTTGAGTTTTTCAAAATTTCGTATTAGCTAAATATAATTTTGTATTAAGAATATAAAAATGCTGTAAAGATAAATATATTTAGGTTCAGCGTATGATTTCAATCTGAAGTGTATGTAGGCACCAAAATTTCCTTCTAGTTGCAATATTTATTTTGTAATCGTTCGCGTAAGCTGTCATACGAATATTCTGCTCGTTAAATATCAGACAGGTTTCAGCATTCTGTAAATGCTAATTCTGCATATTGCAATTTTTTAAATACATAAAATGAAAGAACTTATTTATATCTTAAATCTAAAAAAAATTGTGTTTTAAAATCATATAAATTTGAAGATATTATATGTTGGAAATGACATTTTTTTGCCCTTTATTCCAATTTTAAAAGCCCTGAGACCCCTCAAATGGCTCAAATTTGTTACATTATTCTGAATGTCTTGGGAAGCGTTTCATAATCTATGATTGACACATGATTTTTTTTCTTGTTTATTATCATTAGAGATAGGTTTTCAAATTATTTCTAAATTTTCGGGAGGGGCTTCAGCCCCCTTAGCCCCCTCCCTAGCTACGTGCCTGGTTGTTTTAAGAAAATGTTCTACAGTAAATTAAACCGTGTGGCCTCTTAATAGCTCGGAGAATGTCTATGCGGTTTTTTAATTCACGCCAAGTTCTTTTTAACATGTCTTTTTTTACAATACACACAGAAAGTATTCTATTCTTCAGTTCTTCGACTTAAGCAATTAGAACGGCAAAGATTGTCCTAGATATAGCTCGAAAAGGAAAAATCAAGAGAAGTAATATCTGGAGATCGCGGAGGCCAGTTTGATGCTACATCCCTACCAATCAATTGATCCAAAAATGTTTCTTTAATTACACTTTAATAACACTTAATAGTTTTTCAAAGATAAATTCTTAATGAATCTATATAGTATTATCATTAACATACAGAATGAACCAAAGATCTAGACCTGACTGCCGGACGTTCCTCTCAGTCCACACAACTTTGAAGAAAGTCCGTGGTAGATATAGCTGCCACCACCGATATTACTAGGTGATATCGGTCACCCACTGTGAGGATTGTGTAAATGAACACTGACGCTGTCACTTAACTGAATTATCAGTTTATTAAGAATATATGTACACACTAAATACGCTATTTACAATTATATACAATTACAACTCGGATATAGGTGATCCGGTTCAACATTAAATTATATACAGTAACGGTTGGCTGTGTACTATTCCAATTACACTCTCCACCTCACACTCAATGCACGTTAGATTCAATTTATCGGAGATCAGCTTTGACTCTCCCAACACAAGTATACTCGGCCTGCACTTCTCGGCCCAGCGCACTAAACACCAGGAAGTCTGTGTCCTTTCCTCTCCAGAAACGCACTACTTACGCTCTACCACACAGAGCACCCTCCAGGTACGAAACAGAGGAACAGATTGACTAATCTGAGACAAGCCTTGCTCTTCCCAAATCTCTGGGTCACACCAATGTCAACTCCCTTTGGAGCTCAGTCATTGGACACATCCTCCATTCCTTTCTTGCTTACAAGGAAGGTCTCCATACGGGCATACACAGAAAAATCTGAAAAAATTACAGAATGTTCTTCTCATATAGTTATATATGTTTATAAAACAATTTCTTCGGAACCTCATTATAACATCCGTAAAAAAATAATAAAAATTCCGTTTATTTGGCGATTTATCTCCGGTTGGCAAAAAAACAAAATTTTGAAAAATACGCTTTTACGCTTCGAATACTTTTTAAAGAAAAAACTTTCTATGTTCAATTTATTTAAATAAGTTTAGTTTAAGTAATTTTAGTTTTACATTTTTACTTTACTTTAAGTGTAATTTTGTCATATACGTTTATATGTACAAAATGAAATTAATATATTTTATCATTTAAAACACAATTTAAATTGATTAAAATTGTTCCAAATTGAAAAATACACTGTTAAAAATCTGCTGCATTTTGTTGCAACGCACTCCCTTGCTTGTATAGAAAACGGTTACTTTGCCGTGAAATGGAGCTTTCTAGTTGGTTGGAATAGAGATATAATATACAAGCGGTGGAGTGCGTTGCAACAAAATGCAGTAGATTTTTAACAGTGTATGACACGGTCAATTCACCATGCTATGGAGCATTCTCCTTGGTCAGAAGAGAGATATTCTATAAAACTAGTGGAGTGACATTGCAGTAAATGCTGCAGATTTTTAACAGTGAAGTCAATTAAAATCAATTTTCAGATTCGTTAAAATCGTCTACTTTTGGCGAGGAAATGCACTGCTCGCCAAATCCCGCGTCACTTTTAGCTTTTCACGCCAATTATTCCAAATTATTTTATTTTTTTACATATCTAATAATGTAATTCCGCCGCTAATTTTCACTGATCCTTTATTACCTACATGAGTAGTTTAATTCGTATTTTTTTCAAAAAATTCTGAGTATGCCCCCAATGGAGACCTTCCTTGTTAGTGACATGTTGCTCATCTGCTCGTCATCCGCATACCCCACTGACAGATGGAAATGCCTCTCAGCAATCTCCTTTCTCTAACACACCACCTGCATAGGATTATCAGGCAATTCCCCTTTCCACAAAGAAGGAATGTCACCTTGGAAATTCTGGTACACAGCCATACAATACGAAATATTGAAATAGAGAAATAGCGGAAATTCCATTGTTTAGCAGAGGTGGCATCAGAACCGGACACCCCCCCACCTTAGCGGAAAATATGCCTTTTAGGGGCTAATTTTCCCCAAACCTAACGTAATATTGCAGAAGAGTTCAATAGTTTCTTTACAGATTTCTTCATTATGCTTATTACATAGGTATTTCCAGGTGTCTGAACATTACCTACTGACATCTCTACTGAACCTTGTACTAATATTAATATTACATAAACAATACACGTACTAATGCACTATTATAAACACAAAGTGCAAAAAATATTTTCACATCCACCGAAAAAAAAATTAAATGTGTGACGACACTCCTTTTAGGTTGTCCACTACTGGGTCGTTGATGTTGATGGGCTAACAACTGGTTGTTCTTCCCAGCTCTTTCTATGTAGCCTAGAAATTGCGTCAGCATATAAATGTTGAGCTCCTGGACGATGAGAAATACTCAGGTTCCAGCGTTGCAAGGCAAGAGCCCATCTAGTGAGTTTGGGTGATCTTGGGGATGTTTCGGTGAGAAATTTTAATGGATTATGATCCGTAATGATCTCAATTTGAGATCCATAGGTCCACTTTTCAAACTTTCGCAACCCAAAGAGAACACTCCAAGCCACTTTCTCTATACTCGGCCAAGTACGCTGAGCCCCTGACAATTTCTGACTGGCAAAAGCTATCGGTTTAAACTGACCCTTTTCATCTTTTTGAGTAAGACAACATCCTACTGCCAGGTGGGAAGCATCTGCGTGGAGCTGATATTCCCGGCCTACGATAGGTGTAGCCAAACTCGTCACTTTACATAACTCATCTTTAAGAGTATTAAATGCTTTTTCTGCCCTTTCATTCCATGGTACAGTATTTTTAACCTTCCCTTTGGTTAATTCGGTTAAAGGTATAGCAATTTCGGCATAATTTGGAAAATAAGATCGGTAAAACCCCATTAATCCCAAAACAGATCTAACTTCCTTTTAGTTTTTGGTCTCTTTAGATCCCTTATTGCTCGTATTTCTTCCTCATCAGGTGCATGCGTTCCACCTCCAATTACATGACCTAAAAACTTAGTCAATTTCTCTCCAAATTTGCATTTATCTAGCCTAATCGTAAAATTTCTGCTTTTAAGTTCTTCAATGACAGTCCTAACATGCTCACAATGCTCTTCCCAGGTGTCGGAGAAAATGATGACATCATCAATATATGCTTCCGCATACCTCCGATGACCTTGAAGAACCTTATTCATATTTTTCTGAAACGTGGCAGCCGCTCCTGATAATCCAAAAGGCATAGTACGCCACTGATAAGTTCCGTTATCCGTTGTAAAAACTGTCAAATGTTTACACTCCTCAGCCATTTTAAACTGCCAATAACCTCTCAATAAATCAATCGATGATAAATACTTAGCCGCCCCTGCGGTATACATGATTTCTTGAGAATCTTTCATCGGAAAGGTTGGAACCCGAGTTACCGAATTTAAAGCTCTATAGTCTATACAAAGTCTAACAGTTGCGTCCTTTTTCGCCACGCAAACAATTGGATGACTAATTTCAGCATTTGACACTTCGATTAGATTTAATTCTAATAACTCCTGAATCTGCCTATCTACTTCCTCTTTATAAGCTACCGGCACACTATATAACTTTGGCTTTTTCCTTTCCACTCCCGGTTTAAGATCAATACGATGTTCTTCTACATCCGCTGGTCGTACAAGATCCATAAACACCTCTTTATTCTACCTCAAAATAGACTTTATATCTTTGACTTGATTGTTAGATAACCCTTTTATTCGAACTTCTCTATATCTCGTTCTACTTCCTGATCCCGGTTCAAAATAGGAATTTCCCCAACTTCTCCAAATTCCTCATCACCCTCGAAAACAATATTAACTACATTACATTTAGCAATAAATTCTCGTATTTTATTTTGGTGCACATGCTTCCTACTCCCGTCGGCTAACTCAACTATAAAATAATGGTGGTTTCGTTTTTCGACGATAGTTGCCGGCCCTTGCCACCTAGAATATAACTTACTAGTTGAATCGGGGATTAACAATATTACCTTATCGCCTAATTCAAACGTTTTTTCTTTTGACTTTAAGTTATAATGATACGCCATTCCATTTTGTTGCACCTCGGACGATAATTTTGCCTCATTTGCGGCTCTTTCTATGCGTCCCCTAAGTTTATCCAAATACTCATGAATCGGCGTAGTATCTAACTGCGCCCCCTTATTTTCTCCTGTTCAGGATGACTTGAGAATCGATAAAGGACCCTCCGGCGCTCTACCATATAATAATTGGAAAGGTGCGATTCCCGTCGTGGAATTTGGGACTTCCCTATACGCCCATAATACAAATCGTATTTGTTCATGCTTTCTTTTTCCTTCTTCTCTAATAGTATGATGTAACATACGTTTAAGGGTCTGATTAAATCGTTCCACGAGCCCGTTAGACTGTGGATACTGTGGGGTCGAAAATCTTGGACTAGCACCTAACCTTTTCTCAAATTCTTTCGTTAAGTCGGCAGTGAAATTGGTTCCATTATCACAGGCAATTATATTTGGAATTCCTGTCCTCATAAATATTCAAAGCAACGCATCACACGCGGTTTTAGCAGTTAAACTTTTTAGAGGGATCGCATCCGCCCACCTGGTATGCTGATCAATTAAGGTTAGTATATACTGATGCCCTTGGGAATTTTTAGGATCAATAGGCCCAATTAAATCAACATTAACCATCTGAAATGGGAGTTCCGGCCGCGATACTGGGGAAATAGGAGCTCTATCATTTACTTTAACCCCTCTAGTCAATTGGCATTCTAAACATGACTCACAAAATTGTTTAGTTTCTTTCGTCATCCCCTCCCAATAAAATTAATACCTGTTTCTCTGTAAAGTTTTCATGGCTGCATGATGCCCTCCAAATACCGAACTGTGCGCTAATTTTAAGATTTCTTCTCGCCTTGCTTTGGGTACTACTAATTGCGCTATAGTTTCGTATAACAATTTCTCTTTGTGATATAATAATCCATTTACAATATAATAATCCCCTTTATCCATTTTCGCTAATTCCTAAGCTTTCTCTAACTCTTTACATTCTAATTGGGATTCCTTAAACATATCTGAATTGCTAACAATAGCATGATTATCTTTCTCCACTTCTGTTTTTTCTGAATTCTGACTTTGTACATTTTCCGACCGCGCTTCTATTGCGTAAACATTACAACTATCGTTACTCATATCTTCCTTATCACTCGAATTGTCAATAATAATTTCTGAACTTTCTAATTCTTGGGTCTCTAGCAATGGCTCCTCGCGGTTGACCCCTGACAACTCATTAATCACTTCGGGATGTAAAATTACTTGCTCATTAATATTATCAGTCACTGCGCAAAGTACTTCCTGATGAATTATATTAGTTTGTCCGAATTGCGGAATAGCTAACGGTAGTTTAACCAGCGGTGATTTAACTGCTTCACCGAATAACCCTTGTAAATAAATACTACCCGCTACTTTTAATTTCTCTTCCGGTACCAAATCTTTATGAACAACACTAATTTCACATCCAGAATCAACCAATCCCTTTGCTTTTTGCCCATTTACACTAACTTCAATTTTCTCAAATTTATTTAATTTCTCACCAGTAACATTAGTTCTCTGTTCGGCCTTTGCCACTATTCTCGCCACAATAGCTCCATGAGGTAACTCTTTGTTTTCTTTTACCACAATCTTATGCACCCCCGCTTTCGGATCTCGCCCTTTATTACCATTATTTCCTTCATTATCCACTTTATTACAAAAACGTTGATAATGACCTCTCAAACCACATTTAAAGCATTTAGGCGCTGAAGCATCACTAGGTTTCTTAAAATCTATTTTCCTATCCGAAAAAGAACTGGTCTCATTACTCCCGTTTTGCCTCCAATTACCACTAACTTTGCTATCCTCCCTCGGCCTCATCTTTTCATTGTTTACATACCTATCTTTACCTTTAAAACTTTTATACGTAACGGCGTAAGACTTATGTTTAGCGTCAAAGTAATTGTGACATTCTTTAGCAATTTTAGAAGTTTCTAACGATTAACCTTGGTGAGTTAACCCAATATATGACGCAGTATCCTCATCTAACGTACTTACTAATTTATCAGTAACTATTAACTGGTTGACCTTTTCATAAGAGTCAGCACCTCTAATCTTACAATAATTTTCCCATGTCGCTATTAAACGCGATACAAATAATATATGAGTTTCATTCTGGTTTCTCTTAGCCTTCTTAAAATTTTCCAAACATGCCTTCGGTGTCGGTTCATGTTCCCTTAGAACTAACTCCTTTAATTCCTCATAATTCTCCATTTGTTCCGTAGTGGTATAAATTAATAGATTATCCGCCTTATCCCCTAACATATTTAGTAGAATTTCGGCCTGCTGGTTTTCCGATACATTTTTAGTTTTAAATGCCCTTTCTAAACTGTTGAAAAATAAATTCCATCCCTCAGTCCCTTCCGGTACTTTGATAGATAGAGTTTTCACACTTTTGATCAATTTTTCTATATTACTTTCATTATTAGATTCCCTAGAGACATTAGAATTATTTGCCGATTCTTGAACCCTTAGTCTCTCCATTTCCAATTCATGTTCCAGCCTTAATTTTTCAACCCTTTCTTCTCTTTCTAATTTTTCGCGTTCTAACCTTTCCTGTTTTACTAACCTTTCGCGCTCTAATTTTTCCTGTTTTTCTTCACGCTCTAACCTTTTCTGTTTCTCTATCTTTTCGCGTTCTAATTTTTCGTGTTCTAACCGTTCTGCAACAATAGCGTCAGATAATTCCTTAACAACCTCCTCGTCATACTCATCACTGTCCATTATCTTTTTCTTAAGCTGAATTCTGGTATCATCTTCTGCGAATTCAACACCCAATTCTTCGGCTATCCCCTGAAGATAAACCTTTTTTAGTTTCAATAAGAAAGCCATACCTTCACCGATTGTTATTACCACCCTACAATAATATTTATACCTACCAAATTAATATTTCCTTAATTCCTAACTTAGTACAGTTATCTCTCCACTTATTATACTAATTAACATTCTTCTGATAATCAATGTTTTTCATTTCTAATTAACCTACTGAATAATCTATTTTTCCTCAATCATTGATATCACACAATATACTTCCAATAAAACAAAAGGTACAACAACAATTCGGTTTGATTACTATGCCATACAGATTTCAATTTATACACTTAGATAACAACATACAATTTTAATAATACTGATACGTTGAAATTGAATAGAAGTATTGATGTCAATCAAAAATATCCACATAAAGAAAAATTGTGTAGCATGCACATATAAATTTCTACAATTATCCTCACTAAAATATTTCCAAATTCAATACTGGTTCTCACACTTAAAACAAATATATTTTGATCACAAGATCTTTACTTTTATTTTGCCTCACTATGGCTCTCTTTTGAGCCTTTTTTTTCACTGTGGTTCTCTTTTGAGCCTTTTTTTCTCACTACTATTGGCCAATTAAAATTCTAATCAAATGTTATTATACACTCTTCAAACTTAAGCAATATTGCTTCATTTAAATATTACTTTAACAATAATTTAAATTTAAGTAAATTTAATTATTCCTTCCAACTACTATTAACACAATTAGAAAAAAAAAATATAGACAGTCAATACTAGCTCAAGTTATTATGACCTTTCCTTAAAATATTGCCAATATGGTTATTAACACTTTATAGTTAAGAAGTATTGATAAAACCCATAAGTAATAGAGACAATTTACTTAAATTACTATTAATTATACAACAACAAATTTTGGTTCGAGATGTCAGCAGAAGGATATGATCAAAACACCTTACCTTATACTTTATTTGCTGGGGTACTTTCCTAATCACAGGTAGTTCCACGATGTAGCGGTAATATGGTACAACAGTTTAGTTTTTTCTAATACTGATACGGCATAGGCACAACACTTTAGCACACACCCGACGATACGGCACGACACTTTAGCACACCCTCGACGATCCGGCACGATACTTTAGCACACACTCGACGATAAGGCACGACACTTTAGCACACACTCGACGATCCGGCACGATACTTTAGCACACACTCGACGATACAGCACGACATTTTAGCACACATTCGACGATCCGGCATTACCACGCAAGAATTCCACTGGGTACTCCGGCACGGCTCTCTGGTCACTGGTTTCAGGCGATTCTATGCCGACGCTGCCAACAATTTGTCGGACGTTCCTCTCAGTCCACACAGGACTTTGAAGAAAGTCCGTGGTAGATATAGCTGCCACCACCGATATTACTAGGTGATATCGGTCACCCACTGTGAGGATTGTGTAAATGAACACTGACGCTGTCACTTAACTGAATTATCAGTTTATTAAGAATATATGTACACACTAAATACGCTATTTACAATTATATACAATTACAACTCGGATATAGGTGATCCGGTTCAACATTAAATTATATACAGTAACGGTTGGCTGTGTACTATTCCAATTACACTTTCCACCTCACACTCAATGCACGTTAGATTCAATTTATCGGAGATCAGCTTTGACTCTCGCAACACAAGTATACTCGGCCTGCACATCTCGGCCCAGCGCACTAAACACCAGGACGTCTGTGTCCTTTCCTCTCCAGAAACGCACTACTTACGTTGTACCACACAGAGCACCCTCCAGGTACGAAACAGAGGAACAGATTGACTAATCTTAGACAAGCCTTGCTCTTCCCAAATCACTGGGTCACACCAATGTCAACCCCCTTTGGAGCTCATTCATTGGACACATCCTCCATTCCTTTCTTGTTTAGTGACATGTTGCTCATCAGCTCGTCATCCGCATACCTCACTGACAGATGGAAATGCCTCTCAGCAATCTCCTTTCTCTAACACACCACCTGCATAGGATTATCAGGCAATTCCCCTTTCCACAAAGAAGGAATGTCACCTTGGAAATTCTGGTACACAGCCATACAATACGAAATATTGAAATAGAGAAATAGCGGAAATTCCATTCTTTAGCAGAGATGGCATCAGAACCTGACACTGATTAAAAATATTTATTGTTTTCAAACTTTTATAATTAGACACATATTTGTTTGGACACATTGTAAGTACTGTTATAACACAATGTAACTCAGTAAATTTCAATGTGTGGCCTCTTAATAGAACGGAAATGAGTATGCGGTTTCTTAGTTTTCGCCAAGCTCTCTTTAACATGTCTTTTGTAGCAATACACACAGAAGCTTGTATTCTAGTCTTCAGTTCTTCGACGTCAGTAATTGGTATGGCAGAGATTGTCCTTGATATAGCTCGAAAAGAATGATCCAGATGAGTAATTTCTGGAGATTGCGGAGGCCAGTGTGATGCTACATCTCGTTTTGTCAATTGATCCGGTAACGTTTCTTAAATAACTCTTTAATAATACTTGATAGTAATTCAAAGATAAATTCTTAATGAATTTATATAGTGACATTAATATACAGGATGAACCATAAATATAGACCTAATTATAAATATTTATTGTGTTCAAACAATTATAATTAGTCACATATTTGTTTGGATACATTGTAAGTACTGTTATTAGACAACATACCTCAGTAAATTTCCACTGGAAGAGATAAAGAAATCATTGATTGAGAAACTTATTATTCATCTTTACACTTTATCTTGTACTCTGAGTAATGTAAAAAACATTTTCTCAGCTGCGGTGAACTCAATGACTCAAAACACATTTCATCAGGCATAAAATTAATTCACATACCGCTCATTTGTTCTCCCTTTAACTGGAAGAGACAAAGAAATCATTGATAGAAAACTTATTTTTTTACAGTATAGCAACAACTTAGAATCATTTAACAGACTTTTCTCTGCTACAGGATATTCAGTGACGCAAAAATTCTTGTAAAATTAATTTATCTACCGCATAGTTGTTCTTGCTTTAATTGGAAGATACAAAATAAATCGCCAATTAAAAACAATACACCTTTAAAAAAGTCTGTTGATTTTTTCATTGTTATATTAGCAAATATTGACAACAATTAAGGGTTTCTTGATTAGAGATACTCATATCTAAAGATGGAAATTTCTTAAATACAGTTGATTATTTTTGTATTAAATCTTAATCAGATAGTAATACTGTATTTATATGTATGCAACTACATAAAAATTAAAGACTTAGTTTCCAACGTTATATTTCGTATATCAGTGGAAACGTTAAAAAAAACAGCATTTATATTTAGAAATTGTAAGAATACATTAAATAGCTTTAGATGCTGACACACGGCAGCGCCATTTGTTTTAGAAAAGAGAGACTGCTAAGCGAATTTCAGACATGACTCATAGGGGCTATGCAAAATTATTTTAGTAGTTTTAAATGTTTGCTTATTTTTCTACTTTAAAAATTGCCAGTTTATATTAAAGCACTGTGTGCATTAGATGAAGGGGTGACTGATAAGACTACCAACTCATCGACGTGAGGACTGAAATTCCAGGATCAGAGATATTCGATTAACATAATAATATGCAACTTGTCTGTCAAGCCCTATCTTGATGCAAGACTCCTTGTACACCCATTTTAATATTGATCGTTATATTTGTTATTATGTTTCCCTCCATACAAATATATGAAAATCTAGAGGATTGCGAGCAGAAAAATGCAGTGATAAACGTACCACAGTTAAATCTGATTTACAGAACTTTCTAGATCCGGCAGACCAATTGTATTTTAATATGTGAATTAAGTTTTGAGTAAACCTTGATCTTTTGCCGTCAATTGATGAGATAATGGTTTGTATAGCCTCCCGATCAATAATAATAATAATAATAGTAAAGAAATTTACATCATTCATATACACTATGCCAGAAAAATCAAGCATATTAAATGTCTTCTGATTTTTCATAACTTTTTTTGGATATTCTAATAACTTTTATAGAAATTATATTAAAAGAATATTAGAAATACCATCGACGAAACAATAGAAAAGGTCATTTTTCTTACGAAGATTAATTAAACTATAAAATAATATCTGGAAAATTGAAATAATTAAATCAGTAAACAAACATTTTTACAAACAATTTTGATTTAATAAATATCCTTATTTTAGAAATAACATGTCAGACCATTTTAAGCTGAAAATCAATTGAGCTAGCTACTGACACTAAACGGATTATAACGTTCCGAAAAATTATATTTTGGTATCAAATGACATTTCCGAAATCCGCGCGAAAAAAAGATTCCCCTATTGATAACATTTCAAGGTTAAATGGAATTAAATTGGTTAACCAGAAATTTATCTTTTTATAAAGCGAAGGAGCTTTCAAGGAATTTTCCAGGAAAAGAGGCGATGTTTACAATTTTCTCAAGTATTAAGTGTAAACTATACTTCGCTTATTATCGCTTATTTATTTTTAAATTAAGCCTCTAAACATGAAATTTTCTTCGTGTGTAAGAGTTATTATTTCATAATAATTATGGAAAGTTGAGAATTGATAAACTGTAGTATAATTATTGTGCATCAAGTTGTATAATATCACATTCTGTATAATGAACTAAAAGGTATTAATAAAAATTGTTAGTTTTTAGATTAAATAATAATAGTATGCTAAATCAAAAAATCTTACAATAAATAGTTTAGGTTTTTTTTTAAAGTTAAAATAATTGTTCGAGAAATTTGCATACATTATCATAGATTAAATACATTTTTTTGCGTAAGTGTCCATTAAAGTTTTGAAATAAAATTATACTTGCAACTGAAAATAACTGAATTTTTTTATTTATATATTTAAAAGAAAGGGTTGCTTTTTTAGTAATCTGGCCTGGTTTCTGCTTAACTGATATTGATATATACAATACAGGGGTGCAAAATGAAAGGAATAATCGTGTAATTGCTTAAATAAAAAATATAATTGTATTAATCCTGGTATAAACCATATAAATTTATTTATCATATTAAATACTCAATATAAACATAAAGAAAACATTCTAATACAATTGTTATAAGCATAATATAATACGTTGCATTTTTACTAGATATACAGGGTGATTCTGAATTCATCATCAATATTTGGTGGGCAGGTAGGGAATAGGAAAAGAACACTATTTCACAAAGGAAAGCATAGGCACAAACGAACGCATGACGGTGTAGAGGGCGCTTTGTGTCCGCATCTCCCATGAACGCGCATAGCTGTCTGCCGTGTGAAGCCAGTCGTCATTCGACAAGGTGACTTCGCAGAAGTAACATGAACCGGTATACGTTTCAAGAACTTGCAGATATACATCTAACTTACGGTGCCGCAGGAGAAAACTGTCTTAGAGCTAGGCAAATGTATGCAGAGCGCTACCCCAACCGGCGCGTGCCACAGCATCAAATGTTTTCACGTGTTCATCGACAACTGTGCGAAACTGGATCATTTGCTGGTATTAATGTTGATCGAGGCAGCCGCCGATCAACACGGACAGTTTCAGTCGAGGAAGATGTCCTACAGTCTATCGAAGAACAGCCAAGTTCTAGCACACGAGGTATTGCTCGCCAGTTTGGAGTTTCACAATCAACAGTGTGGCGGATACTAAACGAGGAACGTTTACATCCTTTTCATTTGCAAAGAGTGCAGTTACTGGAAGCAGAGGACTATCCCAAGCGTGTTACTTTTTGTCAGTGGTTCATGCAGAGAACAACCGTTGATCCCAATTTCTCAACGTATGTTCTTTTCACAGATGAAGCGTCCTTCACTCGTGAAGTTGTCTGCAACACACACAATTCGTATGTATGGGCTAATCAGAATCCACACGGTACGAGAGTTAGAGCTGCGCAACAACGCTTTACCGTCAATGTGTGGACTGGGATCGCCGGCGACTGTTTGTTGGGACCGTATTTACTACCATCCCGTTTAGATTGCGCAAACTACCTCATATTTCTTCAGACTGTGTTACCGGGTTTTATGAACGAGGTTCCTGCTGTTATTCTCCGGCGAATGTGTTTCCAGCATGACGGCGCTCCAGCACATTTCGCAAATGATGTGCGTTGTTACCTGACCAGAAAATTTGGAGCTCAATGGATTGGTCGCGGTGGACCAGTTTGTTGGCCACCACGATCACCGGATTTATCTCCAATAGACTTCTTTGTATGGGGTGCCATGAAAAACATGGTGTACGAGACCCCTGTTATCAGTGCTATGGACCTTGTAGCAGGCGTATCGGTTGCCGCCGCAAACATCCGGGAAACGCCAGGCATATTCCAGAAAGTTCGGTTGTCCATGCAACGTCGTTGTGAGGCATGTACTCTAGCAAATGGTCAGAATTTCGAGCACCTCTTGTAAGTCTGTACAAAAGATGCACAAATAAATGTTTTTCTCTTACCACTTTCTTGTTATGTTTTCTTTCCATCATTTAACCGGATTCGTATTGCCCTACTACATGACGTCTGCGCCCATGCTTTCCTATGTGAAATAGTGTTCTTTTCCTATTCCCTACCTCCCCACCAAATATTGATGATGAATTCAGAATCACCCTGTATACTGGGAGCAAAATAAGAACGAAACAGATTTTTCTAAATTACAGAAATATTACATGTAAGTTGGGGTTCTTTTGTGCAGTGGCGTACGAACTATGAAAAAATAGAGGGAGCCGGAGCATCAATTCTGTGCGAAAGGGGGGGGGGGTTAAGGGGCCGGTAGCCCCAAGCATGTAACTTTAAAGGGCGCCAAATTTACACTACCAAACCCATTTTTTCCTTGTCAGAAGAAAAAGTTGGGGAAAGGGGGTCACCAAATTGAGACTTTGCCACGGGCGCAGTTTTCTTTTCGCACACCCATGCGGACCATATTGTCAAAAACTAGTGGCGAGGATAATTTCATTCAATTCATTTCGGATGACTTCTTTTGTTGCACTTTTCATAAACAAGAGTATAAAATAGAAGCATATCAAAAGATCGCCGACTTTTTAATATAGTTTAAATAATTTGTATTCGATATACTTGATGACACTTAAT
Organism: Maratus speculifer; assembly: GCA_964019185.1. Classification (NCBI taxonomy): domain Eukaryota; kingdom Metazoa; phylum Arthropoda; class Arachnida; order Araneae; family Salticidae; genus Maratus; species Maratus speculifer. The sequence goes on from OZ025298.1 coordinate 119,528,031, forward strand.
TTACGGACAATCCCGTATACAATATTCAAATTTCAGGCTTTTCCTACTCCCATTTACCAAAAGTGAAAGTATTTTTCCTGTTGTTTTACTTACAAATCTCTTCCAAAACAGTTTTAAAGGCTTCCTCTTTATAAATATGCAATAGCATCAAGTGATTGGGTTTATGTTGACCCAGTGTTTGATGGCGGTATATCTGTTTGAAGAAGAGCATTGAAAGATCTCTCAGCTGTCACTAATGATACCGGAATAACCAATATAAATTCTGCCAAAAAGTAAACATAAGAAAATATTTTTTTTTTACTAATTACTGCGATGACACCATTTTAACTATGATCGATAACGGTTTTCTGTCAGTTTCGTTCGGGACTAGTGTTGATAGAAGTTGAAATGTCAACTTTGCAGAAAGGTTTGTCAAATCAAAATCATCAGCATGTATTCTAAGCTTTTGTTTCATATCTTCTGATCTGGTTTAAGCTCTATTTGTGAATATGGATTCGATCTTCATGAGAGAGTCAGAAGTTTTATGGTTAACACGTTCGCTGCTGCTCACGCGAAAGTGCGTGATATAGCGCCAACGTTAAGGTGCACCTCACGCGCCAACGCGGTATGTGGGGTGATGTCTAATAGCCAGTCACGCGCTGGCGCGGGAAAATCTTTCACTGATTCTTTGTAATAAAAAGTAAATCGGCTTCTGGGAAACCCCCACTTCTACAGTGCAGCATTATCTAGCATCACACCTTTACGTAAGCGGCAGCGAACGTGTTAAGTTCTTTTACTAATTCATTGGTAGTAAGGTTCAGTGCTTCGCTGAAAATTCTCAATTTTTCTTATTGTTCGAATTGTGTTGGAGCGGAGGGATGGCTTGTCTGTACATATCTTATTAAAACTATCTTTAATTTGGAGATTTTTATTTTTATTTATTTTTTTTTTCTGGGGGAGCTGAGACTGTCTGAAATATCCCAGGGGGAGCCAAAGCTCCCCCCAGCTCCTCCGGTTCCTACGCCTATGCTTTTGTGCTTTATAATTTCATTGCAACATTGCAGCATAGTGTTTACATAGTTTTAATTTTGTTGAGGTGGAAACATGTCATATCTTCAAACTTTAAGATTTTTACTTACCCATCATACGTAGTATAGTCTTGCAATCGTTTTGAAAATCGAAAAATTTTTTTGACGGATTTACACGTTTCAGATACTGGACATTCTGAAAAACATATTTTTAGAAAAAAAAAATTTGCCGTCCGTCCGTCTGTGTGTCTGTCTGTCTGTAACCGCTCTATCTCCCGAACAAATTGAGATAGAGACTTTAAATTTTGTATGTACTTACAAGGAAGGTCTCCCTACGGGCATACTCAGAAAAATCTGAAAAAATTACAGAATGTTCTTCTCATATAGTTATAAGAGTCTATTTTTATAGTCTCATATAAAAAATTTTCGGCGGAACCTCCTTATAACGTCCGTAAAAAAAAAATAAAAATTTCGTTTATTTGGCGATTTATCTCCGGTTGGCGAAAAAACGAAATTTTTGAAAAATACGCTTTCACGCTTCGAATACTTTTTAAAGAAAAAACTTTCTATGTTCAATTTATTTAAATAAGCTTAGTTTAAGTAATTTTAGTCTTACATTTTTACTTTAAGTGTAATTTTGTCATATACGTTTATATGTACTTATAACAAAATGAAATTAATATATTTTATCATTTAAAACACAATTTAAATTGATTAAAATTGTTCCAAATTGAAAAATACACTGTTAAAAATCTGCTGCATTTTGTTGCAACGCACTCCCTTGCTAGTATAGAAAACGGTTACTTGGCCGTGAAATGGAGTTTTTCATTGGTTGGAATAGTGATATTATATACAAGCGGTGGAGCGCGTTGCAACAGAATGCAGCAGACTTTTAACAGTGTATGACACGATCAATTCACCGTGCTATGGAGCATTCTCATTGGTCAGAAGAGAGAGATTCTATAAAAGTAGTGGAGTGACGTTGCAGTAAATGCTGCAGATTTTTAACAGTGAAGTCAATTAAAATCAATTTTCAGATTCGTTAAAATCGTCTGCTTTTGGCGAGGAAATGCACTGCTCGCCAAATCCCGCGTCGCTTTCAGCTTTTCACGCCAATTATTCCAAACTATTTTATTTTTTTACAAATCTAATAATGTAATTCCGCCGCTAATTTTCACTGATCCTTTATTACCTACATGAGTAGTTTAATTCGTGTTTTTTTCAAAAAATTCTGAGTATGCCCCCAATGGAGACCTTCCTTGTTAGTATTTAAGAATGGGATGAAGCCTATTTAATATCAGTAACCTTGATTATTCGGAACTATTTTTTCCAGAATCTCAAAAAATTCGTTCTGATGAAAGGTACATAAAATTTTTCGAAATTTTTTGTTTTAAGGATTGGACGCAAAAGGCAATAAAATAACACAGATTTTGCATAAAAAGCGAAGTCGATCGGTTTATTAGTTGTCGAGATATGAGTAATCCTGTTTTCCGAATTCTTCGATTTTTCATGACCCTGTATTTCCTTCAAATTTCAATTCACAGGTATATTTTAGTTGGAAATGAGACGCTTAATCCAACACAGTAAATTTTTAGTTAATATGATTATTATTTTTTGAGTTATAAGGATGTTTCTTTTACGCAATCTGGTACTACTCGAGTATTTTGGCGTTTTATATAATTAGTCAAAATTGGCTCATCAGCAATTCATTAATGGAGCATTATTGTATGTTAAAATTATTTATTTATGCGTTTAAATTTTATTTTGGAGTTGCCATAGATAGTTTACACGCATTTTATTTTCATATTTTATATTATGATGGATAAGTATTACTGTGGCCCCCCCAACGACTAGTTAATTAATATTTCGAGTTATACTGCACGATTTGGCCATACTTCATTATATATTGTGCCCTATAACATTCCAAACATTGTACATGGGATTTAGATTTGTCCCACTGACCAATCAAGTATCAGAATCTTCTTTATCTTCAAACCACATTTTTGAGTCTTTTTCTGGATGATTTTAGGCACTATTTTGGAGAAAATTTCGTAAAAGTTGGTACTTTTTTTACTCAAGTTCAACAAATGGCATTCTAACATGCGAATAGAGGTATGTTAAATTTTTTAATCCATCTACAAAAGCAATTATAAGCTTACCAGCATATATTCAAAGCAGGTTTACCGTAAAGTCTATACGCTGCTATTTTACGTACAAAGTAAAAGCGCTGTCTTAAATCGATTTTTATTAGAGTGCAATTTGTGAATGATCCTTATCTGCCATTGAAATTATGTCATGATCTCGCCACCCAGAGTCAAGGAAAAGTGGTATAAGTTCCAAATTTTGGAGAATTTCGGTTTTTAATTTCATGGTGGGATTTCCAGATATCGAGATTTTTTTTAAATTTAGAAATGGGTATGGAAAAATTTCGTAATTGGAAATTTTGTCCTATGGGGACCGTATAAAAATTTAATATTCGTATTTTTTCAAATAGAACCCCTATGTAGTTGCAACATATCTGAACAAATTTTGCACTTTTCAAGGAAATTTTGCAATTGTAAGTATGTGCCTAGGGGCAAAATTTAAGGAAAAAGCCTATTCTTTCAATAATTATGACTCAAGCTGTACATACATTTAACGTAGGCACTTTATTTGCAGATGCTCCCACTCATGCTATTTTTAAAAATACCTCTCTTATATAATTTTATTTTTGTTTTAAAACTTCTTTAATGGGATTTTTTCTCATCATTGGAAATCTACACATCGTTGGCATCGTTAGCGTTAGTTCTATTAATCATTGTTAAAAGATTTTTTTGTGAAATTACAGAAAATCTACGGGTAACCCATTAGCTTATGTCTAACGTAAAATTACAGTGTTTAGAAAAACCGGGATTCTGTAAAATTACAGAGACGTTTATTGGTAAATTTGAATAGACTTTGTAAATTAACATCGTTAAAAATACACGTGCCTCTGTAAATTTACTTTTAATGATAATAATTCAATATAGTTTTTAAAATTAGTGAATTAATATTCAGTGAGCTCAAAGAACATAAATTTTCCCAATAACTTTGAACTACTGTATCATTTGTCGCGAATTCGATTAATATTTTAATTACTTTGGTGTCCATACTCTCATAGTGACTCCATGGTCATAGCTTTATTTTCACAGACAATCACGAGAAATGAAAAAATAGTAGTAGAATTATTCTGGAATAAAGTGTGTGTTAAGTTTTTATCTGAAATGTTTTGAAGCTTCGTTTTTGTAAGATATTTACGTTATTTTCACACGTTTAATTATAAAACGACGATGTCTATATTTTCGGGTAGATTTTATAGCATCGAGATCGCAATGTTTGTGATATCATTAATATTTCACGCAGCTCGTTTTAGGTTTTCCTGTGGTTCGAAGCAGAGACCTCTTGACAATGGAAGAGCACCTTACTGGCAGAACTACAGGTGTTATTGCTATCGTGTACAAAGAATGTCTTTTCTGATATGTGAGATAAAATCCCCACTATGTCTGATGCGATGATTTTGCCCTTTCTAAATTATTCTAAGTTAACAAAAAACAATCTTTAAACTAAGTTTTATTCTTTAATATTTTTAATAAAATTGAAAATGTATTCTAAAAGTGTATATTTCGTATTACAAAATTTAAGTAAGATAAGAATATCTTTAAATTAAAACTTGGAAATATCTATAGTGAATCAGGTATAAGATAAGGAAAATGTGTGTAAAATGATGAGAGAGAAACGCAATCGAATCCAACCGAGAACTAGTGCAAATTTACTGACAATTTCCCTTTTTTCTGTTTTTTACAGAAACTATTAACTGTATTGAACACAGAAGTGAGACAATGGGAATGTGTAACACTACGGATGCCATTTTTATGTTGCAACTAAAAATAACTTTTTCAAAGATGTTGAACGGACAGCGAATAAAACGCGTTTTTACTTTTTCGTCTAAAGGTATTTGGTTATTCCTTACATTACAATATATTTTTTTTATTCCACTGATACTGAAATTGATGCCTACTGGCAAACTTGTCATCAAGTTTAGGGCTATTAGTATTTGATATGATATATTTTCCGATAACAATTAAAGTGTCGCCCCTAAAAAATGTCCCATTATATAGACAAGCCGCACAACGAAGCATGTGTATCATTGTATGGTTAAATACTGATAATATATGTACTGCAATTTTTTTAACTTCTGAATATATCACATTTTCAATTTTTCCATCATTGTATAGTGAAAATGTAATCCTAAAAACCGCTATCATTTCGCCGAAACACAGGGCCTTTACCAGCGAATCATGCCAAGTAGGGGGGGGGGGGACTCTGAAAGCTTTCTGGGGGGCTAACATTTTTTAACAATCTATCTCTTAACAAACTAAATTCAACAAAAACTGATAAAGCGGACCTGCCTATAGAGGAACTCGTCCAAAGTATAACATCTCTATAATGGAACTTTTCTATAAGAAAATACTTAAATGCAAAATTCTTCATGATCATCGGAAAAAGAATATATATTTTTTTTTTTTTACCAAAAGTAAAACCGCCTTCAAAAACTATTGCAAAGTCAAAAATTTTTTTTTTACATAACAGTCAGTAAGAAACTAAATTAAGAGTATTGTATATAGCTTCCAACTTACACGGATTTTTCCCATCGCTAAAACTAAATGGAAAATTTTATCTTGTTACAGCGTTGGAAATCGTTAAATTTCGGCGATTGCTTTGGGTGAAATTTTCTATTAAATTTTAGCGGTAGGAAAAATCCACATGCAAGTTGGCAGTTATGATTGTATTTATCATGCGTATTATTACACTTATTTTAATGTACATTAATTTGACTTTTTGGCAAGTCTTTGCAAGACTTTGCAAGACTTTGAGTCTTTGCAAGTCTAGCTAAGCTTCATATAACCATTTAATAGATACATATCGAAATACCGACGAGATTTTTTACGATTTAATATTTAGATTAAAAATTTTATTTTATCATTTTTTAACATTTTATCTCATATTACAAAATGTGTATTTTCAAGTAAAATTAGCAGCTATAATTATGGTTAATGTGAAATTAATGCATTAATATAAGCTATTATGGAAAATAAAAAAGCAACAAAACACATAGATTTCAAAATATCGGATTGTGTCAGAGTTGATAGATTGAAAATTGAATTTGTTTTTTCAATGATTTTAGCTGGATATTGTAACGATTTGTAATGGTGTAAAATTATCGTTGATTTTGACTTGACTGGCGTCAACTCTAAAAAATTAAATTAATGTACATAAATATAATAATACGCACGGTAAATACAATGTTATCTTAATTTTATTTCTTACTAACTATAGTGTAAAAAAAATATTTTTTAATTTACTTTTTGATTAAAAGTTAACGGTTTTTGCAGGATTGTCTTGGAGGAAATTACAGACTTAAAGAAACTCAACTTCATATTCTTATTTTAATTTCATACGTTTAATATTTTTAACTAAGAACAAGCCATAATTTATTTAATTTTATTAACATTTTAGTTTTTTGCTGAATTATTAGATCTTTTTACAGTCACGATTGTTCGAAATGCTATTTAGTGATGATATTGTTTCTCTTTAAAACTAATTTTACCTCACCTAATTTTATTAATAATATGATTTATCAAACCAACTATTTAATAATTCACAATAATATTTAAATTTAAAATTCTGCATATAATTTTATCATTTCAAACATGAACCATTTTTTTAAAGTATATTAATTTCATATTTTTAAAACACATCTGGATTTAATGATTTTTTTTTTTTTTTATAGATTGTGATTTTAATTTTTTATTCTTCAATAGTTTCTTTTTCTGCATGCTTTTTACACATGCTTCCTAAAATTGGCCCAATGTCATAAAAAAATAAACACAAAAAAGCACATGTAAACCCAATTTTAAAACAAAAGAACATTTTTAATTAAATATAAGAATTATGTGTGTTTAATATTAGCGTTTTCCTGTTTCAATTGATCTTAAAAAATATTTTTCTTTCAGTCAATAACGAGAATTTTCATGATGCATTCAAGATGTGGTTTTCTTTCCATTTGCCGAAAAATTTCAACTTATCACATTCAGACGTCTAACAATGCAATACAATTTCCCATTTTCTTATAAATGACATTTATCATGAGTTATATTCATTTGGCTTTTCGACGACTATTGTCCTTAAATACCACGAAAATCAATTTACAACGTCAAATCTGCCATCAGTTTTTGACAGATTATTTTTCTATTATAGAAAAACATAAAATGCTGTTTCATTTCTTATAGTATGAATACCAGCAAATATCTCTATAAATAAAATTGTTTCACGAATATGTCAAAAAGTAGCTGGTTTAGATGGGAAAACAACTTTATCAAACACAATTACACAGTTCAGTTACATTCTTTGAAACTGAATATCCATATCTGCAAATTTTATGCCTTTATTATTAATAATTCTTCTGCAAATGTGTAAAATCTAGCGGATTCACACTTGGAAATAAATTTGGCGCGACTGAGTTTTAACCCCCTTCTTGGCGCCTTTCCAAAATATCGCCACGTTGGCGTGCTTTTGCGTTTTGTCTCCCGGAGCGGGATTTAAGTCCAGGAGACACTACGCAATACAAAGCTTTTAGAAGAAAAAACTTCTTTCTCAGGGGGGCTCCGCCCCCCCCCCTGAACCTCCTGGCTATAAATTTCCTTAAAACATGTATAACATCAAAACATGCAAAACAATTCCTTTCAAGAAACAAAGAAATTGTACACATACCTTCTTTTAAAAACAAAACCTGCCTTTTTTAAAATAAAAAAAGAAATTAATAACAGATTTTCTAAAGAAATATACTTAGCTTTGAAGTCAAATAATGTTTTTCTTTTATATTTAATATGAAACTAAATAACATTAAGATTCAAAACATCTAAAATACCAAATCAAGGCCTAAAACACTTACTTTTAACTACGAAGCACGGTCTCTATATTAAAAAAACAATAGAAATGTAGAAAATACTTCCTTCTAAATACAAAAAAAGGTTTCTAATTAAAAAAAATCACTCGTATATTCCCCTCAAAAAGTTTACTCACTCGATGTTACTCTTCGAAATCCAACGGCCTCTAATGAGACACGAGAAATTTAATTAATTTGAAGGCGCGAGACTTCAAACTTTTAAATGTTTCTCCTCTCTGGACCAATAAGGAAACTAGAAAAGAAAGAACGAACGGAGCATGCGCAAGCCAAGGAGCGAAATCTCTCCGAATCTAACGAGGATTGTCAAGAAGAGCAGCACCTAAATGAAAAAGAAAGCAAGGCATGGCACAGTCATCGCGCGTCAAAAAAAGTCGCCAAGAAGTGGGTTAAAACTCAGTTTACTCATAAATTTAATGTAACATATACACAGTAATTGTGGATATTTTTGTTAACAAATTTAACCTTATTCATGCTTTATTGCTTAACTTTTTATTATTTTATAATAAATTAAAAAATGTTTCTATTGAACACACGAAAGAAATTAGATGAAAATTCAAAAACCAAACACTTTTTTTTTCTTCTCTTACTTTCCTAATATATCCTGCCGACGCCCATAACATGAAACAATTACTGTCATTTAAGCAATTAATTTTCTTATTCTACGCGGCATTTTTTCTTTCTAATTTTCTTTACCAAACTTCTAGTTTCCAACTGATATTTCTTCATTAGCCAAATCTACTGTCAGATACATATTGTCAACAAGCAAGCAATTAAAATTTAGAAACACTCGTTTTTAATGACTATTTATTAGTCTAGCCGTTTGACCATAACTTGATTAATTATCGGTCAACTTGAGCAGCATGTGTTCGTTTCCATTCATCCTGTGTAATATCTAAGATCATTGCTTTGAACATATAATGCTATACTAACACATGTGGTGGCTAGTTAGTACATCTGGACTTTTTTTTCAGGAGAAAGAAATGTCCTTTTAGTGTGTGTTTCGAGAATTGTATTGTACTGCTAGCAAGATAACACAAAATATCTAATCTAATAGGATACCGAATGCAAAATTTTTGGCATATTCCATTGCATTCAAGGCAGTTAAAAAATCTAAAATCTTATGAGCATTTTTTTTTTCTTTTTTTTTTCTTTTTTTTTTTTTTTTTGGAGGAGTAGGAGGAAAGTTAAATATGCATTTTGTTGAAATAAAAGTTTGGAATTTCAGAAAATCGTTACAAGGAGCAGCTCTAAAGGATGCAAAGGGGGGGGGGCTTTGTCCTCCCCTTACCCTCATCTGTTTACGGACCTGCTAAAATATAACCACGTGCTTCCATGAAAAAGAAGAAAATGTTTAGTAATACAGTTTTTAGTTCATAAAGTAGTGACATTCTACTTTAGGATGCTTAAACATAAGCAAATCACTTCCATTTAGAAAAAAAAATGCACGGGTGATGTTAAAGAATTTTGATCCTCTTCCACGTGCTTTTATTGTTTGGGACGAATGAAGGCATTTATAGCTAAGCTATAAACTTATTCATAAAAAAATAATTTTTTCGACATGCTGGATCTCCATTATTCCTCTTTACTCTACGAAAAAATAAACAGAGTAAAGAAACAGAATGGAAATGAAATATTGTGGCTGGGGATGATGCCAAAAATGTAACCCAAAAATCCGCCGTCTTCGCCCAAACACTAAGACGTGCTTTTGCAAAAAAAAAGAAAACTCTTTTAATAATGTTGTTTTTAATTCCTAATAAAATAATTAAAGAACGTTAAGTATTTAAACAAGTTCTTATTAAAATTGTACTTTAGATTTCTTAAATATATGCAAATCATTGTGATTTAAAAGAAAAAAATGCACAAGTCTTGTCAAAGAATTCTTTCCCTGTACCACGTCTTTGTTTTGTTTGGGCCGATGAGTTTATTTAAATTTGAACTATAACGGGTATCATAGTGCAAACCATTTGTATAGCATATTTCAACTCCGTCTACATATATATCTTCCATGGGAAAACATTAAATGTGCTATTAAACAAGGGGTCAAAGTGTTACAATGTTATACAATAGCTCCAAGGGATTCGCTCGGGAAGAAAGAAACTATTTTGAGTCGAGTGTCCTTGACGCCAGAAACGAAGCGACTTACCAGTAACAGCCAATGAAATGCTTGTATATTCGGATGCTGGAACAGCCTCTACCGGACGAGCCAATCAAATGTTTAGAAAATGGAAAATGGCAGGCGATTTTTGTCGCTTGCAATTTTTATGTGTAATAGCATTTTAAGAATGTTACTATATCTTTTTATTACCATTTTCTCAAGAAAACTGAAAAACAAATTGTAAGTAAAATAGGTGCTATGCCAAGGATATCGTCTGCGAAAAAAAACGAATTTTATAGCATATAATGTGAAATTTTTCTCTGCGTTTACTTAATGAATATCAAAAAGGTGAAATAATGCAATTTCATCAATCTGTGTGTAATAACATTTTGCGAATTTCGATTTAAAAAAAAAGAATTATTTCTCATAAAATATTGGAGCTATTACAAACTATATTTAATTTTCAGAATTTATATTCGTGTTACAAACAAATGTAGACTTATGAAAAATTAGGTACCCGATATTATTTTTCGAGTTTTCTGAATGTCAAATTTGTGTAGGGTAACACCCCCAGTAATTGGCATGCACCAGTGATTGGCACATTTTACAAACATGTCCTAAAAAAAGATTTATATCCAGTCTTTTAAAAATTCAAGACCATATATCAGTTATATGCTCATTTACGTTAAAGATTATAACTTTGATTTATTTTACAAGATGACAATAGAGCCTAAGAAAGAGAAACAAGTATGGCTTGTATCAAATTAGCCATTTTGTTGCAAATTCTTGTTCTTTGGCTTAAGGAAGGCATGCTTTTCAATTCATTATTATCTGATTTATAATATATTTTAAATTTTAATTGACAACATTTTTGTTTAGTTAAAAAGGGTTACTTTAATTGTGTAAAAGTATTTTCGACACAAATATTTGGATTTCTGAATTAATGGTAGTTGCCAATTAATGGTGCTTCAATTTTGCTACTTCCTAGTAATTGGCACCTATTCCAATTACAAGGAATTCGCAAGGAATTTGAGATTAAACCATTTATTTTGGAAGTACTTTTAAAATTATAGACTAATTTTGTTTAGCATTTGTTTTTATTTGAAAATATGAAATATTATCAATAATTGGAAACCATTAAAGCTTCATATGACAATTACTGGGGACAGCATGACAATTACTGGGTATTAAAATAAGTATATTGCATTGTTTTAAAGTGTTCACATTTCAGACTAATATGCTGATTTCTTACTCTCAAAAACCTAAAATATGGCATCGTCATCTACAGTAAATTCATTTAAAGCGATTAAACCCAATGTAAAATGTAAAGTTTTTTTAAAAATATAAACTTGTGCCAATTACAGGATCACAAGGTGTCATACATTGGTGCTCTAGGTGCCAATTACTGGTGATTTCAGCAACTTTTTATAAATATATTTTTATAAAAATACTTTTTAATTTTATTTTGCTTTTAGTGGGCAAAATAGATGCATAGATATGCATTCTTTGATTTAAAAATATTTCCAAGTAAATATCTTATTTCTTTGTAATGAAAATTGAAGTAAGTTTAAAGACAAATTCTTAAAGTGCCAATTACTGGGGATGTCACCCTATTATTCAGTGATATTGAATTCATATGCAAATACATATTTACCTATAAATCTTGTTCTAAATATTTGCCAGTAATCTTGTTATAAATATCTTGCCTATAAATGTTGCATTAATTTAGTTCTGTTCTGTATTGCTTAACATTTTAAATAACGTTTCATATTTAATAAATGTACCTTAAATTAACATTCAAAAGGGGATTGGCCTTTGACAATTGTAAATATGACTAGCGACAAAGAAATCCGAAAGAAAAACCGATTGAAAAGATCCATTATTCAATTTGAAAGGGAACGTTACCAAATATATTAGTTACAGCAGAAATAGCTTAATTTATGGCGACATATTTCAGTCGCCAAATATGGCGATATATCACTAAATGGCGCAAATTTGGCGACAATTTGACACTGGAATAGATAAATAGATAGTTTCATGCTTATGATTAGGAAAATGGTTTTACAACAATGAAAGTTAATTTGCGAGAAATCTATACATATAATAAAACAGTAGGACCCGGTGTGTCTGTACATTGAAGATAATTGACAAAAATGGAGTCAGGGCGATAAAAGAAAACCAATGAAACACAAAAAAAAAAAATTTGAATTTTTTGTCTGTCTGTCTGTCTGTTTGTTCGAGGTTATCTTCGTAACTACTGAATGGATTTTTATGCGGTTTTCACTAATGAAGAATGCACACTCCCGGGCAGTGTATAGGCTTTGTTTCATCAAAATCGGACAACAGACAAAAAAGTAACAAAAAGAAACAAAAGAAACTATTAGGTGCGCTGCTCACGTTTTTTAGTACATAACGTTTTTTAGTACATATAAAATCCAATAGATGTCACTGTGCGATTTTAAAACGCGCTATCGTTATGTTTTCGCCAGTCTACTTAAGTATGAGAAAGTTTCAAGCTGGCTGTCGTTCCATGTGGTTTAGTCGGTAGAACGTCAGTGCGCCATACTGATGGCCCGGGTTCGATTCCCAGCATGGAATTTTTTTTCACTATGTTGGCATTAACGCCTATAAGCAATTAAAAGAATTTGAAATATTGTATTCAAGGCGAATTTTCTCTCTGGGAAAATTTCCTTGCATTAATATGTCAGTGTAATTTTTTTTTCGATTTAATTTTTTTTTTCGAAACTTTGTTTTTCTTAAAAAATTACAGTAAATATTTGATATTTCCCAACGTTTTTTGAATGATCGACTTGCTTTTTTTTTTTTTTAATGTATGTCTGAACCTTATCTAACTACTTCTTCAAGATTTCTTTAGATAAACCGACCAGCGTAGCGGGCGAAGGCCGCTATCTATACATATAATAAAACAGTAGGACCCGGTGTGTCTGTACATTGAAGATAATTGACAAAAATGGAGTCAGGGCGATAAAAGAAAACCAATGAAACACAAAAAAAAAATTTTTTGAATTTTTTGTCTGTCTGTCTGTCTGTCTGTCTGTCTGTCTGTTTGTTCGAGGTTATCTTCGTAACTACTGAATGGATTTTTATGCGGTTTTCACTAATGAAGAATGCACACTCCCGGGCAGTGTATAGGCTTTGTTTCATCAAAATCGGACAACAGACAAAAAAGTAACAAAAAGAAACAAAAGAAACTATTAGGTGCGCTGCTCACGTTTTTTAGTACATAACGTTTTTTAGTACATATAAAATCCAATAGATGTCACTGTGCGATTTTAAAACGCGCTATCGTTATGTTTTCGCCAGTCTACTTAAGTATGAGAAAGTTTCAAGCTGGCTGTCGTTCCATGTGGTTTAGTCGGTAGAACGTCAGTGCGCCATACTGATGGCCCGGGTTCGATTCCCAGCATGGAATTTTTTTTCACTATGTTGGCATTAACGCCTATAAGCAATTAAAAGAATTTGAAATATTGTATTCAAGGCGAATTTTCTCTCTGGGAAAATTTCCTTGCATTAATATGTCAGTGTAATTTTTTTTTCGATTTAATTTTTTTTTTCGAAACTTTGTTTTTCTTAAAAAATTACAGTAAATATTTGATATTTCCCAACGTTTTTTGAATGATCGACTTGCTTTTTTTTTTTTTTTAATGTATGTCTGAAACTTATCTAACTACTTCTTCAAGATTTCTTTAGATAAACCGACCAGCGTAGCGGGCGAAGGCCGCTAGTCATTAATATTAATGGATTTGCCTAATTACTAAAAAAGTACGGAACGAATTTCGGGGAAACGGAACCGGTAGCAATTCGAGAGCAACTTCTTTCAATTCAAGCAAAAACCAAATTGAGTAGTTGGATAGTTTAGGAGTAATTGGTGAACGTATAAAATAAATAAATATATATATATATACAAACCTCCTCCTCCTTTTTTGAAGTAAGTCAAAAATACATGTAAATGTATATATACTACTTAAAAGGTGCATAAAATCATATAAAAACACTTAAAATACATTCAAAGTCCTTTTTAAAAAGTTCAGAACGTTTTTGACCATCGCTTACGTGGTCCTTATCAGTGAGAAAACTCTCAAGACAGTTGTTGCTGCTTTGCGTTCACAGGCTCTATCCGGAGCAGTCTACTTTATTCCAAGGATGGGGGGGGGGCAGAATATAAGGTAAGAAATGGAAAAAAATTAGTGAAAATATTTCCAAAAGTACAGATTTAACTTTCATGTATAAAATTTCTCCAGATTGCGTGAATATCGTAGGAAATGCATTATTATTCAAGGAGAGGGGGGGCACGTTTGTACAGGGGGCATCATTGAACACTCTGACTATTTTCTTCAAATAAATTATTTTTTAAAAAATCTATATAGCAGTGCGTTACTATTGCTTCATTGCAATAAGTATAGAAAACTGCACCATTTTGTATGAACAACATTGTCTAAACAAGGTATGAATATTTCTCCTTCTTAAATCTAAACTGATGAAAATTATGTTGTAAGGTTTTTTTGACAATTAGGTATCCCTAAAATTTTAATTTATCGTTCAGTACTTAAATAAAGATGTTAGCTTTAGTTTATAAGCTTTGTTTTATTCAAATTCTTCAGCCGAATTGAGTAAACAGTTGCAATGTTGAAGTCCATGTGATGGGGCATCATTGAAGATTTAAAACTATGAAGTGAAGAGTTGTGTATGTATCTAAATATCATTATTTTTGGATTTTTTAAATGTGAAAACAGGTTAACTAAGAATATAAAAGAACATGGATTTTTACTGTTAACAATCCTCTCTTGCTTCACAAGTAGATGACAACATCTGGATGTACCAGTAATGTGAAAAGTTTCAAATCTGAATTGATGATGGCATTCATTCATTGCATAATTTCAAATTCCAAATGCAAAAGAATGATTCATGTTTTAGCAGGTGGTTCTAAAAAGCTTATACTTTTTCATTTACTCTTTATCAAACTTTATTCTTGGTTTTCGTAAAGATTAGAACCTAATTTTATGCCAGTTTTCGTCATAAAAAGAGTGAGTGAAAGATTTTAATTTTCCAGAAGCATCTGATATCACATTATTGTATTTCAAGAATATTTTTAAAATGTTTTCACAACCAAACATAACTAGAAGGACCCTCTGTGTTGTTTCAACAATGTGTTTTGACATCAACTTTGGTGGATTTAAGTTTGGTTAAAAACTACAAAAGATAAAATTTTTAATAAAATGTAGCAATTTTATTTATATTGCTTTATATTTATGAAGCATGTGCAGCTTTTTATAAAAACTCTCAATTGTTTCATATTTGTTCATATGCTCAAAAGTGCTCCTCACTTGTACAAATGCACCCCTTTATGGAGCAGGTTTGAAAAGAAATCTTTCAGCTTTTTAAATCCTCCCAACACATTTAATTTAATTGGAAAACTTTAATTTCTGGCTCATATGATGAAGAAATATATAGTTATTTTTAATGTAATGTATCATAGTTTTTATTATGTAATAAAGACCACTTTATTCCAGGGGGCGGAGTATTAGGTGAGAAATAGAAAAAAAAACTATTGAAAATGTTTTCAAAAACATAGGTTTAACTATCATGTATAAAATTTCTCCGGATCGCGTGAATATCGTAGTAAAGTGCATCAGTACATACTATTTCTTTATTGGATATTATTTCGATGGATTCCCTTATGACAGCTTCAAAGTGACTAGTTCTATGAAAAATTATTTTAGAACTATTGAAATACATTTCTTTAGGCTGAGTTTGTGCTAATCTTGCAAGTGCGGTTTGTGGTCTACACAATCTTAAATTTGCATCATGTTCTTTCTATCTCTTTTGAAGTTTCTTTAATGTCATACCTTTGTACATAAAATTTTTATTATCTGTCTGAAAAGAATACTGTATACTTCTGATCTATTGATGTTTTGAATTGGGTCAATCTTTATATTCAACAAAACTCTTAATTTGGGGGGGGGGCTGCTATTAATGTAATATCAAACTTAACTAGTGCATGTCTTATGCTTTCAAAAAACTTCGGAATTTCATAAAAATTTTAAACTTTTAATGGGATCTTTATTTTGTTTATCTTGATCTTTAACATTAAATATGTTTATGATTTTTTCAATGAAACGGAGGAGATGGAATTCTAGGTTGCTATTTTCCTAATTAAATCTAGTCTTTCATCCAGAAAATTAACTGAGCAAATTTGAAATGCTTTTTTTATGTAAAAATTAAAAGGTACTAGCTTGTAATTAAGAGGAAAACTGCAATTAAATGGGATTGTAGAGTTAAACCTGTTCATTTTCCTATAAACTTTACGATCCAGGTTCCGGTTAGACATATTTCTGATTAGTAAGACATGCAAAAAAGCAAGTTTTTGATTCTAATCAATTTCTAGGGTGAATTTTATTCTATTGTCTATACTATTGATATTATCAAAAAAAAAAAAAAAAAAAAGAATGCAATCCTTTTTATGGTTTCTTAAAATATGAATATCATCAACGCACCTGAACCAGAAAACTGGAGCTTGTCTTATGGTTTCCTTGATTTTCTTTTCAAAAGGATAAAGTTTAAACACGGCTAGCAAACCAGAGAGGGGAAAATCCATTGGGGCCCCATTGACCTTTTTATAAAATTGATTGTTAAAAACAAAAGTGTTGCTATTGACAATTAATTTCAAACTTCTTTTAATCGTATCTTTAATATCTACAGTAAAAGTAGAATCGGAGTCGATAAAATTTGTAGTGATCGGTGATTATGTATCAATAAATGTATATCTTGATATACATCATAATATCTATCGGATATTTTCAAAATATCATGAAGTTTGATGTTTTCATTTATTTGACACAAATTTTCAAAATACAGTCGAGCTCGCTTATAACGAGACTTTATTTAATGAGAACCAGGATTTAACGAGTATATCAGAAATATTTGATTGGCACAACGTTGTCTATAAGAGCATAACTCGCTTTTAACGAGCTAACCCCGGTTAGAGCGAGCAATATTTTTGCCATTCATAATTTTTTTATTGACTTTGGTCCCCCAACTCTCGCTCGAGCTCTCTTGGAAAAATTCCTTTGACCCTTTATCTACCGAATTATGAATTCATAAACATTTTATATTCTAAAGCATTCTACGCAAATTGTTTAAACTAAATTAAAAGATCTACATAATCATTCAATAAATTTCTGAAGGATTTTAGAAGGACTGAAAGATTTAGAAGGATTAATTAAATTTAAACTTATAGGGATTTTGTGCAATATTTATAACCCCACTCAAATCTTTTATTTTCAGTTGCTTTCTTAGTAATTTGTAGAATTATACAATGTACAAATATGATGTTATTACAATATAAATATAGAAATATTTCCGAATTGAAAAATCTCCATATCTCTCCCTCAGCACCAAGAAAGCTGAAAAGATACAAAGGCAAAAGAAATTTTTGTTTTGTGCAATCAATAATGCTTTTGGAGCAAAATAAAGTAATGTATCTGTAATTCATTCTAAACAGAATTACAACTAATTGACGTATTAAAAGAATTTTATAAAAAGTAATTTTGATGGTACTTATAAGCACCGTCTTTAGATAAAGGGCTAACATTCTGAAGTCAACCGAATGTCAGTGATGAATCATAAATCCTGAGAACAGGTGATGGCAGCATTTTTCCTCGTGTGGCGTGCACATGCGAGAACTTTGGTTAGACGAAAATTTACTCCACGTGCAAGTGATAGGGTAGCGAAATTTTAAAATGGAGGGCCAAATTCACAGTCAAGTAAAATCCAGACACCTCATTGGTCGTGTGGAGAGGGTGAAAATCACGAATTTGTTTCTCTATTTGAAAAAGAAGAAGGAGTAAAGTAATTTTCAAGCGATTGTTGCCGTCTGTCCTTATTTACGATAAACCATTGAAATTAATTCAGTTAAGATATTTTGATGACAATTTATAGAACGAGAGTGAAAATTTTTGATTATAAATGAAAACAGATCAGATTTACTTCAAAATTGCCGCTACGATTTTTTTCTCGGAAAAAGGAGTAAGGCGACATTTCCCCTACCGCTAAGAGATTATTCTCTGAAAAGGACGCGGCTTAATGACCAATAATGCGCTTGGTTTCCTCCGGACTGTGATTTTGGCCCTCCATTTTAAAATTTCGCGATAGGGTAGTGGACTTGTGTGGAAATCTTAATTTCAATCTGAACCTCCCCAAACATATTCAACGGCTTTTGAGTGCACAGAAAGTTTTTCTTTAAACCAGGTGTTGAAAAATGACGGGGTTTTTTTGCCCCATGAGACTTCTGAGAAAAACAATAACACAAGAAATAAACAATAAGTCAGTTGTACGCAAATTAACCCCTTCACCCACAGTGAGTCCAAACTGGCATCGTGACGTTCCTTTTTTTTCTGTGTTTAATTCGAATATTGCAAATTCATACCAGAATATTAAAATAGAAATACTTGTTTTATTCAATGGCAGATACTCCAAACTTGGGGTAAGTGTACCAGTAGTAGGCCACCAGTTTTCAAAGTTGAAAAACAAGCTTTCTAGTCACCTCTGTCAGATAACAAACTAATTGCTGATTAGTTGGAATCCTTATCTATTTTCAGGCAAAGAGACAACTTCATTATTCTCATAGTCTTTAAGCTGGAAAGATGTTTTTACAGACTATACGAAAAAACTAAATAGAAGCTAAAATTATTCTACGTAATCATCAAAACTTCTAAATATGATTTCACCATTGTGTATATTTAAGTGTAGAAATGTAAAACAAATTATAACTTCTGTACAGGTATGCATTAAACTCAAGAATGGAGAGGTCGACTTCTAGAGGGCCCCTACTGGAGCATCAGAAATTTGCTTGGCCCACTACTGGAGCATAAAGGAAGGCAAAAATTTTTATTTTTCATTTTTCCTAGAGAATATACTTTAAAAATTTGAATGTTTATTCTGATACATGAACGTAAGGACTAGGCTAAAAAAATACATTTCTTTTTAAATTCACTAATACTTATAGATAAATGTCCTTAAGTGGCCACATACTGGTTCATTTGCCTTAACCCCTTGGGGACGAGCGACAACTATAGATGCCGGCACCGATTGTACTCAGATCCCGCGAGACTACAATTGATGCCGGCGCTGTTTGTACTCACATCCCGCGAGACTACCATTGATGCCGATCAAACGGAACGTTTTGTTTTTCACAGTTTAGCATATAAAAAATTTATCCTAATTCTATTTGAATGTATATTAAGGAAGATTACTTTTCCTTGAAACTATAAAAGCTAATAAAAACTTTTTTTTTTTTTTTTTTTTTTTTTTTTTTTTTTTTTGATCCACGCGAATTTAATTTTTTATGGAAATACTACAATGGGAAAAAGATTATTTTTTCATCACGTCTTTGTGTTTCATAAATCTTTTTACGCGTCTAGTAAAACTTTATTTTTCTTTATTAGAAATAATGCTACTGAACTTCAGAAGGAAAAATTTGCGGTTAACGTAAGTAAGTGTATTATTAAGCATATTTAAGGTTACGAATGATAACATGAACATCTGATTCATTGCTTTTTTTCCCGCTCTTGTATCTCGATCAGATCGTAGTGGCAAAAACCGACGTCATTAATATAATCATTCTTGTAGAAGGAAAAGATTTATCTTTTTTATATTTTTATTTTATTTCAGGAGTGCTTCGCAATTAAAAAATAAAAAATAATAAGAAAGAAAAAAAGGGTTACACACTGATTGTGGGAGCTGATACGCTGATAACATTCTTTCTCAGTGCAGCTAAATTAAGAATATTTTCCTGCGTTACTGACCAGTTTTTTTTTTTTTCTATAATTCTATATATTTATCTAATATGTTTTAGATTACATGCTTGCATATATATACATTTCATTTTAAAAATTACTAGTAACATGAACAAAAGTTTTTAAAGAGTGTTTTAAGTTTTAAAGAGTATTTTAAAGTATTATTGTGCTTTATTCATTATTATTCAAGATTTTTTTCTTACTTATATATTAGATTATATGTTAACATAGATTTTAAAAGATACTTATAACATCAACGAAAGTTTTGAAAGTTTCAAATCATTATTAAATTTTATTCATAATTATCCAATAATTTTTATTTGAGATACCTTATTATACGATATACCATATGGAAATATATTTTCTTTTTCTGAAATAATTTTAACATAAACATATTTTGGAAAGGTACATTTTAAATTTTTACTCTGATTTGCACATCATTACTGATTATTATTCAAGACTGTTTGTTTGTTTTTAATTATGTGTTATATATATATTTTTTTTATTTCAAAAATATTATAAAATTAAACTAAGTTTTTTTTTTTTTTTTTTTTTTTTTTTTTTTTTTAATCCAATCTTACACACACACACATATATATATATATATATATAAGTGTTACAAAGCAACAGTAGCAGGTTGTTTGTATGTTTTATTTAATATTTTTCATTTCCAAATAAATCTTTTTTTCTAAAACATTTATTTTATTTACTGAAAGTGTTAAAAATTATTAAATATCAAGATTGTTAGGCTTGTTTTTCTATTATAGCAAAATGTTTCATAGGTTGATATTTAACAGCCTAGTAAGTATTTTTCTGTCATGTTATATCATTTTAAAAGCTAAAAACAGGATTTAACTATTCATTATTTACATTTAAACATTTTTTTTCCAATTAAAATATCACACAATATACATCATTTTTTGAATAAATATGTAAAATAACATCAAATTCCATGTATGTGAATTTCAAAAAGTTTCATGCGAAAGTTATTTTTTTATTAATTTTTAAAGAATTTTTGACATGCGTTAGGCTTAACTGCGCGAAATCCTCCGGCCCAGAAGGTGAAATCGAATTTCTCCGCTCCGTCCTCAGATGCGCACTTCAAAATGCGCGCGCCGTCGCGAACGGGTTAAACAAAGCAAATTTTATCACTGAATTATTTTGTGATGTAAATTTAGATTCTCAGAACTTCGGATTTACAAGACCGTATTCTACTATGGGAATGAAAGGGTTAACGGACTTCTTTTCTATTATGCAGAAATAAAAAATAAATTGTATGTAGCAATGTAAGTATGCATAAATTTTATATTTTTTACGAATGCGTTTTTTACGAGCCCCCCGGTTAGAACGAGCAAATATCATAATATCTTTGTCCTCGCTATCAGCGGGTTCGGCTGTATTGCGTATGATATTTTTATTTTTTCAGTCAACACAAATGTGAATGAATTTTTTAACTGTTAAAGATTGTATCGTTACATAAATAAGAGTTTTCGCTTTCGCAGGCCATTTATACCATCACGAATGCCTTTCAAGTTTTACATTTGAAGCTGAATTTTTAAAAGTTATAAATTTTCTAATTTTTAGAAGTTATTTACTGCTTCATGTAACGTTTTTTATTAGCCTCCGATGCTATTTCTTTAAGACAAGTTTAAAAGTGTCGTGTCAAAAATTGTGGTCCACTTTATATTAGGTATGAAAATATTTATATTTATCAATAAGTTGACTATTTTGAAAATATCGGATACATATCAAAATATTCGTTTTTCTTAATATTATTGAAAAATCATAATATTTACAAACCCTGTATGTGTGTGTGTATGTGTTTGTAGTATTTTGTACACAGGACAGTTACGTTTGCCAACCTATAATGGAGTGACATATGAATTAAAGTACAGCGATATGTTACGATATTGAAATTCTGATATCGCCAATCTCTAACATTTAACATATGTCTTTACTTTCTTCATTCTTTACAAGAAGAAAATAATATTCGTGAAAAATTCCTACTTCCGGTTTTTGATGATTTTATTCGTTTTATAAGATCCTGAACATAATTTGATGGTTTTTAAAAAACGGGCGATCTATACCAGGAAAGGAATTTCGCAAAACTTTAGATTCTATTAGACCTTAATATAAACTGGAACTGATTAGTTTTTAGTGAATATTGCTCAACAGGTGGCGCTGCTATACTACAGTAATCGCGATTTCTACAATAGCTCTACTTCAAGATATAATGGATGGATTTTCACAAAACTTCACATTTAGTTAACCCTTGATCTACTTTGGTGTTGATTATATTTTGGTCCAAATCTCTCAAGAGTTGGCGCTGCTAAATTGGCCTCATAATCGCACGATTATAGCAATAGCTCTATCTCAAGAACCAAGAAAATTCATTTACAATAAGGTACGTGCAAGGGTAAATGTCAATAACTTCCAAAGATTTCAGGGTAATCCGAGTATATTTACGAGAGTTAGTGTACGGCCAGACGGATAGATGACCAGACAAACCGAAATCACAGACACTTTTCAACTTTGCTGGAAATTTTTAATAGAAAATAAATAAGAAGTTTCAGAAATTAGATGGTAAATTGATCATGTTTTTATGCAACGATATTCTAAAATTCTGATGAGCTGCATAGTACAATAAACTTTAAGATGAGAAAATACTTTACTTCAGGGGAACTCTTCCCCAATGAACCCCACGTAATCTCATTAAATTTACATTCGTAATTTTCTATTGATTGTGCGAATGGTAAGAATTCATCTTAGGTTTTATTTTAAACTAAGATTTTTAAGGGTTAGCAACATTTTGATAAAGCCTTTTATATTATTCAAATATCATAATGTCAGAATTGAGATTAGCGAGATATTTTTTACCTACAGATAATTAGAAACTATCTCTTTGTTAAAAAGAACTTTCTACATTTAAATTCATTTTTTGATTATACAATCAAACATAACTTTGCATATCAGTTAAAATTACTTTTCTTGTATTAAAAAAAAAAAAAAAAAAAAAAAAAAAAAAAAAAAAAATTAATTATTAGTTATTTTAACAACCGTACCTATAAACCAGTACAAAAATTGATTAACTAGAGCCTTCAATTGTGCAAGAATAATTATTATATTTAAAACTTATGTATGAAAACATCTTTTTTAAACATATAAAACTCAAAATGACACATTCACCTTGCATCAAAATGACTTAAAATGAAACCTGTTTATAAAAATGTGCATAATTTTAAACATATAAAACTCAAAATGACACATTCATCTTGCATCAAAATAACTTAAAATGAAATTTATAAAAATGTGCATAGTTTTTTTTATAAATATTCCGTTACAAAATGAGCTATTCTTTAAAAGTTAAAGACTACTCATGCCAAAAACTAAACGCAATGAAACAGAAAAAATTACTCACGAGATCTTTCGATCACCAGCGCGATCGTTTTCAAGGGATAGTTTCACTGAATTGTCGTATTCACCGTGTTATTTATATACAAGTCTGGGAAAAGTATCATTCTAGTATTTGTCGGAAAAGTGTACACTCTCAAAAAAAAAAAAAAAAAAAAAAAAAAAAAAATCGTTTAAAAACAAAAAATTGTTGGCAGCACAGTTGCCGGTTGACCACAGTTAATTTGAGAATAATTTCTGTCATGGAAATATCCATGTTTAAAACGCATTTTTTCTGCATCTCTTTCCGAGATCTCCGTTTTCAAAACGGAAAATTTCTGTTTTCTTCATAAATAGCCGTAAAATAAAATATTAAAAGAAAGACAGTGTTTAAAAAAAATTAAAATTTTATGTTTTGTACCCTGAAATTTTTAAAATGGGATTAGTAGTTATGAAATAAAAGTAAAAAATTACATACAAAAATAATATAAAACTCGTTTCTTTTTTTTATTTATTCATATATAATCTTCAGTTTTATTTAATAACACCATTGAGATATTACTCCAAACATTTCAGGATTTTAAACTTGTAAATATTAGAAAAAAAACATACATATTTTTTTTTCAAAACTTTTAAAAAGCACTATATCATTTATATTTTTATTTTTTTTAAAGTTTACATTAGTTTTTTTACCAAACATAGTGAACTTGCATATCAAATTAAACCTTATGAAATTCTCTTTAGAATAAGATGTCAAAAAATTCTCTACACTTGATATAATTTGAAAAATTCAAAATTTTAAACAATTATTCAAGCTAAAAAACGGATGATTTTTCGAAGTAAAAAAATATTTTTATAAAAATTGTACAAGATAAAATGAAAATTTAAAAGCATTTCTTTAATTTTTATATATTTTTAATTTCATTATCAGTTAGATTAATTTTTATAAGAAATGAATTTTATCTTTATCGTATTAAAATGAACTCCTCTACAATTAATAATATTCAAATATATTATTTTTTTCCCTAAAAAAATTCAGAACGTTCGAAAGACTCGGGTCGTTTCCAATTCAAATCAAAATTCTAAGAACTTAAACTTTATGCATTCAAAGTCATCCGACTAAACGAAAAAATAAAAATAAAAATAACAATAGAATAAATAAAGTTAACTTGACCTACGAGTCTTGTATAATTTGGATACACCTGACCTAATATAGTAATCCACTATAAGCCGCTTTTTTTTACTTCGAATTTTAGAAATCCACACTTTCTACTTAAAAATCTAATTTGACATGGGAAAAGGAAAATACTTATGTTAAGTCTGAGGGAGAATTATTTTGAAATATCTCGCTTGATTTTCAGTATTTTTCAAGGATTTTTTTATAGGATAGATGAGAATAATGTATTACCTGGACAGTTTTTAGTTTTTAGATTTTAACTGCAGAATAACAATAATAATAATAATAATAATAACTTTTATTTTCGAAACCGGTTCTAGAATTAAAACTATCTTAATAACAACAACAATAAAAAAAAACTGTAACCAAAATCGAAACAATAAGATTTAGCCTGGTTGTAGATCCTCCTCAGCTATCCTGTCCCCCTCCCCCCCCCAAAAAAAAATCAAAAGCATGAAAATGAAAGTGAAAATTTTTGGAAACAACTCTTCCATAGACTAAGAGCCCCACATTAGCCACTCAAAAAGAACAAAATGATAATGTAAAGTCTATGGGGCCATTATTTTCAAATATTTCGTTCAAATTTTAATACTTTTATCTTTTTTCTTCTAGGATATTTGAGAACGAACTACAACCAGGCTAGTTTTTACTTTTTCGATTTTGGTTATATTTTATCTATGTTATGATAGTTTCAATTTCAGTACCCGTTCCAACCTATTCTGAAAGTTAAAATACATATACTTTTTAAATGTGAAATCAAAATCGAAAAAGTAAAAACCGACCCGATTGTAGATCGTCCTCAGCTATACCATGCAAGAAAAATTAAGGAAAAATATTAAAATTTGAAAACAACGCCTTCGTTGACTTAATATTATCATCCTGGTCTTTTAAAGCGACTTGAGTAACGTCTTAACATTAGAGCTTTCCTTTCTTGTGTCTGAAGTGGGGTTTTAGCCTACAGTATTTTTGAATTATCGATATGGGATTAAAAATCTGAATGTAAACAAAGCAGATGAAGTATCATTAAAATATTTAAGATTTAGGAAATCAGACGCGTATTGTAAGTAATACATACATTTATCTATAAACGTTTCGCAAATTAACCACATGAATAGATGAAACCGACCAAATAATTCGAATAATCTTTCATAAACATGAGAAACATCTAGAAGTTGATACTCTATAAACAAAACGTAGTTTAAAAAATGTGTTTGGCACTCGGGGACTGCCGCGGTAAAGCTATTGCATAGTATTTTTTATCAACTTATGCAAAAATACCGCGTCAATGTCTGCCGAAGTCTATCGAAGGATACCGTGTAGAAGTCTGCCGAACTGAAACGTCGTTAGCGGGAGTGTTAGGATTTTTTCTCGTTACGGAATTCCTAGATTCGGTCGCCGCGCTCAAAGCCCACGATAAAAGCTATGCAATAGCTTAATAAATTACCAAACAAAATTTGGTCGCGCTACGAAAATTAGATCGCGAGTTATAAGCATTTTAAATTTTTCGACCCTCACCGTGGGGAGTCTCCTGTCATCAAAAATTAACACTGTCTCATAATAAATTACCAAACAAAATTTGGCCGCGATACGAAAATTAGATCGCGAGTTATAAGCATTTTAAATTTTTTGACCCTCACCGTGGGGGGTCTCCTGTCACCAAAAATTAACACTCTCTCATAATAAATTACCAAACAAAATTTGGCCGCACTACGAAAATTAGATCGCGAGTTATAAGCATTTTAAATTTTTTTACACTCACCGTGGGTGTCTCCTGTCACCAAAAATTAACAGTCTCATAATAAATTACCAAACAAAATTTGGCCGCACTACGAAAATTAGATCGCGAGTTATAAGCATTTTAAATTTTTTGACCCTCACCGTGGGGGGTCTCCTGTCACCAAAAATTAACAATGTCTCATAATAAATTACCAAACAAAATTTGTCCGCGCTACGAAAGTTAGTTCGCGAGTTATAAGCATTTTAGGTTTTTCGACCCTCACCGTGGGGGGGTCTCCTGTCACCAAAAAATTAACAGTCTCATAATAAATTACCAAACAAAATTTGGCTGCGCTACGAAAATTAGATCATAAGAAACATAAGTTTGAGACTTGATATCCTAATATCTGAAAAATACCGCGTCATGTCTGCCGAAGTCTACCGAAGGATACCGTGCCGAAGTTTGCCGAAATGAAACGACGTTAGCCGAAGTGTTAGGTTTTTTCGTTACGGAAGTGTTAGGTTTTCTCGTTACAGAATTTCTAGATTCGGTCGCTGCGCTCAAAGCCCGCGATAAAAGCTATGCAATAGCTTAAAAAACTGTAATTAGTCTAGTTGGGCGATAAAAGAAGAATCGAAAATGAAACCAGCTTAGCATTTAGTTTAAGGTATTTTTTTTTTTTTCAGATAGAATGATGGGAAACAGATGTTGTACTATTATTTTAACAGAATCAAACTTATTGGTAAATTTATCATACGAATTGAATATTTCCAACTGAGGGAAAATTTGCTCAGGCCTGGAATCGAACCCAGGTATTTGGCTTATTACAGTGCCAATGTTTTTCCTGTTAAGCTAACTGGGCGATAACCGGCTGGGATTTTTTCGCTCAGATAACCTTATTGGTCATAAAATCTGGTCTGTCTTTTAGACAACTCGGCAGAATAAACCTCAGGTAATGCAACTCCATATAACGATGGATCCGTAGATGTACTATTATTTTAACACAATCAAATGATTGGGAAATTTATCATACCAATTGAATATTTCGTACAGATCGAAAAATCATCCAGCCTGGAATCGAAACCAGATATTTGGCTTACAAGACCAATGCTTTACTTGTTAAGCTACTGGGCGATAGCCGGCTGGGATTTTTCTGAGATAATAGTATATCCATCGTTATATGGAGTTTCATTACTTGCGGTTTATTCTGCGAGCTGTCTAAAAGATAGACCAGATGTTACGACCAATAAGGTTATCGGAGCGAAAAATCCCAACCGGTTATGGCTTAGCTAGCTTAACAGTAACAGCATTGGCATTATAAGCCAAGTATATGGGTTCGATTCCCCGCCTGGGCAATTTTTAGCTTAGTTCGAAATATTTAATACGTAAAACAGATGTTGGTTTTGATTGTTAAGGAAAAAAAAACGAAAAAGGAAAATAATAAAAAATATATCCTAAAATATTTTACACTTAATGATAAAATATTTCAATTATGCTTAAAATATTGAACAGTTTAAATTAAAACTTGCAGATTTATAAGTTTGTTTTGGAAAGATAAAAAAAAAAAAATTCAAATTAGAGTAAAATATATGTCGAAATAATTGATGATTTTTAAAAATTTATCTTTAAACAGCATATCTTAAAATAAACTCGAATAAAAATACGGACATATTGTTAGATATGTAATGTATTCGCGTTGATTATTATTACTGTTATATTTTCACGAAATTATTTTGTAGACAAAGTATTAAGATTAGGAAAATAGCATGTTCCTTAATTAGAGGCCATGAAATCGAATAGCATTTCCATTTGTCCTTAAAAACAAATGATCTTTCAGAGAATGCTATCAAAGAGCTATTTTATTTTACAATATATTATTTCCCTTTAAGTTAGGATCACTTTTGTAGATTGGTAAGGGAGAATGTAGAAATTTATCTCTTTAAATGTAACAGAAATTTCCGTATCTTTATTGTGCGCTACCTCAGAGACCGCTTAATCGAAAGATGCTTAAAAGATTCGATTAAATAATAACTTATTATTTCTATTCTAAACTTTATTCACACTGTTTTTGTAATTAAAATTCACTTATTAAAAAGTTTATAACAATAACACTACGGCTCCAAAAGGGACAAGATTTTACTAGAATCCGCAATCTAAAATAACAAAAACACTTTTATTTATTACTTTCTTCTATCTTCAATAGAAGAAAGTATTGTAATCGAAGTTTTTTTCGACTTCCGGTTTTCGACGGATTTACATGTTTTAGGGGTCAGAGATTTCAAAAAACATGTTTTTACAAAATGTCTGTCTGTCCGTGTGTCTGTGTGTCTGTCTGTATGTCGCCATTCTACCATCAAAAAGTGTATGAAGTTATGCATAGAATTGAACCAAATTTTTTGTGAGTGTTTTTGGCTGCGGCAAGCAGGTCCTCCTTCTGTTTTGAAATATTTCGCCGGAAGGGAGCGCTGCAATCGCGATTTTTGTGCCATTTTCAATATTGTACCGACCAAAAGTATATGAAGTTATGCATCGAATTGAACCAAATTTTTTGTGTATGTGTATGACTATGGCTAGTTAGTCCTCCCTGAATTTGAAAATAATCCGCCGGAAGGGGGTGCTGCAATCGCGATTTATGTGCCATTTTCAATATTGTACCGACCAAAAGTACATGAAGTTATGTATCGAATTGAACCAAATTTTTTGTGTATCTGTATGACTATGGCAAGTTGGTCCTCCCTGAATTTGAAAAAAATCCGTCGGAAGGGGGCGTTGCAATCGCGATTTTTGTGCCATTTTCAATATTGCACCAACCAAAAGTACATGAAATTATGCATCGAATTGAAAGAAATTTTTTGTGTAAGTGTATGGCTATGGAAGGGGGCGCTGCAATACCGAATTTTATGCCATTTTCAATATTGTGCATGAAGTTAGTTCTAGAACTGAACTAAACATTTTGTATATGATTATTTTTTGGTAAGGCAAGTAGGTCCTCCCTGAATTTGAAAAAAAAAATCTGCCTATCATTCTATTGTCCATCGGCTCGTGCAGAGACGGAAATTCGTTTTTACACCGATTAATTGACTGAAGCAGAAATTTAAGATGAAAATCAAAGTTGGTAGAATATTGAATTAAAATTATTAAAGCATTAAAATGAGTAACTATTTTTTTTAATATTAAAATGCATGTATGAGATAGAAGAAAGTTTTGGGATTGGCACATCCAACTAGTTTACTTACGCTATCGCTAATATTACTTGCGCATTTATATTTATTCAATTTTAGCTTAAAGTTTGAAAAAAAATATGCATATAATTTGCACTTTCTAAGCAACAGGCATAAAAACCTATACCTTTGTTTTAAAAATGTCGTATATTTTTTTAAGTATTAATCGTCATATATTAATGCTAGTTAAAATAAAAATAAGTAAAGCAGAAAAATATAAAACAAAATTACCGTTGTAGTTGTAAAAATACATGAGGATATACGATTGAATAAGTATCCAGGGATGCAATGTAGTATATGCTGTTGTTTTATTTGAGAAAAAGAAGTTATAACGATATTCTTAAAAAAAAAAAAAAAAAAAAAAAAAAAAAAAAAAATCAGAAGAATACCTCTATATACCTTATATGGAGGTATTTGGAGATATTCTTAGAAGCGTGTACTGGGGAGAATACTCACTACACGCTACACATTATCCACCACTACGCACCTGAAAATATTTAATTTTTATCAAAAATTAAAGAGTAAAACAGTCGTTGTTCTTATTCATAAATTTTCTGACAAGTTTATACCGAGTTTCTTTGCGCGCATGTGCGAGGAGAGAAGGCTAATTTCATTGGTTTTAAAAGGTTTACGGAATACGTCCTGAAATTATCATTCCACAATAGGAATTTTCCATGATTTGAGGAAAAGTGGACAAACAGCAGCAAAAACAGAAAATGTTCATGAAAAAATTAACGGATTAATGTGCATTAATTAATTGACTTTTTTCAGAATGTATGAAATTGTTTCGTTCCGATGCTGAAGTATAGATATTTTAATACAAAAATGTAATATTTAATGTAATGATAAAATTATAAAATATTAAACCAGAAATGAGGTATGTCATAGGACAAAACATCATTACATACACTAGTTCCTTTACTTAAAATCTCCAGTGATTCCCTGAATCTCAAAGTAAAATAATCTGATGCTTATATAATAATTTTTGCATTCTCGAAATCTATTATTAAATTTTGGCGTTGATTTAATATTGAAAGTGTTGCAGATGGTCGGTTAAACTTGATATCTGTCCTGTGCTAACCAAATCTTTCTTTAAAATTTCAGGTCGTCATTTCGTTTTAAATGGGATAAAATCCACATCTACAATTTCCTTGCTGTGGATCGATTTTTCTCTGAATTAAGGCTTTTAGTGAGTTGGAGGTTTGGCTATTAAATTAATATCAAATTTCCTTAAGTCATGTTTTAATCTTCCATATGAGAACCTCAGAAGACAAGGGGTACAAGTGACAAAAATTTAGAGTAAATTCAGTTCAAAGATAATTTGAACATCAATAATAATTGATGAAATTGAAATAGAAAACTGCCGCTTGGTTTCAACGTGGTCTATCTCATATTTCATTAATTTTGAGAACAACTTTCTTTAAATTTATAATTTATCAGTATTGATTATTACTCGAAAAAAGTGGTTGATTTCTAGATCGCAGCCCATAATTAGAAAATCACTTATTATTTCATTACATGATAAGAAAAAAACATATTTACAGTCGTCTGTGCATTTAGTTCATTTTTTTCAATTTATACCCCGTGGCTTCTAAGATCATCATATAATCATGGTGCGTAATCGAAGATACCGACTTTAAGTTCTCTGGTGTTTATTTTTTCCTTGTTAACTTTTCTGCTTCACTTCATGATTTCATTTATTTATGTGCTGAGGGTAAAGACCGTTTTCTATTGTAATGTTTCTAATTGTATATTTTTCAATTTGCAGATAATTTTCACTGCAAATACCAAAAGCTTGTTTTATGTAAAATCTGTAAATTCCTCTGTAGTTACGGATGAGAACATGGTCATTTATGTATTTTTTACAGTTTTAAAAACCATTCTTAAACGATATTTAAAAAAATAAATGTTTTAGTATGACAAAACCTTAATTACACGACATCTGCTTAACACTAGAACGCCCGGAAATTTTACTCAAATTTTGTAATAATATTTCTCACCAGAATTTTTATTTAAAATTATTTAATTGATTTATTTAGCGCAATTCTGCGTGTATTAAATTTAAATCATTTCAAGATAAATTTTCTGATTCGAATGAAATTTCATCACATGGTTGGAGTCGAATCGACTCCTTCCGGGCGTTCTAGTGATAAATTGACATATTATTTATCCATCATACGAAGTTTAGGGTAAGTCTTGTAACCATTTTGAAAATCGAAAAAATTTTGTTGACAGATTTACATGTTTCAGACACTGGAGTTTCCGATAAACATATTTTTAGAAAAAAAATGCCGGCCGTCTGTTTGTCTGTCTGTGTGTTTGTAAACACTTTATTTCCCGAATAAATTGAGACAGAGACTTGAAATTCGGTGTGTACTTAATATATAATTAAGAGAAGAAATCTATTGAATATCAGGAACCTCGACTATCCAGAACTATTTTTTTCGGACTCTTGAAACATTCATTCTAGAACACAAACATTTTAATTTTTTTTTTTAGGAATGAATGTAAAAGACAATAAAAACATAAATTTTGGATTAAGAATAATGTCTATCGGTGTTACGCATCGAATTGAACCAAATTTTTTATGTAAGTGTATGGCTATAGCTAGTTGGTCCTCCATGAATTTGAAAAAAATCCGACTTCTGGCAACGCTGCAATAGCGATTTTTGTGCAATTTTCAACATTGTACCGATTTAAAATGTATGAAGTTATGCATCGAATTGAATGAATTTTTTTGTGTAAGTGTTTCGTTATAGCTAGTTGTTCCTCCCTGAATTTGGAAAAAATCCGCCGGAAGGGGGCGCTGAAATAACAATTTTTGTGCCATTTTCATTATTTTGTCACAGAAAAATGTAAGCATAGAATTGAATGGAATTTTTTGTACAAGTGTTTGGCTATGGTCAGCAGACCCTTCCTGAATTTGAAAAAAATCCGCCAAAAAGAGGCGTTATAATCGCGATGCCTGTGTCGTTTTTATTATTTTACCATTAAAAAGTGCTTGAATTATGCATGGATCTGAGCTAAATTTTTTGTGCATGATGTTTCGGGGGGATATGGCGAGTAGATCCTTCATGAATTTGAAAAAAATCTGCCTATTGTTCTACTGTTCATCGGCTCGTGCAGATACAGAAACTGGTTTTTACTCCGATTAATTGACTAAAGCAGATATTTAAGACTAAAAATCACAGATGGTATAGTATTGAATAAATAATATTAACGTATTAACATTTATAACTAAATTTTGAAACATTACAATGTACATATGAAATAGAAGAAAGTTTTAGGATTGGCACATCTAGCTAGTTTGGGTATGTCAAGCAGGTCCTCCCTGAATTTGAAAAAAAATCTGTCGGAAGAGGGCTTGTAAAATCGATTTCCGTCATATTTTCGTCGTTCTACTATAGGGTAAACATGTAACTAAACGTGTACTAAACGTGTATAAAATTATATACAGTATTGAACCAATTTTTTGTAAATGATTTTGGTTATGACTAGCATTTATTCCTTGAATTTGGAAAGAGTCGCTCGGAGAAGAGAATTGTGAAGACTTTTCTGTGTCATTTTCTCAATTCTTCGTCATTTTTTGTCCATCAGATCGTGCAGACACGGGAATTCGTTTTTCTTGCCATTCTATCACTGTTGGATAACATCTAAGTATCGATGAATTGTTACATATAACATAATATAAAATCACTTTAAAATATCAATTTGTTTTAAATGCTATAAGTGATCTAAAAATAACACAAAACCTTATAGTTTTACATGTTTCATTGCTCTTACGGCAACTTTTTAAAAAATAAATAAATGATAAAAAGAATTTTCGCTAAAATATCTTCATATTAAAAATAAACGGAAAAACATAAACCACGTGACCATGAGCATAGAAAAGTAAAACTGGAAAAAAATATGAATAAAAATAATTGTGAACGACAATAATTTGAAATATTTCTCGTGGAGAACTACAAAAATCGTGAAGAACTGCAAAAAATATTAAATCGATCAATTTATCGCCAGAATAACAAAAGGAACTAATAGCACCTATCCAAAAATGGTTTTTGAAAAATAGAATGGTTTTTAAAGGGGAACTGAAGACAGCCAAAGTCAGTTCGCAATTTAAAAATTAAAAACCTGATGTTGTAAGAAAACAATCACATCTTTATAAAGTACCAAAAACATTGAAATGTATTGAAAAGCAAATATAAAAATTAGTAAAGAAAGATATCATAGAACGTTCTTCTGCGGAAATACTCTATACATTGGTGTGTTTAGCTAAAAACGACGGAACGACCAGTCTGTGTTTAGATTATACATAATTAAAGCCCTTCACCAAGATCTTTTTTTTTTCATATGCAGAATTCCGACCTAAAATTTAAAGCTGGTTCAGAAAAATGTTTGATCACGATGAATATTTAAAACGAATAATAGGTTATCCCGCTAAAAGAGAGAAGTCGAGAATTGACTAGTTTTGTGTCACCAAATGGCCAGTACCAGTGGAAAGTATTGGCTTTTGAATTGTCTGGGGCTCCGGCTACTTTTTAAGAGGTAATGAATGAGACCTTGAGACCGCATAGCGATTGTGCAGAAATTTTTCTTTATGGTTTTATAATTTTCATTTCTACCTGGGGAGACAATCTGCAACATTCAGAAAATTTAAAATCCCTTATTTTTTCTGCTAACAAAATGCCCCTTGGCAGCATTTGAGGTGATATTTAGCCCATAACATGGTCTCAGATAAACATGAACCTATTCCAGAGAAGCTAGGAGTGATGAAACTTCTTGAAGTTCCCAAGACGAACTAATGGCTGAGATTCATATTAGGTCTATTTAACTACTATAGAGGTTATATTCCACATTATGCTATTCTTGTAAAGTATTTGTGAGATATGACCAAGAAAATGATATTCCATGGTCGGAAAATGCTAAAAAGTAGTTGAATAATTAAATGAAAGCTTATGTGAAGTTACAAACCATTATACCTCAGACATGTCCAAATCGTTCGAAAAAACACTGACGCTTCCATTTTGGGTATTGGTGCTTGTTTAAAGAAAGGGGGCCAAGATGGTATGTTAAAACCCATAACCTTTGTCTATCAAAAGCTTACCGCAACGTACCTTCAAAGTGTAGTACAATTGAAGGAGAAGCGTATGCTATTTTTGGGGCACTTGGGAAATTCGAAATGTGGACTTGCGGAACCACCATAATATTACATATGGATCATAATCTCCTAAAATTCTTAACAGGGGGAACTCTTAAAAATGCCCGATTACAGAGATGGTCACTGGCAGCAACTCGCTTTTAGGTATCTATTTTTAATAAACCGGGGAGTGCTAATACCATGGCAGATGCTTTATCTACCATTTATGAGTAGATAAAATAGTAACATTATTATGTGTAAGAGGACGTACAAAAAATTTATTTGTCTAACTTTTAAATAAGTGTTTTTATTTATTCAAATTACTTTTAAAATATTCTTTTAGAATTTTTTAAACAATTTTGTACTCGGATCCATACATGTATGACAGACGGTTTAGAAATTAGCCGCTGTATACCGCTGAGAGCGAACACCATTCTTACACACATACTTGAATTGTATTAAATTTTTTGTTTAGCACAATTTAAAAAAGAAGTATCTCTACTCAAAAATGAACTCTGTTTCCACTGAAAAAAAATGTCTGTTGGGTTATATTCTAATAATATCAGTTCCCATTAAACGAGAATAAGGAAAATAATAAAAGTAATATTTTGCGCATATTTTTATTGCAGTGAAAGAGCCACCCGGAAATCTACTCTTGTTTTCATCATTGAAGAATAACTTAATTCCACTTAATAAGAAATAGAGAAAAAATTCAAAGTTTCTGGGAAGCATTAAATTCTGCTTGAACGAGTCATATAACCATTCAAAGAATTCTTTATTGCAGCGAAGCATACCGTGTTTGGAAGTATTTCTTTTCCTCGATGTTTTTCAAGCCGATAAAGAGAAATTGTGCTTGGCCAGTATAGATTTCTTGAAAATAGCACAATACAAATGCAAAGCAACACTGAGTATTTTTCCCGGAAGCAGTTTTCTTATTTATTTTTTATCTGAATCATATTTTGAAAACACAGTGACTGAACAATTAAAAAAATCAAAATGTGTTATTCAATGATAGTTTTCTAATATTTAAATGTCAAAATTTGTCTGTAAATATTTCTATATAAATTCAAAGTTTGAAAAACAAAATTTTGATATGTTTCGTACTTTTGTATTAATACACGGTCAAGGCAATTAAAGTAGTATAGAATAATATATATATACATATAGTTAAACTTTAATTAATAAAAACATTACAAATTAAAATAATTTACTGTCAAACGTGAAAATTTCCCGCTAAAGCAGTTGCCAACAAATAAAAATTCTCAGTAAAGTTAAACCATAACAATTATTTTTTTATAAGAAAATTTTCATGTGAACGAATTAAAAAAAATGTGACTATTATGCCGTATTGTAAATATAACGGACGTCAGCTGTAGGTGCAGACTCCCAAAAATTTTAAGGAGTTTTTCTAGGGCTTAATTTCTAAGAAAAATTAAGAAACAACGCCAATTTTGTAATAAGATTGCAGAAAAAAACAAATATTATCAAATGATCACAAAAAACGCCGCGTCTTTCGTTAAAGAATCGCTGAAAAACGCGATTTTGGTTAACCCATTGAGGGGCGGTGTTCGCAAACGCAACCGCCATTTTCAAAAAAAAAAAAAAAAAAAAACTACTGCAAGTAATCTAAATATTTCAATTAAAACTTTAGCTTCTTCTTTTTGAAAATAGATGGCAGCATTAGAATAAATTCTATATTTTTATCTGTTCAACTTTAAGAAAGAAATTCTTTTTTTTTTTTTCATTGCGAATTTTCATGGCTTCATACCAATACCTAAACCTTACGATTTCCACAAACCAAATATTTTTCATCTCTTAGACCCTTTATAAGCGAAGGGATGAATTTATATAGAAATAAAACTCAAAAGAAACCTTTATATTTACGAAACACTAAAGGTGTTCACACTTGTGATCACCGCCCCGCTAGAGCAATGACATCTCGTCAGTGCAAGCGCACTGAATTAGATATTCAGCAGATGTAATCTGGAAACGAGGGGGAATTTGTTTATTTAGACATTGGGTAGACAGATACAGAATATAACCCTGCGTGTAAAAAAAAAAAAAAAAAAAAAAAAAAAAAAAAAAAAAAAAATTAGGAATTCTAACACATTTAAAACATTTGAAACTGGAAAAGAGATGTCATATGAGAGTTGATTTTTGCAGCTTGTGGACGCATTTTTATAATTCATTTCAAACTAGTTTTACTGTAAATTGTTATATAGGTGTATATTTTTAATTTCTATTGTGATTTGTACATTGTGTAAAGGACTTAAACAATGTCTAAGAGGTATCTTACGGCAGAAGAGGCTCTTGTTCTATTTGAAGAGCTTCCTTCAGATGATGATTCCATAGTGTCCTTTGAGAGCTCTACAGATAAGGCTATTTTCCTCAATCTGATTTAGGTAATGATGATCTTCTAAGTGACTCAGATAGAGATGATGAAGTATTATATGTTAATGTTCCTGAGCCTTCAACAGCACAAAGTGTGAAGTGGGTGAAAGATGGAAAAGGGAGAACCACACATCCTCCATTTACAGAAATTTCAGGGCCATCAAAGGAGATTTTGGAACTTGAAGATCATTCTCCTCTGTCACTATTTTTGACATTATTTTCCATTTCACTAATGAAAGGTATGGTTTTCCAAACTAATTTATATGCCAAACAACTGGGGAAGCAGTTTGTTGATTTGAAAGTAAATGAATTTTATCAGTTTCTTGCTATAAACTTGCTAATGGGAATCAAGAAACTTCCTAGTTATAGAGACTATTGCTCTTCTTCTGAGTTGCTTCATGATAACTACATCTCAAAGTTAATGAATGTGAAAAAATGCTCGTGGATTGTGAGCCATCTGCACCGCAATGAAAATACCTTACAATCCAAGAAAGGTGACTCAAATTTTGATAAGCTGTATAAATTACGCTCCTTACTGTCAAAATTGTCAGAGAGATTCTTATCCGTTTTTCATCCATCAGAATACCAGGCAATTGATGAATCAATGACAAAATTCAAGGGAAGTAGTTCCTTGAAGCAATACATGCCAAAAAAACCATAAAACGCGGGTACAAAATTTGGATGAAGTGTGATGAGAGTGGTTTCACCTCCCAGTTTCAAATTTATACAGGCAAGGTGGATCAAATTGTTGAAAAAGAACTGGGACAAAGAGTAGTAAAATCCCTTTGTGAACCAATATATGGAAAAAAACATCGAATTTTTATGGACAATTATTTCTCTTCTTAT
Source organism: Maratus speculifer (assembly GCA_964019185.1). Taxonomy (NCBI): domain Eukaryota; kingdom Metazoa; phylum Arthropoda; class Arachnida; order Araneae; family Salticidae; genus Maratus; species Maratus speculifer. Next base: position 119,565,812 of record OZ025298.1, read on the forward strand.
AATTTGTTCAAATTTTTGGAAACCAAAGCAGTTTTTGCCTGTGGAACTGTAAATTTATCAAGAAAAAATCTTCCGAAGTTTTTCAGAGCTGATAAGGCATTGAAAAGAGGGGAATTTGAATGTGCAGAAAGTAATGACAATATTGTTTGCATCAAGTGGAAGGACAGGCGATGTGTTAGTGCGCTCTCTACTTTAGAAAATTCGACAGCTGTGTGTCATGTTGAAAGGAAGGAGAAGGATGGGTCGAAAAAGCAAATTACTTGCCCAATAGCTGTTGTAGATTATAAAAAAAATGGGTTTTGTGGATCACTTTGATCATATGAAAAGTTTGTACGAAATAGACCGAAAAAGCAGAAAATGGTGGCACAGGCTGTTCTTCCACTTTATTGATGTATGTGTCACCAATGCTTACATTTTGCATACACTGCTTCCTGACATTTACAAAGATAGTGAAGTGAAAACATTAAAAGATTTTACGCTAGAGTTGATCACGAAGCTGATGCTATTAGGAATGGAAAGAGAAGTGCCTAGAAAGAGATTCTCAGCCACAGTAGTTCCAGTGACCTTAAAGAAAAATAAGCCATTTATACCAACAGAAGCAAGGTTTAAAAATGCTGAACACATGCCGGTAAAGTGTTTACTCAGACGATGTGCATTCTGTAGCACAAAAAAAAAAGAAGTGCAAAGATCAAGGACAATGTGTAAGACTTGCAATGTCGCGCTATGTGTAACAAAGAGAGACGATTCTACTTGCTTCGAAAAATTCCATTCTAAATGAAAGGAAAATATTAATTGTCACATATTTTATTTTTAAATTAAAATTTTTATTATTTTAATATTAAATTACATTAACTTTAGAAATTGATAATTTTCATTTACATTTAAAATTAAATTTAGGTTCAGTTCTACCTGAAATTTTTCTGCTAATTTTTCATGATTTTTTAAATATAACCCTTTGTATAATGTGTGTAAAATTTGTGTATATATCATAAATATATCTATATAAATATGTACGATATAAGTCTGAATGAAAATAATTGCAATTATTGTGTGCAATAAGAAACTTTCGTGGTCACTTTTGACGCTTTCATCGACTATTGACTGCTCTAGTGGGGCGGTGATCACTTTTGTGATCACCACCCACCGCCTAAAGGGGTAACTCAATTTTTTAAAAACTCAATATTGCATGTTTAGAATTTTAATTAATCACTTTTACCATGATTTTTTAATGCATTTTATGTTTATTAATAACCCGCCCCTGAAAGGGTTAAATGATCACTAAAAAACATATGATTTGTTGTCAGAGGATCGCTATAAAACGTGGGATTCTCATCAAAAGATTGCAGAAAAATAAAATTTTCGTCAACCAATCTCGAAAAAAAAAATTGCCAAAGGATGGCGACTGGTGAGAATGATGCTGAACCTATAACACCAGAAGGTGACATATGAGGACCCCAGAAGCCAAGGAGTATTAGTGACAAAACTGAAAAAAAAATAAACTAAATACACAGACGACCTAAAATTATGCTTTTTTCATTTCAGGTTAAGAAATATAAGTGATTTTCTTATTATTTGCTGAGTTATAGAGGCAAACCATTTTTTTCGAAAAACAAACAATATTGATTAGTTATACATTTAAAGAAAATTGTAATCTATTTTTTTAACAGTTATTGAAATAAGAGTTCAAAGACCAGAATGCAACAAGCAGAAATTTACTATTTCAATTCACTCAATTGTAATTGATATTTGAATTTAACATCAATTATCTTTAAACAGAATTTACTCCAAATCGAAATTTTGTCACTTGTACCCCTTGGCTTTTGAGGTCGTCATATAATGTCAACAGGTAAATATATGATGTTTCATACGAGTTTAAAGAAATGTACTGAAATATAATTAAAAAAAACGATCATGGAAATATGGACATATTTCAACATTTTGATGTTCCCTAAATTTGTTTTCGCCATTTTGAAATCAATTCGTTATATATATGTGTGAGTATGCGTGTATACAGGGCTTCCAAACTAACAGCGGTACAGAATGTACTTATTATTCAATTACAGGGCCACATCAAAAGAAGTCCATTACATAATGGTACAAGGAAGAGGATTGTTCTCGATTTATTTTATAGATATTAAACTGTATCATGCATAAGAATATTTATATGCGTCGCTAACGCTTAATCTAGGTTATTTCATGTGTAATATGAAGCACACAGGAACACGGAAAATATTGCAAACAATTTAAATTAAGCAATATATTTAAGTGAAACATTTCACTTTTCTGAATGATCTTTTAAACTATTGTTGTCAATTCTAAAGCAACAGAAATAAAAATACCTCTTTTCTAGCAATAAAAATATCTTCACGTGAATATCAAAATAGATCAAAATCATTTAAATATTAAGTAAATTCATTAATGTGAGTTTAAAGCAGCAAGTAAACGAAATTACGTCATATTTAAACTGACCAAGCAACATTTTAAAACAATTTAAATTCACAAAAATATTTAGAAGAGACATTTACTTTATATTTTGATGTAATCTTCTAAAATACTGTTATGGATTCTAAGACGGCCCAAATATTTTCTTCCAAACAACAAAAGAATTTCTATGTCAGTATTAGAGAGAGTAAGAAAAATTTTGTGAAAATTACATCAGATTTAAATAATGCATTTAAAATGTCTTACTTATTTTTTTTCTTATACCTCGGTTCAATAATAAGCAAGTTAAGGGGGCAAAGACTCTGTAAAAAATGTCTGATCAACTGATCTTGTTTAATCATACTTGTAAATAGCCAGTACATGATTAACATCAGCTGATTAGACCTTAAAATTTCCCAATCAAAGGAAAATGGATGAAAACCTATTTACAGGGAATAGTATATATACATATATGTATATATATATATATATATATACATGGTGTTTAAAAAATGACCGGTATATTTGAAAAATCAATAAAAATTAAACTGGCAACGTTAGAGATACACCGTTTGTTGCAATATGATTGGGACAATAGTAAATTTTCGGGCATACAACTTTCGAAATTAGTTAAAATTCTCAACAACAGATGGCGCTGAAGGCAGTTTGAAAGCTGTAGTATAAAACGCAATCTGTGAGTTTGCCATTCTTTAAACCCGCTGTCCCTGCCAGCGAAGACATTCGCGAGCTAAAGCTATTCAATGTAAAAAAATTTACCTATTTGCTGCAGCGCCACTCCACCGCCTTTATAGAAAACGGTTACTTTATTGTATTATGGAGCATTATCTTTGGTCATAAAAGACATATTCTATAAAAGCTGTGGAGTGACGCTGATGCAAATGGGTCAAATTTTTTACAATGTTCCTATAAGGAGGCATTTTTCTAATAACTCTGTCGCATTTTGATATTTTTAATTTTTTTTTCGCTGCATAGATGAGGTCCCTCTCAAGATCACTCCTTGATTACATATTCGATTTTGGTTGCAGATGTTTTTTATAAAGTTAATTTCACTTTCGAAATTGGTTTTGGAAGTAAAAGTAACTTTATACCGGGTGTTTAAAAAATGACCGGTATATTTGAAAAATCAATAAAAACTAAACGAACTGCGATAGAAATACACCGTTTGTTGCAATATGCTTGGGACAATAGTAAATTTTCCGACAGACAAACTTCCGAAATTAGTTAAAATTTTCAACAACAGATGGCGCTGCAGTCTGGAAAAATCTAAAGAACGATATTTTCCACATATCCACCATGCGCAGCAATAATATGGCACTGAATGAAATGGTCTCTGAATGAAATTACTAGAAACGTTTGGAAACTGTCAGGGGGGATGGCTCCACATACAGAAGAGATGTTCTGCTTTAGTTGTTCGACTGTTCCGGATTGTGGCGGTACACCCTGGTCTTTCACGTGTTCCCACAGAAGTAGTCACATGGGTTCAAGTCTGGCGATAAGGGAGGCCAATCCACGCCGCTCCCTGTATGTGTGGGATAGCCCAAAGAAATCACACGAACATCGAAAAGTTCATTCAGGAAATTAAAGACCTCGGCTGTGCGATGTGGCCGAACACCATCTTGCATAAACCACGAGGTGTTCGCAGTGTCGTTTAAGGCATTTTGTACCGCCAGAAATTCTCGAAGAATGTCCAGATAGCGTGGTGCAGTAATCGTTTCGGATTTGAAAAATGGACCAATAAGTCCCTTGGAAGAAATGGCGGCCCAAACCAATACATTTGGAGGATGTAGGGACGATGGGACTGCAACATGGGGGTTTTCAGTTCCCCATATGCGCCAGTTCTGTTTATTTACGAAGCCGTCCAGGTAAAAATAAGCTTCGTCACTAAACCAAATGCTGTCCACATGGATATCGCCGACATCAATCCTTTGCACCATATCGTTAGCAAATGTTACCCCTGCATCAATGGAAGAAGCGCTGAGGGGTTTCCGAGTTTGAATTTTGTATGGATAGAGGTGTAAAGTCTGGCGCATGAAACGATACGTGGACGTTGGCTTTATATGGACCGCCGCTGCAACACGGCGAATGGAAATACGAGGCCGCTGTTCGATCACCTTCTGCACAAGCTGAGCATTACTCTCTGTTGTTGTCGTATGCGGTCGCCCTACATTTCCAGCACGTTCATCCTTCACGTCTCCAGTCCGTTGAAATTTTTCAAATTCTTTATTGTATCGCTTTTCGGTTCTTTGGTTACATTAAACTTCCGTTCAAAACTTCGTCTTGTTGCGGCAACACTGTGTTCTAGACGGTGGAATTCCAACACCAAAAAAATCCTCTGTTCTATGGAATAAAGCATTTTTCCCTGCAAACTTGCAATCTGTGAACAGCACACGCTTACAGCAGAAAGACAACTTACAGAATGGCGAACTCACAGACTGAGTTTTCTTCAATAGCTTTCATCTGACCTGCAGCGCCATCTGTTGTTGAAAATTGTCAAAATAGTTGAAAATAATCAAAAAATATGATCAAGGAGCGATCTTGAGAGGGACCTCAGCTATGCCATGCAATAAAAAATTGGTAAAAAATGTCAAAATTCGAAAGAGTTATTACAAAAATGCCTACCCATAGGAACACTGTAGAAAATTTGGCCCATTTTCTGCAGCGTCACTCCACATATTTTATAGAATATGTCTTTTGTGACCAATGAGAATGCTCCATAACACAATAAAGTTACCGTTTTCTATAAAAGCGGTGGAGTGACGCTGCAGCAAATACGTAAATTTTTTTACAGTGAATAGCTTTAGCTCGTAAGTGTGGCACGAATGAAAACTATCCTGTTGAATTGTAGCTGACGTCACGCTTCGCGTTGATTTTCATTTCGTTCTTGTCTACAATCGGTAAGTCACCGGTAAGTGACCGGTAAGTTGTGCTGAACACGCCCTCACAAATTGCGTTTTCTACTATAGCTTTCAAATTGCCTGCAGCGCCATCTGTTGTTGAAAATTTTAACTAATTTTGAAAATTATATGCCTGAAAATTTACTGTTGTCCCAAAGATATTGCAACAAACTGTGTATTTCTAACGCTGCCCGTTTAATTTTTATTTATTTTTAAAATATACCGGTCATTTTTGAAACACCCTGTATTTTGCTACAATCTTGCTCTTAGGACCCGATTCTGAACTAATTCCATATGATTTCAATAGAATGTGTTGTTGTCATGGAAATAACATATTCTTCTATAGAAAAATACAGTGTTCGGAATTGGGCATGAATATAACAAGCTGAATTCGAGTTTGAAGGCTATTTTACATGTATTAGTATTTATGGGAATTTTTATCAAACCCATTTAGAAATTTAGTTGAAATTTCCAAAATTTTAGTTTGGAATGAATTTCCAAACTAAGTTGTAAAATTCCTAATTTTTCTATTGGAATAAAAAAAAATAGTTAAAAGATCTAAAATTTCTTAGAGTATCACAAAAGTTGTAAAATTTTTAACAAAAAAAAACTCTTTACCTAAATTTAAAATACGATGCATAAAATATTCTTTAAATAATGCCATAAAAATGAATTTAATCCGGGATAAATTTATGCCCACTTCTGAACGCTGTATTCCACTATCGAAGAATCTGTTATTTCCATGGCAACAACGCATTCCATTGACATCTTATCGAAAGAGTTCAGAATCGGGTCCTACGAGCAAGATTGTAGCAAAATATCTTTACCTACACTGTTAAAATTTGAAACTTTTGCTGCATCGTCACTCCATTGCTATTATAGAATATCTCTATTTTGACCAATGAGGATGCTCCATAATGCAGTGAAGTAATCATTTTCAATAAAAGCGGAGGTGTGATGATGCAGCAAAGGTTTCAAATTTTTAACAGTGTAGTTTTAAAATACTATGCATAAAATATTCTTAAAATCATGCCAAAAGAAATTAATTTTATCCGGGCAAATGAAACTTCATAAATGTAAAATCTCCTGCAAACTCAAATACTGTTTGCGAAATTTATACCCAATTTTGAACGCTGTATTCCACTATCAAAGAATCTGTTACTACATGGCAAAAATGCATTCCATTGAAATCAAATCGAATGAGACGCACTCCATATCCTTAATCTCCTTCCTTTATATCAATGCTGAGTGAGCTCAGTTCCGGCTTCGACTGAGCGTCAATCGCCGTCAGCGCCATCTATTGTTTGAAGTCCGAACTAAAATCAAAAATCACGTAGAAAAAACTTCTGACATCATACATAATCCTCCTGCAAAAAAAATTTTTAATAGCTCAAGTTATTGAATTTTAAAATCCACCGGTTATTTTTGGAGCACCCGGTATATATATATAAAGAGAGAGAGAGACAGAGCGATATCGGTGTTGCGCAGTCTTTTAGAAGCCGATCAAATTAGCATGTTTTTAGAGTTTATGGTGCCTTAACAGGTGTTGACGAACGTAGCTCGTAGGGGGCAGAGCCCCCTACTAATAAAAGACACAGTATCTTTGCAACAGTATCGCCATCATGAAAGCTTGAAGGGGATGAAACAAGTTCGAAAACAATTTTGGATCAAAGCCTTTTTTTTATTTTTATTATTTTTTTTATAATAGAGCACGTGGTTTTTGTTTGCATCTCATTGTCACGTGTTATTTGTAATGACTGTGAAACGGTTTTATATAATTTTTTACTCTGATTATAATTCTTATCAGCAATGTGATTTTTTTTTTTTTTTTTTTTTTTTTTTTTACAGCCCTTTTAAGTAAGATAAAATTGTTCATTCAAATGCTTATATAAAAGGTGAAGTTCTTAAAATCTTGTGATTTAAAAACCTAATGGATTTAGTAAACTTATTACCACACTTTCTAAAAATAAATAAAGAAACAGGAAACAGACAGACAGCATTTGATAATATTGCACTGAAATGAAAAGTTAAATTTTAAATGGCGCTTTAATGCATTTTTTTGAGAACTTTTTTTTTTTTTTCAAATTAACTTTTATTAAAAACATAAAATTTTTAAAAAAATTACATACATTTATTTTTTAAATAAAATTTATTAAAAAATATTTTTAATTAAATAAATAATTTTTATTAATAAAATTTATTTTATATATTTTAAAAAAATTTAAAATTTATGCATAAAATTTTAAATTTAAAAAATTTTAAACAGATAATTTTATTGTGTACTTATTTTTTAAAAACATATTTAATTAGATAATTTTTTAACACAATTATTCAATTAGTAAATAATTCTATGAGTTTGTAAATTTTCCAAGCGGTGTCTAACATGTCAGGATTTAAAACAGGAATATGGAGCTGTGCATATGTAACGTTATGATTTTAGGTGGTAGCGGGGAGGGGATCTAGCACATGATATCTTCAGATATCTCTAGGGGGCGGGGGCATTTGTCTTTTGAAATCGATATCATTTTTGATACAATCAAAATTTTCTCTTTTTATCTGTACCATGGTCTTTGGTTGAAAATAGTATGTTACCCTTTTCTAATAAGTTTTCTATTTTTGACAATACCGAGTTATTAAAATCATTGCATTATCAAAAAAAAATATTTAATCATGGAATATCCCAACGTTTGACATTCCTGTTCTCCTTCATGTGTATATGCATCACGGTTTGATAAACCATATGTGAAATTTATTTTAAATGAAACTTGTGTTCACTAATAAATAAAAGAGAAAGAATGCAGTTTACTTGTTTTGTTGATAAGAATTTCTATCTGTCTCTCCCACACTTCCTTCGCTCGTAAGACTTTTTTATTACTGTTGAATGCATTGTGTAACAAAATCTTATTCTAAAATATTTTTAAATAGTAGCTATTTATTTTAAGTGTTACTTGATACAAAGTGATAATTTATAGACTTCTGTTCATTTGTATCAATAAAGTATGCGAAAAATAAGTTCCACACTTTTGTTAAGTTTTGTATACCACTCCAAAGGAAAAAAAAAGTCACAAAATCAAAATATTTTTACACTTTATTAACGTTATCATTAGCAAGGGTGGGGGATACGAGGGATGATAACTTATGATATCCGAAGGGGGGGAGGGGGTCCAAAATGACGAAAAAGTTGATAATTTATGTTATATTTGCACCACTCCTATTTTGGCTGAAGCAGATAATTGTCTTCCAATTGAACCATGTCTGACGAATCTGGAGAACTTGATTCATCGAGTTAAATTTTAGCAATCACATCATTTGATGTTAGAGTAGCTCTAGAATTACTTTTAATTTAATTACATTTACAACTCTCAATATTTCGAAATCGTCATCATAGATTTCATTTTAAACTTTTTTCGTAGGAATAATTCAAAGAGTTCATTGCGATCTGCAGTTTTGTTTTTCAATTATAAAATGGAAGTGAAATAGATCTTTCTTTATTTTAGTGGTGGAATATTCTTTTGGCTAAAGTATCTGGATGTTTTACAGTACATACGTTATTTTTTTCTTACTATATAAAGTTTAAGGCGCGTGTATACCCTAATCTTTACTTCTAAACCTAAAACAAAGACGTACAACGGATATTGACCTTTAAAGAGGTTGATCACCTATTCTTCAATTTAAGGGATGCCACATCAAATGGAGGAAAAATGAAAACCTTTAATTCATATTTCAAAATTATACGGAGTGAAAATTTTAACTAATACAATTGATTTTAAATCATTTATACAGGGTGATTCAGCTCGTCGGTGACAAACTTTAAGGATCGATAGAGCACATCTAGACGAACATTTTTGAATAGGGAATGTAGGGTCCCTGACGCGATGGTAAGGCGCTAGGCGCTTTCGAAAATTTGGGTGCCGAAATTCGAAACGTCATAAAAACTAGGGAAATGGTTAGATTTTCTTGCTTGTTCCGTCGAAATGATTCTGTTTGTTTAGACTTTCTTCAGTACCAATTTGATAAGCGTATCTCTTAAAACATGGATAGGGGGCGCTGCAGACTTTGGAGAGCTAGACAACAACTTTAAGCCCGTTATTTTGATAATTTAACACATGCTCGCCAAAGTTTATACTCTAACTTAAAGTTTGAACCCAAAAGTAGAGCCCTGCAAAAAGCGTAAGAGCCGGAATAAAATGTCAAAGTACAGGGTGGTCGAAACTCGAAGGCTCCTAAGAGATAAACAAACAGATTTCTTGACTTATGGCATGAATTTTCATGATTCTGTTTGCTGGGGCTCTCTGAAACTCAGTTGAACGGTACAAAAAGAAACATCGATAGGGGGCGCTTTGGGCAAAAAACATAATTCGTTGACATTTCGGACGCTAACTGGAAACGGGGCGCTACGATCAGTTAGAAACAAAACAAGAGAGTAATTTACTTATCATAAGAAGCTATTAAAACTGCAGTTTTTTTTTTTTTTAACAAACATAGCTGGTTTCAATCATGCACAATGCGCGCAATAAAATTTACATAAGGTGCTTTTTGCTGATTTATGCAAAAGATATCGTACCATATCGATATGCAAAAGATACGTAATGCGTAGACGACAACGCGAGATGACGTAGTTGTATGCGCAGACACGTCTTTTGAACGTGCGGTACCTACTTAAGCTTCGGGTTACTTGTCTGCAGATCGGTAGTAGGATGGAACGGTACACAAACTCTGAATTGGCTGACATGCATTTGGCGTATGGCGCTGCTGGTTGTAATGGACGAGCCGCTCAGCGGTTGTACGCCGAGCGTTACCCCAACAGGCAAATCCCCTGCCATGCCTTCTTCGCTCGAGTACACCAGAGGTTGTCCACAACGGGATCTTTCGACGGAGGCAGGCCTGAACGGGAGCGATCAGTGAGCACCCCCGACAACGAAGAGGCTGTGCTTAACCTGGTTGAGGACAACCCAGTTCTTAGCACGAGAGATATCGCCAGACATGTTGGCATTTCGCAAGCAACTGCGTGGCGCATCTTACGTTCCCGGAATCTGCACCCCTACCACATCCAGCGGGTGCAGTTGCTCAGAGAGCAGGATTTTGGCCCTCGAGTGGAATTCTCAAGATGGTACTTGGCGATGAGATCCAGGGATCCCCGTTTTGTAAACAGCATTTTGTTTACGGACGAGTCCACCTTCAGCCGGGAGGGAATGTGGAACGCCCACAACAGTCATGTGTGGTGTGATGAAAATCCACATGAAACCAGAAGCAGAGCAGCCCAGGAGCGTTTCTCAGTAAATGTGTGGGCCGGCATTCTGGGGGATTGCCTCATTGGCCCTTATTTGTTACCTGAAAGGCTGACAGGTGGAAATTACCTGATTTTCCTGGATCAAGTGCAGCCGCAGCTTCTGGAGGAGGCGCACGTACCCGAAGATTCGCGTCGCCAGATGTGGTTCCAGCACGATGGAGCTTCGGCCCATTACACGAACGACGTGCGTCTCCATCTAAACGCAAGGTATGGCCAGCGGTGGATCGGGCGTGGGGGTCCAGTTCACTGGCCTGCCCGATCACCAGACCTCACCTGCTTGGATTTCTTCCTTTGAGGTTACCTGAAGGCCGAGGTATACCATACACCTGTCAGCAGTGCTGAAGAACTTGTGGCGCGCATTGTGGCAGCTGCAGGGCAGATCAGAGATACTCCTGGCATTGTTGGAAACACACACTCCTCAATGCGACGGAGGTGCGAAGCCTGCATCATGGCCCAAGGTCGAAATTTCGAGCATCTTCTGTAGTGTTATTTTTTGTAAATAAATTTCCAGTATCATTGATGTTTTTGGTCTAAATTTATTCAGAAGTGTTGAGCAGAGGTAGAAAATGTGTTTTCATTATTACTAACTGATCGTAGCGCCCCGTTTCCAGTTAGCGTCCGAAATGTCAACGAATTATGTTTTTTGCCCAAAGCGCCCCCTATCGATGTTTCTTTTTGTACCGTTCAACTGAGTTTCAGAGAGCCCCAGCAAACAGAATCATGAAAATGCATGCCATAAGTCAAGAAATCTGTTTGTTTATCTCTTAGGAGCCTTCGAGTTTCGACCACCCTGTACTTTGACATTTTATTCCGGCTCTTACGCTTTTTGCAGGGCTCTACTTTTGGGTTCAAACTTTAAGTTAGAGTATAAACTTTGGCGAGCATGTGTTAAATTATCAAAATAACGGGCTTAAAGTTGTTGTCTAGCTCTCCAAAGTCTGCAGCGCCCCCTATCCATGTTTTAAGAGATACGCTTATCAAATTGGTACTGAAGAAAGTCTAAACAAACAGAATCATTTCGACGCAACAAGCAAGAAAATCTAACCATTTCCCTAGTTTTTATGACGTTTCGAATTTCGGCACCCAAATTTTCGAAAGCGCCTAGCGCCTTACCATCGCGTCAGGGACCCTACATTCCCTATTCAAAAATGTTCGTCTAGGTGTGCTCTATCGATCTTTAAAGTTTGTCACCGACGAGCTGAATCACCCTGTATAACACTTATGTTTAAAATTATGTTATTTGATATACTACTTTAAATTTTAACTAATGTAAATATTTCAATAACAGTAATAATATAATAAGACATACCGATGTATTTGTTTCTAGAAATATAGAAAAATGTCGGAAAATTTCGTACAAGAAATATATAAATTTAATAAATTAACTAAATAAACGCGATTATTTATTTATTTGAATAACATCCATCCGACTTGTGTGCTCGACATGAAAGTCTGCTTATAAGTCATCGTCAATATACAAGGACGAGATAGCACAAGGAAATTTACAACACCAGAGAAATACAACCAGGAGCTCCACACAAAGTGTGTGTGCAATGGAGCCAGTTGGAATCGAACCAACCACCTCAAGGTTAGCAGAGCGGCATCTTAACCACTCGGCCACGGAGGCCTAAATAAACGCGATCAACCTAAAATAAACAAGAGAAAAAAACACGACACTTCCAGCAGCGAAGAAAATAAAATACATTTAAGATTATCGGACTCTGCAGATTCCGAGAAAATATATTGAATGAGGGAACAGTTCTATATGCCGTTCTGGATTTTTTAGTGAACTTTTTTTGGCATTAAATAAATCGATGTGGTTGCGATCTCCAACTTAATAAAGTCCATTCCATCAATAAAAAAGCAACCCCGAGGTTGCTTTTTTTTATTGATGGAACGGACTTTATTCGTTTGTTTTATGTATATTTTTTTAATTTAGCATATTTCTTCGGAAACCTTTAAAACTTTTGTTTTAATTTGACATATATAATAAATATATAAAATTATAAAAATATAAGTATGCAATATTTATTTATAGGTGTATTAATTATATATTTATATATGTATATTTACCTGTATGTAGAAATATTTCAAAAATGTATATACATAGAAAAATTTATATAAAAAATCTTATATATATATATATATATATTTATATATTACATTTGAAATAGATAACATTTATTAAATAAATGTAATGTTTATAAAGAATCATGATTTCCTCCATCCTGAGAAATCTAATGAGTTGCTAAAATGACTTTTTGTTGCTATTTTCGATTTATTTGCCAATCATGTCCACCAGATCAGGATATGGAACTCTTTCCTTGAATGAAGATTGTTGTGTTGGTTATGTATAGAATTGAGTAAATTATGGATCCCCCCCACCTTTTTCTTTTCGTTTTTATTTTTTTTTTTCACCGGTAAAAGTTGGTCCTATCAAAAACTTGTAAATACAAAAGTTTTAGATAATGTTAAGTACATTTATAAAAATTTTTGTTGTATTTGATATCTTGAGAATTGACAAAGTTATGAATATTTTTCTCCCCAAAACCCTGTTTTTTTTCGCCTCTTGAGCCCATTTATATTTTTATCAAAAATTTGTCATGCATAAACTTTTAGCCCATTTTTAAGAAGTAATATAAACTTTAAACTGATTCGATATCTATTTTAAGAAGTTATCACGTTTTTTCGGTTTTCACAAAAACCCTCCCTATTTCCACCCTCTTGGTCCGATTTTGCCCATTAACGAACTCAACAGAGATTTTATGCACCTTGATTTTCTGTAAATGTTTGTAAAAGATCTGAGCATAATTATGGAAGTTATCGTGTCCAGAAGAAAGTGATATACACCAATAGATATGGTAGTTTTGGGGTCTGGGAGTTATGATCGGTGTAGATCTGCAAAAATTTTTCAGAAATTCCAACATGGGAGAGAATGCAATAGGTAGTATTTCATACGAAATCTACATAAAATTACCAAATTCCTTTCCTGAATGTCAAAAAATTGCCGTGTGACTCGAAAAATCCATTAAAAGTCGCTGAATAATAAAAAAAAAATCAGCGGAAAAATTTTACTATAATGAGGTAAAATATTGCAACTTGAATTTTTTCCTTAATTGCAAAAAACTATCTCAAAATACTGGAATTCAAGCATGTAAACTAGTTGGATGTGCCAATCCCAAAACTTTCTTCTATCTCATACATGCATTTTAATATTTAAAAAAAAGTTACTCATTTTAATGCTTTAATAATTTTAATTCAATGCCCTACCAACTTTGATTTTCATCTTAAATTTCTGCTTCAATCAATTAATCGGAGTAAAAACGAATTTCTGTCTCTGCACGAGCCGATAGACAATAGAATGATAGGCAGATTTTTTTTCAAATTCAGGGAGCACCTACTTGCTTTACCAAAAAATAATCATATACAAAATGTTTAGTTCAGTTCTAGAACTAACTTCTTGCACAATATTGAAAGTGGCATAAAATTCGGTATTGCAGCGCCCCCTTCCATAGCCATACACTTACACAAAAAATTTCTTTCAATTCGATGCATAATTTCATGTACTTTTGGTTGGTGCAATATAGAAAATGGCACAAAAATCGCGATTGCAACGCCCCCTTCCGACGGATTTTTTTCAAATTCAGGGAGGACCAACTAGCCATAGTCATACAGATACACAAAAAATTTGGTTCAATTCAACTTCATACACTTTTTGATGGTAGAATGGCGACATACAGATAGACACACAGACACACGGACAGACAGACATTTTGTAAAAACGTGTTTTTGGAATCTCTGACCCCTAAAACGTGTAAATCCGTCGAAAACCGGAAGTCGAAAATAATTTCGATTACAATATTTTCTTCTATTGAAGACAGAAGACAGTAAAAAAAATTGGTTCAATTCTATGCATAACTTCATACACTTTTTGATGGTAGAACAGCGACATACAGACAGACACACAGACAGACGGACAGACAGACATTTTGTAAAAACATGTTTTTTGGAATCTATGACCCCTAAAACGTGTAAATCCGTCGAAAAAATTTTCGATTACAATACTTTCTTCTATTGAAGATAGAAGAAATAAAAATTTGACAAGAAGAAAGTAAAAATTTGACAACGTGAAAAAATTTCGAAAAGAACTAAAAATCTCATTAACTCTTCACTACACGATTTTTTTTAATGAAAAAAGATATATATATGTTTAAAATCTATATAATTGGTCTGAAAATGAAAAAATATTAAAAAAAATAATAAAGTTGAATTTTTCAGTTAAAATTATATATTTCATGGCTGTACCTTATGTATACATTTGGGCTTTTAAAATTCTGTACTGCTATATTTTGTAACTTAGTGAGCTTAAATAAATTTTATCTTCGTAACGCTCTGCAGTACTTTTTTTATTAATATTTTTAAATATTCAGGAAAATAATGAAAGCAAATTTATCCTTTACAGCTTGATATATATATATATATATATATATATATAAAATTTGGTTTTTGTGTGCTGGTAGCCCCGAATACGTATTATTTTGTTATCTCATGGCTAATACGTGGATGAAACCGCACACTTTATTTGTAGTTCCGAGCATTTGGTGCCTGATGATTCTGCTCTGAGGACTACAAATTACATTTGAATTCCTTTTATTTATTCATTTATTCAGATATACTCGTTTCACTATTTTTTTTTCTTTTTTTATATAATTCAATTCAATTCAAATTCATCGTTTTTGGTTTATTGTTTTATTGATAAAATCCATTGGTGAATCTTGTCTACTTTTAATGGTATTATATATATGTATATATATATATATATATATTGAAACCAAAAAAAATTTGTATATTTTTGTCAAATGCAGCCATCCACTTTACATGGAGAAAATATGTTTAATCCCATTCTTTGGATTTTTCTTGATCAAAGATAGGGTCCATATAGGGTAAATATTAGCCAAATTCGTTGTATGTAAATGCTAATTATATCTTTAGGTATCTGCCAGATGTAGCGCATGGTGCAGTGAAGGGTTAAAATTCGATAAAAATCAAAAATTGCTTACGGCAAAATTTCCTATATTAGGTTAAAAGTTTAAAATGTTTTTTTTTCCTTGTGAAAAACCACCGTGGTACTCAAGGGAACTCTAAAATTGGAACTGAGAAATACATTAAAAGAAGCTTAAAGCAAGGAAAAAGTTACTTTAGTAGACTAAAATAGAATAACCTATCTTTTCAAAAAAAAAAAAAAAAAAAAAAAAAAAAAAAAAGATGCAAAGAATCTCTAAAAATCGCTAAATATCGCTTTATCAATAAGCAGAGTTGAAAATTCGTAAGATATCAAAAACTACTACATTAAGCGGAAGTTCTTTTAAAGATAATTCCTTTTATCCTTGTTAAAAAAAAAACGCCGCGGTTTTGCTGCAATCGCAAAAAATCACATTGAAAATTGCTAAATATTCTATAACAGCAGGTGAAAATTCATTATAATTGAGTGAAATCCTGTAATCAGAAATCTTCTATGAAAAACGAAAAATCAACACAAAACTTCATAAGTCTGAAAAAATCGCAGTAACTGTTGCATTAAAAACAACTAGATGGTTGAGTTTACTAATATTAGGCTAAAAGTTTCGAAACGAACTCACTTTCTGAATGTCAAAAATCGTCATGATGCTCGTGAAAATGCCAAAAATCACATTGAAATAATGCATTAGAAATCGCTAAATATAAAAATATTGGCATCAGTGAACATTTATTTAATGGAGTAAGCTTTTATGAATAACAAAAAATTGACACAATATGTAATAAAAAAAGGAAAATTGCTAAAAAATCACAGAAAAATTCCCATTAAAAATTTATTAAATTCAGAATTCGTATATGGCAAAATTTTTTACTTTAGTCTTTAAAAAAAAATGAAACGAATTCCTCCTCAGACTGTCAAAAAATCGCAGAGAAACTCGAAAAACATCTAAAAAATCATTAAAATTCGAAAAATATAAAAATATCCGGAAATAAACATTTACTCTAATCAAATAAAATATTAAAATAGTATATGTTTCATGAACTAGAAAAAATCGATGTGAGGCATAAAAAAACTCGAAAAATCGCTAAAAATTGCATTAAAAATTGCTAAAATTCAAAAATCACAAATGTGAATTTTATTATATTGGGCTAAAAGTTGAAACGAAATTCATTCTTTAAAATGTCAAAAAATCATTTTGAAGATCGAAAAAATGCTAATAATTGCATGGAAAAATCAAAAATGCATTAAAAATCACATTGAAAAATGTATTAAAAATCGTCAAAGTAGTTAAAATTTACTCGAATGAGTAAAAAATTTTTCCAACAACTGAATCTTTCGTAAATAATCATAATTAAAAAAAATGATGCGGCACATAACAAGTCTTGAAAAATCTTGTAAAATTGCATTGAAAATCGCATTAAAATTGCATAAAAATAGTTAAAATTTAAAATAGTAAAATAGTGAAGTTTATTTCATTAGTCTAAAAGTTTGAAAAAAAAAATTCACTTCTGAATCTCATAAAATTACTGTAAAACTAGGAAAAACACTAAAATCTATATTAAAAACTAGTGAAATTCAAAAATCATAGTAGATAAAAAATTTAGCACATTGAACTAAAAGTTTGAAACAAAATTCTTGTTAACAATATCAAAAATAGCTTCAAAATACAAAAACACTAAAAATCGCTTTAATAATTCACTAAAAATTCAAAATCCCTGTACTAATTCCGAATTCGTTCAGAGTCAAAAGTTACTTTAAAAGGGTAAAACATTGTATTCGGAAATATTTCATGAATGACATAAAAAACTATCATAAACGCAAAAAATCTCGAAAAATCGCATTGAAAATCGAATTAAAAATTGTTGAAATTCAAAAATCTTAGCAAACAAAATTTAGCATATTAGATTAAAAGCATAAAATTAAATTTCTTCTACCAGTCTTTAAAAAATATTCACAAAATACGCAAAATACTAAAAATTGCATTGAAAATTTCGCTAAAAATTTAAAAATCACAGTACAAATTCTGAAATCTCAGCGGGTTATAATTTATTCTACAGAAGTAAAACATTGTAATCTGAAATATTTTATGACACACAACAATTCGACCCTAATGTAAAAAATTTCGAAAAATTGCTAAAAATCATATTAGAACTCGCAATAAAAATTGCTGAAATGGAAAAATCGTAGAATACAATATTTAATAAATAAGGCAAAAGTTTGAAAAAAAATCCATTCAATTATATAGTTATATATTTAATTGCAAAAAATGCAAAAAAAAAAAAAAAAAAACCGCTAAATATCTCATTGAAAAAGTCGCTAAAAATTCAAAATTAGTTGTACGAATTCTGAATAAATTTTATTGAAAAGAGAAAAGAATTTACTATATTGGATTAAAACAATGAAACCGTATTTCATTAATGTGGAAAACTCGCCTAAAATCATAAAAAAAAACACTAGAAATCCATTAATAATTAAATTAAAAAATCTTATTAAAAAATCGAAAAATGGGCTTCTGGACGTAAAACTTCATGTATAGAGGTTCCTTTTCCCCTCAATTTTATACCTCTTCGTACAACGGTCTTCAGAACACCTTTGACACACTTCCATGCAAATTTCTTTCGTGACATTCAAGGAACCATAAATTCCTAAAAGTTATGAAATTGATTTCTCTGTATTTTCCTGTCTAGTATTTGATTTTTTTGTCTTTGAATATCAAAAGTATTTAACCTTCGAAATATTTTGTAATGCGAATTCTACGTAAAAATATCACTGAAGAAAATCAGTGTTAATGAACCTACGACAATAGTTTATTTTCATATTTATTAGAGAATATGTACCAATGTGTTCTCGAGAAGCTCTCGCAATCACAATGTAAATATGATACTTTTCTATTTGCATTGTGGAATTTCGTGGAGAGATTACATTTTCTTCACAAGAATAAAATAATTTTTGCCTTTCTTGACGTTGGTAATTCAAAGGAAAGCGCTTATTTTCTTTATTTTACAACATCTATTTATCAGAATCTTTTTTCGAAGATAGTTTTATGTTATTTTATTCATAATTAATATTCGAGATTTTTTACATTAATTTCTTAGAATCGAGTTTTTTTTTTAACAGGTAGAAATTTAAGTATAACTTATGTAACAATTGATTATAGTCCTTTTGTTTAAGGAGAGGTTCTGGCCTCTCAACAGGTAGACGACAGGTGCTAGGTTCGAACCCAATCGCGGCTGTCGGCCTAACCGTTCGGAGTTTTCGTGGTTTTCTTCGAACCTTGTGTAAATACAGGTTAGGTTCCCTTAGAAAAATCCTCACGAAATGCACCCCCCCCCCCCCACACTGGTCCTACATCCCTAGTGTAGATAATCAGACGACAAAAATAAACCAAACCAAACCAAACCTTTTGTTTAAGAAATCGCACGATCATGAAAGTTATAAATTAATTTAAACTTTGTAATTTATTTTTAAAAATTGTGAAAAATGGCATATATGTTTTTAAATCCCTTTGATAACGAGCATTTTTTAGAGAATTTTTATTCTTTTATTACCGATTTTTCAAAACAGAAAGGTGTCAGACACCTCCATTAAAAAATTTCATAAAAATCGATCCATCCGTTCTTGAGTTTAAATAGTGTAACTAACACGACTTTGTTTTATATATATAGATTATAATCAATAGTATTCACAGAGCACGCGATGTAAGGATTTTTAAGGTCATTTTTCTACACCTTGGATTACATTATTTGCATTTTAGTAAGGCTCCCTTTTTTTTTTTTTTTTGAAAATATAATATAGCCTATATTCACCGGAAATAGTGTAGCTTTTCAACGGTGAAAGAATTTTTCAAATCCGTCAAGTAGTTTCGGAGCCTATTCAATTCAAGCAAACAAAAAATCGAATCTTTTCTCTTTATAATATTAGTATAGATAATCAATAGTATTCGCAGCGGACGTGATGTAAGGTAATTTTAAGGTCATTTTTCTACACCCTGGGTTACATTATGGGTATTTTAGTCAGGATCCCTATTTTTATTTATCTATTTTTTTTTTGAAAACATAATATAGCCTATATTCACCAGAAATAGTGTAGCTTTTCAACGATGAAAGAACTTTTCAAATCCGTCAATTAGTTTCGGAGCCTATTCAAATCAAACAAACAAACAATCAAATCTTTCTTCTTCATAATATTAGTATAGATAATCAATAGTATTCGCAGCGGACAAGATGTAAGGTAATTTTAAGGTCATTTTTCTACAAATTGGGTTACATTATTGGTATTTTAGTAAAGATACCTTTTTTTTCTTTTTTTTTTTTTTTTTTTTTTTTTTTTTTTTTTTTTTTTGAAATTATAATATAGCCTATGTTCACCAGAAATAGTGTAGCTTTTCAACGGTGAAAGAATTTTTAAAATCCGTCAATTAGTTTCGGAGCCTATTCAATTCAAACAAACAAACAATCAAATCTTTCCTCTTTATAATATTAGTATAGATAAACCCAGTTTAACAACTTTATTTGTCCTCTTTTGTAAAATTTTTAATGTCATTTTTCTTTAAGGACTGTTTTTTTTTCGGAATCATCTTAAGCTAAATTCGGATCAAATACCCATTTTGACAACATATTTTGAAATAATTCCGACTTTATTAAAAAAAAATCAACTAATACGGTACATTATATAGTTCCTAAATAACAAAAGACTGTCAATTGAATGAGTTTGAGAGCAAAATTGAATTTAAAAATGAGTTATAAAATATCCAATTTTGAATACAACCTAAATTCTTAATCATGATAGCTTCGGAAAATTTTGCGCGAAGTGCCCAATTTGCCAGCATTTTTAAAAATATATTCAGCCTTTATCAAAAAAACTGACCAATACGGGATATTATACAGTTCCTATATAAGAGAACCTGTCAATTGGATGCGTTTGAGAGCAAAACTGAATTTAAAGATGAGTCAGAAAAACGTAATTTGTTTTTTCAATGCTTCCTCAAATTTTCAATCACGATAACTTCTCGAAATTCTGTTCAAAATATCCTTTTTGGCAGCCTTTTTGAAACATATTCTATTCTTATCAAAAAAATTGACCAATGCGTCACATTATACAGTTCCAAAATAAGACGACTTATAAATTGGATGCGTTTTAGAGTAAAAATAGATTTAAAAATGAGTCAGAAAAAACGCAATTTGTTATTTGAATACATCCTCAAATTTCCTATCATGGTCACTTCGGGAAATTCTGTTCAAAATACCCTTTTTGACAGCATTTTTTGAAATATTTTCTGCCTTTATCAAAAAACTGGCCAATGTTTCACGATATATGTTTTACAATATATAGTTTCTAAATAAGAGAATTTGCCATTTGGATGCGTTTAAAATAAAAATGAATTTTAAAAACGATTCAGAATGTGTTCAGTTTGGATTAGAGGTTTTTCTCCAATTTTTGTTTAATTTATTTTTGCTATACGAATTGGTCCTATGAAAAACTTGTCAATATAAAAGTTGTAGATATTATTGAGAAAATGTAAAATAAATTTATTGGATTTGATAGTTTAAGAATTGACAAAGTTATAATTTTTTTTTTCTTTTTTCAAACTCCTTTTTATTTTCGTTTTTTATTTTTATTTATCGGTAAGAGTTAGTCCTATCAAAAACTTGCAAACACAAAAGTTTTAGATAATTTTGAGAATATTTATAAAACATTTAGATGGATTTGATATCTGGAGAATTGGCAAAGTTTTTTTCTTCCCAAAAGCCCTATTTTTTCGCCCCTTGAGCCCATTTTTAACTTTATCAAAAATCTGTCATGCATAAACTTTTGGCCCATTATTTAGAAGTAATATAGACTTTAAAATGATTCGATATCTATTTTCACTAAGAAGTAATGGTTTTTTTTTGTTTTCACAAAAACGCCCCCTATTTCGAACCCCTTGATCCGATTTTGCCCATTAACGAACTTAGCCGAGATTTTATACCCTTTGATTTTATGTACCAGTTTGGTGGAGATTGGTGAAGAATTATAGAAGTTATCATATTCATAAAAAAGTGAGATATATATATATATATATAAACTGGTGCGAATGCTATAGGTAGTATTTCATACGAAATCTACCTAAAATACATAAAATATTTTTAAGAGTACATTCGAAAGAATTATCTTCCACCCTCAACAGCTTTAAACTTTCTGTTATATTTTCAGTCTCATTTTTAAAAGTAAAAACTTGAAACTTGCTGAGGTGTCTTTTTAAGATGTATATAAGTGGCCGTGTTCTTTCCTTTTTCGTTCAGCTTATTAGAATTTATTTATAAACAATTACTTTCTCAGTATGATTTTTTTTTCATTCCCAGATCTCTTCAGAAAATTCGGCTCAAAACGCCCACTTTGACGGGATTTTTTGCAATGTATTCTGCTTTTATAAACAAAATCTTCAAGCACGACACATTATCTAGTTTCTAAAATAGAGAATATGTCAATTGGATGCATGTGTGAGCAAAAATGAATTTAAAAGTAAATCAGAAAATAAGCAGTTTGGACTGGAATACACCTTTAACAGAAAAACTTTATCGATTCTCTAATTTTTATGTATAGGGCTGCAAAATTCAAGAGGTCACGATGCTACGAGCAAGTAGCGCCAAAGGTGATTCCCTTGTCTTTTACTTATTGGAAAATCTGGAAAATAAAGAAAGAGAACTGTTTTTATAAATGCATTGTTAAATCTGGCAAATATATCGATTTCTGGTGTTTCCGTAGATTAAGAAAGCTTAAAAGCAGCATATAAAAACAGACTTCGTGCAAGAATATTAACCTTCCTACCCTGAATGGGTCTAATCGACCCATAACTATAATTTATTTTATACGATTCTAACCAAAATTTTTTTCTTAAAGAAAGTTAAATAATAGATTCAGAGAAATAAGTCAATTAAATATATTAAAAATTTTTAAATAACAATTCTGGTGTAAAATGTTTTTATCAAGATTGAGTAAAATTTGAACAGGGTAGGAAGGTTAATCGCTTCTATTATAAATAAAAAAAAAACTGCAAAAACCTTAACATTTTTTTTTTCAATTACATCATTTCATTTCATTATTTGCATTTCACATAATAAATATTGAAAAACTGCTAATCAAATATTATATATAATTTATTAAAATAAATGATTTATTATGTTATATTAGATTATTTTCTTCCTTTTTAAGCTTCACACCGAGTAAAAATGTGATAAAATAAATCGTAGTGCCAAATTATACCATGCCCCATTTTTCTCGAGACAGTTTTAAATTGTAGCGCATATGAACACAAGATAACTCGGCATAGTCAGGAAACTAGTTTAATAGGCAGAAACCTACGTTTAAAAATGCAGAAATAATATAATAAAAAAAGCAATAAACAACTGTTCTGAATTCACAAACAAGATTCTCCTTCAGTGTAACATAGAGCATACATAGCGTGCTAGATAAACAAAGACTGTGCATAAGCCACCGCCTCTGTAGTTCTGCCCAGTCTTGCTTGTTCTAGCATGCTATGCTTTCCTCTCTGTGACACTGAAGAAGAATATCGCTTGCGGATTCGAAACGGTTGTTTGCGCCTTTTTTTTATTTGTGCATTGTTATTTGTGCTTTATTATTTTATCTATTTTTAAATGCTGGTTTTCTGTCTTTTAATAAAGAATGCTTTTTGGAGTTCATGTAACTAGGACTTTATTATTATTCATTTTTGCTTGTGGTAATATTACATTTATTTAAATAAAGGAAGACTTGGCTCTTTTTGAAGTGCAGTATTTAACATTTGCTGTTAGTCCCACCAGTGGCCGAGAGGTTCTGACATCCCAACTGGTAGACGGCAGGTGCTGGGCTCGAACCCAATCGCGGCTGTCGGTCTAACCGTTCGGAGTTTTCGTGATTTTCTTCGAAACTTGCGTAAATACGGGTTAGGTTCCCTTAGAAAGACCCACACGTAGGGCACTTCCCCCCCGGTCCTATATCCCTAGTGTAGATAATCATACGACAAAAATAAACCAAACCTAAACCAAGCATTTGCTGTTAAATTCCAGAAATATGTAACCTTCGATGCTCATTGTATTGTCCAGTTATTCATATTTCTTTGTGAATTCTTCAAAAAGAAAAAAGAAACATAATAAGAGTGGTGCGAATGAACTAATGATAATAGCCATATTTTTTATGTTTGTTTTGTAAAGCGTGGGCCAACGTTCTGTAAAAAATGTTTTTATTTTCTCCATTTAATGATGATAAAAGGTTTCTCATCAATGTCGAAATATGACTTATGAATTGTCTAATATTGCTTAACATCAAGAAACTAGGCTTATATATATATATTTTTTTATTTTATCTCAAAAAGCTGATGGAAAATTAAAAATGAGTATTTAGAGAAAAACTCACAAGAATTTCTTTTATATTTCTTTTATAACTCTAAATAAAATCTATTTACTCTCTAGAACATTTATCTGCCATTTTTTTATTCGTGTTGCAATATTCTTACGAATCTCATATAAAATTGTAAGTAAAATTTGTGCTTAAAAATATTATAAAATATTTCAAACAGTTTTTATTCTATAACAATCTATAGTTATTGATAGAAATATACAGTATTTAATATGTACTGCTTCTTTCTTTTATAATTTTTATTTAATGTAATTTATTTTTATAAAATTGATTTCTAGCGGAATTTTCAAACTCCTTTGCAGATTTACTAAAAAAATAGCACTTTTTATGTTTGTTAATAAATATTTCGGCTAATAATGGAAACTTTATAGATTATAGGAAGACTAGGGATTGATGACCATACGAGAGTCTTATCCACTCGTCCATTTTCTTATTTAAATGTGATTCAGACTTTTATTGCGAGATGGCTTTCAAAGCTAATGGAATGATTAAACAACAAACTTCTTTTTATGCAGATAATTGAAAAAGATGTAGACAGAATAAGTTGTAAAGTGCTTTCAAAATAAAAATTGAGCTTTTGAGAAATATTTTTAAGAGTTTTTCAGATAAAATATGTCGTAAAAATTAAAGTAAGTATAAGTTTTAATTAATGCACCAATAATGTGCTTTCATTCTAGACATGAAGTTTGAGCAGTAAATAAGGCTTAAAATAACTATGTGTTCTTCATTACAAAATGGTTATGAGGGAGGTTTGACCCAGTCAATGTAAGGAAGGGTTGATCATGGTCAAAGCTCCAATAATTAAGTGTTATTGGAAATATTTTTATTATAGCCGGTATATAATAAAGCGTTAATGATTATATTTGAAAAAAAAAATGAAAATTTATTTTGTAAAGCTACAGGAGCAATACAAAAGAAACTTTTTTAAAATTAACATTTAACTGATGAAACAGAAGTTGGTACATAACTACAGTAAAGCAGTCTGTCATATCGCTCCATCAAAATGAATTTAATGGCTGTATTAATTCTCAGCAAAATTGCAGTAAAAATTGCTGAAGGATTTGAAAATTTACCTCAAAATTTCCGTAAAAATACTGAATTTATTACAATAACTTTTGTGGTACATTATACGTTAAATTTACATTACACAATAAAATACCAGAAAATCTGAAAAAGTATTTACATCAGATTTTATTTTTATTTTTATACAAAGTTGCCATCTGTTCAGGATAGTGGTCACCATTGTTTTTCGATAGAAATTATTTTACTTATTTAATCAATGTCTTTTAGGAATTAAAAAAGTAAATATATATATATATATATGTGTGGGATATACTCTCGCATGTGGGCTACACTGTCTCTCTGCTGCACCTGCATTGGAATGTATTTCCCTCCACCTCTCTCCGAACTCTGCTTCGAGATTAAAAGTTGAAACGGAAAACATCGAAGCTGTGTGGTCAGGATTGAGAGGAAGAAAATGTAAATAGAACGTTTTTCGACGATAGCTAACGACGGTGATAAAAAGCTAAAGAGATGATTCCAACGAATTAAAAACGACGATTTAACACGATTCTTTTAAGAACTAAAATATTTACGACGTATTAAGACTTTTTAAAGATTGTTTTGACGAATGAATCTATGTTTTATTTTTTGTTTGTGTGTTTTTGTCCTGTTCGTCTGATAATAAATGTATGTGACTGTCAGAGAATAGTTTTTATTTACAGTAAGGACTCGTCCATCCTATAAAGTGGTGCCAGAAGTGCCCACTTACCATTTTTGCTCATTGTTATGAACTAGATATTTTTTCTTCAGATTCAAGCCGGATATCATTTTACGGGTGAGTTAATTATTCCATATTTTATATTTACTATGAAGCTAGTCGACATCAAAGAACTGGAAGTTGCATTTAAAAATGAACGTACTAATAAAATTAAATTACTTCATAAATTATTGTTCGATACTTATGGTGATCGCTCAAATCGAAAAAGAATTCGTGACTTCACTGGTTTCGATTTCGAAACGACCAGCACTGAATTCAAAAATAAAATTACGAAAGTTCAAGCAGATTTTTCTTTAAACGATTTAATCACAATTTGTAATTTACTCTGTATCTCAAATGAAGGTTCTTTAACTGAACTTGCAACCAGGTTAGTGACATATCTTTCAGACTTAAATTCACTGCAAGCTAACATTATTCAGAATGACAGCGATACCGATTCGGAACCTGAAATATATTCACATAATACTACATTGAATAAGGACACTGCAAGTAATACTGGATCATCAAATTTTGATAAAAACATCCAGTTCAAAGTTTTTGCCATCTACTATTAATTTTAATGATGTTGAAAGTGTTATACCGCCTTTTGATGGTAGTTCTTTTCAAGATATAAATATTTGGTTAAGTAATTTTGACGATGTCGCTAGCATGCTCAATTTATCAGAATTTCATAAATTTGTTTTTGCTAAACGATCCTTACGAGGAAAAGCCCAGCTGTTAGTACAGACAGAATTTCACATTAGCTCGTATGAAAATCTTAAACAACTCTTAATTTCTGAATTTGGCATTACTTATAATTCTGCTGAGTTACATGATATGTTAAATAAACGAAAATTACAAGAAAATGAATCCCTTGAAGAATATTTTCCCGTAATGAAACAATTATGTTCGCGCGGTAACATCGAAGATTCAGCACTGATGCAGTATATTATTAACGGTATACCCGACCCTGTTTTTAGAAAATCAATATTATATGGCTGCCAATCTATAGTAGAATTTAAACAAAAGCTCAAAATTTATGATAAAATTCGGCATGACTATGAGAACACTAAATTTCGTAAATCTAAACCAGAAATGCCATTAAAAGAGAAATCTTTTCGTCCAAAACCTGATCTTCTCTGCTTTAATTGTGGTTTAGCCAACCATAAAAGTAGCCAATGTAGGCATAAAGACAAAGGCCCTCGCTGCTTTAATTGTTCGAATTTTGGCCATAAGTCGGCTCAATGTGATCAACCAAGGAAATCTAGAAATAAGCCTGAAACATCCAATATTTCCACCATTACGTCGAATACTTTTATGACCAAACAAGTAATTATTTCGTCAGTAAATGTTCTTTCTTTGATCGGTACGGGAAGTGAAAGAAGTCTGTTAAAAGAAAGTATTTATCGCAAACTCCCAACGGTTTCGAACCTCGAACATTCAACAATCACATTAACTGGATTAGGAAATACTATGATCAAACCCCTGGGTTTTTTCTCTACGGATATTACTATAGATGATTTTAATTACACCACTAATGTTTATGTAGTACCAGATTATTCCATATCTTTTGATTTTATTATTGGTACAGGTGTTATAGAGCAAAGTATTTTAACAGTTTCTCAAAATAATATTTCGATGCAAAAAATCAAGCAAAATGAAGATATGTCAAATAATTTTCTGATTAATGTTGCTCAAGTATTAGACGATAGTAATCTTGATTTATCTCATATTACCGATAAAACTATACGTTCAAAAATTACGGAACTTATTCAAAATTATTCCCCCCGAAAAGTAAAGACTACTGATGTTACATTATCAATTCATCTGAAAGACGAAATACCTGTTACATGTCCTCCCAGACGCCTAGCTCCTATAGAGAAAGAATTTGTCGAAAAACAAATTTCTGAATGGCTTGACAAGGGAATTATCCGAAAAAGCACCAGTAATTTTTCATCAACTATTGTCCTCGTAAAAAAGAAAGATGGTTCATATAGATTGTGTGTTGACTATAGGAAGCTAAACGCTAAAACACATAAACAACGCTTTCCCCTCCCAGTCATCGATGACATTATTGATCAGTTGCACTCTGCAAAAGTATTTACAACTCTTGATCTTAAAAATGCATTTTTTCATGTCGAAGTAGACGAAAATAGCCGAAAATACACTTCTTTTGTAACACATTCTGGTCAATTTGAATTTCTATACATGAATTATGGCCTTAGCGATGCTCCTTTAGTTTTTCAGAGATATATCTATAATGTTTTTCGCGATCTCATTAATGAAAAAGTACTTATCGTGTACATGGATGATTTTATAATACCGTCTGAAGACGAAGCCGAAGGACTCCAGAAATTACAACGCGTTCTTACAACTGCATCAGAATATGGTTTGGAACTGAATCTAAAAAAATGCCACTTTTTACAGCGAGAAATTGATTTTCTGGGTTACCACATTAAAAATGGTCAACTACATCCATCTCCCTCCAAAACTAAAGCTGTTCTAAATTTTCCGGAACCTAAAAGTGTAAAAGATGTACATTCATTTGTCGGATTAACCTCATATTTTCGTAAATTTATTCAAGATTATTCTTTAATAGCTAAACCCTTATTAGATCTCCTTAGAAAGGACACTAAATTTCACTTCGGTGACCAACAGCGAAATGCATTTAATCAGTTGAAACACATTCTTGCTTCAGGTTCTGTTTTAAGCATTTATAACCCTAGTAATGAAACAGAAGTTCATTGCGATGCTTCTATTGATGGTTACGGAGCAGTCCTCCTTCAAAAGTCTTCTATTGATAATCAATTTCACCCTGTCTACTTTATGAGCAAAAAAACCACAGATGCTGAGCGTAAATATTCGAGTTATGAACTAGAAGTTTTGGCTGTCATCGAGGCTCTTAAAAAATTTCGTGTTTATATTTTAGGTATTCCTTTCAAGATTGTCACAGATTGCAATGCATTTGCCCTAACTATGAATAAAAAAGAGATGACCTATGAATAACCAAGATAGCTCGATGGGCTTTAATGTTAGCTGATTATAACTATACAATCGAACACAGACAAGGTACACGTATGCGCCACGTTGACGCTTTAAGCAGAAATCCCGTATGTATGACCATTCAAGACAGTTTTACTTCCAAAATCATACAATCACAGAACACCGACGAACATATACAGGCCATCAAAGAAATTTTGAAAACAAAGCCATATGACAACTATTTCCTCAAAAATAACGTTCTTTATAAAAATCATAAAGGTTACGATCTGGTAGTTGTGCCGGATGAAATGCAGCTAAACATCATTAAAAACGTTCATGACAAAGGACACTTCGGAAGCAAACGTTGTGAAGAACTCCTTAATGAAGAATTTTTTATCCCTAATATGGCAAATAAGATTGATAAAGTTATAGCAAATTGTGTAACATGCCTTTTATATAATCGGAAACGTGGAAAACAAGAAGGTGAGTTGCATCCCTTACACAAAGAGGAGACTCCCCTCCAAACTTACCACATTGATCATCTAGGCCCTCTCGAATCAACTAACAAAAACTATAAACATATTTTGTCTTTAATAGATTCATTTACCAAATTCGTGTGGCTATATCCCTGTAAAACTACTTCTTCTGCCGAAGTCATTTCGAAACTGCAACAATAAAGTTATACTTTTGGCAACCCTTCCAAAATTATTAGCGATAAAGGTCCTGCATTTACAAGTAAAGAATTTGCTGATTATTGCAAAAATGAAAATATAAAACACGAGACAATAACAACTGGCCTTCCCCGTGCTAATGGTCAAGTAGAGCTACTTAATTCCATCATAATTTCAGTAATCTCTAAAATGTCCAAAGTCGAACCGACCAAATGGTTTAAATATGTTCCTAAAGTTCAACAAGTTATTAATTCAACTTACCAACGAAGCATTAAGAGAACACCGTTTGAAATACTATTTGGTACAAAAATGAAACAGAAAGAAGATTTACAAATTATTGAACTCCTGAACAGTGCAGTCGAAGAACAATTCATGAAAGATAGAGAAGAACTCCGAAAAGAAGCTAAGAAGAATATTCTGGAAATTCAACAAGAAAATCGCAAGCATTATAATTTAAGACGTAAGAAACCCCGGAAATATAACCTTGGAGACCTCGTAGCAATTAAAAGAACCCAACAAGGACCAGGGTTAAAATTGAAGTCTAAATTCCTAGGTCCATATAAAGTAACCAAAGTGAAGTCTAATGACACCTACGACGTAGAGAAAATCTCATCAACTGAAGGACCGATCAGTACTAGTTCGTGTGCTGAATACATGAAGCCTTGGCATGACGATAACTGAAACTTTATTTTTTTTCCTTATCTTTAATGTGTATGTCTGATAATTTTAAAAGTCAGCAATTTTAAAGAACATTTTCATTCGATGTTACACTATTTCAGAAAAAGACGACTGATCTTGCTAGTGTACAAACGAATTCTATTTTTTTTTTCCCTAAGAACAGTTACTTTTTTTTTTTTTGTTTCTTTTCAGATTCTATAAGACCACATGTCGCTGCGGCAGCTCCAGATGTCAGGACGGCCGCATGTGGGATATACTCCCGCATGTGGGCTACACTCTCTCTCTGCTGCACCTGCATTGGAATGTATTTCCCTCCACCACTCTCCGAACTCTGCTTCGAGATTAAAAGTAGAAACGGGAAACATCGAAGCTGTGTGGTCAGGATTGAGAGGAAGAAAATGTAAATAGAACGTTTTTCGACGATAGCTAACGACGGTGATAAAAAGCTAAAGAGATGATTCCAACGAATTAAAAACGACGATTTAACACGATTCTTTTAAGAACTAAAATATTTACGAAGTATTAAGACTTTTTAAAGATTGTTTTGACGAATGAATCTATGTTTTATTTTTTGTTTGTGTGTTTTTGTCCTGTTCGTCTGATAATAAATGTATGTGACTGTCAGAGAATAGTTTTTATTTACAGTAAGGACTCGTCCATCCTATATATATATATATATATATATATATATATTTAGGAAATACTGCAGACAAGAATCCAGAATAATTCACAACTCTGCTTATGTTATTCAACCATATGATTAATAAATATAAGGTATTTGTATCCTATATGGACAGGGCTCTCAATATGGACACCATTAATATTTTTAAAGGTAATAAATTTGATCGAGAGATGGCTCAACATTTTCGCTAAGAAAAGCAGTTGAAAAGATAATTAAGGCTAGAGAGTGTAAAAAAGCGCGCTGTTCGCCATTTAGGAGGAAATTTGTTGTTTCGAGATGTGCTGATCTTAATTACTTGTAAGCTTAAATTCTTATTAGATATAGTAAAATTGCATTAAATGTTGAAAAGTGGAGTATTTTAGAAAGCTAATAAAACATATTTTCGATCGCTATTGCATATTTTGCTTTAAAATATTTTCCTTAATCTTTGTTACAAGATTTAGAAAAACTACGCCCGGTTCCCAATATGGACAGCTTATGTCCCCTTCGACTACAATTGTAAGAATGAAGAAAATTCAACGTTGCCAATCAATCAATTGAAAAGGCATCAAAGCGGTAAAATCTTTGTTCAACAAGATGCCATTTGAACAATCGCCCAAAAACCTTCCTCCAGAAACCCTTGTAGAAAAATAAAAAAGAAGCCCCCCCCCCCAGTAGGATATCTGTTGGCGAAATCGTAGGTACTAATGGTATAACTTCCTCAACAAAAAAAGAGCTGGTACTGCTTCTTTTGCAGTATTGATGCTTTTTCAAACATGTGGCCATGCATCACATGTGACAGATATGTTCATGAGGATTATGTGAGACTTACTGCCCATGGGGAAAAAGTTTCTATTTGTCCATGCTGTGAGGACTGAGTAATACCAGATGTAAATTCGCAGACAGATGCAATAAAGCTAAGCAAAACCAACAATATTATTTCATAATATTTACTGGTAACTAAGGGGCTTTGCATGGGTCTTCGAAGGGTAAAAACCGAGAATGATCCCACCCTTTCTAAAATGCATGTTCTGAAGATATTTACTCTCCCCCCTCCTCCTTCGAATACTTTAAGATACATTTTTTTATTCTCTCTCCTCTAAAATCCCTTGGAAAAGTGGCTCTTTCATACACACTGTGTATAAAGTCAATAAGGAAACACATGTCCATAATAGGGACAGGTATTTTCTTATATGGACACTTGTAAACATTTTTTTGTTTTTATCATTTAAATTAAACCAGAATATTTACAAGGTCGCTAATTTTAATAATGATAGTCAATAGTCCAAGGATAATGGTCACATATTTTTGGAGTCCTAAGACTTGTACATGAGGGGGAAAAAATACATTTTCCTTAGGGTGTCCATATTGGGTACAGGTACCTTATAATAAGTTATTGTTTGTTCTTTTTTAAGTGAAATGATAAGGAAGTTGTTCTTACATCTCAATAAATCCAGTAAATCGCTTCCGATTTTCAGACAGCATTTTTATACAAATAAAAGCATATGTTACAAAGCAAATGTTGCGAGCAAAAATTTAAAATGTTTTGGGCTGCTCCACCTTGTAAAGTTCATTATTCGAAAAGAAAAAAAAAAGATATGAGGCATTCACAACTGAACTGGATGAAGTCTATTTTTCACACTTTCGAGATACTATATCCAGTCACTATATCTTTCACAAGTTTATCGTAATAGTCCAAGAGCCGACCACACAAAACCCTAAGTCATCGAGCACAAGAAAAAGTTCTTTATTTTACGGAAGAGTAGTCATAGGGGAATCTAATCATCCATGTCTGCCGGAAGCGAAATGGTGCATAAGCCAAAAATGAATACCGCTAGTGGTTGACTCGTAGACTTAGCATTATGTTTTCCTGCAACCAATTTTCCATGTTTTCATACTTTTGATTGTACGGCAGACACAATGCTAAGCCTGCGAGTCAACCACTAATGGTATCAATTTTTGGCTTATGTACCACTCCGATTCCGGCAGACATGGGCGTTTAGATTCCCCTATGACCACTCTTCCATAAAATAAAGGCTTTTTTTTTCTTGTGCTCGATGACTTAGGGTTTTGTGCGGTCGGCTCTTGAACTATAATGAGGCTATAACGAGATGCTATGGTATTCTCATGGAACTAAGAAAGAGTACCGGTCAACGGATCAGCTCCGAAGAAAGCCCAGAATTCTGGGACAGGTGTGACCCTGAAACTACCGGCAACCCCACTGGCATTGTCGATTGGCGATAATTTGGCATGTGTTTTACCTCCCGCTTAGCAGCACCAGTCACTTCACCCTGCTATCAACCGAGAGAAATGAGCGATCTGTCCCGTTCCTCTAAAAAAGGTCTTTCCACTTCTTGGAGATTTTGTGGGGTTGATAAGCTGCCAACAGTTTTTGCCGTAAATTTAGCGGTTTTTTTGTATAGTGCTTATATATATATATTAAAAAATCTTTCGAGGTAGGTCTACAAGTACATGTAGTTTTTGAAGTTGAGTACTAATTTTACCAACAGAAATTAAATCAAGATTAGCGATTAAAATAGCTAACAAATTTATCACGCCACTTTTGACGAGTTTTTAATTACATTTTTCATTATAAGTTGATTTCATCAGAATCATGTTAAGGCTGTTCTCAAATTCATGTCTCGACAAACCTGATATTGTCTGATACAATTAAGTACACATTTTTAAATGTAAAGAGATACAATTTGCAGACCTATCACAAGGCGTTTTTCACCCTTCTTTCTTTTGTTTTTCTGTTTTCTGGGGAAATTCCGTTCAAAACATCAACTTCGATCGTATTTTCTGCAATATCTACTGCATTAGCAACAACAGCAACAATAAAAAGAAACTGAAAAACGTTTTTCGTGTACACCGTTTGTCCTTCCAGTTTCATGTGTTTCCAAACAAAATTAGTACTTATGTCACAAAGTTGTTCCTTTGGATTTGAGAATGGCCTTAATGTGATTTTCATCAACCTTTTTTTCTCCAGTAAGATTTAATCCTATCAAAATTTTGTCCATATAAAAGTTGTTGATAATATTAAAAACATTTATAATAAATATAAATGGAACTGATATCTTGTGAATTGACAAAATTATGAATTTTTCCATTATAGAAACTCTATTTTTTTGTCCCTTGAAGCCATTTTTAATTGTATTAAAAATGTATAATAGCTAGGTACAGAAAACAATGTAATATGTATGTTCAACATTGTTCGAAAGTGTTAATGAAAGTAAATGGAAATTAAACTTTTCATCCATAATTAATACTAAAATATATGTGTCTGGATTAGCTTCAGCCACAATCTATTATAAATATCAATTATTTTTTCCTAACAACGAAAGTTTTTTTTCTATTTGCTATTTAAGAACTGGCAAAAAATCAATTAACATGTTGCTTTCATTGTAAGCTAGTGAAAACATTTTCCTGGAAATTAGTTGAGAAACTTCTAAACTGAAATTAATCTTTCTTTTATAATTTGTTTTCTTTCATAATGGGTATTTGAATTAACTGAAGAGTACACAGCATTTAAAAGATTTCCAATGTTTAGGAAATTTCGCTTATGCAACATCTTTGAAATTGCGTTCGTGAAGAAATTAATTTTACATAACTTGTTTACCTTCCTTTGATACTTTATTCAAAAAATGAAAGAAGCTTGATGGTATGAATGGTTTTTACTTTGTCACCAATAAAATCAAATTATAACAATTACTTCATTTAGACAGAGACAAATCTTAGAAATTTTGCAATAAAATAAGTGAAAGATTACTTTAAAAAATTAGTGGTTACAATTGTAAAAACCATACGCACTCCGAGTCTTTTAGGCCCTGCGCGCGTCCTCCCGGGTTAAATAATCATTTACAAGAACATTGTTTATTTTTCCGCCACAGATTTTTGGAACGTTTTGCAGGTTGTTTATTCTAATACGTTTTCTAAAACTAGAATATCGGTTTTTTCTGATAATATCCATTCTCATTTAAGCATATTTAGCTGCATAGCTAAATTTATAGACCCGAGAGATACGAAATAATTCTTATTTTAATGTTAATATTGTGTTGTTACTCTGTTTGAATGTAAAATAAATATGTTGAACAGTAAAATTTTATATTGAAAGTTGGTAGAATCTAAAAAAAATAAATAGATTTCAGCTTGTAAAAACTACTTAATATAGTATTGAAACTACTTACAATGAAATTTGTCACCATATTGTCACAAACTATCAAAATTTCATGAACCCCTCCCCCCTCTCCCCCTACAAGTGTGACGACATCTTTGGACGGTCCCTTATCGATCTATTAACAATTTTTTTAAAAGAAAATAATTTAAAAACACAAATTAGTCAATAATAAGAATAAAGTATCGAAAAAAGTTTAAAAACTCCTTCAAGAGTTTACAGTTTGTTTTTGAAAAAATACAGTGCTCACTTCTTTGGTGAGGAAAAATGTATATTTTTCAAAAGTAGAGCTTTTCAGCAACGCTAACCATGCTGTTTGTCATAGCTACTAGTCGCATGTGAGCAATGGTTTGCATTTCACAAGAAACTGCAATTTCCGGTGTGATAAAAGCGAAGTAAATTTTCTAAATTATTTAAAAGTGCTAATTTACGTTATTGTTACTTTTACCAAGATACACAACACTTAAAATAACAACATTTAATTTTAAAAATTCGAATCCTAAAACTGTTCGATTCCAAAATAAAATAGTCTGCTTACATTGTATTTTACTAAATTAATAGTAGTCATATTCTTGAAAGCTGTTTACAGATATCTTTCTATTTATACATTTATCGTCTACATCGAAGAAGAAAAAATACAATTCCTGTTTCTTACGATATCAATTTCAAACAAACTTCAATCTAATTTAATTCTAATATATATCGTACACGTACTGAAGGGATAAAGCGGTCGAAAGTTTGAGCATCATATTTGGCGAATTTAACTCAAATACGGCGTGAAATAAACAAATAAACGTCCAATAAAAAAATAGTATAAAAAAATCCCTGTCGGCTTGGCCTATACGCGGAGGTAGATTTCGAAGAGTGCTCATTTCAACAACAACAACAAAAAAAAAATTGCTTTCAGACTAGCGGCCCGGCCCCGTTTTGCTTCGGGTAGAGCAAGTCGCCCAGTCCGGTGCCACTACAGATACCGCAAATTGTTACTACCACTTCATCCCATTAAATTCAACTACTAAAAACATTACCCTCCTTTTAGATAGTCGGGTAAAAAGTAGCCTATATGTTAATCTAAGGTGTCAGACACCTCCATAAAAAATTTCATAAAAATCGATCCATCCGTTCTTGAGTTTAAATAGTGTAACTAACACGACTTTGTTTTATATATATAGATTATAATCAATAGTATTCACAGAGCACGCGATGTAAGGATTTTTAAGGTCATTTTTCTACACCTTGAATTACATTATTTGCATTTTAGTAAGGATCCCTATTTTTTTTTGAAAATATAATATAGCCTATGTTCACCGGAAATAGTGTAGCTTTTCAACGGTGAAAGAATTTTTCAAATCCGTCAAGTAGTTTCGGAGCCTATTCAATTCAAGCAAACAAAAAATCGAATCTTTTCTCTTTATAATATTAGTATAGATAATCAATAGTATTTGCAGCGGACGTGATGTAAGGTAATTTTAAGGTCATTTTTCTACACCCTGGGTTACATTATGGGTGTTTTAGTCAGGATCCCTATTTTTATTTATTTATTTATTTATTTTTTTTTTTTTGAAAACATAATATAGCCTATATTCACCAGAAATAGTGTAGCTTTTCAACGATGAAAGAACTTTTCAAATCCGTCAATTATTTTCGGAGCCTATTCAAATCAAACAAACAAACAATCAAATCTCTCTTCTTCAAAACATTAGTATAGATAATCAATAGTATTCGCAGCGGACTAGATATAAGGTAATTTTAAGGTCATTTTTCTACAAATTGGGTTACATTATTGGTATTTTAGTAAAGATACCTATTCTTTTTTTTTTTTTTTTTTTTGAAATTATAATATAGCCTATGTTCACCGGAAATAGTGTAGCTTTTCAACGGTGAAAGAATTTTTAAAATCCGTCAATTAGTTTCGGAGCCTATTCAATTCAAACAATCAAATCTTTCCTCTTTATAATATTAGTATAGATAAACCCAGTTTAACAACTTTATTTGTCCTCTTTTGTAAAATTTTTAATGTCATTTTTCTGTAAGGACTGGTTTTTTTCGGAATCATCTTAAGCGAAATTCGGATCAAATACCCATTTTGACAACATATTTTGAAATAATTCCGACTTTATTAAAAAAAAAAAAAAAAAATCAACTAATACGGTACATTACATAGTTCCTAAATAACAAAAGACTGTCAATTGAATGAGTTTGAGAGCAAAATTGAATTTAAAAATGAGTTATAAAATAACCAATTTTGAATACAACCTAAATTCTTAATCATGATAGCTTCGGAAAATTTTGCGCGAAGTGCCCAATTTGCCAGCATTTTTAAAAATATATTCAGCCTTTATCAAAAAACTGACCAATACGGGACATTATACAGTTCCTATATAAGAGAACCTGTCAATTGGATGCGTTTGAGAGCAAAACTGAATTTAAAGATGAGTCAGAAAAACGTAATTTGTTTTTTCAATGCTTCCTCAAATTTTCAATCACGATAACTTCTCGAAATTCTGTTCAAAATATCCTTTTTGGCAGCCTTTTTGAAACATATTCTATCCTTATCAAAATAATTGACCAATGCGTCACATTATACAGTTCCAAAATAAGACGACTTATAAATTGGATGCGTTTTAGAGTAAAAATAGATTTAAAAATGAGTCAGAAAAAACGCAATTTGTTATTTGAATACATCCTCAAATTTCCTATCATGGTCACTTCGGGAAATTCTGATCAAAATACCCTTTTTGACAGCCTTTTTTTGAAATATTTTCTGCCTTTATCAAAAAACTGGCCAATGTTTCACGATATATGTTTTACAATATATAGTTTCTAAATAAGAGAATTTGCCATTTGGATGCGTTTAAAATAAAAATGAATTTTAAAAACGATTCAGAATGTGTTCAGTTTGGATTAGAGGTTTTTTCTCCAACTCCAATTTTTGTTTAATTTATTTTTGCTATACGAATTGGTCCTATGAAAAACTTGTCAATATAAAAGTTGTAGATATTATTGAGAAAATGTAAAATAAATTTATTGGATTTGATAGTTTAAGAATTGACAAAGTTATAATTTTTTTTTCTTTTTCCAAACTCCTTTTTATTTTCGTTTTTAATTTTTATTTATCGGTAAGAGTTAGTCCTATCAAAAACTTGCAAACACAAAAGTTTTAGATAATTTTGAGAATATTTATAAAACATTTAGATGGATTTGATATCTGGAGAATTGGCAAAGTTTTTTTCTTCCCAAAAACTCTATTTTTTAGCCCCTTGAGCCCATTTTTAACTTTATCAAAAATCTGTCATGCATAAACTTTTGGCCCATTATTTAGAAGTAATATAGACTTTAAAATGATTCGATATCTATTTTCACTAAGAAGTAATGGTTTTTTTTTGTTTTCACAAAAACGCCCCCTATTTCGAACCCCTTGATCCGATTTTGCCCATTAACGAACTTAGCCGAGATTTTATACCCTTTGATTTTATGTACCAGTTTGGTGGAGATTGGTGAAGAATTATAGAAGTTATCGTATTCATAAAAAAGTGAGATATATAGATATATATATAAACTGGTGCGAATGCTATAGGTAGTATTTCATACGAAATCTACCTAAAATACATAAAATATTTTTAAGAGTACATTCGAAAGAATTATCTTCCACCCTCAACAGCTTTAAACTTTCTGTTATATTTTCAGTCTCATTTTTAAAAGTAAAAACTTGAAACTTGCTGAGGTGTCTTTTTAAGATGTATATAAGTGGCCGTGTTCTTTCCTTTTTCGTTCAGCTTATTAGAATTTATTTATAAACAATTACTTTCTCAGTATGATTTTTTTTTCATTCCCAGATCTCTTCAGAAAATTCGGCTCAAAACGCCCACTTTGACGGGATTTTTTGCAATGTATTCTGCTTTTATAAACAAAATCTTCAAGCACGACACATTATCTAGTTTCTAAAATAGAGAATATGTCAATTGGATGCATGTGTGAGCAAAAATGAATTTAAAAGTAAATCAGAAAATAAGCAGTTTGGACTGGAATACACCTTTAACAGAAAAACTTTATCGATTCTCTAATTTTTATGTATAGGGCTGCAAAATTCAAGAGGTCACGATGCTACGAGCAAGTAGCGCCAAAGGTGATTCCCTTGTCTTTTACTTATTGGAAAATCTGGAAAATAATGAAAGAGAACTGTTTTTATAAATGCATTGTTAAATCTGGCAAATATATCGATTTCTGGTGTTTCCGTAGATTAAGAAAGCTTAAAAGCAGCATATAAAAACAGACTTCGTGCAAGAATATTAACCTTCCTACCCTGAATGGGTCTAATCGACCCATAACTATAATTTATTTTATACGATTCTAACCAAAATTTTTTTCTTAAAGAAAGTTAAATAATAGATTCAGAGAAATAAGTCAATTAAATATATTAAAAATTTTTAAATAACAATTCTGGTGTAAAATGTTTTTATCAAGA
Organism: Maratus speculifer; assembly: GCA_964019185.1. Taxonomy (NCBI): domain Eukaryota; kingdom Metazoa; phylum Arthropoda; class Arachnida; order Araneae; family Salticidae; genus Maratus; species Maratus speculifer. Next base: position 119,605,239 of record OZ025298.1, read on the forward strand.
TTGAGTAAAATTTGAACAGGGTAGGAAGGTTAATCGCTTCTATTATAAATAAAAAAAAAACTGCAAAAACCTTAACATTTTTTTTTTCAATTACATCATTTCATTTCATTATTTGCATTTCACATAATAAATATTGAAAAACTGCTAATCAAATATTATATATAATTTATTAAAATAAATGATTTATTATGTTATATTAGATTATTTTCTTCCTTTTTAAGCTTCACACCGAGTAAAAATGTGATAAAATAAATCGTAGTGCCAAATTATACCATGCCCCATTTTTCTCGAGACAGTTTTAAATTGTAGCGCATATGAACACAAGATAACTCGGCATAGTCAGGAAACTAGTTTAATAGGCAGAAACCTACGTTTAAAAATGCAGAAATAATATAATAAAAAAAGCAATAAACAACTGTTCTGAATTCACAAACAAGATTCTCCTTCAGTGTAACATAGAGCATACATAGCGTGCTAGATAAACAAAGACTGTGCATAAGCCACCGCCTCTGTAGTTCTGCCCAGTCTTGCTTGTTCTAGCATGCTATGCTTTCCTCTCTGTGACACTGAAGAAGAATATCGCTTGCGGATTCGAAACGGTTGTTTGCGCCTTTTTTTTATTTGTGCATTGTTATTTGTGCTTTATTATTTTATCTATTTTTAAATGCTGGTTTTCTGTCTTTTAATAAAGAATGCTTTTTGGAGTTCATGTAACTAGGACTTTATTATTATTCATTTTTGCTTGTGGTAATATTACATTTATTTAAATAAAGGAAGACTTGGCTCTTTTTGAAGTGCAGTATTTAACATTTGCTGTTAGTCCCACCAGTGGCCGAGAGGTTCTGACATCCCAACTGGTAGACGGCAGGTGCTGGGCTCGAACCCAATCGCGGCTGTCGGTCTAACCGTTCGGAGTTTTCGTGATTTTCTTCGAAACTTGCGTAAATACGGGTTAGGTTCCCTTAGAAAGACCCACACGTAGGGCACTTCCCCCCCGGTCCTATATCCCTAGTGTAGATAATCATACGACAAAAATAAACCAAACCTAAACCAAGCATTTGCTGTTAAATTCCAGAAATATGTAACCTTCGATGCTCATTGTATTGTCCAGTTATTCATATTTCTTTGTGAATTCTTCAAAAAGAAAAAAGAAACATAATAAGAGTGGTGCGAATGAACTAATGATAATAGCCATATTTTTTATGTTTGTTTTGTAAAGCGTGGGCCAACGTTCTGTAAAAAATGTTTTTATTTTCTCCATTTAATGATGATAAAAGGTTTCTCATCAATGTCGAAATATGACTTATGAATTGTCTAATATTGCTTAACATCAAGAAACTAGGCTTATATATATATATTTTTTTATTTTATCTCAAAAAGCTGATGGAAAATTAAAAATGAGTATTTAGAGAAAAACTCACAAGAATTTCTTTTATATTTCTTTTATAACTCTAAATAAAATCTATTTACTCTCTAGAACATTTATCTGCCATTTTTTTATTCGTGTTGCAATATTCTTACGAATCTCATATAAAATTGTAAGTAAAATTTGTGCTTAAAAATATTATAAAATATTTCAAACAGTTTTTATTCTATAACAATCTATAGTTATTGATAGAAATATACAGTATTTAATATGTACTGCTTCTTTCTTTTATAATTTTTATTTAATGTAATTTATTTTTATAAAATTGATTTCTAGCGGAATTTTCAAACTCCTTTGCAGATTTACTAAAAAAATAGCACTTTTTATGTTTGTTAATAAATATTTCGGCTAATAATGGAAACTTTATAGATTATAGGAAGACTAGGGATTGATGACCATACGAGAGTCTTATCCACTCGTCCATTTTCTTATTTAAATGTGATTCAGACTTTTATTGCGAGATGGCTTTCAAAGCTAATGGAATGATTAAACAACAAACTTCTTTTTATGCAGATAATTGAAAAAGATGTAGACAGAATAAGTTGTAAAGTGCTTTCAAAATAAAAATTGAGCTTTTGAGAAATATTTTTAAGAGTTTTTCAGATAAAATATGTCGTAAAAATTAAAGTAAGTATAAGTTTTAATTAATGCACCAATAATGTGCTTTCATTCTAGACATGAAGTTTGAGCAGTAAATAAGGCTTAAAATAACTATGTGTTCTTCATTACAAAATGGTTATGAGGGAGGTTTGACCCAGTCAATGTAAGGAAGGGTTGATCATGGTCAAAGCTCCAATAATTAAGTGTTATTGGAAATATTTTTATTATAGCCGGTATATAATAAAGCGTTAATGATTATATTTGAAAAAAAAAATGAAAATTTATTTTGTAAAGCTACAGGAGCAATACAAAAGAAACTTTTTTAAAATTAACATTTAACTGATGAAACAGAAGTTGGTACATAACTACAGTAAAGCAGTCTGTCATATCGCTCCATCAAAATGAATTTAATGGCTGTATTAATTCTCAGCAAAATTGCAGTAAAAATTGCTGAAGGATTTGAAAATTTACCTCAAAATTTCCGTAAAAATACTGAATTTATTACAATAACTTTTGTGGTACATTATACGTTAAATTTACATTACACAATAAAATACCAGAAAATCTGAAAAAGTATTTACATCAGATTTTATTTTTATTTTTATACAAAGTTGCCATCTGTTCAGGATAGTGGTCACCATTGTTTTTCGATAGAAATTATTTTACTTATTTAATCAATGTCTTTTAGGAATTAAAAAAGTAAATATATATATATATATATGTGTGGGATATACTCTCGCATGTGGGCTACACTGTCTCTCTGCTGCACCTGCATTGGAATGTATTTCCCTCCACCTCTCTCCGAACTCTGCTTCGAGATTAAAAGTTGAAACGGAAAACATCGAAGCTGTGTGGTCAGGATTGAGAGGAAGAAAATGTAAATAGAACGTTTTTCGACGATAGCTAACGACGGTGATAAAAAGCTAAAGAGATGATTCCAACGAATTAAAAACGACGATTTAACACGATTCTTTTAAGAACTAAAATATTTACGACGTATTAAGACTTTTTAAAGATTGTTTTGACGAATGAATCTATGTTTTATTTTTTGTTTGTGTGTTTTTGTCCTGTTCGTCTGATAATAAATGTATGTGACTGTCAGAGAATAGTTTTTATTTACAGTAAGGACTCGTCCATCCTATAAAGTGGTGCCAGAAGTGCCCACTTACCATTTTTGCTCATTGTTATGAACTAGATATTTTTTCTTCAGATTCAAGCCGGATATCATTTTACGGGTGAGTTAATTATTCCATATTTTATATTTACTATGAAGCTAGTCGACATCAAAGAACTGGAAGTTGCATTTAAAAATGAACGTACTAATAAAATTAAATTACTTCATAAATTATTGTTCGATACTTATGGTGATCGCTCAAATCGAAAAAGAATTCGTGACTTCACTGGTTTCGATTTCGAAACGACCAGCACTGAATTCAAAAATAAAATTACGAAAGTTCAAGCAGATTTTTCTTTAAACGATTTAATCACAATTTGTAATTTACTCTGTATCTCAAATGAAGGTTCTTTAACTGAACTTGCAACCAGGTTAGTGACATATCTTTCAGACTTAAATTCACTGCAAGCTAACATTATTCAGAATGACAGCGATACCGATTCGGAACCTGAAATATATTCACATAATACTACATTGAATAAGGACACTGCAAGTAATACTGGATCATCAAATTTTGATAAAAACATCCAGTTCAAAGTTTTTGCCATCTACTATTAATTTTAATGATGTTGAAAGTGTTATACCGCCTTTTGATGGTAGTTCTTTTCAAGATATAAATATTTGGTTAAGTAATTTTGACGATGTCGCTAGCATGCTCAATTTATCAGAATTTCATAAATTTGTTTTTGCTAAACGATCCTTACGAGGAAAAGCCCAGCTGTTAGTACAGACAGAATTTCACATTAGCTCGTATGAAAATCTTAAACAACTCTTAATTTCTGAATTTGGCATTACTTATAATTCTGCTGAGTTACATGATATGTTAAATAAACGAAAATTACAAGAAAATGAATCCCTTGAAGAATATTTTCCCGTAATGAAACAATTATGTTCGCGCGGTAACATCGAAGATTCAGCACTGATGCAGTATATTATTAACGGTATACCCGACCCTGTTTTTAGAAAATCAATATTATATGGCTGCCAATCTATAGTAGAATTTAAACAAAAGCTCAAAATTTATGATAAAATTCGGCATGACTATGAGAACACTAAATTTCGTAAATCTAAACCAGAAATGCCATTAAAAGAGAAATCTTTTCGTCCAAAACCTGATCTTCTCTGCTTTAATTGTGGTTTAGCCAACCATAAAAGTAGCCAATGTAGGCATAAAGACAAAGGCCCTCGCTGCTTTAATTGTTCGAATTTTGGCCATAAGTCGGCTCAATGTGATCAACCAAGGAAATCTAGAAATAAGCCTGAAACATCCAATATTTCCACCATTACGTCGAATACTTTTATGACCAAACAAGTAATTATTTCGTCAGTAAATGTTCTTTCTTTGATCGGTACGGGAAGTGAAAGAAGTCTGTTAAAAGAAAGTATTTATCGCAAACTCCCAACGGTTTCGAACCTCGAACATTCAACAATCACATTAACTGGATTAGGAAATACTATGATCAAACCCCTGGGTTTTTTCTCTACGGATATTACTATAGATGATTTTAATTACACCACTAATGTTTATGTAGTACCAGATTATTCCATATCTTTTGATTTTATTATTGGTACAGGTGTTATAGAGCAAAGTATTTTAACAGTTTCTCAAAATAATATTTCGATGCAAAAAATCAAGCAAAATGAAGATATGTCAAATAATTTTCTGATTAATGTTGCTCAAGTATTAGACGATAGTAATCTTGATTTATCTCATATTACCGATAAAACTATACGTTCAAAAATTACGGAACTTATTCAAAATTATTCCCCCCGAAAAGTAAAGACTACTGATGTTACATTATCAATTCATCTGAAAGACGAAATACCTGTTACATGTCCTCCCAGACGCCTAGCTCCTATAGAGAAAGAATTTGTCGAAAAACAAATTTCTGAATGGCTTGACAAGGGAATTATCCGAAAAAGCACCAGTAATTTTTCATCAACTATTGTCCTCGTAAAAAAGAAAGATGGTTCATATAGATTGTGTGTTGACTATAGGAAGCTAAACGCTAAAACACATAAACAACGCTTTCCCCTCCCAGTCATCGATGACATTATTGATCAGTTGCACTCTGCAAAAGTATTTACAACTCTTGATCTTAAAAATGCATTTTTTCATGTCGAAGTAGACGAAAATAGCCGAAAATACACTTCTTTTGTAACACATTCTGGTCAATTTGAATTTCTATACATGAATTATGGCCTTAGCGATGCTCCTTTAGTTTTTCAGAGATATATCTATAATGTTTTTCGCGATCTCATTAATGAAAAAGTACTTATCGTGTACATGGATGATTTTATAATACCGTCTGAAGACGAAGCCGAAGGACTCCAGAAATTACAACGCGTTCTTACAACTGCATCAGAATATGGTTTGGAACTGAATCTAAAAAAATGCCACTTTTTACAGCGAGAAATTGATTTTCTGGGTTACCACATTAAAAATGGTCAACTACATCCATCTCCCTCCAAAACTAAAGCTGTTCTAAATTTTCCGGAACCTAAAAGTGTAAAAGATGTACATTCATTTGTCGGATTAACCTCATATTTTCGTAAATTTATTCAAGATTATTCTTTAATAGCTAAACCCTTATTAGATCTCCTTAGAAAGGACACTAAATTTCACTTCGGTGACCAACAGCGAAATGCATTTAATCAGTTGAAACACATTCTTGCTTCAGGTTCTGTTTTAAGCATTTATAACCCTAGTAATGAAACAGAAGTTCATTGCGATGCTTCTATTGATGGTTACGGAGCAGTCCTCCTTCAAAAGTCTTCTATTGATAATCAATTTCACCCTGTCTACTTTATGAGCAAAAAAACCACAGATGCTGAGCGTAAATATTCGAGTTATGAACTAGAAGTTTTGGCTGTCATCGAGGCTCTTAAAAAATTTCGTGTTTATATTTTAGGTATTCCTTTCAAGATTGTCACAGATTGCAATGCATTTGCCCTAACTATGAATAAAAAAGAGATGACCTATGAATAACCAAGATAGCTCGATGGGCTTTAATGTTAGCTGATTATAACTATACAATCGAACACAGACAAGGTACACGTATGCGCCACGTTGACGCTTTAAGCAGAAATCCCGTATGTATGACCATTCAAGACAGTTTTACTTCCAAAATCATACAATCACAGAACACCGACGAACATATACAGGCCATCAAAGAAATTTTGAAAACAAAGCCATATGACAACTATTTCCTCAAAAATAACGTTCTTTATAAAAATCATAAAGGTTACGATCTGGTAGTTGTGCCGGATGAAATGCAGCTAAACATCATTAAAAACGTTCATGACAAAGGACACTTCGGAAGCAAACGTTGTGAAGAACTCCTTAATGAAGAATTTTTTATCCCTAATATGGCAAATAAGATTGATAAAGTTATAGCAAATTGTGTAACATGCCTTTTATATAATCGGAAACGTGGAAAACAAGAAGGTGAGTTGCATCCCTTACACAAAGAGGAGACTCCCCTCCAAACTTACCACATTGATCATCTAGGCCCTCTCGAATCAACTAACAAAAACTATAAACATATTTTGTCTTTAATAGATTCATTTACCAAATTCGTGTGGCTATATCCCTGTAAAACTACTTCTTCTGCCGAAGTCATTTCGAAACTGCAACAATAAAGTTATACTTTTGGCAACCCTTCCAAAATTATTAGCGATAAAGGTCCTGCATTTACAAGTAAAGAATTTGCTGATTATTGCAAAAATGAAAATATAAAACACGAGACAATAACAACTGGCCTTCCCCGTGCTAATGGTCAAGTAGAGCTACTTAATTCCATCATAATTTCAGTAATCTCTAAAATGTCCAAAGTCGAACCGACCAAATGGTTTAAATATGTTCCTAAAGTTCAACAAGTTATTAATTCAACTTACCAACGAAGCATTAAGAGAACACCGTTTGAAATACTATTTGGTACAAAAATGAAACAGAAAGAAGATTTACAAATTATTGAACTCCTGAACAGTGCAGTCGAAGAACAATTCATGAAAGATAGAGAAGAACTCCGAAAAGAAGCTAAGAAGAATATTCTGGAAATTCAACAAGAAAATCGCAAGCATTATAATTTAAGACGTAAGAAACCCCGGAAATATAACCTTGGAGACCTCGTAGCAATTAAAAGAACCCAACAAGGACCAGGGTTAAAATTGAAGTCTAAATTCCTAGGTCCATATAAAGTAACCAAAGTGAAGTCTAATGACACCTACGACGTAGAGAAAATCTCATCAACTGAAGGACCGATCAGTACTAGTTCGTGTGCTGAATACATGAAGCCTTGGCATGACGATAACTGAAACTTTATTTTTTTTCCTTATCTTTAATGTGTATGTCTGATAATTTTAAAAGTCAGCAATTTTAAAGAACATTTTCATTCGATGTTACACTATTTCAGAAAAAGACGACTGATCTTGCTAGTGTACAAACGAATTCTATTTTTTTTTTCCCTAAGAACAGTTACTTTTTTTTTTTTTTTTTGTTTCTTTTCAGATTCTATAAGACCACATGTCGCTGCGGCAGCTCCAGATGTCAGGACGGCCGCATGTGGGATATACTCCCGCATGTGGGCTACACTCTCTCTCTGCTGCACCTGCATTGGAATGTATTTCCCTCCACCACTCTCCGAACTCTGCTTCGAGATTAAAAGTAGAAACGGGAAACATCGAAGCTGTGTGGTCAGGATTGAGAGGAAGAAAATGTAAATAGAACGTTTTTCGACGATAGCTAACGACGGTGATAAAAAGCTAAAGAGATGATTCCAACGAATTAAAAACGACGATTTAACACGATTCTTTTAAGAACTAAAATATTTACGAAGTATTAAGACTTTTTAAAGATTGTTTTGACGAATGAATCTATGTTTTATTTTTTGTTTGTGTGTTTTTGTCCTGTTCGTCTGATAATAAATGTATGTGACTGTCAGAGAATAGTTTTTATTTACAGTAAGGACTCGTCCATCCTATATATATATATATATATATATATATATATTTCGGAAATACTGCAGACAAGAATCCAGAATAATTCACAACTCTGCTTATGTTATTCAACCATATGATTAATAAATATAAGGTATTTGTATCCTATATGGACAGGGCTCTCAATATGGACACCATTAATATTTTTAAAGGTAATAAATTTGATCGAGAGATGGCTCAACATTTTCGCTAAGAAAAGCAGTTGAAAAGATAATTAAGGCTAGAGAGTGTAAAAAAGCGCGCTGTTCGCCATTTAGGAGGAAATTTGTTGTTTCGAGATGTGCTGATCTTAATTACTTGTAAGCTTAAATTCTTATTAGATATAGTAAAATTGCATTAAATGTTGAAAAGTGGAGTATTTTAGAAAGCTAATAAAACATATTTTCGATCGCTATTGCATATTTTGCTTTAAAATATTTTCCTTAATCTTTGTTACAAGATTTAGAAAAACTACGCCCGGTTCCCAATATGGACAGCTTATGTCCCCTTCGACTACAATTGTAAGAATGAAGAAAATTCAACGTTGCCAATCAATCAATTGAAAAGGCATCAAAGCGGTAAAATCTTTGTTCAACAAGATGCCATTTGAACAATCGCCCAAAAACCTTCCTCCAGAAACCCTTGTAGAAAAATAAAAAGAAGCCCCCCCCCCCCAGTAGGATATCTGTTGGCGAAATCGTAGGTACTAATGGTATAACTTCCTCAACAAAAAAAGAGCTGGTACTGCTTCTTTTGCAGTATTGATGCTTTTTCAAACATGTGGCCATGCATCACATGTGACAGATATGTTCATGAGGATTATGTGAGACTTACTGCCCATGGGGAAAAAGTTTCTATTTGTCCATGCTGTGAGGACTGAGTAATACCAGATGTAAATTCGCAGACAGATGCAATAAAGCTAAGCAAAACCAACAATATTATTTCATAATATTTACTGGTAACTAAGGGGCTTTGCATGGGTCTTCGAAGGGTAAAAACCGAGAATGATCCCACCCTTTCTAAAATGCATGTTCTGAAGATATTTACTCTCCCCCCTCCTCCTTCGAATACTTTAAGATACATTTTTTTATTCTCTCTCCTCTAAAATCCCTTGGAAAAGTGGCTCTTTCATACACACTGTGTATAAAGTCAATAAGGAAACACATGTCCATAATAGGGACAGGTATTTTCTTATATGGACACTTGTAAACATTTTTTTGTTTTTATCATTTAAATTAAACCAGAATATTTACAAGGTCGCTAATTTTAATAATGATAGTCAATAGTCCAAGGATAATGGTCACATATTTTTGGAGTCCTAAGACTTGTACATGAGGGGGAAAAAATACATTTTCCTTAGGGTGTCCATATTGGGTACAGGTACCTTATAATAAGTTATTGTTTGTTCTTTTTTAAGTGAAATGATAAGGAAGTTGTTCTTACATCTCAATAAATCCAGTAAATCGCTTCCGATTTTCAGACAGCATTTTTATACAAATAAAAGCATATGTTACAAAGCAAATGTTGCGAGCAAAAATTTAAAATGTTTTGGGCTGCTCCACCTTGTAAAGTTCATTATTCGAAAAGAAAAAAAAAAGATATGAGGCATTCACAACTGAACTGGATGAAGTCTATTTTTCACACTTTCGAGATACTATATCCAGTCACTATATCTTTCACAAGTTTATCGTAATAGTCCAAGAGCCGACCACACAAAACCCTAAGTCATCGAGCACAAGAAAAAGTTCTTTATTTTACGGAAGAGTAGTCATAGGGGAATCTAATCATCCATGTCTGCCGGAAGCGAAATGGTGCATAAGCCAAAAATGAATACCGCTAGTGGTTGACTCGTAGACTTAGCATTATGTTTTCCTGCAACCAATTTTCCATGTTTTCATACTTTTGATTGTACGGCAGACACAATGCTAAGCCTGCGAGTCAACCACTAATGGTATCAATTTTTGGCTTATGTACCACTCCGATTCCGGCAGACATGGGCGTTTAGATTCCCCTATGACCACTCTTCCATAAAATAAAGGCTTTTTTTTTCTTGTGCTCGATGACTTAGGGTTTTGTGCGGTCGGCTCTTGAACTATAATGAGGCTATAACGAGATGCTATGGTATTCTCATGGAACTAAGAAAGAGTACCGGTCAACGGATCAGCTCCGAAGAAAGCCCAGAATTCTGGGACAGGTGTGACCCTGAAACTACCGGCAACCCCACTGGCATTGTCGATTGGCGATAATTTGGCATGTGTTTTACCTCCCGCTTAGCAGCACCAGTCACTTCACCCTGCTATCAACCGAGAGAAATGAGCGATCTGTCCCGTTCCTCTAAAAAAGGTCTTTCCACTTCTTGGAGATTTTGTGGGGTTGATAAGCTGCCAACAGTTTTTGCCGTAAATTTAGCGGTTTTTTTGTATAGTGCTTATATATATATATTAAAAAATCTTTCGAGGTAGGTCTACAAGTACATGTAGTTTTTGAAGTTGAGTACTAATTTTACCAACAGAAATTAAATCAAGATTAGCGATTAAAATAGCTAACAAATTTATCACGCCACTTTTGACGAGTTTTTAATTACATTTTTCATTATAAGTTGATTTCATCAGAATCATGTTAAGGCTGTTCTCAAATTCATGTCTCGACAAACCTGATATTGTCTGATACAATTAAGTACACATTTTTAAATGTAAAGAGATACAATTTGCAGACCTATCACAAGGCGTTTTTCACCCTTCTTTCTTTTGTTTTTCTGTTTTCTGGGGAAATTCCGTTCAAAACATCAACTTCGATCGTATTTTCTGCAATATCTACTGCATTAGCAACAACAGCAACAATAAAAAGAAACTGAAAAACGTTTTTCGTGTACACCGTTTGTCCTTCCAGTTTCATGTGTTTCCAAACAAAATTAGTACTTATGTCACAAAGTTGTTCCTTTGGATTTGAGAATGGCCTTAATGTGATTTTCATCAACCTTTTTTTCTCCAGTAAGATTTAATCCTATCAAAATTTTGTCCATATAAAAGTTGTTGATAATATTAAAAACATTTATAATAAATATAAATGGAACTGATATCTTGTGAATTGACAAAATTATGAATTTTTCCATTATAGAAACTCTATTTTTTTGTCCCTTGAAGCCATTTTTAATTGTATTAAAAATGTATAATAGCTAGGTACAGAAAACAATGTAATATGTATGTTCAACTTTGTTCGAAAGTGTTAATGAAAGTAAATGGAAATTAAACTTTTCATCCATAATTAATACTAAAATATATGTGTCTGGATTAGCTTCAGCCACAATCTATTATAAATATCAATTATTTTTTCCTAACAACGAAAGTTTTTTTTCTATTTGCTATTTAAGAACTGGCAAAAAATCAATTAACATGTTGCTTTCATTGTAAGCTAGTGAAAACATTTTCCTGGAAATTAGTTGAGAAACTTCTAAACTGAAATTAATCTTTCTTTTATAATTTGTTTTCTTTCATAATGGGTATTTGAATTAACTGAAGAGTACACAGCATTTAAAAGATTTCCAATGTTTAGGAAATTTCGCTTATGCAACATCTTTGAAATTGCGTTCGTGAAGAAATTAATTTTACATAACTTGTTTACCTTCCTTTGATACTTTATTCAAAAAATGAAAGAAGCTTGATGGTATGAATGGTTTTTACTTTGTCACCAATAAAATCAAATTATAACAATTACTTCATTTAGACAGAGACAAATCTTAGAAATTTTGCAATAAAATAAGTGAAAGATTACTTTAAAAAATTAGTGGTTACAATTGTAAAAACCATACGCACTCCGAGTCTTTTAGGCCCTGCGCGCGTCCTCCCGGGTTAAATAATCATTTACAAGAACATTGTTTATTTTTCCGCCACAGATTTTTGGAACGTTTTGCAGGTTGTTTATTCTAATACGTTTTCTAAAACTAGAATATCGGTTTTTTCTGATAATATCCATTCTCATTTAAGCATATTTAGCTGCATAGCTAAATTTATAGACCCGAGAGATACGAAATAATTCTTATTTTAATGTTAATATTGTGTTGTTACTCTGTTTGAATGTAAAATAAATATGTTGAACAGTAAAATTTTATATTGAAAGTTGGTAGAATCTAAAAAAAATAAATAGATTTCAGCTTGTAAAAACTACTTAATATAGTATTGAAACTACTTACAATGAAATTTGTCACCATATTGTCACAAACTATCAAAATTTCATGAACCCCTCCCCCCTCTCCCCCTACAAGTGTGACGACATCTTTGGACGGTCCCTTATCGATCTATTAACAATTTTTTTAAAAGAAAATAATTTAAAAACACAAATTAGTCAATAATAAGAATAAAGTATCGAAAAAAGTTTAAAAACTCCTTCAAGAGTTTACAGTTTGTTTTTGAAAAAATACAGTGCTCACTTCTTTGGTGAGGAAAAATGTATATTTTTCAAAAGTAGAGCTTTTCAGCAACGCTAACCATGCTGTTTGTCATAGCTACTAGTCGCATGTGAGCAATGGTTTGCATTTCACAAGAAACTGCAATTTCCGGTGTGATAAAAGCGAAGTAAATTTTCTAAATTATTTAAAAGTGCTAATTTACGTTATTGTTACTTTTACCAAGATACACAACACTTAAAATAACAACATTTAATTTTAAAAATTCGAATCCTAAAACTGTTCGATTCCAAAATAAAATAGTCTGCTTACATTGTATTTTACTAAATTAATAGTAGTCATATTCTTGAAAGCTGTTTACAGATATCTTTCTATTTATACATTTATCGTCTACATCGAAGAAGAAAAAATACAATTCCTGTTTCTTACGATATCAATTTCAAACAAACTTCAATCTAATTTAATTCTAATATATATCGTACACGTACTGAAGGGATAAAGCGGTCGAAAGTTTGAGCATCATATTTGGCGAATTTAACTCAAATACGGCGTGAAATAAACAAATAAACGTCCAATAAAAAAATAGTATAAAAAAATCCCTGTCGGCTTGGCCTATACGCGGAGGTAGATTTCGAAGAGTGCTCATTTCAACAACAACAACAAAAAAAAAATTGCTTTCAGACTAGCGGCCCGGCCCCGTTTTGCTTCGGGTAGAGCAAGTCGCCCAGTCCGGTGCCACTACAGATACCGCAAATTGTTACTACCACTTCATCCCATTAAATTCAACTACTAAAAACATTACCCTCCTTTTAGATAGTCGGGTAAAAAGTAGCCTATATGTTAATCTAAGGTGTCAGACACCTCCATAAAAAATTTCATAAAAATCGATCCATCCGTTCTTGAGTTTAAATAGTGTAACTAACACGACTTTGTTTTATATATATAGATTATAATCAATAGTATTCACAGAGCACGCGATGTAAGGATTTTTAAGGTCATTTTTCTACACCTTGAATTACATTATTTGCATTTTAGTAAGGATCCCTATTTTTTTTTGAAAATATAATATAGCCTATGTTCACCGGAAATAGTGTAGCTTTTCAACGGTGAAAGAATTTTTCAAATCCGTCAAGTAGTTTCGGAGCCTATTCAATTCAAGCAAACAAAAAATCGAATCTTTTCTCTTTATAATATTAGTATAGATAATCAATAGTATTTGCAGCGGACGTGATGTAAGGTAATTTTAAGGTCATTTTTCTACACCCTGGGTTACATTATGGGTGTTTTAGTCAGGATCCCTATTTTTATTTATTTATTTATTTATTTTTTTTTTTTTTGAAAACATAATATAGCCTATATTCACCAGAAATAGTGTAGCTTTTCAACGATGAAAGAACTTTTCAAATCCGTCAATTATTTTCGGAGCCTATTCAAATCAAACAAACAAACAATCAAATCTCTCTTCTTCAAAACATTAGTATAGATAATCAATAGTATTCGCAGCGGACTAGATATAAGGTAATTTTAAGGTCATTTTTCTACAAATTGGGTTACATTATTGGTATTTTAGTAAAGATACCTATTCTTTTTTTTTTTTTTTTTTTTGAAATTATAATATAGCCTATGTTCACCGGAAATAGTGTAGCTTTTCAACGGTGAAAGAATTTTTAAAATCCGTCAATTAGTTTCGGAGCCTATTCAATTCAAACAATCAAATCTTTCCTCTTTATAATATTAGTATAGATAAACCCAGTTTAACAACTTTATTTGTCCTCTTTTGTAAAATTTTTAATGTCATTTTTCTGTAAGGACTGGTTTTTTTCGGAATCATCTTAAGCGAAATTCGGATCAAATACCCATTTTGACAACATATTTTGAAATAATTCCGACTTTATTAAAAAAAAAAAAAAAAAAAAAATCAACTAATACGGTACATTACATAGTTCCTAAATAACAAAAGACTGTCAATTGAATGAGTTTGAGAGCAAAATTGAATTTAAAAATGAGTTATAAAATAACCAATTTTGAATACAACCTAAATTCTTAATCATGATAGCTTCGGAAAATTTTGCGCGAAGTGCCCAATTTGCCAGCATTTTTAAAAATATATTCAGCCTTTATCAAAAAACTGACCAATACGGGACATTATACAGTTCCTATATAAGAGAACCTGTCAATTGGATGCGTTTGAGAGCAAAACTGAATTTAAAGATGAGTCAGAAAAACGTAATTTGTTTTTTCAATGCTTCCTCAAATTTTCAATCACGATAACTTCTCGAAATTCTGTTCAAAATATCCTTTTTGGCAGCCTTTTTGAAACATATTCTATCCTTATCAAAAAAATTGACCAATGCGTCACATTATACAGTTCCAAAATAAGACGACTTATAAATTGGATGCGTTTTAGAGTAAAAATAGATTTAAAAATGAGTCAGAAAAAACGCAATTTGTTATTTGAATACATCCTCAAATTTCCTATCATGGTCACTTCGGGAAATTCTGATCAAAATACCCTTTTTGACAGCCTTTTTTTGAAATATTTTCTGCCTTTATCAAAAAACTGGCCAATGTTTCACGATATATGTTTTACAATATATAGTTTCTAAATAAGAGAATTTGCCATTTGGATGCGTTTAAAATAAAAATGAATTTTAAAAACGATTCAGAATGTGTTCAGTTTGGATTAGAGGTTTTTTCTCCAACTCCAATTTTTGTTTAATTTATTTTTGCTATACGAATTGGTCCTATGAAAAACTTGTCAATATAAAAGTTGTAGATATTATTGAGAAAATGTAAAATAAATTTATTGGATTTGATAGTTTAAGAATTGACAAAGTTATAATTTTTTTTTCTTTTTCCAAACTCCTTTTTATTTTCGTTTTTAATTTTTATTTATCGGTAAGAGTTAGTCCTATCAAAAACTTGCAAACACAAAAGTTTTAGATAATTTTGAGAATATTTATAAAACATTTAGATGGATTTGATATCTGGAGAATTGGCAAAGTTTTTTTCTTCCCAAAAACTCTATTTTTTAGCCCCTTGAGCCCATTTTTAACTTTATCAAAAATCTGTCATGCATAAACTTTTGGCCCATTATTTAGAAGTAATATAGACTTTAAAATGATTCGATATCTATTTTCACTAAGAAGTAATGGTTTTTTTTTGTTTTCACAAAAACGCCCCCTATTTCGAACCCCTTGATCCGATTTTGCCCATTAACGAACTTAGCCGAGATTTTATACCCTTTGATTTTATGTACCAGTTTGGTGGAGATTGGTGAAGAATTATAGAAGTTATCGTATTCATAAAAAAGTGAGATATATAGATATATATATAAACTGGTGCGAATGCTATAGGTAGTATTTCATACGAAATCTACCTAAAATACATAAAATATTTTTAAGAGTACATTCGAAAGAATTATCTTCCACCCTCAACAGCTTTAAACTTTCTGTTATATTTTCAGTCTCATTTTTAAAAGTAAAAACTTGAAACTTGCTGAGGTGTCTTTTTAAGATGTATATAAGTGGCCGTGTTCTTTCCTTTTTCGTTCAGCTTATTAGAATTTATTTATAAACAATTACTTTCTCAGTATGATTTTTTTTTCATTCCCAGATCTCTTCAGAAAATTCGGCTCAAAACGCCCACTTTGACGGGATTTTTTGCAATGTATTCTGCTTTTATAAACAAAATCTTCAAGCACGACACATTATCTAGTTTCTAAAATAGAGAATATGTCAATTGGATGCATGTGTGAGCAAAAATGAATTTAAAAGTAAATCAGAAAATAAGCAGTTTGGACTGGAATACACCTTTAACAGAAAAACTTTATCGATTCTCTAATTTTTATGTATAGGGCTGCAAAATTCAAGAGGTCACGATGCTACGAGCAAGTAGCGCCAAAGGTGATTCCCTTGTCTTTTACTTATTGGAAAATCTGGAAAATAATGAAAGAGAACTGTTTTTATAAATGCATTGTTAAATCTGGCAAATATATCGATTTCTGGTGTTTCCGTAGATTAAGAAAGCTTAAAAGCAGCATATAAAAACAGACTTCGTGCAAGAATATTAACCTTCCTACCCTGAATGGGTCTAATCGACCCATAACTATAATTTATTTTATACGATTCTAACCAAAATTTTTTTCTTAAAGAAAGTTAAATAATAGATTCAGAGAAATAAGTCAATTAAATATATTAAAAATTTTTAAATAACAATTCTGGTGTAAAATGTTTTTATCAAGATTGAGTAAAATTTGAACAGGGTAGGAAGGTTAATCGCTTCTATTATAAATAAAAAAAAACTGCAAAAACCTTAACATTTTTTTTTTCAATTACATCATTTCATTTCATTATTTGCATTTCACATAATAAATATTGAAAAACTGCTAATCAAATATTATATATAATTTATTAAAATAAATGATTTATTATGTTATATTAGATTATTTTCTTCCTTTTTAAGCTTCACACCGAGTAAAAATGTGATAAAATAAATCGTAGTGCCAAATTATACCATGCCCCATTTTTCTCGAGACAGTCTTAAATTGTAGCGCATATGAACACAAGATAACTCGGCATAGTCAGGAAACTAGTTTAATAGGCAGAAACCTACGTTTAAAAATGCAGAAATAATATAATAAAAAAAAGCAATAAACAACTGTTTTGAATTCACAAACAAGATTCTCCTTCAGTGTAACATAGAGCATACATAGCGTGCTAGATAAACAAAGCCTGCGCATAAGCCACCGCCTCTGTAGTTCTGCCCAGTCTTGCTTGTTCAAGCATGCTATGCTTTCCTCTCTCTGACACTGAAGAAGAATATCGCTTGTGGATTCGAAACGGTTGTTTGCGCTTTTTTTTTATTTGTGCATTGTTATTTGTGCTTTATTATTTTATCTATTTTTAAATGCTGGTTTTCTGTCTTTTAATAAAGAATGCTTTTTGGAGTTTATGTAACTAGGACTTTATTATTATTCATTTTTGCTTGTGGTAATATTACATTTATTTAAATAAAGGAAGACTTGGCTCTTTTTGAAGTGCAGTATTTAACATTTGCTGTTAGTCCCACCAGTGGCCGAGAGGTTCTGACCTCTCAACTGGTAGACGGCAGGTGCTGGGCTCGAACCCAATCGCGGCTGTCGGTCTAACCGTTCGGAGTTTTCGTGATTTTCTTCGAAACTTGCGTCTTAGAAAGACCCCCACGAAGGGCACTTCCCCCCTGGTCCTATATCCCTAGTGTAGATAATCAGACGACAAAAATAAACCAAACCTAAACCAAACATTTGCTGTTAAATTCCAGAAATATGTAACCTTCGATGCTCATTGTATTGTCCAGTTATTCATATTTCTTTGTGAATTCTGCAAAAAGAAAAAAAAAAAACATAATAAGAGTGGTGCGAATGAACTAATGATAATAGCCATATTTTTATGTTTGTTTTGTAAAGCGTGGGCCAACGTTCTGTAAAAAATGTTTTTATTTTCTCCATTTAATGATGATAAAAGGTTTCTCATCAATGTCGAAATATGACTTATGAATTGTCTAATATTGCTTAACATCAAGAAACTAGGCTTATATATATATTTTTTTTATTTTATCTCAAAAAGCTGTTGGAAAATTAAAAATGAGTATTTAGAGAAAAACTCACAAGAATTTCTTTTATATTTCTTTTATAACTCTAAATAAAATCTATTTACTCTCTAAAAATTTTATCTGCCATTTTTTTATTCGTGTTGCAATATTCTTACGAATCTCATATAAAATTGTAAGTAAAATTTGTGCTTAAAAATAGTATAAAATATTTCAAACAGTTTTTATTCAATAACAATCTATAGCTATTGATAGAAATATACAGTATTTAATATGTCCTGCTTCTTTCTTTTATAATTTTTATTTAATGTAATTTATTTTTATAAAATTGATTTCTAGCGGAATTTTCAAACTCCTTTGCAGATTTACTAAAAAAATAGCACTTTTTATGTTTGTTAATAAATATTTCGGCTAATAATGGAAACTTTATAGATTATAGGAAGACTAGGGATTGATGACCATACGAGAGTCTTATCCACTCGTCCATTTTCTTATTTAAATGTGATTCAGACTTTTATTGCGAGATGGCTTTCAAAGCTAATGGAATGATTAAACAACAAACTTCTTTTTATGCAGATAATTGAAAAAGATGTAGACAGAATAAGTTGTAAAGTGCTTTCAAAATAAAAAGTGAGCTTTTGAGAAATATTTTTAAGAGTTTTTCAGATTAAATATGTCGTAAAAATTAAAGTAAGTATAAGTTTTAATTAATGCACAAATAATGTGCTTTCTTTCTAGACATGAAGTTTGAGCAGTAAATAAGGCTTAAAATAACTATGTGTTCTTCATTACAAAATGGTTATGAGGGAGGTTTGACCCAGTCAATGTAAGGAAGGGTTGATCATGGTCAAAGCTCCAATAATTAAGTGTTATTGGAAATATTTTTATTATAGCCGGTATATAATAAAGCGTTAATGATTATATTTGAAAAAAAAAATGAAAATTTATTTTGTAAAGCTACAGGAGCAATACAAAAGAAACTTTTTTAAAATTAACATTTAACTGATGAAACAGAAGTTGGTACATAACTACAGTAAAGCAGTCTGTCATATCGCTCCATCAAAATGAATTTAAAGGTTGTATTAATTCTCAGCAAAATTGCAGTAAAAATTGCTGAAGGATTTGAAAATTTACCTCAAAATTTCCGTAAAAATACTGAATTTATTACAATAACTTTTGTGGTACATTATACGTTAAATTTACATTACACAATAAAATACCAGAAAATCTGAAAAAGTATTTACATCAGATTTTATTTTTATTCTTATACAAAGTTGCCATCTGTTCAGGATAGTGGTCACCATTGTTTTTCGATAGAAATTATTTTACTTATTTAATCAATGTCTTTTAGGAATTAAAAAAGTAAATATATATATATATATATATATATATTTCGGAAATACTGCAGACAAGAATCCAGGATAGTTCACAACTCTGCTTATGTTATTCAACCATATGATTAATAAATATAAGGTATTTGTACCCTATATGGACAGGGCTCTCAATATGGACACCCCTAATATTTTTAAAGGTAATAAATTTGATCGAGAGATGGCTCAACATTTTCGCTAAGAAAAGCAGTTGAAAAGATAATTAAGGCTGGAGAGTGTAAAAAAGCGCGCTGTTCGCCATTTAGGAGGAAATTTGTTGTTTCGAGATGTGCTGATCTTAATTACTTGTAAGCTTAAATTCTTATTAGATATAGTAAAATTGCATTAAATGTTGAAAAGTGGAGTATTTTAGAAAGCTAATAAAACATATTTTCGATCGCTATTGCATATTTTGCTTTAAAATATTTTCCTTAATCTTTGTTACAAGATTTAGAAAAACTACGCCCGGTTCCCAATATGGACAGCTTATGTCCCCTTCGACTACAATTGTAAGAATGAAGAAAATTCAACGTTGCCAATCAATCAATTGAAAAGACATCAAAGTGGTAAAATCTTTGTTCAACAAGATGCCATTTGAACAATCGCCCAAAAACCTTCCTCCAGAAACCCTTGTAGAAAAATAAAAAGAAGCCCCCCCCCAGTAGGATATCTGTTGGCGAAATCGTAGGTACTAATGGTATAACTTCCTCAACAAAAAAAGAGCTGGTACTGCTTCTTTTGCAGTATTGATGCTTTTTCAAACATGTGGCCATGCATTACATGTGACAGATATGTTCATGAGGATTATGTGGGACTTACTGCCCATGGGGAAAAAGTTTCTATTTGTCCATGCTGTGAGGACTGTGTAATACCAGATGTAAATTCGCAGACAGATGCAATAAAGCTAAGCAAAACCAACAATATTATTTCATAATATTTACTAGTAACTAAGGGGCTTTGCATGGGTCTTCGAAGGGTAAAAACCGAGAATGATCCCACCCTTTCTAAAATGCATGTTCTGAAGATATTTACTCTCCCCCCTCCTCCTTCGAATACTTTAAGATACATTTTTTTATTCTCTCTCCTCTAAAATCCCTTGGAAAAGTGGCTCTTTCATACACACTGTGCATAAAGTCAATAAGGAAACACATGTCCATAATAGGGACAGTTATTTTCTTATATGGACACTTGTAAACATTTTTTTGTTTTTATCATTTAAATTAAACCAGAATATTTACAAGGTCGCTAATTTTAATAATGATAGTCAATAGTCCAAGGATAATGGTCACATATTTTTGGAGTCCTAAGACTTGTACATGAGGGGGAAAAAATACATTTTCCTTAGGGTGTCCATATTGGGTACAGGTACCTTATAATAAGTTATTGTTTGTTCTTTTTTAAGTGAAATGATAAGGAAGTTGTTCTTACATCTCAATAAATCCAGTAAATCGCTTCCGATTTTCAGACAGCATTTTTATACAAATAAAAGTATATGTTACAAAGCAAATGTTGCGAGCAAAAATTTAAAATGTTTTGGGCTGCTCCACCTTGTAAAGTTCATTATTCGAAAAGAAAAAAAAAAGATATGAGGCATTCACAACTGAACTGGATGAAGTCTATTTTTCACACTTTCGAGATACTATATCCAGTCACTATATCTTTCACAAGTTTATCGTAATAGTCCAAGAGCCGACCACACAAAACCCTAAGTCATCGAACACAAGAAAAAGTCCTTTATTTTACGGAAGAGTAGTCATAGGGGAATCTAATCATCCATGTCTGCCGGAAGCGAAATGGTGCATAAGCCAAAAATGAATACCGCTAGTGGTTGACTCGTAGACTTAGCATTATGTTTTCCTGCAACCAATTTTCCATGTTTTCATACTTTTAATTGTACGGCAGACACAATGCTAAGCCTGCGAGTCAACCACTAATGGTATCAATTTTTGGCTTATGTACCACTCCGATTCCGGCAGACATGGGCGATTAGATTCCCCTATGACCACTCTTTCATAAAATAAAGGCTTTTTTTTTCTTGTGCTCGATGACTTAGGGTTTTGTGCGGTCGGCTCTTGAACTATAATGAGGCTATAACGAGATGCTAGGGTATTCTCATGAAACTAAGAAAGAGTACCGGTCAACGGATCAGCTCCGAAGAAAGCCCAGAATTCTGGGACAGGTGTGACCCTGAAACTACCGGCAACCGCACTGGCATTGTCGATGGGCGATAATTTGGCATGTGTTTTACCTCCCGCTTAGCAGCACCAGTCACTTCACCCTGCTATCAACCGAGAGAAATGAGCGATCTGTCCCGTTCCTCTAAAAAAGTTCTTTCCACTTCTTGGAGATTTTGTGGGGTTGATAAGCTGCCAACAGTTTTTGCCGTAAATTTAGCGGTTTTTTTGTATAGTGCTTATATATATATATTAAAAAATCTTTCGAGGTAGGTCTACAAGTACATGTAGTTTTTGAAGTTGAGTACTAATTTTACCAACAGAAATTAAATCAAGATTAGCGATTAAAATAGCTAACAAATTTATCACGCCACTTTTGACGAGTTTTTAATTTCATTTTTCTGTATAAGTTGATTTCATCAGAATCATGTTAAGGCTGTTCTCAAATTCATGTCTCGACAAACCTGATATTGTCTGATACAATTAAGTACACATTTTTAAATGTAAAGAGATACAATTTGCAGACCTATCACAAGGCGTTTTTCACCCTTCTTTTTTTTGTTTTTCTGTTTTCTGGGGAAATTCCGTTCAAAACATCAACTTCGATCGTATTTTCTGCAATATCTACTGCATTAGTAACAACAGCAACAATAAAAAGAAGCTGAAAAACGTTTTTCGTTTACACCGTTTGTCCTTCCAGTTTCATGTGTTTCCAAACAAAATTAGTACTTATGTCACAAAGTTGTTCCTTTGGATTTGAGAATGGCCTTAATGTGATTTTCATCAACCTTTTTTTCTCCAGTAAGATTTAATCCTATCAAAATTTTGTCCATATAAAAGTTGTTGATAATATTAAAAACATTTATAATAAATATAAATGGAACTGATATCTTGTGAATTGACAAAATTATGAATTTTTCCATTATAGAAACTCTATTTTTTTGTCCCTTGAAGCCATTTTTAATTGTATTAAAAATGTATAATAGCTAGGTACAGAAAACAATGTAATATGTATGTTCAACTTTGTTCGAAAGTGTTAATGAAAGTAAATGGAAATTAAACTTTTCATCCATAATTAATACTAAAAAATATGTGTCTGGATTAGCTTCAGCCACAATCTATTATAAATATCAATTATTTTTTCCTAACAACGAAAGTTTTTTTTCTATTTGCTATTTAAGAACTGGCAAAAAATCAATTAACATGTTGCTTTCATTGTAAGCTAGTGAAAACATTTTCCTGGAAATTAGTTGAGAAACTTCTAAACTGAAATTAATCTTTCTTTTATAATTTGTTTTCTTTCATAATGGGTATTTGAATTAACTGAAGAGTACACAGCATTTAAAAGATTTCCAATGTTTAGGAAATTTCGCTTATGCAACATCTTTGAAATTGCGTTCGTGAAGAAATTAATTTTACATAACTTGTTTACCTTCCTTTGATACTTTATTCAAAAAATGAAAGAAGCCTATCTGTTTACATAACGCATAATAAAATCGGAACGCAGTTATTTCAAATCGAGATTACTTTAAATCTTCTAAAAAAACAAAGATATAGAGTAAATCTTTATATCTGATTCATAGCCTTTAAAATAAAATAAAATCTAATTAAGTGTCTATAAACTGTTAAAAATAATAATAAATTATATATTGCAATATAGAATTATGCTAATTGGAATTATTTTTAATTAAAAAGTACTTTGTAAGAGAAAAGACATCAATTTATACATCCGTATCAATCATAGTTCATTTATGAAACGATTTTAGAATTAAATGTAGTGTGAATTGCATATTTATTGCAGAAAAAATGTCAAAAATTAGATATTTTTTTATATTCACTGTGATTTGGTAATTTAAAAAGATTTCACTAAAATATTGTGTAACTATCAGCCTTTACAACATATTACTCTAATTAATTAATGACAAAATATTTTGATATTACAAATGCAGAAAAAACTTGACGTACCGTTATCACATTTATTGTAAATCAGTGAAAAAGTATTCTCTAATTGATACATTAAAATTAAGTAATGCGATGATTTCTTAATGTTGTAAATAACTAAAGACCAAATATTTGTAAAGAGTAATAAATCAATATCAAATTTGAACATTTTCCAAAATGCTTTCATCTGATATTAGAAATGTCACTTCATTGTAATACGTAATTATGCTATTTGGAAGCATTTTCAAATAAAAGCTACTTTATACGTAAGTAGAAATGAATCTATGTATCCGTATCAATCATAGTTCATTTATAAAGGTTTTAGAATAAAATATAATATTATCTGCATGTATAGCGCAGTAAAAAATGTCAAGAAAGTAAATAACTTTATTTATATTCACTGTGATTTGGTAAGGTAAAAAGATTTTACTAAAATATTGTGTAATTAACACAAAATAATTTTCTATTGAAAAAAAACAAAAAAAAAACAAGATGTACCGTTATCACATTTATCGTAAATCAATGAAAAAGTATTCTCGAACTGATACTTAAAATTAAGTAGTGTGATGAGTTCTTAATGTTGTAAATAACTAAAGAACAAATATTTGTAAAGAGTAATAAATCATTATCGAATCTGAACCTTTTCCAAAATGCTTTCATCTGATATTAAAATTGTCACTTTATTATAATATAGAATTATGATAATTTGAAGTATTTTCAAATAAAAGCTACTTTATACGTAAGTAGAAATCAATCTATGTATCCGTATCAATCATAGTTCATTTATAAAGGTTTTAGAATAAAATATAATATTAACTGCATGTATAGTATAGTAAAAAATGTCAAGAAATCATATAACTTTATTTATATTCACTGTGATTTGACAAGGTAAAAAGATTTCACTAAAATATTATGTAACTAACATAAATATTTTTTTTTATTGCAAATATAAAAAAACAGGATGTACCCTTATCACATTTATTGTAAATCAGTGAATTTCGAGAAATTTATCAACTTTATACAATCTGGTTTTATTTAAAGCGATTTATATTCGATGGCCAAATTCGGCTTTATAATGAAGTGTTTAACATTTTAACGTAGTGGGTAAAATCAATCAACGAGCCCTATCGAAATCTTAGTAAGTCCTGTACGTATGCTCATTTACATCGAAATCGGTTGATATGTCTCGGTGTTGTCGCTGGCAAATGTAAAAATTTCAGTCACTTTAGAAATTCAAAGTTCTATAACTCAGCCATTTTTTAAAATACAAACGAAACAAAAAATGCTCTAAAATCTTTGTATTAAGCTAAAGCACATAAAGGAAAAAATCTTTTTTAACTTCCAATTTTTGTGTGCCTAATTTTAAATTTTAAATAAAAAAATTAAATGGCCGTCATTTCGAAACGATATGGCGGTTGCAACTGGCCAACAAACCCGGTTCAGGTACTGGTATATACTATGTACACACCAACTTACATCCAAATAGGTTCATAAATACGCGGTGTTATTACGTGACAAAAATCAAACCGTTTCAAAATGTCAGTCACATTAGAAATTCCAAGTGCTACTCTCAGCCATTTTTAAAAATACGATAAAACAAAAAATGTTCTGGAATCTTTGCATCAAAGTCAACTATACAGAATAAAAATATTTTTCAATTTCCAATTCTTTTGTATTAGATTTCAAATTTTAATTAAAAAAATTAAATGGCCGCCATCTTGAGACGAGATGGCATATGATACCGACATTTGTATGTACATTATGAGACATTAGTATGTACTATGTGCACACTAAGTTTCATTCAAATCGGTTCATAAATACGGTAATCACCGTCAGACAAAAATCATATTTATAAATATATGCATATTTATTTAACGTTTGAACGGAGCGTGGTTTTGGAGTTTGGGGGTCATGATCGGTGAAAATATAACACAATTTTCCGAAAGTGTTTTCTTCCGGACAATAGCGTAGCTATGATTTTTGGCGCCCGGGGCCAGCAAGAAATTTTGCGCCCCCACCCCAATATAGATATAAAACAATTTCTCTCAATTTGGCGCCCCTAGGCTTCGGCGCCCGGGGCGGACGCCCCCCTTGCCTCCCCCCCCCCCTTAGCTACGCCACTGCTTCCGGACGACTGCATTGGGTAGCTTTTTACTTTTTGTAATGATAGCTACCTAACACTTACTATTACAAGTAACTTTTACCTTCCCTGGTACTCACACAATGATAAAATTTATAAATGTATCGTGAATCCCCATTTATCTATCTTCACAGTTAGCTAAATTGTTTTCTCCACAACTAAGTTTTGAAAAATTGACTTTTGATCGGCTAAAATTTAAAAAAACTGTACTGTGTGTAGGCCTAATCTTTCGGAATTTTCTGTGGTTTTATTCGAACTTTGGATTTCTTTGCCTAAATACGGGTTGGGTTTCCTTATAAATATCCCCACACAGGATACTCTCTCCTCCTTAGGGACTATACCACTTGTGTCGATAATAGGCCGGTATAAACACAAACAACCAATATTACATTTGGTAATAAGACATTCTACTGAGATATTGGTGGGTTACTTTATCCTTAATATTTAAAGCAAAGTAACATTTTCTCCTGAATACATAGGATTTTGATATTTTGGACCTTATGTTTTGAGATGAACTACATCTCTGGTCGTATAATTTCATGTTATCTTACATTGTACTTATGGACTAAATACGGACAACTTGATTTTATCTTTGACTTTGTAACTACCCATAGTCATTTTTTAAAAATAAAAATGACTTTAAACGGTGTTTCTTCATGATTCACTTTTCATCTTATGATAGTCATATTTAAAAAGTGTAAATGTCTTTAAAGTTAGTAAGCTTTTCTTTGTTTTTATTACCATTTTTCAGCAACCTTGCATTAAATACCTGTCATCTGGCATTAGTCATCTGTAGAACGCCTGGAATTATACATGTGCAAGGCCCTAACGCCAGCCACATAAAGCTTAGCATCAGTCCCATGGTAGGTCAACCGGTAAGCCCGAGGTTATCCCACTGTGTACACTGTAAAAAAAAGGGTCGATCTATAAAAAAATTTTAGTGATCCATGCAATTACTAAAAAATTTTTAGTAATCTTACTCGGTTAGAAGAAAATCTGTAAGAATTACTAGAAAAAAGCTAGCAACGAATAGAGTTAATAGTTTTATATTTTTAATAGCTATTACTAAAACCCACTTATGTGGCCGTGATAGCCTAGTGGTCATAGAACCGAACTCCAGGCTGAAAGGTCCCGGGTTCGATGCTGGACACCACCAAATAAGCACCGAATGTAAGCAGGTAGCAATGTTTTGTGCTGCCATCTATTGCGGCTT
The DNA here is from genome assembly GCA_964019185.1 of Maratus speculifer. NCBI lineage: Eukaryota > Metazoa > Arthropoda > Arachnida > Araneae > Salticidae > Maratus > Maratus speculifer. The sequence continues at coordinate 119,632,245 of OZ025298.1, forward strand.
TGCCGAAAATCTTCCGCTTCAGAAGTCTGTCTTTTTACCCACTGGATGCAGCTCGAAGGAGGCTCCTGCCCTTTGGGATCATGCACTGGTTATTAAAAATAATTTTGGAGCTATTACTAAAATTTGCTTGGTGGTTCATACTAAAAAGTTTTAAGTTAATTATACAAAAAATTCTTTTGTTCAGTTTACAAAAGAAACGTTTGTTTCACTTGCAAAAAAAAGTTTGTAATGATTACTAAAAAATTCTGTGGAATACAAATTTGCTAAAAAATGTTTAGTAGCCTCTTGACTATTTTTTTAACAGTGTACTTAAACTCTTGAGACTTCATGCATCCTACAGGATACTCATCTTTGCAATTTTCTCTTTCACGTATATAGATAATGTTAAAAAAATATAGAGAAATCTGTATGTATGGAGTCTAACAGATAGCAGAAGTAAACAAAGTAACAATTTTTTTCTCATAGCGCTTTTTTAACGAGCAACCAGTTACATAAAAATGGCTTGCACCAGAGATGCACGAAAAATGAAAAAAAAAAAAAAATACGAAAACGTAAATAATTCTACTGCTCGTTAAGATACCATTTCTAGAGATCATTAGTAATAAACAAATATTAAATATATATTTAATTTATGTTTTTCAATGTTTTTACATTGCAAAAAAGTAAAACAATATTAACTCGTTAGAAGTGGCAATCGCAAAACGTTCTTCTATTTTATGCATGATAATACATTCTGAAAAATGCAGCATAGCAGCGCCACCGGTTAGGGGGTTTAAACCAAAATATATTCAGTAACTATTTATGTCAACTTACAACTTAATCTGAAGATTGATGAAAATCCGTTTATTACTTTTTGAGATTGAGCTAATGTAAAATCTTAAATACAAAATCCACATAACAGTGCCACATGTTAGGTGATGGGCACCAAAAACTAATCAGGATCAATTTTTTATCAGGTACTAACTTAATCTGAAGTTTAATGAAAATTCATACATTAATTCTTGGGATACATTTATTGCGAAATCGTGAAATATGCAGCATAGCAGTGCCATCTGTAGGGTAATTTACACCAAAACATCATGAAAACCATGTTATATCCAGTATTGACTAAATATAAAATTTTATGAAAATCCCTGTACTTGTTCTTGAGATATATCTAGTGTGGAAATTGTAAATAATGCAGCATAGCAGTGGCACCTGTTGAGCTATATACACTAAAAACTTATCAGATCTGTTTTATATCAAGGTCTCACAGAATCTAAATTTTTGTGAAATTACTTGCATTAGTTCTTGAGATATAGTTATTGCCATAAACACGAATAATGCACCGTTGCAGCGCCACCTGCTGAGCGATTTGCACCAAAACGTTGTCAACACCATGTTATATGAAGTACTAAATAAATTTAAAGTTTTATAAAAATATATGCACTACTTCTTGTGATATGGCTACTGTGAAAATCACGAGTAATGCAGCATAGCAGCGTCACCCGTTCAGAGATATACATCAAAAACTAATCAGATCTAGTTTATTTTAAAGTCTAACGGAATCTAAAGTTTTGCAAAATTCCGTGCATTTGTTTTTGAGACACAAAGCCCACAAAACTTTGTCACATACATACGTACATACATACAGACAGACAGTTTGACAGACTCACAGACATAAATTTTGTAAAAACATGTTTTTCAGGCTCTCTGACCCCTAAAACGTGTAAATCTACCGAAAACCGGATTTCGAAAACTTTCATAAAGAGAACAGCACACTTTTAAAAATTTCAAATATCAATTTTTTAATTTTTACATTGTTAGAAAGTTTAATACATTCTGAATAAATTGATACTGTTCTTTTAACTATGTGATAATTATTTACTGATATATTAGGGAAAATGTAGACCCCACCCCTTCATTTCAAAATTAACAGCTCTGCGACAACTGTCATGGCGGCTTGTTTACATTTTGTTTTCGCGCTTTCACATTATCGTAACTTTGGAAATATTTCAAAATGCGGTAATTGTTTTTGGTTAAATACCTTAAAAAATAATAAGAAAGCTTTAAAATATTAACTTCAATTTTCACTTCTGCCAAATTTGTTTACTTTCATGGTTTTTCCCAGCATTATTTGCTATTAAGTGCTTAAATTTGAAACAAATCAGTTTTTTTGCTAAAAGCAATACTTTTCTGATTTTGGAATAGCATTGTAATAGTATTGTATTTATTTGCTTTTTAATGAAAAAATATGTAAAATATGCTTTAAAGCAGTAATATAATAATAATAATAATGAAATTCCTGTCTCCAAATTTAAAGATTCACAAATTTAATAATTTTAAAATAGGATTTAATTTGTCACAAAACAGCTGAAATAACCAAATTATCTATCGCATACCTCTTTAAAACATAAATAATCTTGTTGAAAAGATAAACGGGAACTTATATATAACGAGAAATTTAAATTCATGAAATTGTGAAAACAATTTCGCAAAAACAAAACCATCTAAGAAAATTCTATGACAGACCGATCATGAATAATTATTCGAAAATTAGTGCCACTATTTACAACTAAGTAACCTTTTTCTTCTTTAACGATATGTAAGAAAATATAAATACTTTGATAAGTAATGAAATTTTGTTTATTTAATAAATATATATATAAAAGAGTAATATTTATCTCTTCCATTTTATTTCGAACAATTAAAATAAATTATATTATTCTCATTCAGGATAATAATGATCTTTAATATTTTAATGAAAAGCCTGAAATTAAAATATATGGCTGTATTCACACAGATGTTTGCTTCAACAGATACAGTGAAGTAAAATTTACATAAATTTTTAAGTGTTGGAAAACAATTTTATCTTTTTCCTCTTATAAAGATTGATTTATTATATTTTTTCCTTATAGATGTATTTCAATTAAACATAGAGCACTTTAATGCAATATAAAATAATAAGTATTTGTAACATTTATACACACTAGATTTAAAGTTTTTATTTTATTTTTTTATATCTTAGATCAATATATTATTAAATATTTTTACATAATTTCTTATTATTAAAAATTTATCATTTCACCTTCATAATTAATTTCAGCAACATATTTTACATACCAATTATAAGGTATTTGTACACAATATGGACAGTGCTCTCAATATGGACACCCCTAATATTTTTAAAAGTAAAAATTTTGATAGAGAGATCGCGCTACACATACGTGAAGAAAAGCAGTTGAAAAGATAATTAAGCCAGCAAAGCACAAAAAAGTTCGCTGTTCGCCATTTAGAAGGAAACTTGTTGTTTCGTGGTAAGCTAATAGCAATTAAAGGTAAGTTTAAATTCTTATTAGATATTGTAAAATTACTTTAAATATTGAAAAGTGGGGTGTTTTAGAAAAGCTTTTAAAACATATTTTCGATTGCTATTGCATATATTGCTTAAAAACATTTTCTTTAATTATTTGTTACAAGATTTAATGAATCTACTTCCGATTCCCAATATGGACACTTTACGTCCACATTGGAAGTACAGCAGGTGAATCTTCAGATTCACAAAAATAGAAAAATAAGCAAAACCAACTACATTGTTTCATAATATTTTGTAGTAACTGAGGTGCTTTGCATCGGTCTTCGAAGAGCCACAACCGAAAATAACCCCCCCCCCCTTTCTAAAGTGCATGTTCTGAAAATATTTACTGTGCACTATCCTCCCCGCAATACTTTAAGATATATTTTTATCCCCTCTCATCTAAAATTCCATAGAAGAGTGGCTCATTCACACCCCCTGTGCAGTAGGTCAATAAGAAGCCACCTGTTCATAATAAGAGATAGCGGCTCCTTATATGGACATTTGTAAACATTTTTTGTTTTTATCATTTAAATAAAAACCATAATAGTTACAAGGTCGCTAATTTTAATAATGATAGTCAACAGTCCAGGGATCATGGTCATATATTTTTGGAGTCCTATGACGTATACATGGGGGTGAAAAAAATACATTTTCCTTAGGGTGTCCATATTAGGCACAGGTACCTTATACTTTAAACCATAAAAGATACGAGTAACAATAAAAAAATATAGTTTGGTTTATATAACAGGGATATATAACAGAAGTAATATTATCTCAGCCTTAATTACTTAATAATGAATTTTAAAAAATAAGAACATTTGATCGATGATAATAATAACATATTTTTAAAATAAAAGTTTGAAATGAAAATACATGTTTACATTCACAAATATGATCTATCATATATTTTTTTATCATGTATAGAGAGATAAAATGCCCCAAAACTTTCAAAGGGTGGAAAAAAAATATATTTTTTTTTTATGGGAGAATATATTTCTTGTGGTTATATTACAATAAAATGCATTATTATTTCAATAAAATATAAAATAGCAAATAATTTTAGCATTTATACACACATACTAAATTTTATTTCATGTAATTTCATTTGATTTATATTTTATATTAGATGAAAATATTATTAAAACATTTTTAATGATTTTCTTGACATACTTCATTTCACATTTTAGCCTCATAATTTCAAGTTAATAATTCAGCAATTACTGTCTTTAAAATAATTATATTGCTTTTATGCATGTATACATATAATATTAACTTTCAATTAGAATTGTTTGTTTTTTAAGTGGAACAAATGCAGGTCAATTATTAATCTAAATAGTTAATTTAAAATAACTATCCAACAAACAGTAATTTGCCAGTAACATTTTTTTCTGGGAAACTTGTAGTTAAATTTTTCATTTTTAAGACTAATTATGAACAATTTTCAAATCAAACTTTTTTTTAAAAACTTATAATTGTTTTTTATTTTAATTGTTACAGTACATATAAATCATTCATAGTTTCAGTTAAAACAAATTGTACTTTCTTTTCTTTCCTTTTCTTTTTTAATCATAGGTACATTTGACATTTTAACGACATAATTTGGAATTAATATTCACTAATTAAAGCTTTTTACAAAACGTTTATTATATTTATAAAATTAATTTTTAATTACAAAATTTTATTCTTTCCGTAAAATCAAATGCTATTCAAATATAAGCATAATAGTTATTTAGAAATAAAATGAAAATGTTTCTTCACATAAACAATCAGCACACCAATCAAAACTGATTGAACTTTTTAATAAGCAATAAAATTCAAATAATATGAAATCTTTAATTACTTACTACTTCGTTTTACTCTTTATATATCAATAAATGTGAAGTAGGAAAACTAGCTGATCTGGTTATAGAACTGAAATTCAATTATTTACATTCAGTTACCACAACCATTCCAGCTGGTATAATATTTAGAATGTATCAAACTGTATGTAATACTTACAAAGTTGTTTTGATTTATAATAAGTAATAAAATATTTTAAAAACAAATAACGAAATATATTTATAATTCATTCCCAACAGCGTCACACATAAGCAGAACGAAAGAGATTAAAAACAAGCTCGGAATTGGGTAATTTCCATTTTATTGGGGGGGGGGGGGGGAGGAGAGGAGAAAAGTTTAGAACTACGTCTGTGACGTCACGACCTACATTTTATGACCATCAAAAGGCTTATCTTATATATCAAGACGGTATTGATAGGGGTCGTCCATAAATTATGTCACGCTCGGAGGGTTGGGGAGGGGGATTCGTGATACTGTGACAGTTTGTGACAAGGGGTTGGGAGGGGGTAAGAAGAAAAGGTGCATCACACTTTTTGGTTAAAGTAAAAATAATTAAAAATCAGCAAATTAAATTTTCAAGTTATTTTAAAATTGAAGTATTTTGTGTTTATGATGTAAAGATAAGATTTAAAGACAAATATATCAAATTTCATTTCAAATTCCAAAATGCTACTATTTTTACCCGGTCTTTCATACTAATATTTTATTACAATTGTAATGAATTACGTTTTTGTTGTAAACTTTAATTTTATTTCATACAAAATAAGAACGTGAATCATTTTCATTGTCATGCTTACAAATGTTATTAAAACGCATAATTTAAGTTTAAAAATAAAATTTGAAATATGATCTATAACGTAGCATACTTTGTTTCTGAACTGTGAGTATATTGTCAGGTAATATAGCTTGACATATGACAAGGGAGGGGGGGGGGGAATAGGGCTAAGGTGAAGTGTGACATTTTGTGACAACAGGAAAGGGAGATCAAAATATTGACAAAAAAGTGTGACACCATTTATAGAAAGCCCCTTAAACTGTTTTTGAAGGGTATAAGAGGTCTAAAAATGCCCTGTAAAAATTAAAGAACCAAAATGGGTTGTAAGTTTTTTGGGTATAAAAGTATTCCGAAAATGATACAGTAGTGTTTCCAAAGTGGTACAGTAATATTTTTAAAGTGGTTAACCTCAAATGGTTCAAAACAAAACAAACCCTATATAACATTTAAACAATCAAAATTTCTTTGAAAATATATATATTATCTAAGATGTTTCGACTGTTTCGATGGTATTAAGGATCTGCTGTTTTCTAAAGGATTTTGGGCTACAAAGTGAACTTATTGATTTGGAACACTGCTGTACCCAAGAATCTTACAACCCATTTTGGGTCTTTTGTTTTTACAGTGCGGAAGAGAGAATCGTGAAGATTATAGACACAGCGGATGTCCGTGAAACAATGGAATAAATTATGAAAGAAACTGACGTCCTAAAACAGAGAACGTTGTGTTTTCGCCAGCTTGATAGAGTACATGACAAGTATTAGGGAAAGCACAATTCATACAAACTTGAAATAAAATTTAAAGAAAGGGAAGTTCTGTGACACGTTTGACCACCACTCTCTCAATGATGATTAAAAAAGAAATGTGCAAGTGTTTCTGATTTCTAAAGCGATCGTCATGCTATGTCATCCTCCTTAGTCCCAAGATTTATCCCTTTGTGACTATTTCTTCTAGTGCGAGTTGGAATTTCACTTAAGAGCCCACAATAGTCACAGGGTCAAACGATTCAAGATGGCGGAACACATCAAGAACTAAGTTGAAAGGCTGTCCAAAATTAAATGATTGACAAGGGACTTCTTCCAATTAGACAACAAAATAATTCGAACCAATTAACTACGACATCTTCTTTTGAAGGGGAGGGCGTTACTATTGAGCTCAATTTTCTATTGGATAATGTCCACTTCATGTCAATGTTAGTAAATACCAATGGGGACAAAGTTTTTTGAAAAAATACTTTATCGTCGTTTACAGTCATTTTTATTTCAAGTTTATTTTCCCGCCGACGAATCTGCACTAGTGACAAAAAAGCATTCGGGAGCTTGTTTACGTTAAACCGATACAACTTTTTTTTCTTTTCTTTTTTTCAAATTTATCGTTTGCATTTTAATATAAATTTCAATATACTTAAAATATTTTCTTTTTCTTGGATATAGGATATTTGAAATCGATCTCCAACAGAGGAACTTTTCTATTTTATTTTATTTTAGGGGGTATTTTTTCTTCTGCTTGGAAGATACTTCGAAAGTAAAACTGTACTTTGAAAAAATTAAAAATTGAAAAAGTAGAAGGTACTTGTTTTGATATAAACTTCAAAAGCCAATGTAAACTCGAGCTTTTAAAAGTACAAAAAAGAAGTAGTTAATGCACAATTTATGACAAGAAGTAATAAAAAACTCAATAAATTCAAGGCAAGAATTCTCTGATGAAAATTAACTGAAAAATTAATTATAATGATATATGTCTAAAAAGGATTTTATTATTTTTATTAGAGTATAACATTTGTATAGTTTTATTTTCCGGAAATAAATGAATACGTTTTCAAGAGATTTTTTCTATTTTAACATTCATTTTCTACCCTTTACAATCGAAATAATAGTATTGGTAGGAAAAAAATTGCATTATTACAAGTAGGACACGGTTTATGTTTATATATAAAACATAGTTTTATTTATAGTAAATATATTTACTTAGGAGGGTAGATATTTATGGCAAGGGCAAAGGGAGGTTGAGTAAATAATGAAAATATTACTGATCGCGATTTTGAAAACAGGTGTTCCCCGGAAATTCAACCAATGATTTAATAACTAATTTCACAAGCATTTCGCTTAAGTCTGTGTAATTTTTATTTAAAAAAAAATCAAATATAAGTTTATTTTTCCCAGTTAAATGTTTGCGCAGGGCGAAGTTTTCCATCCCGGCTTAGTCCGATGTGAAGGTGAAACATTTAACTCGTACCGACAGGTCAATTTTTTAAAAAAGTTCATGGTTCCAAGAATCCGTAGAAACATAAAAATAAAATCTAGATAATATTAAATCTGGTATCATCGGACCCGGATCATTCCACACCTCTTTCTTTTAAAAAGCCACATTTTCTCAACGACACCTTACATTTACATTACAATTCTTATATATATATATATATATATATATATATATAACGATATTTATGTTCAAGGTATAACATACATCTATCTATGTATACAGGGTGTTTGAAAATTACATGTCAGTAAAGGAAAGGCAATTTGAGAAAGTCTTAGTAAGCAGATTTCGTATGGGAATCTGAGTGCGGAAATGCAGCGTTTAGGCGGTGAAAGGTGCTTTTATGTTCAGTGGATAAAATCATTTCGCTGGCTTGATTCGTCGTTCTTTGCTGCATTCCTGCACAAAATTTGCTTAGTAAGGTCCCCTGTACTTACTTTTAAATTTTCGACACATAATTTTGAAACCCCCCCCCCCTCTCCCTCTCTCTACATACATATATAGATATAGATAGATATAAATGTGTTCGTCCGGACTGACTTATAATCAAAACACGGTTCAAGCCACTGAGCTTTGAACATGAAAATTGAGGGGGGGGGGGATACTTCTTATGACATAAGAAAGAATTTTTTTTAATCCTCTCCCCTCCCCCCTAACGGAGTTAAAGAGAAGTCAAAAATTTTAGTCGATTTTACAAAATTGCATTTTAGAGGATAAAAAGGAGGGGGGTGCGAAAATTTTAGAATACTTCGCATATCTCAGCAGCCGTTTTAGATAGGCGCATGAAATTACAGAAAATAAATCTACTAAACAAATAATTAAACAAGTATACCAGTGGTGCTAGAAGTCACCCCTTATAAAGGGGTTTAAAAGGGGAGAATAAAAATTTTAGAACATTTGACACATCTCAGCACACTTTGTAGGTAGGAACATGGAATTCCAGAAAATAAATCTGATAAATAAAAAAATAAAATAAAATAAAATAAACACATATTTCAGCAAATTTGAAATTCTACTTCTAAAAAGTTTGAAGGAGGGGGGGGGATTGTAAGGGAGATTGGTGGTTGCAGATATTAGTTAAGGCATTTAGAAGAACGAAATGATCATGTATCCAGGTTCAGATGTACAAAAAAAACCCCACGATGATTGCAAAGTTACACTTTATTTTAACATCTATTACGAAGGGGGGGCACACTTATAGCTCTCGGAGAAAATCTCCGAACGAAGAATAGCAGGTTAACAAGACGAGCTCAGAGAGTCAAGTGCCTCGTACATAGCAACAAATTGCCACTTTTGGCATGATAGAAAATCGCCAACATACAAAAGTTCGCCCATGCACAATGGATAGTATACGCCAAATACAGTTAAAATGCAGCCGGCAAGATAAGAATTCAATTTAGTTTCCCAGCTGGGATGGGAAAGGAAAAGGTTGCCAAACAATAAAATGTTACACGTGTTGTTTTGTCTAATAAAGAAGCACACCGAAGGGACATGAGATTTTACTGCGCAGATGTTAAATTCTTTATAGGGTTTTGTCGAGAAAGGAAAAGAAGCGTAAGCATAAATTTTAACTGCGAAACAGAGATGATGTCCATATAAGGTAATGCAGAATTGCTTCGATCGGAAATAGCAGACATCTGGAAATGTTTTAAACGGTTGAATAATATGTAAGTGTATTTCTCACAGACAAAGTTAAGCAGCTGCCGATTTTTCGGTTAGAGAAAAACTATGCGAGGGAAAAAAAATGGAAAGTGAATGAAGGACACTTAAAACTGATTTTGAATTGAAGAGACGGGGGGAAGGAATAATTTAAGAAAATAACCAATATATAACGAAATAATCGTTATATATATCACCCGGTGCACCACAAAAAAAACTTTTGCTGTCCAATGTGCATAGGCTAGCATAAAATATTATAACATAAAAACATACATAAATGCAAAAGTTTTTTTTTTATATGTATATGTAGAAATTTAACGTCATGATAATGGAGACTTTTGTATTCAAAAACAGTCAGCAGTTCTAAAGTCTCTATATTTTTCTATATTTGTATTTCATGGATCCAAGGTAGTACTGTATTTTATATGTATAAGTTGAGTCGACTCAGACAGTACAAAAATCTTACTGCAGCTTTGATTGTTATCATGACATAAGTAAAAATTTTGAATAATATACACAAAACATGAAACTAATACTAAATGAATATAAAATGGCAATACACAAAAATAACATAATAGTACTATATTTTTCAAAAAAATTAAAAAAAGAGTAAAATGATGTATATAAAAATAAAAATGTTTTTTGTAAAAAGTGTTTCATGCCGAAGCATAGGATGACAAAAAAAAGAGGTGCTCCAAGCACGCCCATAAAAAATATGCGTCACCCTGAATCTTGTGTACAACACAAGTATTATGGCATCGGCTTAGGGCCTAGCCTTAGATGAGGAGGGAATTGTGACGCTCCCCCGAAGGCACTAGCGGTCTTCTGAAGGAGCCCACGTCGAATTACATGAAAAAATTTGAATTGTTGTGAATTGGAATCACAATTCAAAAATTTGAATCGAAACTCCAATTCCAAAATTTTGTCTCTCAACACAATGAAGCTTGAACCCTTAGGGCATTAATTTTGAACGGGAACAAGACTTCAAAGGGAAGAATTCAAAAAGAAAAAAAACAAAAAAAATGTATATCATATAATAACTAATATGGGCAGACAATCCTAGAGTGAAGAGAGACGAAAAATATGTCACAATCGAGTGGGGTGATGAACAAGTCATATATATAAACTGTGTTTTATTTAATTACATGAATCTTTTGTTTACTTTTTTAAAGTACAGTACCTGTTTATCTAACTATGATATGTTTGACTTATATTACAAGAAATGTTAAGTGGGAGGTTAGTTAGTGGAAAAATACTGAATTAATGAGTATTGTCAAAGAAATTTTAAGTGTACTGCAAAAAGAAAACAAAATAAAAGTAAATAAAATTTAAGTGAGTATGAAGACATATGTAAGTGTTAACGGATACAATGATACCTAATATTGTTCTTAAGAGATCTTCAGAGCAATATTGATGGACCAGCCATGATATTGTTAAAGATCATTCAACAACAACATACACACAACCATGAGCTCTTTGGTTGGATATGTGGTATCATAAAACAAGACATAAAAAATTAATAAATAGTGATTTACATTAGTTTCTTTTTCTTAGATTGTATGTGTGAGGTTGATAAAACGTATTAAAGTTAGTGTTGTTTATATGACTTGATGCATCAAATAAATGTCCATAACGAGGAGGTGCTAATAAAAGTCTATCAATATGTACCCGAAATGCTGTGTTATCAGGAGTATACAACCTTTTAATTGAGAATGACACAGGGGAATGTTTACAAGTGACAATATATGGACCAGTATACTTTGTTTTAAACTTGTCATTTGATTTTAGATATACAATGTCTTTTAAGAAAATGGATCTTAATTTAGCTTTCTGACCGTAATATTTATATCTTTTATCTTGAGCAGATTTAATGTTGTTATAAGCTTTGTGATATATCTTACTCAAATCATCAAGTAATTTGTGTACTTCAATATGTTTATCAAGAAAGGGTTGGTTGCACGACTGATCAAAAGTGTCAAAAATTAGAGAAAGTTCACGTCCAAAATGAAGAAAATTAGGAGAATATAATGTAGTTGCATGTTTCGAACCATTATAAAGTGATTTGTGTATAAATACTGCATTTTCGAATGAATGACCTTCTTGTAAAAGAATATTAACTGAATATTTGATTGACTTATTGATTCGTTCTGCAATCGCATTTGATTGTGGTCTCGAGGCAGAACTGTGTAATACCTTAATGCCCATTGTATCATTAAAGATGTTATATACCTGAGAAGTGTACTGGGGTCCTAAGTCTGATAAGACAACCGAAGGTCTCCCAAAGGTGGTTATGTAAGAGAATAAGCATTTAACAACCTTACTCGCAGATATGTCATTAAGTGGAAAGAGTTCAATATGTCTCGAAAAATGATCAGTGATAGTTAAAACATATTTTCCATTAGCAAACGGTCCAAGGAGATCTGTACTGATAGTGTGACCAGGGTACCTGGGAGTGTATGTGGGCTGTAAGGGTGCAGGTGGAGTTTGGTGATGTTTAGTTTGAAGACATTTGATACAGGATGCGACAAAGTTTAAAGTGTCTACATACATACCCTTCCAAAAATATCTACCTGACAAGAATTCATAAGTTTTATTAAAGCCAAAGTGAGATAAATGTGAAATTGTTAAGACTTTGCTTTTAAGTGAATTTGGAACAATAATGTGATACGAAAAAGTGTTATTAAAAATATTTTCCTTCTTTAACATTAATACTTTCGAATCAGGATGAATGAAGTAGTTAGGAAATTTTTGAGAAGATCCTTTCTTTAAGATTTCTTTATAAACAACAGACAAAGTAGGGTCATTTTGTTGTTCAGTAGCAAATGTTTCATTCGAAATTTCTAATAAAGGGTCAGGATTTGTTTGTGTACCAGAAATAAGGCAGTTAACATGCATATTAGAATCACTCGAGCTGGAGTGTGGAGTATCACATTCTACAATAGGTAAGGGTTGAGTGTCATGAATAAGTTCAGGGTTTGTAGCTAAAGTCTGTTGATTATTTTCAAAGTTACAGCGAGATAAATAGTCAGCGAGTACATTCTTTTTACCTGGAATATGTTGAAATTTGTATGTGTATTCTGAGAGATCCATGAGCCAGCGAGAGATAATATCAGCCGGATTTGTAGTTTTGTTGTATTTTTCTAATGGTTTACTATCTGAAAGTATTACAAATTCTCTGTTGTATAAATAATATTTGAAAGCAGTAACTGATTTATGAATTGCCATGAGTTCTAATTTAAGTGCAGGATATTTTTTTTCGGATGCTTTTAAAGATTTTGAAAAGTATGCAACAGGTAATAGTTGTTTATCATGTTCTTGTAGTAAGACGTCAGAAATGGCAATATTTGACGCATCAGTATTTAAATAGAACTTTTTGTTCCAATCAGGTAATCTAACCATGGGTGGATTAAAGAATATCTTCTGTATGGTGTCCATAATTTTTTGATGTTTACATGTCCACTTAAATTTAGCTTTTGGAGTAGTTAAGTTTATGAGAGGTTGTACAAGTTCAGAAAAGGATGGAACCAGAGATTTGTAAAATGTAATGACGCCTATGAGTGCTTTTAATTGACGTTTAGTTGTAGGTGTTGGAAAAGATGTTATTTTTACAATGTTCGACTGAACAGGAGAAATAGTTTGATTTTCTATGTGAAATCCAAGATAATCTAAACTGGTTTTGTGAAAAGTGCATTTGTTAGGGGACAGCGTTAAATTATATTTTACTAGTATTGCAAGAATTTTATCCAACTTATCACACATTTCTTGATATGAATTGGCACCAACAATAAGATCATCTTGGTAAGTATAGACACCTTCTAACTGTAATTCATCAAGTAACGAGTCCATTAAAGCTTGATAAATTGAGGCGCTAGATTTTAATCCGAATACTAATCTCTTATACCGAAAAGAACCAAACATTGTAGTGAATGTGAGCTGATTTTGAAATTTTGCAGGCAAATCAATCTGATGATATGCCTGATGAAAGTCAAGAGAAGAAAAAAAACGATATTGTGAAAGATTTGAAATAATGGTTTGAATTTTTGGAAGTGGATAGGACGAACCTTGAATTATAGTATTAACCATTCTGAGATCTAATGCGAGTCTATATTTCTGTATACCTGTACCGTCTGGTTTCTTTTTAACAAGAAGCATGGGGCAGGCCCATTCGGAACAATGACGTTCAATGATTTTGGCATCAAGTAACTGTTTGATTTGATTCAAAACATTCTTTTGCACAGCTTGGGGAAGAGGGAAAGGGAGTGTCTTTATGGGGTAGTCATTAATGAATTTTAAATCAGGTACAATTTTATCAGTATGACCAAGTGTGTCTAATGATTTGGAAAAGGCAGGATAATAACTAAGTAGCAATTTAGTTAGGTTCTTTGCTTCGTCAGATTTTAAGTGAGAAAGTTTAAAATCATTAGCCGATAACTCCTGCTTTCTTTTTTGTACGATTTCATTAGACGCCTGAATAAAATTTACAAAGTGCTGTTCTGAGTTATTTTGCTTGTCAGACATTTCAGAAGTATAGTCGCGAATTTCCTCAATCTCAGATAATTGACCTATTTTTGTGTGTTTAGGGAGATGAATGGTCTTTTCAGAAGTGTTTTTAAGTGTTATTGAGAAGAACTGATGTATTTGTGAAGTTTTCTTTCTTTTATTGGATAATTTGTTCATTTGAATAATGGCATCATTTCCTGTTAATTCTTTTGTTTGTGCCAAATATTCAAAAAGATAATTTCTGTCATTGTTGATGTTATTGAAGGTGTAAACAGAGCACCATATTTGTTGTTGAGGTTCTACTATAATTTTTCGAGTTAAGAACACCGCTTGATTCAATACAACATCACTCAAAGAATTGCATGATTTTGATTGTTTCTCTCCAGAAGATTCTTTACTGGTTTTTAAAGGGACAGAGAAATTATTGTTGACGTGGAGACACTTGTTAAAAGTATCGATGACAACATTGTATCTAGTTATGAAATCGAAACCTAAAATGCCTTCAAAACTGGAAGACTCGGGTATGTCAACAATATAAAAGTGATGTGAAAACGCTTTTTGTTTTAGCTTAATGGATGTTCTGATGCAGGCGGAAAATGAAACATCAGAATTGACAGTTTTAATATTGACGTCAGTGGACAGTCTTTTATATTTTAAGACCGGTTTAAGTTGGTTGAATAATTTTTGTGAAAGTAAAGATATACTACTACCAGAATCAGCCAATAAAGTAATATCATGGTTTGCTATAGTGGCTTTAACAAGAGGGAGGGATGGTGACATAGTGTTTACACTACAAATTATCTGAACATTATCACTTTCTGTTTGTGTACTGATGTTATTTGCTATCTTAATAGAGTCAAAAGTTTGGGAAGCTACTGAATTAACTAGTCTCGAGCTTGAAATTTTAGGTAATACAGGGTCAAAAACAAAAGTTGCTGATGTAGAAGTATTAGATTGAGACACAACACCATCAGCATAAAAATTGTATCTCTGTTTCAGTTTTCCTGAAATTGTGGAGTGGAATTCGTGTAATTATTTTTTCTTTGAGTGTTTGCTCTTTTCCATTTAAAACAAGAGAGAGCATCATGATTGTTTCGTCCACATAACTGACAAACAACTGGTTTTTTTTGTGAAAACTTGTGTGGGGAATAACGTCTAGTGTAGTTTCGATTTTTGTAATTTTTTTTGAAGCGTGAAACACCTGCGAAATGTTTTGGTCTAGTCTGGAGATTTTTTTGCTCAGTTTCGGTTTTAGTATCAGAAGGGGCAAAGGATAATGCATTTATTTTCTCGGAAATTTCTTTCAGTTGCGATTCGATGAGATTTTCTGGTCTGTGTACCGAAGGTAAGGAATGTAAGATTTTCTCATTCCTTAAAATTTCATGAAGGGTTTGTGCTCTTTCGACTGCTGTTTTATAATCATTAATGCCTTCTTCCTGTAATTTTATTCTAATATTTGAAGGAAGGGCTTCTAGAAATTTCATGAGTTTAATAGTGTTGCGTGCACTTTCGTCGTTGATATCTGCATAAACAGTCGCCGCAAGAACATTTAGTCTATGAGCTAAATTTTTTATTGTCTCAGAAGGCATAAGTGCTAAACTGGACAATTCAACCGAGGCAACACATTTACTAGGGGGGGCGAAAAATGACGCAAATTCCTTTTCCAGCAAATCAAGGTCAGTTATCTTTTGCAGGTCGGGATTTTGGGCTAGAAATTTTTGTGCAGGCCCAACTAACTTTCCCTTTAAGATTGCAATTGTTGTTTGTGGGTTGTATTTATTAATTTCTGCACAGACGCGAATTTGATCAAAGAAAAATTTAAGTAAATCTGGATCTCCATCAAATTGAATGATATTTATCGGAATTTGTTTTGCCGCCATGATCAGTTTTTTTTTTGTTTGTTTACACTCACAAGTTTTAGAGAAATTGTTACACAGACCTGACTTATACTCTAAAGCACATTGAAAACAAGTAAATTTCCTAGCTAGTAAAAATATCTAAACTAGCAAAATAAATAGATTTTAAAATATACCTCACTTTAAAGATATCTTATTTGAACCTTTTATGACAGTAACGCAAGGAAGCACATACAAAATTAACACATTTAGAAAATAAATTAAATAAAATGGCAAAATAATTACACTTTGAAACATATATCTATATATTCCTTCACTTTAACAAAGTACTTACTTTAGATAATAAAGTAAAGAAAACTCTATAGAAAACCGCAAAAACTGTTAGCAAGCAAGAAAAAAAAAAAAAAAAAAAAAAAAAAAAAAAAAAAAAATCCTTTAACTTTTTTACTCAAGGAAAAAAAATTCCTTTTTTTGTAACTTAAAACCTTCTGATTTATTTATATGTTTTGGATGAAAAAGAATGTTCTTATTTTAACCTTGTAATTAAAGTTCAAAACTGGTTAAACACATTTAAGCATATTAGAGAATCTAAATACAAATTAAAAAAACAAAAAAAGGGGTGGGACGTAAAATATGAAACACTAGCACATAAATGTAATAACTGGTAAAAACTGCATAAAATGTCATAAAAATAATAACTAGAAATGACAATAGTTACCGTGCTTTCGCAAGTTAAAAAAAATCTTTGCAAAAACACAATAACAGGATTATAATAGTTATGTTGAAAAAAATATGATTTAAAAACACCAAACTGCAATATTGATTATGATGAACTGACTGTGGAAGCAGAACATAAAGTAAAGAAAATACTTGGGGTAACTTACAGATTTAGTTTAAAAAAAATATAATTAAATGATTACTAAATTAATAAGACAAAAACTTAGGGAAATGGGGCTCGATCTGCTCCCACATTCAAAATGTAGATTTTTTTTTAAGTTAATTTTTGTTGTAGTGCACTTTTTTCTCTTTTTTTTTATCACTGAAGGCTAGCAGAAATTTTATATTGTAAACAGGTACTTTAGTAATCACTTATCACAGGTGGTGACACATCTTTTTTTTTAGCTTTAGTTGGAATTCTGTTATTTATTTAATACTTTTTTTGTGCACTGTTAACTGATACCTACGATGAATTATTTCTGATGTATTTTCACATAATTGAAGACATATGTATTATATGTGGATTTTTTTTTTTTTTTACTTTCTTTTGCCGACCACAATTAATGAATCACTATTTTGTACGATGTATGACTTTACGATGCATAATAACACAATGAACTTTCTTTAGATTACGTTCACTAAAGGCACAAAATACCACTGGTATAGAAGCACACCACAAAACACCACTGGTATAGAAGCACACCACAAAACACCACTGGTATAGAAGTACACAATGCGCACATGCAGCCCTCGATATCTGGCGGCGATGAACACGTCAATCACACAGAGAATGCACGGAGATGAAAACGGGGGGCGCCCAACGCTGAGGTGACAATCGGGCGCAGGTTTCGTTTTGAAGATGTAATTTCAAGGGGAGACGCTCCGCAGCACTTGGGATGGAGATCACAGGGGAGAGAAAAGGGGGTGTCCAGGCAAGGAATCACATTTCGACGTCGACCGCCGGTGAAGCTGGGGAATTCCACCTCTGTTGAGACATACCAGTCAAGACTCCAAGCCGTTGCTTTTTTTTTTACCGGGGATGCAGAGAAGAAAGAAGAACCAAAATTATCACATTCGCCGTAAAGTCGCAGTTGATTGTGCCCCCCTCCATATTTTTTTTTTTTTTATGTGGGGAAAAACGAAACCGTCAGGCACCAGTTATTTATATAAAGAAGAGTTTCTTGAGGGATTTTGGTAGTTGCATATATATGTTAGAAGGTTTAGAAGAGGTATGATCAGTATAGAATCAGTCCAGGTTCGGATGCTCGAAAAAAAACCCCACGATGATTGCTAAGTTACACTTTATTTTAACATCTATTACGAAGGGGGGGCACACTTATAGCTCTCGGAGAAAATCTCCGAACGAAGAATAGCAGGTTAACAAGACGAGCGCAGAGAGTCAAGTGCCTCGTACATAGCAACAAATTGCCACTTTTGGCATGATAGAAAATCGCCAACATACAAAAGTTCGCCCATGCACAATGGATAGTATACGCCAAATACAGTTAAAATGCAGCCGGCAAGATAAGAATTCAATTTAGTTTCCCAGCTGGGATGGGAAAGGAAAAGGTTGCCAAACAATAAAATGTTACACGTGTTGTTTTGTCTAATAAAGAAGCACACCGAAGGGACATGAGATTTTACTGCGCAGATGTTAAATTCTTTATAGGGTTTTGTCGAGAAAGGAAAAGAAGCGTAAGCATAAATTTTAACTGCGAAACAGAGATGATGTCCATATAAGGTAATGCAGAATTGCTTCGATCGGAAATAGCAGACATCTGGAAATGTTTTAAACGGTTGAATAATATGTAAGTGTATTTCTCACAGACAAAGTTAAGCAGCTGCCGATTTTTCGGTTAGAGAAAAACTATGCGAGGGAAAAAAAATGGAAAGTGAATGAAGGACACTTAAAACTGATTTTGAATTGAAAAGAGACGGGGGGAAGGAATAATTTAAGAAAATAACCAATATATAACGAAATAATCGTTATAGGGATAGTTTTGAAACATTTGACCAAATCTCTGCAACTATTTTAGGTAAGGAACATGAAAATGCAGAAAATAAATCTGATAAAAAATAGATAAACACAGGTACTTGAGCGATTTTACATTACCTCCTCCTCTTTATAAGTGAGTTAAAAGGGAGATCGAAAATTTTAAAACATTTGGGATATTTTTGCAGCCGTTTTAAATAAACGCGTGAAATTACAGAAAATAAATCCTTCTATAGCAAAAAAAAAAAACTAGCCTTAAAAGGAATGACTCCTGGAATGATGCGCATGTGTAAGATTTCGAAATAACGAATCCGGGTGGAACACTCCTTCATGACTCGAAGGGCCCCATTTATGCATCGCGAAGCGATTCCAACCGGGATTGCAAAGAAATACCGAACGGAATCGCGAAGCGATTACGCGGGGGGGGGGGTTGGCGAGCGTAGCGATCAGGGGGACGGAGCCCCTCTATAGTTTACAACAACTGTAACTCCTCATTTCAATTATGCATGTTTGGGGCGCTGTACCCCACTTTGCCCCTCCCCCAAGGGGAGCTTTTTAAATTTTTATCCACAGCACTCGTGTTGCATATCTTTAGAAATGTCTGAAACTGCCTTTTCCTATTATGGATGTCTTGTGTGGTCCCCCTCGCTCTGCCCCCCCAGGGGGGGCACATTTTTAATTTCTTTACAACACATGTCCTGTGACACATTGAAAGGTCTGCAGCTGCTTATTCATATTATGGATGTCTTGTGTGTCACCCCCCCACTCTGCCCCCCCCCAGAGGGGCACATTTTTAATTTCCTTACAACACCAGTCGTGTCACACATCATTCGAAAAGTCTGCAACTGCTTATTCATATTATTGATGTCTTGTGCGTCACCCTCCCCCACTCTACCCCTCCAGGGGGGATGCACATTTTTAATTTCTTTACAACAACAGTTGTGTGACACATCATTTGAGAGGTCTGCAACTGCTTATTCTTATTAGGGATGTCTTGCATGTCACCCCCCACTCTGCCCACCCAGGGGGGGCGCATTTTTAATTTCTTTACAACACTAGTCGTGTGACACATCACTTGAGAGGTCTGCAACTGCTTATTCATTATTATGGATGTCTTGTGTGCCACCTCCCACTCTGCCCCCCCCCCAGGGGAGGCACATTTTTTATTTCTTTACAACACCAGTCGTGTCACACATCATTTGAAAGGCCTGCAACTGCTTATTCATATTATGGATGTTTTGTGTGTCACCCCCAACTCTGCCCCCCCAGGGGAGGCACATTTTTTATTTCTTTACAACACCAGTCGTGTGACGCACCATTTGAAAGGTCTGCAACTGCTTATTCATATTATGGATGTCTTGTTTGTCACCCCCCATTCTGCCCCCCCAGGGGGGAACATTTTAGTTTTCTTTACAACACCAGTCGTGTGACACATCATTTGAAACATCTGTAACTGCTTATTCATATTATGGATGTCTTGTTTGTCACCCCCCATTCTGCCCCCCCAGGGGGGAACATTTTAGTTTTCTTTACAACACCAGTCGTGTGACACATCATTTGAAACATCTGTAACTGCTTATTCATATTATGGATGTCTTGTGTGTCATCCCCCAATCTGTCCCCCCAGGGGGGCACATTTTTAATTTCTTTACATCACCGGTCGTGTGACACATCATCTGAATGTTCTGCAATTGCTTATTCATATTATGAATGTCTTGTGTGTCAACCCCCCCATCCTGACCCCAGGGGGTGGCACATTTTCAAATTCTTTACAACACCAGTCGTGTGACACGTCATTTGAAAGGTCTGCAACTGCTTATTCATACCATAGGGTATTGGCGATTGCAGCAAGCAGGGGTAGCCTACACCTTGGAATCTCGAAGCGATACCAAACGGAATCGTGAAGCGATTACGCAGGGGGGGGGGTGGCGAGAGTAGCGAGCAGTGGGGCGGAGCCCCCCTAGACTACTAAAAAAATAATTAAACATGTATTTCAGCGATTTTAGAAATCACCCTGAACGGAGTTAAAGGGTAGTGGGGTACAAAAAATTTTAAAGTGTTGGCATATCTTAGCAGGTGGTTTAGGTAAAAACATGAAATTCCAGAAATTAAGACTACTAAAAAAATAGTTTAACACTAGAATTTGAGCGATTTTTAAAATTCCCGCATTCCCACTTTTCCAATGCTTTTTTAAATCAAACCCGCTTTTTACGGAAGGGTGATATGCGGCTGTCGTACCTGCTTTCATTTTGCACCCATTTCCATACGCAAACATAAAATCTATCTCCCCCCCCCCCAAAGAATCCAGAAACTGCACAACTTTTCGTTCTGACTTTTGATTGGCTAATTGGTGAAATTGAGCATGAACTTCCGGTGTAAACACAAACAAAAGGAGTTTTGTTACGTTTGGCGTGCTTAAATCTTATTTTTTTTTCTTTTTTGCTGTTTTCACTTTGTTCTTGTTATTACAAACTTTTATCGAATTGGAAACAAATGCTAATTTAACATTGTAATGCGAAATGGTTAAAACAAAAATAATAAAGTAAGAAGTTTTTAAGAAGACTTTTAATTTTATGGGAAAAGGGAATGTGGAGTTTCGGAAGAGGGGACTTTAGATGAAATTTTAATGAAATGAATGTAAATTCTTAATGAAATTTATGATTATTTATTTATTTTTGTTATAAAGAAAAAATAAAACAGAAAAGTATATAATAATAATAAATTGTTGAATTTTATTACTGTGTGTTTGTATTGGGGAGGGGGGGGGGGGGAATCAAGTGATGAAGTAAAAATTCGGAAGAAGAGCAGGGAAGAACTGGTTTAATGATTTTTTTTTCTTTTAACTCAGAAAAATTCCAAATCTGATTAATAAATAATACAAAAATAAAATAGGACTTTTTGCAGATTTCGCATAAAAATAAATAATTTTAAGAACAAAAAATTACTTTAAAAATTATTAAGGTCTTTCACACCCATACAAATCCTGTAGTAAATTGTAAAACATTTTAGTAATTTTTATTTTTTGTTTTATTTGCAAATATATTTTTTCTTTCTAAATTCCCAACTTGGAAAATAAAAATTTTGATAAGTTTATTCTTTGCTTACAACTGTGATTGATGTGATAATTGTGAATTATCATTTTTTTATATTTTGTTATTATTAATGTGGAATACCTATATAATATAATTTATTGTTATAGAAATTGGAAGGTAGGTGGATGTAAGAGCAATGGACAGCCTTCACTGTTTTTGATTTATAAAAAAAAATAATAATAATCAATGTAAGATTAGCTTTTACTTTTTTTTCATAATTCCCTCTTGCATGTTTTGTAATATTGGTTATTATTGACATTTTTAATGAAACCAATCATGAAACAAAAAATCATGTTTCAAAGTTTCACTGTTTTTCTGTAATAATCTGAACAAACACGCTAAGAGATGATTACTCTTAATAAATATATACATTCTTTATTTTCATGCAAAATTTGTATATTTTTGCTTTGCTAGCAATAGAAAATTTTGAATTTTCATAGTAATGGTCATTTACAAAATTTCATTTATTATTATTATTATTATTATTATTATTATTATTATTATTATTATTATTATTATTATTATTATTATTATTATTATTATTAAGATTTTAAGACTCGTGTTCATTATGTTCATCGTGTTCATCAGGAATATTCAAATGGTCAATTTTCAGTAATGGACATCCTGAAGATTCGTTTACATTGAACTTATTGTAAACTCCTAAAAATGTTACTTTAGTAATGTTCATAGTGCATAAAATATTTTGACTTTTAACTGAAAACCCAAGTAATCAAATTTAATTTTTAAATTGCATTTACCAGAATGTAATAACACTGAAATTTTTACAAACAACTGCTTTAATTGGTTTCGTATAATTAATAAAATTTTCAGTAATTTTTTTTTTAATTTTGCCTTGCGTATTTTATAACCTAGTAATCATTAAACCAAATTAGAAACCAGAATATTCATTAAGGCTCTATTACACACACTCTTTGCGTGGAGATCCCGATTGTATTTTTCTCATGTCGTAAAAATTTCCTTGTGCTATCTTGTCCCTGTATATTGACGACAACTTATAAACATCCTTTCATCTCAATCACACAAGCGAGAAGTATGTTGTTGAATAAATAATTAAATAAGTATTCGTTTTTAAAAGCTGCTGTACACTGCCTAATGCAGTTGGTACTCAACCCTAGGTTAGTTTGACTGGGTTTTCATTTAAAAATATAAAACCATACAAATTGGAGAATGTGCGATACAGAAAGCAATGAACCTTCAGACATTAATTTTGTTTTAAAAGATTTTCTTCTAAAAATATAAGCCAACATGCATTTTAGTTATTTTTAATGTTATTATCACGGTACCGAGCTGTGCAGTGTTAGTATACAGTTATAGTACCTTGTTATATGACTAGTTCGGATATATAGTCCCATTTTCACACATTCCAAATAAATAATAAGTTGTTAATTGCATTATTATGCCGCCATACATAAATATTCATTGTACACTGCTCAAAACAATTAAAGGATATTTGAAGTTTTATATAAAATAAAGATATAAACGAAATTTTTTTTACCGAAAAAAGAAGAAGAGAATCACAAATGCAAATTTTTCTGCTTTTCAAACTGTGGAGTATGCAAATTTTGAGTTCGACGTCAAAAGCGTCACTTCAGCGGCAGCAAATGAAATTTGACTTTCAACTGGATAAAAGAGAATGAAGACAAGGATGATCGGCATTCAGTGATTGCTTTGTTTCGATGAGTACGATGTCTCAGTGAAGTCATTTGACAGATTCAGAAGCTTGGAGAATTGTTGGTAGGTTAGAAGGGGACCAAACTCAAGTCGAAATAGCGCAAGCCATTGGAGTGTCACAAAGTGTCATTTCCAGGATCTGGAACCGTTTTTTGGAGAGTGGATGTGCAGGCCGAAGACCAGGGCAAGGTCGTAGACGGGCAACAACGCCCAATGAAGATCGGTATTTAGCGTTAACAGCTCGGAGACACCGAAACATGAACGCTACTCTTCTCCAACAACACCTTCGCTCGGCTACAGGCACCACGATTTCAACTCAGACTGTCCGAAACCGGCTCCATGCTGTAGGTCTGTATGCTCGCCGACCGATGGTATGTGTTAGATTAATATCAAGGCATCGTCGCGACCGCAGGGAGTGGGCAACGGAGCATGTCAACTGGAGGAGAAATGAATGGAGCAATATTCTGTTTTCTGACGAGTCCCGTTTTTCTGTGCATCCGGATAATAGGCGTACTTTCATCTGGAGGGACCGTGGCAGTAGGAATAATCCTGCATTCGTGCACGAAAGTGTCAGATTTGGCGGTGGAGGAGTGTTGGTGTATGGTGGCATCTCCATTGACGGGCGCACTGACCTCTACATCATTCGGGATGGAGCTCTGACTGGTCGCCGATATAGGGATGAGATCCTCAGACCTATTGTAGTCCCTTACGCTGAAGCAATCGGAGATAACTTCATTTTAATGGACGATAACTGCAGGCCACATCGTGGAAACCTGGTGGAGGATTTTCTTTTCGAGGAAGGAATCGTTCGAATGGAATGGCCAGCGTGTTCTCCAGACATGAATCCAATCGAGCACGTTTGGGACGCTCTAGGAAGACGAGTTTCTGGTCGCCAACAACCCCCACAAACTCTCCAAGAACTGGAAAGAGCTCTTCTGGAAGAGTGGGGCAGAATACTCCAACTCGTCATTAATAGTCTCATTGAGTCCATGCCTCAAAGGTGTTCAACGTTGCTGGCCGCCCGTGGAAACCATATCCCCTACTGAAAATGATTTTCTTTGAAGAAAACACCTTTTCTTATTCTTTTTTTCTCATATGCACAAATTGTTTCTTTTTTCCTTTTGTACACAAATGCGCAATAAAATGCATTTTTTCTGCCAAACATGTGTAATTTATTCTTATATAATCTACTATGTCTGTCGACCATGCATCAATCAGCAAAAAAGTTTCCCAGATACAAAATCCACCTAAAACTGCAATATCCTTTAATTGTTTTGAGCAGTGTATAATGAATATCTCTTTTCTAATGACTATCTTTGAGAAAGTCGGAATATGTATGTAATGTAGTAATGGTTGATATCGATTTTATCACCATTAGGACAACTCAACTTTATCAATACAGTAAACAAATCGATTTTATGTTCAACTCAATTTTATGATACTATATACACACTATATGGCCAAAAATGACCGTCCACTTGCGATTTTTGACATTTTGTAAAATATCTAGAAAAATACTAGAGGAATTACTCTGAAACAATAAGTGTATAAACATAAAAGTACATTACATATATTTTCGTGAAGATTTTTTCTCGAAACTCCATAGGGGACCGTCAACAAATTTAAAAAGAACGAATACCTTTTGGATAACTCTGTCAAAACTAATGTAAGCAAAAGCGCTCAAACTCTAGATTATAATTAAGTGGTTTAAAGTAAATAAACATGCATACTCGTAGAAATATTACGGTTTTTATAAAAACATTCCCCATTTTTTTTCAAGTTTTTTTTGCTTATAATTTGCAGAGTTCTTACTAATATAACAATGTTCTTTTTCGAAAATATGACAAAAAACATTGTACATTGTACATTGTACCCTCTAATCAGAATTACAAAATAATAAAAATAGTTTGAAAAATGAGCAGTTTTACTAAATATGTTTTCATTGCGCATGCGTCAGCGTTATCAAAATTTCATTTTCATACTCCTTACAGAATAGCAATGTGCAGCATATAGTCCACACGCGAGAAGGAAATGAATTCGCCAAATATAAAAACCCTATTTTTCCTATTGTTGTAAGCTGAGAAGTACCCAAATATTAATATTCTAGATGATGCCAGTCGATTTTAAAGTCTAACTGTTTATATATATATATATATATATATATATATATATATATATATATATATATATATATATATATATATATATATATATATATGTTACCGGGCAAACCCGATTTGAGGCCAAACTAGTTTGCCTCACATGACAAACATATTAAGACTCATATGCATTTACGAAATGCTCTACAATATACATTTTGTAAAATATACTTTGAAAAAAAAAAAAAAAAAAAAAAAAAAACAGCTAATGTTTCATTTACATGCCCACACGAAACAATTCCATTACGAAATGGTAAAGGGGTAGGGGAATTGTGTGCGACATATTTTAATTATATTAAATTATTTTATGAATAACAAAATTTATATACGTCGTTGAGGCTTAATATCAGTTATACGATATAGTGATGCATAATACGAAGTGCGTAGCATTTACAGGTACACACAAAATATTTCAAATGGCATATTCCTTCCGAAGCACATGTATCTGACGATAGCTGATGGATGGATGAAATGCATTTTAGTTATGATATGCTTTTTTTTAAGTTTCACTAAATCTATGCATATTATATGGCGAGTATAAATACTATAGTTGATATACACTTCCAGCAATTATTGCTCAAATACAATAGATTTGTTTTGTGTGTCTTTGTAATTAAATGACAAATGATATAAATGCTCTATTCTATCGTAATCATCTTTTAGTAAAATTCAACGATTTATATCAGTTTCAATCCATTATAAATAGCGTAATGTCAATAAAATACTCTGCAAACAATTTTTCCTCATGAACCATAATGCTATGAAATATATTCTTTTGAGTGTCCTTGTAAATAAACTATTAATGTATATTCACCTCATATACAATACCAAACATGCTATGGTAAGTATCATTGACTGATTTTAATTGCATGAAAAACTGAATATAAGGTACCCTGGGGTAATAACGCCACGTTAAGGTTCTAGCAATTTTCACGGCTCAGTTTTAGTTTGTATTTTTGAAACAAATATGTGATTTGATACAGCAACTCATTGACTATCTATATAAAAAAAAATAATTTAAAAGATATGAATACATAAAATGTAATGGCGTGATTTCTTGACCAATGCTATTTGGCGTTATTACCCACCTATATGGGTAATAACGCCATGCAAACAAAACTATGAAATAAGTTGGAATAATTGCATGTAGATTGCCCAGTTCTAAAAATACAAACTCTCAGCTCTAGAAATTGTTAAATTGCATCCTAAGCTATTGAAAATGCTCATTTTTTTGTGAAAGTGTAAGAAAAATAAAGGTGTGGTGTGGGGAGGGGGGATGAGGCAAAAGAATATCAGACCGTGAGCTTCTTTTTGCTTAAAAAGGACCGCTTAAATAGAATTATTCGAAACATTGCACAGTTTTAACTGTGTTTATTTGAATCAGTATTTAGGATGTAGCTCGGCCACTGTAGGGAATCAACCGGGTTAAAAATTGCAAGTATTGGCGTTATTACCCCGTTATAGTTATTGCGCTGTACATTTTAAATTACAAATGATCTCGAGAAGATATCCAAAATCTTCAACAACATTTTGAAAGGCCATGAAATGTACGACAAATTTATGTAATTAACAAAGTATTTCCGGATTAAAAAAATAGTCTTCACATCACAAAACGTATCTCGCAAGTTTTAGATCAAGCGTTAATTTTAGCTGCTTGTAAAAACAATAAAACTTAAAAATGAAACAAATTAACTTGAAGCTGTTTTTTGCGATTTATATGACTCAAAAAACTTCTCCGCAGAACACATGAGTGTCATTTACCAGATTATTTCATAATTATGCAAAATATTAGCACTTGGCGTTATTACCCCGTCTGGCGTTATTACCCCAGGGTACCTTATTTACGTGAGTTAGAGTGTGGAAACGGACAGACAAACAGAATCAATAAATATTTTTCAAACTTATTGGATAGTGTTACTTAACAATAAAGACATTTATTTTCCGACTGCTGCACACTACAAATATCTTGCAATATGTAGCATTTGCCATGAATAGATTACAACAATTTAAGCTCCTTTGATGCTTATACACAAAGTGTCCACTTTCAATAGTGGCCAATGTCTAATTCCTAAACCGTTAGTCATAGACATGTAGTTCCAATAACAAAAATGGGTTGAATGGGGTAAAGAGCAATTTGAATCAATAAAAACATTTCTTAAAAAAAACACGAAATTTAAACTTTCTTACGGTCTTCCGCTGCTATAAAATATATTCAGTAAAATTTTTGTATTATACCGACAAGTAAGAGAAAAAAAAATAAAGGTTTGGTTATTTAATGATTAAAATTGCCCGAGTGATAGTTGTTTAAAGTTGGAACATATTTTTTACTGCTAATTAGAGATCATTCACAAATTTAATAGAAATATAATTTCATCATATATATTAAAAATGGTTGAGAGTAAAATTAACATTGCAATGTAAGTCTGAAATCTTTAACCGTTATAACAAAATACATAATTTGTAATAAACATACAACGGGAAAAAACGGAATTTTTGTTAAATAAAATAATGAAGATTAACTGTTTACAAAATGATACATATTTTGAAACATTATTAGATAACACTGGTTTGCAAAAGTAGGGTTACATCATATTTTTTAACTTTTGATAATTGAATTTTATGCATTTTGTGCCGCTGAATCCGATAAATGAAGAAGAATAAAATATAAAAGATAATGAAAAAGTATTTTGCAAATCATAAATTTTAAAGTTTAAAGAAAAAAATAACGAAAATTTCGTTTTATAAAATAGATGTGTTTTTAACCTTTGATAATTACTTTTTATGCATTTTTTACCGTTGAAACTAAAGACCTTCATTTATAACTATCGAGTCTCAATTTTCAGCAAATTGTAAATTTCAAGTTAAAAAGTTAAAATTTAAAATTGAACCTCTTCTCCCACATCATCTAAACCTTCAGATGTTAGCTGTAAGAAATTTATAAGGAAAGGATCCGAGGCTTGTGTCATGGAATCTACCAAGCCTTTATGCATTGCTAGAGTATAGTCAATACATAAAGATGTCACAGTCACAATGATAAAGTTTAATATTCAGGGGGAAGGGGCTTAAAAATGATCCCAAAAGTTCACACATTATTGAAGCTTTAGTATTTAATCAGATAAATTCTACTCCTTTGCAAGCCCGAGCGTCTGGATTGTACAGTTGGCAGTTCGCCAGACATTTATTTTTCCTTTGAAGCATCTAGAGACAGTACCCTCACAGAATGCACAGCACATAGGTTTCATTTAGGATGCTTCTGAGGGGCGAAAACCGGTTTTCTCGAGATACAAAAGTAACGTTACTTAGAAAGTTACTGTATGAGTGCTCGCTTCTACAGTTGTGGTGTGCAGTCTACGCGATGCCAACGAGATGGATCTTTTTCGTTGCATCTGAATACTTTAAAATGTTTGTTTAAAAGGCAGCAAATATGTTGAAAATGCATTACATATTAACAAAAATTGAATAAAATATTTTCAAAATATAGATTTTTGAATTTCGAAAACATTTCATAATTTTTTTAATAGTATCAGCAAATTTGCCTTATTATTACTTCAAAATTAAAATTTTATTTCTTTATCTTTTCATTTGTTCAGTTTGTATTGCTAAGTAGTTAAGGACTTTTTTAAATGTGTCTAAAAAATGAAAAATAAAAACTATTACTTACTACTATCATAGTACAAAATATGTAAATTACAAAAATAAGAGATAGCAAAAATTTAGATCGTTTTTCAATTTAAAATATCGATTTATGAATTATAAATTTTAAAAAAGGGTAATTTTAAACTATGGAAATAGACACACAATATACAGATTTCCTGATATTTACAGGATTAATATGATAATGCAAATAGCTTGAAAATAATGAAAACATAATATCAGTAGCATATCATAAGCGTCATAACATTAATTTATGTTAAAAAATATTGTAAATAAAATAAATAATGTTATTATTATCAGGCATCTTGAAATATAATTCTGTTTTTCTTGTCGCTGTCGTGTCTTGAAAATTAGATTAAATGTGAAAATTAATACTCCCCCACCCCCTTTTTTTTCTTTTTTCTTGAAAAATAAATTTATTTTTATGGTGAAATGTGGAAAGTTGTTTGAATTCTTAGTACTTAAATAATTACACCAGCTACTTTTATGCAGTTACTAGTGATAATGATTTTGGGGACGGATCAGAAATTTGCGATTATGGATTTAATAAATAATGACCTTTTCTGTAAACATTTTCGAGGGAGGAGGGGGTGTATTTTCTTATATTTATTTTAAGTTTAACTAAATATTTATTTGTAAATGCATGTTATCTAATGCTTTCAATCAATCAAACTAGCTGTGTATTTTGAAATTAGGGTGTTTTTTAATTAAAAAACGTAATTTTTTGACATAAGTTGTAATTTATTTTTTGTTCGGAAATGCATGAAACAAGCAGGTGTTATTGTTCAGAAACTATCTAATCGCACGCATTTTCTTGTTTTTTTTGCAAACGCAATATATCCTTCAAAAAATAGTGTCAAAGTGGGCGTTTTGAACCGAATTTCTGCACGAAAGAAGAATAGCCACTAAACAGGAGTGAAAAACGTGTTTGTCGCGTGATCAAAAATGCATATAATTCAGTAGGTAATTTATTGATCAAAAAAGTTAAATTCGATTCGATTCCAAACCGCTTCCATAGTTAGGTATTCCAATATGAAACTTTCCGTTGAAAAATGAATTTGTAAATTTGTCAAAATTTTTTGCACCTACAATCTTTAAAAAAAAAAAAAAAAAAAAAAAAAAAAAAAAAAAAAAAAAAAAAAAAAAAAAAAAATTGGAAAATTACAAAATTTTTTCCAGTAAAATTATATTTCAAGAACTTTTTATGCAATGACAACAATAAAAATTCATGTAACAGATTTTGAATTAAAAAAATTTAAAGTTATTTAGAAATTTTTGGGAAAATCGGATTATCAGAACTTTTTAAGTAACGGTAACCAGGATTACGGATAAAATTTTTGTAAAATTACCAAAATTTTTGTAGATACTTTTGTAAAGTTACAGATGTCTCTAGTTTTGCTTACAAGTTTAGTAGATTGACATCATTTTCTCGTACAGCGTACATATAAATTTTTGAAAGCATAACAAATTTCGGTAAATTTAGATTACTAAACTTACACTTTTTCTTTTTTTTTTTTTTAATACAGTGTATCGCAAACAATGCGAAATCGAAGCTATAAAATCTACCCGATAATATAGACATCGTCGTTTTACGTGTGAAAAATAATTTAAAATATCTTACAAAAGAAATGAAGCTTCAAAAACATTTCACTTAAAACTTAACACAAACTTTATTCCAGAATAAATTCTACTACTCTTTTTTATCATTGCTCGTGAACATCTGCGAAAAATAAAACCACGACCATGGAGTCACCATGAAAGTGCGGACACTAAAGCAATTATAAATATTAATCTAATTCGCGACATTCTCCCACCTTGAGTTTTCGACAGTTAAACTCAACAATGGGTACAATAAAATATAAAATAAAATATGACTAATACTTACATTACAGTGATAAGATACAATTCTTACAATATTACATTTCTCAAAACAGGTAAATAAACATTTTCTTCTGCAAAATTCAAATAAAATTAAACATATTATTACAAATTCGAATTAACACTATGAAATATACTAAAAAATAAGAATAAAGTTTTTTGTTGAAACAGTATTTAAAGTTAATAACGTTTTGGGACAGTCACTATTCTGCCACTTCTCGTTCTTAATACTGGATCACTAGAAAGTTCTTTTGGAATCTATAAATTGTACAGTTTTTGGACAGGTCTCAAAAGTTCACCATTTTCAGTTTTTAATCGTGCAACTCTTGGGTGGCCATCTTTACCAGAAATAAGTTCTTGCACTCGGGCTAAAGCCCAATAGGCACGTTTCTTATCAGACTCTACGAGTACGACATCACCAACGGTAAGTTGCTTGACATTCTTTTGCAAAGAACTTTGCTGGCGCAATTGTCCTAAATATTCAATACGAAATCGCTTACGTAAGTGTTCTCGAACATGTTGCCTATACTTAACTCTTTTATTTAATTCTTGCGCGTCAATTGCATCAAAATCTCTCACATCTGAAGATCTTATGTCCTGTAAAAACATTGATGGTGTTAACGGTGCTAGATCGTTCACATCTTCAGTAACATAAGTTAGAGGTCTAGCATTCACAACTTGTTCACAATCACAGAGAATTGAGAGCAGTTCTTCGTAGGATAATGAAGCTCTACCTAGAACTTTTCTCAAGATGCGTTTCACCATTTGTATCAATCGCTCCCACCAGGCACCGGTAGGTAGGTTAAATTTCCGGCGAATCTGTTGGGCTCTAAATCTTCTGCATCCTACACATTTCTGTACTACTGCTCGAATAGTTTTCCTAACTTTTAGGATCCAGTAGTCTTCTCGTAATGATATCATCATAAGAGCCACTCCTGCATGCAAAAGCTCTTGGTGTTTCCAGAAGATCAGGCGGTGGACTACAGGATGGTCAGAAGGCAAAAGAACAGGGTATTTAAAATTGAAAGCATCTTCTCTATAAATAACTTGCGTTTTCACTCTTATAATACCATCTTCATCTAGCATTGGTCTTAAGCTACGTATCTTCTGATTATTCTTCTCGTTGAATCTGTCTTTCTGAATCAAAATTATCAATTTTCTTTCGGCTTGTTCTAATTCCAAACACGTGAGTTCAGAAACTTCTTTTGAATTAGGATTTCTTAAATTGTTTAAGAATCTTAAAATCCAGGCGATCAATCTTATAATTTTCTTAAAAGATGAAAATCGTCGATAATACCAATCACTAGATTCTGTGTTCTTGTTCATTGCTGAAATGACACTTTTCCGTTTTTCAGAGTTAATAATTTCTTCATCGGGAATTTCGGCACTTTGAGGCCAAGTATATTCAGGTTGAGCCAACCAATCCGGTCCCTCCCACCATCTTAATTGTAAAAATTGTTCAATCGAACAACCTCTGGAAGGGATATCTGCCGGATTAAATTTTCCTGCAATGTGTCGCCATTGGTTCTTTTGAGTTAAGAATCTGATTTCTTCATCTACAGCTCGCAATCTTGTGCTTTTATCTTCCAGTTGACACATTAAATTCTCTATTAAATTAGTATCTGGAGTTGCGTCGTTTAAAGCTTCATTTAAAGCATTATAAGTTTTCGAAAATCCAGATCTAAGAGGAGTTCTTTTGATTTTCAAAGCATCCATTTTTTCTCAATGACAACTTCTGATAACAAATAAAAAACAGTTACTTTTCACACGTCCCTATTAGTTCGGACGCCACATATCGCAAAACAATGCGAAATCGAAGCTATAAAATCTACCCGATAATATAGACATCGTCGTTTTACGTGTGAAAAATAATTTAAAATATCTTACAAAAGAAATGAAGCTTCAAAAACATTTCACTTAAAACTTAACACAAACTTTATTCCAGAATAAATTCTACTACTCTTTTTTATCATTGCTCGTGAACATCTGCGAAAAATAAAACCACGACCATGGAGTCACCATGAAAGTGCGGACACTAAAGCAATTATAAATATTAATCTAATTCGCGACACAGTGTATTCAGAAGCGCAGTTTAGAACAGCCTTAAAATAACCTGTAAAATAAAGATTCATCAGAATACATGTATATGGTATCACTTAAAGAATGGGATATGAATGAAAACTGTTCCATAAAAAAACTTTGATAATAACTATAATGAAGTTTTTCATTCATATATCTGTGATGGTATCATGAAATATCGCATTTAAAGTTCATATTAATCTACAGTTATAACAATTTATTGGAATTTAATGAAATTTTCCTCACATAAAGCTTAGTTAAGCTTAATAAAGTTAAAGTATTGCTAATCTGAAGAAAAATGTTTCGTTCAATTTAAAATGAATAAAAGTAAATAGAAGAATAAAAAAAATACACTTACATAGTAAATAAATTTATGTCTTACTAAATCAATCAATGAATGCAATAAAAACAAGTTGGAAATTGTTCGTGAAGCATAACAAATGCGGTATTTCGTACGATAACGAAGTTTTAAGAATATTCAGATCTTGCT
Source organism: Maratus speculifer (assembly GCA_964019185.1). Lineage (NCBI taxonomy): Eukaryota > Metazoa > Arthropoda > Arachnida > Araneae > Salticidae > Maratus > Maratus speculifer. The sequence goes on from OZ025298.1 coordinate 119,666,224, forward strand.
GTTATAATGGACAGCACTTCGGATACAGTATAGTGGTCGAAATCTTTTTTGTGTTCCTGTAAGTATGCAGGAAGTAACTTGTATTACACCTCAGCAACGTATATCATAAAATGTGAAATAGTTCAATATAATTAACACACACCCCAAACAAAGTTTCCACGAACAGAATTATGTAGTAGAACACTTTTGTGTTAACCTGTAATTTAAAAATAAATATTCTTTGCATCACAGATTGTACAGAATGTATATTTTAATATATAAATATATTATAAGTTCATGTCAATTCTATTATATTCGGAAGAGTTTAACATCATTAAAATGTACTTGAAACTGTTTTTTCCTATTGATCCCAATGTAATGGAGTACTTGTTGAAATAAACTAATCACTATTTCAGCTGAATAAAATCGAGTTAGATTTATTTACAATAAAAAGATTTCATTTTTTGTCGTCATAAAAATAAAGCAAAAGAAATTATTTTTTCCCTATTTCAGAACAATTCAACTACGAAATAAACTGATCTTATTCAAGGACACTTATTCCTTTTCTACAGCAGTGAAGTCACGTGACAACGACCAAAAACAAAACAAATGAAAAAGAACTTTCGAAAAAAAACTCTTTTTTGACATTCTAATATTTTCAGTGTTAGTTTAGTTTTCTCTGTGGATGTAAGTCATGTAAACGTATATTTTGCGCTGCTAAAAGCAGCTATGTAATATATGTTCGATATAATATTATTATTCAACTCAAAACTCGCCTCGACCCCATTGTTCATTAAGAACACATATTAATCAAATGTTTAACATTTCAGCGAAGTTTAACTAATTAATAAGTTATAAAAGTCTGACGTGAAATCGAAGATTCCAAAAGAATGGAGGCCATGAAGAACAGAATATTTTGAAGAACCAGAAGAATGAAAGGTAAGATTATCTTGCCTTCTTATTATTATTGATAGATATAGAATATAGAACTGATTTGATAAAACAATATTAAACAAAATCCTTATGTGGCGCAAAGCAGTAATGCGCTATAAGGCATAGTTTTTTTAATACATTTCCAACAAATCGATCAAGAGACTGAAATTAACACATAAGGTTATAATATAATATGATATAAATAAATAAAAATGGCCTCATAAAAATAAACCGTATTATTACTAATGCATGTAATCATTGTGAAAAAATATATTTGTTCTTCTTTTCTCAACGTTATTGAAAATATATGATATATATGAGTTGAAATTGAAAGAGTAAACATAACAAGTGATATGTTCGTTATATTTGAATGAATAAAAATAAACAGAGAAAATCTCTTATATAATATAAAGAAAAATAAAAACAATTTCTCATCGAATTACGATATTAAATATTTATAAGTTGATAAGTAAGATCCATTATGGCCGCATCGAAAGAATTTCAGTTAATAGAAAAATTAAATCAAAACAATTACTCAACATGGAAATTTAAAATAGAAATGTTATTAATAAGAGAAGAAATTTTCGAGGTAATAACAGATACAATACCAAATCCGATTACCACAGCTTGGCAAAAGAAGGATAATAAAGCCAGAGCAATTATAAACCTTGCAATTGAAGACTCCCAGATTGTGCATGTAAAAGGGCTAAATACTGCCCGACAGACCTGGGACGCGCTCAAAGCCATACATGAAAGGGGGAATTTGACTAGTAAATTGCATTTATTAAGAAAATTATATGGGGCAAGGCTGCCAGAAAATGGTAACTTAATTAAACACATAACGTACATTTTAGAATTAAAAGATAAACTATTAGCGATTGGGGAAACTATTAACGATTCGCACCTTTCAGCATTATTGCTGTGCTCATTACCCCCAAGCTATAATACATTGATTGTAGCACTTGAGGCTCGCGATGAAACCGATTTAACACCAGAATTTATTATAAATAAACTAACTGATGAATATAACAGAAGGGTTGAAAACGCGGATCAGGGTGACAATTCTACCAAAGCGTTTAAAACACAAAAAAGGTTCCCAAATGATAATAGCAAAAGGGAAAAATATTGTACGTACTGTAAATTGAAAAGTCATACTTACAGGGAATGTTGGCATCTGAAAAATAGACAAACTCACCCAAATACACAAAAACAACAAACATACAAAAACAAAAACAATACAACGTCTCTCTGTTATCAACAATCGTATAACCAAAATGAATTTAATGATCGTAAACAAGAATATAAGCCAAATTACAAAACACAACTAAAAACAGATCGAAGCAGCGACGCAGCCTTTCTAATTGAGAAAACTGGAAAACAAACATGGATTATTGATTCTGGTTCTTCTACACATATTTTAAACGATAAAGACTTGTTTACTAAATTAAACGACACCGAAAAAACTACTGTTATTATTGCAAACGGAAAATCGTTAAATTCGCATGGTGTGGGAGAAACCACATTTATGACAAAAACATCCGACGGAGGTGTAAACAGAATTACATTAAAGGAAGTATTATACGTACCTGATTTAGAATCAAATTTAATTTCAGTAAGTAAGGCAACAAAGAACGGTTATAAACTAGTTTTTGATAAAGATAAATGCACGCTTTCCCGAAATGGGAAAATATACTTGGAAGCAAAAATGAAAAACAATCTATATGAGGTTGAATTGTTAGAGAATATAGAATCTAACACAGTAAACATTGCGCATGAATGCAAAAATAAAAATTGCATAGAATTGTGGCACAAACGCCTAGGTCACAGAAACTACAATTCCATAAAGGAAATGATTAAAGAAAATTTAACCTATGGAATAGAACTAAATAATTGTAGTCATGAAACAATATGCGAAACATGCATACAAACAAAAATAAGCGATGCACCTTATCCAAAAACAACATATAAAAACAAAACAGGCAGAGTACTCGATCTAGTGCACACAGACGTATGCACATCCATAGGATCCCCCACAATTGGCGGAAAAACAATGTTTGTAACCTTCATAGACGATTACTCTAGGTTTACAGTAATATACTTATTAAGCCATAAAGACGAAGTGCATGATAAATTAATCGACTATATAGCTATGGTACGAAACCAATTCGGTTCATATCCGAAAGCAATAAGATCCGATAATGGCGGAGAATACATGAGTAGAGAAACAAATGACTATCTAAGAAAAAGAGGTATAAAACACCAACTATCTGTGCCATATTGTCCGAGCCAGAACGGCGTGGCTGAGAGGAAAAATAGATCACTATTAGACATGACTAGAAGTTTATTACGCGAAGCCAATTTACCACAAAAATTTTGGGGCGAAGCAATTAATACAGCAAATCATTTACAAAATCGCTTACCAACAAGATCAACGAATAAAACCCCGTACGAGCTTTGGTTTAAACGCAAACCAAATTTGCACTATTTACGTACATTCGGCTGCAAAGCATACGTATATGTAAACAAACAACATCGAGGAAAATTAGACGATAGAGCTCAGGAAGGGACATTCGTAGGGTATGATAACAATTCAAAAGGATACCGCGTATACACTAAAGATAACAAAATAGTAATAGCAAGAACCGTAAAATTCCTAGAGAATAGCAAAATTAACTTAAAAGAAAGTAAAGATGCAGAAAATTCACATGATGATAAAAATTACATCGAAGCTGAGATAAACAACACAATCGAGGAACCAACCTCGTCCAAACAACCCACCACTGAACTTAGAAGATCGCAAAGATCAAACAGGGGGGTACCACCAGACAGATACGTCTGTTATGTAAACAATAACCAAATGAATGAACCCACTAGCTGGAATGACATACAGGAAATTGATAATCCCTGTGAAAAAGAAAATTGGCTCAAAGCCACACAAGCGGAAATCAATTCGCTAAAAAAACATAACACATGGGAATTAGTGGATCCTCCACCAAACAAAAAAATTATAGGATCAAAATGGACATTTAAAAAGAAACTAGATAGTTACGGAAATGTTCAAAAATATAAAGCACGCCTAGTAGCGAAGGGCTATAGTCAAAAATACGGTGAAAATTATGATGAGACATTTGCCCCTGTGGTCTCACAAACAACAGTTCGCGCATTTTTAGCAGCAGCCGCATACCACAAACAAAACGTTAGACACATAGATATTGACACCGCCTTTCTGTATGGTGAGCTCGAGGAAGAAGTGTATATGAAACAGCCGGAAGGCTACATAGAAAAGAATTCTGAAAACAAAGTCTGCAGACTGAAAAAATCAATATATGGCCTAAAACAGGCAGCCAGAACTTGGCACAAAAGAATCGAACAGTCCTTAAAAAAATTGAATTTTAATCAAAGTATAGCTGATCCCTGCTTGTTCACCAGAAAAGAAAATGAAAATTACACTTACATAATTATATATGTTGACGACATATTACTATCCGGTGACAAAAAAATTGTTGACATTATAGTGAAACTACTCAAAGAAGAATACGAGCTTAAAGATCTCGGTCATATAGCGTATTTCCTGGGTACGGAAATAAAGAAAACAGAAAACGGATATACACTAAGCCAAAAATCAAAAATCGAAGAACTGGTAAATAAACTAGGATTACGAGAAGCTAAACCCGTAGGAACTCCGATGGACCCCGGCTTTTATAAAATAGAAGACGAACAAAATCTGCTGCCTAACAATACAAATTTTAGAAAAGTTATTGGATCTTTGTTATACATAGCCACTAACACACGTCCAGATATGTCAGCCGCAGTTAATATCCTCAGCAGAAGATGCGAAACGCCCCGTGAGATGGACTGGAAAGCAGCAAAACGAGTGGTCAACTATCTAAACTGTACAAAAGAATTAAAACTAACAATCAGCACAGACGACCAACCAGTATTGGTAGCTTATGCAGACTCTGATTAGGGAGGCGACACCAGAACAAGGAAGTCAACAACAGGAAATGTTTTCTTTCTAGGAAAAACACCTATTAATTGGTACACGAAGAAACAGAACTGTATTGCATATTCTTCGGCAGAAGCTGAATTTATATCAGCAGCCGCAGCAGCCCAAGAGATTATTTGGCTAGAGAAGTTATTGAACGACTTAGACTTGAAACAAGACGAACCTATAACGATTTTCGAAGATAATCAGAGTGCGATAAAAATGGTAGAGAATACAAAGTTTTCGAAATATACGAAGCATATTGATATAAAATTCCACGCCATTAAACAACTCAAAGAAGACAAAATAATAAATTTAGAATATTGCCCATCTGAAGATATGATAGCCGACGCGCTTACAAAACCCCTGCCAAAGACTCAATTAGTGAAACATCGAGAATCTATGAACCTACAGTGTTATTCATCTGAAGTGATTAAGGAAGGGTGTTGAAATAAACTAATCACTATTTCAGCTGAATAAAATCGAGTTAGATTTATTTACAATAAAAAGATTTCATTTTTTGTCGTCATAAAAATAAAGCAAAAGAAATTATTTTTTCCCTATTTCAGAACAATTCAACTACGAAATAAACTGATCTTATTCAAGGACACTTATTCCTTTTCTACAGCAGTGAAGTCACGTGACAACGACCAAAAACAAAACAAATGAAAAAGAACTTTCGAAAAAAAACTCTTTTTTGACATTCTAATATTTTCAGTGTTAGTTTAGTTTTCTCTGTGGATGTAAGTCATGTAAACGTATATTTTGCGCTGCTAAAAGCAGCTATGTAATATATGTTCAATATAATATTATTATTCAACTCAAAACTCGCCTCGACCCCATTGTTCATTAAGAACACATATTAATCAAATGTTTAACATTTCAGCGAAGTTTAACTAATTAATAAGTTATAAAAGTCTGACGTGAAATCGAAGATTCCAAAAGAATGGAGGCCATGAAGAACAGAATATTTTGAAGAACCAGAAGAATGAAAGGTAAGATTATCTTGCCTTCTTATTATTATTGATAGATATAGAATATAGAACTGATTTGATAAAACAATATTAAACAAAATCCTTATGTGGCGCAAAGCAGTAATGCGCTATAAGGCATAGTTTTTTTAATACATTTCCAACAGTACTTTTGATTGTCCCTCTAATTAAACTATACATCCGATTTTCATAAAATTTAAAATAACTCGACAAAATTAAGGTAAAATTATATAATTTAAATATCGTGCGATTTTGTTGGGCAGTTTTTTTTTGTTTTGTTATAAGCGGACAGACATACGGACGAACGGACAGACGGACTGACAACTGAACGAAGAATATAGGTGCTAGCAATTTATATAATTACGGACCCATTTAAAATTAATCAGATCTTGATGTAATAGTACACAGTATTCCGGATACAGCATAGTGACCAAAATCTTCTGTGCGTCCCTGTAAATACTATCTGCTTTCTTTTATACAGGAAATAACAGGATATAGTATTCCTCAGCAACGCAAAAATAAAATTTTAAATAGTTAATTACAGGGTCAATCCATTTCAAGTGGTCCAGCACTGGTCGCTCGACCATTTTTGAAAAATTTGAAATTTTTTGTACAACAACCCTAACATGATGGAAGTTCGAAATGACCGTTATTTTAATTTTACTATTTTTTGTTTGTGCATGGCGGCCATTTTTGTTTCATCGTGTGCAGCGATTTTCTCAGATACTAGGATACACAAAATTGTAAATATCTCGTCTTTTATTTTCCCAATTGAAATGGGGTTTGCAGTATTTTGTTCAGAATAAAATAGGCTAAATGAATGGTGGTAGAAAAATTTTGTAAAATAAATTTTACAGGTAGAATTTTAGCACAAAATTTAAGATTTTTCCCAAAATCTGACCGTTTGCAAGAGGAAATTTTTCATGCAAGGAAAATTGTCACACTTACACAATTTTTTCTACAAATAGATCAAAAGTGCGTGTACGCATACACCAAGTCCCAGATCTGGGAGTTGATTTCTCTTTGTAAAAAAAATTCCGAAATTCGTCAAAAATTCCAAAAATCGCACTTTTTAGGCTTTGATATCTCTGGTGGGGCAAAATTTAAAAATCTGAAATTCTGGCCTTTGATAGTATTGTGTAGTAATGTTATGTACAAAAAATTTCAAGAAGGAGATTTGACTACAAGCGGAGATATGACATGGACAATATGTGAAAACAATACTGCCAAACTATTGTAACCTACTATGTAATTGTTCAACAAGACTGTCAACCTTACACAATTTTTTCTACAAATAGGTCAAAAGTGCCTGTACTCATACACCAAGTCCCAGATCTGGGAGTTGATTTCTCTTTGCGAAAAAAATTCCGAAATTCGTCAAAAATTTCAAAAATCGCACTTTTTAGGCGTTGATATCTCTAGTGGAGCACGAGATAAAAATCTGAAATTCTGACCTTTGATAGTATTCTGTAGTAGTGTTATGTACAAAAAATTTCAAGGAGGAGATTTGACTATAAGCTGAGATACGGTGATTAAAAAATGTTAAGAAATGCTATTATGAGTACATTAGGAGAAATGAGATTAGTCTCATTTATTACAATATTTACACAGAAAATATCGTTTGTTGAAAACAGTTTAATATTAAATATTTAATTTACAACTATACTAATATTAATAAATGTTCAATTTACTATTAATAATAAATGTTTAATTTACAAAGATACTATATATGCTCAACAAAGAGCTTAACACTATTTACGAGAGATGTTATGAGTTCGACCAGTTACTGTTGTCAGTCCATCAAGCTGTTCTTTCTCAAAATTTTATTTGAAGCCACCAAAGTCTTGTCATTCCTTGTTAACTTGAATGAAATTCTCTGGGCTTAATAATTGAAACCATGTCAACTCGATCAGTTGCAATCCATTGTCTGAAATTTACTTTTCCTGAAATGTGCATCGAGTAAAATTGTTGCAATAGGTTTCTAGTAGGTTTGTTCCTCTGGACAAATAGTGTATTGGCTTAGCATACATTCTGAATTGTTTAAATCACACAGACGCATTTGAAGAAGATATTTGTAATTAACATTTAAGTTTGTACCATAAATAATTAATTTAAAATTTTGGAGTTATGAACAATTACATAGTAGGTTACAATAGTTTGGCAGTATTGTTTTCACAAGTTGTTCATGTCATATCTCAGCTTGTAGTCAAATCTCCTTCTTGAAATTTTTTGTGCATAACACTATTACACAATACTATCAAAGGCCAGAATTTCAGATTTTTATCTCGTGCTCCACCAGAGATATCAAAGCCTAAAAAGTGCGATTTTTGAAATTTTTGACGAATTTCGGAATTTTTTTCGCAAAGAGAAATCAACTCCGAGATCTGGGACATGGTGTATGAATACACGCACTTTTGACTTATTTTTAGAAAAAATTGTGTAAGGTTGACAGTCTTGTGGAACAATTACATAGTATGTTACAATAGTTTGACAATATTGTTTTCACATATTGTCCATGTCCTATCTCAGCTTGTAGGCAAATCTCCTTCTTGAAATTTTTTGTACATAGCACTACTACACAATACTATCAAAGGCCATAATTTCAAATTTTTATCTCGTGCCCCACCAGAGATATCAAAGCCTAAAAAATGCGATTTTTGAAATTTTTGACGAATTTCGAAATTTTTTTCGCAATGAGACATCTACTCCCAGATCTGGGACTTGGTATATGAGTACACGCACTTTTGACCTATTTGTAGAAAAAATTGTGTAAGGTTGACAGTTTTCCTTGCATGAAAAATTTCCTCTTGCAAATGGATAGATTTTGGAAAAGTTCTTATATTTTGTGCTAAAATTTCACTTGTAAAAATTTATTTTAAAAAATTATTCTACCACCGTACATTTAGCTTATTTTATTCTGAACAAAATGCTGCAAACCCCATTTCATTTGGGAAAATAAAAGGCGAGATATTTACAATTTTGTGTATCCTAGTATCTGAGAAAATCGCTGAACACGATGAAACAAAGATGGCCGCCATGCACAAACAAAAAATAATAAAATTAAAATAACGGTCATTTTGAACTTCCGTCATGTCAGGGTTGTTGTACAAAAAATTTCAAATTTTTTAAAAATGGTCGAGCGACCAAAAAAATATTTTCTGAACCACTTGAAATGGATTGACCCTACAATTAAAACGCACACCAAACAATGTTCTTTCTATACCATAATGTAATGGAATAGTTTTGTGTGGCCTTTTAAATTAATAATAAATGTTCTTTATACCACAGATTGTGCAAAATGTATATTATAATATGTATTTCATAGATGCATATCAATTTTATTATGTTCGAATGAGTGTAACACCATTGAAAATACATTTGAAATTTTTTCCTCATTGACCGTAATGTAACGGAATACTTTTGGTTGTCCCTGTAATTGATCTATGCATCCGATTTTCATAAAATTTTAAATTATTATGTAATATTTATATATTTTAAATTTCAAATGATTCGGTTAGGCAATTTTTGTGCTTTTATATGCGGACGGATGGACGGACTGACTGAACGACAACAACATGTGCTACGGTACATAATTACAAACGCACCTAAAAATGGGTTGAAGTCAGACTATTATAATAGCAGAGGTTCATTTCGATGTGCCTCTACTCCTATCCTCATTCTGACCTTGTAAAAATTAAAAGAGCCTGATGGAATAAATACAGATAATTTTTGAATTTTGAAGTCTCAAACATTTAAAAACTGAAAAGACTGTTCATACTATATATAAACATGATAATACAGGATGGAGAAGCCGTACTACTCACGTTAAGGATGCAAATGAGTATAGTTCCAAAACAAGTTGATTTTACTATCATATTGATTATGGAAAATCTTGATTTGAATTACTGAAACATGTTTTGTGCATGTTCTTAAAATAAATTTACACTGTCTATTAAATTATTATGAATATGTATATAAATTTATCATGTAAATAATTTCATCACGTCACATAGTTTTCTTTTATTTATTAACAATACAGGCTACACATACTAACTGTATATTACAGCCTTACATTTTCAAGGGTTAATGCCGTTCGAATGTCATTAAGAAATTTATTCATTAAGATTTTCTTTATAACTTATAAACTCATGTTGAGCGTAAAAGCTTTATGCTCGAAACACAAGCTTGTCGGCATGATGAAGGATTTTGAAACTTTCATAGCATAAAAATTAAAGCTACACAATATTAATAGAGGATTTCATAACACATTAATACTTAAATGACGAAAACGTTAATATTAGATACGAGAGAAAGCAGTATAAGCAGTAAAAATATTTGCGTGGAATACGCACAGATAGGAAACGATTTAGTTCAAACGCATGCGCAATAAAAAGCCAATGGTCGAAAAACGGACGAAAACCGGTAAGATCAATGGTCAATGGGTCAGATAAATGATCGAAACCGAGACTTGTGTTTTGTTTATAAATTTTGTGAGGGTGCGATGTAAAAAAAACATTGGTTAGATATGTAAATTGGGTTTATTTTAAATCAACAAACGACGAATTCCAACAACAGTTGTAATTTATCTATCGAAGAATACATATCAAATTGAAAGTGAATTGAATACATTATCATTTACAGAAACATAGAATTGTGTGTTTGAAAGGAATATGTCTAAAATCGCAGTTATTAGTTCCTATATTTTCCAAAGTTATTAACTACAAAACTGTTATTTAAACTAAAAAAGAAAAATAATCATCCCAATCGATTCTGATATATAACAAATGTTTTAATAAATATTGAAATTAACAACACAATTTTCGAAATTACAGTACACATTTTATGTCCCTTTATCCTGTCTAATAAAAAAACGAATACAAATATATTTATATGAGTTTTCACAATCCAGAACAATATGATATATACGGTAAATACCGAGAAAAAGACTATGTTTACTGTTTACTTAATTCATTTTATGTTAAATTATTTTCAATGTTTTAACTAATTTTTTAATCAAAGAAAAAAAGACGAATACAGACATTGTATCTTCAAACAGCGACTAATTTGACCTTAAAAACCTTCAATTAAAGAAATATGAATGAAAATCCACTTATAAAGAGATTAGCCATTTTTTTAAAATCATAATTCAATTTTTTTAAAGCCGATAAAATTAGTGTGCTTTGAGAATCCTGGGTGTCTGGACGGGTGTTGTTTACAGAACCTACTAGTACAATAAAAACATCCCAATGAAGAAGCTTCAAAACGTAAATTATAATAAGAACCATTTTATTTTTAAATATATAGCATAGGTACAGACATAAGTATAAATAAGTGTAAAAAAACCGTGCAGAAGGGGGAACAAAGGGGGTAGTCGCACCGGGCGCGGAAAGTTAGGAGACGCCAAGTTTATTCTACGGACGTCATTTTTGACCTGCCACAAGAAAATATTGGGAGGAGGGCACTAAATTTCAACTTTGCCCCCGGCGCAATTTTCTCATCACACGCCACTGAGTGTAAAATAACTATGTAATTTTAAAATAGATGTATGTAATTGTAAAATAAATATTAATAAATTACAAAAATTCAATCATGTCAAATGTGAAAGAAATACGTGTATAAACTGCATACGATTTTTGTTTTATTTTTTTTCTCTGTATCCATTACTTTCATTGAAATTCTCTCACTCTTTGCAAATACATAAATATATGTTAATGATCCTAGAAAAATGTCCTTATTTATATTTGTCTTACATTTAAATAATCATATATATTAGTTTGAAAATAACTAATCATTATTTTGTCTGGGAAGAAAAAAAAATCTTGTCGGGGACAGAATTTTTAGACAGCCGTGTGCAAAAGAAATATTAGATGTCTGGCGTGTTGCCAACTGAACAATTCAGGTGCTCGCAAAGGAGTAGGATTTATTTGATTATATACTAAAGCGTCAATAACGGTTGAACACTGAGGATTAAGCTCCCCCCCCCCCTCAGAATATTGCAATTTATCCTCATTTCTCTAACAAGGCTCGCTGGATTATGTGACATAAGTCTTAGACCCTCTCCTTGTTAGTATAACAGTTGAATAAATTACTGAATTAAATGAAATTTTATTTAATAAAAAAAGTTTTAGATCTATTTCAGAGTATTAAACTTTTACTATTTTTTTAACTTTGAAATGTACGACTTACAAAAAAAATTCTTACGTGATGGCTTAACAATGAAAGTCATTTTCAGATTCAATGATTAAACAAGTTGGAAATTGCACGTGAACGTAGCAAATGAGGTGCGTTCGTACGATAACGAAGTTTTAAAAATATTAAAATCTTGCTGATATAGTAGAGCGTATTTCGGATACAGTATAGTAGTCGAAATCTTTGTGTTTCTGTAAATATGCAGAAAGTAATTTTAATTACACCTCAGAAACGTATATCTTATTCATGAAATGTGAAATAGTTGAATATAATTAAAATACGCCCCAAACAATGTTTCCCCGTATAGCATTATGTAGTGGAATACTTTTGTGTGGCCCTGTAATTTAATAATACAAATTCTTTGCATCACAGATTGTACAGAATGCATATTTTAGTATATATTTCACAGATTCATACCAATTCTATTATGTTTGAATTAGTGTAACATCATAAAAATGCATTTGAATATTTTTTCCCATTGACCGTAATGTAATGGAATACCTTTTGATTGTCCCTGTAAATGATCTATGCATCCGACTTTCATAACATTTGAAATGACTCGATAAAATTACGTAATAATTATATGTTTTAAATTTCAAACGATTAAAATGCATCTGAAATTTTTTTCCCCATTGACCCTAATGTAACGGAATCCTTTTGATTGTCCCTGTAATTGATCTATGCATCCGATTTTCATAACATTTGAAATGACTCGACAAAATTACGCAATAATTTTATGTTTTAAATTTCAAACGATTAAAATCCATTTGAAACTTTTTTCCCCATTGACCGTAATGTAATTGAATCCATTTGATTGTCCCTGTAATTGATCTATCCATCCGATTTTCATAAAATTTGAAATGACTCGACAAAATTATGTTATAATTATGTATTTTAAATTTCAAATGATTCGGTTGGGTAGTTTTTGCGTTGTTATATGCTGACGGACAGACAGACAGACGGACAGACAGACAGACAGACAGACGGACGGACTGAGCGACAACAATAGGTGCTACGTATTTACATAATTACGAACGCACCTAAAAATACACAAAAATAAAGTATCAAAAGTAAAAAAAAAAAAAAAAAAAAAAACACAGCCACCTCTTCTATTTTATAGCATCTGATTTTTGTTATTTTTAATTATGACAATTTACGAATTACGAAAAATCCTGACATCTTAGTTAAAATTTAAGGTAATTTAGGGTTTCATTCATAAACTTGTCAGATGTTGCAATCCCAAAATTTTCTTTTATCTTATACATGTTAATACTTAATGAAAAATGCAGCATAGCAACACCAACTGTTTGATGGTTTAAACAAAAATCTAATCAGCAACAACTTAAGTCAGCTTATTACTGAATCTGAAGTTTCATAAAAATCCGTGCATTAGTTTTTGAGATAGAGCTATTGGAAAATGTTTTTAAAATATCTGCATAACAGGGCCACATGTTGGGTGATGTACACCAAAAACTAATCAGGATCAATTTTTTTATCAGGTACTAACTCAATCTGAAGTTTGATGGAAATCCGTGCATTAGTTCTTGAGATACATTTATTGCGAAATGGTGAAAAATGCAGCATAGCAACGCCATTTGTAGGGCAATTTACACCAAAAAATTAAACAACACTAATCTATATCAGAGACTAACTGAATCTGAAGTTTTAGAAAATGTCGTGTATTAGTTCTTGAGATAGAGCTATTGAAATAATCAAGAATAATGCACCATGGCAGCGCCTCCTATTGAGCGATTTGCATAAAAGCGCAATCAAAGCTATATCATATCAAGTACTAACTAAATATAAAGTTTTATGAAAAATCATGCGCGTGTTCTTAAGATATGGTTGTTGTGGAAATTGTAAATAATGCGGAATAGTAGAGTCGCCTGTTGCACATTATGCATGAACCCAATCTGATCTAATTCATATTAGTGTCTCACAGTATCAAAAGTTTTGTAAAATTCCTTGCATGTTCTTGAGATAGAGCTATTGCGATAATCACGAATAATGCACCATGGCAGCGCCATCTGTCGAGCGATTTGCACTAAAACGTGTAATCAGCACCATGTTATATCAAATACTAACAAGGAAGGTCTCCATTGGGGGCATACTCAGAATTTTTTGAAAAAAATACGAATTAAACTACTCATGTAGGTAATAAAGGATCAGTGAAAATTAGCGGCGGAATTACATTATTAGATTTGTAAAAAAAATAAAATAGTTTGGAATAATTGGCGTGAAAAGCTGAAAGAGACGCGGGATTTGGCGAGCAGTGCATTTCCTCGCCAAAAGCAGACGATTTTAACGAATCTGAAAATCGATTTTAATTGACTTCACTGTTAAAAATCTGCAACATTTACTGCAACGTCACTCCACTACTTTTATAGAATATCTCTCTTCTGACCAATGAGAATGCTCCATAGCACGATGAATTGACCGTGTCATACACTGTTAAAAATCTGCTGCATTTTGTTGCAATGCAATCCACCGCTTGTATATAATATCTCTATTCCAACCAATGAGAAAGCTCCATTTCACGGCCAAGTAACCGTTTTCTATGCAAGCAAAGGAGTGCGTTGCAACAAAATGCAGCAGATTTTTAACAGTGTATTTTTCAATTTGGAACAATTTTAATCAATTTAAATTGTGTTTTAAATGTTAAAATATATTAAATTCATTTTGTTATAAGTACATATAAACGTATATGACAAAATTACACTTAAAGTAAAGTAAAAATGCAAAACTAAAATTACTTAAACTAAACTTATTTAAATAAATTGAACATAGAAAGTTTTTTCTTTAAAAAGTATTCAAAGCGTAAAAGCGTATTTTTCAAAATTTCGTTTTTTCGCCAACCGGAGATAAATCGCCAAATAAACGAAATTTTTATTATTTTTTTACGGACGACATAAGGAGGTTCCGCCAAAATTTTTTTATAAACATATATAACTATATGAGAAGAACATTCTGTAATTTTTTCAGATTTTTCTGAGTATGCCCGTATGGAGACCTTCCTTGTAAGTATAAAGTTTTATGAAAATCCATGCAGTAGTTCTTGAGATAGGGCTATTGTGGAAATTGTAAATAATGCATCATAGAGCACTACTTGTTGAGCCACATACATAAAAAATTAATCAGATCTAGTTTATATCAACTTCTAACAGAAACTAAAGTTTTGTGAAATTCTGTGCTTTAGGATTTTAGAAAGAGCATCCACAATATGTTTTTCACACACAGAGAAACAAACTCACAGACTCACAGACAGACATTTTGTAAAAATATGTTTTTCGAGTTCTTTGACCCCTAAACCGTGTTAATCCGTTGAAAACAAGATTTCGAAAATTTCCACGAATCTAATACTTTCTCCTTGTAAAGTTAGAAGAAAGTAAAAATACATAGCAGTTAATAAACAAAAACATCGTCGTCCTGTGTTATCTAACATAATTTTTTTTCTTAAACTTCTTAGCAGTAGTCCACCAGACATTTTTTGTGTTATCCTGAATAACTATAAACGGTAACAACCGAAAATCAAAATAATATTAGATTTTCATCGAATTTACATCAGCATGTAAAATTTAATTTCGATCGGATATTTGAAAATGAATTAAAGTTCGAAAACCAAATTTTGAACTGAAAAAACATACATACGTATAATCGTTGAAGTTAAGAAAAAACTGTTAAAACTAACATATTTTTTGTTAAAAGAAATCATGAAAAGAAAATGTCTCAACTCTTTACAAAATAAAACATATGTTAAAATGTAATTATTTTAGACAATCTTAAACTTAATAAAAGTTAATTCAGTCGCAATATGTGTACGATTTTTTTTTCAAGTGCATATACACATGAAATAAATTCTTCGATTACTGTAGTAACTTGGTTTGGATTTTTTGCTTTGAGGCCTTCAGCAGTTATGGCTTTCGCCTTGAATGATATATTACATATAGTCAATGACAATACAGAGATATTTTATTATTCAATAAATACTTTCAATGTATTACAAAGGGGCAAAAACACCACCCATCTCTTATCCTGGATTCGAACCTGGAACCTTCGATGTAGCAATAGCTGCCATTACTGATCACGCCACTGGGGCGACAGTAACTTGGTATATGATCCACAAATCATAGTCTAACTCATTTGTTTTCAACGCAGGAAAGTAGTATAAGTCATGTACTTTTAAAGCTTCATATAGCTGAATCAATTTAAGTGTTGTAAGAATGGGACCTTTTTTGTCTTACTTATTAGTGTAACAGGAAAAAATAACTAAATATAATGATTTAAAAAAAAAATAAAAACGGGAGACCATATAAAAATTTAAATTTCGTATTTTTAAAAGAAATGATTTTATTGACTCAAATCAACTCAATTGAACTTAAAATATTTCTTTACCTCATTCAAATCATTTTTATTTTTGAAACTATATGTCTATGATAAACGGTTTAGGAATTTGCCTTTCATTACCGTTGGATACCTTGTATCTATTGTCTTGTACTATTGTCTCTAGACACACCACTTTTATGCTTATACAAGTGCAATGGCTATTCAAAAACATGCTTCACTACAATTAAAAAAAAAAAAAGATGGTTTCGAAGAGTGACGAGTTTGATGTATTTTAACTTATTGAAGTGCAATTTGCACAATTGTGTTTTACAGATAGAAATGTATCTCAAAATTTTATCGTCGTGTAATACACATCGCCATATGTGAGCGGCCATTTGTGATTTCAGACGTTTTGTTAAATATCTGGGCAAAAACTTGAGGAATTATTCTGAAATTCCAGTGTGTGAACAGAATAGTACAGGTCATACATTTCCGTGAAGATTTTTCTTTTCGCGAAATCCCATAGGGCTAGTCAACAAATTGAAGAAGTACGAAGATAACCCTGTCAAAACTAATGCAGCAAAAGCGTTCAAAATGCATATTATGATTAATTTTCACATTATAATAAACTGTGTTCACTTTTATGAATATAGAATGTATACTCGTAGAGAATTGAGATTTTTATAAATACAGTCCTAAATTTTGTTGAATGTTTTGCTTATAATTTAAAGTTTTCTTAATATAAAAGAAATTTCTTTTGAGAAAATATGACAAAAAACATTATCCATAGATATATATAGAGCAACTTTTATAAAAGTCTCAAGATTCTGAAAAATATCGTCAATAGAATGAGCTAAAAATCCGTTATTCCCAAAAAAAAATAAAAAGATGAGAGGCTGTATCCAAATACTTGTACCCAGTACTTGCAATACTGTATATGCTCTATTGACACTAGTCAATGGATGTATGGACACAACCCCTCATCTTTTTGCTTTATTTTGGGAACAACGGATTCTTAGCTTATTCTATCGACGATAATTTTCAGCCTATGTTTTTGAGATTTTCACATTTGTTGCTCAATACATTTAGACACTATGCAAATTATATTTTGTTTGCATTCGTGCATGACCAGTCAAATATTATTCAACATGTAAACCTGAAACCTTTGTAAATTTGTTCATTTTCCTTACAATTTTTCTTATTTTTTAATTCTGATTTCAGGATATTTTGTACAATAATGGTTGTCATATTTTCTGAAAGGAACATTTTTTTAATATTAAGAACTTTATTAATTATAAGCAAAAAAACTGGCGAAATTTAAGACTGCTTTTGTAAAAACCTTAATTTTCCTACAAGTGTACATGATATCTACATAAAAATGTAGAGATGCAGGTGCGATTGGAATCTCAAAATTTCTGAAAAGTCCCCCCCCCCTTTTTGAGGAGTCTCCAGATCTGCCCTTGTACCAGGACAAACAAAAACTGCTAAAAACAGCAAAATCGTCTAAAATTTTACAATGTTGTATTGAGTTGTCACCCATTAAATATATACGAACTTGTACAGTTTGTAAATATCTCGACAAATCTTGTCCACGATACTTTGTATGATGTTTTGGAATATGCAAAAGTCTTCTGCTCGATAGATGCTGCATTAGTTGATCGTCGACAAAAAACTCCAAAGAAGGAACAATTCTGAAAAGTGTTAGAGAATAAAATTTGCTGAAAAGCAGACTTTTAAAAAAGGCTATATTTTGCATTACAATTTCATTATTTTTACTTTTATATTATAGCTAGCGGCCCGCCCTCGCTTTTCTTCGGATAGAGCAAGTCGCCCAATCCCCTTCCACTACTGATACCGCAAATTGTTACTACCACTTCATCTCATTAAATTCAACTACTAGCCTCCTGACTGCCCAGCCAAAGGGTAATATTGTAATGTTATTTTCTCTGTAATTTATTAAAAATATTTAAAAAAAAGATGTTTTTTCCAACCTGATACAAAATATGTTATTGGTATCGGTGTATAATCTTTGATAGCATCAATCCTAACTTAATTTTTCAGAACTGGGTTTTATTTGTGGAATTATACTAATTTAAATATTGCTTATGTTGCAGTGAAACCTGCAGCTTAGTGTGTGAAAAAATCAGCCGGCGGCAGTCAGGAGGCTAGAAACATTACCCTCCTTTTAAATAGTCGGATAAAAAGTAGCCTATATGTTAATCTAAGGTGTCATCATATACCTCCATACAAAAATTTCATAAAAATCGATCTATCCGTTCTTGAGTTATAAATTGTGTAACTAACACGACTTTGTTTTATGTATATAGATTATAGCAGCTCGTTCCGGCTTCTCACGTGTATTAAAGAAAAATTTCAAGTTATCAATTTTTACACACACACTCATAACCTAATAATTAAAATGCCGTCCCTGACATTGACTGATAGTTCCCGTTCCCCAGTGACGAAAACATCACATATTATATTGCAGCCTAGCCGAGCGGAGTGAACGACGACCACACGATTTTTTTCTAATACTTACATTTTTTAATTCATGATAACTTTCGAACAGAAAGTCCGAATCTAATAATTTAATAAAGAATACTGCCCAGTTAAACTGGTGGCATTGAGCTCACAGGCTACAAATACTAATTGTACATTAAAGCCTTATATTTTCAAGGGTTAATTCCGTTCGAAAAAAAAATTAAGAAGGGGAAACAGCTCTCCCCTTTCCTCTTTTTTTATACTTAATCATTGAACCTCATATACTATCAAAGACATGCTTTATCATATAAAAAATCTATATCCAAAATTCAGAGCAAATGAGATAATTCTTATTAAAAACCCATTTAGCATTTATATAATTTAAAAGGAGTTATCCCCCTCTTTTATACTTAGCCATTAAACTTCCAAAACTATTCAGAGATTTGAACGAAATCTGAAAATTCTGCTTGAAAAACCCATTTATATAAATTAAGGGGGAGGGGCATTAGAACCTTTGTTCCCCCTATTTATACTTATTCAATGAACACCAATAACAGTCACGGAATCGCCTCATCAGAATGATCCTAATCTAAATTTTGAACGAAAACTTAATTCTGCAAGAAAATCCCATTTATATCAACTAAGGGGAGGGGCATGATCCCCCCGTTCCCCCTCTTATACATATCGAATGAACTCCAAAAACTAATCAGGAAAGCACCTTGTCAGGATATACCTACATACAAAATTTCACGTGGATCGGATATTTTTACCATGAGTTATCGCGTTACGCACGAACGAACATACATACAGAACGGACGGGCACATAAGCTCTCAGGCTATGATAGCCTGTGAGCTAATAAGTCATATAAAGGTATTAAATCAGTCTTGATTATGAAGTAATTTATTTTGATAAGAATTAATATGAAGGTAAAAATAGAGGGCTTTTACAGAGACGGCATTTTAATTATTTTTTTAAATAAAAAAAACACTTATTGTGACGTAACTATAACAGTTAGACATATGCTGACGCGATATTTTTTGTAGATAATTATATGTTAGCAAAGTCGTAGAACATTATTTTGTTCTATAATCAACAGTATTCGAAGCGCACGCGATGTAAGGATTTTTAAGCTCATTTTTATACACCTTGGGTTACATTGTTGGCATTTTAGTAAGGATCCCTTCATTTTTTTGAAAATATAATATAGCCTATGTTCACCGGAAATAGTGTAGCTTCTTAACAGTGAAAGAATTTTTCAAATCCGTCAAGTAGCTTCGGAGCCTATCCAATTCAAACAGACAAACAATCGAATCTTTCCCCTTTATAATATTAGTATAGATAAATAATGATAAATTTTTGCAATTCCTTGTCTTTGCAAATATACATTTATGTTACATTAAAATAAATGTATCACGCAGGATAAATTTTCAATTTTTAACAACTGTTAGAAGTGTATATTTTTCCTTAAAAGTAATAAATATTAAAAAATATTTCTTTAAAGTTTCAAACAAGTTGATCAATAATTTTAAAGTTACTAATCTTTAAAACTTTTCTGACTTTAATGTCTACTTATTTTTGATAAAAACTGTTTTTCGAACTTAAAATGCTAATTTGTGAAATATTTTATGCATGCATAGCAGTAAGACATATATAACATAAACCAGTACTAGTATTTTTTGATTATGTAAATTTATTAATTGTTTTATTAACTGATTAAATGCGTAGAAAAGAAAGCTTTTTTTATTGTTTTACTTAATAATATTAGACTAAAATCGGGTGCCTAGTATCGTATAGTACCAAAAACAAGCCCGGAGGCATATGAAAAGAAAATTGCGCACGGGGCAAAGTTTCAATTTAGCGTCCTCTCCCCCAACTTTTTCTTGTAATGGCCAAAAAATGACGTTTATAGTATAAATGTGGCGCCCCCCCCCCTCTTTCGGACAGCGCTGAATATGTCCCCTCCAAATGTACCCTCGCAGCGCCGCGTGAAAAGAAGGGGGAGGCAAAGGGGGCGGTTGCCCTGGCTGCGTAAGTTTATGGGGCGCCAAATTTATACTACAAACGTCATTTTTAGTCTGTCACAAGAAAAAGTTTAGGGAATGGGATGCCAAACTGAAACTGCCCCGAGCGCAGTTTTCTCTTCGCACACCACTGCCCCCCCCCCGTTTCATATATTTTGCAGGTTGTATAAGGCAATTTTTAATTTTCAAATGTAGCCCCTTGTCCTTTTAAAGGTATCTATCAATTTCACAAAAGTTCCAATTATAAGCATCCTTTAAAATTATCAAAATTACCTTTCTACTAAAGGAGAAATTACTGTAATTTGTATCAAATCTATTTTCTTTTGTATGAACTTGAAAAATATATATATATACAAATGAAATGTATAATTTTATTCTTTGAAAGTTAGCTAAAACTTAAAAATAACATTAATTTATAAAAATTAAGAGTTTGAAATCGTCATTTTTTTTTCAAGAGTAATACTGTTAAAATTTACCAATAATCGTTGAAAAAATTAAATCCAATGTTTCTAAAGGAGGGTTTTATTTCAACGCATTACTATACTCCAATCACGACAAAATACGCAAGGAAAGGAAGTGATTTCCTTACATTTGCTAAACTGCATCGGTGTTAACCAATCAAAGTTTTAAAAGGGCGGGGATTTCAGATTCTTGGCGCAGGCGGTCCGCATATAATTAAAACGCATTTTTCGTTCCATATTCGATCAAAATCTTTCCGAATTTTGCTCAGCCTAATTACAGTTGAAATATGGAAAGCATATCATTGGAAAGCTTAAACCCTAATATTCCGTGAAGCGTTTTTAATTTTTTCTGAATTTTGCTGAAATGGATTTTATAAGACTAAAAAGGACACAACACCTCGAATTTCAGATATTCCAAAATTGAAAGTGTCCTCAGAATTAAACTACAACGAAAATCAGAAAAGTACAAACTAGCCCGGTAATAGAATGTCCTCAGCTATCCTGTGAAAAAAAAAATCATTTAAAAATATTGAAAATTAAGCGAGATATTCGAAAAGATTGCGCCCATAGACTTACCATTAGCGCTCGGCTTTTACCGCGTGACTAGTGTGTGCTCTTAATGAGGACCATCTTTAATGGCATTAACCCTTTATCTACCGCATTATTAATCCATGAAAATTTTACATCCTAAAGCATTTTATGTAAACTGTTTAAACTAAATTAAAATATTTACATAATCATTTAATAATTTTTTTAAGGATTTTAGAAGAATTGAAGTATTTTGAAGGATGAACTAAATTTGAATTTACAGGGATTTTGTGCAATATTTATAACTCCACTCAATTTTTTTATTTAACATTGTTTTCTTAGTATTTTGTAGAATTATATAATGTACAATTATGATGTTCTTACAACATAAATATAGAAATATTTCCAAATTGAAAAATCCCCATTCCTTTACTCCAGCACCGAGCTGAAAAGATACAAAGGCAGAAGAAATCATCATTTTAAATATATTTTTGTTTTGTATAACTAATACAGCTTTTGGAACAAAATAAACTAATGTTTCTGTAACTCATTCTAAACAGTATTACAACTAATCGACGTATTAAAAGTATTTTATAATAAGTAATTTTAATGGTACTTATAAGTACCGTCGGTAGATAAAGGATTAAAGACATTCAAGAGACTGAGGCCGACTATTTGATGCATATTGCAAAGGCGGACTTCCAAAACTGTTTTCATGACTGTGATATTTGTTGTAAAAAGATTCTTGAGACTAGCGGGGATTATTTCCAATAATGTCAAGTCAAAATTTTCTCTTAAGTTTATGATTATTTGTTTACATCATCAAATCGGGAAATTTTCGGACGCACTCCCGTCCCTCATAGCATGCATGGTCACAGTGACTTCACAGTGACGTCACTGTGAGTCACTTTGGCCACATCACATATGTGACCAAAATGCCACCACTCAGTGACGTCACATTGTGACTGAGATGTGACTCTTTTAAAAATCTTTAGAAAATTATAAAAAGTCTTCAAAACATGTTATTTACTTTAAAAAACATGTTTCTGGCAATTTAAATATCGTTGCTTTTGTCACAGTTTCGTCACAATGTTAATGTCAAATTAGTCACAAATGACACATTTTTCACAAATCTGTCACATTGTGACTACTTTGTGAAAGTCACAAACCCGTAAGGCATGGTGACGTCCCATCCACGTCGTTGTGAAGTCACATTGTGACTTTGTGACCATCGATTGTCGATGTGACGTCACGTGACATCGATGTAAAGTCACATTGTGACTTTGTGACCATCGATTGTCGTTGTGACGTCACGTGACGTCGATATGAAGTCACAGTGACTAAAATGTGAAGTCGTTATAGCCGTTTTAGAGCTCTTTCCCACATAGCATGGACGGTCACAGTGACATTACTGTGACGTCACTGCAAGTCTCTGTGGTCACATCACATCTGTGACCAAAATGCCACCACTCTGTGACGTCGCATTGTGACTTAGATGTGAACATCTTAGAAAACTTAAAATAATTACAGAAAGTCTCTAAAACATGACATTTAATGTAAAATTATGTTTTTGTTTAGGCAATATAAAAAAAATATGTCACTGTGATGCCACTTCATGTAACGTTCGTTACAAATATGTGACATAATACCACCACATTTTAAAATCACAGAGTGACAAAAACATGAACTTAAAAAACTTTTGAATCAATTCTTGAAGCAATTTTTGCTGATATATCAAATAAAAATTGAGTTCAAAAGAATTATTGTGGCGCTGACTTGGTGAAAATTATTCCAGTCTGTATCACAACAATTAATATTGAACTTACCTTGTACGGCAAAAATCTTCTTGCAATTTTTGTATTTTTGTTTTAGTATGTTGTTAAGTATGTTTTCAAAAAAGTTATTTTACAAGATTTTTTTCCTACAGAAAATTAATATGAAAAAAATTACAGATTGACAAAGAAAATTTTTTCATTCTCTATAACACTTTTTTAATATTTTTTAAAAAGATGTGTATTTAATACGTTTGTTAATTTTACTTAAAAAAATAGATTATCACCATTAAATCTACCTTTACACATTTACAAAATTTAAACTATGTTTTATCTAATAAACTCTAATTGTTAATATTATTTACAAAAAAAGGGTCTATGAATAATTTTTAACTTTAGTTGTTTTGAAACTGACAAAAACAAAAGATAAATTAAATTACAAAATTCATTAATTAAATAATAAATAAAAAAGTTTAGCTAGAGACACTCTTATTAAATGAATGTGTATTTAACTTCCAAATCTGTTTTTACTAAATGAAATAAACGGTCATGCGCATTAAAAATTTCATGATCATCTGCAGGCTACTTTTTACCGGAGAATAAAATAAAGTTCTAAGGTGCCAGAAATAAGTTTGCTTGAGAGCATATGGCAGTTATGCACGCGTATTGAAACGGATTTAAAAATTTAAACAAGAAAATCCTCAAGAGCAATTTTTAGCTGATATATCAAGCAAAAAATGAGCTCAAGAGAATTATTGTGGCGCTAGCTTGGTGAAAATGATTCCAGTCTGTGTCACAATAATTAATATTGAACTTAACATGATTGGCAAAAAGCAATTTGGATAAAAATAGACCTTCCGGCAGTGCCGGGAGGAAGAGGTAGCTTTCATATACTTATATATTTGTTTATTTATTTTAAATTAAGTTATATTATTCAAAAATACAAAGCTCAAATTAAAGGAACCTTATTATGATCTTGGTCGAAATCTTAATTCAGGTACACATGCACACTCATATTGAAATCGATTAATATATATACAAGTGCTGTCGCGGGCAAATTGATTTTTATAAACAATGTCACCCACGCTAGAAATTCAAACTGCTCAGGCGTTTTTTAAGTTAAAGACAAAGCAAAAAATACTCATGAATTCATTATTAAGATAAATACTTAAAAAAGAACCTTTTTAAATTTCTAATTTTTTGTTTGTACATCATTATACATATAAAAGATTTTTTGACAAACTTAAATGGCTTCCATTTTGAAACAAGAGGACGGAAGAAGTTGGACAGTGAACGTGGTCAAGGCATTGCTTTGTACTATGTGCACACGGAGTTATATCCAAATCAGTTCATAAATACGCATGTTATCACGTGACGAATATCAGATCATTTCAACATATGAGCAACACTAGAAATTAAAAATGCGATAACTCAGCCATTTTTTAAGATACAGACGAAACAAAAAATGCTCTGGAATTTTTGTATCAAGTTCAAATGCATAAAAGAAAAATCTTTTTCAATTTCTCACTTTCTTGTACCTAATTTTAAATTTTAAAATTTATAAATTTTTTTAAATGGCCGCCATTTTGAAATAAGATGGCGGATGGAAATGAGTATTGAACTCGATTCAGGCCTCGGTATATACTATGTACACACCAAGTTACATCCAAATCTATTCATAAATACGCGTGTTATCACGTGACAAAAATCAGATCGTTTCAAAATGTCAGCCATAAGAAAAATTCAAAGTGCTATAACTCAATCATTTTTTAAGATATAGACAAAGAAAAAAGTGTTCTGGAATCGTTGTTTTAAATTCTAACACGTAAAAGAAAAATATTTTTCAACATTTAGTTTTTTCAGATCTCAATTTAAATTTAATTTTTTTAAATGTAAAATGGCCGCCATTTTGAAACAAAATGGCGGATGATGATGGACAACGAACTCGGTCGAGACATTTGTATGTACTATGTACATACCAAGTTTCATTTAAATTGGTTCATAAATACGCGTGTTGTGACGTGACAAAAATCAGATCGTTTCAAAATGTCAGCCATAAGAAAAATTCAAAGTGCTATAATTCAATCATTTTTTAAGATATAGACAAAATAAAAAGTGTTCTGGAATCGTTGTTTTAAGTTCTAACACATAAAAGAAAAATATTTTTCAACTTTTAATATTTTCGCATTGAATTTTAAATTTTAAATTAAAAAAAAATTTAAATGGCCGCCACTTTGAAACAAAATGTTGGATGATTCTGGCCAACGAACTCGGTCGAGACATTTGTATGTACTATGAACATACCAAGTTTCATTCAAATCGGTTCATAAATACGTTAGTTATCGCATGACAAATATCAGATATATATGTATATATAGTATATATATATATGTCAACATTTGAACGGAGGGTGGTTTTGGGGTCTGGGGGTCATGATCGGTGAAAATATACCAAAATTTTCTGGAAGTACTTTATTCCGGACGGCTGCAATAGGTAGCTTTTTACTTTTTGTAATGAAAGCTACCTAAAAAAGTCAACAAAACATACATATGATTTTTTTTTCCTTTTTGCTGTTTGCTTTATCTTTATTGTTATTATTAGAACGATTTTAGTTAGCTTTTCAAAAAGATTATTTATTTTGTTTATATAGAGAACTTCACCATCAATAATTTGGATCAGGTTATTAAAATTAGTGATTTTAATTGCATTTTAATCTAATTTATTTCTTTATTTAGAATATCTAGTTAAATCAAAATGTTTCCATAAATATAGCAGCATTTGGAAGAGTATTATAATCAATCGTTTATACAATTACTAAACATTTTATGCTAATTAAAATATTTAATATACAAATCCTTTTTTTTAAATAAAATTAATTGTAAACATACTTTTTAAAATTTTTGCATCAAGGAATGTTATGAAACATGGCATGGTTTTATTTTTTTTAGGTGCGTTCGTAATTATGTAAATACGTAGCACCTATTGTTGTTGCTCAGTCCTTCCGTCTGTCCGTCTGTCTGTCTGTCCGTCTGTCTGTCTGTCCATCTGTCTGTCCGTCTGTCTGTCTGTCTGTCCGCATGTAACAACGCAAAAGCTACCCCACCGAATCGTTTGAAATTTAAAATGCATAATTATACCATAATTTTGTCGAGTCATTTCAAATTTTATGAAAATTGGATGGATAGATCAATAACAGGAACAATCAAAAGGATTCCGTTACATTACGGTCAATGGGGAAAAAAGTTTCAAATGCATTTTAATCGTTTGAAATTTAAAACATATAATTATTGCGTAATTTTGTCGAGTCATTTCAAATGTTATGAAAATCGGATGCATAGATCAATTACAGGGACAATCAAAAGAATCTCGTTACATTACGCTCAATGGGGAAAAAATGTCAAATGCTTTTTAATCGTTTGAAATTTAAAACATATAATTATTACGCAATTTTATCGAGTCATTTCAAATGTTATGAAAGTCGGATGCATAGATCATTTACGGGACAATCAAAGGTATTCCATTACATAGTAAATCAATAAGAAAAAAGTTTCAAATGCTTTTTTATGATGTTACACTCATTCGAACATAATAGAATTGGCATGAATCTATGAAATATATACTAAAATATACATTCTGTACAATCTGTGATGCAAAGAATTTTTATCATTAAATTACAGGGTCACACAAAAGCATTCCACTACATAATGCTACACGGGGAAACATTGTTTGGGGCGTGTTTTAATTATATTCAACTATTTCACATTTTATGAATAAGATATAAGTTGCTGAGGTTTAATAAAAATTACTTCCTGCAAATTTACAGAAACGCAAAAATATCGACTACTATACTGCATCCGAAGTACGCTCTACTATATCAGCAAGATTTGAATATTTTTAAAACTTCATTATCGTACGAACGCACCTCATTTGCTACGTTCAAGTGCAATTTCCAACTTGTTTAAATTGCATCTGCTCTGAAGAGAAATTTATAAGAAATAGCGTAGCAAAAAGAACTATTAAAAGAGATCGTGAATATGCAATAATAATAATAATAATAATAATAATAATAATTGTTTAATGTATTTTTAAACCTAACAAATATTATAAAATTTATAAAAGAAGTAATCATAGTGGGTGAAAACGTCTTAGGTGATAAACATTCTCTTTGGAATATTTTCAAAGTATAACAACTATAAGTCTGAATGAAAATTTAGAAGTTAATCAATCAATAAGAGTTAAAATATGATTGTGCTTTAGAAATAACACTAAATAAAAAAAATATCTATTATATGCACTATTAATATACATCATGATTAAAATGGCTTTCTTATTTATAATTACCCTCTAATTTTGTAAATAAAATATTAATGATTTTATTTAACGTGTTTGTGGTTTTATTTTACGTTTATGGTTGGAAGTTTCATAGGGTAGGTATGCCAGCAATAGACAACCTTCCAGAAATGGACCCCCCCTTTCATGTTTTTTGGTTCATAAAACAGTAACTAATAAATATTTTGCTTTAATTATTTTTTCATAGATTTCATTAGCATGTATTACAGTCTGGGCTATTTTTGACAATTTTTAATTAAACCAATGAGGAAGCAGAAAATAATGTTTCAAAGTTCCACTGTTTTTCAGTGAAAATCTTTATGAATATACTGCCTTTATTTAATAAATTTTGGTATTCTTTATTTTCTTACGAAATTTGAATGTTTTCGTTTGAATAGTAATAGCAAATTTTGAATTTTATATACAAATGACCATTTTAAAAATGTCCTTTATTTTTAAGGTTTTAAGAGGGGTGTTCATTATTGGGATAGTTAATTAGTTATTTTCCAATAATGAACACCCCAATGTAGACAGTTTCAGAAATGTTTATAATGCATGAAATATTTTTACATAACTCAAAACCTAAATAATCAAATTTAGTATTTAAATTTTACATGCCAAAATGGACACAAAAACAAAATTATTATTTAATTATGTTATTATTTAATGTGTATATTTTCATAAATAAAGATGTAATTTTGGCAATCAATTATTAAAGTTATTTTAATCAATAAGCTTTTTTTTTATATGTTTTTTACTGCAGGCAAACATTGATGTAAAATTACCCCTTCTAAATATCTGCAACATGCCCAAAAGTCAATTACTTTTACAGTGAGCTGAAAAATAAGATTTTATTTATTGTTACTATCTTCCAAAATATCAATTGTTTCCAAAATATAATTTTTAGAATTCTCAACATACTTATATTATTGGTACTAGTTATATTTGTTTTCATACCAAAGTTACGTTTATCAATGGACTAGTTTCAGATCGTTGTTAGTAAAATGTAAATTTAAGCTTTGTAAATTTTGTAAAATTAAAAAGCTAGAGATAGCTAGGAATAAATAGTTGCAAAAGTAAGTTTATATATTTTATATTTTTTTTATTTGTATATTGACAATATTGATGGGAAGTGTGTCATTTTCTGCTTATCAAAGTATAACAAATATCCATAATTTATTACTTTTACGTTTGAATTTATATTTTTACGTATCTGAAACAACATTTGAGCATTTGCAGTTTCAAAATTAAATTGCCTTTCAAAATTAAATTGCCTTTAGTTGTTTGATTTAAAAACTGTGTCAACACATTTATCATATATGTTTCTACACCCTTTAAGTGCCCTGGCCATGTTTTTCAGTCACATAATTATAGAATTTAAGGCGCAACACTAGTCACATAAAAATACCCGGATGATAATGTAAAGTCTATGGGAGCACTTTTTTCAAATATCTCGCTCAAATTTTAATACTTTTACATGAATTTTTCTTATGGGATAGCTAAGGACGATCCACAACCAGTCTAGTTTTTACTTTTTCAATTTTGGTTTCGGATTTAAAAAAACTTTAAATTTCAAAACCGGTTTAAACCGGTTCTGAAATTGAAACCTTCATAATATAAAACATTTATAAGCAAAATCGAAAAAGTAAAAACTAGGCCGGTTGTAGATAATCCTCATTTTTCCTATGAAGAAAAAAACATATAAAAATATTAAAATTTGAGCGAGATATTTAAAAAGAACATACCCATAGACTTAACATTATCATCCGGGTCTTTTTAGTGACTATTGTGGAACCTTACGGGCTGATTTAATACAAAATTTATATCATTGTCTTTTTCTGCCGTGAATAAAATAATCACATTTGCAGTGAATAAAATAATCTGTGACGATAGTGACAAGATTCTGAAGACCTTTTTTGACATTTTTGTGAATATTTTGTAATCTGTGACGATTTTGTTACTAACTTTGTAATGGTGGCTACATTGCCAGTGTTGTAATGTTACATTGAGACACAATTATACAGTTATGAACATTGATATATAGTGTGAAATCATATACATCTTTTACAAAACTTTATTATATTTTGACGATACATCTCAATTAAAACTTGAGAGCTGCTATAAAAAGAAAGTTTCTGCATCAAATTGCAATGTTATACAGACTTTATCAAAACAAAATATGTTTTGATTGCTTATATTTAATGAGTCATTAAATATTCAAGAAAAAATCTGAAGGCCGCTTAAAAGGTTAAACAGAAATATTTCTTTCATAATTTTAATGCTTTTTAAAAAACAGCTAAATTTCCAATAATTGTGATAGATCGAATATTCAATTGTCTTAAATATTTCCATTTATTGAAACAGAAAAAGAAATATGTAGCAAAGATTAAAATCTGTACGGCATTGCAGTTCGATTCAGTAACTTTCTTTTGGTGCTTTCTTTTCATAGCAGCTTTCAAGTTTGAACTGAGATATATTGCCAAATTATAATAAAATTTTGTAAAAGATGTGAATGATTTTTCACTATATACCAATGTTCATAACTGTATAATTGTATCCCAGTGTAACATTACAGCATTGGCAATGTAGCCACCGTCACAAAGTTAGTAACAAAATCGTCACAGATCACAAAATGTTCACAAAAATGTCACAAAGTGTCTTCGCAATCTTGTCACTATCGTCACAGAATAGTCACAGTTTCAAAGACAATTTTGTCACAAATAACACATTTATCAGATTTTGGTCACACCGTGACTTCACAAAGTGGTCACAATGTGACGTCACAAACAAGCTCTAAAACGGC
Source organism: Maratus speculifer (assembly GCA_964019185.1). Lineage (NCBI taxonomy): Eukaryota > Metazoa > Arthropoda > Arachnida > Araneae > Salticidae > Maratus > Maratus speculifer. The sequence goes on from OZ025298.1 coordinate 119,697,021, forward strand.
CATAGCGACTTCACATTTTAGTCACTGTGACTTGGCATCTACGTCACGTGACGTCACATCGACGGTCACAAAGTCACAATGTGACTTCACAAAGACGTCACTGTGTCGTCACCATGTCTTACGGGAGGGCTGTATGTACTTAACGTAACCAACAACGTTTGAAGCGTCAATTTTGAGGAAAATTCGCATTTTGTTTTATTTAATTTTCTTTCAGAATGCGAACTTCTGTTTCTGAATCAGTTTTTATTTTTCCTATACGCCTATTTGAAATGAAATTAGAGCGCTTTAATAAGAAGCAAACGACGTTAAATTAAACCGAAATCGAAAACTTTAAATGCGTTTTCTGAAAAAATTATATTTTCGTCAGAAAAGGTGAACGACTATAGCTGTAACTAAAAATTTTATCCTATAACAATGAAATTTTCTGTGTAGCTTTTCGATAATATCTAGAATGCAATGAACTAAAGAATTAGCTCTGACTTGTTTGTTGATATATATTTATTTTTATGAAGATTTACACATAAAATTACTGAAATTATGTATGTAATTTCAGTAATCACCTATATCTCTTTTAGATTACATATTTTGTCTAGTTTTTATTTAATTACACTCAAGAATGTCTAATAGGCATATCTTGAAAAACGTTTTGTGGTTTATGCATTTTTAGAACACTATTCTGGATTTTTATTTTTAGAAAACTGCATGGATATTGTACATATTTTTTTATAATTTTCTTTATTCTGTATCATATTACACTGAAAAATACCAAAAAATGTGCAAAAGTAGAGTTTAAAAAAATTCTGAACATAGTAGGATACCTTAAAGAATGTATGTGTATTTTTAAATTAAATTTTGTGTGAATCTATAAACTTTCTTTTGAGCATCAAATTCTTGCATACATATATATATACATTAAATATATCTATAAAACAGAAAAAAAAACTCGAAGAAAAAGCATGTATCATGGCATAGATTATAAAACCTTTTTCAACACTATCAAAGTATTTTTAAGAAATTTCTTTTTTGATCATACAGTGAAAATACATCTCTATTTATTATTAAATAAAGACACACGCACACAAAATTACACAAAAGTATAAAAAATTCATTTGCAACATTTATTGTCCGTAGTTATTGAGAGCGGATACTTTTGTAAAGCCCTGTACACGACCCGTGTACTTCACAGTACACCAAACATTACTAAAATGTCTTAAAACTTGCATCAAACAGTCATGGCTCACAATCAATCCTGTAACCGAATTCTTTCAGTGTGCGGGTAAATAAATGTATAATTTAACGTATTCGGTTACCAGTAGAAAATATTATGTAATGCATCTCAGTATGTATACGGGTATAATTGAAACTGTGTAATATCTACATGACCCAGTTATGGCACATAATCAGTCCTGTAGCCGAATTCTTTCAGTGCTCTAGTAAATAAATGTATAATTTACCACCCTCAGTAATCAGTAGAAAAAATATTCTGCAATGCATCTCATAGGTATGTAGCGGATTTAATTGAAATTGTGTAATATATACATCACGCAATTAATGCTCATAACAAGTACTGTAGCCGAATTCTTTAAGAGCACTTGTAAATAAATGTATAATTTAACATACTCAGTAATCAGTAGAAAATATTCTGCAATGCATCTCAGGTATGTATACGGATTTAATTGATACTGTGTAGTATTTACATCACGCAATTATGGCTCATAATCAGTCCTGCAGCCGAATTCTTTCAGTGCTCTTGTAAATAAATGTATAATTTACCACCCTCAGTAATCAGTAGAAAAAATATTTTGCAATGCATCTCAGGTATGTATACGGATTTAACTGAAAATGTGTAATATATACATCAGGCAATTATGATTCACAACAAGTACTGTAGCCGATTTCTTTAAATGCGCTTGTAGATAAATGTATAATTGAACATACTCAGTAATCAGTAGAAAATATTCTGGAATGCGTTTCAGGTATGCACACGGATTTAATTGAAACTATGGAACATCTAGATCACGCAGGTATGGCTCATAATCAGCCCTGTAGCCGCATTCTTCCAGTGCGCTTGTAAGTAAATATGTGATTTAACTTACTCAGTAATCAGTAGAAAGCATTCTGTAATGCTTCTAAGATATGTATAAGGATTTAATAAAAACTGTACAATATCTTCACACTACAATTTAAACAATTTTTTCCATAGTTCATTATGCATGGGAAATCTTTTGCGTTTTTTTGTGCATCCCGTTAATAAATGTATATTTTCTACCTGCTCTACATTTCCATTATGTTCAAAACAACGGAATATCATTAAAATTCACTGAAAATGATTTTTTACCATTGACTTGTAACGTGTAAAGTGTACCTTTGAGCATCCATATAAATGTACGTTAATTACCACTTAATCTAAACTCTATAGAAATAAATAATATACACTTTATTTTGTATACCGAACAAGCCATTATAAACTTCAATAAGATCTATCAATTACTTGGCTGTTAGAGTACATTTAAAATAGTTTAAATATAAAGATTTAGGTCTACACTGTAAAAAAAAATTCAAAAGATTACATAAAATTTTAGTAAATTTGTATTCCGCAGAATTTTTTAGTAACCATTACAAACTTTTTTTTGCAAGTGAAGCAAACATTTTTTTGTAAACAGAACAAAAGAATTTTTTGTATAACTAATTTAAAACTTTTTAGTATGAGCCACCAAGCAAATTTTAGTAATAGCTCCAAAATTATTTTTAGTAACCATTACGTGTGCCGTAAGTGCAGTAGCTTCCTTCGAGCTGCATCCAGTGGGTAAAAAGACAGACTTCTGAAGCGGAAGCTTTTCGGCAAATCCGCGATAGATGGCAGCACCAAACATTGCTACCTGCTCTATTTTGACATGTTTCTAAAGGGGAGGGAAAGTCCAGAAATATTTACCCACGGTAACTGGCCCCACCAGTGGCCGCGAGGTTCTGACCTCCAAACTGGTAGACGGTAGGTGCTGGGTTCGAACCCAATCGCGACCGTCGGCCTAACCGTTCGGAGTTTTCCGTGGTTTTCTTCGAACCTTGCGTAAATACGGGTTAGGTTCTCTTAGAAAGACCCCCACGGCGGGCATCCCACCCCATAGGGCCTATATTCCATAGCGTAGATAATTGGCCGACATACATACAACAACTACAACAACCCACGGTAACTGCTACGACGGGAGTTTCATAATCCCTTTATTTAAGGAGTACTTACATTGCATACATTCGGTGCACATTTGGCGGCCTCCACCATCGAATCCGGGTACTTTCAGCCTGGAATTCGGTGCTATGACCACTAGGCTATCACGGCCACACCAAATGAGTTTTAGTATAACTATTAAAAGTGTAAAAATATTAACGCTATTCGTTGCTAGCTTTTTTCTAGTAATTCTTACAGATTCCTTGTAACCGAGTAAGATTACAAAAAAATTTTTAGTAATTACAAGGATCACTAAAATTTTTTTAGTAGATCGACCTTTTTTTAACAGTGTAGACGAACAAATACAAGGGTAGACAAACGAAATTAATCAACACATTTGAACTGTTTTAGGTTGGCAAACATTTTAAATGACATGGCCACTCTTTCAACCCCTTTGCATCTGACATCCGAACAATGGTAAACATACTTACATCTACAATTATTTCATTTCACAATTACTTTTGTAGTAATAATAGTGCATATTATTACATTTTCAATTATCATATCGTTAATATGTCGTCCCTTAGCAGTAACACAAAACACAATTTGGAATAAAACTGTACACAACTTTTCTGATAGTCTCATTTCAAACATGTGCTAAATTCTTTTAATTTTGTTAAAAGAGCTTTTGTGTCTAAAAAATATTTATGAAGTCAAAAATACTAGAAATGAATTTTAAATCCAGTTGTAAAATGAAACTATCTAAAAGTTCTGAAAAATTCTTCCGAAATTTATTCTCCTTTTGCAATAGCGTGGAAATTAATAATTGAAAGTATTATTAAATTGCACTAAACTTTATTTATTTAAACTCTTAAACTCTATTAAATATTTTGTGGTAGGCTGAACTAACTTTTGGTAATCCAGAAAATACAAACATAAGATATAGACCAGAAGGCACAGACCATCGAGTTAAAGGATGAAAATCGAGGATTAGTTAAATCTCGATTCGCATATTAAAACCCAGTCGGTCTGCCTAGTCATATCTTGGTTGAAGACACTTAAAAATCCAATTTTAGCGCTTGATTCAGTTTTACCATTAGGTTATCCTGCTGCCAGTCTGCCACGTTTTCATACAAACTCTCATTGGGTTCAATAGAGCACAATGGTAAACATATGAGTTAATCGATATAAACGAATTTTTATTTGTTTTCTTCCAAGATATGACTTAACAGACCGGTTGCGTATTAATATGTGAATCAAGATGTGACTAATCCTAGATTTTCATCTCTGAACTCGATGAAATGATTGTTTGTACTGCCACCTCCCGGTCTAATGAAAAATCTGGTTTGGACACCAACTATGCTATGAATGAACCGAAGATTGGAGCAAAATTTCACGATTTCATGATTGCAGTTAAGGGCCATTATTTTGAAATTTAGACAAAAAATGATGTTTTGACAGCTGTATTTTTTTTAATTGCCTTGCTATTTTTTTTATGTTGAAGTAAATCATATATAATAAATAATCTGCAATTTTGATGCCTTGAAAAAATTTCCTCTTTTCAATAGAAAATGTTAAAATTCAAGGTTGTGTATGCCATTTTTCTTGAAAAGTGAAATGCTGGTATATTTAGAGCATTATATTTCTCTCAAGCAACAACATCTCAAAATTCTTTGGGCCTAAACTGTTAGTATTACCATACCTACTTATTAAAATTTATTTGTTTCCATGGGTCATGGTTACTTTACATTGATATGTTGCCACAAAGTACAATCAAAATGACGTTTTTGTCAATTTTCTTCACTTAATATCTTATTTTAAAAAATAGTACCGCAAACTTTTTCTTATATAATATGAAAGTGTGCTACTGGGACAAGCAAAATAATGTAGTACTGTACCGAGATATTGTTGTTTTTAGCAGACATAACCTGTTAAATACTCAAGGTTTTCAAAATCTGCAACATTTCAAGTAATGTTATTTCCAATAAGCGAAGCATTTAAATAAAACTAAATATGTCACACAGTAGGTGATTTTATGTACAACATGGAAAAGAAACCAAAACATGGAAAAGAAAAAGAAGTGGGGCCTCGTGATATAAATTTTTTTAAATGACAAAAGTTAGAAGAAAAACAATGACCACTATGTATTACATTTTTCCCCTAAGAGAAAATGAAACATCCTATTTCTCTTTAGGAAGGGGCAACAAAGAAGGGATATTTCATTTTCTCATAGGAAAAAAACACAGAAAGAGGAACGATAAATTTTTCTTTTTTGATAGGGAAGAAATGCTATCATCGACATTGCTTTGAAAATTTTGTCATTTTTTTAAATAAAAATATCACGAGGCCCCACTTCTTTTTCTTATCCTTATCCATGTTTTTGTACACATATTTACCTACTGCGTGACCTATTTTGTTTTATTTAACTGCAGGGCTTATTTGAAATAACATTACTTTAAATGTTGCAGATTTTGAAAATTTTAAGTATTTAACAGGTTATATCTGCTAACAACAAGAATATCTCGGTACAGTACTATATTATTTAGCTTGTCCTAGTAGTACACTTTCATATTCTATAAGAAAAAGTTTGGGGAACTATTTGTGAAATAAGACATTAAGTGCGGAAAATGAACAAAAACATCATTTTGACTGTTCTTTGTGGCAACATAACAATGTAAAGTAACAATGCTCCATGGAAACAAATAAATTTTAATAAGTAGGTATGGTTATACTAACAGTTTATGCCGAAAGAATTTTGTGATGTTATTGCTTGCGATAGATATAGTGCTCTAAATATACCAGCATTTCACTTTTCAAGAAAAATGGCATTCACAAAATTGAACTTTGACATTTTCTATAGAAAAGAGGAAACTTTTTCAGGGCTTCAAAATTACAAATTATTCATCAAATATTATCTACTTCAACGTATAAAAAAAACACGCCAATCAAAAAATACAATTATCATACGTCTCTGATTTTCAAATTAAGGGCTCTTAATCTAGCGCCAAATGTTCTTTCAAACTGTCAGAAAATATTTAACAGTGTAGATGTAATTGTCCTTTAAAATTGCAAAACAAGATGTCAAGATAAAAAGGTTAAGAACAATCAAGAAACATTTTTATTTAAAATTTGTCATTTTAAAGTTTTTCACCTGATAAGATTAGATAATATTTTATTTCATTTCGCACTTGAAATTTAAAAAAGAAATAACAAAGCTTTCCATTCATAACAATTTTTTTTCCATTTATTAATCGCATTTATATTTGACAATTTATTTCAAGGTGAGTCATAAACACGCATTATTCATTTTCTTTAATTAATATCACTTTTCGGATTAGTTCGCAACAAGAGAAATTTTACCTTTCAAAATTTTCCTCCTTAATCCACTTTTTTATCGATCTACCTTGCTCAACTGCAAATTGCTGAAAAAATCGGACACTCACCCCTAAAAATCCTCCATACCGCATTATTAATCATGACCTTGGTCTGTTTTGGTAAACACCCATTTACAGGAGATTTTTCATGCTTTTTGACCGGACAGTGACACTTTAAATCCATATTATTGTTTTGTTTAAAGAAGAAATCATAGAAAAAACTATATTTTTATAGGAAAACGAATGTTTTTGTTTTTAAAATCTGAAAAGTAAATGAAATCAATTTTTAAAATACATAGACAAGTTATTTTTTCTTACTTATTAACAGCGTGGTTTTATGAGAAATTATTTTTAAAATTTCTCCAAAATAAGTGTATATTGCTTATGTTTGTTTTAAATAATAAATTTTTTGAATGAGAAATGTGGTCATGAATTTCATTAAAATAGGTTTAAGTGGAGTAATTATGACCAAGGGGCAGTTGTGACCACCACCATAATGGAGAGAACTGTGTATGGAAAATTTTTGTTTCACGTATACATATTAATCTCATAACTTATTTTTCATTTTAGGTATTCTTTATCACTAGTCTTAAACATTTTTGAGATCCAAATAGCAATTTGAACAAAGTCTAGCAAAATATTTGAAAAACGGATTTGTCAGTTTGGTGTAACACACTTAATTACACTAAACAAATATGTGTAGGCAAATATATAGAAGAAATATAGTGGTCATTATTTCCCGACTAGTTGTCTTAATTACCCCAAATTTTTGTGATTGTGAGTTTTTGATGATGTAATTGTAACCATCCGTCTAACTTAATAAAAAGCGGACTATGAAAATTAAAACTTTCAAAAGGTGTTCTTAAAGGGTCAAAGTTACTTTTTTACTAAAACACCTCTTCTCAAATTGAAAAAAATCAATAATAATAATAATAATAATAACAATGTTGAAAATGTATAAAATGGCCATAATTACCCCTCCTGAACAATATAGTTTTTTTTAATAAATAGGTATAATTTGCAATTTGTTTCACAGATTGAAATTTATTTTCAATACGTATTGTTTAAAACATGCTTTTTGTGTCTATTCGATAATTTGGGTCTGTCTTCAAATAAAATTTCTAGGAGAATAATAATTTCTTCAAATAAAATTTTCTATTCATAAAAAATAGTTCCAAAATTGATTCCAATCAATCTTATTTACAAAACAGTATTCCCCCGGATTATTAAAATGCAATACTTATATCGGATTATACGTATGCACAAGGCTAATGCATGAAATAAAATCAGCACCTGCTATAACGACAGAAATTTATTGAAAGTACATTTCATGATTTAGAAAATGTAGAAATACTTTACAATCATCCATGCATCGCATTACCAAATTATCCGATTCTTTTGTTAGCCCCACCAGTACCTAAGAGTACTGCTGTCGAAGTTGGTAGACGGGAGGAGCTGAGTTAAAAACCACTTGCGCCCGTCGGCCTAACCCTTTATAGTTTTCATGGATTTCTTCAAACCTTGCCTAAATACGGGTTAGGTTCCCTTAGAAAGACCCCCCCCCCACGAATGCACATCCACTTACGACAGATATCCTTCGTGCAGATAATCGGGCAAAATAAATAACATCATCACCACGACCGACTCATTTTTCTGTCAAAATTACGGTTATTTTTGTGTGTATGCATGTGTGTGTGCTTCTATAAATGTGTAAAAAATATATTGTTTATGCTTTCTTTAAATAATAAATTTTTTAAATGACAAATGCAGTACTGGAATTTCATTCAATTACTACAAAATGTGATTTACATTTTTTTTCTCAAAATGAAAATTATTTTCAATACACTTGTGTTACAATAATTTTTGAATACTTCACTTTCAATACACATGCTTTTTGCTTCTTCGGTAATTAGAGCCTTGTGTACAACAGAAATTTTCTTACAAAATATAGAAGATATTATTTATTTCCTCAACTGACGAAAAATAGACATTAATAAATTTTATTTTCAAAAATTGACCTAGATTTGATTTTAAAATTTTCTCAGAATTTTTGTTACCTTTGATGATTTTAAATGTCAATATAAAATTTATTCTTCCCAAAAGATTTGAAATTAATTAAAACTAAAAGAAAAGGGATATAAAATCTTCTAGAAGATGGTGCTCTGTTTCTCTGAATTTTTGGTATAACATTACTTTTATTTATTTATTTTACGTTAATTTAGAGTAATACATTGACTAATAATAATTGTTTTACCTGTTGTTTGAATTTGCTAAAAAAATTCGTCTGGCCTACTATTTTTTTTAACACACATTAAAATATTGCAGCAGCGGTAAATTTTAATTTGGCTAGAAAATCACTTTCAATTAAGGAACGTGCTTGATAACAATTATGTTTGTTAGTCGAGATATCACTGTATCTAAAAATTATCTTACACAGGTATTAAGGCGTATAGCTCCATCTCATAAAAGAAAAAAAATAGTTTCTAATTATTTTAAGTCCCCAACAATAATCACGATACATAAGATTAGTATTTTTCCTTTATTGTTGACCTTCTGCAATGCTTTATTTGTGTCAATATATTCAAAGATAATCTTAACCGAATTATATATATATATATATTTTTTTTTCTTTTTTTTACATTAGATACATTTCATTTTTTTTTACATTTACTTCATGTTTATCTTCATTGTTAGAAATGTTGGTATGAAGAAAAACCTGTAAAGAAAAAGCATTTCCTTGAACTTTGATCCTCACAATAAATTGAGAAATAACGTTTAAATCCACCTAAAAAAATAAAAAGAAAAGAAAGAAAACCCTCACAGAGTCTAGATTTTACACTACAGGCATAATTTCTTTAATTTCATAAATTGTATTTCAGGTCTTGCAATCTTCATCACCACAAATTTAAACGCTATTTTAAGGAGTTTTTGTCTTTCAAGAAGAACAACGAAGAATATTATGTGAAAAAAATAATAAGAGAAATCTAAAATTTTTAAAAATGAATGTAATTGTTGAATTATAAATAACTTTTCTTAAAACAAAGTTAAAAATTAGTTTTAATCTTTATTGTTTATTTTACGTCAATTTATGTTTCCCAAACAAATTGTTAACAAATATAAATTCTTCACCAATAGTACGTCAAATAATATTTGTTTTCTTAATGCTGAAACACTATTTATTATAAAACTATTAAGCTATCAAAGTAATTATGATGGGACGTAACATTTAAAGCAGCACTATGCTTTCCAATCCCCCCTCCCTCTCCCCAAATTGTATAGTTTTGTATTAAACATTTTTTTTAAATACCATTATCAAATCATAATACATACAATTCCTGATTACATGTTACTAAACTTTTTTAATTGTGAAACTTTAAGATCCTTCATTTAAAAGTCTTTTTGTTTCCTTGTGTTATTCAGTGGGCTTTGAGATGCCCCATTGCTAAAGCATCTCTGCACGAAACTTATATTTTTAAGTTTTTCCCCTTTGAATGCTTAAAAAATCATTCTTTCTTTGCTGCTTTCTGAAGTTTCTAAAAAATATTTTAATTTAAATTAGAAAAAAAAAGGCTTATTTAAAAAATAAATAAAATATTAAACAAATTTCGGGGTAACAACAAAGAAAGAATGGTCTTCTAATGCAAAAGAAAAAATTAGAAAATATGAACTCTAATGAGATATTCTGATGACCAAGGCATCTTAAAATCCATTAAATAACATGTTGAAGATTAGAAGAGAATTCTGTCTGAGAAAGCCCCTTAAGAGCCCACACTATTGACTGAAAAATACCTGGATGATAATGTAGAGTTTAAAAAGGCGTTCTTTTCAAATATCTCGCTCAAAATTGAATGTTTTGACGCGATTTGTTTTGCATAGGATTACTGAAGACGATCCACAACCAGGTTAGTTTTCACTTTTTCGATTTTGGTTATATTCTTTTTATATTATGATAGTTTCAGTTTCAGAACCGGTTCAAACCGATTCTAAAAGTTAAAGTATTTTTAAAAAAATCTGAAACCAAAATCGAAAAAGTAAAAACTAGCCCGGTTGTGGATCGTACTCAGCTATCCGATGCAAAGAAAAAAAAGAGCGAGATTTTTGAAAAGAACGCCCCCATAGACTTTACATTAACATCCGGGTCTTTTAAAATCAGTAGTGTGGCGTCTTAACACTCTAAATAATAATTTTCTGGACTTTACAGACTTGTTTAACTTTCTAGGCAAAATTCTAGGCAAAGTTTTGGCAAAGTTCCTGGGACAACCTGTGGCAGAAATTCTGCCACTGGCTTTTTCAGTAACATTAACGTTTTCCATGTAACCTTTTTTTTATTCAGATCTTTTCACAATGAAGAAACTTAATTGATATTTTTGTGTAATGTTACAAACTGCAGGTTTCAGAATTTTTCTGAAGAGAGGAAAATAATTGAGAATTCATGAATAATGTTCCATATTATATGTTTCTAAATGTTGGACCTTAACTGTGATTTCATGAATAACGTACCAGATTAGAAGTTTTAGAGCATTTCAGAATGGTGGAACATAACTGAGATTCCATAAGCAACGTTCCAGATTCTAGATTCTAGATTTCAAGAATGGTGGAATTTAACTGAAATTTGATGAATAATATTACAGACTTATAGGTTTCTAGACTTTTCAGAATGGTGAAACCTAACTCAGATTTCATGAGTAACATCCCAGATTATATATTTTTTGGACTTTCCTGACATGTGTAACTTTCCATGCTTCTCTTTGGTGAAATGTTTGGGAAAATCTGTGGCAGAACAGCTGCCACAGCTTTTTTCAGGAACCTAACACCATTTTTTTAATGTGAGTACTTTATTCGCAATTTCTAAACAGAATAAATTTTCCATAATCTGGTCTTGTAGCTCATTTTTAGACTCGCAACATTACTGGGATGCCTCAAGTTAAGGCAGGCACACATTTTCCTCAATCCCCAAAGTCTCCTATAAAATTGTAGCTCTCCCACACCAGTTTTTCTTTCTGGTCATAGTCTATTCAGGACTTACCTAAAATATTTCAAACGCTCTAGCACATACCTTTGCGAATGCGGAGCTTTTGATCAAAGAAAATGACTCTAAGTTCTTTATTTTGGGTCCCCAGATTATTATTTTTTTTCAGCCCACTCATAGAGGCCTGGCACTTTAAGGCTCCTGATCCCGCACACGAAGTGCTCGCGAGCTAATGATATTCCTGTGTGGAGGTTATTTTCTAATATCTGGTTAGCATTTCGGTAGAATTTTCGATTGGGTAGTTGTTGAAGCGCCTTTCTACATCACTCCTTTTTTTATTTTTTAGATTTTGAATGTAGATATTTTTTTAATAAAGTTTGTTTCACTTTCAAAACCGGTTTCGTAAGAGTAGGTGCGTTAAAATAAATATTTGCTGCCAAAATCGGAAAAATAAAAAAAACGAGCGATATCGGCATGTACCTCAGCTATGCAATGAGAAAAAAAATTAAAAATGTCGGGTTAAAAACCAAATATTAGAAAAAAACCTCCGGATAAGAATAGCATTAGCTCGCGAGCATTTCAAATTACGGGGACAGGAGCCTTAAGTACCCAAATCCACTGCCTAGACACTTGGCTGAAAAATATATTATGCAATCCCCTCCACTTTTTTCCCCCTTTCGTTGATATGGGCTTTCTATGAAGGACTAGAAGTTTCTGTAATAAATCCTCACTTATCGGAAATCTTACCGGGTGGAGAAAAAAGGGTCTAGTCCTAGTCTTAGTAATCTGCTGGTCCTGTTCGACTTAGGTATTTATAAATAAATAAATACTGTCCCACGACATATTAACGTATTATATCGGTAATTATTATTTATTAAATATTGGAACTACATGCAATGCAGTCATGAAATTAGGTCAGATTTTTAAGATAACTAGATTTATAAATAAGTAATAGTTGTTGCCTGGTGCAATATGATAAAGTTAAAATTATTTTCAACGTTAAAACACCAGAATATTCGTATTCCAAGCATAACGGTTTCGGTAGCATATAGCATACCTTCCTCAGTGCCCTGGGTGGAAAATGGAAAAGATTTTCCATTTTCCACCCAATTTTCCTACTGCTGTTCCCTGTTTTCCTATTGGCTGTTGCCTAGGATCCTCTGTTTTCCTATTGGTCAAGTAACTTGTTGCTTGAATCCCCATCCTCCCGTTATATATATGAGCAAATTTCCACTATCTTTAGCACTGAGGAAGGTATGCTATATGCTACCGAAACCGGTATGCTTGGAATACGAATATTCTGGTGTTTTAACGTTGAAAATAATTTTAACTTTATAGATTTATAAATACTCAGATTTTGGTGAAATAATTGCTGCACTCTTATGCAAAAATACATGAATAAAAAATTTATAACGTTTATATTTATTAAACTCAGTAAAACATAAATAATATGATGTCATCTTAAATATGACGTTATGATAAATAAGACGTAATCGCCATGGTAATCTAGAATCATTACCTATCACGGTATTTTATTGAATGAATTACAAGATTTATCAGAATAATTCCCTCGGCAACCAAGAATCATTACACATCAAGGAATGCATATGGTAGATCTTAATAGAATGAAGAAAACCTTTATTAATATCTCTTTAAATTTTTATTTTATTTTCATGAAATTTTATATCAATCGGCAGAAATCTGTATTAATTATATATGTTAAATTTCATACCATTTTGTTTAGTAGTTTTTGCAAAGTTATATTCAGATAGACGCATAGGTGACTGCCGGATTTGTCGACGACTATAACAGCTACCTATTTATGTAATTACGAACGTACACTGTAAAAAAAAAGGGTCGATCTACTAAAAAAACTTTAGTGATCCTTGTAATTACTAAAAAAATCTTAGTAATCTTAGTCGGTTACAAGAAAATCTGTAAGAATTACTAGAAAAAAGTTAGCAACGAAGAGAGTTAATAGTTTTATATCTTTAATAACTATTACTAAAACTCCGTTGCTGTGGCCTTGATAGCATAGTGGTTATAGTAACGGACTCCAGACTGGAAGGTCCCGAGTTCGATACTGGCCACCGTCAAATACGTCCCGAATGTATGTAGTGTAAGTACTCGTTAGTAAAGGGATTATGAAAATGTTAGCAATGTTTGGTGCTGCCATCTATTGCAGTTTTGCCGAAAATCTTCCGCTTCAGAAGTTTGAATGCAGCTCGAAGAAACCTCCTGCCCTTCGGGCGCAAGTAATGGTTATTAAAAATAATTTTGGAGCAATTACTAAAATTTGCTAGTTGGCTCATACTAAAATTTTTTAAGTTAGTTATACAAAAAATTCTTTTGTTCAGTTTACGAAAGAAATGCTTGTTTCACTTGCAAAAAAAAAAAGTTTGTAATGGTTACTAAAAAATTGTGTGGAATACAAATTTACTAAAAAATTTTTAGTAACCTCTTGAGTTTTTTTTTTACAGTGTACTTAAAAATTGAACGCTTTAAAAAATGCATTTAAAAAATTGTATGGGTACCTTTTTACTTATTTTATTTATAAACTCAGATACTGTCTTAAGAACTAAATTTTTTTTCTCTCTATATTTTAATCCTTGATATTTTGGTTTTAACTTCTAAAGTTCCTGTTGTGTTTAGTTTAGTGGGTGAGGAGAAGAGATGGGAGGAGAAAACACTTTTTATTTGCTTCTACCCACAATTAGGCCAAAGTGATCGTGAAAGTGACAGCACATCGCGGAGAATGGAGGCCAGCAAACGACCCAAACATGACCATCTTTACTTCATTTAAAATAATAAAAATATTCTTTTAACCTTGAAGATGATAAACTAAATACAAAATTATAAAATATAAATTTGAAGAAAAAGTAAAGTTACCTGTGAGGTCCTTGGCAGATGATGAGTAGTAAATCCAGACACATGCACAGGAATTAATACACAAATTGGTTGAAGATTAATATTTATTTATTTATGAAATACTTGTATTTCTTTCATGAAAATCGAATATTTTCTTTATAGAAACATTTTTGTTTCTCATAGAAATTAAACATTTGTTTTATAGTAAAAACTTTACAAATGAAGATATTTTTTAAATTGATATATTCCAAACAAAACCAACATTCTTCATCATAACACATTTTTTTTGATATATCTTGACAGTATGAACTTGAAAAATTTCTCGTAACACACAAAAGGAAAATAACATTATTTTTTCCAAAAAAGAATCATCACTTAAATATATGTATCTTTTATATATATATATATTTTCAGACGAGAATTTTATATAGATATGCACCAATATTTTCCATGGAACGCCCCGTGAATATTCAAATTTATTTATATGAAGATGGGCCAAATAGCAAATTAAAAATGACGAAAGAATTATAGAGTCAATACGTTATGTAAAATGTATGATCACTTCTTGAAAGAACATTCTTCACCTCACGAAAGAAAATCTTCACCTCTGCTTGTTTTTCAGAGGACGGAGATCAAATAAAAAGATTATTGAAGAAAATTTGAGCACAAAAGGTAGTTGAAGAAAAATTATTGATGATGAGATGATGAAAAAATAAAAAAAATATTTAGAAGACACATGACGACATTCTACAACAAGTTATGAAGCCAACACGAGAGCAACAAACGGAAGATCTATGGTGTGACCTTATTTAACTTGCGAAATTCCGAAAAAAGAGAGGGCACAAAACACAATAAATTTCGGGAAGCCTTTGAAGGGGCTTTGTTCCTCGCAGCCTTGAAAAATCAACCTTTCCTGAAACCATGGCGTGATCATAGCAGCATGAAATGGTGCCCGTATGCAACGGTCTCGAGGGGCGCACACATGCCCCGAAATTCCACCCAAAACTTCCAATCATCCGACCGCATCCATTACGGCAGGTGTCTAGCAGCGCAACTGACGCAGGTGGCCGAGAGCCCAGGGGAAAAAGAGAAAAGGTTACAGGAATCCCACAATACGCCAATTTGGCAGCGAGCGAAAGAAGGGGGGTGACAAAATAAGCCAAGTTACGATGCAAAGTATGGAGAAATATGAATTTAATAAAAACAGAATTGATAAACACGTAAAGAAGGGAGGCCAAAGCAGGTGGCCCAGCGCTGAATGACTTAAAATACGTCACCTGCGGAAACTAATTTGATAGGTTAAGGGGGGTGTCCGAATAAACGGAAGTTCCACCCATAGAACAAGTGAGAATGTTCTCGAAGGGTCTCTAAACCGGAAGGAATGATTTCGAACAGGATTTTACCGGCTTGGAACATTCGAAAGCTAAGTAAGAAAGAAAACATTACAGGCGACGATAAGAAAAGAAACGAAAATCGAAATAAAATTTAAATTGAGAACACTAATAAAAAGGAGGTAATAAGAAATAAAATGGCATATAAAAATGAATTAAACTAAACATATGGGGGGGGTTATCGAGTAACCACCACAGTTCCCATTATTAATTCCATAGCGTCACTACTTGTCTTTTTCTGATATGCTTTCACACCTTCAAAAAAGGTTTAAAAAACGAAAAAGAGACGCTTAAAAAGGCTCTTTAGTTTAAAACTATTTTTTGTACATATATATCTTTAAAATTTAGTTAGTTAAGAGACCACACTACTGAGTGAAAAAAGTCCCAGATGATAATGTTAAGTCTATGTGTTCGTTCTTTTCAAATATCTCACTCATATTTCAATATTTTATATGATTTTCTTTTGCTTAGGATAGCTGAGAACAATCTACAGCCGGGCTAGTTTTTACTTTTTCGATTTTGTTTATATATTTTTTTATATTATGATAGTTTCAATTTCAGAACCGGTTTCGAAAGTTAAAGTATTTTTTTAATCTAAAACCAAATTTAAAAAGTAAAAACTAGCCCGGTTGAAGATGGTCCTCTGCTATCCTATGCAAAAAAAATCATGTAAAAATATTAAAATTTGAGTGCGATATTTGAAAAGAACGCCCCCATAGATTTAACATTATCATCCGGGTCTTTTTCACTCAGAAGAGTGGGCCCTTAAGTGAATCATTTTGATTAGAAATAAAATTAGTTGGATGTGGCAATCCCAAAACTTTCTTCTATCACATCCATGTAAATATTTCAAAATTCGTTACCACAGTGTCAAAATTAACTGGCAATCTATGTTCCTTATGGAATTCTAATGATAAGAAATTCCGTGCATTACTTCTTGAGATAGGATTATCGCAAAAATAACGTAAATCATGCAAAATATAGTATAGAAGCACCACTTGTTGTGTAATTTACACCGAAAGCTAATTTGCAACTATTTATTTCAACATTAAACTGAATCCGAAGTTTGATGAAAATCCGTGCATCAGTTTTTGATAAAGGACTATGGCGGAGATCGTGTGTTAGTGCGGCAAATAGCAATGCGACCTGTTGGGCTATTTACACCAAAATGTAATCATGTCATATTAAGGAATACAGAATCTGAAGTCTTATGAAAATACGTGCAATATTTCTAGCGATAGAGCTATTGCGGGAATTGCAAAATATCCAGTATAGAAGCGTCATTTGTTGACCGATTTACACCAAAAGGTAGAAAACGTCAGTTCATGTCAAGGTCTAACTGAATCTGATCTTTCATAAAAATCCGTGCATTAGCTCTCGAGATTGAGTTATTGCAGAAATTGTGATAAATGCTCCATAGCAGCGCCACCATGTTGAGCTATTTTCATTAAAATGATGAAAATGTCAATTCATGTCATGGACTAAGTGAATCCAAAGTTTGATTAAAATCCGTGCATTACTTCTTCAGATAGAGCTATTGCGGAAATCGTAATAAATGTTGCTTAGCAGCCCCACCTGTTGAGCGATTTACAGCAAATGAAGCTTGTAGAAAATGTAGTCAAATTATGTCATAAACGAACTAAACATGTAGTTTAATGAAAATCCGTACATTAGTTCTTGAGGTAGATCAAATACGAAATCATAAAAAATGCTGCATAACAGTACTACCTTTTGAAAGATTTTCACCAAAAGCTAATTAGTCGACTCTACATCAGGACTAACTGAATATAAATTTTTATTAATTTCCGCATTAAATTAGTTTTTGAAATAGGGTACCAACAAAATTTGTGTCACACATAGACAGAGTCACTGATTTACAGTCTCGCAGAGAGACATTTTGTAAAAACATATTTTTATATATATCTTAGGTACCAATGTCATGTTATCCCGTCGACAAATTTCGCCAAATTATACACATTGCCAAACTAATAGCCAAATTATACATATTGACGTAATTTTTATTTTAAATAACAAAAAAAAAAAAAAAAAGAAAAAACAAATAATTAGTAGAATATTAATAAAAATACCAATAAAAAGTCGAAATAAAAAACATTTAAAGACATTTTAAACACGTGAATCGTACTTAATGTCATTGAATTTGACATTCATGATCATCCATTATTGGCATTTAATCTTATAGTTTCGCGATATATTTTTGGTCGACGGGATAACCTAGAAGTACCATATCTTATCCTTAAAACGTGTAAATCTGTCGAAAACAGAAAGTCGAACATTTTTACGAAATCGATGCTTTTTTTTGTAAAGATAGAAGAAAATAAATAGAAGTTCTAATCATTAAATATGGATACGTGTAAATTTGAAAATCTCAGAGACACTTCAATTTAATAAAATATTTTGAGAATTATTTTTCTGTACTTTTAAAACATGAAAATATTTATACATCACGAATTTTCCTTGAATCAATTAAATTGTGAAAATATGGTTGACGAAACATTTTTAAGCAGCTCATTGCATTTACACGTAGCCATTATCTTACAAAACAATCCAATAAGCCTTAAATGTTATTTTTAAAACTTTATCGATTTTTCCTACGTTATATAAGAGTCTTGTCAATACATTGAAAATATGTATAATGCTTCAATCTGTAAAAGAAATTGGGATTCCATGTTCCATTACCATTTCATTTTAACAAAAATTAATTCCAGGAAAATGGCGATAACAAATATACTTTAAAAGTGATTTACTTAAAAATATTATGCTAATGATTATTAAAATATAAACAAAATAAGCAGTCTTTGCTCAAAATTGTATTACTTAGAATATGAAAGCTTTTTTCAAATAGAGTTTTAAAAATTATTAGTAGTATTTTTAAGTGCTTTCATCTTTTATAAAATGAAACTTATTAGAATATAACAATTATTATAATTATTATTATAACAATGTACTATTTCATGTGAAAATCGTGCGTTGCGTTTGTATTGCGAAAATTCTTGCATTTTTCAGACGGAAAATGAAATATCTTTTTATTTGACACATTAAAAATAATATTAATCTAATGTAATAATTTATATTATATTATAATTATTATATTTATCTACAGTAAATTTAGGGCTCTGCCCCCTACAAATTACGCTCGCCTATTCCTGTTCAGACGTCGCAGGCTCTAAAGCCACACTAATTTCATCGGCATTAAAAATATTACATAACATTAAATCATAATTAAAAAACCAGTAGGCACAACACTAGGCATAGAAAAAGACCCGTATGGTAATATAAAGTCTATGGGAGCGTTCTTTTCCGGTATCTAGCTCAAATTTTAATATTTTTTCATGATTTTTTTTTTGTATAGGATAGTTGAAGACGATGCACAAAGGGCCTAAATTTTACTTTTTCAATTTTGGTTACAGATTTTTTTTTAAAAATTACTTTAAATTTCAAAACCGGTTTCAACCGGTTCTGAAATTAAAACTACCATAATATAAAAAAATATATAAGCAAAACCGAAAAATTAAAAACTAGCCCGGTTGTAGATCGTTTCTTACCTATCCTATGCAAAAAAAAAAAAAAAAAAAAAAAAAAAAAAAATCAGTTAAAAATATTAAAATTTGAGCTAGATACCGGAAAAGAACGCTCCCATAGACTTTACATTATGATACGGGTCTTTTTCAGCGACTATTGCGGGACCTTAAACAAGATCATATCATCATTTGAAAATAAGCTAATACAAAAATGAATTAAGTCAACAAAATCTTTAAAAAAATAAAAAAAAAAGCTATAAAAATGTTTATTAAATTAAGACATTTTATATTTATCGTTTTAAATCTGGCGCAATTTTTAACAAATTTTTCTTTTTAATTTTTACGTAGAAATAGTTTTGTTTTAATAAAGTAAATGCCATTTGCGTTATCTTAAAAAGTGCTATTACGGGCAAAAATTTCAAGTCACAAAAGTTGCTTGCGAGTGCTCAGTTTCCCCGATACTAACGTACAACTTTTTTCGGTTTCAAAGAATTTGATTAACAGAAAAAGGTATTTTTTTGTTGCTGTTGTCAGTTTTTCAAGTTTTTTATTAACTGTTACTGATGATTCGCTTCAATTCATGTGTCAAACTTGTTCTAATACAAAATATTTGCCTGCCTTTCGAGTGACTCTCTTGAAACCATAATTTAACATAAATTAGCTTGAAGTTATAGTCAATAGATTGTCTTTTTCGCCTCGTGTAATAGCACTTTTAGAATTCACAACAATAATTAACAAGGACATCTTAAAATACGAAATAAATGTCTCGTGTAAGTTTTTTTAAAAATTGTAACTGTTTTGCAATATTAATATTTTGTCATTTAAAATGTGACATAGTTTCACCTATATTTACTGCTTTTAACAGAGAATAATAATTTTTTTATTTGAAAGTTTTCTTTATCTTTTAATACTCAAATGAAAATGTTACATTTAAATAAACTAAATTAAAGATTTCAGATTTTTTTTTTTTCACTTAAGATAAAGATTTGCTGTTTCGTCAATCTCATGCCAATGTCATTATTTCTCACAAGTATTTCGTTTTTTAATACTGAATTTTAAATAGAAACTTGCGGGAAGAATAGGATATTATTTTGACAAACCTACAAAAATAATAACAAACAAACATAGCATTTTTAAGTAATATTTCTTTAAATCTATTTGTTTTATTTTTCCTGTAATTCATTTTAACTTAATTAGTGTTTTATTGGTAAAAAGGTATTTTATATTATAATACGAGCAAATCGTGTGTACGTACATGCGTATATAAATTATATCTTAAAAACGACTCTAACGATTTTCACTAAAGTTTGAAGACTGACGTATTCGGATACGAGAAGACCATTGCGTTGGGTCAAATGTTCAAGAAAATTCGATTACTGGGTCATTTTGGGTCATTATTGGTCAGAGTAAGCTACTTATATCTAAAAAATGGTTCAATCGATTTTGACTAAATTTTCCATCCATACGGTTTCGAGCACGAAAAAATTATTGAATTTGGTCACATGTTCGAGAAATTAAGATTAGTTTGATTTTTTTGGACCACTATGGATTACGTTAATTCTGGCTCTAAAGATTTTTTAAAATTTTGTATTCTGCCATTTTTGATTCCAAGAAGACTATTGGGGTAAGTAACATCTTCGAGAAAAGTTGATTGGTGGGTCATTTTGGGGTCACTCTAGCTCAAGCTAATTCATTTTAGAAAATGTTACAAACGATTTTGACATAATTTTATGTTCTATAGTTTTCGCACTCGAGAAGATCATTGAACTGCTTTGCATATTCAAGGAAACTTGAAAAGTGGGTCAAGTTGGGTTATTATGGGTCAGGGTCAAGCTATTTATATCTAAAATCGGCCCAATAAATTTTGCATCAAAATGGTTTCGGGCACGAGAAAACTATTGGATTAGATCACGTCTGGAACTTGGATTAGTGGGTCATTTTGGGGTCCCTGAGGGTCAAGCTAATTCTATCTAGAAAACGGCTCTAACAATTTTGACTAAATTTCGTATTCTGCCATTTTGGATTACGAGAAGACTATAGGGATAAGTAACAGGTTCGAAAAAAATAAATTATTGGGTAATTTTTGGTCACTATGGGTCAAGCTGATTCTATCTAGAGAACGACTCTAACGATTTTGACTAAATTTTGTATTCTGCCGTTTTGGATTTCGAGAAGACTATAGGGATAAGTAACAGATTCAAAAAAATGAATTATTGTGTAATTTTTATGGGTCACTATGGGTCAAGCTTACGCTATCTAGAAAACGACTTTAACGAATTTGACTGAATTTTGTATTCGGCCATTTTAATTTACAAGAAGAGTATAGGACTAAGTACCATGTTCGAGAAAAGTTGGGTAATTTTTGGTCACTATGGGTCAAGCTGATTCTATCTAGAGAACGACTCTAACGATTTTGACTAAATTTTGTATTCTGCCGTTTTGGATTACGAGAAGACTATAGGGATAAGTAACAGATTCAAAAAAATGAATTATTGTGTAATTTTTATGGGTCACTATGGGTCAAGCTTACGCTATCTAGAAAACGACTTTAACGAATTTGACTGAATTTTGTATTCGGCCATTTTAATTTACAAGAAGAGTATAGGACTAAGTACCATGTTCGAGAAAAGTTCATTAGTGGGTCATTTTTTGGCCACCGTCGAATAAGCTAATTCTTCTCAGAAAACGGCCCTAACTATTTAACGGCACATTTAATTATTGGGTAATTTTTGGATCATTATGGGTCAAGCTAATTCTATCTAGGAAACGATCTAACGATTTTGACTAAATTTTGTATTCTGCCATTTTGGATAACGAGAAGACTATAGGGATAAGTAACAGGTTCGAAAAAAATAAATTATTGTTTAATTTTTGGTCACTATGGGTCAAGCTGTTTCTATCTAGAGAACGACTCTAACGATTTTGACTAAATTTTGTATTCTGCCGTTTTGGATTACGAGAAGACTATAGGGATAAGTAACAGATTCAAAAAAATGAATTATTGTGTAATTTTTATGGGTCACTATGGGTCAAGCTTACACTATCTAGAAAACGACTTTAACACTAGAAGCGCCGTTGGGGTCATTTCACCTTTTTTTCCAATTTCCAAAGCTTTATTTCGACACGTAAGCGAACACCGCAGCTCATATTTTTTTACTTTTTCTAAAATACTATCAACCGTACTGTGACAATTTTTCATCTTTCTACATTAATTATTAAAAAAAATATTCATAGAAATACCCAAAACAGCCAACAGGTGTCATTTTGACCCCCATAAGAAAAATGACAAATTTTCAAGTCAAAGTCTGTTTTTGAATTCCTGATATCTCGGTTTTGCTTACTGCCCAGGGGGACACCCATTTCTTATTGCGATTACTAAAAACAGAAAAGTAAACTCCAATTTTGCTTTGTTTGGATGACGCATAACGATGCAAGGGGAAGGGAAATAGTCTTCTCTCTGTTGCGTGCTCGACTTCAGTTAGGAAGGTTCTTCTAAGCATTTCGGTTCTATCATGAAATATGCAGGCGCTGACATAATGTAAATTTACAGAATATGTCGTATTCTGAAAGCAGTAACAGTGATGCGGTACAAATTCTACCAAAGTGATTTCCCTTGTTTCATGCTGGTCAGGAAGCTCACATGGACAAGGACGAGACAATAACATACCTAACATTTCTGCTGGCAACAGTCGCGAAAAGTACACATCATCAAACGATATTGTTTGGATTCCGATGAGTCTTATTAGCCCTCCTTCCACTACAGATCGCAGACCAGCTCAAAATATTGTGAAAATTGCAAGTGGAAAAACATTGTTTGCTCATCGTAACATTGGAACAAATACAACATCAGCCTGGCCTTTGATGGTGATTGCAGCAATGCTGTTCAAAATGCACAATTGCTGAAGCACTACGTCAGCTTGGAAACTGGTATGTTTCTCTGGTAGAACTCGATGCCTTTTTTTCTCTCTTATATGCCCGTTTTGCACTAGGTTATTCAAAACTTTGTGCAGATAATTTATGGAAAAAAGTTGGGGAGCATCTCTGTTCAAAGAGACAATGTCACTCAATCCTTTCTGTAAAATCATGCGTTATCTCAGTTTCGATGTGCGAAGTAATAGGGCGAAGCACCTGCCACATATAAATTTTCTCTCGATCCTGAAACTAGGTACCACCTGATTGCAAATTGTCATTTGTGTTGTAATCCTGCAGAAGAAATAACCATTGTTGAACAGTTCTTGCCATGTAAATCAAACGGATTTATCCAAATCAGATTTATCCAATACATGGTAAATAACCCGCACAAATTTGGCATCATGTTGCCACCTTCCCTTAATAAATCAAGTACAGTCTCTGAAGTAAAACAAATGTGCCTTTAACATTGCAAGGGACAAAATAAAATTTATATAAGCTGAATGGGATGCCAGATACTAATTTTTAAAAATTAAAAAATATGGTAAATGAGGTTGCTTCCACAATCTAGCGCACATATTTCTGTTTTTGAGCTGATGTCTAAGTAACTTTTGAACACATTTATATGCTTATTCAGGATTTATTTTCTTTATTTTCTCACTTTGAAGCATATTGTGTGCTTATTTGTATTATTTGCATTTGTAACTTTTGTTTCTTTTCTTATCACTTTTTTTGTGTAATATTATCCTATTATGATATATATGTATATTATTATATATATATAACTATATTGTGCGG
Source organism: Maratus speculifer (assembly GCA_964019185.1). Classification (NCBI taxonomy): domain Eukaryota; kingdom Metazoa; phylum Arthropoda; class Arachnida; order Araneae; family Salticidae; genus Maratus; species Maratus speculifer. Next base: position 119,721,032 of record OZ025298.1, read on the forward strand.
TATTGTGTGATAAAATATATTGAATTCTATACTGTCATTTATGTACCGTCATTTCAAAAAAACGTAAAAATGGGCATAGACATACTCTAACAACTACATAAAAAAAAAGAAAAATTATAAAATCTTCAAAAAATATTATATTTTGCAATTTAGGCATCATTTATGAAGAAAAAACATTTTTATTTTGATATGGCTTGAATTTCTTATGGGGTTCAAATTGACCCCGAATGGCGGTTTTAGGTAAGTCCAAAATCCGGCTGTTCTAGTGTTAACGAATTTGACTAAATTTTGTATTCGGCCATTTTAATTTACAAGAAGAGTATAGGACTAAGTACCATGTTCGAGAAAAGTTCATTAGTGGGTCATTTTTTGGCCACCGTCGAATAAGCTAATTCTTCTCAGAAAACGGCCCTAACTATTTTGACTAAATTTTTTTTCTATACTTTTCGCACTCGAAAAGACCATTCAACTAAATTATATATTCATGAAAACTCTATATGTGGATCATTTTGGGTCATTATTGGTCAGGATCAAACTTTTTATATATAAGCGTCGGCTCAGTCAATTTTGAGAAAAATTTGCATTCATTCGTTTTTGGGCACAAGATCATTTTGTTAGGTCATATGTTGGAGAAATTTCAATTAATGATTCCTTTTTGGCTCATTGTGGATCAAGTTAATTTTCTAGAAAACATTATCACAAAATTTTTGTATTCTAATTTTTTTTTTGGGGGGGGGATTGAAAAATCATTGGAATACGTCTGATGTTCAACAACATTCGATTAGTGGTTCATTTTGGGTCTCTATGGGGTCGGGTCAACTTAAATACATCTAAAAAAATGGTTCAAATGATTTTGCAAGTTTTTCTATTATGTGCGCGAAATGATTAATTGTGCTAGATTAAGTATTCGAGAAATTTTGATTAATGAGTCACTGTGGATAAAGCTAATTTTATCTTAAAAACGGCTAGAATAATTTTAACATTTTTTGGGGGGGAGGGAGGAGGTCAAGAAGATCAATGGAATACGTTGCATGTTTATGAGCATATGGTTAGCGGGGGATCACAATTGGTCAAAATCAAGTTAATTGTATAAAAAATGTCTCAAACGATTTAAAAAAAATTGCATTACAGCTCATATTCAAAATATTAGAATAATTGAGAAAAAGTAATAAGAAAAAATTATTTGTCATTTATTTATTTTTTATACTAAGTAAATGCAATAAAATTTCTTATAAATTAAATCTGGAATGTTTAGATAAGATTTTAACATTTATAAAATACAGCACAATAAATTAGGTATACAGCTTCCTTAAACACACCAGAATATTAGAATAAAATTTAGATTGGTTCAAAATATTAGAATATTTTATTTTACGCAACAATATTACCTTATGAATATGAAGTAAATGGTAGTTAATATTTTGTAACATCCCCTTTAGCTTTCATAACAGCGTACAATCGATCTTGCATACTATATACAAGGTGTTTACAAACATTTCTATCAATATTAGCCCAAATAGACTTTATACGTGCCACTAACTCAGTTTTACTTGAAGGAGGATTTTCTTGAAGTTTTTTCTTCATTATACACCATAAGTTTTCAATGGGATTAAGATCTGGTGAATTTGGTGGCCAAGGAAGTACCTTAATGTTGCGTTGGCGGAACCAATTCTTAGTTGACACCGAGGTATGCGGGGACGCTAAATCTTGTTGAAAGATGAAATCATCTTCAAATAAATCTTCTGATGATGGAATCATGTAATATTCTAAAATTTCTTGATATATCAGAGAGTTAACCTTTTCGTAGACGATGCATAACTTTCCAGGTCCTTCTGCACTCATACAACCCCAAACCATGACACTAGCAGCAAATTTTACGGAACGTTTAAGGCATTCTTTATCAAATGCTTCTTGCTTCATTCTCCAAACTCGAATACCTTGATTACCATATGAAACACAAAACATACTTTCATCACTAAATAATGTATTTTTCCAATCTTCATTGCTCCATAAACGTCTTGATTTACACCAATTCAATCTTATACGCTTTTGACTTGCAGTCATGAGAGCTTTTGTTTTCGGTACACGAGATTCAAATTTAAATTTATGGAGACGTCTTAATGTTGTCGATGTAGAAACTTCAACTCCATCTTTTTTCCATTTTCGGTGCAAGAATCGCACACTTTTAAAACGGTTTTTCTTAACTATACGCTTCAGTTTCCTGTCATCTCTAGCAGATGTTTTTGGTTTTCGGCCACCATTTCGGCGATTATTTTGAAATTTTCCAATTTTTGAATATTGTGTTAGTATTTTACTAACGCTCGATTGCGAACAATGTAAATAATTCGCTATAAAACATTGATTTTTACCGTGCCGATACAAATCAACCATACGAAGTTTAGTAGATTCAGGAATATCACTCACACGGCCCATTTTAAGACGAAAAAGAAACAAACTGCAAAAAAGAATACTGATTTTAAATAAAATAGTCTGAATTTAATCAATGATGCCACCAGTTAAGAATTGGTAATAATTAAAGGAGAATTAATGTGAAATATTCTAATATTTTGAACCACTTGAATAAATATTCTAATATTTTGACTTTTCAAAATAATTTTTTTTGCAATTAATCTTTTCAAAAATGATATTTAATTTAAGATAACGAGTAAGTTTAATCAACAATAAGTTCTTAATAAAAATATCGTTTGCATGTTTTCATTAAAAGACATTAAATTACCAAACGATATTTTCAACTTCTAAAAAAAGGTAATTATTCTAATATTTTGAATATGAGCTGTACACTCTCAGAACACAAGATAATATTCCAAAAAATCATTGGGCTGGATTGCATGTTTGAAAAATGTCGATTAGCGGGTCATTTTTTATACGGGTACGAGTAAAGGTAATTGTACCTGAAAAAGCTCAAACGATATTGAGAAAAAATTATATTATACCGTTTTCAGGTACAAAAAGATTGCTAGACAAGATCACATGTTCGTGATACTTTGGTTAGTGGGTCAGATTCGAGTCACTACGGGTCAAGATGTTTTTTTTTTTTCTAAAAAATCGTTTTAACGAATATTATTAAATTTTGTATTATATCGTTTTCGAGCATGAAAATACAATTGGGAAAGATTCCATGCCACAGAATTTCCGATTAGTTGGTCTATCTGGATCACAAATGGTCTGGATCAAGATAATTTTATCTAAAAAATAGCTCTAACGATTTTGACTAAATTGTATATTCTATCGTTTTGGGGCTCAAGAAGACCATTGAACTAGATCGCATGTTTGAAAATATTACATTAGTGGGCTATTTTGCATCATAATGAGTCGGGGTTGAGCTAATTTTTCTATAAAACGACTGGCAATTTTTTCTAACTTTCGTATGCAATCATTTTCAGACTCAAGAAGAACAGTAGGGATAGGTTGCATGCTCGAAAAAAAAAATGATTAGAGGGTAATTTTTTGCCATCATGATTCAGACTCATTCTAATTATATCTGAAGCAACAAGAATTATACAGTGAGAAAAATATATCGATTTAAACACATTGCTAATTTTGCAGTCCGCTAATCTTATACTATAATACGAGCAAATCTTGTGTGTGTGTGTATATGTAAGTAATATCTTTAAAACTTCTCTAATGATTTTGAGAATATTTTGTATTTCACCACTTTCGGGCATATGAAAACCATTGGGCTTGGTTGCATGTTCAAGAAAATTGGATAAGTTTGCATTTTGGGTCATTATGGGTAAGAGTCAAAATCTTTATGCACTGCTCAAAACTATTAAAGGATATTTGAAGTTTTATATAAAATAAAGATATGAACGAAATTTTTTTGCCGAAAATAGAAGAAGAGAAACACAAATGCAAATTTTTCTGGTTTTCAAACTGTGGAGTATGCAAATTTTGAGTTCGACATCAAAAACGTCGCTTCAGCGGCAGCGAATGAAATTTGACTTTCAACTGGATAAAAGAGAATGAAGACAAGGATGATTGGCATTCAGTGATTGCTTTGTTTCGACGTGTACGATGTCTCAGCGAAGTCATTTGACAGATTCAGAAACTTGGAGAATTGTTGCTAGGTTAGAAGGGGGCAAAACTTAAGCCGAAGTAGCGCAAGCCATTGGAGTGTCAAAAAGTTCATTTCCAGGATCTGGAACCGTATTTAGGAGACTGGATGTGCAAGCCGAAGACCAGGGCAAGATCGTAGATGGGCAACAACGCCCAATGAAGATCGGTATTTAGCGTTAACAGCTTGGAGACACCAAAACATGAACGCTACTCTTCTCCAACAACACCTTCTCTCGGCTACAGGCACAACGATTTCAACTCAGACTGATCGAAACCGGCTCCATGCTGTAGGTCTGTATGCTTGCCGACCGATGGTATGTGTTAGATTAACATCAAGGCATCGTCGCGACCGCAGGGAGTGGGCAACCGAGCATGTCAACTGGAGGAGAAATGAATGGAGCAATATTCTGTTTTCTGACGAGTCCCGTTTTTCTGTGCATCCGGATAATAGGCGTATTTTCATCTGGAGGGACCGTGGCAGTCGGAATAACCCTGCATTCGTGCACGAAAGTGTCAGATTTGGCGGTGGAGGAGTGTTGGTGTATGGTGGCACTCCATTGACGGGCGCACTGACCTCTACATCATTCGAGATGGAGCTCTGACAGGTCGCCAATATAGGGATGAGATCCTCAGACCTATTGTAGCCCCTTACGCTGCAGCAATCGAAGATAACTTCATTTTAATGTACGATAACCGCAGGCCACATCGTGCAAACCTGGTGGAGGATTTCCTTTTCGAGGAAGGAATCGTTCGAATGGAATGGCCAGCATGTTCTCCAGACATGAATCCAATCGAGCACATTTGGGACGCTCTAGGAAGACGAGTTTCTGGCCGCCAACAACCCTCACAAACTCTCCAAGAACTGGAAAGAGCTCTTCTGGAAGAGTGGGGCAGAATACCCCAACTCGTCATTAATAGCCTCATTGAGTCCATGCCTCAAAGGTGTTGAACGTTACTGGCCGCCCGTGGAAACCATACCCTCTACTGAAAAGGATTTTCTTTGAAGAAAACACCTTTTCTTATTCTTTTTTTCTCATATGCACAAATTGTGTTTTTTTCCTTTTGTACACAAATGCGCAATAAAATGCATTTTTTTCTGCCAAACATGTGTAATTTATTGTTATATAACCTACTATGTCTGTCGACCATGTATCAATCAGTTAAAAAGTTTCCCAGATACAAAATCCACCTAAACTGTAATATCCTTTAATTGTTTTGAGCAGTGTATTTAAGATAAAAAAACGGCTCAATCAATTTTGATTACATTTTGTATTCAGCCATTTTCGAATTAGAGAAGACTATTGGACAAAGTTATATGTTCAAGAAATTTCGATTACTGGGTCTTTTTTGAGTCATCGTGAGTCAAACCAATTTTATCTAAACAAGTTGGAAATTTCACGTGAACGTAGCAAATGAGGTGCGTTCGTACGATAACGAAGTTTTAAAAATATTCAAATCTTGCTGATATAGTAGAGCGTACCTTGGATACAGTATAGTATTCGAAATCTTTGTGTTTCTATAAATATGCAGGAAATAATTTTTAATACACCTCAGCAACGTATATCTTATTCATAAAATGTGAAATAGTTGAATATAATTAAAACACGCCCCAAACAATGTTTCCCCGTATAGCATTATGTAGTAGCCTTTTGTGTGGCCCTGTAATTTAATGATAAAAATTCTTTGCATCACAGATTGTACAGAATGCATATTTTAGTACATATTTCATAGATTCATGCCAATTCTGTTATGTTGGAATGAGTGTAACATCATTAAAATGCATTTGAAACTTTTTCCCCATTGACCATAATGCAATGGCTATTGATTGTCCCTGTAAATGATCTATGCATCCGACTTTCATAACATTTGAAATTACTCGACAAAATTACGTAATAATTACATGTTTTAAATTTCAAACAATTAAAATGCATTTGAAACTTTTTTCCCCATTGACAGTAATGTAACGGAATCCTTTTGATTGTTCCTGTAATTGATCTATGCATCCGATTTTTATAACATTTGAAATGACTCGACAAAATTACGGAATAATTATATGTTTTAAATTTCAAACGATTAAAATTCATTTGAAACTTTTCCCCATTCACCGTAATATATCGGAATTCTTTTGATTGTCCCTGTAATTGATCTATCCATCCGATTTTCATAAAATTTGAAATGACTCGACAAAATTATGTTATAGTTATGTATTTTAAATTCAAATGATTCGGTTGGGTAGTCTTTGCATTTTTATATGCGGACAGACAGACAGACGGACAGACGGACTGAGCGACAACAGTAGGTGCTACGTATTTACATAATTACGAACGCACCTAAAAACGGCTGTAATGATTCTCAATAAACCTTATTTTCTACCATTTTGGATTATGAGAAAAACAATTGCACTAGGTCATATATTAGAGTATAGTTGATTAGTGTGTCATTTTTCGATCACTGTGGGTCAGGCTATTTTTATCTAGAAAATGGCTTTATAATTTTTTAAATGACTTATTTTTTTCTTTTGACTAAATTTAATCTTTTGATTAAATTTTCTAATGTATCATTTTCTTGAACAATAATACTATTGGATTGGATCACATGTTCAAGAACATTCAATTAGTGGGTCAGTTTGGGTTACAATGGTCAGGGTCAAGTTAATTCTATCTAAAATACGACTCAAAAGATTTTGACAAAATTTCGTATTATACCGTTTCATGGTATGAGAAGATCGTTTTGTTAGGTCACATGTTTGAGAAGTTTTGATTAGTGGGTCATTTTTTGGGTCATGATGGGTCAAGCTAATTTTCTAGAAAACGACTCGAATGATTTTAGTTAAATTTTAAATTCTATTATTTTCAGGATCAAGAAGACCATTGGATTACGTCGCATGTAAGACAAAATTCAATTAGTGGGTCATTTTGAGTCACTATTGGTCGCGGTTCAAGAAGATAATAAAACTTTTAAAAATTGGCTTAAACAATTTTGACAACTACTATTCGTACTATACCGTTTCCGGGCACGACAAAATCGATTTTCTAGGTCACATGTATGAAATATTTTAATTGGTAGGTCATTTTTGGTTCATGAAGGTCAAGCTAAATTTTGTAGAAAAAGACTCGAATTATTTTGATTAAGTTTTGTATTCTATCGTTTTCTGTATCGAGAAGACCATTGTTCTACGCCGCATGCCCGACAAAATTCGATAAGTGGATCTTTTTTGGTCACAATGGACCTGGTTCAAACTAATTATTTCTAAAAAAATGTTTCAAACGATTTTGACAAAATTTTGTATTATTCTGTTATCGGACACGAGAAGGTCATTTTGCTACGTCACCTGTGTGAGAAATTTTGATTAATGGGTCCTTTTTGGGTCATGATGCGTCAAGCTAGTTTTCTAGGAAACAACTTGAATGATTTTGGTTAAATTTGTTATTTTATCGTTTTCGGGATTGAAAAGACTATTAGTTTGCGTCGTATTTTTGACAAAATTCGATAGAGGGTCCTTTTGGGTAAAAAATGGGTCTGGATCAAGCTAATTATATCTAAAAATGATTTTGATAAAATTTTGTATTATACTGTTTCCAGGCTCGACAAGATAATTTTGCTAGGTCATATGTTAGAGAAATTTTTATTAGTAGATCATTTTCGAGTCTTTATGTGAAGGTAATTTTCTAGAAAATTACTCGAATGATTTTAGTTAAAGGGGTGCGGGACACAAAAATCTTCAAATTTTCTGAAAATCTTTTACTACATAAAAATTTCTGTATTTTTTCAGCTTAAAATGACATTTAAACCATATTTCTATCCTAATTGGAATAGGAAATATTAATTTTTTCGCTTTGGTTTATTTACAAAATGTAGCTTTCAAGGAATTGTTTTTATGAAAACGAGTTCTTGTGAAAATGCTTTTTTCTTCATGATGAGTTTTATCACAATTTCTCCTATTTAAATTGTTATAAGTCCAGAATGGTCAAAGATAAATGGTTCAAACTTGAATTACGTATTTTTTTTATTATTTTCCTTTAATTATGATTTAGCAAACATTTAAAATAGGATTTTTAAAAACAAATTTACATATTTTTTACATATTACTAATTTTTATTTATAACAAGATATATGACCTCTGAACGATAAAACATGGAATAGTATGCTAAATCAAAATTAAGGCTTATATATTTCTGTTTATTTAAATGAAAACTAATTGAACTTATTTTTAAAAATTTCGAGCTACAACAATTTCAATCTCTTTCAAATTTTTAATAAATTTTAAATTCAAAATATTGAAAAAAAATATGAAATAATTTGTCACATGATTTTGATTTCAAATGATGTAGTTAACTATCACAAAAAGGATAAAAATCAAAATTTTAATTCAATAGATACAAATTATTTTGAAATGAGTCCCTGACCCCCTTAAATTTTCTATTCTATAGTTTTTTGATTGACAAGTGCACTGTTACGTCGCATATTCGATGAAATTATATTAGACGACCATTTGTGTCACTATTTCTCCAGGTCAATTATATCTAAAAAATAGTTTAAACGCTTTCATCAAGAATTTGTATTATTCTGTTTTTGTGCTCGAAAAGATCATTGGGCTAGATTATACATTCGACAAATTGCGATTAATGGGTAATTTTAGAGGTCCCTGCTTTTCAAGCAAATTTTATCTATAAAACGGCTCAAACGATTTTGACTAAATTCTGTATTTTGTCGTTTACGTGCTCGAAAACACCAATGGGTTACATTGCATGTTCATGAACATTTGATTAGTGGATCAGTTTGGGGTCCCAATGGGTGAGAGTCAAGTTAATTGTATCTAAAAAAATGTTCACACGATTTTGAAAAAAAATGTTCCACTATGCAGATCCATGGCACATGTTATTGCACCAAATGATCATAGTTCTGTATTGCGATTAGTTTTTATATATTAGATTAGTGTTATTTTTATTATTATTATTATTATTATTATTATTATTATTATTATTATTATTATTATTATTATTATTATTATTATTATGTCACTATGTGTCCAGGTGAAGCTAATTGTATCTAAAAAAAAGGCTAAAACGATATTGAGAAAATTTTATTTTAATCCTTTTGGTGCGGAAATTATTCTGGCCGGTTAATGCCCTGTGCAGAATATTTTGACCATAAAAAGCGATTTAATCAAAAACAACGGGAAACGTCATGAACGCCTAAGCGACTTTTATGGACGCTTGCTATAATCTACAGCACCCAACTCTTAGAGTCGACATAAGTGGATTGCCGCACTCGGACCAATATGTCGACTTCTGTCAATTCTCGCGCTAGAAGTATTAAACAGTTTTCAGTACGAGAAGATCACTGGGCTAGAAAACATGTTCCTGAAATTTTGATTAGTTAATCAGATTTGGGTCACAACGGGTCAAAAGATATTTTTCAAGGAAACGGCTCTAACAAATTTGATTAAATTTTGAATTTTTTCATTTTCGAACTTCGAAAGGCCATTGAGTAAGGTCTCAATGTTACTGAAAACTTGATTACTGGATCTATTTGGGTCACTATGGGTCTGAATCAGGATAATTGTGTCTAAAAACGGCTTTAACGATTTTGAATAAATTATATATTCTAACTTTTGGGGCTCAAGAAGACCATTGGACTAGGTTGCATGTTCAAAAACATTCGATTAGTGGGTCATTTTACTTCACAATGAGTCAGGGTTAAGCTAATTTTATCGATAAAACTATTGGCGATTTTGATTAAGTTTCGAATGCAATCATTTTCAGTCTGAGAAAGGCATTAGGTTTAGGTCGCATGTTTGAAAAAAAAATTGATAAGTGGGTCATTTTTTGTCACCATAACTCAGGCTCGATCTAATTGTATCTAAAACAGAAAGGATGATGCGGGAAATTTACATGTCGATTTGATCACAAAGGTAAATTTACCGAACTTAATTCGGTCATAGTATACTTTAAAAGAACAGAAATAATATTACTATTTACCCCGATAAACTACTTTACTGGCAATCTGTGAAACCTTTGAACCGTCTTTTGAGATATGTTCTTACCTTCGTGGCATTTCTTTTTTAAAATATGAAGTTTTTATTAAACACACATATATTAGTTAAAAGAAAAAATGAAACTGTTAATTCAAATAACTTTTTAATGTAATTTTAGTTAAATTTTCAAATTTAGGCGATATTTATTCAAATATTAGTTTAAAATTACGTTTATGCCACACTTTTTGCAACAAAATGTACTTCAATATATTTCATAAAAAAACAATGTATTAGGAAAGCATTTACTTGTGTTATGAAGCAAAAGTTTTGACATGCATCTTAAATTAATATATAAATATTATATACCATATATCACTTTTTCATGTATATATTTCAATAAAAATAGCTCTTAAATCAATGCGTCCATACTTACATGCCATATTTTGTTTCATATCATAACAATAGATGAGATGAACCTTGTGATTTTTTTTCTTTTAATATCTTAAAAACTTTTAAAAAATGGGATATCTTATTAACGTAAACAATGGAAAAAGCAGTTTTTTAGAAAATGCACTTTAACATTTTAATATAGCATAAAACATTATGTATAAAATTTACAACATTAATTTTTTAAACTTATTTCGATACTAAAAATGAAAAATATGAGCATTTAATCAAAGTTTTAAAGTAAAGAAACAACTGTTAAAATGTACTGTTTACCTTTTTTTAAACGGTCACTTCCGGTTACAGAAAGTTTATTTTCAATTTATATTGAGGGCTATAGTTTTGTTTCAAATCATCTCTAAATCAAACAATGTTTGAACTTTTATTTATATTAATAAAAATAAATTTTCACAAAAGTAGCAATTTGAGTGGAGACATATGCTTTCAAAAATTGTTACTTGTATAGTTATTATTATTTTTATTACAAAATAATAAAACACTAAAGTACAAACTCAGTGTTAGAAAAATTACTGGTCCTAGAAAAAGAGATAGAAAAAAATCATTTTTTAAGCTATTAATTCGACAGCAAAACCCAAGCATAAAAAATAAGAAAATATTATGGAAACAAAGGCCACTAGGTGCACAATTACTTTTGTAAAATTTATAAATGCACCTTTAACCTTTATTATTACGCTTGCAATCCCCTTATAATAAGCTTATAATAACCCTTATATAAAGAAAGTAGGCCTTTTTTTGGGGGGGGGGTGTGATTTTTTATAACGGGTAATGCAAAACGTATCCCATTGGTAGAAATAAGTTTACACAAAAAGTCGAGATTTTTAGGATAATTTCCTGATTTGTGTTCAAGGTTTGCTAAAATGCTGATTTTTAAACATTTTTAGAAATTAAAAAAAAATTACATTAAACTTTTTTGCTGGAATTTGTTATTAATTTATGTTAAACCTTAAATGATTTATTTTTCTAAAATCAACCAACATTTTTCCGACTCTCATTTCTTAAATAAAATATGGGCAAAATGCTGAGAAATATTATATTTTGTTTGAAATATAGTTTACAGCTAAAAAACTGTTTGTTGGCAATCGACAGCAATGAGCTTTTATGATAAAAATAATTTTACTTGATAAAATTCTATAAAACTAAACACACATGAATTTTTAGAGCTATGGTAAAGAATAACGTTTACTTGTTCATTGCGGAAAAAAATAAAGCATTTCGCAAACTTTGAAACAAAATTAGTCGGGTGTAGCAATCCCAAAATTTTCTTCTACTTTATGTATGTTAATATTTTCTAAGAAAGGCTTCATATCATCGCCTCCGATTTTGTGATTTACATTGAAATATACTCATCAATAAATCAATTTCTACCTGGATCTGAAATTTGATGAAGCTCCGTACATTACTTTTCGAGATAAAACTATTGCAGAAATCGTAAAAAATTCTGAATAGCAGCCTCATCTGTTGAGAAACTTACACCAAAACTAATTATAACTAATTTATACCAGGGACTAACTGAATCTGAAACTTGATAAAAATTTATGCTTTAATACTTGAAACACAGCTATTGCAGAAAATTAAAAAAATACGGTATAGCAGCGCCACCTTTAAGATAATTTACACCAAAATTAAGTAGTCTAACTTCTCTAATCTGAATTTTGATGAAAATTCCTGCATTAGTTCTTGAGATAGTGCTTTTGCGATAATAATGAATAATGGATCATACCACCACACAAACTGTTGGACGATTTTCAAAAGAAATCATTCAGCGCCAAATTACATTAAGGACTAACTGAATCTGAAGTTCTTGAAAAAACGTGCATTAGTTCGTGAGGCAGAACTATTGCGATAATAATGAATAATGAAGAATAACAACCCTATCTGTCGGATGATTTACACTAAATGAGACTTGAGTAATAATAAATTAGATTCATATTTATTCATAAGCTCACTTTCGAATCCGGAATGTCATTTCTGTTTGAAAATATCATATACTCATTTTTAAAGCAATTCTACTAAAAAAAAAGTACGTTGAGGTTGTCATTTTTAAGTAATTTATTTTTAACAGTGCATACGCTGTTAAAAATAATTTACTTCTTACTTCTTAAATACTTTACCTCATAATCATTTATTGAAATCACTGTCAATCGCAATAACCGCCTAATAATTATTTATTGAAATCACTGTCAATCACATTAACCGCCTCAACAGGCTGTCATAACTGACTGTAGGTAATGATTAGATGAGTGTTGGAAATATTTGCTACTGAATACACAACTGCTGCATTGAGAGAAGTAACATTGTTACATTTATCGCTATTGGAGTCCCTCTCAACAACTTCATATACGCAATAAGACATTCGGTTAATATCTTGATAGCTGGAAAGCCGACAACATGAGGATGAGATTATCATGGGAGCGTTGGCCATCCATTTTCGTTTTTAGGGGATAATGGGACTTTATAGGATCATGCAGATTCTTGATAAAAATCGTACGGGCTCCCTCGTGTTAGAGAATCTATTTAGTGCTTTGACACCTCGATATAAGCAGCAGTGACAGATTGTCTTTGCTTTACAGAACCTCCCAGGATTATCTGTAAGTTCAGTAATGTTCTGTTCATGTTTGTCAGACACTTTACGGTGATTTTACCCCATCACCGGTTTTTGCAAGTTACATTGAAATACAGTCATCAATAAATTAACTTCTTCCTGGATCTGAAATTTGAATAAAATCCGCACAATAGTTTTTGAGATAGAACTATTGAAGAAATCATAAATCAATCTGTATAGCAGCCCCATCTGTTGAAAAACCTACACCAAAATTAATTATATCCAATTTATATCAGGGACTAACTGATTTTGCAGTTCATTTTCTTGACGTAGGCAATTTTTCTCTTTGAAAAAGAACTAGAGTCTTCCTGACTCCCATTATTGTTTCAACTTGATAAAGAGAGGCTTGCCTCTGGTCAGGCAGTTATTCCTCGCCCTCTCGGGCAAGAATTATCTTCTCCTCCTCACGCACACCTCTAACGAGTGTCCTGAAGATTAATACATCAGTCAGTGACCTCATCAACCTGCATCTCTCTTATAAGTGCTCTTATCGACTCTCTAAGATTTTCATCAACTTGACTGGCCATTTCTGGTATCTTGAGGATGCCATATTGCTGACAATATTGTTTCCAACCAAAAATATTTTCCGTATGAAACCTGTCAAACTTCAGTTCTCTCCATACATTAATTTCTTTGCGAAGAAAGCCTTTTGGGAATTTTTTTATGTTTTGTCAGCAGTTTTTAAAAACAGAAATTTGTGCCTTATTAAATCGAGAAAATGCTCCGATTAAACAAGCGAAATTTTTTAGTAAAATTTTACTGGTGGGGATAAACAAGGGTTGTTAAGCATTTTTGCGGCACATATACGTGTCGCTCGTCGGTTAAAGACGAATAACGTTCTGGATTCAAAAATGTGACGATCTCTAAATTGAAGTGTTCTAAAGCCAATGACAGTATGCCTCTTTTTACTTCAGTCAGTCTAGGTTCTGACATATTTCAACTTCACAGAAAAATATTTTTTACAGTGTGTTGTTTCGCTAGGGTGATATTCAAACCTGCACTGTAAAAAAAAAAAAGGTCGATCTACTAAAAAAACTTTAGTGATCCTCGTTATTACTAAAAAATTTTTAGTAATCTTAGTCGGTTACTAGAAAATCTGTAAGAATTACTAGAAAAAAGTTAGCAATGGATAGAGTTAATAGTTTTATATTTTTAATAGCTATTACTAAAACTCACTTGGTGTGGCCTTGATAGCATAGTGGTTATAGTAACGGATTCCAGGCTAAGAGGTCTCGGGTTCGATACAGTCAAATACGTGTAGTGTAATTACGTATGTAGTGTAATTACTCGTTAATAAAGGGATTATGAAAATCCTGTCAGAGCAGGTAGCATTTTTGGTGCTGCCATCTATTGCGGTTTTGCCGAAAATCTATCGCTTCAGAAGTTTGGATGCAGCTCCTGTCCTTCGGGCGCACGTAAAGGTTATTAAAAACAATTTTGGAGCTATTACTAAAATTTTCTTAGTGGCTCATACTAAAAATTTTTAAGTTAGTAATACAAAAAATTATTTTGTTCAGTTTACAAAAGAAATGCTTGTTTCACTTGCAATAAAAAAGTTTGTAATGATTACTAAAAAATACTATGGAATACAAATTTACTAAAGAATTTTTAGTAACCTCTTGAATTTTTTTTTACAGTGTGTGTTCGAAAATACCTGTCGCACCTTGTAGTCGTTTATTTTTCTTTGTAATGGCTATATACTGCGCTTTTTTATCGGGGCTTCAATTTTCTAATAAATTATATTATTTACCAAAAACTGAGCATTGTTGCTTCCTGAAATTTTGACTAGAATCGGTGAATCAACAACGCAGACATTATTAATATTTTTTGAAAAGCAAGACAAATTTTGTTTTTTACCTTATTTTATTTATTTTTTTTTATTTAGAAACTCAATATTTTCTTCTTCCCGTTCTCAAACAACTAGGATTTGCCCAGACATTCAAAAATTCCTTTTAATAATAATAATGAAAAAATAGGTACAGTACCTGTTTTCTAAAGTTGGCATAATATTAAGTGGGTTATTTAATCATTTTTTGTTTGTTTGTTAAAAAATTTAAAACTTTCATAGAGCATTTTAATTTAGATATTTACTGAATACTATCTTGTCATACATTAATTATTTTCTGTTAATAGACATTAATGTGACGAATACTGAATGCGTTTTCAAAAAAAAAAAATTCGTTCATGTGCGCCCAGTACACGTTTGCTAATCTATATAAGGTACCCTGGGGTAATAACGCCAGGCGGGGTAATAACGCCAAGTGCTTATATTTTTCATAATTGTGAAATAATCAGGTAAATGACACCCATGTGCTCTGCGCAGAAGGGTTTTGAGTTATATAAATCGCAAAAAACAGCTTCAAGTTAATTTGTTTCATTTTTAGGTCTTATTGTTTTTACAAACAACTAAAATTAACGCTTGATCTAAAATTTGCGAGGTACGTTTTGTGATGTGAAGACTATCTTTTTATCCGGAAATACTTTGTTAATAACATAAATTTGTAGTGCATTTCATGTACTTTTAAAATGTTGTTGAAGACTTTGGATATCTTCTCGAGATAATTTGTAATTTAAAATATAATGCGCAATAACTATACCGGCGTAATAACGCCAATCCTTGACATTAATACCCCGGTTGATTCCCTACAGTGGCCGAGCTACATTCTAAATACTGATTCAAATCAACACAGTTAAAACTGTGCAATGTTTCTCATATTTCTATTTAAGCGGTCCTTTGTAAGCAAAAAGAAGCTAACGGTCTGATATTCTTTTGCCTCATCCCCCCCTCCCACACCACACCTTTATTTTTCTTACACTTTCACAAAAAAATGTACATTTTCAATAGCTTAGAATGCAATTAGTCAATTTCTAAGTTTTTAGAGTTTGTATTTTTAGAATTAAACTATCTACATGTAATTATTCCATCTTATTTCATAGTTTTCTTTGCATGGCGTTATTACACATATAGGTGGGTAATAACGCCAAATAGCATTGGTCAAGAAAAACGCCATTACATTTTATGATTACATATCTGTTAAATTATTTTATTTTATATAGATAGTCAATGAGTTACTGTATCAGATCCTATATTTGTTTGAAAAATACAACCTAAAACTAAGCCGTGAAAATTGGTAGAACCTTAACGTGGCGTTATTACCCCAGGGTACCTTATATAAAAGAAAGTCTGAATTTCGTATTAATCACAGTACATAAAAATCTACCGAACCAAAAATCTTGGAAATTGTGGTAAAAATACTTATTATAACATCGAATGCCGCTAAGAAGGGATTTTCAAAAATTCCACCCCTAAGGGGGTTAAAAAAAGGGACGAACTTTTAAAAAATTCCTTAAAAATCGGCTTTTGTAGTTATTTTTCAACTCATAACATGTTTTAGTGTATTTTTTTATGCTGAATCGAATGGTACCAAGCGAATTCTTTTAAGTTCAGTAGTTCGTGAGATACTTCACATTTTCCTATTTTGGCGATATCTTTGGCGCAAAAACCTGAAATTTTCAATCCTTATCTATATATATAAAAGAAAGTCTGGATTTCGTATTAATCACAGCACAAAAAAATCTGCCGAACCTAAAGTCTTGAAAATTGGGGTAAAAATACTTCTGATAACATCGAGTGCCGCTAAGAAGGTATTTTCGAAAATTCCACCCCTAAGGTTGGTAAAAAAATGAACGAACTTTTAAAAAATTCCTTAAAAATCGGCTTTTGTAGTTGTTCTTCAACTGATAGCATATTTTAGTGTATTTTTTCATTCTGAATCGAATGATACAAGCAAATTCTTTTAAGTTCCGTAGTTCGCGAGATACTTCACATTTTCCTGATTTGGCGACGTCTTCGGCGCAAAAAACTAAAATTTTCAATTCTTATCTATATATATATATAAAAAAATCGGGATTTCGTTTTAATCACAGCACAAAAAAATCTGCCGAACCTAAAATCTTGAAAATTGGGGTAAAAATACTTCTGATAACATCGAGTGCCGCTAAGAAGGGATTTTCGAAAATTCCACCCTAAAGGTAGTTAAAAAAAGGAATGAACTTTAAAAAAATTCCTTAAAAATCGGCTTTTGTAATTATTTTTCAACTGATGACATATTTTAGTGTATTTTTTCATGCTTAATCGAATGGCACCAACAAATTCTTTTAAGTTCAGTAGTTCGCGATATACTTCACATTTTCCTGATTTGGCGGTGTCTTCGGCGCAAAAACCTGAAATTTTCAATCCTTTTCTATATATATAAAAGAAAGTCTGGATTTCGTATTAATCACAACACAAAAAAATCTACCGAACCAAAAATCTTGAAAATTGGGGTAAAAATACTTATGATAACATCGAGTACCGATAAGAAGGGATTTTCGAAAATTCCACCCCTAAGGTTGGTAAAAAAAATGAACGAACTTTTAAAAAATTCCTTAAAAATCGGCTTTTGTAGTTGTTCTTTAACTGATAGCATATTTTAGTGTGTTTTTTCATGCTGAATCGAATGATACCAAGCAAATTCTTTTAAGTTCAGTAGTTCACGAGATACTTCACATTTTCTTGATTTGGCGATGTCTTCGGCGCAAAAACCTAAAATTTTCAATCATTATCTATATATGTAAAAGAAATTCTGGATTTCGTATTAATCACAGCACAAAAAAATCTGCTGAACCTAAAATCTTGAAAATTGGGGTAAAAATACTTCTGATAACATCGAGTGCCGCTAAGAAGGGATTTTCGAAAATTCCACCCCTAAGGGAGTTAAAAAAAGGAATGAAATTTTAAAAAAATCCTTAAAAATCGGCTTTTGTAATTATTTTTCAACTCATAACATATTTTAGTGTATTTTTTTATGCTGAATTGAATGGTCCTAAGCAAATTCTTTTAAGTTCAGTAGTTCGCGAGATACTTCACATTTTCCTGATTTGGCGGTGTCTTCGGCACAAAAACCTGAAATTTTCAATCCTTATCTATATATATAAAAGAAAGTCTGGATTTCGTGTTAATCACAGTACATAAAAATCTTGAAAATTTTGGTAAAAATACTTCTTATAACATCGAATGCCGCTAAGAAGGGATTTTCAAAAATTCCACCCCTAAGTGGGGTAAAAAAAGGAACGAACTTTTAAAAAATTACTTAAAAATCGGCTTTTGTAGTTATTTTTCAACTCATAACATATTTTAGTGTATTTTTTTATGCTGAATTGAATGGTCCTAAGCAAATTCTTTTAAATCCAGTAGTTCGTGAGATATTTCACATTGTCCTATTTTGTCGATGTCTTTGGCGCAAAAACCTGAACTTTTCAATCCTTATCTATATGTATAAAAGAAAGTCTGGATTTCGTATTAATCACAGCACAAAAAAATCTAAATCTTGAACCAAAAATCTTGAAAATTGAGGTGAAAGTACTTCTTATGACATCGAGTGCCGCTAAGAAGGTATTTTCGACATTCCACCCCTAAGTGGGGTAAAAAAAGGTATGAACTTTTAAAAAATTCCTTAAAAAATGGCTTTTGTAGTTATTTTTCAACTGATAACATATTTTAGTGTATTTTTTCATGCTGAATCAAATGGTGCTAAGCAAATTCTTTTAAAACAAGTAGTTCGTTAGATACTCAGTTTTGGAGTTCTATAATCAGGTTAACATGATTATGTAAGCTATATTTAATTATCGTAATATATATAAGACGTAAAGTGAAATTTTATTCCGGCCGTTTTTAACTTAAGTTCTACTAGATAGATTTTAATGGAACTTACATTTTTAGTTTGATAAATTTTCAGAAATTTTGTAATAAATGAAATATAGCATTCTACGTTGTTTAATTGAATACTTATTAAAATGTTTTTAATTAGATGAACCCAATTACAAAAGGATGTCTATATTTTTAAAGGTTCCGCTGAATGATTTTTTATCTGATTAAAACTGTTAACATGTTGAGCGCTACGTCATTCATTGGTGACTAATACTGAGCTTTCCTATTAGATGACTGCCTTTTCACCGATGACAAATAGTCTAAAATACGATATAAAGCTGAAAATTACTATGATATAAAAATTTCATTTGATTCAAATCTCCTTTTAAAAAAACTGACCAGCGTAGCGGGCGAAGGCTGCTAGTTATAATATAAAACTAAATATTATATTGTTTTAAGGAATTGCTGAAAATTTATTTAAAATTTTCCTTTTACTTTATAAAAGGATATAATTAAGTAATCGGAAAGTTCAGTGTCAGTCATCCGTGACTGACGTGGACATCGTGTTAAAGGTATAATTTATCCTTCTAATAAAAGAAGACCAGAATATGAAACTAATTGGTTCTCGACAAGGAAAATCTGGGTACAGCTGAATTAGTTGGAGAGGAAGGGTTTCTTTTACACATGACCTATACTTGACCTAACATTGTTGATTTGATTAATCTCGCCTAATTTTCTAATAAATTGATACCCAAACTTCAAGGAAAATGGATAATTATAAACAAAAGTTTTTGTTTAAGCCTACTTAGGAGGGGGAGGGGTGCTTACCAGTCACTTTATATTTGATCTAGAACCCACCAAAACCTTAAATAATCAGCTTCACCAAATAAGTGGAATTTATTTAATAAACTTAAACGAGTTTGCGCAGGAACATGCGTCTTATATAATTCAGATTCATCCAAATTTCGGGTTTAACATTTTTTTAGCAGATTTTGTCAATTGGCACACTTTAATTTGCACAGGAGTGAGATTCCTGGATTAAGTATATTAAAAGTAACACTGATTTGGAATTGCGTTCCAAAATCAATTTTGTCGTAAATGAAATTAATCATATTTTATAATGAGTCGTAGAAAGACATTTTAAAAAAATTCAGGATTAGGCATTAAAGTTACACATTTCTGGAATTTTTTTTTATTTCAAGATAAACTACGACCCCTGTTTTAAATATTTCATACTGTATAATAGCGTGCGTAATTAGCTCGGATAAAAAAAAGATCTCTTGGCAATTAACTATCCCCTCCCACCAGCCGTGAAACAACCTTTGAACCAAAAAGAGTTATCTACTTTCTTTCCTAGTGTTTGGGATAATCGTTAATTTTGACTCTGAAAATTATAAACGAATTTTTCTCCTTTCGTCTCTGGTGTCGATGTATCTTACAACCAACATGTTTTGCGAGTAGTACCCATCAAGTTTGCAGACTCAGGACGGTAAAGTTAATCTCCACGTTTTTTAGTGTTACTCGACGGTGGAAATTGCTAATTTTATGCTTTAGTGCACGGAGCTAACCAAAAAAGATATGTAAATAAAGAAGCTTAAATGAACTTATATTGTATATCAATATCGAGGACAATGGCAAAACTGAGATACGCAAAACCCTGCGACGTAGGGGGGGAGGGGGAAGGACTTGGAAGTAATCGTGAAAAATAAACATGCTAAACGGTCATAAACGGTTGATCATTTTAGGATTTTAAGAACGAGTCGTTTGTATTGAATAACGAATATATATTTTGCGTACTCCAAACCTGATGTGCGCATAAAAAAATCATATCCACAAGGCGGGTCACGAAACGGGGACCCCGCTTTGTTATGAGAAAGATTCTAGGGGGCCTTGTGGAAAATTTTGCAGAGGACTCAAAACTATAGTTACACTACTGATTGGAAATTTCACAAAATCGATATATAATTGAGAATAAAATGTTTCAACGGTGTATAAACCTATTTTTATCTAATAAATTCAAATTTTTCACTTAAAATCCAAAATATTGCAATATATTTTTCAAAATGGAACAAAACCCTGTATATTTCATGGACATTCATTTTTGACCATGCGCAACATGACAACAGTGCACTTGCAAAAAACCCTTGTTTAAAAGATATATATTGAATATTTTGAAACTTTTTTTTTTTTGGAAAACATTCTGGGAATATAGTTGTAGAACTTTTTGTATTGTTATTACAGCCTTTTGTAGGACACATATTCAAGTATTCTATATTATCAAGCTAATGCATAATACAAAGTGTTTTTGCAAATGAGATTAACTTCTTGAGATTAACTTCATGAGATTAACATTTTTTTTTTCAGAAACTGAATAAATAATGTTGCATCCAATAATTTATGCATAAAAAATAAAAAATAAAATATGCTTTTTGTTTTTTTGTAGCCACCTTGGATAATAATCAAATCTGAAAATAATGATAGTTCATTAAAAACAAATGGAGACCTTGGAACAGAATAATTAAATTCAAGTATTAAAAACAGCTCTTTAAATATTAGCAGTCAGTTGTATATGGCGCGAGGATACCCATGGCGCGAGGATTTTCAGATTCCTTCACATCATTTTTCTTCTACTCTAACTAAAGATTTAAATGAAGATTGCTTGCAGAAAACAGAAAAAAGTGAGTTACTGAACCATTTAGCTTTGAGAATCTGCAAATACACAGACAATCCCTCTACAGCTAATCGAAAGCAAGTAGAAGATAAAATTTTAATTGAAGGTGTGGAATTTGTGCAGGGTGTAGGTTCGACAATCTCTTTATATTATTGTTATACCATAAAATATTCTCTCAAAGGCACTGGGACTTACACTTTCATCGAACTAAAATTGTTGAAGTTGAAATATGGTAGTGTAGTTCCCCAAAAAGTAGTTACTTTATGTGAAAAAATAAGCAAACTTTGATAAAATTCTAGATTGTAATTTTAAACCATACTATCAATAAAGTTTTGTGTATATTATTAAAGTTCAGTGAATTTTTATTTTTGATTATATTATTTTTTAATTGTATTGTATTCTCGATATCTTAAGTCGAAAAGATTCTAAAAAAGCATTATGTGATAGCTAATTGTTCAGATAAGTCATTTACAGGAATTTGTAATATCAAAGAGAGAAATGTATTTTATTTGAAGTATCAAGAGCACACTGTATTAAGATTTTAAATTTTTTTAAAGGTTATCTTCTTTCTGCAGCTAATTATTCTTTTATTTTCTTGTATCTCTTGACATCTGAAATTAAATTTTGTGCTTTAAACAAATGAATGAATCTCGTTAAATATGCTAATGCTTAAATTACAATTAAAAAGTTATTTTTGACTATAACTTTAAAATCTCTTTCAAAAATTTGTGCATATTTTAACTTGCCTTGAAAATTTGTGTAATTAAACCTTAATGGTTTGGATAATCTTTTAAAAGAATTATGTACTGTATAGCACATGTATCAAAAACCGTTTTTCCTGTATTACTTATTATATTATATTAATTATTTAAGGAATAGAATTATCAAAGGTAATTGATCCAATTTAAGTGAAGATAGTGGGGTAAGGGGGGGGTAGCTTCGAATAACCACATACTTCCCTAAAAAGAGCAAATATTCAGATACTGTAAAAAATTTTAAGAATGCTTTGATAGATTAAAAATACCATTTTATGCCAAATGACTAATCTGTTGTATTACCTAATGACAAGTTGATAATCTGTTTAAATTATTAAATAACATGGCAAATTTATCTAAAGGTTATTTTTAAAATACACAATTGCTTTGTGCGAGATTTTGCCAAAAATGTATACTTTGTGTTACATTATTTCTTAATTTACACCTTCAAATAGGTATATTCAGCTTGATATAAAAGTGTAAAAACTTAAGCATGTCTTTTTGTAGATCACAGTACAATATCACTCATTTAGATATTTCTTTTGTTTCTGAAGTGTATATTTATCATAATTTATCCTTGCATCAATATTCTAACCAATTTATTTTTGTAAAAGTAATTTTAATATATCCATGATTTAAAAATAGATTTTACTCATAGATATCCTATGTTTTTTAGATTTGAGTTGTCAACTGAAAAATCAAAACAACCAATTAGAAATATTTTCAATACAATGTTTAACTTTCAGCTATGCAATCATCGTTTACTTCTCAACGAAGATTACTAACTCATTAATCTGTATCATGTTCAAGAACCAAATTTAACTGTAATTCTAAGGCATCTTAAAACTCTTTGAATAGCATGCTGAAAATTAGAAGTAACTTATTGAAAAAGGGCCTTAACATACTAGATTATAGATTTCTGAACTTTTCAGATTTGCATAATTTTCCAGACAAATTTTTGGTAAAGTTCCTGTGAAAATCTGTGGCAGAATTGCTGCCACTGGATACCCCAGGAACATTTACCGTATTCCGTGAAATGTTTCAGATCTTTTCACAATGAAGAAACTTAACTGACATTTTATGCGTAAAGTTCCAGGCTATAGGTTTCAAAGTTTTTCAAAATGAAGGAACATAAACGAATTTTCACGAGTAATGTTCCAGATGATAGGTTTCGGAATAGCGGAACCTAACTGAGATCTTATGAGTAACATACCATATTAAAGATTTCGGAAATTTTCAGAAAGATGGAACCTAACTGAAATTTTATGAGTAGCATTCCAGATTATAGGTTTCAGAGCTTTTCAGAATGGAGGAATTTAACTGAGATTTCATGAGTAACGTTTCAGATTGTAGGTTTCAGAACGGTGGAACCTAACAGAAAATTAATGAGTAACGTTACACATAAAAGGTTTCTAGACTTTTCAGAATGGTGAAACCTAACTGATATTTCATGAGTAACATCCCAGATTATAGATTTCTGGACTTTCCTGGCATATGTAAGTTTCCTGGCATTTTTTAGATTAAATTCCTGGGAAAACCTGTGGCAGAATAGCTGCCACATGTTTTCTTAGGAACCTTACGCAAAATTTTTTATAGTGTACCAACACTTTAGCTACGAGCGAGTATCACTTTCATTCATGGTATAGTCAGATTTAAGAGTGATATAATTAGTTTGAAATTCAAAATATTTCACTTGGGATTTCTATGTGAAAAAAAAAATAGTTACGTGACTTAACAGTGATTTTTGATAAATATCAACACTTTAACACGAAAATCACGCATTCATTGGATACATATTCCCTCCCACATTTCTCATCGCTCATTTTGAGTATTTTTAGAGCTTAACATTAGCTGTTTTTTAAACCGATTTTTCACACAGTCAGTGGCCACGTATTTCAGACATTGCATTTCTGCATGTTTGGAGTTAATGATAAAATCATACAAATTTCAAGTTCGTTTAATACTGTTAATACGGACCCGGGCAACGCCGGCGGGTCAGCTAGTATTTTATATTGTCAAACGAAGGATTTGTTTTTCAGAATTTTGCGGCGTATTTATGTGAAAATTATCGCATATAAATTAGGTAATTTTGTAAGTTTACAGAACTATCGGTTTAAATAACTCAGATTTTTCGGAAATTTTACAGTTATTTTATTGATAGAAAATATAAGACATTCAAGTTTATGGATATGAATGGATATGTACACTATATGGCCAAAGGTGACCGGTCACTTGCGATTTTAGACATTTTGTTAAATACCTAGAAAAATACATGAGGAATTATCCTGAAAGTCTAAGTATGTAAATGTAATAGTGCAGATCATACATTTCTGTGAATATTTTTCCCGAAACTCCATAGGGAACCACCGACAAATTGAAAAAGACAGAATATCTTTTGGATAATCCTGTCAAAACTAATGTAGCAAAAGCGTTAAAAATATAGATGATGATTAAGTGGCTTATTGTAATAAACAGTCTCCATTTTTATGCGAACAGCATGTATACTAGTAGAACAATTAAAGTTTTTATAAAAACAATCCCATTTTTTTATTTTTTAGTTAATGGTCGGAAACGTTTTCCTGTCGTGGTAGTGACGACACAAAACACAAGAAAGAAAGGACACGAACAGGGAAAGAAATCATATTTATTATTCTTAGTGCTGCAAAAATACTAAGACAATGTTGGGATGTGCTGTGGAACTTGTTACACGCATCGTGGCAGCTATTGGAGAAGTTCGGGACTTTCTTGTTGTTTTCGAGATCGTTAGATGATTAAAAGGTCACAGATGCGCTCTATGCATCATGGCCGGGATCGTAATTTTGAACACCTGTTTTGATGACAATCGTTGTCGCTTTAATGTTCTTTTTTCTTAGTTATTTGCTGTATTAAGGATAAAAACATGTTTTCTCCTCTTATTTGTGTCCAGTTTTTCTTGTGTTTTGTGTTGTCCCTACCGTGCCAGAAAAACGTTTCCGACCATGGATTACTATGTAAAACTGAATCCTTGTGATGGCCCCTGCCTCCCCTTAAAGTTTGTCCGATTACCACTGGGATACCCGATATACATGTTATAAGAGAAAGAAGTGCATATAGAATGAAGATGATTTAAATGATAATACACATGCTGTCCATGACTAATCTGTAAACTAATATCCTAGCTAAAAATAGTGAACTTCAATATATGTGAGACCGATGAAATCTGGCAGAGTGGAGTTTTAATGCTAAGGTATTTGTTCGAAAGAATGAAGAAATAAGTACTATAAATCTTTATTGTTGTCTCATTTTACTCGGAGGAGGAGCGTCACAACGGAATTCTTTCAAGCCCGGCGTAAACATGCAAATTTAAAAAAAGTGCATTGCCCACAAGATCCATGAGCATTATGGGATAAGCAAATGACTTTTTAATAAAATATTAAAAATAAAGCTTCCGACAAATGTTTTTTATTCTAAAAAGTAGAAATGAAATAATAGAATAGATTTAATATTTCGAAATAAGAGATTGATATTTTAATAATACAATTGAGTTCTTTTTAGGAAAATAATAGTATTTTACTCCGAATTAAGGAAAAGGGGGAAATTAGCTGATAATTAAATGCTAGCATATTACTTAAATATCAATAAAAGTATATTTTTATAAGAATTTGGAGCGAGTTAAAACGGGAAAATGGCGATTTTTTTAATCATTACATATATATGTATATATATATATACAGGGTGATTCAGCTCGTCGGTGACAAACTTTAAGGATCGATAGAGCACACCTAGACGAACATTTTTGAATAGGGAATGTAGGGTCCCTGACGCGATGGTAAGGCGCTAGGCGCTTTCGAAAATTTGGGTGCCGAAATTCGAAACGTCATAAAAACTAGGGAAATGGTTAGATTTTCTTGCTTGTTGCGTCGAAATGATTCTGTTTGTTTAGACTTTCTTCAGTACCAATTTGATAAGCGTATCTCTTAAAACATGGATAGGGGGCGCTGCAGACTTTGGAGAGCTAGACAACAACTTTAAGCCCGTTATTTTGATAATTTAACACATGCTCGCCAAAGTTTATACTCTAACTTAAAGTTTGAACCCAAAAGTAGAGCCCTGCAAAAAGCGTAAGAGCCGGAATAAAATGTCAAAGTACAGGGTGGTCGAAACTCGAAGGCTCCTAAGAGATAAACAAACAGATTTATTGACTTATGGCATGCATTTTCATGATTCTGTTTGCTGGGGCTCTCTGAAACTCAGTTGAACGGTACAAAAAGAAACATCGATAGGGGGCGCTTTGGGCAAAAACATAATTCGTTGACATTTCGGACGCTAACTGGAAACGGGGCGCTACGATCAGTTAGAAACAAAACAAGAGAGTAATTTACTTATCATAAGAAGCTATTAAAACTGCAGTTTGTTTGTTTTTTTAACAAACATAGCTGGTTTCAATCATGCACAATGCGCGCAATAAAATTTACATAAGGTGCTTTTTGCTGATTTATGCAAAAGATATCGTACCATATCGATATGCAAAAGATACGTAATGCGTAGACGACAACGCGAGATGACGTAGTTGTATGCGCAGACATGTCTTTTGAACGTGCGGTACCTACTTAAGCTTCGGGTTACTTGTCTGCAGATCGGTAGTAGGATGGAACGGTACACAAACTCTGAATTGGCTGACATGCATTTGGCGTATGGTGCTGCTGGTTGTAATGGACGAGCCGCTCAGCGGTTGTACGCCGAGCGTTACCCCAACAGGCAAATCCCCTGCCATGCCTTCTTCGCTCGAGTACACCAGAGGTTGTCCACAACGGGATCTTTCGACGGAGGCAGGCCTGAACGGGAGCGATCAGTGAGCACCCCCGACAACGAAGAGGCTGTGCTTAACCTGGTTGAGGACAACCCAGGTCTTAGCACGAGAGATATCGCCAGACATGTTGGCATTTCGCAAGCAACTGCGTGGCGCATCTTACGTTTTCGGAATCTGCACCCCTACCACATCCAGCGGGTGCAGTTGCTCAGAGAGCAGGATTTTGGCCCTCGAGTGGAATTCTCAAGATGGTACTTGGCGATGAGATCCAGGGATCCCCGTTTTGTAAACAGCATTTTGTTTACGGACGAGTCCACCTTCAGCCGGGAGGGAATGTGGAACGCCCACAACAGTCATGTGTGGTGTGATGAAAATCCACATGAAACCAGAAGCCGAGCAGCCCAGGAGCGTTTCTCAGTAAATGTGTGGGCCGGCATTCTGGGGGATTGCCTCATTGGCCCTTATTTGTTACCTGAACGGCTGACAGGTGGAAATTACCTGATTTTCCTGGATCAAGTGCTGCCGCAGCTTCTGGAGGAGGCGCACGTACCCGAAGGTTCGCGTCGCCAGATGTGGTTCCAGCACGATGGAGCTCCGGCCCATTACACGAACGACGTGCGTCTCCATCTAAACGCAAGGTATGGCCAGCGGTGGATCGGGCGTGGGGGTCCAGTTCACTGGCCTGCCCGATCACCAGACCTCACCTGCTTGGATTTCTTCCTTTGGGGTTACCTGAAGGCTGAGGTATACCATACACCTGTCAGCAGTGCTGAAGAACTTGTGGCGCGCATTGTGGAAGCTGCAGGGCAGATCAGAGATACTCCTGGCATTGTTGGAAACACACACTCCTCAATGCGACGGAGGTGCGAAGCCTGCATCATGGCCCAAGGTCGAAATTTCGAGCATCTTCTGTAGTGTTATTTTTTGTAAATAAATTTCCAGTATCATTGATGTTTTTGGTCTAAATTTATTCAGAAGTGTTGAGCAGAGGTAGAAAATGTGTTTTCATTATTACTAACTGATCGTAGCGCCCCGTTTCCAGTTAGCGTCCGAAATGTCAACGAATTATGTTTTTTGCCCAAAGCGCCCCCTATCGATGTTTCTTTTTGTACCGTTCAACTGAGTTTCTGAGAGCCCCAGCAAACAGAATCATGAAAATGCATGCCATAAGTCAAGAAATCTGTTTGTTTATCTCTTAGGAGCCTTCGAGTTTCGACCACCCTGTACTTTGACATTTTATTCCGGCTCTTACGCTTTTTGCAGGGCTCTACTTTTGGGTTCAAACTTTAAGTTAGAGTATAAACTTTGGCGAGCATGTGTTAAATTATCAAAATAACGGGCTTAAAGTTGTTGTCTAGCTCTCCAAAGTCTGCAGCGCCCCCTATCCATGTTTTAAGAGATACGCTTATCAAATTGGTACTGAAGAAAGTCTAAACAAACAGAATCATTTCGACGCAACAAGCAAGAAAATCTAACCATTTCCCTAGTTTTTATGACGTTTCGAATTTCGGCACCCAAATTTTCGAAAGCGCCTAGCGCCTTACCATCGCGTCAGGGACCCTACATTCCCTATTCAAAAATGTTCGTCTAGGTGTGCTCTATCGATCCTTAAAGTTTGTCACCGACGAGCTGAATCACCCTGTATACATGTGTGTGTGCGTATGTATATATATAACATAAATGGAATCACAAGTGTTTAAACAAGTTGGTTAAATGCTAAAAATGAACAGTAATGCACAGCGGAAACTAGAATTGTATAATAATAAACTATAAATAACCTGTAGAATCATCAGAGGAGCTTGCAGGTTAATCCTCAGTGAAGATAAGTTTGTTGCATCCAATTTTGTCGGCATTAGGCCTGCTATGACAAAATTTAGCTCTCAATAAACATATCATACCAAGCGAAAATAAACCAAAATATTACACATAATATATGAAAAAATAAATTAATTAAGAATAGGTAATATTTTATTAGTAAATAACAATCTTAAAAGCAGACAAAACGAATGACTTAATAATGGAGAGCGTGCTAGGGTTTTAAATGGTTTTATGAATTCAGGAGCAGCCATGTGATTGAAATTAGAAATCAGATATTTAATAAATATGATTATGCTACTGCTATCTGGTGTAGGAAATGAAAAATAAATTTAGCAAATTTACGGTACTGTCATCTATCGATGAAAATGAAAATTAAATTATGAACTCCGAGTGATAATCATTGAAAATAGAATGAAAAATATAAAAATATAAAATAACTTAGAATTATTAAAAAAAAATAAAGATATTTATATATATCTATTAATATGTAAGAAATACCGATGGTTAATGTAAGGTTAAATTTTCTAGGTTAAGGATTTTTTAAATTTTTAAGGTTAATGTAAGGTTAAGAATTTTTTTTATGTTAGGTAATTAAAAAAGTTTTAATTTAAAAGTTCTGAAAAATACGAGTTATAAACTATCAAGTATCTGTTTTTCTTTCATAGTGGTTTGAATACATAAACATAAGTTATATATATATATTTAAAATGTATTAAAATGAAAAACCGCACACCTTAGTAATTACGATAAAATTTTAATCACAATAAGTTCCGATTTCCAGCTTTTAATAAGGAAAAAAATAAAGAAAAGAAAATTCCTGTTATGAAAGCATGGAAAATAAAACTTCGTAAAATCTCAAAGTTGGTAAAGTATAAAAAAATTATGATTATTTTTTTCCTACTGTAAGTTTTAAATCTCTACAAACGCAAAATGTTTATTTAAAACATTAAAGAGGAAGTTTTTTATTCCTTGCTAACTAGGATAAAATTACAAATAATGTTCATTTCAAATTTCTCGCTTTTATTTTTGTTCAAAAAAGTACGAAAATCCTTATTGAATACCAATGTGGAAATGGATGTTTTGTAATAAGTATTAAACTTCAAGAAAATTGAAATGACTATTTATGGAAATACTAATTTATTTTCTTCTTGCTGACAATGTATGCTCACAGATACAAAGGCCATATTGGGTGTTTTAAAACAAGAGAGTTATTTTTAAAGTTAAGTAATTTGAGCAGCATTCACACAATAGGGCCAGATACAGACATTTTGACAGCTACCAAATCAATTATTTCTGTTTATACTAGAAATGTTTTTATACAATAAATTTAAATAACAAAAATAAAAATAAAGTGATATCATTCTGTAAATTAAATACAGTAGACACCCTTAAATTCGCAATCCTAAATTCCACAACTATCTAAAATCCCCACATAATTTATAGATGTAAACAATGAATTTTCTGTTCAGATGTAGGGACAATATTTGACTTTTTTTTATTTTTATATCAATTTTATGTATATTTTAAACTTTCAGTTTCATTAATATTACTGAATTCATTCTTTTTTATGAAGGAAGAATAAATTTATTTCTAAAAACACTGAAAAAATTGCTGATATCACCGGTAATCTCAATCTTTTTAAAAATGTATTTAAGCATTAATCAAGCTTTGAAATAAAACATTTTTTATTTTGTGATTTTCATGTGAATTAGTAGAGCATCTTTATGAGAGAAATTTTACTGAATAATTTATAAAAATGCATCGCATCTTTATAATAAGTATTCAACTATACACAATTGATTTACTTTACCTTTGCTTTTTATATTTTAATCCTTTAAAATATATATCTAATTTTTTTATTAATTTACTTAATTATTTTAATATTTTACTATATTGTAAGCATTCATCATAATCTTAGTTGCATTATTAATTACACTGAAATTACTGTTTTTAAAATGCAAACAAAGCAATGATCAGAAATCTGCAAAATTCTAAAATCCGCACAACCTCTGGTCCCAAGCTGTGCGGATTTGAGAGAAGGTACTGTAGTTTTAAATAAAAAATTTGGTGTAAAATATTTTTTATAGAAAATTTGAGTAAAATTTCAGGATTTTTTAGTGTTAACGACATTAAGTCCTGTTTGCTTTATGTTTATTATAGAAGAGATAAATTTTGTGATATTTTTTAAACGATGTGATACTTAAATTAGTTTAAAAGTTCGCAGCAGGCGGCATTGTAAGCAGCAAAAACTAAACGTCAATATTTTCGAACAAAAACTAATATTAACTTATCAATAAAGCTTAACAGGATTAATAACATTATTTTTAAGTACAAATAATAACTATTTATAAAATCCGTAATAATATGTTTATGTGAAATTTATTTATTTGAACTCCTCAGACAAATAAATTCGTATGCTAAAAAATTATAGAATATCACATGAATTAACTAGAATTGATGGACCAGAAAATATTTTAAACTGTGCAACTTATAAATTCGATGACAAGCAAAGATATAAAAAATCAACAACTTCGTAAGTTGTTTTCATAATTGAATAAAAAGATAGTGGTATTTCATCTGCGGATCTCTAAGTTTATTCAAGACAAAAGAATAGCCGTAAGCACAATTAACAATCAAACGCCACAGCATGACATTTACAATTTTATTTCTTCATGGTGATCTAAGATGGACATACAATTACGTTGTAAAAAAAGTGTAAGAAGATTACACCTTTATAGTACATTGTTTAGAACTGAGGAACGAAATATTTTAACCCTTTACTTAATTCGTTTTACATTTTGTTATTTAAAAAAATTAACCTTTTTTTAATCAAAGACGAAAACAAACATTGTAGAGTAAAACCTCTAAATAAGGGACACCCCGGAAGCAAGGAAACTGTCCGCTATTCGGAGGTGTCCGCTATTGCGTAAACTTCACAAATTCAAAAATTTTTAAGAAATACTTAATGTTTCAATAATTGATTTTTATGTAATCTGAAACCTTTATTATATGAATAATAAGAAATAAAAATTATTTTTTAAAGCAATAAAACTGAAATAAAATTGTGCAATGCAGACCTTTATCCACTTTGAAAAATCTGTTAGAAAAGTTTGCTTTTGCTAGCGATTACATGTAATTTGTTTATCAATTTGTTTCAAATTTTAACTCTGTCAGTATTTTTAGTCTTTCTGAATCATCTTTTTTAAAGAAAAAATTGTGTGACTGGTCATTGTATTTTCCCTTTAAGAAATTCTCGGTATAACAGGAAGCATCTTCAGTTTTAGTATCTATTTCATGATCACTAATTAAGTCAGCTTTTGTCGAAAATTTAGGAGGAATACAATCGAAAACTTTAACTGATTCTTCTTCAGAAGGTAACTCATCATCAATATTAATGGCAATTTCGGCAGTTTCTTCATTCCTGATACATTTTATTAAGTCACTTATTTCGTGACATGACATGACATCGCGGTGCTTACGGAGTGCCAAAACAATGTGGGACCATTGCGCGTAACCTCCAACTAAATATTAAGAATGAACATAAAAAGATGAATTTCGAAGCAAAGCACGGTCAAAAGGTGTAATTTAGAGTCTCTGGTGGAAATCCGAAGATTATTCCAGAGCTGGAAGCACGAGGTTAAATATAACCTCCAAAAGAAGGGGCGCATGTGGCATCCAAACGAGTTTGGTTGCCCCATACTTCAATATCATTTCACCGACTGGCGTCGGCAAAAAACGGAGAGTGAAAAGGCAGTATGGTACCAAGAAGCACAGAAAAGGCATAGCATAAGGTATCCCAGCCCACGACTAACTCTAAGAACCAAAAAAAGGGGGCCACATAGCTCACTAATTTTGGTGACAATCACCTGGAACCCGTTCACCTTCGAAGTTTCCCATCGGATAACATAGCGGCACAGGTCCCGCGTTTTACTGGCATATGTTATCGGCCACCTGGACCGCACTACCAAACGAAGTTCCTGTGCACACTACGCTCGCGCAGGCCCACAACTCTAGTAAACAAGTTTTTCAGTTCATGCCTGGTCTAAAAGGAGGAAAATAAATTTTTGAAAATAATTAAAACTCTGAATATAAGTGAACTCTGAATAATAACTCTGAAATAAGCTTAAGCTGTGACTAGAAAATTTTGCGACCATTGCCAGCTGCGAGTTTCTCACACTCCAGCGGTCGAGGGAAGAATGAGCCAAAAGGGGAAGAAAAGGTCTTAAATAGCCGAGGTACAGTGAGCAAGCACCTCATTGGCCAATAGGAAAATGAGGAAGGCGTGCCTATCCTCAAAGATGGAAGTGACTTCGTAAACAACTGAAATTTTGAGAAAGATAGAGTACCCAATAACAATTACAATTAAATTTAAATATTTAAAAGAAAGTAAAGGGAAGTCGAAATAATAAAACAGTAACAAAAATTTAAAATTACAATTAATTAGAAAAGCTGAAAAACGCGACTGTACAAAACTACAGAATGCTGCATGACGTCAGGGGTAATTCCAAATCTAGTTGAAAATTTCTTTCAAACTAGGGGAAATATAAATTTTTCCCGGGAATTCTGCTTTAAGTGACGGCAGAAGGATTCCTTCTGGATGTTTTAGAACATGGAATGAAGTTATCATCCCTTGAAAGAATTGCTAGGGGCCGTTTCCGGTTTTTCCCCACTGTTCCATCATAACGCCTAATGGCATTTAAAGCAGGATTCCGCACAGCAGGGACAGACCTGTGAAACTTCATTGTAAGTTTCTTGATTTCCGCAAAAATCGGTTTAATTTTAAGGTCTCGATGAATGACGTCATTGCGGACATAACGGGTTGCTTTGGTGAACCTACGAAGAAGCTTATTCTGAAAAGTTTGAACTTTTTCAAGTCTGGTTTTAACAGTACTTCCATACACAACCGAACCATAAGTTATGATCGGTCTGACCATGGATTTATATAGTAACAATTTGTTTTTCATAGACAGGGGGCTGTTCCAAGCCAAGAGGGGATTAAGGGAGCCCACGGCGCGGTTCGCATGATCCAGAGTTTCTGTGATGTGCGTGCGCCATGTTAATTTAGAATCTAGGTGAATACCTAGGTACTTGTAATCTGACCTCCAGGGAATTGGTTCATCATTCAGTTTGAAATTTAAATTAGCAATGGGGTTTGAACGGCGGTTGGTGAAAAGAATGGCGGCAATTTTGGCTCTATTCACTTTAATTTTCCATTTTTTAAACCAAGCCAAAAGTATATTCAAATAATTCGTGAATCTTATTTCGTGATCACAGAATTTATGACACATTGCCCTCAAAAATTTAGAGGCCTTTTAGATTTTTTTTTCTTTTTTTTCTCGTCAAAAATAATTTTTCATCCTTTAACGCCAAAAAATACTGTCCGCTATTCGGAATGTCCTTTATTCAGAGGTTAAGCATACAAAAATTTAGATTTTCGGAGTGGGAATTGGAAAACTGTTCGTTAAATAGAGGTGTCCGCTACACGGGAGTGTCCGTTATGGAGGTTTTACTGTATCTCTTAACAGCGGTTGTTTGACCTTTAAAATGTCCAATTAAAGGAAAATGAATGGAAACCGGTTTACAAGGAAACTTTTTGTAGTTTTTTTTGAAATTATAACTAAAACTTTTAAAGCCGATCAAATTAACGTGGTTTTAGAATCTGTGGTGTTTGAACGGGGTTAAGCGAGCGTAGATCCTAGAGGACAGAGTCCCCTATTTGTACAAAAAAAAAAAGATGTAAATCTACGAAACTAATTTTTGTAATGCTAGAAAAATCTGTAGCATTACAAGTGAATTTACTAAAATTATATAATATTACTAAAATTTTATACCTAAGCCGGTTTTCAATTTCATATAAAGTTCTAGGCATCCCATGTTTCCCCAAAAAATTCTAAATAACCTTACATATTTTTTGATTTACAGTGCAAACGTATATGTGTTACATCATTTTTCACTGCTAACGTTACATAAAAAGTATTTGTGTTCTAAGAATCCCAGCTTCTTAGAATAAATTTAGTAACTTTAAAGATTTTTTTTTATCTACAAAGCAGTCCTATCATATGTACATTAAAAATAAATATATGCATTAGAAACTACGATGAAATTTAAAATGCCGTTCTCTTTTAATTTTCACATTTTATTTCAAAATGATTATTCATTGAAAATAGATGGGGATTCTTTCGTAATTCGCGACAGATTAAAAATTATAATTACTTCATTGATACTTACTTTGAAAAGAGGTTTTCGACTAATTAGATTCCAAAGAGAAATTTTACGCAATGCTTATAGGAAGCCAATGAAATTGATTTTCAGTCAAGCGAAGGGAAAGTATCTTTTCTTTCAGCTACTATTAATACTTTTACTTCGTAATTCCGGAACTATATTATTTAAAGAAGTTTAAAGCCTTTTTGAAATGCATATACAAAAAAAAAAATGATTTGGTGTCAAACTAGAAAGATATAGTATGTGTTAACATACTTTTTATATGTGTTCGTAATTATGTAAATTCGCAGCACCTATAGTCTCGTTTAGTCCATCCGTTCGTCTGTTCTGCCCGCATATAACAGAGCAAAAACTACTCAAACGAATCGTTTGAAATTTAAAACATATAAATGTTGCATATATTTGTTAAGTTATTTCAAATTTTATGGATATCGGATGCATAGTTTAATTACAGGGACAAAGTACTCCGTTACAATGCAACCAATGGGAAAAATAGTTTCAAGTACATTTTAAAGATGTTATACACTTTCGAACATAACAAAATATATATCCATCTATTAAATCTATACTAATAAAAAAACAAAACGCTCTGTCTGTGTGTTTGTGTGTGTGTATGTGGGTGTGTGTCTGCGATGGCTAGCAAAAATCTACAGCATGTATGAAGCTCAAAATGTTTTTGAGAGTAGCCCCAAATCTCTCCTGATGCACCTCACCTTCAGAATTTCGAAATTCCAATTATTAACTGAGTAATTATTTAAATTCCAGAGATCACTCTCATAAAAAATCTCATTTTTTCCTTTTTTTTCCTTCATTTGTTTATAGTTGTTTGATTGAATAAATTTTTTGCAGAAATAATTAAAAAAGCTGGGACAGAATTCAAGAAACAAATTAGAGTGTTTAACATTTCCAAAGTGAGAATTTTTTCAAAAGACCATTAAAATTCATAGACTGGGGAACTGTCAGTTTAACAGAGGATTTTTTATCACAACTGTTGTACGCCATGGAGGAAAAAGTTAGGTGAAGTTGAAGCAAGCAGCATAAAAGGTTTGCAATATGAAACCATATATCGCTCAAATTTTAATGACCCAATCAAAAGTACGAGGAAGAAATTTTGTATTAATAAAATGAATTGAAAGAAATGAAATACAGATGAAGCACATTTTACGAAGAAATAGTAATTTTTTAAAATGGTCTTTTTTCTATCAAAATATTTATTAAAATAAATGTTTGCTTTTAAAATAATTGAAATTGGAAAATTAGAAATAACTAAAGGTTAAAATAAAATGAAATAAAATATTGAAAACATTTGATTTCAACTAAAAATTGTATTATTAATTTTTTTTTTTTTTTAGAACTTGTTAATGCTTTATAACGTAGATGAAAAATGTTTATGATTTAACAATATATTAATAATTGCATGTCAGTATATAAAATATATTGATGAAAACCTAAATAACAAATTTTAATCTAAAATCTAAATTTCAGAGTGCAGACGATTTTAAGACATTAACGATAGAATGTTGATTTTTCAAGCAGAATCTTAATTGATGTTTCTATATTGATATTTCAAAGTTACATGATAAAAATAATCAAATAATTCTTACCAATGATTGATCTATTTGTATTTTTTATGCATTCCGATCATCTATTACAGCCAATAATGGTGCAAATCATCATTTTTTAAACGAAATTTTAGTCATCTGTTCAATAACAGTTTAAACGATAAAAAACAAAAATAAAGATGTAGGGGTTTAAACCAGTTTGAATTGGTCGGCGTGTCAAAGCACATGGTTTTTTTTTTGTGCTTAATTAGACTTAATATAGCGGATTTTAGAGATACGTTTTTGGCTTCATCCTAAGACATTATACTTTCACTCTATTAATTTCTCTTTACTCAATGGTTGTACGCAGATTTCTGGCACTTCGAACATTAGAATGTATGAGGGATTATCTGTGTTGCAGTAAAAAAGTATACAACATTCTTCTAGGAGGTTTTATTTTAGTCATTGATTAAATTTAAATGTATTCTACTCAATTTAAAATTTTATTATGGCTTTAATTTGTTTTTAAAACGAAAATAAAATGGCTCGTTGGCGTACAATTGTTCGAATCCGCAAACGATTCATACACCATAATAAATTACCAAATAGCAAAGTAAATTATTAATCAGAAATTGCCATAAAAAGAATAGTAACAAACCTGGTTATAACCTTAATGTTTAGACTAATGTAAACATAACCCGATCCCCCCCCCCCCAAAAAAAAACAGACTACATTTTGATCCGTGATAGACAAAATTTTCGTGAGTATAAACACGACCCGAACCTAAAAATTCTATTTGGAAAAAACTATGGATTTGATAACTGTCCCGAACCAAATCTGAATCCCGCAGAGATGTTCAAATGAAGCATAATCCGATCCGAAAAAGGAAAAATAATTTTCGTGGACATGAAACCTGATCCAAATCTAAAATTTTTCTTTAAAAAAAAAAAAAAAAAAAAAAAAAAAAAAAAAAAAAAAAAAAAAATTACGATATATCACCCGAACGAAATCTGAAACCAATAAAAATATTTCAGAAAACAATAACAGGATCACAGCAAGGCAAAATAATTTCCGTGGTCATAAACCCGACTCGAACCTAAAAAAATCCATTTGAAAAATCGTGAAATTTGACCCAAACCACATCCGAATTCAACCAAAATATTCAAAAAATCATAACCGGATTCGAGTAAGACAAAATAATTTCCGTGGAGACATTAACTCCCATTCGAAAAAATACCTGAAATTTGAATCGAATCAAATCTGAACTTGACAAAAATGTTTCAAAGAACCGCAACCGGATCCGAAGAAGACAAAAAATTTTCATGAACTTGAACCCAATCCGAACCCCCAAAAAATAATTGGAAAAATCTGAAAATCTGAACTGAACCAAATCTGAAGTTGACAAAAATATTCCAGTGAAGCATGTCCTTATTCGAACAAGATGGAATAATTTCCATAATCACGCAAGAAGATTCAAACCCAAAAGTTCTATTTGAAGAAAAACCCGAAATTTGAATTGAACCAAATCTGAACCCGACAAAAATATCCCAAAAAACTATAACCCGATCCGAGCAAGACAAAATAATTTCCATGGATATAAACCCGACTCGAACCTAAAAAATTCGATTTGAAAAAAACCTGAAATTTAACTCAAAACACATCTGAATAAGACCAAAATAGTTGAAAGAACCATAACGGGATACGAGTATGACAAAATAATTTCCGTTGACCCCGAATACGATACCTATACCCGATACTTCTATTTGAAAAAATACCTGAAATTTGAATCTAACAAAATCTGAACCTGACAAAAAAAAAAAAAAAAAAAAAAAAAAAAATCCAAAGAACCGTAACCGGATCCGAATTAGACCAAAAAATTTCCATAGACATAAATCGAATCTGAACCTCTTTTTTTTTTTTTTTTTTTTTTTTTGAAAAAAATCTCGAAATCTGAACTTGACAAAAATATTCCAGGGAAGCATGTTCTTATCCGAACAGGCAGAATAATTTCCGAGGACACACAAGAAAACCCGAACCCAAAATATCCATTTGAATAAAAAGCCGAAATCTGAATTGAACCAAATATGATCCCGACAAAAATATTCCAAAGAAAAATTACTGGATCCGTGCAAGGCAAAATAATTGCAATGGACATAAACCCAATATATAGTTAGGTAATATTTAGGTTGCGATTAGGTTGCAATTACATTACGGTATGGTTGTTATGGTTAGATTAAGGATAGGTTACAATAAGGTGACGGTTAGGTTACAATTATGTTATATTTCAGTTACGGTAGGGTAATGTACAGTCACAATTAGGTTACAGACAGGTTATGGTTATGGTACAAAAGTTTGCGGTTAGAAATTTTTCCACAGAGTGAACATTACACATGCTTTGATTAAAAATATACACTTATTTTTGTTAAATGGCTCTGAAATTATAATACCATATGCAAACCTTTTAGCTAACATCGAGTATCGATTTCATTCACGGTGTAGTCGGATATAAGAATGATATAGTTAGCTTCAAATTCAAAATATTTCACTTGGGGTTTCTATCTGGAAAAAAAAATTGGTTACGTGACTTAACAGTGATTTTTACAGATAAATACCAACACTTTCACACAAAAATCACGCAATTGTTGGGCACATATTCCCTCCTGCGTTTCCCGCTTTTCATTTTGAGTATTTTTAAAGCTTAATATTAGTTGTTGTTTTTTAAACCGATTTTTCACACAGTCAGCGGCCACGTTTTTCAAGCAATGCATTTCTGCATGTTTCGAATTAATGTTAAAATGATACAAATTTCAAGTTCGTTTAATATTGTTAATACAGACCCGAGCAACCCCGGGCGGGTCACCTAGTATATGCTATAATATAAATTCTGCGGAATCTGTGGTGCAAAGAATATTTTTTATCAATTTACAGGACCACACCAAAGTAAATATTACAAAAAATATTAAAATAAATCCTACATTATGGTGTAGGGAGACAAAGCTTGAGGCACGTTTTGATTGTGTTAAACTATTTTACATTTCATGAAATTGATATACATTGCTGAATTTTACTACAAGTTACTTACAGTGTACTAGAAAGCAGATAGTATTTACAGGTACACACAAAAGATACTATATCTGAAGTACTCTATTCCAATTCACCAAGATCTGAATATTTTTAAGCTTGTTATGTTTACTTATTATAGTATGAACGCATCTCATTTGCTATTATTGTTTTTATTGTTATCAGAATAATGAAAACTGTACAAATTTATGTGATCTCAGGATTCTTAAAATTGGAAAAAAAGGCTATTTTCAACAATCAATATCTTAAAATGTATATGATTTAAAAACATAATTTTTAATGGTGGAATAATTAATAATTTTAAATACATAAGTGGTTTTCTGGCATTTCACGTATTTAAAAAATCCCTGTCGGCTTGGCCTATAGGCGGAGGTAGATTTCGAAGAGTGCTCATTTCAACAACAAAAAATAAATTTGATTACAGATAAACCCAGTTTAACAACTTTATTTGTCCTCTTTTGGAAAATTTTTAATTTCATTTTTCTGTAAGGACTGGTTTTATCAGAATCATCTAAAGCTAAATTCGGATCAAATGCCCAATTTGACAACATATTTTGAAATAATTCTGACTTTATTAAAAAAAAATATATTAATATGGTACATTATATAGTTCCTAAATAACAAAAGACTGTCAATTGAATGCGTTTGAGAGCAAAATTGAATTTAAAGATGAGTTATAAAATAACCAATTTTGAATACAACCTCAATTCTTAATCATGGTAGCTTCGGGAAATTTTGCGCGAAGTGCCCACTTTGACAGCATTTTTTAAAATATATTCAGTCTTTATCAAAAAACTGACAAATACGGGACATTATACAGCTCCTATATAAGAGAACCTGCCAATTGGATGCGTTTGAGAGCAAAACAGAACTTAAAAATATGTCAGAGAAAACGAATTTGTTATTTCAATGCTTCCTCAAATTTTCAATCAGGATAACTTCTCGAAATTCTGTTCAAAATACCCTTTTTGGCAGACTTTTTTGAAATTTATTCTGTCTTTATCAAAAAATTGTCCAATGCGTCACATTATACAGTTCCAAAATCAGAGGCTTTGTAAATTGAATGCGTTTGAGAGTAAAAATAGATTTAAGAATGAGTCAGAAAAAACGCAATTTGTTATTTGCATACTTCCTCAAATTTCCTATCACGGTCACTTCGGGAAATTCTGTTCAAAATACCCTTTTTGGCAGCATTTTTTGAAATATATTCTGTCTTTATCAAAAAACTGGCCAATTTTTCACATTATATAGTTCTTAAATAAGAGGATCTGCCATTTGGATGCGTTTAAAATAAAAAATGAATTTAAAAAACTTATTCAGAATGTACGCAGTTTGGATTAGAGGCTTTTCCTCCAACTCCAATTTTTGTTTAATTTATTTTTGCTATACGAATTGGTCCTATGAAAAACTTGTCAATATAAAAGTTGTAGATATTATTGAGAAGATGTAAAATAAATTTAATTGGATTTGATAGTTTAAGAATTGACAAAGTTATGGTTTTTTTCTTTTTCCAAACCCCTTTTTATTTATTTCTTTATTTTTTTTTTATTGGTAAGAATTAGTCCTATCAAAAACTTGCAAATACAAAAGTTTTAGATAATTTTGAGAATATTTATAAAAAATTTAGATGGATTTGATATCTGGAGAATTGAAAAAGTTATGATTTTTTTTTCTCCCGAAAACCCTATTTTTTTCGACCCTTGAGCTCATTTTTAACTTTATCAAGAATCTGTCATGCATAAACTTTTGGCCCATTTTTACAAGTAATATAAACTTTAAACTGATTCGATATCTATTTTCTTTAAGAAGTTTTGGGGTTTTTTCTGTTTTCACATAAACGCCCCCTATTTCGACCCCCTTGGTCCGATTTTGCCCCTTAACGAACTTAGCCGAGATTTTATCTCCTTTGATTTTATGTACCAGTTTGGTGAAGATTGGTGAAGAATTATAGAAGTTATTGTGTCCATAAAAAAGTGAGATATATATATATGGGTGATTCTCAAAATAGGGGACAATTTATGTCTTTCGGCATACAAAAAAAATGAGAGGTTTTCTGTCATGTTTTTATATTTAGATATGTTTGTCTTAATATTATTCATTATTTGCACTTAAGAATTACTCACTTTTTAGTTAAAAACACCTTAAAATAACAGAATAAATGTTCAAAATGTCATTAGCATGGTTGTCCACAGCAGCTGTGCCTTGTATATACTAGCTTTTTCATGAGTTAATATCATGTTTATAAAATAAAACAAATGTTATTCTTTCTTTAAATTAATCAAGGAGAGGATTTATCCAATAAATTTCTTTTTAAAAATAAAATTATAGTATATAAAAAAAGAATTAAAGTTTGTCCTCCATATTCTATTTTCAAAACAAGGTCATACTATAACAGCTGGTTATTAATCAAAATTACATTTTCACATATGACAATAGTTTGAAAATATAAAATTTCCCCATGGCAACAAGTAGCCATTTTATCCCAGCCTGAAAATAGAAGCATGTATTGTATTTTAAGAATAGAATTTGAATATTAGGGACGTAGAATGTATAATAATTTTCTTGTTTATTTTATAATTAAAATTTTTATTTTACTTATTTGCATAGGACTGTTGTGTTTTGAAAAGCCCCAGAAAGGACTATTTC
This sequence comes from Maratus speculifer, assembly GCA_964019185.1. NCBI lineage: Eukaryota > Metazoa > Arthropoda > Arachnida > Araneae > Salticidae > Maratus > Maratus speculifer. Next base: position 119,763,365 of record OZ025298.1, read on the forward strand.
ATTGTGATTATATTATGGCTCATAATCTTATTTAAATTAAAATTTGTCATTAGCATGGACAAATATCAGTGTCATTAGCATGGTTTTTCTGTCCATGCTAAAGATTCCTATGTGCATAAATGTAACCATTGCTTATATTGTATCTTTTACAAACTTTAATTTTACATATACATTTAGGTATTACACTTATTATCCCTAAAATATGCATTAAATCTGTCAGAAAATCACTAAGACAGCTTCTTAGATTGTTAGTGTCAGAATGTTGCACATGTAAACAAAGTTTGCTCTTTGGTAATGTTTTTATTCTCCTTATATGTATATATGTAAAAATGGAAACCATTTGCTGAAAAGGAAAGCTAATAAATGTAGAAAAAAATATTTAAACAGGAAGAAAATAAAAATTTCTTAATATATTTATTCCATGCAATTTGTTTTGCCATTAGCATGGCTCAAAAAATACTATTTTTTTTTAAAGTTAATTTTTAAATATTTAGCTCTGCTGACTACATGTAAAGTATACCTATTACTATATTAACAACACCTATTTTTTTTCAGAAATTTTGCTAACAGTAATTTTTTTAAGATTTTTCTTTTGAAATTGTCCCTTATTTTGAGAATCACCCATATATATAGATAGATAGATAGATATATAAACTGGTGCGAATGCAATAGGTAGTATTTCATACGAAATCTACCTAAAAATTAAGAGATGAAGAAATACTATTTACAGGGATTCCAAAGAGACAGACATTTATGAAGCAGAAAACTTGTACAGCAGTTTACGCGCAGAATTACAAAGTAAGTTCTTGAACCAGAATGAAATTTTTACCTAATTATACTTCAGAGGGCAATATTTACTCTGTATCTAAATAAATTTGCATTTAAATAATTTTTATATTTTCAATTCAAAAATACAAAAGAAATACATATGAAAATTTTATGAATAACTATTCAGACTTTTTGGAGATTTCCTGTACGTTATCCCCGAAAATATCATTTGGAGAAAAATGATTTCGAAATTTCGGAAACTCGGCTTCAGTTATTCAGTGTGTACAATTCTAAAAGCTATAACTTCTGTTTTAATTCGTAATCGGAGTTATGCGGTTTGTGCCCTTGAATCTTTTATCGTTAATATGCGGTAAAAGTTTCTTACCGTTTTAATCGATTAATCTTTTATCGTAAAATTGCGTTTCAAAAACCTTAAGTTCAAGTAATTAAATTTTTATTAATTATTAATTACTAAAGATTTTTTGCACTTATATTGTTCACTGAGCACTTAAATTTGTTACCAAGTATTTTTATTTTATCGACCTTTTGAAAATATCATTTTTTAACCCTACATTTGAAAGTGTACTACTTTTCAAAGATTTTTCCATTTTTATGTACATAATACAATTAAAAATATTGTGTTCATTCCAAAAGGCATAATTATAGAGCTAGTATTTCTTTAAAGTATATGCCATGTTTTGGGAAGCAAGTTTGTTTATTTAAAGCATATTATAAGCCGCAGTCCGTTAGACTGCAAATAAACCCCGTGGGCATTCCAATTATGTTTTAACACTAGAACGCCGAACGGTGTCATTTCGACACCGAAGCGTATAAATTTCTACGTAAAATCTGTAAATTATAAAGGAATTTTTTTATGTCTCTCGACTTTTATTAAATATTTGGGTAGAATTCGCATCGAAATTTTTTTGGAAGTCGATTTATTCAAACTTTGTTTAAGGGCAAATTTACCTAGAACACCGGACTGGTGTCAATTGGATACCGCAATAATTTCATTTCCCCTAATTTTAATTTCGTTCTTCTGTGCAATACTTCCACACACTATCGTAGTTCAGGGGGATCTCAGAATGTTTTTTCAACACCTGGTCATCACGTGATTTGTTTCCGCTGCAACAACACCTGCCACTGAGGTTTTATTTCTCACAGAAATTGTATATATACGGTTGCTTCCGAGTTATGACTAGTAAAATTTCGTGAGATTTTCTTCCGTTCTTTTTACATTTTATGAATAAATTTAAAATGTCTCGTAAAAGAGGGCTTACTGCGGATGAAATTTCCGCGCTTCTGAGAGAATTGTCAGGTAATGAATCAGAAGATGGAGAATTATCTGAACTGTATGATGAATATGATAGTGAAAATTTTATTCCTGTTGTATCATCTGTATCGGAAAGCGATGAGGATATTGAAATTAATTATTCTCGAAATCAGACTGAATTTATGGCTCGCGATGGCTCACGCTGGAAAGAATGTGGTTCTGGAAGTGCAACCGGTAGATTAGCAATACAAAATATTTTGCGAGAAGCTAGTGGTCCAACTAGTTATGCAAAAAGAAATGTGAATTATGACAGTGTTTTGAGTGCTTGGTTGCTTTTTATAGACAAAAGGATTTTAGAGCATATAATTAAATGCACAAACACAGAAGCTCGCCGAGTAATAGAAAATGATGCTTGGTCTCTTTCAGAACAGGAAGTTTTAGCTTACATTTCGATTTTGTATGCACGTAGAGTTTCAGGAGCTAGTAACCTCGAACTTCATTCATTATGGTCTACAGAATGGGGTATTAATTTTTGTAAAGAAACCATGTCCAGAGACAAATTTTGTGAAATATCAAGAATTTAGCGATTTGATATCAAATCAACTCGTCGTAATCGAATTAAAGATGATAAATTCGCAATGATTTCAGAAGTATGGAATCGTTTTATTAAAAATTGCATAAGCTGTTACAAACCAGGCCAGAACATAACATTGATGAACAATTGTTTCCAAGTAAGACTCACTGTCCGTTTACTCAGTTTATAGCATCAAAACCTGATAAATACGGGCAAAAATTTTGGATAGCTGCAGATTCAGAAAGTAGGTATATTTTAAACGCATTTCCCTATTTAGGAAAAAATGAAGAACGAGATCAAAGTCAGACACTTTCTGAGTATGTGGTTTTAAAATTAATAGAACCTTTTAAAAATATGGTAAGAAATGTCACAGTTGACAATTTTTTTCCTTCTCTTGAGTTGGCAAAGAAACTAAAGGAAAGGCGGACGAGCTTAGTTGGCACAATAAATAAGGCCAGACGAGAAATTCTAGATTGTGTAAAATCAGGAAAAGAAGAGTTGTACTCAACAAAAATATTGAAGAAAGAAGAATCGGGCTCAGCACTTACAGTTCATCAATCTAAAAAGAAAAAAAATGTGATAATTCTTAGTTCTATGCATTCAAGCATCACAATTGCTAACAATTCAAAGAAAACACCTGAAACCGTCAGTTTTTATAATGAAACGAAATGTGGCGTAGATATTGTTGACCAAATGGGAAGACAATACTCAGTCAAAGCAGGTTCAAGAAGATGGCCAATTCACACATTCTACAATATTTTAGACTTTGCTGCCATAAACGCTTGGACTGTTTTCAAACGTGTAACGAGAAGAAACATAACAAGGCGTGTATTTATACAAACACTAGCTGAAGAAATGCGATCAGAATACACTGAAAATTCCACTAAAAGAAACAGGAGAGATGAAGAAGAACTGCGGACTGAAAATTCCTCTAAGCGTAAGAAATGCGAAGTTAAAAAATGTCATGGAAATGTGACAAATAAAGTATTTCTTCTTGTAATAGAATGACATGCGGCAAATGCACAAAAAATGTCACCTACAAATGTATTGACTGTTAGTAATGTAAGTAGTTATTTCACTTCTTTATATTTTCATATTATCTTGCAAAAATATTCTTAAGTTATAGACATAATAATTATTTGTGTGTGCCGTATGTATGCTCTTATCATCAAGCAAAATTGTTCTTATATTATAGATAAAATATAATTTGTGTGTGAAATATATTTCTCTATATCTCGAAAAATTAAGAGTATTTTATAAATATAATAATATTTGTGTGTACTTTAAGCATTTTAATTTAATCTTGTAAAAATTTTCTTTCTTTTTTTAGATTTAACATTATTTGTGTGTTCTACATGTATTTGTAAAAAAGAATATTAAACTGTACATTTTTTGATTTTTTTTTTTTTTTTTTTTTTTTTTTTTTTTTTTTTTTTTGCATAATATCGACCAGTGTCAAAATGACACCTGCCGGCGTTTTAGGGAGTAACAATATTTTAGGCGTTCTAGTGTTAATTCCAGATACGGGTTAATTGAAATTTCAAGGAAAAATAATATCAAAATGCTAAAAAATAAGAGTTTAGCATCTAAAAAAATAAATTTTGAAAATTTCGAAACTTTCAGAGTCTTGAGACCACTTTAATCATAAATTACAATTAAAGTTGCGTGTCAGCTCTAGGCATAAATAAATATTATGTATGTTTTTCATCTTTATAGTGAGGTATAGCTATTTTGGATTTCATAAAAAAAAACAGAGTACAGGAGTACCACCTGTTGAACAATACTCATCAAATACAAAGATAAAGTTATCACATCAAGGTCTAACTAAATTTAAAGTTTGATAATATCCCATATAATAGAAGCAAAATTATAATTTAAAGCCAGAATACACTGTTAAAAATTTTGCTCTTGTTAGAATCAAATTTTGGAGTTCAGTAGCTGCCACCATAAGATGTTGAAATCTATTACCGACATTTGGAGCTTATTATTTCAACCTCGCTCCAACTATTGGAACTAAGCTCCAATAGGAGCTCCAAATATTGGTTCAATATTTCATCATCTTAATGTGGACATCAATCAAACAGTGGGAGCTAATGAGCACCAAAATTTGGTTCAAACTATGGCAAGATTTTTAACAATGTAACAGAGTGTAAAAAAAGATAGAAATTTGTAAATTTAAGGTAATGACGAATGGAAATATAGAATAACTTCTTCCAAAATCATACAAGATTCCGAAAAGCGTTCCGTTGTGATTAGAAACTTCACAGAAATTTTAAAGTTAAATAAATCTAAAGAAGAATTTACAAAACTAAATTTTTATTAGCTGCCCGTAGTTTTCGAAAACGTTTCCGAGAAGCTTTTACAGTACATTAATCAGTTTTTAGGTGCGTTCGTAATTATATAAATACGTAGCATCTATAGTTTCGCCCAGTCCGTCCGTCAGCATATAACAAAGCAAAAACTTCCCGACCGAATCGTTTGAAATTTTAAATATATAGTTATCACATAATTCTGTTGATTCATTTCAAATTTGATGGAAATCGGATGCATAGATCAATTATAGGGATAATCAAAAGGATTCCGTTACATTACGTTCAATGGGGAAATTTTTTTTAATGCAATTTGATCGTTTGAAATCTAAAATACATATTTATTACTTAACTTTGTCGCGTTATTCCAAATTTTATCAAAATCGGATTCATAGTTCAATTACAGGGACAATCAAAAGTATTCCGTTACATTACGGTCAATGGAGGAAAATGTTTCAAATGCATTTTAATCGTGTTACACTCATTCGAACTTAATAAAATTGATATGCATCTATGAAGTACATATATTATAATATACATTTTGCATAATCTGTGGTGCAAGGAAAGTTTGTTATTGATTTATAAGGTCACACAAAAGTATTCCATTACATAATGATGTAGGGAGAACATTGCTTGGTGCACATTTTAATTGTAATTAACAATTTACAATTTTATGAGATTGATTATGAGAATGATATTTTTAAAACTTCGTTATCGTACGAACGCACCTCATTTGCTTCCTTCACGTGCGATTTCCGACTTGTTTCTACCCAGAAAACCGGTTTTTCGGATGCCATGAGGTCTCAAGTGAATATTTTACATGTACAGGAAACATTTTTAACCGAAAAATCTATAGAATTAACAACATTAACATTAGCATTAAAATTAAAATTTTTTAACTTTTACAACTTCATGCACAATTTCTGTTATACAACTGATAATGTTTAACTGAAGTCTGATTAAGCCAAAAAAAGCGATTTTACGGTAAAGAGAAATGCTTAATGAGTTATAATAAATATGCCTCTTAAGACGCTTTCGTAATCAACTATTTAATTTTATCAAAAGAAATACTTATTTTTTTTATTATTATGTTGTCATTTTTACTGACTGAAGTCCTCTGAAATTAGCGTCTCAATTAAATGGATAATAAAAGAAATATAAGAACTTTATGAGTAAAAATGCGTTATTTTAATCGTGACGACATCTTCTGTTCAAAAATTTTGAAAATTTTTTGAAAATGTTACGGGAAAAAAAGTAATGAAAACCATGCGTGTTTATTAAAACGTGAAATTTTATGTTAATTTTTTTAGGAAATTCATTTTGATTTTTATGAGTAAATGGCATCGATAAAAAAAAAAAAAAAAAAAAAAAAAAAAAAAAAAAAAAAAAACTTTATTTATTTTTTCTTTTCAACTATCTAAGATTGAAACCTACAATGATACCTATATGGGGAAATTAAATGTTGACATTTAATTTCCGTGATTAATGATTGTGTTAGTGTTGACCGAATATTTCTCATTTTCAATACCCACCGAGATTTTAGCCCTACCGACGCGACGTCCAGCTCATTTTTTGTGCCGATGTGATAAATAGTTTGGACGTTATCGTGGTCACAAAAGTGTAATTTTTGCATTGAAACCGGAGCTCTGATCCAACAATTAACAAATGAGAAACGGTTTTTCGGAGCTATTTTGGGATTTCTTCGCCAATCGCACCAACTAGGACAGAATATTAACAGAATCTTCCCCTAAATGTTGCCTTGATCGCATAGATTTGTTGATTTCTCTATCAGAATCTGCAGATTTAGTGAAGGTACGCAATTAAATAAAATTAAGAATTAAAGTAAAATATTGCAAAGCTTAGCATAAATTAAATGTCAGACCAAACCGGTCACCAAAGGCGGTTTTTAATTTAAATGAATAGTAATTTAATAAAAATAAAATTATTTCATTTCGCGTGTCGAAATATATGATAAATATGATTTAATATGATGAAGAAAAACAAATAAGCACGTTTTTATGTGATGTTTTTAATCCATTAATTTGTGTAACATACATAATAATTTTATTTAAACTTGCGTGAACGATTAGAAGAAATGAAATTTCAATTTTGAAACTTACGCTACTGCAAATTTTTAAGCTTCTTAATATCACACATTTTCAATTTTTACACCATCGTATGGGGAAAAAATGTATTTTTAAATGCATTTTGTTTAAAAGCTGTATCTCAATTTATTTTTGAGATATTAAATTTTTTGTAGTTTATAAAACCAATTTGGTAATTGTGGTAACAGAAGTACTCCATCTCTTTTAAAAGTAAAGGGTAAAAAATAAAATAACTTTTATATCTATTTAAACTTGCGTGGAAACAATCAGACGAGAAATAACATCAACGAAATTAACTGATCATTAAAAGAAATATTTAATTTAAAATAATAGTCTTGTTCAAAATTTTAGGATTTGTTGTGTGACCAGATTTATTCAGCTGTAAGTACACAAAATTTGAAAGCTCTGGCATATATAGTTTTTGTGTACAAACTCTGTGATATACAGACAGAGGACAGAGACTAATAGGTTTTCGTCAAATAAACGAAACCCGAAAAAGATGAGGTTATCAATTGGATTCGTATATATTTTTTGATCAAGTTCACGGATAATAACTTTCGTGAAACTCTGGCCTCTTCATTTTATCCAGTAGCTCCAGGTGAGTAGCTTCAGAAGCAAGCAACTATACTATTTCGGCACGTATTTGATGCTTGAACCAAACCAAGGAAACTACAGCAAATAAAATACTTTGAAATCTGACGATGTCTTTTCTCGAAAAGCCAATGAAATGCTTCGAAAACGAAACATTTTATAGAGTGGCTGTGGAAAACTGACGAATCGCAAGCAATTTTTCTCGCTTGAATATATTTTGTACTTTAAGAGGACCGTGTGGTCCCATTACAATTTTGTGAGAATTCCGAGTACTAGTACAAGTTTGTTTTTATAAATCTTTCAAATTCCTTTACAATTTCATACAATTGACCAATTAAAACTAATTTTTATATTCAGGTAGTATTCCTCGATATGAATATGACGACACCCCTATTTGATTGGTTGAAACGATTCTGGACAAAAACGAATCATGAAGCATCTTGTTGAGCCATTACTGTCAATCTTGTTAACTTCTCAGACATGTATAATCGATTTTTTTTCAGGAAACTAACATCAAATTCTGTAATAGAAAATGCCTAGAATTGTTATAGTTTGGAGAAAAGCGTTTATCAAAGAAATGTCTGGGCATAGAATGTTGTCACTGTAACATATAGGCAGCCAGGTACATGTTATGAGTTTCGGATTCTTCGTCAGTCATCACCGCTCATTTCCAACGCTATTACTGCCTTTATGGGAATTAGATTGTTGCTGTTTACCTATTAAAGAGAAGCGTGATTATTGCGTTTTTCTCGCTCACGAGGAATACTTTTGAATACATCTGAAAAGCATTTTACTACGTATTTATATACGGAGTCATTTTGCTGTGAACTTATATATGGAAGCACTTTACCACGCTCTGACGTGTAAGAACACTTTACTTGATGGATTATCAACTTTCAGTACCCACTTCCGATGCCCGTAGAAATCAATATGGACTTTAAGGTTTCATGAATGAGGAAATTTTTTGAACTGACAGATCTTTTTTGAGCAAATTAAAACATTCAGAAAAATCCGACATTGTAAGTGGCTTTTGAAAACCTGACAACCACACATTGATCGGCAAATTGAATACATCAGAGGATTCCTCTATTAGTCAATGCATTGCAAAGAGCTATCATATGTCAGTACAAACAATTATGTATTACGGTATGAATAACTAAAAAATCCCAGTGAGCTAGGCCTATACGCAGAGGTGGATTTTAAAGACTGCTCATTTCAACAACAAAAAATAAAATATGATTGGAGATAAACCCAGTTTAACATTTTTATTTGGCCGCGTTTCAAAAATTTTTTATTTCATTTTTTTATAAGAACTGGTTTTATCAGAATCATCTTGAAGGAAAATTTGGCTCAAATGCCCATTTTGACAACATATTTTGAAATATAGTCTCACTATAAAAAAAATCGACCAATACGCACATTATATAGATCCTAAAGAACAAAAAACTGTCAATTGAATGCGTTTGAGAGTAAAATTGAATTTAAAAATGAGTCATAAAGTAATCAAAGTGTTATTTGAATACATCCTAAATTCTTTAATAATGATCGCTTAGGGAAATTTTGTGCAAACCGCTCACTTTGACAGCTTTTTAAAAATATATATACATTTAGTTTTTGTCAAAAAACTCACCAATAAGACACATTATACAGTTCCTAAATAACAGAACCTGTCAATCGGATGCGTTTGAGAGCTAAAAAGGATTTTAAAAAGAGTCAGAATATAATTGTTATATGAATGTATCTTCAATTTTTGCAATCACGATCACTTCGGAAAATTCTGTTCAAAATATCCTTTTGGAAGCCTTTTTTGAAATATATTCTGCCTTTATCAAACAATTGACCACTACGTCACATTATATAGTCCCTAAATACGAGGAACTGCCATTTGGATGCGTTTAAATTTAAAAATGAATTTAAAAATGAGGCAGAATATAAGCAGTTTGGATTTTAGGTTTCTTCTCCAACTCCTATTTTGTTCAATTTATTTTTGTTATAATAATCGATTCTATAAAGAACTTGTTAGTATAGAAGTTGTAGATATTATTGAGAAGATGCGACATAAATTGAATTAGATTTGATAGCTTAGGAATTGACTAAGTTATAGATTTTTTTCTTTTTCCACCCCATTTTTTCTTTTCGTTTTTAATTTTTTTTCATTGGTAAAAGTTTATCCCCTGAAAAACATTTAAATACAAAAGTTTTAGATAATTTTGAGGGCATTTATAAAAATTTAGTTGTTTTTGATACCTTGAGAACTGACAAAGTTATCTATTATCTTCTCCCAAAAACCCTGTTTTATTCGCCCCTTGAGCCCATTTTTAACTTTATCATAATCTGTCATGCATAAATTTTGGCCCATTTTTTAGAAGTAATATAAACTTTAAACTGATTCGATATCTTTTTTAATTAAGAAGTTATCAAGTTTTTTCGGTTTTCACAAAAACCCTCCCTATTTCCACCCCCTTGATCCGATTTTGCACATTAACGAAATCGACCGACATTTTATATTTCTTGATTTTATGTATCAGTTTGGAGAAAATTGGACCAGAATTACAGAAGTTATCATGCTTATAGAAGAAATATATATACATATACACAAACTTTTTTACTGATGGTAGTTTTGGGGGCTAGAGATCATGATGGGTGTAGTTCTGCAAAAAATTTCAGAACTTCCAACGTAGGACTGACCGCAATAGGTAGTATTTCATACGAAATCTACCTAAAAATACGAAATAAATATATTTTTTTCAATATATATATATAATATATATAATATATATATATATATATATATATATATATGTATGTATATATAACTGACTTTAAACAATGCGCTAAAATGAATTAAATTATTCTTTAAAATTCCCTAATGACGAATTGTTATTTAATGACCACACATCGGATATCATGTATCGGCATAAAAACGGTTAAATATAATATGTAGAATTTAATATCTGCCAATTTTTCAAGACAATATCATTTGTAATAGATTAATTTACATATTTTTGATTTAATTTATCAACATATACATATCATAAGTAATTTATTACTTTTTGAATTTGGTGTGAAACAATCTTCATTATAGTAAGAACTGGATGTATTATTAGTAGCATTAATAAAATCGTGTTAATCATTGTCGATTGTAATTGTTTTGTATCGTCTTTAAAAAGCTATTCCTTACTTTTTATAAGAATATATTCATAAATTAAATCAAAAAAATATATTTAGTCTATTGTAAAAAAAAAAAAAAAAAATATCTCGAAATCCCACGTTTGGCGGATATTAAATTCTATATATTCAATTTAATCGTTTTGGGGCCGATACTTGATATTCGATCTGTGGTTATTGATTAACGAATCGTCATTAGGGAATTTTAGACAATTATTTATTTCTTTTTAGTGCATTCTTTGAAGTCGGTTACATAAATAAATAAATTTGAGAAAATGACGTAATAAAATTTCAAGGTACAACAATCAAATAATTCTTTTTACCGTTCACCTAAAATATTACTAACTCAATCTTCAAGCCACGAGTCTCGTTGATTTTTCAAAACTAAATCTTATATTTGTATTTATAAAAGAAAATATTATCTGAGGAAGAATCTGTTTGGAAAAGGTTTGAAAGCACTAAGATTTTTAAATAAAATTACCTTTTAACATCTATAATTGACTATTTAATCATCTTTTAAGTAAGCATCATTTTATGCTTTCATTTTATGTCGGTTATACAATTATATATGTATCTATATAATTTTTTTTGAAAAAGTTTATTTTATTAATAGTTACATTCGTACAGTTTTTCTCTTTTTTTTCTCAATATATCTAATAATATTTTCCTTTGTTGATAGCAGAATGTCTATTACCGGAAAATGGGGTGAATAGGAACAGCGGGATGAATAGGAACGAAACTTCCCAGTCACACAAATAAATTCATTATAAATATATGTGATGATATTTTTAGTTTCCAATATTTTTATAAGAAGGTAATAACATTAAGAGTTGAGAAATTCAGTTTTGACATGTTTGCACCACTACTGGGGTATATAAAAACATTTTAAGAGGATCCTAAAAGACCTCATTTTTTCAACGTCTTCAAAACTTTGTATGTAACTACAGTATTTTTCGTTTTTTCAAACCTAAGAGAGGGGTTTTTTTAATGATAGAGCTGTAAACGATATGCTGGATTAAATTCTACTTATTACTAAACTACATAATGAAAAAATGAAAAAATTGCTTGTAACATCAGAGGTTTAAGATTTACTGGCTGAATCGGAACACGTTTTCTCTCATGGTGTATTTTTCTATACAGTAATAGTTTCATGTAATATATGAAAACATGCGTATGAATATGTATTGTAACAATATTTTCTTTGTTCTAATTACTTGAAGAGTTTAAAGATGCCAAGAAATTATTTGGTTAAGCAAAAGTGCCAACGCCTATTCCAACTGACATGGAACACACAATAAAATAATTTAAAAATAGCAAATTAGTTAGAAAAATTGCACAACCACAACATTACACAAACATCTCAAAATGAAAAACCAATTAAAAAAGAGAAGGGTGCAAGCAGTATTAAGGGCTGGGGATGAGGGCGTATTAGTAGATCGTATTAATACATGCAGCAATTGGGGCTACTCAATAGATTCACTTATCCAATGACTACTAGTAGAGGATAACACAGAACAGGTCTGAATTTTTATTAAATTCTACTTCTGCAATTCAAATATAATTTCTTAAAATAAATTTTAATTTTTCTTGATTTCAAAGTTGTTTTCTAATTTTTAAAAAGGCATATTTTTACTTTTATATAAAATAAAGGCTTGGTTTCACAGTAACTACGTGATCCTATTCCTTCCTTATCATTATTACCTGTTTTTCTAAACCCTATTAAAGTTTGAATCGGTATAAATAAAGATTATAACATTTGTTTCGATTCACCCCTATCTTCGGAGTGAATCGGAATACCATTAAAAAAATAAATAACATATATATATATACAGTAATAATGTTTCGTTTTTGCTTAAAAAGTAAAGAACAAAACAAGACCGAAGTTTCTAGTAGAAAAATTAAAAAATTAAAAAATCAGTTGTTGCTTTTTTTTTTTTAACGTTAAAGTTGAAAGGTGTTCCGATTCACCCCATATTACGGTATACAATGTGTCCACTCTGAACGATTGGCCAATCGCTAATTTCTATACCGTTAGTCGCAGATATATAGTTCCAGTTGCAAAAATGTTTTTAAATAGGTAAAGAAGGGTTTTTTAAGCAATTTAGGTTAAAAAAAATATTAAAAAGTTACAAAAATAAAAATTTTATACTGTCCCTCGGTTCTAAAAGTGATATTTAGTAAATTTTTACTACTACTCTAACAAGTAAGACATAAAACTTCCATTCCTCAGCGATTAAAACTGACCGAGTAATAATAGCTGTTTAAAGTTTAAGCATCTTTATTGCTGCAAAATCTTGGTCAATCACAAATTTATTGAAAATAAAAACACACGTTAGATACAAAATTTAACGTTAAACATTGAGAATAAAATGATTTTTACAATATTACTTTTAAACTTATGTTGATGTCTACATATAAAAGGAAAACATACAACTAGAACTAAAAATTTAAGTAAAAAAATAACAGATATTTTGTTCATTTAATTATGAAAAGCAACAGTCACAATTACTGTTCGTTACAAATTTGTACATATTTAAAATTCTATTAGATACCTTAGCCCTAAAGGGCATCTTTAGGCACTTACTAATACTCTAGGCACTTAATGCACGTTCCCTTAAAGCTTAGTCGAACTCTTCCGTTTTTGGGTTTATTTCATAAAATAGTTTAAGTCATTAAGAATTCAGGTTTAATTCATGTTTCATAATTTGGTCAATTTTAATGTTAAATGAATGGTATCTTTTTTACATTGCTTGTTAGAGTGATGGAAAATTTTCACTAAATATTACCGAGGGACCATATAAAAATTTATTTTCCATTTTTTCATTTTTTTTTTTTTTTTAATCGCAAACAAAAACATTTCTTTAACTTTCTAAAGCATTTTTGCAGTTCGAAATATATGTCTATGACTAGCAATTTAGGAATATTCTTTATCTTTTTCAAAGCACTTTTGCAAATAGAGCTATATGTCTATGACTAACGGTTTAGAAATTAGCTCTTAGCCACCGTTGAGAGTGAATACATTGTATAATCAAAATATTAGTATTAAAAATTATTGATAAGGAAACAACGCTACCTTCATTTTGTTGATTTAAATCTTTTCAGACCTAACAAGCACATCTACAATTAACTTTTGGGGTGAAATCTGTTAAGATGCTACTCGAGTTCCTCAAAAAAGATTGCAATATTAAGTCTATGGAGGCGTTATTATAAATATCTCGATCAAACTTTAATAATTTTACATGTGTTTTTGCATAGGATAGCTATGAATGATCTACATCCAGGCTACGGTTTTGGTAACATATTTTTTTATATTATGATAGTTTCAATTTCAGAACCAGTTCCGAAACTTAAGGTAATTTTTTTTAGAAAAATCTAAAACCAAAATAGTAAAAACTGTAGTACGAATTGATTATTTCTAACTGAGCGTAAAATTTTCCATGTCGGAAATCAAACCAGATCTTTGGTTTACGAGACCAATGTTTTACCCATTTAAGCTAACTGGACAACAACCGGCGGGCATTTTAGCTGAGATAACCTTATTAGTCATAACGTTTGGTCTGTCATTTAGACAGCTCGGCAGCATAATCTGCAGGTAAAGGAGTTCCATTCTGTCCAGCTGTCTAAATGACAGAATGACCAATAAGGTTATCTGAGCGAAAGATGCTCCCCACCGGGTTGTCGCCTAGTTAGCTTAAACGATAAAGCATTCCCCTTGTATGCCAAGGATCTAGGTTCGATTACCAGTCTGGGAAAGTTTTCGCTCAGTTGAAAATAATCAATTCGTATGATAAATTTTGCAATATGTTTGATTGCGTTAAAAGAATAGCATAACAAAAATTGGTAAGTCTTTGGTAAACACTAGTAAGTAAAAACTGGCTCAGTTGTAGATCGTCCTCTGTTATCGTATGCAAAAAAAAAAAAAAAAAAAAAAAAAAAAAAAAAAAATGTAAAAGTATCAAAATTTGAGCAACATATTTGAAAACCATTAATTTTCTAGGTTTTACAAGTCATTGATATTTAGAAACTACATTAAGGGTCGCAGTTAGATGAAGGTATGTAATGTAAACAAAACATACAAATTGCGAAATGTACATGCAATAAAACGATACATATTTAATAAAATTGAAATTATATAGTGATGCATAATTTATTATCAAACACCTTCGATGTATGTATGATCATTTAACGCAAGCTATACATAAAAAATTACTGTAAAAAACGGGCGAATTACGGAACTTGTTGCGGTAATTTTGATGTCAGTATGATTTACTGTTTTTTAGCATTAAAACGTCCGTAAATTCCAGAAAAAAAAACAGAAAAAATTATGGAATTTACGGAAATTTGTCCGTTAAAAAGAGTAAGCTATACTGGCGTCTAGATTACCAGTAATATTTTCTTAAAATAGTCCGTTTATTTAGTGTTCACAAGTTCATCATTCTAACCAATTGTTATATTATGATTATTTCATTTTTACCTTTATTCTCTTTTTCTTTTTTACTTTCTCCGAGAGAGAAATGAAATCTTTAAAAAATGCAAAAGGAACATGCATACTGTTTTATCTATAATTTAGTATTGCTTCATTTAATGTAAATAAATAAATAAATAAATAAATATATTTGCCTTGGAGCACAAATCCTCAGTAACGAGTCTCGTTGTTTTTTACTGTTTATTATAGTTTTAGAAACCGGAATTCCAACTATCTTCATTATACCTTTAAATCTTCAGTTATTTTATTTTTTTCCAATTTTACGGTGCATAGTCGAAAATTTAGATTTTTTTTCTAAACAGTTTCCGTACAAGGTGACTTTCAGATAATCTTTCTACTATGTGAGGTACAAGAGCCTAAATTTGAAGTACAAAAGCAATTTTTATAGAGTATAACAGGACCATAAAATTTTTTATGCTAAAATTTGTAATACGTCTTACTCTAATCCGAAGATAACTATGTTTCTTAAACTTAAAAATAATGAGAAATCTATTTTTAAAGTTTAAGCTTGCTTTTTTCCAAAACGAGATGATTTTATGAAACAATATTGAAGTATAAAATAAATACGGTTTTCGATAAATTGATAAGGTTTCGGTAAAATAAACTATATAAGTTCTAACTTTCATTTATTTAGTTAGAGTTATGAGTTAGCGTCATTTCTTTAAGAACGATAGTCACTTTTATGGTTTATAGCTGTATACTTACGTTTCATAAAAAAAGGCCGATTGATTCAAATTTAGTTAAATTATTTTCATTAAAGGTTCAATTATAAACATAAAACAAAGTTAGATTTCAGTGATAGATTTACTGTTTTTGAGGAATAAAATAGATTACAACCCTGATTTCATATAAGAACATTGGTTATTTTTTTATGCTCTATCAGTCTTTAAACTTTCAATCATTCTGTGTAACGAAATAACATTACCATTTTTTCTCAATTTATTTCGCATTCATCATATGCTCTAAACTAAATATCTGGCCGATATTATTAAATCAGTAAAATTAAATCTCTCATATTTTCACCGACAAACATGAAATTAAAACTGTCAAATTTGAAGGTAATAAATTTAGCTTTGATCTTTATGACCTACTTTGTACTTAAATATTGTTTTAACTTTATCTTCTTATTCCTAATGGCCTGTTTAAGAGTCTGTACATATACTGTAATGACACAAACCATTACAAAGAATTGTTTTCTATATTTTAAAGCGTAATGCAGAATATTTAATGGAAGATTGGTCTGTTTATTTTTATTAAATAGAGATTAAATAAAATTTTTATGTAGATAGGAAACTTTTTTTTTGGGGGGGGGGGGGGGTTAGACAGGCTATCTAAAAAGAGTTCCTGGTTCATTAACTGTGATAAGTAAAAAAAAAAAAAAAAAAGTAAAAATAGATTATTTATATACTATTTCTATAAACATTCACTATTTATTTTAAAAATGAAGCCTGTGTTCATGATTGCAAAACATATTCTTCCAAATGACTTCTTTTAAAATGCGTGAATTGAGCAACTTACCCGACTACAAATAACTTCGAGATTTTTAGTAATCGATATTGATGAATATTCGTAATTGTGGAATTGATATTGATGAATTGTAAAAATCGGTAACTAGCAAATTTATTAAACAAATCTTTTTTTTTTACAGTTTCTGTTCAATATGCAACAACATTACATATAAGAGTGCTTTTAATTACTGCAAATAGCACATTATTTTAACAAATAAAAGTTAAATCTTGAGTTACTTACTGATAGATTTAAAAAAATAAATAAATATTTGCTTCGATTCATTTTCGGTATGACAAAAGAAAAGATAAAAAAGACTTTTCAAACATATATTTAGGCTTTGTATGTTGATTATTTTTGGGTAATTAAAAGTTATTTAATGAAATCTATTGAATTCCAATATTTTTTTTAAAAATCACTCTGTTTATTAACTTTTTTAATCACTTTTGCACTTAGATTTATTCCTTATAAATGTTTAAAATGTTTCCATATTTTAGTTTCACATCAGTTGTTATTTTAGTAAGAACACTTTGACAACTAATTAAATCCATTATTTTGGTGCATGCGTGTAACTGGTTCAACTATAAAGGTGTTTTTGATTTATCACTTACTGTCGCTTAAATTTAATTGATCGATTTATCTATATATATATGAAATAGATTGTCCTCACTGACTGATAATCAACGCACAGTCCAAACTACTGAACCCAGAATCGTGAAAATCGAAAAGAGATTAATTCTTATGACGTAAGCATGCACTAAGAGTGGATTTTTGAAAATTCACACTCTAAGGAAGGCAAACGTGGGGTAAAAAATTTTAGAATATTTCTCACATCTCAGCACTCGTTTTAAATAGGGTCATGAATTGAAGTAAAACAAACTTATTTAAAAATAAATTAACATGTGTTAATTTCGATTTTAAAATTTCATCTTCCGTGAGGGTTAAAGTAGCAAAAATCCCAAACTTTTTCTGGACCGTTATGAGATATACCATCATCGAAAAGCTTTCGGACAACTCTTTCATATTATTAACCTCTGTTCATGTCCCTCCATTATTCATTACACTCAAGATAACATTACGCAGGCGATCAGCAGTTTTTCTGCAAGCCAATCTAACATGCGATAAACACAAGATCCAATCCGCATGGCTAAGCGGAACTTGATTCCAATAACACTCGAAACACGCACAATCAACTACTCAAAGTGCGAGATCAATTGCAGAGGTACAAAGACTGACCCACAGCCCTCCCGCCTTATATACAATTCAACAGATACCTATCTCACGTTCTAAAAATAAATAGTCACGTGGTCAGCAAGCTCTGAGGCGGGTCACGTGATCAGCCGGCTGAAAAATTGGACGCGGTCTACGCCGGCGTGACGTCATTCTGGACGTTTCAAAGGTCAACTCTGATAAAATCTGGACGTTTCAAAGGTCATCTGGACGTCGGACGTCTTCCAACTAAGGTAATACTAAGCTTAGTTTGAAGAGAGGTCCAAGCCCCTATCAGATTTTCTATACGTCCAAGATGGCGGCCATTTCCCATGGGTCGACCAGGGGGTCAAAGAAACAAAATGGCGGACGTCCAAAAGAAACAAAATTGCGGACGTACATTATTTAAAAAGCATAATTAAAGCCATTTATTGGGTCGACCTGGGGGTTCAAGAAACAAAATGGTGTACGTCCAAAAAAACAAAATGGCGCCCAAAATCTGAAAAAAAAAAAAAAGCCTGAAAATTAAAATTTTTTGTTAATGAAATAAACAAACAAACAAATTTTAAGTTTTAAAGTGCTAGAGCACGTATTTATTTAAAATAGAATCACAATAAATATATAAAGTATGTACAAAGTATTTACAATATTAGGCTGTATAAACATAATATTTTTTTTCCGGAAAAAAGCAGGCTTCTAAAAAGCAGGCTTGTGTCGCATGTAAAGGTTTTTTTTTTTTTTTTTTTTTTTTTTTTTTAATTGTAGCGTTTTATCATTTTAGATCGATTATTTTTACGGGCCTTCTAATAAATAATATTTAAAAAATATGAAAATTTCAAAGAAAGGGAATAGGAGAAGTGTCTATTCTGGGTGGTGTGACTGTTGGAACTCTGCAGCATGGGTGGTTTTTTAAATTTGGCCTACATCCCTCATGTAATATATCGTTGGAAAGCCCTGTGAACATTTATGCACATTAAGAACTTTCCGTGCCCTTTTCCTAATTTTGCTTCTGTCGTGGGTGAGGAAGGGGATTGATTATCATGTTCCATTTGGAGATTGTCTAATAATGGGCAAATTAAAGAACTGATCTCAATGACGTAGAGGAATCAATAAAAAATATTGATGTCATTTACCTTCCCTTTAAGTCCTACTTTTGCAGCAGACGTGCATATTTTTTTCGTATTTCTTTGGCCATTTTGTTTCGAATTGTCAAGAAATTTTAACTTTTCATACTTAAACTACCTTGCTTTTGTATACTTACTCGCGCCTTTTCAAAATTTTACAGCCAGGGAATGCCGTAACATGACTTTTCCACTGTTGTGTCTTCCTTTTAGCCATTCTTCAGTGTGCTGTTTTTTTTATCCGTTTTTAGTTGTCATATATTTACAAAAAACATTTATAAGTATGTAAAAATAGTTATCTAAACCATCAATTGTAGGACATCTTGATTGTAGATTCCATGATCTAATAATCGATGACTGTATCGATTGTGTTTTTTATGAGGACCATTTTTTTCGATTGGTAAATTTTTGAGAATCGCAGATCCATAGCCATATCCTAGCAAACAAACCTTTTAAAAATTATTAAACATTTATTCCAGCGATTTTAGAATTTCTTTCCGTTTAAAAGGATTAACAAAAGCTACGAAAATTTAGGCCATGCTACCATATATCAGCAGAAATTTTAAATAGTGATATGAGGGTCAAATACTTCCTTTAATTTGGACAAATGGGTTTTTCATGCAGAATCATCAGATTTCATTCAAATTTTAGATATAGGATCAATTTGATAAGGCGCTTCCGTGATTAGTTTTAGGAATCCATTAATTAGGTATAAAAAAGTGTAAAGTACAAAGCGTAACAACCCTTAATTTAGTTAAATGTGTTTTTCACGCAGAATTTTCCGATTTGCTTCAAATTTTGGATATAGTTTCATTCTTATAAGGCACATTCTTGACTATTTTGGGGATATCCATTGTTTAAATATAAAAAGGGAAATGGGGGGGGGGTCTATACTCTTTAAAGTAGGTAAGTGAGCTTTTCACGCAGAATTAACCGATTTCGTTAAAATTTTGGATACGGGATCAGTCTGATAAGCCGCTTCCCAATTAGTATAAAAGTCGGGGGGATTGATTAAACTCGCATAATTTAGATAAATAATTTTTATGCATAATTATCTGATTTGCTTCAATTTTTAGATATAGGTTTTGTTGGATAAGGTCAATTCCTGAATAGTTTCGGTCGTTTAATGAAATGTTTAAAGACTGAACGGGAGAGCTAATCCACCACTTAACTTTTTTTAAAGGTTTAAAATGTTAGAATCTTAAAGGTCAAATTCACCGGTAAATTTGCATATTATTACTTTTTTACAGAATAATCTTTAAAGAAATTATTATTTTAATTAATTTATTTTACATGTTTTTTCGTTACGGACGCATTTTTAAAAATAAGATACGAAACACGCATATTTCCTAAGAAAGAATAAATTATAGAGTTAGTAATTATAAAGAGTATCTTGATTAAATAAATAAATAAAATTTATTTTCATGATCTTGCCAAAATATCTCAGAAACTGTTTTTAAATTTAATTAAAGAAAGAAATATTTTAGGATTTGTCAGAAATAAAATGTGATCTGTAGATTCCAAAGATATTATTTTCTTTTCAAATGATTTAAAAAAACTATTTTGTTGAATATATTTCCCATTAAACGGTTTTATTTTTGTAAAGAAAGTGGAAAATGCGTATTTCTTGCAGTAAATAAAAATCATTGAGTCAGTGAAAATGAATAAAAGAAAATTTTTAAAATTTTTAAAAGAACTATATTATAGGCATCTTAAAAGAATTATATGATGATTTTTTTTAATTTTAGGTGGCAATAAAATAAACAATAGAATAAACAAATAAAATTAATTGTTAAATTCGTTATATAAATAAATCAGAAGCTGCCAATGCTTTTCCCGCTGAGTCATCCTGGACGAATACTGGAGAAATAATTCATCCGACTAACCTCAACAATCATACAATCTGGTCTTATACTTTTTCATCAGCTCAACAGAATAAATCGAAGTTTAATATGTAGAACTGCAGGAAGTACTGCATATGTAATTATATCAGATTAATTTATAACACGCTTATTTAAACATTAAATGAATTATAACAGATAAAATTTTCCAATTGCGCGAAAATAGGCCGGGCTCGGATTCGAATCAGGGATGTATTTGCTGAATCCGCCAGTACTCTTCCAACAGGGCGATCCAAGCCGATTAAATAATTGTGTTATAAATTAATCTAATATAATTTTGCCTGTAGTTCCATATATTAACCTTCAATTTAATCTGTTGAGCTGATCAAAGTATTAGACCAGATTGTGTGATCGTCGAGGTTAGTTGAGTGAATTAGTCCTCCAGTATTCGTCCGGGATTATTCAGTTGGAAGAGCATTGGCAGCTTCAGCCAATACATTCCTGGTTCGAATCCTGGTCATGACTTTTTTCACCCACTTGAAAAATTTAAATGTGTTAAAATTCAATTACTTATTAAATAATCGTGTTATAAATTAATCTAATATAATTTCGTATGCAGCATTTTCTGCAGTTCCATATACTGACCTTCGATTTCATCCGTTGAGCTGATGCAAAGTATCAGACCAGATTGTGTGATTGTTGAGGTTAGTTGAGTGAATTAGTCCTACAGTATTCGTCCGGGATAGTTCAATTGGAAGAGCTTTGACGGCTTCAGTCAATACATCTCTGGTTCGAATCCTTGCTCGGACTTTTTTTAGCGCATTTGGAAAATTTACATTTCGCATATAAATGCATTTTTTAAATAAAATGTGTGTAAATTTCAATGGCATTTGTGAAAACCTGGATAGTTTGTCCTGGTTTTGCTTGCTTAGACATAATATAATTACACATAGATACCAAAAATGAAATTATGCAGAAAATAAAATGTGTATGAAAAAGTATATGAAATATCATATACTTTCAATTCAATGCTTGTTTGATATTTTTCTTTCTTTAAGGGTAGTCTTAAATCAAAAATGGCAACTTTGTGACACATGCTTTAATTTATTTTTGTTCGGAAATGCAAGAAAATAGCAGGCGTTGTTATTCAGAAACTGTCTAATTGCACTCAATTTTCTGATTAAAAAAAAAAAAAAAACACGATAGATATTTCATAACAAGCTTTCAAACTTCACGTTTTTGAGCACATTTCCAGACGAAAGCAGAAAAACAGGTCGAAAAGCAGGAGAAAAACGGGAGATCACGTGCTCGAAATAGCTTAGAACTGGATAGGTAATTTAATTATCGTAAAATAGAAAATTAAGTTCAATTCGTATTCGCTTCCATAGTTAGGCATTTCAATTTCATATCTTTTTGTTAAAAAATGAATTTGTAAATGTGTCAAAACGTTTCCCGCTTGTTGAGTGTAGCAGTTGAGAACATCCTTAACAATATAAAAATAGACAAAATGGAGTTAAAGATATAAAATCATACAAATTTGAAGCCCATTTAAGGATCAGTCATCACGGTGCCGAGAAACACCGGAAAGATAAGAGAATATTATAATAAAAACTTTTAACAGACATTCTCACCTTTGTTGTAAATCTGATCCTATCAAAAACATGAATGTGAAAAAATGCCAAGTTTGTAAAAGGTTTCGCTAATGAAAGAAGTGAGATCTAACTGCAAACCAAGTTCTTTCGAAGCTCCTTAAATCATAGCTCCTGTTATGCATAATATTCTTCATTTGCTTAAAATGAGTTGGTATGTTACTTGTTATTCAATAGAGCGACTTACAAGTTTTCTGTTATTCAAATTTCTCTATTTAATTGATCAGAACTTAAAGTTGATCACTTAACTAATTTATCGATACCTTAATTTCAATGTAGTTATTCGAACATTTGAATGACTAGATCTTTCCCAATCAGATTCTAGATTAAATTTTACTCAAACATTAAAGTTAGGTACTCAAACATTAAGTACTTACTCAAACATTAAAGTTAGGGGCTGAAAACTTGCCAAGTCGCTCTATTGAATAACAAGTAACATACCAACTCATTTTAAGCAATTGAAGAATATTATGCATGACAGGAGCTATGATTTAAGGAGCTTCGAAAGAACTTGGTTTGCAGTTAGATCTCACTTCTTTCATTAGCGAAACCTTTTACAAACTTGGCATTCTTTCACATTCATGTTTTTGATAGGATATCATTATTTTTTGTCAAATCACTTCTTTTATTAGCGAAATCTTTAACGAACTTGGCATTTTTTCACATTCATGTTTTTGATAGGATATCATTATTTTTTGTCAAATAAGTCGGTATTTGTTTCCTTTTTGAAATAAATTGGCTTGATATTAAATTAGTTTTATTTAATATTAATTAATCTTACAGCTTTTTCCTGCGTTTATTCACTGTTTCTTTGAATCAAATTTAAAACTTTTAACATTAGGATTGCTTATGTTCCATTAAATTCCACTAATAAGGATGTTTCTTTTATGTGATTGGGTACTACTTGATTATCTCGACGACCAAAAAAGTTTGTCTCCAACTTGGCGATATATCGCCAAATTGACGACAAAAATTACCCGCCAAAAGTGATACTAACTTGGCACTATTTCTGGTATTTCGCCAAATTCCCATAGACTCCCATTGTAATCTGGCAATTTATCCAATACTGCTGTTAGAGCAAGGACTGCCACCATCATTTTGACTTTTGTTTTTCTTTTTTTTTTTTATCGGTTCGCTAACTTTCCAATATTGCTGATATTGCTATTTAGAGCGTTTATAGAACGCTTTTCGCGCATTTTTACACCTTTTAAATTTTGTATTTGTTAACAAATGTTCTTAGTGATCATTTATATCTTATAAGTAATGAACATGCCAAATTTGATGTTTCTAAGCCCTTAACATGCAGACATCGCATTTTTAGAATTTTTTTTGCTCTTTTAATTCTTTTGGATTAGTGGCATTGACATAAGATATAGCCTATATTGGAGCAAGGAATGTCACCATCATTTTAAGATCATTACTTTTAAGATCAGATGGTTGTTTGCTGAGATTGCTTAAAAATCCCAATTTAGAACAGTTTTAGAATGCTTTTCGTGCATTTTCACCCTTTTTGAATTCTTTATTTTTTAGCAAATGCCCTTAGAGATCATTTTTATCTTATAAATAAGTAACATGCCGAATTTTGTGCTTCTATGCTTATTAGTAAAACAAAAATCTCATTTTTAGAATGTTTTTTGCTTCTTCACTCTCTTATGGTTAATGGTATATACATAAAATATAGCATATACTTGAACCGGGGTGAATACCATCATTTTGGTACTATTAATTTTGGAATCGGTTCATAGTTTCAGAAATTAGCTCCGATACTCGCCAAAAAAGACGCCAACTTGGCACTATTTCTGATATTTCGCGAAATTCCCGTGAACTCTAAAATGCCAAACTTTATAATTCTAGTCCCTTAACATACAGACATCGCATCTTTAGAACGTTTTTGTTCTTTTACCCCCTTTGGGTTAGTGGCATCGACATAAGATATAGCCTATGTTGGAGCAAGGACTATCATCATCATTTTGATATCATTACTTTAAAAATCGGTTTGTTGTTTGCTGAGATTGTTTTAAAATCGCTATTCAGAACGTTTTCAGAATGCTCTTCGCGAATTTCCACCCCTTTTAAATTTGGTATTTTTTAGCAAATGTCATTAGTGATCATTCATATCTTATAAATAATTAACATGACAAATTTTTTGCTTCTAGGCCCTTCACTAAAACAAAAATCCCATTTTTAGAGTGTTTTTTGCTTCTGAACCCTCTTTTGGTTAGTGGCACAGACATAAGATATAGTCTGCGTTTGAACCGGGGTGAATACCATCATTTTGGTTCCATTACGTTTGAAATCGGTTCGGTAGTTTCAGAGATTAGTCCCGATACTCGCCAAAAGTGACGCCAACTTGGCACTATTTCTGGTATTTTGTGAAATTCTCATAAACCGCCATTGTAATCCAATAATTTATCTTCTAACAACCATTAATGTTTAATTAATGGTGATTTCTGATTTTTTCCTATTTATAGATCCAATAACCTACCTCCACACCAAATTTCAATTTCCTAAGTCACCTGGAAGTAGTCAAACATTTCTATGAGTGAGTGAGTGAGTCAGTGAGTCAGTGGGAAAAACAGTGGTTTTCAGACGTCAATTTCTCGTGAACGGTAAAAGATTTTTTTAAAAATTTATAGGATTAGGAAATTAGAAGATGGTCTTACACGACACAAAAAATTGCAATTGTGTAGGTCAAATAGAATTTAAGTTATTGAGGGGTCAAAAGTGGCCCGAAATGGTTCGGGTAATATTATCCACGGCCGGTGTGTCGACTTTTACTTTTTGAACTTGGCTGACACACTACCGTGTGTCTAGATAGTATAAAAACAATGTGATTTTCCATTATATGCGCCAGCAAAATACACTTGATGTTTCACAATTTTGACTGCAGTTACCAGTTCATAAAGTATTATTGATTGCTTGAACACCCTATTTTTCCAGAACATTTCGTGACTTTATAATGATTTACACAAAACAAGGTACGCATTTTTTTTTCAATATTTTTTTTTCTCAGAACTATTATAGTCAATCCAAGTAGAGTTAAAATGAAACACTCAATATTTGTGTTTCCATTCTCTTGGTGCCTTCTATCATCCCTCTGAATTTGTCGGTCGAACTCGACAATACTCAGCATATATTCGAGATCAATGAAAATGCGAGAATGAAAGAATTATGACATTTAATATTCTAGCAAATATATCATGTACTTCTTTTAGACAGTTTTATATCTGCTATCTAATAATATTCTGGAATTTCTACATTTCTACATACAGTACATTTTGAGGTTTGAATACACATTTTTTGATTAAAATGGAGAGTTTTCTTAAAATGGTGTTATACACTTTCTTACAAAATGGTCCAGGTAATTCTTTTTAAATTCAGACATGATATTTGTAGGTTTTAGATGAAGCGAGCGCCGCTTCCAGTGTTCTCAGGAAAACTGTTGTTTTAATATAATCCAAATTAATTTATCTATATTACTATTTTCTCCTAGGTGGTCTATACATAGTCTCGTTGGAGGAGCTTATGTGTGCCAGTGTGTGAGAGAAGTATACCGGCACTAATGTAGCTACATGTAGAGTCTTTCAAATCGAATTAATCAAAGAGTAGAAACAGGACCAAATCTGAAAGACTGTGACAATAGGCCTGCTTTTTATTCCATGCAAAAAGTTTTCATGTTAAAAGAAAAAAAACGAAATGTACATAAATAATAAACAGGATGATTTTAAAAGACAACGACTAAGACCACACAAAAAGAACTATGATTATGGCTACATGGAATATGCAGGTTTATTAGATCAAAAATGGAATGATATAATGAGAAATTGATGACATGAAAATTGATCTAATTATTTAAACTAAGATTAAGATAAATGGATCAGAAGTAGAAAAAACATATATATATATATATATACAGAAGAGTCTAAAAGAAAGACAGCAGGCTGAGGAGTATTAGTTTTAGTAAAAAAGAAATTCGAAAGAAATTTCAGAATTTTGAGGTTGTTGAGAAAAGAATTCTAAAAATTAATATGATGTTTTTGGAAGAAGAATTATCATTTTGGGAATTTATGCTCCTAATAACGATGAAATTATTGAAGTTATGAATGGTTACGTGTATATTCAATAGTAGAGAATATGATTTATCGAAAATCCCCCAAAATCACTCATGAAATTGGAGGAAAAAGAGAAATTATAATGATGGGTAATTTCAATGAAAGAACGGGATACAGGAAATAAGATAATATTGTTGGTGCAGCCAGAGAGGATGTATTATAGATAATGGAATAAGACAAAGAATTTTACAACAATAAAGAGCTAAATATTACAATTGGCTTTTATAAACACAAGAATATTCACAAATATAAGTGATATCAGCATATTAGACAACTAAAAACGATTATTGACAATATAGCCGAAGAAGCAAAACCCGAGCAAAAGACCTAATTACAATTGTTAAATGTTTGAGTCTTAAATACTTTGTGTACCTTAAGTACCTCTTTTAAACCGGTCAAAGTGTTAAGTCGTGTATTCCCCAAATTCCTGTAGAGATTTTCTGTTGGTAGACGAAAATGTAACCTGCCGTAAAGAAGTTTCAGACGATGAAATCATCAGGAAAATATTGGACAAACACACGGAAAAAAAATCAGAAGCGGAAAAACCTGGAGAAGCCATCCACAGGCCTACTCTTTATGACGTCCAGTGAATGGCTCCTAGGAATCCGTCGTTATTTCGAATCAAATTATAATAATTAAAGGGTTTTTCGCCTCGATAGCTTTAAATCATATGTTTGTAGCAGTGTCTAAATCACTGTAAAACATTTGTGTAACGTTACTTCATAAGACTGGTGGCAGCCTTGCTGCCTCCAATTTGTTGGAGTATTTTAACCGATATAATCTGTCTAACGTTGCAATGTTACACCAGTAATGCATGTTTTTATTACACCATCATGTAAGTGAAAAATTACTCAATGAAGTGTAAATCGTAGCTGCCACGAATTTTATGGAGTAACGTTACCACAAATGTTTTTCAGTGATGAAAGAAACGAAAAAAATTACTATTTTTTTTAACATAAATAGAAAAAGGTTAAATTTTTTAATATCATTCTTTTTTTTTCTCGTATCTTCTCTTTTACGAAGTTTCAATTGCACAACCACATATTATAGGAGTTCACTGGAGTTTGTAAATTCAAGCGTCTACAGTATATATGCATTTTATTGTTCGTCGTTTTATTTTTGTTCTATTTTAAATCACGTGTTCAAAAATTATTTTCAAAACAAAGAAAAAAAATATAAAATTTTATTCACTGATGATTTTTTATTCACATCTCAAACTTACTTAATGAAATGTTTTGTTTTAAAATTCAATTTAAATTTTTTTTGGTTTAGCTAAAATACATTTACAAAATGTAATTAATAGAAGGTGTTTATTTTTTTTTTTAACTGACCATATTCATTGTCGCCTGCAGCTCGTAATAGCTAATAACTGGAATGTCTCAAAATTTTATAAGTGGACAAATAAAACCATGGGAAAAAAGATTCCAACAAAAAATAAATAAATAAATAGTTAAATCACCGCCGATGGTGAAAATTTAGGGCTGTACATGGAAAGAAAACATCAGAAACAGACAAAATTAATAATAAGAATAAAATTTCATGTTTTATTCATCATGCTCATTTTAGTAATGATGAATTCAACCACATTCATTCGACACAATGTAACCACCGTTCTCTTGCACCACACCTTGCATCCTTTGTGCAACATTTTCGACAGCCGACCATAACGTGTAACATGGCATAGCCTTTACTGGTGATTGGATTTATTTTATTTTTTTTTTAATCTTTTTTTCCCTTTATTTCTTTGATACCCTTATAAATTGTAAAGTAGTTCTAGTTATTAAAATTAGCTACAGAGAGCGCTAAATAGCGTCATTAAAAAAAAACACCCTGCATTTTAAATTTTCCAATACACTGTAAAATATTACTTACACTGAACTTATATTATCCACCAATTGTATGTAGTTCAATAAATCAATGTAATTAAACAAGTTGACAGCCGAAATAAACCTATTTTTATAGATTTTAAAGTTTTAACTTAACCTTTTAATAATTAAAATTAATAAATTATTACCAGGTATTAATTTTCTATACATCCAAAGAGTTGATTTATCTTTTGTATGTTACGTAATGAAAAATTGAAAGTAAAATTTATGTAAATTGTTTATTTGTATCCTAAGTGCGAATTTAAAATAAAATAACTGATGTTTATTATTGGAAATTCATCTAAGAAATTTTAAACAAATATTTTATAACTTATCAATTATGTAAAACAGTCATTATTACTTCTAATGTTTTGAATAATGCTTTCTATACATAAAAACGTCCCTTTATTCCCTGTATAACATTTATATTTATTTAAACACTAAAATATGAAATGTATGCTTTTATATGAACATTCATACTTCTTGTTAAGTTACTCTATGTTAAACAAAATCCTGCTAATTCCATTGAAATTCAAAACGCAAAAACAATATCTACATCTAACAATGAACTCTATTTACGTGAATTTAATGATAGAAAAAAAAACATTCAAGATTAAATATTTTGTTACTAATTTATAACATTGTTTAGGCATTATTATATGAAAAAAAATTCTATCATAATAGTTTTAAAATCCTTTTCTATTTTTGACTTTACAAAATATATTTATATATATATATATATAATAACATGACTAAAAATAGTGGTATAATTTTTCTGATTTAAAAAATAAATTTGTAAGTTATATGCCAAAAGTTTGTATTACCTAATCTTTAAAAAATATAGAAGTTAAACTAAAATGTTATTTTATCATGAAGGGTTAATAATCTACATTAATAATTGCATATATAATACATCAAATACTTTTTTTTAATACAAACATTTAAAATTCTTCATTATTTTGAATATCTGATTAAATTCTAAATAAACTAAATAAATATAAAAATTAATATTAATGATTCATAATAGTATTTTCTACTGCTTAACGGCGCTTTGCTTTCTATATTCTGTAAAATTAATTTGCTAAATATTAAGATTTATAAAATAGCTAAATATAAACAATTAATCTTATTTTATCGAACATTACTCTGCTAATCTATTTCAAACTACATTGTTTGCTCTAAAGAAATGAAAATGTAAACTATTAATTTCAATAAATCCTTATTTATCTACATTTTCTTAGAATTATTCTAAATAATCTCAAAATGATACTTTGTTATACAGAATATGATAAAATGAAAAATTAAAAAATACATAGAAATCGTCTTTTAACAATTAATCACTATTTATCGAACATTACTCTGCTAATCTGCGCGAAATATTATTTGTAACTGTAAAAAAAAATAAGAATTTAAATTATTAACTTATATAAATCCATACTTATGCACAATTTTTATTATTATTGAAAATAATCTCAAAATGATACTTTGTTATACAGAATCAGATAAAATGAAAAGTTAAAAAATATATAGAAATCGTCTTTTAACATTTAATCACAATTTATCGAACATTACTCTGCTAATCTGCTTTAAATATTATTTGTAACTGCAAAATAAAATAAGAATTTAAACAATTAACTTACATAAATCCATACTTATGTACAATTTTTATTATTATTGAAAGTAACCTCGAATTGATACTTTGTTATACAAAAGTCAATCTAAAGAGCGTGAAGAAAAATTTTGAAAATCGCCTTTCAACAAAGTAATATCTATCTATAATCCAGGAAGTGTTCTTTACATAGGTATTAAAAGAGTAGTTTTTATTATAAAAGTATATAAAAACTCGAATTTTAAGTACTACTTTATTGCAGACGCGACAGATCATGTATTTTAGACCGGTCTGTTTTTTCGTCAGGAACGCTGTTCTATTAAACTATTATGACTGACGACTGGAGTTCAATGAACAGAAAATCTTTTTCTCACTCTCTCTTATTTTTTTGCATTGCGCTAGTAGAAAAAGGGTTAAAACAGCTTTAGTACGAATATCTCATAATAACATTTCCAATACATTTGGAATCTTATATCTTATAAAACTTGATTAATAGAGTTTAATTTTCCTATTCTAGAACGATGTTGAATATATTTAATCATAGCGAATAATAAAGTAGAATAAATATTTTAAAATATTATAGTGCTTGTATTTCTAATATATTGATAATATCACAATAATAAAATATATTATTATTATTTTTGTTGTTGTTGTTAGAGCTCGGATCTCACATTTCTTGTCCATGAGCAAAGATGTGACATGGATATCCCATTTGTATACTATGTTATGTACTAAAGTGACATAATTTTAATCTACGTACCTTTTTTGTAATTTCCAAGTATTTCCTTATTTTTAGGTGCGTTCGTAATTACTTAAATATGCAGCTCCTATGGCCGTCGCTCAGTCCATCCGTCCGCTCGCATATAAAAGAGCAAAAACTACCCAACTGAATGAATTTATATTAAAAATATATAAATTTTGTATAATTTTGTCGATTTATTTCCAATTTTATGAAAATCGGATCCATAGTTTAATTTTAGGGATAATCGTAAGTATTCCATTACATTACGGCGAATGGGAAAAAATAGTTTCAAGTGTATTTCACTGGTGCTACACACTTTTGAACTTAATAAAACTGATATGCTTCAATAAAATATATACTAAAATATACATTCTGTAAAATCTGCAGTGCAAAGAATATTTGTTATTAATTTAAAGGGCTACACGAAAGTATTCCATTGCATAATGATATGGGGGGGGGCATTGTTTGAGGCGCGTTTTAATACTATTAAACTATTTCACATTTTATGAAATTGATATACTTTATTGAGGCTTACTACAAGTTACTTCCTGCGTAATAAAAAGCAGATAGAATTTACAGAGATATAGAAAAATATTTAAAAGATAGGGGATACTCTACTGTATTCGAAGTAATTACTGTTACACCAAGATTTAAATTCATTTTTAAAACTTCCTTATAGTACGAACGCACTACATTTGCAACGCTTGATGAGCAGTTTACAACTTGTTTATCAATTGTAACGTTTCTAAAAATTTATATAATTTCAGATATTTGTACAGCACAATAAGTATGCAGTTTCAGCTGAGATGTAGCTGCTTGAGTACGAAGGGGAAGCAGGGACATTTATACAGCCACATCAGAAATTAATTTTTTAATTAATTATTTTTTCATTGGTGTATTCTGATTGCTTTCACAAATCCACGTAATGGCATATTGCTTACCCGAACTCTCCTTCCTCGAAATAAAATTTTTACCAAGCTGCTGAAAGATATTATACATAACTTTAGACAATTAAATGGAAGTAAAAGAAATTTAGATCCTTATCGTAGTAGGTTTTTTAATGTGATAAAATAATGAATCAAAGTTGAGCAATAATCTTTTTAGTGTTTTAAAAAATAGATTGTTTCTGATTTCAAATGTTTACTTTGAGGTTCTGGTCCAATTGTGCGTCATCAAAAACTATTTTGTCCTGCTCGTTTCCGGATATGGTTTTTTGGAATATTTATGTCGAATACTGATTGTGTGGTTAATGCTGGGTTTCGGGTTGGATTCAAATGGGATTTCCAGGATATAGTCAGAATATGTATCAAATTAAATTATTTTTTCTTGATTGAATCGAGTTTTTATTTTTTTTTCGGGTGGGGGTGGTTTGGGTTTATACGCCTAAAAATATCACCTTGATTGATAATTAAATGGTCATTTTTCAATTAGTCCAACGCTGTGTCATTGCAATAACCGTAAAAAATATCACGCTATTTAAGAAATAAGAGGTGAATTTTTATATAGCCTAATCATCTTTCTTTTCTTTATAATAAACCTGAAAGAATATCAGGCTAATTGGAAAAAAGACGACGATTCACCAATTAGCAGCGCTTTTTGCAAACAGCTTGAATTCTCAATTAGCCTATGACATATATATATATTAGGGTGTAGTGAAGAAAATAAAAATGGAAATCTGATTTTGTATAGAAGCCAAAAGTTGCTTTTTAGTACCTCTAAAATACATGCAAAATTTCATGAATTTTGAAAACTCTTTTAGGGCTACCAGAATCTTTATATTTCCATTGTTTCACAGAACAGATACTTACCATAAATAGTACAATTACAGGGATTTTTGATAATCTCAAACAATATTTTTATATTTCACATAATCATTGTAACTTCTTTTATCATTTTAAAACTTTAATTCTTTATTTTTAGGTTTTTCGAATTGTTTGTTCTCAGGTTTAGACTTAAAATGAACGCACGCGAAGGAAAATCGAAGGTTGCCATTATTTGAAGTGTGGTGGAATGACCCCTATTAGGTGCTGTGAAAAGAATTTTTCGGTCATATTTTAAAAAGGTGCATTGAAGATCAACCGTTATTTCAGTCTTAAATAAGCCATGATAAGAAAAACCGCTTTGCGTATGTGAACCACAGTATAGAGAGACTCAATGAAAAAGATGATGTGAATGTATGTGGCATTTATTAAGGAGAAGGAAAATCACACTCTCGCGGGGTGATCAACGGTAAAGGCAATACAGGAGCTCTACATATTTGCTGGAGAGAAATCAGAGGTAGAATGATTTGTGACCTTCAGATATGATAGCCAAAATCCGTTGAGCTAAATGTCGTTGTCCTTATGTTATTCTAACCCCACAGATAAGCACATAAAGAAAGTTTAAATTAAAAACGTGCCAACCGGACCGTTAATTTGGCGTTTAATAATTCAACTTACAAATATGCCTGCCAACACTGATTGCTGGGGAAAATATTTCTAAAGGCATAACACAAATGTCAGATGCCGATTTTTAATATAAACAGAGCGTTATATTTTCAGCCGAAAAGGGACTTGTATAGACTATTAATCAGATAATTAAGGCAATAAGTGGCTAAGTTACTGCGGCAAAGGAGCATATGGATTAAAATATCTTTCTATGTACACGCTGATCAAACGAAATTATGCTCGCACAGATAATGATTTTAGGATGAGAAAAGATTTGTTTTTGGCTTATTTTATTAACGGCCTTGGATGAGCATGAGAACCTACGTAACTGGAATTTAAAGGAAAGAGAAAAGAGATAAATATATTCTTTTTAGAAAGTAAAAAAAATGTTTAATTGATTTGAAATTGCAAAAGATATTTTAAATTTTAAACTTGAGAATTTAATTAAAAAAAGGAGTTAATAATAATATGTGACGTCATGTTACTTTCGACATCACAGGTGCTACTTCTAAATGAAATGAATTTGTTTTGCAAATAATAGCAGGCATGATAAAATATTTTTTATGCACAAGACAATGATTACAACATAGAAAAAAGGAGAAAAATCCACGAAAGTCAGAGTTAATAAAAATCTTAAGAGAAAACTTCGAAAAATTTGGAAGAAAGAATCCGCGTATTTATCAAATGAAAGAGAACAATATTTCTGAATATCAGACACTTATTCGATCCTCAAATCCAAACGACATGATAAATACATGGACTAGGTTTAGTTTTTCAAATCTGAAGCTGTAAAGAAACTTATAGATATATCAGCTTGCAAATAATGCAAGCCACTTCCTAAGTGTACTTGTAAAAAATCATAGTAGGTGCTTCACAAAATATAAGAATTTCTTGAGCAAACGTCAATAACAAAGATTTTTATTGGCACGATCTATAAAGTCGTAAAAAAATTAAATCGAGAAGAAGAGAAGATTCGATGAGGGCTGAAAAAGCAAGTTTAAAGCTTACAGCAAATCAGAACAGTACATTTTTTATGCATTGTGACAATAGTGATGAAGTAAGAAGTAGTAGTTCACCAGGATGTGAAGAATTAATTACCTTATCGCAATCATTTACTTCTAAAGAAGAGTTACTATATTTTCTGTGTGCTTCAATATCAAGAGAGAATTGCAAAAGTAAAAAACATTCTAAATAGTGACTGCATTTATACTAAAGAGGCTAGAAAATTAAATATGGCATAATAGATACTGACGAAATGTAACTGTCCTTTAAGAACAGTCAAAACTAAATTCGAAAATTAAAAGTTGTGAAGAAAGACGTAGTAAAAAGTTGCTAAATTACGATTTCTATGCAATCTCAGAATATAATAAACCAATTATAAAAATAATGGATGCGAGAAGATGGTGATAATCGGTGATCCTACACTGACTGCATTTTAAGCCGATGGCGATGCCACTATCACCTGGGGTTGGCATAAACAACAATCTTTCTAAATAAAACTTTGATTTTTTTTTTAATTACGTTTTATGGAATAATAGAAAATAGTTAATCGGTTTCAAAATTAATGGTGTCAGATCACGCTTTAACACAGGCAGTTTATGCTGGTGCCACTAGGCCACTAGCCCTAGAGAGATGGTAGACGTTACGAAAGAAGCCTGGAGTTTATCACGATGGTTAATTTTAAAATGTAAATGCGTATTCAGATGTTGGTTTATAAAAAAAATCAAAACTTCAAATGAATACTGAATAAAACGTATCGATGGAGCATAAAAGTTTCAAAATATGTTCTAAATTATCATTTATTTAGAATTAGCTTTTGTTCTTGTTTATTTCATCTCTATCCTGTCTAATATAGGGCAATGATGTAGTTTAGTCAAACTGTGGCTCAAATGTTAACTTTCGAAATATTCCTAAAAGTATAATTTCCCTGTTAAAAAAAAAAAAAAAAAAAAAGTTAAATTTACGGCAAAAACTTCTGGCAGCAATATGCAAAAATTACAGTAAAATTAGATGTAATAAAAACATTTACATCTAATTTTACTGTAATTTTTACGGCAAAAACTGCTGGTAACATTGCTGCCAGCAGTTTTTTCAGTAAATTTAACAGATTTTTTTATAGTATTCTTATAATAAAATGTAGGCACACAAATATCACTTGGCATATTTCAACTATTACGCAAGCAAAGGTTGCTACTTTAAGGTTTACTACTTAATAATATTCATTAACGTGTTAACTCATTCAAAATTAAAATAAAAAAATTACATAAAGACAGATCACATCGCCGTTTAGCATCATTAAAAAAAAATATCGAATTATTTAGTTCTAAAAATGATCGTTTGGAATGATAATGTCTGTTTTGGGAAGGAATTGTCTTATAAAGAGAGATACTGAGCGATGAAAGATTGTTGGGGATATTTTAATACAGGGCCGTTCACCTCTCATGTTATTGTAGAAAATTAACTATTTTTTCCCGCTAGGGAGCTTATGTAGCAGTGCAGGAGGAGATGGAAGTGCGGGTAGGGCACGCAGGCGGTACGGTGGCAGTGGTGGGATGGTCCTTCGGAACCTCGCAGTGCGGGTGGTGTGCTGGTCCCATTATAGCTGCTCAACACTCTCAAAAAAACTTCCGTCTTTTCACAGAAAATGCACTGGCAGCACTGCTGCCAGAAATTGTCTGTATATTGACGATTTTCTGTTTATTTTTTTCTCTGTCAAAAGAGGAAAAATATCCGTCACTTGAAAAAAGTTTGGAAAAAAACAATGCGGAAGAGGCGGGGATCGAACCAAGGACCGCAGGATTACCAGACCAACGCTAATCCACGGCGCTACGGCTGCTCATGATGATTGTGCGTTAAAATAGAACCCTTCATTTCATATGGTGTGGGTTGGTGTATTTCGTTAAAAAGCTTTTAATTATGCAGTTGATCTCGGAAAGATTTCATCTTTAATGAAACTGTGGCTGGGTTTTTTTTACGTTTAGTATTAATATAGTATAAAAATGTGAATTTTAAATATATTACGTAGAATGTTAGAGAAAAAACATGGATGTTCTATTTGTGAGAATTTTTGAACGAATAAAGAAAGTAATTGTTATTTATTTTTAAATTCTAAAACATTTTTGTCTTTTAAAACTAAATTAGACATTTTAATCAATAGAATATTTTTGTTTTTCATTTTAAAAATAAATTCGAACTTATTACTAACAGACCCAATGCGCATGCGTGCTGGATAGAAACGGAAACTTTTCCTCATTTTTCGACGCTCGGAATGAACTCACAGAACAAATACGTTTTCTGGGAGAACAGAAATTATTTGTGAAAAAATAACGATAACTTAGTGTATATTGACGAATTTTTCTGACAGTGAAGGCGCAGTTGTTTTGTTTCCTGCTTCTCATATGACGAATCACAATAGTTTAAGCGCAATAAATATTTATAAACTAGGAAAGACTTTTGGTTCAACCTGTGTACATAAAAGTTTTCCCAATAATTTTGATATTTTAGAAAAAAAATTAGAAACAAAAAGAGAAAAAAAAAAGTTAGTCGAATGTCATAAAATTTAACATAGGGAATTCGGCAGCATAGTGAACTGATTTATGGCTGCTTTGTAAAAGTAGCTGGCTGATAAGGCACTTTCTATAAATTGTCATTTTTCATTTCCTTTTTAGGTGCGTTCGTAATTATATAATACGTAGCACCTATAGTGGTCGTTCAGTCCGTCCGTCTGTCCGTCCGCATATAACAACGCAAAAACTACCCAACCGAATCGTTTGAAATTTAAAATACATAATTATTACATAATTTTGTCGAGTCATTTCAAATTTTATGAAACTCGGATGCATAGATCAATTACAGGGGCAATCAAAAGTATTCCATTACATTACGGTCAATGGGGAAAAAAGTTTCAAATGCATTTTAATCGTTTGAAATTTAAAATACGCAATTATTACATAATTTTGTCGAGTTATTTCAAATTTTTTGATAATCGGGTGCATAGATCAATTACAGGGGCAATCAAAAGTATTCAATTACATTATGGTCAATGGGGAAAAAGTTTCAAATATATTCTATATGTTTGAAATTTAAAATACATAATTATTACATAATTTTGTCGAGTTATTTCAAATTTTATGAAAATCGGATGCATAGATCAATTACAGGGACAATCAAAAGTATTCCGTTACATTACGGTCAATGGGAAAAAATGTTTCAAATGCATTTTAATCGTGTTACACTCATGCGAACATGATAAAATTTATATGCAACTATAAAGTACATATTATAATATACGTCTTACATAATTTGTGGTGCAAAGAACATTTGTTATTGATTTACAAGGCCACACAAAAGTATTCCATTACATAATGGTATAGGGAGAACATTGTTTGATGAGCGTTTTAATTATAATTCACTATTTACAATTTTATGAGATTGATATATGAAAATCATATTTTTAAAACTTCGTTATCGTACGAACGCACCTAATTTGCTACGCTTCACGTGCAATTTCCAACTTGTTTATTTTATTGTGACATTTTATTTATGTTTTGGTTCACCTTGGAAAATTTACTAGAAGGGGCTCAATCCAACAACAGAATACTCATGTTATTCGTCAAAAATTATATGTCGACATATATTACTTACTTTGTTGTTTAGAGTGAGTTTTACAAAGTTCGAACGCTTGGGAAGTCCATTATCATCCATCTAATTTTAGAAAGAAAATCAAATTCACATCACTTGATCACAAATATCTTTATACATTTGTGAGATATTCAAATGATTTTGTTATAGGAATTGCTCTACATTAATGACTAAATTAGGCTAAAAAAATTTCATTAGCTTTCGCGCATGCTCAATAACAAAATATTTAATAAAAATGTTCTGATTGTATTAAATATTTAATATTTCTATTCTAAGATGCGACATGTTGCTCCCAGTTTATTGCCTCACCTATTCTGAAAATTGAGATAAATTTCATTTAAAACCGCCCATACTATAAACAAAACATTTCATAAAATTTCTTAATTCTTAATAAATAAATGAATAAATAAATAAATAGAAAAACTGTACAAGTTCTTGAATATAAGGCATATTTTTACAAAAATAAACACAAATGTTATTTGAGTTTCACAAGTACTGCTCTTTATCTACATATAATTTCGATCATTTTATTTTATTGGATAATCCCAAATATTATATTTTATTATTCATTTTGTCATATGTCGCCGGTTTGTTGTTGTTACAAAATCTTCGCTGACAAAAATGGGGCCAAACGTGATCTTTATATGCTTAAAGTTCCATAAAAAAATTCGTGAATGTCTTTCTTAATATTCGACAAAATGTCAAAAATCTGGAGTGGCCGGTGACTTTTAGACACAACATGAATGTTAAGTCCTCCATAATATTAAGTCTACGGATGTTGAATGCATTCATATAGGGTGGTTTGGTGTAATAACGCCATGCGGGGTAATAACGCCAAGTGCTAATATTTTGCATAATTATGAGATAATCTGGTAAAAGACACCCATGTGCTCTGCGCAGAAGGGTTTTGAGTCATATAAATCACAAAAAATAGCTTCAAGTTAATTTGTTTCATTTTTAGGTCTTATTGTTTTTACAAGCAACTAAAATTAACGCTTGATCTAAAATTTGCGAGATACGTTTTGTGATGTGAAGACTATTTTTTTTTTATCGAAAAATACTTTGTTAATTACATAAATTTGTTGTACATTTCATGGACTTTCAAAATGTTGTTGAAGATTTTGGATATTTTCTCGAGATAATTTGTAATTTAAAATGTACAGCGCAATAACTATAACGGGGTAATAACGCCAATCCTTGGCATTAATACCCCGGTTGATTGCCTACAGTGCCCGCGCTACATCCTATATACTGATTCATATAAACACAATTAAAACTGTGCAGTGTTTCTAATAATTCTATTTAAGCGGTCCTTTTTAAGCAAAAAGATGCTCACGGTCTAATATTCTTTTGCCTCATCCTCTCCCCCTCCACACCACACCTTTCTTTTTCTTACACTTTCACAAAAAATTGAACATCTTCAATAGCTTAGAATGCAATTTGTCAATTTCTAAGTTTGTAGAGTTTGTATTTTTAGAATCGGGCAATCTACATGCAATTATTCCATCTTATTTCATAGTTTTGTTTGCATGGCGTTTTTAACCATATAGGTGGGTAATAACGCCGAATAGCATTGGTCAAGAAATCACGCCATTACATTTTATGAATACATATCTGTTAAATTTTTTTTACATAGATAGTCAATGAGTTGCTGTATCAAATCTTATATTTGTTTGAAAAATACAAACTAAAACTGAGCCGTGAAAATTGGTAGAACCTTAACGTGGCGTTATTACCCCAGGGTACCTTATAACTTTTTAATTCGTTTAACACTTTCGGGTCTGGTATACAATTAATAGTACATGTCATTTAATTGAATAGTTATTTGTTTTAACTCTTATTAATGTTTACATGTAGTAATGTTAGTAATTGTCTTTGCATTTACTATATGATTTCATAATGTTTAGGCATTTAGTAATAATAATAACAATAAATATTTGCTTAATGCTCTTTGCGCCGTTTGCGATTCTTTTATTTTATAAATACATTTCACACTTTAAATTTAAAATAAAGATTACTTTTTTGAAAGAATCACGTGTAATAAAACGCAAAAAGTAGTATTGGAAAGCTGCAATTGGAAAGTTTAAATCTTGCTCCATTATAATATCTACCGAACAGATCCAAAAAATCTTCCATAGTCTACTGACATATGAATATATATTTAATAGTATACAGAAAAACAACATTTTTTATGTTTAAGACAACGAAATCTTCGTTAATCTCTAATTAACCTATTTGAATAGGTAGAGTTGATGTTGTTAACGTAAAATTAATTTTTTCCCTAAAAATAAAAAAAAAACGGACCGTAAAGGGTTATACAATATTAACATACACATCTAACATTTATTCACAATGTTTATTAAAATATTTTGCCTGTTAAATAAATTATAGAAGCTTCAGAAAATTCCTTAAACTGGTAAAAATAAAGTACAATGAACGTATGAGTGGGAAACTTTTATGAGCTATAAAAAACATTTCATTTAAATTTGATGTACTATTGCATTTATTATAATTGTCATCGTCATAATAAATTCTTTTGAGTAGTAAAATTGATTTTATTCACTATTTTACATAAAATGAAAAAGTAATAAGATTTTAATAGTAGATGATTCTCTATTCTCAGTTTAAAAATAAATCTATAACAATAACTTTGAAATCAAAGACAACCAAAGAAAAATAACATCTGCTCCAGAGCTATTGTGAAAAAAATAATAAGAGAATAAAATCTAATACCAAAATACGAAAAAATTGTTAGTGTTATATCAATGTAAATTAAAAGAATGAGTCACACATTTGCATTTACGAATAGAAAAAGAGAAATCAATTACGAATGAAAAAAGTTAGAAAAATCATGCGTTAAGCATGGATTATGAAGCACTTTCCAACGCTCCAGGAAATCTTTAACAAAACTTCGTTAATTGGGGAAATAAGGGTATACAGCCAAATATGCATTACAATACTTTTGAACAGTCCTGTATTTGATCTGTCAGTTGATATACATATTATAAAATAAGAAAATTTAGTTTAGCAAGAAAAAAGCTTAAAATTTCTTTTTGAGCAGTTTGTACTAATAAATGGGAAACATACTTGAAAACTTTTGTTAAGCCATGTAGTTTATTTTGTACCTTTATTACACATCAGTAAGAAGCTAAAATTTATTTTAAACTAATACACTCTTAAAACAACTGAAATCACAATGTTATAAATGATCATTTACAAAATTGTTTGCGTGGCCCTATATATCATTTTATCTATATTCTGCAAACATTTCTTTGTAAATTGAATGCAGTTCAGCTTAAAAATGTATACCTTATTTAAGAACCACCTTTAAGTAATTTACGCTCATACTCAGTAACGTTGGCGAGCTCTTTTGAATATCCCTGTATACCAACTATAACATTTATACACACCCTTATAATGTACAAAGATTTAGTGAAACTTAAATGTGTATATCATAACTAAAATGTTTTACATCCATCCATCAGCCATCATCGGAAACATATACAGTCCGTCGGAAGTAATATACTATTTGAAATCTTTTGTATGACCCTGTAAATGCAATGTACTTCATATTATGCAAGACAGTATCGTATAATTTATATTAAGCTTCAGTGACACATATCAATTTTGTTATACATGAAACAGTTTAATATATTTTTTAAATGTCGCACACTAACCCCCCCCCCCCCTTTACCATTATCCAATGATATTCTTTTGTGTGGCCCTGTAAAGGAATAATAGCTATATTGTCACCGCATATTTTATAGAATGCATATTTTAGTGCACCTCTTAAATGCATGTAAATTTTAGTATGTTTGACAGGGTGTAACATCTTTAAAAAGCCTTTGAAAGAATTTTCCACGTAAGCCATAATGTAATGGAAAAATTTTCACTCTCCCTGTAAATAAACTAATCATGGTAGGAACTTCATTTTCAATAGGGTTCGTGCTAGTGTAAACGTCAATAACATACAAAATTTCAGGGCAATTCGAGTATATTTACAGGTGTTAGAGCGCTGACAGACGGACAGTCGGATAGCCTGACAGACGGACAGACAAACCAAATGCATAAGCAAATTTCAAACAGTGCATAAGCACTTTTCAAACTTTTGGAAAGTGTTATAAACGTTAAAATTCGCTTGAAACGATTTTTCCCCATAAGCCGTAATATAATGGAAAACTTTTGACTGTCCCTGTAAATAAATGAATTATGGTAGAAACCTCATTTTCAACAGGGTTCGTGATAGCCCTTTAAGACCCGAAACATTTTCATCATTAAATATTATATTTCTCTGGTTATTAACTCTATACTAACCCTAATGACACCTAAAAAAATAATAAAAAAAATTTTCTTCCACCGCTAGAGTGCGAAGAGTACCCGCACGAACGTGCGGGTTGGGCTTTTTCTATGAAAGCCACACCTGCACGGTTGTGCGAGTTGGTCTTTTCCTGTGAAATCATTACTTATTACATATTAAGATTTAAACATTTTCTGGCTCTAAATGGATCAAAGAGAGAAACTGAAACAAAAAAAAAAAAAAAAAATACAAATATGGTAATTATTGATGTATTATTTTTTATTTTATGGACTGGTTACTTTTTTACAATGGAAATCTTTAAAACATGTTTTTGTTTTTGACATGCACAAATAAGCGTTGCATTTTTCACAAAGTGTTTTTGAACTATGGTTGTAAGAATCGTACTTTTTATCCAAGCATGGTTTTTTTGCAGGCGGGGGGGGGGGGGGGCAGGTTATAATATTTAGATCTTTTAACAAGAGGAATTACAACACCATCATCTTCATCATCGCTTACTACACGTCTGTTAGCAGATGGAGATGACACAAGAGCTTC
The DNA here is from genome assembly GCA_964019185.1 of Maratus speculifer. Taxonomy (NCBI): domain Eukaryota; kingdom Metazoa; phylum Arthropoda; class Arachnida; order Araneae; family Salticidae; genus Maratus; species Maratus speculifer. Next base: position 119,806,212 of record OZ025298.1, read on the forward strand.
AGCCACTTGACACACTTGAGATCACCAAATTCAGGATCTGATTTATTCATGAATTGAAATATTTCTTCTTGAGTGAGAATTCTTTTTCGTTTAGACATCTGAAAAATTATTTTGTTTTGCTTTATTAAAAGTTAACAAAGTACTGCATAAAAAATTAGAAAAAATATTTGAAAATTTTATTAATTAAAAAGAAAAAAAGTAAAAATTACTTTAAAAAAAGGGGGCCCTATCTATGACAACACCCAAGAAAATAATATAGTATTAATTATGTAACAGCATACTTCGTTTTATTTTGGCTGTCATCACAATCGTTGAAACAGAAAACAAAATGAACATTGAAAAACACTTACCTTTACAGTAGCACTGAATAACGTAACGCCCAAGTTGCACGATCGTGCGGGTGACGAAATCTTGAGTCCTAAGAGCAAAATAAATAGTGTATAATTAATGTTTTTTATTATATTATACTTATTTAGACATTAAAGCAAAAATATTTATCTAAGCAATTAAAAATATGTTGATAATTACCTTTTTACGACAGATAAAATGATGAGCTATATCCGTTGTACTTGTAAACAAAGCTAGACATGCCGCCTGAAAGTAAAACATGGACTACTACCCCCAACTGTTGATAAAAAAAGATACTTTACTCTTTCTGCAAACCAGAACAGTCGTTTGATTTGGTTTTATATTACATACGACTGTTTCAGAAGCAAAAATTTAAATGAATGTCTAACCCGCACGATCGTGCAAGCTGGGTCTTAAAGGGTTAGGGTAAACCTAAATAACATCCAAAATTTTCATGGCAATCCGAGTATATTTACGAGAGTTAGAGCGCGGACAGATGGCCATACGGCCATCCAGCCAGACAAACCTAATGCATAAGCACCTTTCAACTTTGTTGGAAAGTTCTAATAAAAAGTAGGACAACGTATCTTTTATACTGGAAGTATTGAATTGTAACAAGATTATTTTAATAGGTAGGGTAATAATGCTATTAAGGTAATATTTTGACAAATTAATGTAAATTACAAATATGAATTGACAATCTTAAGATTAGATTTACCCCGATTGTATGGATGAATAAATTATAATTATTTATAATGTAAGTTCTTACCTTTTCGTTGTAGAGAAGTTATTATTATTATTATTATTATTATAGAATAAGTCATTTAATCAGAAATTTATGTTATTAGTACTTTTACCAAATTCAAAATCAATAATTGCTTTTGTACATGTTGAAATTGCTTATAACTTATAAGTTCGTATTTTGTAACTTGTATCTTATTAGTTCTAATTATTACTATTTAGTATGTATGTTTTATTAATTAACACTAGAACCGCGGGACTTCCGGTACATACAACACCACAGAGCGGGTCAATTTGATGCTAGATAGAAAAAGGTATATAAGCATGCTCAAATATTCAGTTTGGTTAGTAATAACATTATATTTTCTTATAATAATCAATATTTCATAGTATTTACATTATATTTTAAACATAAAGTCAGCAGAAATTACCTACATTTCAGAATTTGCTAATATTCAAAATTGCACCTCATTAATGAAATGCATGATACTTAAATGTGATGAAAATATATTGAGCGAATATTGAACATATATTTCAAACATAAATAAAATTTGTTCTTCATAAACTTTAATAAAAAAATAGATTATCCCATTCAAATAAGTTTAGATATAAAATCTAAAAATAATTAAAGAATATATAAAATGTACAAGTTGCTTACTAGTTTTACAGATTTATTTAATCCAATTTATTGTATGCATTGCTTGAAAATCTTGGTTATATATTTTACACATTTACCATAAACATGTTGGTATATTATATATGTTTTGAACAATTACACAAATTAATATTCTGATTAAATTACACAATTAGTTTTAGTTTTATTTTCATTTTTTAAGTATGATGAAGAAGTCTTTTATGCTTAGTTCTGTGTTTCGCTTCATATGAAGTTTTTTTTTAACCCAAATTTTTTTATCGCCGAGAGAGAACAAACTGCTCTCGTATTCACCAACTACTTCCACTCCGAGTTATACCGAAACCCGCGGCCGAACGTTCAAACGGCATTCACCATTAATCCTGATTAAACGTTTCCTTGATAACGTCCAATCAAATGTTATCGTGAGTTTCATTTGAGCCTTCGACCGAGGTTGCCTAAGTTTAGGTAGATGGTGAACACAAGCATGAAACTAAGTCTTGAATAAATCGACATCTACAAAAAGATATTCCGGTTACATCTTTTCATTAAACCCAAGAATTGATAGCAGCAAAATATTAAATATTACCAAATTCATTCAAAGGCCTCCAATGTGAAGCAGATTTGACAGACGCAGACTTTAGGCGGACTTCCTCTGTCATCTGGTTATGTATCGTTCAATACTGATCGACATTAAATTTAGTTGTGTTGAAATAAACAACTGTATTAAGTATTTTTTACAGTTATCTAAAATTTCCACAATTAGATGTAGACTGCTAAACATCAAAACTGTTTTTCCCTTTTCATTAGGGTAAACAGTTAAGCTACTGTCTGAAAGTGTAAGTATAATAACCGTATGCAAATCCAATTTAGACCATTTTACAGAGTTGTAATTCTTGTCTTGAGCGTTTTACTGTATCTATTAGGTTCATTTTTTAAGATCATCTGCAAGCAACTAAAATGTGATACACGGGAAAAACTGTTTTGTAGAAAATGCTAAATTTTGGTTAGTACAGCTCTAACTAAATATTTTGGTTGGAATGATCAAATTGTGGTTGGGCTAATCAAATGATTTTATTAATTTAACAAAATTTTGTTCATAATTTGGTCATTCTTATCAAAATTTTTGTTTGGAACTACATTAATTAAAATTTAGTTGTTTCAACAAAAACAGTTTTTTTCCGTGTACGATGCTGAATTTATCTGTTTTTGTTAGGCATATACTAAGGAAATTTACTCATTGATTTTGAAAGAAATAAATGCTCATCTACGTTTATGTTAAACCCTGGTATATAGTTAGTCTTTTAGTTTTTCATGTCATCGTCTCTATTTAAAGATGTGAATGCGCTTGCTATTACTGATTTATTTTTCAGATATTTATGAGTCTAAAGTTAAAAATTTGTCACCTTTTGTTCAAATTCTTTCTTCTTCTTTTTTATATCGGATTTTTCATCGAATAAATCTGACAAAATTTCGTTCAATACTGCGAAATTTTCATCTATATTCTAAGAAAAAACTTCAAAAATGACATTGAAGAACTTATTTATACTTTCAATAAATGCAGAATAAAAGCAACTTCAATACTACTTTTTACTTACCCATCATACGTAGTATAGGGTAAATCTTGCAATCGTTTTGAAAATCGAAAAAAAATTTTTTTTGACGGAATTACACTTTTCAGACGCTGGAGATTCCGAAAAACAAATTTTTAGAAAAAAATTTGCCGTCCATCCGTCTCTCTGTCAGTCTGTCTGTCTGTAAACGCTCTATCTCCCGAAAAAATTGGGATTTTGTATGTGCTTAGTATGTAAGAATGGGACGAAGCCTATTGAATATCAGCAACCTCGATTATCCGGAACTATTTTTTTCGGACTCTCGAAAAATTCGTTCTGATAAAAGCTTTTATAAAAAATTTCGAATTTTTTTATTTTAAGGAGTGGACATAAAAGGCAATAAAATAACACAAATTTTGCATAAAAAACGAAGTCGATCGTATTGTTAGTTGCCGAGATATTTGTAAATCTGTTTTCCACATTCTTCGATTTTTTATGACCCTGTATTTCATTCAAATTTCAATTCAAAGATATATTTTAAATGGAAATGAGACACTTAAACCGACGCAGCAAATTGTTAGTTAATATGATTATTATTTTTGGAGTTATAAGGATGTGTCTTTTACCATTTTGGTACCACTTGAGTAGTTAGGCGTTTTATATGTTTTGTCGAAATTGGTTCGTCAGCAATTCATTAATAGAGCATTACTATGCATATTAAAAATATTTAAATATACGTTTAAGTTTTATTTTGGAATTCCAATGCATTTTGTATACAGTTTACTCATGTTTTATTTTCATATAAGGTACCTGTACCCAATATGGACACCCTAAGGAAAATGTATTTTTTAACCCCCATCTACAAGTCATAGGACTCCAAAAATACGTGACCACTATCCTTGGACTATTGACTAATATTATTAAAATTAGCGACCTTGTAATTATTCTCGTTTAATTTAAATGATTAAAAAATGTTTACAAGTGTCCATATAAGGAACTACCTGTCCCTATTATGGACAGGTGTTTCCTTATTGATTTTCTACACAGTGTGTATGGAAAAGCCACTTTTTGAAGGGATTTTAGGGGAGAGGGAATAAAAAAATGTATCTTAAAGTATTCGGAGGAGGAGGGGGGACAGTAAATATCTTCAGAACATGCATTTTAGAAAGAGGGAATCATTCTCGGTTTTTACCCTTCGAAGACCCATGCAAAGCCCCTTAGTTACTAGTAAATATTATGAAATAATATTGTTGGTTTTGCTTAGCTTTATTGCATCTGTCTGCGAATTTGCATCTGTTATTACTCAGTCCTCACAGCATGGACAAATAGAAACTTTTTTACCATGGGCAGTAAGTCCCACATAATCCTCATGAACATATCTGGCACATGTGATGTAGTTTTACTAAATCTTGTAAAAAATGAATAAAGAAAATATTTTTAAGCAAAATATGCAATAACAATCGAAAATAAGTTTTATTAGCTTTCTAAAATACCCCACTTTTCAACAATTAAAATTAATTTTACCATATCTAATACGAATTTAAGCTTACAAATAATTAAGATCACCACATCTTGAAACAACAAGTTTCCTCCTAAATGGCGAACAGCGCGCTTTTTTACACTTTCCAGCCTTAATTATCTTTTGAACTGCTTTTCTTCACGAAAATGTTGGGCCATCTCTCGATCAAAATTATTACCTTTAAAAATATTAGGGGTGTCCATATTGAGAGCCCTGTCCATATAGGGTACAAATACCTTATTATATGCATATCCATGATGGATAAGTATTACGGTGGCCTCCAACGACTAGTTAATATTTGTTGTAATTTTCCATCGCTATCTTCAAATCTTCACTCCAAGAATTTAACATCTTGATTGAAAATTTTCGCTATTCCTCCTACCGATTCTGCCTATTATAGGAATTAAGAATGAGGCCAATGTGCTTTTTTATTACTTTAAAAAAAATGCATCTCTATTCTGTAATTTATGTGTAAAAATTTATTAAGAATGCAACTAACCCGCTTCTAGATTCTAGGTATAAGTGGTTATAGCTGGAAACTATGTTATTCGCTTTCAAATACGAAATGTTGTTGTTTACCTTAAAATATTAAAAGTCAGAAAATGAATCAATTCAGTACCTAAAGGAATCAAATCAATACTAAAAGAATAAAATTTTGTCAATTAACTTTTCGCGAGAGGACAAATTAAATATCGATTTGGTCCAAATTGACCCGCTTCGCGGTTTTAGATTTGGAGCGTACAATATATTATATTTGTACCCTTATATTGTTTAATTAGTAGTTTAATTACTTCAGAAACCTACAATTTTCGGTTGAATATTCAATATTTCAACGATGAAAAAATATTGAAATTTCATAACAACCTACTATATAGGTAATTTAATAAACGCAACAATAAAATTTTAACAATTATAGACCATTAAATTATAAACAGAAGCTCTCTTAGGAAGCAGGACGTTTCGGTCCCGCCATTTCGGTCCTGCCATTTCGGTCCCGCCGTTTCGGTCCCAAGACATTTCGGTCCCGAGACACTTCGGTCCCGAGCCATTTCGGTCCCTAGCCATTTCGGTCCCGAGACATTTCGGTCCCTAGCCGTTTCGGTCCCAAGACATTTCGGTCCCAAGACATTCCGGTTGCAGAGTTTCTTCACATTGCAGAGTTTTTAAAATGAAGGCCATAAAATTTTAGCATAATGCGATTATAAGTGCCCGAAAACCGCACACACGTATAAACTTTTATCCAAAATATTATAATTCACACAAATTTTGTATGATAATCCTAATGATAATTGGTAATCCTAATTCTCAAAACAGTTAGTAATTTTAATATAAAAATCAAATTAATATTTTATTAAATATATTTATTAATTAATAACATTATTAATTTACATAATGAATTTTACTTTAAAATAAACTCAAGACATTATCCATTTTATATTCAATACATCATTATATTTCGTAGTAGTTCTAAACTGAAATTTATCTTTCACTTGTTTATTTATTGTATATTGAAAAATACAGAAATTTAAAACAATTAGTATAGTTAAAAATGAAACTAAAAATTTTTTTTTTTCTGGGAAAGTAGGAGCGAAAAGATAATATAAATAAATGAGCAAATAAATAAATAAAAGCTTAGTTTTGTCACTTAAAAATTGAAAATAAAATTTTTTAAAATATTATTATATTACATTTTAATGTATTAAATAAATTATAATAGATGTTACATATTATATTTTTTATAATGAATTATATATTATATTTTATGTATAATATTTATATTATTATATTTTAAAATATTATTACATTAATTTTGTGTAAAAAAAAAAAAATAATAATAATAATAATCATCTTATTAGAATGAAATAGGTCCAGTTTCATTAAAATTAACTCACAAAAATTGTCTTCATGGCGTGAGAAGACTTAAAAAATGCAATCAATAAATACCATTATTTTAAAAAAAAAGTTGAATGTAGATTCTGCCATTGCAGAATTCAGTTTCGCCTCCGATTAAAAAAAAAAAAAAAAAAATCGATAGGGTCAGAAGGGCGACCCCGTTTAGAATGTAATGTACTAACTTCATTTTTCTCGTGTTTATCAATATAATCGCAAACAGAACGGCGTGAAATACCCAATTGATTAGCAATTTCTCTCTGAGTCAGTGGAATTGCAGAATAATAAAGGGATACAATTTGACGTGCTACTTCTTCATTCACTAGATTCATCAAAAACGGATTTTTTCTTTAGTTTAAATGCTTTTTTATAGACTCTGAGAAAAAGAAAATGCATTTTAACAATAAAACGAGTCGAATCCCATCGAATTTGACGAATGAAATATTTAAAAGACCCGATCGATTTGGTTTTAAAAAAAAGCAAAAGTAATTACATTATTGAATCAATATATAATAAATATATTTCCAAACTTAATGTCAAGTTTGCCAGTTACAACTTTGCATGCAAACATTCGCACAGCTTCAGTTAAAATTGTAATCTGAGAGCCGGCGAAATCCAGAAATTTTATTTTGTATGCACTCACAGAAAAATAGTTTTATTAAATAAAAATAAATAAATAAATAAATAAAACTATTTTTATTTTTACTGTGACATTATTTTCACTAACTGAAGTCATCTGAAAGTAAAATCTCAATCTCAGTGTCCATAATGAAAAGAAATATTGAAATGTAATATCGTTATGAGTAAAAATGCGATGTTTTAAATAGTGACGTCATTTTCTCTTCAAATGTTTTTTAAAAGTTACTGATATTAGTAATGTGAAAAAGGCATCTGTAATAATATTGTAGTTCCCATTTATTTGATTGCTGAATGACATCATTTTCCTCATTTGAAAATTTTCTTTAGATATTAAGGGAGACCCGTAAGAAAAAACCCAAAAATTTTATTAATGTTTTTAAAGTAATGAATTTTGGTATACTATTTAGGAATCTTTTTGTAAGGAATAATTAGCAAAAAAATCCACCTTTTATTAAAAAGTATATTTTTATGGGGATTTTTATGATTTTTTTTTTTTTTTTTTTTTTTTTTTTTTTTTTTGTCGAAAAATACACTTTTTAAATTACTACTCCATTCAATTTTCAATACTTTGGTATTACTAAAATTTCTTAAATAGTGTTATATTACATGGAAAAGACCTAGGGAGAGACATTTTTAATTTTCTATTTTAATCAGTTAAAAAAAAAAGAAAAAAAGAAAAAAAAGAAAAAAAAGAAAGAAAAAAAAGAAATTACGCATGGTAAATTTCCTTAAATTTGTTATAATTTTCATGTTTACCAATTTATGTAAAATTTTCAGAAATAGTTTAAAAAAATATCTCTCCTTACTTTTGTTGCAAATTTTTTTAAGATTCTAAAAACGTAAACACTTTGTTTCTAAATTATTTTACCACTGAGCCTTAGTACTTTGAACTTAGGGAAAATATGAAAAAAGTCATTTTCAGGAAAACACATTTTAAATGGCCGCTAGTCCTTTAAACTCTAATGACTACAATTTAAAAAGCTCATTTGCTACCTGTTCCAAGAGTCCCCGAGTTCTGAAATTTTGCATGGATATTCGCAAATATGTATTTTATCGTTTTCTGAGATAAAAAAAAAAATTGAACTTTTGATGATTTTTGGCCGAAAATGGGGTTTGGGTCTCCCTTAAATTTTATCATAACTTATTTTCTGTTATTTTATTTACATTATTATTATTATTTCTCAGTAAATATATTTTTTTTACCTCAATCAGTGCATAATTATAAGCAATCATTTTATTGTGGTTAAATTTTACGAAAACAATTGACTTTTTTCTTTTAAATACAAGGACACAAGTTACTGATAAAATAAAGCTTCTGACTCGTGGAAAGTGATAATGGAAAGTAAATTTTTATTACCGGGAGAAAAGCTAAACTCAGTTGCCACCATAGTTAAGAAATATCGTAAAAAGCATTTAAAATTAAAAATAAAATATAAAAGTGGAAATAAATTGAAAAAATAGCTAAAATGGGCACAACTACAAATAAATAGCTTTCATTTAAAAAAATAATTATCAAAATCGGTTGAGTAGAAAATTCAGGGCTGACGACACGACATTTTTTAGCTTGTCTGAAAGAAATAGCATCGGAGGCTAAAAAGTGGCGGAGACAAATTTTTAAAAGCAAATCTTTTTTTCATAGCATGCAAGTTATGAAATCACTATTGCTTTCGCAATGTTAATAATGGAAAGTAACTTATGAAAACAAAATTCATAAAATGCAACTTTGTATTATAAAAATAACTAGCAGGGGAGACCGAGCTTAGCTCGGTCAAAATTAGCTTTGTGTTCAACTCGATGTAGTATTTTCACTGTATCATTAACTCTGTATTATTACTGTAAAACATGTTTATAATAGTATTATTTAGAAAAACAATCCATAAGAAAACTATGTTTTTATGCGCATGTTTATAAATTTTACTTTATTTTAAAATTTACAACGAAAGGACATTGATCTAAATCACTTTTTTAGCTCGACTCTGTTTGGCTTAACCATGCATCTCGAATCCTCTTAAAAATGTATAAAAAAATTCTTTACATTCTGAAAGACAACATTTTTTGCTAGATATAGCCAAATTTGGAGACATTCTTTCATTTGGCTCCAAATACGTGTTTTGGTTTTCGTAATTTTTATAGTCGATTTTTTGGCCATATGTCGCCAATATTTTGTCAAATATCATCACGTTATTGGCTTTTGCCATATTCTCGTGACCCTGACCCGTATTACCCAAAATGAGCCACTAATCAAATTTGATCAAGCATGTGACATAGCTCAATGGTCTTCAGGTAATCAAAAACAGCAGAATATAAAATTGAATCAAAATCGTTTAAGCCATTTTTTAGGTAAAATTAGCTTGGCAGCATTCAGCAATGAAGCGAAATGGCCCACTAATATAATTTTGTTTAACATGCGACTTCAGCCCAATAGTCTTCTCGTGACAAAAAACGTTTTGTTTCAAAATTTAGATAAAATTGATTGAATCGTTGTTATATATAATTAGAATGACCCTAGCTCATTAAGACCCAAAATGACCCACTAATCGAATTTTCGCGAGCATGTGTCCAAGCCAAATGGTTTTCTCTAGCTCAAAAACGATATAATACAAAGTATAGTGAAAATGGTGAGTACAATTTTCTATATAAAATTAGCATGACCCATCATGACCAACAAATGACCCTTATAATCGAAATCTCTCGAACGCGTGGCCTAGCTCATTAGTTTTAGCATGCCGAAAAACATTAGATACAAAATTTAGATAAAATCGATTGAGCCGTTTTTTAGATATAGTTAGTTTGACCCTGACCCCTTATGATCCAAAATGACCCATTGATCGAATTTTCTCAAAAATCTGGCATAACCCAATGATGTTCTTGTGCCCGAAAACGATAAAATACAAAATTTAGTCAAAATTGCGCGAAACGTTGTCTAGATAAAATTAGAATGACCCAAAAATGGCCCACTAATCGAAATTTCTCGAACATGTGACCTACCCCAATGATTTTCTCATGCCAAAAATATGTTGTATACAAAATTTCGTTAAAATCGACCCCCCCCCATTCTTTAGATATAGCTTGACCTTGACCCATTAAGACCCACAAATGACCCTTATAATCGAAAGCTCTCGAATATGTGACTTAGTCCATTAGTTTTCTCGTTTCTAAAAATTGTTACATACAGAATTTCGTTAAAATTGATCCTGCCGTTCTTTAATTATATATAGCTTGACCCAGACCCTTTATGATCCAAAATGACCCATTAATCGAAATTTTTCGAACATGTAACCTAGTCCAATGATTTTATCGTGCCAAAAAAAAATTTTGCATAAAAAATTTCATTAAAATCGATCCACCTGTTCTTTAGATATAGCTTGACCATGACCCATTATGACCCATCATGACCCACAAATGACCCTTATAATCGAAAGCTCTCGAATATGTGACTTAGTCCATTAGTTTTCTCGTTTCTAAAAATTGTTACATACAGAATTTCGTTAAAATTGATCCTGCCGTTCTTTAATTGTATATAGCTTGACCCAGACCCTTTATGATCCAAAATGACCCATTAATCGAAATTTTTCGAACATGTAACCTAGTCCAATGATTTTATCGTGCCAAAAAAAATTTTGCATAAAAAATTTCATTAAAATCGATCCACCTGTTCTTTAGATATAGCTTGACCATGACCCATTATGACCCATCATGACCCACAAATGACCCTCATAGTCGAAATCTCTCAAACATGTGATTTAGCCCATTAGTTTTCTCATGTCAAAAAACTGCTACATACAAAATTTCGTTTTAATCCATCACGCCGTTCTTTAAATATAAATAGCTTGACCCAGACTCTTAATGACCCAATATGACCCATTAAAATTTTTTCTCGAACATGTAACCGAGCCCAATGTTTTTCTCGTGCCCGAAAACCATAGAATGCAATTTTTAGTCAAAATTGCGTGAGAAAATCTCTAGATAAGAATAGCATGACCCACAATGACCCCAAAAATGACCCACTAACCGAATTTTCTCGAACATGTTATCTAACCCAATGGTCTTCTTGTAATCCAAAATGATAAAATATAAAATTTGGTCAAAATCGTTAGAGCCGTTTTTTAGATAAAAATGGCTTGACCCATAATGACCCGAAAATGACCCTCTAATCGAAACTTTTAGAACATGTGACCCAGCCCAAGAGTTTTTTCGTGCCAAAAAACGATTGGATACAAAATTTCCTTAAAATCGATCCAGCCGTTCTCTAAATATAAATAGCTTGATCCTGACCCATTATGACCGAAAATGACCCAATATCGAATTTTCTCGAACATGTGACTTAGCCCAATGGTCTTCTCGTGCCCGAAAATGGTAAAATCCAAGTTTTTGCGAAAATCGTTAGAGCCGTTTTTGAGATAAAATTTACCCACACAGACACACACACACACACACACACAATTTTTGCTCGCATTATAGTATAAGATAATTAAAAAAAATTGTTCTTCAATAAATATATCTCATTTCTGAATTATCAAAGTAGAGGGTGTAGATGGATGATTTGAGGAAATATGTATATATTATAACTTATAACTCTCTAATTAAATTATTAAAGACATTTAAAGGTAAACTTATTGGAAGAAAGAAAAATTAAGAACAGTTTTTTTATTATTTAATTAATGCTAATTTAAAGGTTCTAAAAAAATGTACGTAAACAGCCAAAAAAAATATTTATGGCAGTTTATATAAAATACTTTTTACTTTATAGTATTTTATAAAAGTTTATATATATACTACTGATACTTATAATTGATAATACAATTTAAAATATTTATTCTGATTAATAATAATACTACTAAAAGCAAAAGACAATATCCCCTAAATTTATATCACATTGTTTAATCAAACAAAATTTTCAGTTCGCTGAGATTTCATTATCACGAGTTATAAAAACTTGAACTTATCGAACTCTTATATTCAACTTTTTATAAAATTTGGGGGAGGGAGTGGGAGAATTAAAAAACTTAAACAAAGGCCCGAATAATGTTGAACTTATACCATTTGGCAGACCCACAACAATAAAAATCCGACTTATAAGGTAGCGAGCAAAGAAATGTTAAGAGCCCGAAATAATCAAGGACTGAAAAGGCAAGAGACCAAAGTTGTTGGGGACCGATGTGGCCACGAACCGAATTGTCTCGGGAACGAAATTTCTTGGGACCGAATTGTCTCAGGACCGATATGTCTCGGGACCGAAATGGCCAGGGACCGAAATGTCTCGGGACCGAAATGGCCAGGGACCGAAATGTCTCGGGACCGAAACGGCGGGACCGAAATGGCGGGACCGAAGTGGCGGGACCGAAATGTCGTGTACCCCTCTCTTATACGTCCATTAAAAACATTTCAAAAATATATATTAAAATATTTAATTGCTAAAAAGGACGTCAAATGTTAATAAAATACATTAAAAGATCTTAATAATTTGACATGTTTCGATTGAATTAACTCAATCATCATCAGAAAAACAAAATATACAAATAAACACAAAAATGGAAAATGACAATAAACTATTACAAATGAAATTTAAAAAATGAAAAAAAAATAATAGAAATCACGCGCGTCATAAGCTCAATGGTCTGCAATGATTCCTTGTCATTTCAAATCCCAAATATTTGGATTGAATTGTTAGATAATTTAAAAATAAAGCAACGTGAAACATAATTAAAATATAACGCGCGTAATTTTTCTTTTTTTATTTCATTTTTAAATTTCATTTGTAATAGTTTATTGTCATTTGCCATCTTTGTGTTTATTTGTATATTTTGTTTTTCTGATGATAATTGAGTAAATTCAATCGAAACATGTCAAATTATTAAGATCTTTTAATGTATTTTATTAACATTTGACGTCCTTTTTAGTAATTAAATATTTTAATATATATTTTCGAAATGATTATAGACCAGTTTTTGTCACTAATAATAAATGGTCAAGTTAGAGTATTACTCAAATGATTCCGTACCATTAATATATGAATTAGTAACTTAATTATGCTATTTAAAAAAATCTTTGCTAAAAGAATAGTTAGATTTTGTATAAAAGTATAATACGTAGAGTTGGATATAGCGGTATATACTAAAAAAAGTATGAAAGTGTACATAATAAAATTTTAAAGAGATATTATGCCTAAATCAAAGTGATATTATACAATATCGCATACAGTTATTCTGTAAAACTCTTTTTTTAATCTTATCTTAATCTATATATAATGGATTTAATTCAGTACTGACAAAAAAATAAAGGATATTTAAAATTATTTCAATGTTTTATAAAAATAAAATAAACTTAATAATAATATTTTGTTTTAAAAATGTAGCTAAAATAAAACAAGTTTAAACTGGGAATTGCGCGATACGCACCACAATCCGTGCCACGTTTTTATAGATATAGGTTTTAATTCTTAAAAGACCAGAAATTTTAGTTAAATTTTATAAAAATAATTCACACCAGGGTTCTGATTTAATATAATTTTTTTTATTTAACTTTTTCCTTATTTGTATATTTTAGACTTCTTTTATAGTAAAACTTCTGGTTTGAACCAAAATATATTCATTTGGTAGCAGACAAAATGACCATTCATGGCCATTCTAGTGTTAATTAGCTTTTAAAGACACGCGATGTACATTGAAACATACACTCAATGCAAATTAGTCGCCATAGCATTTATCTCATTAGTCCATTAACCCCCATTGGCATATTTTTGGATCACTAGACATAGTAGCAACAAATCATAGTACCACACATCGTCGTGGTGTGGTAATTTTAATTACGTTACTCTGTTTCAACAATTTGACGTTTCTTTCTTATTTCTATGAGCCCTAAGTTTTAGTTACATTCATTGTAGGAGTGTCCTGAAATCAAAAAGCGATGATCGACTGTTCCTATGTGCAAATTTCTTCTGATGTGCAGCCAGCACTTCACAATCACGTGGTTTTATTCTGTGCTTCACAATTGTCACTACAAGCTACAATATACCTGATTTGAGTGGGAAGAGTCTTTATGAATTTCAAAAGATAGGATGCAATCACTTGGCAGCCAAGAAAGGCCTGGCCTTCATGCCACATATACATGTGTACAGTCCCATCTCAAGATTATGAATATTTAAGATGCACGCCTTATGTTGATGTAGATAATAAGCCTTAGAATTGGTTAAATGTGGAGTTTTCATATTTTGCAAGTCAAAAGATATCACAATTTTTGAATAATTCTTTAAGTTATGATATGAAAAATTTTATGTTATCAGCATTGAGGCGAGATTTGGGTGGGATTAGCGGATGTCATTGGCTTAGCCCCATTTCTAAGGGATTCAGATTGAAGCAGCCATAGCAAGTCAGCAAAAAAATAAAGCTTAATAAGTGATTTTTGAATGAAAGCTTATCATTATTTTATAGTTAGGCATAAATTAAAAAGTTTCACATTTTGCATTTTGCATTCCGATAGAAATTAAAAAAGAGGAAAAGGATTGAATTTTATTACAAGTAAATAAATACCATATTTAAACTGACATAATGGCTAATAATTACTATTAATACAGCTCGTACAAGTTATTATTCAGTAAAAAAATTTACTTACCACCAATGTCGAAAATACAGTTTTTATTTTCATCTGGCATATTTTATTAGTAACAATTAAAACCTGGTAATAATGAAAATCAAACTACTTAAACACTTATATAGAGCGTTCACACAGTATAAAGTTGCAAGAAATAACTTTCTAGTGACTCATGCTATACAGAACAAATTTGTCATTCCCACGTTCAGTCGCTACCAACAACACATAACGCCAGTTCAATCCGTTTAAAGCATCACATGGGGTGAAATATCTGTAAACTGTGAATGTTACAAATCGACATGAATACATCGTCTTTTTTGTACCAATCGCCATTTGAAATTTATCAAATTCGTGGGGCGTTTTCAGAGTCACGAACTGGCCTTGTATGTCGTTATTCGCAGTTCAGCTATGCGGACGTCAAAATATATAAGTGCACTTATACCCTTTGGCCACAACGCGTTTCACTGTTTCGAGAACGAGGTTAAGTAACTGGCCACTAAAATCACTCATAAACCTTTACCTACAAATAAATAAACTTTCTTTCAGATAGCCTGTGCACTTAATTCATATTTTTCAATTTTGTCACTTATACCTCTTCGCTTCTGGGATTCTCATATGACTTAGAATATACGTTGTGGCATACCATTTACCAAACCCTGGAAAACCACATCAATATTACCACAAGATTCAATGATGACCGCTTTCGGCTCTGACGCAAATTTGAACTTTCTACCATTGGCATTTAAAGTTCTATTGACGCATTTTCTTGAAGATTGAGATGAAGGTGCAGGGCAGGCCATTCCATAACATGTCCCCGAATTATCCAATAAATCGTCATAGAAGGATTTTGCAAAGTTTATGCTTCCTGCTGAAAAATTCAACTTAGCCTACCAATTCTCTCTTCAGTTAGCAATAAATATGTTTCTAACAATTCTTGATAATTGGTAGCCAACATACCATCTGAGGAAAAAGCCAACACTAAGTTTACCACCACAGTCGAATCTCCAAACACCATTAATTAGCCTTCATCTACCCATGTTGAGCCTGCCCATGTTGAAAGCTATCCACAAGGGAAGTACAGTCGATAAGGCCAAATATTAACAAACTTGGAAGGACCAGTGGCATCTTGTTATATTATCAGATAAGAAAAAAGTAGTTTGGATGACTCATAATATCTTGCTTTCTGTTGGTATGACATGAGGAAAGGAAAGGAAATTTTCTACAAAAGACAGCACGATGGAGGCTTATTAATAATGTTGGGAGGCTTCATCTACAGTGGTAAACGTAATCTTGCACTTTCCTCAGATCACATGTAAGCTACAAATTATCAAGAATTGCTAGAAATCCATTTATTGCCAACTGAAGAGAGAAATTACGGGTTAAAATCAGCAGGAAAACGCCCCCACAACCTTTTCAAAATCTTCCTAGGAATGCTTTTTTAAAAATAATCGGAGCATGTTATGGAATGGCCTGCCCTGTAACTTAATCTCAATCTCCAAGAAAATTTGTGGAGAATCCACAGTAGAATTTTAAATGCCGATGGCAGACAGTTGAAGTCTGTGGCAATACTGAAGGCTGCCATCATTGAGGCTTACGATAATATTGATGTTAATGTCTTCCAGCGATTTGTAAAGGGTATGCCACATCGTATATTACAAGTTATAAATAAGCATAACGGATATCATTGCTATTAATAGTCGTGACTTTATTTTGGTGCGACACTTACCCCCCCCCCTCTTTTTTTCTACATTCATTTATTTTCCCGATTAAGTGGGACAGGGATTGAGTTCCAATTCTTGTAAATATACATTTCTGTATAGTCTTTCTTAATATATTTGTTTCGTTCTCGTGGTTTTGTTTCCTATCCCTCACAAAATCATGGTGGCTTTATTTCGTTGGCACACACTGTATAACAACTTTAGAAATAACAGAAAAATTACTCATGAATATATCATTAAGGACTAAGTTTCACAAACTTCACTATTTGCAATGAGTGTCAAGATTTTTTTTTTGTGTCACTCTATGACCCAATTATTATAAACCAGAAATATTATTCTTCATCATATAGCATAATATTATATGAGATGTGAGGTCTGAAATATTAAACACAATTTTTCTGCCTAAAGTAAACACACACATATATATACACATATATACAGATACCACAATTTCTTCTCAATAAAGACCATTTTCACAAAACTTTAAAAAATCGTTTTAATCATGTCTTCAAATTTTATTATTTCACTATATAAAATGTCGAAATACTTCTGTCATGAAGGTTTTGTTTTTCTTTTGCAGCTGTTTCTAAAATCAAAAATTGCTATGGCAACATTAATCTTTTCCTAGATATTTATTTTAAAATTTTCAAAAATTGTGGATTAAAGTCACTGTTTTTCACCAATATTCCATTCAATATTTTGTATACTGTGTTGTAAAACGCAAAAGTTCATATTATTTAAAGAAAACGTTATAAAACATAGTTATAAAAAAGTTGTACAATGCACTAGATTTTTATTTACACTTATTCAATTCATTTAATCTAAAGTGGAATTCAATTTCAATGAATAATAACAAATGAAATTCAAAGACCGCAAGGGATTTTTAATTTAAAAAAAAAGGGATAGTCTCTAACCACATTCAATTTAGCGAGGGGATATGTAACATGTAAATTAATACAAATGTAGTGTGCCATATAATAATAGTGATTTATTAATTTTAATAATCAAAAATATTCTCCCAACTCATTTTTTTAAATATAGCAAATGACGAAATAAAAGATTTTTCTTAAACCCATAACTCTTACCTAACTTTACAGCTTTTTAGAATATATATATATATATATATATATATATTTTTTGTTCTGTGGGTGGAGAAATTTAACGTCTATAGATTCTTTTAAACGAAATTCAAAAAAACTTTTAAATTGCTTTAAAAGATAAGTTTTCATTCAAAATATCGTTTTTTTATTTCTATGATTCAATTTAACTTTAAAATAACGTTTATACATTCTATTATACTCAAATAATATGTTATATAAGCCGAAAAATTTAGAACAAAATGTGCATTTAAATAATTTTGAGTTTGGATCATTTTTTTTTCTGATAGAATGTCAATAGTGTTCATGGAATTTCGCTTTTTGAGCCAATGTTAATTTTTGTTTTATGTTTAACTAGCGCGCAATACCTGGTCTTGCTGAGCTAGTATATAACGTACGCTTAATGGCATGCATAACAATCTTAGATATACAGTGTGTTTCATAAATATCGAAACAATATTTGAGCTGATTTTTTTAAATTTCCCCTTAGACCCATACTTTCAATTACAAGGTTTCATAAAAAAAAAAAAAGTTGCAAAATATGATGACATAACTTACAACTACATAGGAGGTCTATTTAGAAAAAAAGGAAATTAAAATTTTATATGGCCGCTGTAGGGTAAAATTACCAGTTAGGAAAATTTCTTTATCCATTCCTGAGTTAAACACTAAAAATTTCATATCGATATCTACAAATCTCACATAGATATTAATATCCAATATTCGTGACTTACACCATTTACCCATATATCTGAGCGATGAGCTATTGACGCATTTCGATTGTAAGACAGGGATCATCCAAAAAATGTACTTTAATATAAGTTGATTTCAGATTTCAGATATAACTTTCTTTCGACATAAAATAGCAGCGTGTAGATTTTACGTTAAACTTGCTTTCAAAATACGCTGGAGGTCTGCATAGAGGTCTGGAATGGCCTAAATATCTAGATCCAGATTGGACAATAGTAAAAAAATATATATCGGTCCGGCCTCGAAAAAAGTTAAAATCTCGAACCCGGTCTTGGTCTGCTTGACATGCCCAGCCTGCACATCACATAATCAATGATTTGCTGTTCTGAAGCTTACATAACTGTGGATGGTAAAAATTTTAAACATTCTTTCTGAAACTTAAAGTGTACTCTTTTTGTCCTATTGTAATGTATCGTTATAAAAATGATTCTTTCACATCGTTAATGCTTGTTATTTCTGCATCTAGAGTTGATCAGATTGGCGTTTCCAGTCATGCATTCTTATGCGATTCCTATGCGTCACACATTCCTATTTGTATTTTTTTGTGTTTTCCACGAACCGTAAAAGTTTTTGAAAAACCGCGTATAACACATTTTACCAATCCTCAAGCAAAATCTATCACATCACACAATTTTACTTATAAACATTACTTTCGTCAGTTTTATAAAAAAAAATATTTCATTTTTACAATCCTCAAACAAAATCTATCACACCACACAATTTTACTTATAAACATTACTTTCGTCAGTTTTATAAAAAAAAAAAAATTCATTTTAACAATCCTCAAACAAAATCTATCACATCACACAATTTTACTTATAAACATTACTTTCGTCAGTTTTATAAAAAAAAATATTTATGTACAGTTAATGGATATAAAACAATAATACACCTCTAATAAGCCATTATATGATAATCCATCCTCACTAAAAAAATGTCATAATTTGGAAAGTCATATAAATAAATAAAAAAAATTGTAAATCAATGTATCAGGGTATTGAACTTAAGGAAAACTTCACCATTTCACACATACGCTAACTTTTGCTTAATCACTTATGGACTTATAAAGAAATCTTTATTCTAATATAATTGCGTTTCTAAGAAATACAAGAAATAATCTGTGAGTTAAAAACACAAGATGAAGCAATATTTATTTTTACTGAATTGACACACACGAAAAAACATTTGGAAATTTTTCATTACAGTGTATATAGAAAGAAGCTAAGTTAGGCAACTAATCTCAGATTATTTTCAACATATTAATCCCGTATCTGTTACTTAAGGTGTTTCAAGCATGCTACGTGTAACCTGCTGTCAATGAAACCTGAAGAAAATCTTATTAAACATTAAACTGGTTGCATTAAAAAAAAAGTTATAATCTCTTTTATTTGATATTAATCTGTTGTTAGCTGTGATATAAAGTTAACATGCTATGATTTAAATACTTTATGTTACAGTTATTAAACTGTTTGTGGTATTTTTAGAAGCAAAAGTTCTTTGCACTTATAATTAAATTGTATTTTAAATCCGTGTTTACAATATTTAACAATCAAATTTGTAAATATTTTGATAGGAGTTCATGATGGTGTAAATAAACTAATTAGCTGAAGTTTTGCATGTTGGAAAAGTTATATTAAGCAACAAAGATTTCGTTTAAGTAGGTTTATATATATTCGTCAAAATTTCAATCTATTGCAAAATGTTTATAGAAGAAGAATATTTTTCAAAAAAATATCATGATTAAAATAGTAGCTCTAAGACTACATGTATGAGGAAATCAACAGTAACTGTCACCTTATTTTTTTCATTCTGTTTTTCATTTTAACAACATTTAAATATATTTTATACTTATTTTCATTTTTTAAAGGATATTAGAAATATATCAGAAAATTACTTTTTACAAAATTCTCAAATGTGATGTACTGTATTATTAAAATTTAATTCTTTTAACCCTTCACTGCACGATTTTTACAATTTTCATGATAAAAAATTTCTTCAAATTTATATATAGGTCTAATAATGGTAAAAATAGTACATATAAACAAATATAAAAATTTCAGCTAAAATTTGATATTTTATTGAATGTACCCTCTATATACAATTAGGGTTTTTAAATATTGCATTACCATATATTGCCTTTAAATGGGGATAAATTAATTAGTTTTATCTGATACTCTGCAATTTTTTTAATATTTATAACTTTAAGTATTCAGTAGAAATGATAAAAGTAAATTTTCTTGCAATAGTTTAATCGATTTTTTTTCCCTTTTTTTTTTTTTTTTTTTTTTTTTTTTTTTTGTCGAATGCAGCCATTTAACATGGACAAAATAAGTGTTATTCCATTCTTTGGACTGTTATTGATCAGTTAAACTGATCATATTTGCCAAATTCATGGTACATAATGAGAAATGTATTGTTTTCAGGTATGTGCCAGATGTTGAACACGGTGTAGTGGAGATTTAAATACTGTTAATAACTCCATTAATTGACACAAACCCCATTTTGAAAAACCGATACTGACGCAAAGCGAACAATTCTGGCACTATGTTAGCCTTAGATTTTTGAATTTGCCAATTAATTTCTGATATTTTGTTTGAGAATTGTTTGAGGTGTGAATTTTCAGTGAACCATTAGAAGTAATTAACACACACTCACACACACACATAAAATTCGAACAAGAAATAAATCAATCAACAAAATTAAAATATTATCATTACTTTCTCATTTCTTGAAAATTTCCTTATATAAGGTATTTGTACCCTATATGGACAGGGCTCTCAATATGGACACACGCAATTTTTGAAAAGGTAATAATTTTGATCGAGAGATGGCTCAACATTCTCGCGAAGAAAAGCAGTTGAAAAGATAACTAAGGCTAGAAAGTGTAAAAATGCGCGCTGTTCGCCATTTAGGAGGAAACTTGTTGTTTCGAGATGTGCTGATCTTAATTATTTGTAAGCTTAAATTCTTATTAAATATGGTAAAATTACATTAAATGTTGAAAGGTGGAGTATTTTAGAAAGCTAATAAAACATATTTTCGATTGCTATTGCATATTTTGCTTTAAAATATTTTCCTTATTCATTTGTTACAAGATTTAGTAAAACTACGCCCCAAATGGGCAGCGTATGTCCCCATCGACTACAACTGTAAAAAAGAAGAAAATTCAATGTTGCCAAGCAATAAATTAAAAAGGCATAAAAGTGGTAAAATCTTTGTTCAACAAGATGCCATTTGAACAATCCCCCAAAAACCTTCCTCCAAAAAACCCTTGCAGAAAGATTAAAAAAGCCCCCCTTCCAGTAGGATATCTGTTGGCGAAATCGTAGGTACCAATGGTATGACTTCCTCAACAAAGGAGAGCTGGTACTGCTTCTTTTGAAGTATTGATGCTTTTTCAAACATGCGGCCATGCATCACATGTGGCATGTATGTTCATGAGGATTATGTTGGACTTACTGGCCATAGTGAAAAAGTTTCTATTTGCCCATGCTGTGAGGACTGAGTAATAACACATGTAAATTCGCAGACAGATGCAATAAAGCTAAGCAAAACCAACAATATTACTCCATAATATTTACTAGAAACTAAGGGGCTTTGCATGGGTCTTCGAAGGGTAAAAACCGAGAATGCTCCCCCCCCTTTCTAAAATGCATGTTCTGAAGATATTTACTGTCCCCCCTCCTCTTCGGAATACTTTAAAATACATTTTTTTATTCCCTCTCATCTAAAATCCCTTGGAAAAGTGGCTCTCCCATACACACTGTGTAGAAAGTCAATAAGGAAACACCTGTCCATAATAGGGACAGGTAGTTCCTTATATGGACACTTGTAAACATTTTTTTTGTTTTTATCATTTAAATAAAACCAGAATAATTACAAGGTCGCTAATTTTAATAATGATAGGCAATAGTCCAAGGATACTGGTCACATATTTTTGGAGTCCTATAACTTGTACATGGGGGTGAAAAAAACACATTTTCCTTATTGTGTCCATATTGGGTACAGGTACCTTAGTAGTAAACTCGGAATAAAACAAATAATAAAACACCAACACTAGTTAGAAACAAGAACATTCTGAAAAAAAAATCACATTACCTGAAACCTTTTTTTTAAGAAAACGAAACGTTAATGTGTTGATGATTTGTTTTGAATGATTAATGTTTTTTTAAAATAAAATAAAATAAAAAGGATTGATAAAAGACATAGAATTAAAAATAATATGTTAAAATATTATAAAAAGAAAGGAAAAAGTTCAATGTTAAAAGAATTTGGAAGTAATTAATTTAGGATTAAGGGGCTAAAATTTTTTACTATTACATATTAGAGGTCTGCACGGGCCGTAATTTCCAGGCGCGGGCTCGGGCCGGACCGTTAAAAATTTTTTAGGCCCGGACCGGCCCGTTATAAAACTCAAAAGTTCGGCCCGGACCCGGCCTTGCCCGTACAAAAATCAGTGAAAACAAGCCGGGCCCATCAAAGTTTCTACTATTTCTAAAAATATCAGATTTTTATCATATAATTAAGATACCTTTAAAGAATACTGCATACATATAAACGGAATGATTTTACTGTATATTTAACAGGAAATACACATTAGCAACATTAATGATTATTTAGATTCTTAGATTTCCAACATTCAAATAAAGATGTATTTAAAAATGTATGTGGTTTAGAATAAAAGAAAAAAAAGAAGAAAGTTAAAAACATCGTAACTTTTGAAGCTGTATAATAAAAGTAGATTTATAAAAATATTCCTACATCATTTTATAAAGTTTTTCAAATCCAAATTCATTCTCAAATGTAAAGGAGCTACTTTCTGATGAAATTCTAATTTTTTTTTCCTCGGAAACGTATAAGATTAACAGGTGTGTTCAGTCAGAAACTATGTAATCGAATGACGTTATCCATTTTTTTATACAAGCAATTTAAGAAAATGCAGTCAAATTTAGCGTTTTAAATAGAGTTTCCGGAAGCGACAGCATGGGACGGAAGAGAAATCGTCAACCTTTTGACAAGAATCTCTTATATCTCAACAAGGTTATACAAGTACCTTATTTACCAAAAACGAAAAAAAGTATTTGATTCCAAATACCTTCAATAGTCAGGCTTGTTAGTTTGATATTTTTACAGATAAAAATTAATCAGAAATTGTGTCAATCTTTCGCGTTGTTAAGAACTGAATTTAAGAATTATCAAGAAGTATGAATCCAAAGATTACGTTATCATAAGTTCTTTATCGCTATCAGTTATTTGGCAAATCACGTTGTCTGTCCTATACATCTTGAGAACAATTGAGAATATTTCCGATCCGGCACGAGTCTTCTAAACAAACAATAAGCCCGGGTTACATACAATGTAACTGTCCGTCCTACACTGTACAAGTTACAATTCTGCATCAAAACTATTGTTAAACTGTTATTGGCTCTTGACGAACATTTATACTTATTCTCATTAAAGCCATATTCATTGAAATTAGCTCATACTTTGTCGTTTCTGCACAAATCTTTAAAACGGGCCGGCAGGCCCGCAAATTTTTTGCCGGCTCGGCCTGACCCTTATGGCTCGTTTATTTTTTTTGCAGGCGCGGCCCGGCCCGGGCCCGTGCAGACCTCTATTACATATATATATTGATTCACAAAAAAATAAAAAACATTTTTTAGTATATTTTTCTGGCAAATGTTATCAAAACATATGTAGGAGACTTTTGTTTTAAAAAATGTGGTGCGAAATAGAATTTAAAATTTGTAGCCTGTGGCAACCCTGCATTTAAAGACAGCAGAATTTTCATTCAAGCTCCTTACAAGAAAAACTAAGAGGACTGTTGCATTCATTGAGAAATATTTAATTATAAACCTAGTCATATTATTGTAGCATGCAATTGCATATCTCATAAAAAAACTCATAATGCTCTATTCATAATTTTCAGTGGTGCACAAATTAACCAGCCTTAAACAAACAACAACAACAGCAGCAACAAAATATAAATAAATAAATAAATAAGTAAATAAATAAATAAATAAATATATATATATATATATACTAGCATTCTATGCCCACTGCTCTGGTCCATTTTTCAAAACGAATCTTGATATAACAAAATGGTGATTTTAAATTTTTATTATAGAGCAGTATAGACCATTACACAAAATGTCCTTGCGCATTTCTGAAAATGATTCTAACGCCATTGACATATTCTACTATTATTTGCCTTGGACAAAATTTGGTCAATTAAGAACCAACTCGTTGATATGATCATTTATAAATAGAGTTTGGTATGTAAATGAGACCGTTATGACAGCAGAAATCAAAATAAATATGAATTGGACAATTGCACCATAAATTATTTTCAAGACAATACTGACATAAAGAATAGTTTTCGTAAAAATCAAAAACGAATCGACCAATTTTACCGTTTTTTGTTATCATTTCAAATCTTGGACCCTAAATTTTGATGGCTCCTATCTCCTTCGGAAGACGTTTGGGACCCTTAGTTTCCCATTTAATATTATTTGCCTTGATGTGTTCTATCACCCCTTAAAGTTTTGCACAGTAGTTTAGATACACCCTGTATATACTAGCAGGCTATGCCCATTGCTCTGGTCCATTTTTCCAAACGAATCTTGATTCAAACAAAATGGTGATTTTAAATTTTTATCATAGAGCAATTATAGACCATTACGCAAAATGTCCTTGCGCATTTCTGAAAATGATTCTAACGCCACTGACATATTCTACTATTATTTGCCTTGGGCAAAATTTGGGCAATTAAGAACCAACTCGTTGATGTGATCATTTATAAATAGAGTTTGGTATGTAAATGAGACCGTTATGACAGCAGAAATCAAAATAAATATGAATTGGACAATTGCACCATAAATTATACTAAAAATAAGTATGAAAATAAATATAGTTTGCTATATGGTACACTTAAAAACAATACATTTAAAATATGCTTAAAAACTATCAATGTTTCGCGTCACTTCTGCGAACGTCGTCAGGATAAAATAGAATGATGTTAAATGCAATTTAAAGTTTTAAAGTACGTCCAAGACTCCCCGAGCATACTTGAGTTGAGAGTACGTAAGCTTACTTTTTAATTAATTATAGCACATTATGACAAATTTTATGAATTGTATGTGGCAAATGTTCGTTACAATCGTTACGTATTGTACCAAACGAAAAAAACTTTTCTTTGTCTTTTTTTTTTTTCATGTTTATTGTCTCCACTTATGCAGAAGTGCCGTAGGCTGCGATATTTATGTTTTAATGAATTTCTGTTTGTTGTATGTAAGTGTTTCAGTTATCATTAGTATTATTAATGCGTTTTACATGTAATGGAGACATAAAAATCTAAAAAATGATACATGGTAAAAGTCAAACCTTCTAAGACGAAATCGTATTGGGAGGAAAAAAAATACGTTCCCTTTTTAGCAGGTGTAAAGTATAATATATTTTTTTTTTCGCGCGTATTACTGTATTTCTTTTGCATGGATGAACAGTTTAAAAGAAGTTCAAAAGAAATTTCCAAGATTTAAACTTAAAAAAAATTCCGTCATAGGTGTTTTTTTTTCATGTGTGTAACTCTGTTTAAATAATCCTACAAATCTATGATTCTTCAAAAACAATAAATTTTGATGTTTAGTGGTAGAATAATAACAACTTAAAAGTATATGCCTTTTTTGCAGAAATTTTTAGACGAAGCCAAATTTTATTGATTTTTTAACAAACTCGGCTACGGATTATTTTGTTCTGTGAAGACTAGGAAGAATGAAATCAGTCCTCCCATCATCGTACGGAAAAAATAAGCTATGCTCGGCCCGATACTCCAGAAAAGTAAGGCCAAGCGCGGCCCCAATGCCTTTAATGGAAATCGGTCAGAACACGCCCCGCTGCCCGGGTCAGGTTTGGGCTTATGGCCAAGGTGTGGCAAGTGCAGACCTATTACCTCGGTACATATGTGATATCTGTGCCAAGAAAACTTTCAATAACATAGTAAATATGCCATTTGGCGGTACTCAATTATCGAAGATTAGTCCAATATCTTTTTAATTGTACATAACGCAGGGAAAATATGAAGAAAATCGAAGAAATGGCTAATTAAAAAAGATTTGTAATTTTTTTTTTTTTTTTTTGTACAGATGTCATAGATGCACCACTTTTGCGCGATGTTTTTTTTTTTAGCCAATATGGCGATAACTTAGTTTTCAAATACCAATTAATATATATTTTAAAATGGAAATAACAATAAATAAATAAAAATGGTTGGCTATAGTTATAGAACAAAACAATTTGTATCATAAAAAAAAGTAAATAAACCGTTTATTAATAGATAAAAAATAGCCGAGCTACCATATGAGGCATAAAATCGACGTTTAGTTGCAATCGCGTGAATGTGGTGTGTATATGACATCTGTGCCATTTTTTCAGCAGGCAATTTTTATTTCAAAATGTTGAATTTATCGATAGTAATAACGCATAATAGCATAAATCTCTTTCGGATTGCATAGATTTCCTTCTTCAATTTCTAAAATTTAAAACTGCATTTTTCCCCCTAAGTGAATTTGATGAAATGGAGCAAGAAAAAATAAATAAACACTAAAAAATTTGCTAAAACAGAATATATGTGGCAGAAATTCACAATAAAGCTAAAATTTAAATATTTAGTTCCAATTTTTAGCATATTAAGTCACATCTATATAATTTACAATTGAATATTAAAATGTACCCCAAAAATTTCTTCACTTGAAAAAACAACATTACTGCGACCATCAATAACCTAATGTCAGACTTATGCATTTTTGGCTTAAAATCACAATCTTTGGCGACAAAAGTAAAATATAAATAACAAAGTAATAAATAAGTATTTCGCAACTTACAGTAACTTTTACTATTAGATCTGCTTTTTTCTGCTGTAAGTCATGTGATGCGGAAATTCGATAAGAATAAAAGAAAATAATAAAAAGGAAAATAACTATAATTCAAAATTCATTTAATCTAATTTTCAAGTTCATTTTTTTATTCTAACGCAAGGGATAAATTGCCAGGTGTTGTATCAATTGGAATAATTCACATTAAGTTATTTTTTAAGCATTACAAGTATTTCTTTTATTTTTAAGTTAAATATTTTTCATAATATTATGCTTCATTAAACGGTTTTTCTTTGTTATTATTTTTATTATTAACAGTAGTTATTTTCTGCTTTTATTTCCAACATGTTTGTAATATTTATAACACATATATATTCTTTTTAATTTTTTTAGTAATGATAATTTTCGCCAAAAAATAGCTACTGGCCACCTTTTCGTCGAAAATATTCGTAAAATACGAGCTTATCATCACCAAAAATCATCGTTATCCCTGTATATTTGAATCATAAACCTCAGCAAGATTATTTCCTGTCGAATGATACAATCTGCAAAAGAATACATCGGGCAGTTTTTGAAAACACTCGAGCCGAAATTTTAGGTTTTATTGCTTTATAATATAGATGATAAATGTCTTTATTTCTATTCTATATATTTATACTGATAAAATAAATGTTAAGACAGTTTGTGACGACTAAGAAAATCTGCCGTATTTAACTATCTGAATATTCGTCTGTGGATAGTCCAACACAGTTCCTCATGCAAGTGTGATACATGGAGACTGTAATATTGTAAACGACATGCATGACCACGAGTATTATGATTGATATTTCTGATTTCTGAATTTTAGTTTCCTTTTTCAAATCAAAATCGAATTCAAGACAGATGCTGTATTAACAAAAGTAAACTTTACATGAAACAGAGAACCATATTCCCCATGATTTCCCCCAAAAATGTTGATAGTCCTCAAACAATTCTCCAACATCTTCTTTTCCCCCTAAAAATCCCCCGGTGGTTCAAAATTCCACAAAATTGGAACAAAATCTCTAATATGGCAACACAGAACAAAGGCTGACCTTGACACATATTTTGCAATCCAATCTTTGTTGAACGACTAGAGCCATCTATTAGAAACATTCCAAACTATAAAAAGTTAAAATCTCGCCGAGTTACCCCATTAATGCCCAAGATTTCTTTTACATTTCGTTTAATTCTTCGACATCAATTTTTTCCAAGTAGTAATTTTGAGTTATTTAATCAATCAAAATTTCAGATTACATAATGAGAAAGTTTTCGCATTCAAGTACTGGTATTGAAATTTAAATGTTTTGTTCCATTCTAGATATCTATAAGTACACCTGTAGCGGTTGGACTGTAATGGTTTAATGTATTAATATAGGAAAATATTCTTTCCAAACAGAGTACAGGTATATCAATGAAATTCCCTTTAAGAACAATTAAACATTATTGGAGCAAACATGCTTAGAGGTTAATTAATATCGAAAATTATTTTAATTTCAACATGCTCATACGAAATTAAATACGCAAATATATAAGTACATTTAAAAATTTTTGTTTTTTATATTTTGTTTATTTTATATTTTAGAGAATATTATAAATATAAAGTAAGTAATATAAATCATTAAATCAGTATTAAAAATTAAGGAATAGAGAGTTATTCAGGGTTGATAATTCAAATAGCAAAGGTTGATAGAGCATACTACGACAAGTAGGGATGTAGCGGGAGTATACGAAAAGATATCCAGAAAGTATACTGCGTATACGCAGGTATATGCAGTATACTTTCTGGATTACCTTAAGGAACACAGTATACCCTGCGTATATCCAGAAAGTATACTGCGTATACCTGCGTATACGCAGGTATACGCAGTATACTTTCTGGATTTCCTTAAGGAACACAGTATACCTTATGTTTCTTAAGAAAGCTATATAGTATGTATTCTGCTTTGAGCGTATACCTTCTGCTTAGCGTACATATCGTCTGTTTTTTTTTTCGACTACACCACTGACTGCAACTAATTTTTTCTTATGAAGCAAGGATTTTAATGCCTTTATTTTCTCAAAACAGTTAGATTGCTAAATCAAACTAAATATTTATTCGAAAATTACACTCCCAAAAATTACACTTATAATGAAGATATTTTAATAAAATTTGTGGCATATTGATGTTATTTGAATGAAGCGTAACAAGAAAAAGAAAAGGTGTTGAAATAGCCGTGATCCACATTCAAATGGCACAACACTTTCTATACAACGAAATGTACTTAACAAAACACACAGGTTCACATATCGAAGTAATGTACATTTAACTTAATAGTAATGATGTTTTATTTCACACACAAAAAAATATACGTCAGTCATTTTTTTATATTTTTTTATTATTATTACTAATTTATAAACAATAAATTTATTTGTACAATATTTCCTAAAGAATAAATCGAATAAAAATCTGATATTGTATAGATATTTTTTATATACAGTTAAAGGTTTTTTTTAATATTAGGTAAAACATCGGGTAACCAATAAGTATGTACTTTTTTGTAACGTCGGTAGTTTTGAAAAAAAAAAAATGCTTATCATTTAAATATTCTGTCAGATGGCATTTATTCTTGACTATCATCTGGTATCGCAGTTTCCAAAAAAACGATGCTTGTTTAAACCGTTTGAGACCAGCATCTTTTACATGACTTTTAATCGTTTGACACCATTTTTGTCAAGTAATTTCATTTATAGTTCAAGAGCCGGCAGCACAAAAACCTAAGGTATACAACATAAGAAAAAAAAACCATTTTTTATGAAAGAGTAGTAATAGGGGATTATAATGATCCCCGTCTGCTGGAAGTTAAATGGCGCATAAGCAAAAATTAATACCAGTAATGGTTTACTCGAAGCTTTATCATTGTGTTTGCCATACAATCAAAGATATGAAATGGTGATATACAGAACTACACAAAGAATTAGATATATAGCTGCCTGTGGAAGATAATATCTGGAAGTGTGATTTTACTAGATTTAAGCGTAATTTTGTCTTCTTTAAATTTAGCTAAATAGTTGATTATATGTAAGTAAAGATAGTAAGCGAAATACACAGCTGTACAAAAGAATTTTAATATTGGGAATAAATTTTAGTTTATTAGGTCTAATGGGTCCGTCTATTGGGTATAAATTTCTGAAAAATCAAATTTCAACCTATTGGGCGTTTTAAGACTTTAAAAAATATTTGAAAATGTTTATTAATTCGGGTTGTCTGTCCGTACTCTAAATTGCGTTCAATATAGTTGGATTGCTCTGTATTTTATACATAATCGTATCATAATTTTAATTCATGTATTTTTGCATAAGAATTTAATAGCTAATGCATCAAAATCTGAATATGTATAAAATAATTATAGTACGAACGCACCTCATTTGCCATGTTTGACGGGCAACTTCCACTTTGTTATATTTTAATTTTAAAAGTATTATAGGGTACTTCTTCAAAATGAGGAGAACTTTCTTTTATTACTGCAGAAAAAAGAGAATCATGAGGTTTACTAATCTTTATTCATTCCCATTCCATTTTCTGATGACTCCCTCCCGCCCCCAATAATAATAATAAAAAAATCTATTGTTTAAATTTCGTTGCATAGGGCTTAGTACCGCAAAATCCTATTAGCTGCACCAAAATATTTTGAATGGAAAATTGCGTACTGCTTTTGAAAACATGCATTTTCCAGTATACAGTTTTCGTATTTTTTTTCCCTTCTGCATGTGCATTGATACTAATTTTGAGTCACTAGGCGAAATGATTAACTGAAAATGATATCATGTTTAAAGTAAAATGACAATTTTCTTAGATAAAACTAATCACTTGAACAAGAATGCATCTAAAAAACATAAATTAAGACATATTTTGCTCTTCAATACTGAGATTAGGATCCAAAGTTAAGAGTGGAACTGTTCATCGTTGAAGGATGTTGTTGACAATCATGACAAGTTTTGAGTTAAAGAGATTTTAAAATGATCAAATTAAAATACTGTTTTTTAAAACACGGTGAATATGAATATGAAAAGCGCAATATGAAAAGCGCGTATATAAATGAGAAAATTATGATGGATTTACAGTTTACACGAAAAAAGTTGTTCGTGTCAAAGTGGAATAAATGTTTTTTTTTTTTTTTCGTTCGCATTTATATCAAGTACAAAAGTCTCAATTGATAACTTCTTAAAATCAACTAATATTTATTTTATTTTTAATAATTGAGGCAACTGTGTTTTACAGAAATTACATTTAATTAATTTTAGGTTAAAATAATATTTGTTTGGGAATTGGACTAACCCATGTAAGATTCATTTCTTAATGTAACTATTTTTTTAGGTTTCTTATAAAATCAATGAAACATTCTTAAGCATTTTCTTTCCTCGAAATTTGACGGGTTTCATCTCGTAGCAATAAAAACTTTTTTTTTTTTAAAAAAAGGATGAATGTTTATTGCAATTATATAACATCTAAAAAAACTTAACACATAACTGTTTTTAAGCAATTAAATTTCATATTTTCCATGTAAAAAAATAATAATATCTTTTCCCCCGCATGAAAAGGCCTGTTGATTTTACTGTACAATATTGACAGATGTAGTGCCTGTTTATAACTGTAAAATTAACAATAAAAAACCATAAAATAAGCAGTAAAACACGGTTTAATTTATTGATAAGACAGTATCTTATTGATTATTTTACGGTTTATTATTGTTAGTATTATGATTTTAAACTAGTATCGTATCTAACAGTATTATACATTAAAATCAAAAATTTTTTTTTAAAGTTGTATCATTTAATTGAATTTCTACACATTTGTAATTAACTTGTTGAAAATTAAAAAAATCACTGTTACTTCGCATTTACTTGTGGTTCCGAAAATGTGAACTCTTTTCATCTAACTAAATTGAATTTGATCTAAATAGCTCGTACACGTTCGCCTGCCTCAGTTTATTCCTTATACTTGATTCTAAACACATATCAAATATGATCGCTTGTATATAAAATTTTAATTTCAATAATTCGACAGCTTACGCTGGTAAAATATGTTGATTTAAGCAGATGTCGTGTAATCTGGGTTCTTAAACATTTATTTTAAAGACTGTTTAAATATGGCTTTTAAAATTGTAAAATAAGTATAAATAAACATGTTCTCCCCACTAGCTTCCCTTCTAAATAAAATTAGATGCTTACGGATTTTACTTAAAACAAGCTTACGATATTTGCAGTGAAAAGTACCTATAAAGCGAAATAAATAAAAACACATTACGATAGAAAACGGACTTTCTCCTCATCACATAAACAAAAAAAAATTATTTTTGAAGTAAAGTAGAAAAATCATAAGAAAAGAATAAACATGAAACAACTTAAAATCGGTATCTTCAATTACATACCAAGATTATATGAAAGTTTAAAATGCGCCTAAATGAAATTTGATATTAATTTAATAGCCAAACCTCCAACGTATGTAAAAGCTTTAATTCATAGGAAAATCAATACCATACCTGCCAAGGAAATTGTGGATGTCTATTCAATCCCATTTAAAACAGAATGGTCCTTGAAAATTTAAAGAAAGATTGTTGGAGCATATGAGAGATATCAAGTTTAACCGACCATCTGCGGTACTTTCAAGATTAAATGAAAGTCAAAATTTAAAAATAGATTTCGAGAAAGCAAAAGTTATTATATAAGCATCAGATTTTTGTAATTTGAGAATTAGGGAATCGCTGGAGATTTTAAGTAATGAAACTAGTGAGTGTAATGAGGTTTTATTCTATGGCATACTTCATATTTGGTTTAATATTTTAAAAAATATCTAACACTTCTGCATTGGAATAAAACAATTTATGGACGCCTCCAATAAATAATAGACTATTAATTTTTCTCAGACTCGTGTGTAAATAGCGCGATGAATGCGGCATTTCAGTGAAACTATTCCTTGTTAATGATCTTGTTCGCGATCGAAAGATCTCGGGAGATATATTTTCTGTTTCTTTACATATGATTTTTAACATGATTGGTTTCAAGTTTTTAAAGGCCAGATCATTTTGTAGCGGAATATTTCAATAAAAGTTTTTGTATCTTTTTAGTAAAAAGTTTTTATTTTTATTTATTTTGATACAAGATGAATGTCTCATTCCACTATGTACTCATATTGAGTTTCATGATTTATAAAAAAGATGTTCTCATATATATTTGTATATATTTTAATTATTACGTAGTTGAATGACTCTAATTAATGAAATATTTTGAATTGATTTATCGATACGATTTTTAAAATAACTGATAATAAAGTTCTTGTAAAAACTTTTTTAAATACAAAAAAAGTAATTTTAATTGGAATACTAAAATATATTTAATTATCAAAACAAAAAACGAGTTTATATGTAGAAAGTACTTTTTAACAAAGGGACATGTTCTAAATATTAGTTGTGATTTATAAATTACAATAAAGTAAACCAGATTTTGACTGAGTAAATGAATTACATCTTTATTACCTATATAATAATTCTTTATTGCATTATACTCTGTCATTCTTTAAATGCTGAACAACTAATTCTAATTTTGTAAATAAATTAAAAACTGAAAACTACTTGGAAAGAGTCAAACCGTTCACAACATTTTAAACTAAATACAGAGTACCCCTGAGTTTCGTTTTGGACTGTCCATAAATGATGTCACACATTTTTAAAATATTTTACACCCCCCCCCCTTTGTTACAAAGTGTCACACTTCACAGTACTCCCTCCCCCCCCCTTGTCACATGTCACGCTATATTACATAAACATACACTTACAATTCAGAAACAAAGCGCTATGTTATAGATAATATTTCAAATTTTATTTTTAAACTTTAATTGTGTATTTTAATAACTTTTGTACTTAAAAAAAAAAACATTGTATTTTTTTTTTTTTTTTTTTGCATGAAATAAGATTTTAGTTTAATTCAAAATTATAATTAATATACAATAGTAATACAATATTAATATGAAAAAGTAGTTGAAAACAGTAGTATTTTGGAATTTGAAATAGAATTTTATAGTATAAGAGTATTTGGCTTTAAATTTTATCTTAGCTTTATGATCACAAAAATAGTTTGGTGGTGGTGGTGGTGGTGGTGTATTTTTGTCGGCCGATTATCTACGCTATGGGATATAGGCCCTATGGGGTGGGTTGCCCTCCGTGGGGGTCTTTCTAAGGGAACCTAACTCGTATTTACGCAAGGTTCGAAGAAAACCACGGAAAACTTCGAACGGTTAGGCCGACGGTCGCGATTGGGTTCGAACCCAGCATCTACCGTCTACCAGTTTGAGGTCAGAACCTCTCGGCCACTGGTGGGGCCCAAAAATAGTTTGATTTCAATATAAATTCAAAATTTAATCTGCTGATTTTTAATGTTTTTATTTTAATAAAAATGTGTGATGTCACATTTCTTCTTACTTCCTCCTACCTCCTTGTCACAAACTGTCACAATTTCAGGAACACCTCTTCCTTCCTTCCAAGCATGACATCATTTATGGACACCCCCTTTTATTAGTTCTTGAGATATACCCATCACTATTATTGTTAAAAACTCATTATAAAGTGTAATGAAAGTTATGCACCTAAATGAAATCAGCACAAACACTGAAAACGCTGAAACACAGAAAATAAACACATTTTGGATCACTTTTGGTCCCCCAAATTCACAGTAGATTAATGCGTTGTGAAGCGTTTTTGGTGTTGTGGATGTGTTCTTGTGCACAGGGTGTCCCAGAAAGCAATGGGACAAACTTTAAAGGGGGTGGGGGACATCAAAAGGATTTAGTTTTGAATAACAACCCATGGTCGGAAATGTTTTCCTGGCACGGCTGGGATGACACAATACACAAGAAAGACCGGACACGAATAAGAGGATAAAACATGTTTATTATCCTTAATACAGAAAAAACCTAAGAAAAAAGAACATTAAAGGGACAACGATCGTCATCAAAGCAAGTGTTCAAAATTACGATCCCGGGCCATGATGCACGGAGCGCATCTCCGGCGCATGAATCATCTAATGATCTCGAAAACACCAATAATGTCTCGAACTTTTCCAAGAGCTACCACGATGCGTGTAACAAGTTGCACAGGATTTCCCAGCATTGTCTCAGTATTTTTGCAGCTCTAAGAATAATAAACATGTTTTCTTTCCCTCTTATTGTCCTTACTTTCTTGTGTTTTATGACGTCACTACCGCGCCAGGAAAACGTTTCCGACCATGGGTGGTTATGCAAAACTGAATCCTTGTGATGTACCCTACCTCCCCTTAAAATTTTGCCCCATTACTTATGGACACCCTGTATATGTGTTGTGTATATGTTGTAAAAGTATTGCTCTCGAGAAATGTGTGTTACGAATCGTAGCACCTGCTATCGAGTCACATGATTGTTTTTCGGCGCCGTTGGGCCGATCGTCTGTTACGAAATCATGTGCTAAAAGTTCAGATGGGCTCGAAGGATGTTTCTCGACGAGAGAAAAAAGTAACTCTCGCTTATTATACATGTAAAATTTATGTTTATATGTTTAAGTGTTTTGTAGTTGTGTTTAGTGTGTGTTGTCCAAAATAAACAAGTAAAGAGACTCCATTTTCAAGTATTATTTTCGTGTACTTTCGAATTCGCGAAACGTAATAATTTTTCATGGTGCCACATTTCAACCCGGGAAGTGACTGTTTGCAAGACTTTCGAATTTAAGACTTTTATAAGTGTCAGTGACTCTTTTAAGGATCTATGAATATCAAGAATGTGTTCATAAGTTTCAAGACTGTGATTTGTACTACCGCTCTTGGGGATTTCTCGAGCTGAATTTATCGGAATAATACATCGCGTCTTCACATCGCGGATAGAAAAGGTATTGTAAAATTATTTTGATTTATTTTTTGATCTATTTTTTCACTATTATGGATCTAGAGAAAATTAAAAGTAAAAGAAAGGTATTGAAAACCGCAATAACCAAATTTATTACAAAAATTGAGGCTTATATAGAAAGTATCGATTTTAATGATAAAAGTCATTTTGAGCAGTTAACAGAATATTTAACTAATATTAATGATAAACAAAACGAATTAAAAACTGTTAATAATCAGGTTCAGGAATTATTACCGGATGGAGCAATTTTCGAGAACGATATTCAGTCATCTATTGAATATGACGATGGAATAAATGAAACAAAATTTAAAATTAAATTGAATTTGAAGAAATTTAAAATTGATTCTGATCAACCTGATACCAGTTCTTTATTTAACGCGAGTACAACTCCTTATTTTAATGCTAGACCAACAACAATAAATTTACCAAAAATAAACATCCCGACGTTTAAAGGGGATCCGAATATGTTTTTGGAATTTATGAATAGTTTTAAAAGCAGCATTGATGCTAATGAAAATTTATCCAAGGTGGATAAACTTATTTATTTAAAATCCTTTTTGTCAGGTGAAGCACTTAAATCAATTTCCGATCTAGCCTTGACCGAGGCGAATTACCAGCAGTCTTTAGACTTGCTGCAGAATCGTTATGGTAAACCAGAAATTTTGATAAGCGGGTTTATAAACAAATTATTAGAACTAGAACCGGTTAGGTCGAGCACGAATATTAAGTCATTACGAGATTTATATGACGAATGCGAAGTAAGCATTCGTAATTTACAAGCTATCGGGGTCGCGTCGGACAATTTCGGATATTTATTGATACCGATAATTTTAAAACAGATACCCCATAATTTAGTTGTAGAATATCAGAGAAAGAAAAATGCGGAAAAAGCTGGTGACGTAAATGAATTGATGAAATTTATAAAGTTTGAAATAGAATCGCGAGAAGCAGCAAATGCAGTGTCAGGGGTTTCCTTAAAAAATCAGGAAGTAGCACGACATGAAAAAGGGAATTTTAAAACTAAACCAAATGTTCCCTCTTCAATCGCGCTTAATACTGTTGTAAAAAATGTTTGCATATTTTGTAACGCGAATCATTTAAGCTTAAAGTGTAATGAAATTACCGATGAACAAAAAAGGTATAAGTTGAAAAAAGATGGAAGATGCTATCGTTGCTTTTTGAAATTGCACGTAATATAATTGTGTAAGGTAAAAATACCTCCTTGTGAATTGTGTAAAAGTTACCAGCATAATTATTTATTTTTCCGACTAAAAAATCGACAAAAGCGCATCACGATGAAAGCTCAGTAAAAGCCGATGATTCTAAAAATGAAGAAAGTCAAACCGTATTTTCATATGTAATTAAAACTAATAATTCTCCCGAAAAGTACGCAACATTGTTGCAAACCGCCTGTGTACGAGTGCAGGGTACTGGTAATAAATTATGCACGAGACTCTTATATGATTCGGCATCCTCTAGAACATTCATTACAAAAAGTTTAGCCTCGGTGTTGAAATTAAAACCTGTTGCCAAGGAAACGCTTTTGGTTTATACATTTGCGAATCGCGATGCAATAGAAAAGGAGTTTAATGTAGTAAATTTAACTATTATTAGTTGTCATCAATAACTGTAAAAGCGCTGGTTTCTGAAATCATTAGCGGTACTAAGATAATGACTTCTGTTGATTATAAGTTAATAGATAAATTACGATTAGATAAACATGAATTGGCCGATACATTTATTCATTCGAAACCGGTCCAGATCTTGCTAGGCGCGGACTATCTGTTCAAAACTATAATAGGTAATGTCGAAAAAATTAATCATAATTTATTTATGCAGCCAACAATATTTGGCAAAACCATTGTCGGTCAAGTTAATTGTAATAATTCGCAGCCAACTTCCTGTATGAATGTAATTTGTTTCCCTTCAGAAAATGATCTTAGAAATTTATGGCAAATTGAGACTTTTTTAGTCGATTCAAATGATCAAATGCAAGAGGAGACTTATGAGGTCATTAATCAATTCCAGAAAGAAATCATTTTTAAAAATGATAGATATATGACTCCCTTGTTATGGCGTAGCGAATTAGATAAACAAAATTTGTCTAATAATTACGAGGTAGCAGAAAGGCGTTTCGCAGGTTTGGCGAAAAGGTTAAAGAATGATAAATCTTTGTTTTTAAAATATAATGAAATTATGAAAGAGCAATTAAGCGAGGGAATTATTGAAAAATGTAGTGATAATTGTTCTGTCAATTTCGTGATGCCACACTCTGCTGTTTCTAGGCCAAGTTCTTCTACAACAAAAACAAGGATTGTTTTTGACACGAGCAGTCGGGAAATGGGGGAGAAAAGTTTAAATCAATGTCTTTTTGCGGGGCAAAATTTGAAACCTAATCTCATAGATGTGATATTAAATTTCAGACAGTTTAAAATTGCTTTCACGGGGGATATTGCTAGGGCCTTTCTACAAATTCAGGTATCAGAAAATGATAGAAATTATCTATGTTTTTTGTATTTCGATGATTGCGACATAGATAAACGCAGCGTTTTGTATCACTTTAATCGTCATTGTTTCGGCGTCACCAGCTCTCCCTATGTTTTAGCCTCTACAATTAAAAAGCATATTGGTAATTATAAGGATACGGAACCCGCCGCCTATGAAATTATTAATAAATATTTGTACGTAGATGTTTTAATTTACGGATCATCTACAGTCGAGCAGGCTATGCA
The DNA here is from genome assembly GCA_964019185.1 of Maratus speculifer. Classification (NCBI taxonomy): domain Eukaryota; kingdom Metazoa; phylum Arthropoda; class Arachnida; order Araneae; family Salticidae; genus Maratus; species Maratus speculifer. The sequence goes on from OZ025298.1 coordinate 119,845,216, forward strand.
ACTAACAACTACTGCAGTTTCTATATTTAAAGATACCAATATGCAATTGCGAAAGTTCGTTACTAATTCTCCAGAATTTTTGGCTATAGATTTGGCATCTTTAGTGTCAATAGGTGACAGCTTGGAATTCACCAAAAGGCATGTTCTCCAGACTGCCGCTAAAATATTTGATCCAATTGGATTTATGTCACCTTTTTTGATAAGGGTAAAAATTTTCCTTCAAGAGTTACGGCAGAGTGGGCTAGACTGGGACGATGAATTTAACGAAGAATTTAAAATTAAATACAGAACATGGTATCAGGAAATCGAATTGCTAGACCAATTAAAAATACCCAGGTATTATTATCACTCCAGTGAAGTGCAGGACAATGTAGAACTACACATTTTTTCCGATGCTTCCTTGAAATCCTATGGAGCGGTAGCCTACTTCCGGTTTCAAACATTCGAGGAAAATTATAGGACATGTTTTGTTATGTCTAAAGCCAGAGTAGCCCCTTTGAGAAAAATAACACTACCACGCTTAGAGCTTTTAGGGGATCTAATAGCTAGTCACCTTAAACTCATTTTCACGAATCTAGATAAAATAGTACTGTGGTCAGACTCGACTATAGTACTACATTGGATCAAAGGAGTGGCATCGAAATGGAAGCCGTTTGTGGCTAACAGAGTGATGCAAATTCAGGACATGAGCTACCCTAGTTCTTGGCTGCATGTAAATAGCAGGGATAATCCTGCTGACATGCTAACTAGGGGACTGTCAGCAAAAGAGTTAATAAACTCCAATCAGTGGTGGTACGGGCCGGAATGGCTCGGTAAATCTGAAAAATTTTGGCCTAAGGACGATAATTTAAAATTAAAATCAGTCAATCCTGAAATTGAAGCTAGAAGTAAGATAGTTGTTAATACAATTATTACCAAAGAGAATATAATTGATATACACAAATTTAGTAGCTTGAGAAAATTATTGCGTGTAACAGCCTATGTATTTCGTTTTATCAGATTACTAAAGAAAAATCGTGAACCAATACGTACACTTTCGGCGGAGGAAATCCGAGAAGCCGAAATCTTCTGGATAAAAATTGTCAAGCTGAAATTTTCGAAAAAGAAATCTTAAGCCTGAAAAATTCCAAGCCACTTCCTAGAGACTCTAGATTGCTTTCATTAAACCCTTACCTCGATTCAAATGGAGTTTTGAGAATCTTAGGACTACTCCATAACGCAAATTATTCGATGGATGAGAAACATCCAATAATTTTTCCGCCAAAAACCAAATTTTCAGAACTTATAATTTGGGATGCCCACTACAGAGTTTTTCATTCTGCTGTTGCCCATACACTTGTGCAGATTAGAGAAAGATTCTGGTTATTAAAGGCTAGACAATCTGTGAGAGCGGTGCTTAAAAATTGCATTATTTGCAAAAGATTTTCTTCAACTCCAGGCGATCAGACGGTAGCGCCATTGCCTAATGATCGAGTAGAACAGACCAGTCCATTCAGTGTGATAGGATGTGATTTTGCAGGGCCATTATACATAAAAGACTGTGATAACAAACAATACATTTTATTGATTACATGTGCAGTTACTAGAAATGTCCACTTGGAGCTTGTCGGCAACTTGTCGACACAAACATTTTTACTAGGTTTTCTCAGGTTTGTCTCTAGGCGATGATTACCATCTGTAGTATATTCGGACAACGCCAAGACTTTTAAACGTGCGGACAATGACTTGAAAAACCTTTGGCGGATTATGACTCATCCAGATGTGCAAGACTATTTTGCTTCTCATCACATACAGTGGAAATATATCATTGAACGAGCAGCGTGGTGGGGGGGATTTTACGAGCGAATGGTTAGAACTATAAAAACTGCTTTAAGAAAGACACTCGGGAAATCATCGCTAACTGTTGATGAACTACATACTGTTTTAGTTGAAATTGAAGGAATGGTCAATTCTCGACCTTTAACATATGCCTCGCCAGAAGGTCAAGACCCCCTACCATTAACGCCTGCTCATTTCCTAATTGGGAGAAGAATTTCTTCTCTGCCACCAGTTCGCCTTCACCTTGAATCGAATATCTCTTCCAGGAAAGAATTAATTAAATCTTTTAACTATCGTGAGAAATTAATGCGCTTGTTTTGGACTAGATGGAAAGGGAAATACTTGTTAAATTTGAGGTCAGCTCATTTAAGTTCGAACAAAACTAATTTTCCTCAATTTAAATTGAATGATATAGTATTAATCAAAGATGATAAATTACCCAGAAATTTCTGGAGTCTAGAAAAAATTATTGAATTATTTCCTGGAAGAGACGGCAAGGTGAGGGCCTACAAGATAAAAACTGAGAAATCTATTCTCAGACGACCAGTACAGTTATTGTATCACATGGAAATTTGAACTGATTAACTTGTATATACTAATCTTGTTTTTTTTCTTATTTTAGTTGAAGTTTTGTTGTATTTAGTTGAAGTTTTGTCCTTGAAGTATGTATAATATTCCATATTTATATTCATGTTATATTAAATTGATATATAATTTGTGATGAACATCCATATGTTCATGGGTGGGCAGTGTTACGAATCGTAGCACCTGCTATCCAGTCACATGATTGTTTTTCGGCGCCGTTGGGCCGATCGTCTGTTACGAAATCATGTGCTAAAAGTTCAGATGGGCTCGAAGGATGTTTCTCGACGAGAGAAAAAGTAACTCTCGCTTATTATACATGTAAAATTTATGTTTATATGTTTAAGTGTTTTGTAGTTGTGTTTAGTGTGTGTTGTCCAAAATAAACGAGTAAAAAGACTCCATTTTCAAGTATTATTTTCGTGTACTTTCGAATTCGCGAAACGTAATAATTTTTCAATGTGTTCTTAATACAATGCAAAGTATTGATCTACCTGGTCCAGTACTATCATATCTGGAAATGTGTCCTAAAAATAGTGTTATTAATTATGTTGAAATAGTGTTGTAAAAAGTGTTGATGAAAATAGTTTCTTAACATAGTGTTGTACTGCACAATACTTTGTCTCCGAATTAACAACAAATTGTAAACATCACACAATTTAGAACACGATAAAACTACATATGTAAAACACTTTCAAAATATTTTCTACATGATGTCTTTAAAATTGCACAATATTAGAAATGAATGTTTTGAAATGTGTTTTATAAACACAGAATTGATAGAATCCGAAAAAGTGGTAGTTTGATTTGAGAAAAGTGATTATTGTACTGTAAAAACTACTTAGAAATGTTTCCGAAATGGACGAGCAGCTATTAAAAATTTATTTTTATAAATTCATCTTTAAATTTTGAAAACAAATAACTTTCTGGGATTTTTAAAGGTAAAGGAACGTTTTTCGTAACCTTAGATGAGTTAGAAGAGGTCACTGTATATTTTCGTTTTTGATTACAGTACATTTTTACACAATCAGAAACATCTGACATTTTTTACAGTGCTGCTAAATAAGTCATTCAACAGTAATAAAGTCTTGTTGCTTTTGACCAATCGGAGGAGGGGTGAGAGAGAGGACTGATAGAAATTCTGATTAACTAAAATAATTGGAAAACATTCCTTCTCTTTTCTTTTATTTGTTAATAAACGGAAGCTTTATTTCAAATATACTTCACCTATGGTTTCTTGAACCCTGATTATATATGCATTCACATATGTAGAAGAATAGGAATGCCAAATGTTGAAGTATTCTATATTTTAAAATAAAAAAATATAATAATCTAATGATTTTATTAATAGCTTTATATTTTCATAAAAATAAATAACAGGTTGAAAAAAGATAACATGCTATTCTGTACAGAAAAAGATGCCATAAATAAAAAGAAAAAAATTTGAGTGATTCAAAAATGATATCGATCTCAAAAGACAACTCCCCTCCAACTATGGATATCTAACGATATCATACGCCAGACACCCATCTCTCCCAAAATGATAACGTTACATTTGCACCACTCCCTAGAATTATTATCTATCATTGTACAGCATTGAAAATTACATATAATAGTTTTCAATAGAATAATCGCCATAGCAACCTAGAATCATGACATATCAGAGGAAATCACATACAATAGTAAGCTTACGAATAAACCGTTAAAATTGGGTTTTCATCCAAAATATGACTTGGTAGATTGAATGCGTTTTAATATGCAAATCGAGTTTTAACTAATTCTGAATTTTTCCAGCCCTAAACTCAACGAAGTGATTGACTGTGCTGCCGTCTACTGGTCTATTATTTTTGTCAAAATTTTGGGCTTTTCCATCTTCGTTTTTTCATGTTATGACACCTACTGTAATATTATGCTTTTGCTCTTCAAAATATACATCTTCGATCCGAAATATTGGTAAATATATATATTCATTCGATATGTATTTTTAAGAGGCCACTCGAATCGCTTAAAAAGACTGGGATGGTAACATAATGTCTATGGGAGCGTTATTATCATGTATGTCGCTCAAATTTTATATTTTTACATGATTATTTTTGCATAGGATAGCTGAAGACGATCTACAGCCGGGCTAATTTTTACTTTTACGATTTTGGTTATATTTTTTTTGGTACTACTTGGTCATCCCGTCGACCAAAAAACTATCGCCAAATTATAAGATTAAATGCCAGTAATGAATGATTGTGAATGCCGCATTCAATGATATTATACACGATACACATGTTTAAAACGTCATTAGATGGTTTTTAATTCCACTTTTTATTTGCATTTTTATTCATGTTTTACTAATTAATTTGTTCTTTCGTTATTTAAAGTAAAAATTATATCAACATGTATAATTCGGCTATTAGTTTGGCAATTTTTATAATTTGGCGAAATTTGTCGACGGGATAACCAAGTAGTACCATTTGTTTTTTAACCGACTTCAAAAAGGAGAGGAGGTTATGAATTCGATGCGTATGTATTTTTTTTTATGTATGTTCACCGATTACTCCGAAACTATGCAGCCGATTAATTTGGTTTCGGTGTTAAATTAAAGAGCTTACTCTCGGATTGGTACCACATCCATTTCATAGAAATTGGTTCAGTAGTTTTTTAGTAATTAAGCAAAAACTATTAAAATTAGTGTTTTTTCGGTAATTAAAACTGTTGAATTAGTTCCTGCAATTAAGTGAAGTCAGGATGGCCAAGCGGTTTAAAGCTCCTGATTTAAACTCTGGTTCTAGAAAGCGACAATGGGTTCGAACCCCGCTCTTGACATACGTGTGTACAATAATTTTCCGTATTATAATTTTTACATATATATTTTACAAATTAAGTACTAATTATGCTATTAAGAATATTTTAACCGACTTCAAGAAGGAGAGGAGTTTATCAATTCATCGCGTATGTATTTTTTTAATGTATGTTCACCGATTACGCCGAAACTATCCAACTGATTAATTTGGTTTTGTGTTAAATTAAAGAACTTACTCTTGGATTGGTACCACTTCCATTTCATAGAAATTGGTTCAGTAATTTTTTAGTAAACGGGCAAAAACTTTTAAAATTAGTGATTTTTCGCTAATTAAAACTGTTGAATGAGTTCCTACCATGAAGTGCAGTCAGGATGGCCGAGCGGTCTAAGGCGCCTGATTTAAATTCTGGTACTCGAAAAAGAGCGTGGGTTCGAGCCCCACTTCCGACATACATGTATACAACAACTTATTCCGTATTATAATTTTTACACATATATTTTGCAAATTAAATACTAATTATGCTATTAAGAATATTTTGTATTTAACAGTTAGCACAGAGTATCAGAGATATTTTACCAACTCAATACTTTATCAGTGAGAGAGTGCTAAAATAATAGACTTGCGAAAAGTAATATGACGTTGAATAAGTTCACCGAATAGCTTGTAGTCAAGATAGCTGAGCGCTCTAAAGCGCCTGATTTAAGCTTTGGTTCTCGAAAGAGAGCGGGGGTTCGAACCCCACTCCTGACATGCATGTGTACAATAACCTTTTTCCGCATTATAATTTTTACACATATATTTTACAAATTAAATACTAATTATGTTATTAAGAATATTTTGTATTTAACCGTTAGCACAGAGAATCAGAGATCTTTTATCTCCTCAATACTTTATCAGTGAAAGAGTGCTAAATTAATAGACTTGCGAAAAATAGCATGACCTTGAATAATTTCCCTGAGATGATTGCAATCAGGATAGCCGAGTGGTCTAATGCGCTTAATTTAAGCTCTGGTTCTCGAAAGAGAACGTGGGTTCGAACCCCTCTCCTGACATACATATATACAAAACCTTTTCCGTATTATTCTTTTTACACATATATTTTACAAATTAAATATTAATTATGCTATTAAGAATATTTTGTTTTTAACCGTTAGCACAGAGTATTAGAGATCTTTTACCAACTCAGTACTTTATCAGTGAAAGTGTGCTAAAATAATAGACTTGCGAAAAGTAATATGGCGTAGTTCACCGTTTAAATTGCAGTCAGGATAGCCAAGCGGTCTAAGGCGCCCGATTTAAGCTCTGGTTCTCAAAAGAGATAGTGGGTTCAAACCCCATTCCTGACATCCATGTATAACATACAGTATTTTTCCGTATTATAATTTCTTAAACTGACTTAAAAAAGGAGAGAAGGTTATCATCAATTCGACCGCGTATGTACTTTTTTTTTTTATACAGGGTGTTTCGCTACAAGACCGACAAACTTTGAGGGATGATAGTAGATACGAAGACAAACATTATTAAATAGGAAACCATGGGGCGCAAATGTCTTCTGTAGGAGCTAGGGGCCATAAAAATTTAAGGTCCAAAATTTCAAACGATGATAAAAAACGGAAAAAAGGGTCGATTCGTTTGCGGTTTTCACTAAAATTATTCTTTATATCACGATTTTTTTGGAAAATCTTTTTAAAGGTTACGTTCAAAAATTGTCGATAGAGGGCGCTTTAGACTTTAGAGTAACGAACAACTACTTTTTACCGTTATTTTGTGAATGTGGTTAAAATTATTCTTAAGTTTAGACATTGACTTAAATTTTAAGCCCACAATCGGAAACATTGGTATCGGGTAACTAGCGAAAATTGAACTGTGAACAGAGGGGTGATTTTAAACGCTCATAAATATTGGCCAAACAAATCAATTTTGTTGCGGTTTGCGTGTAAGTCATTCCCTTGGTAATTATTTTATTCAAAATGACGTACAGCTTTAGTGCCTTCATTTTTTGATAGAGGGCGCTTCGGACACTTCTCTGACATTTCAATGGAATTACTCCTGGTTGTTTTACTACCAGACCAACATACTTTCAGGAAGTGTTAGGGATACAAAGACGACTCGGAATCACATAGGAATGTAACGTTGGAAATACCTTTTTCCAAGTTACGGTTAAAGGAAGCAGAGAAAAAAGTAACAGAAACAGCAAAGAAAAAGCGACATGTTAATGTGACAGAAAACAGTTTATTTAAAGGTTTTAATAGAAAAGGTGTTCGAAATTAATACGAACAGAAGCAGTCGGGCAAGTTTAACAGCGACAGTAGATGGCGCTGTGGTTTCCTTGCGGTAGATGGTGCTAAACGGTACTGCGCCTGAACAGCGATCACTTTGAAGTGATCTTTCGCGAACCGGTTCCAAAGGTAGCAGAATGAAGTATTTGAACGATGAACAGCACGATAGGGCTCCTCCACATATTACCAATGACGTTTGCCGACACTTCAAAGTAACATATGGACAGTGAGGGGTAGGTCGTGGGGGCCCGGTTCATTGGCCTGCCAGATCGCCGGACCTATCATGTATGTACTTCTTCTGCTGGGGTCAAATGAAATATTGGGTGTATGCGACTCCCGTACCATCAATTAAAGACTTCGCAGCTGGTATTTCTGTATCTGCCAGAAAACTATCAGAGATGCCAGGAATCTTTTAAAGCGTGAGGAATTCCACGAAATGCCGCTGTCAAGCATGCCGGACTACGTCTGGTCGTAATTTCGAACATCTTTTGTAGTAAAACATTTAAATGAACAGTTTTCTGTCACATTGACGTCTTGCTTTTTCTCCTCTGTTTCTGTTTTCTTTTCTCTGCTTCCTTTAACCGTAACTTGCAAAAAAGGCATTTACAACGTTACATTCCTATGTGATTCCGAGTCGTCTTTGCATCGCTAATACTTCCTGGATGTATGTTGGTCTGGTAGTAAAACACCCAGGATTAATCCCATTGAAATATCAGAGACGTGTGGGAAGCGCCCTCTATCAAAAAATGAGGACATCAATACTGTACATCATTTTTAATAAAATAATTACCAAGGGAATGACTTACACGCAAACCGCAACGATATCGATTTGTTTGTCCAATATTTATGAGCGTTTAAAATCTCCCCCTCTGTTCACAATTCAATTTTCGCTTGTTTCCCAATCAAAATGTTTCCGATTTTGGGCTTAAAATTTAAGTTAAAGTTTAAACTTTAGAATAATTTCAACCCCATGCATAAAATAACGCTAAAAAGTAATTGTTTGTTATTCCAAAGTCTAAAGCGCCCTCTATCGACAATTTTGGAATGTAACCTTTAAAATTTTTTTCTAAAAAATGGTGATATAAAGAATGATTTTAGTGAAAACCGCAAACGAATCGACCCTTTTTTCCGTTTTTTATCATCGTTTGAAATTTTGGACCTTAAATTTTTATGGCCCCTAGCTCCTACAGAAGGCGTTTGCGCCCCATGGTTTCCTATTTAATAATGTTTGTCTTCGTATCTACTATCATCCCTCAAAGTTTGTCGGTCTTGTAGCGAAACACCCTGTATATGTTCACCGATTACACCGCAACTATCCAACCGATTAACCTAAGTATTACGGTATAAATAACTAAAAAGTAAGAAATAAAATAAACTTTTTCAAAAAAATATAACCGACTTCAATCAACGCTCTAAAAAGAGTTAAATAATTCTTTAAAATACCCTAATGATGAATTGTTATCTAATAACCACACATCAGATATCATGTACCGACAAAAAAAATGGTTATAAGTTTAATATATAGAACTTAATATCCAGCAAACATGGTTTTTTGACAGAATATTTTTTACAAGAGATTAAATTACTTATTTTTGTTTTAATTTATGAATATATACATATAAAAAGTAATGAATTACTTTTTGAAGTTGGTGCCAAACTATTGTAACTATAGTAAGAATTGTGGTTATATTATGCCTAATACCATAAATAAAATGGTAAAAATCATTATTGATTGTGATCGTTTGGCACCAACTTCAAAAAGTAATTCATTACTTTTTATATGTATATATTCATAAATTAAATCAAAAATATGTAAATTAATCTCGTGTAAAAAATATTCTGTCGAAAAACCATGTTTGCTGGATATTATGTTCTATGTATTAAAATTATAACCATTTTTTTTTTGTCGGTACATGATATCTGATGTGTGGTTATTAGATAACAATTCATCATTAGGGTGTTTTAAAGAATTATTTAACTCTTTTTAGAGCGTTGATTGAAATCGGTTATATATGTAGTAAAAGTTTGAATTGCTCTGAAGTGGTGTCTAGGGTAAAAAAAATTGGCCCAGGCGTTTTTTTTGGTGAAAAAACTTAGTTTAATGTTCTGGGTTATGTTATCACAATTATATAGACTGGAACACAATTATGTACAATTTTATGGATTTGCAAAAATAAGAAAAACGTACATGAACAGGCCGTCTGCCTATCCAAGCTTGCTGTTATTCCATTACCCACAGGCCCGTCTGACCTGGGTTTCGCTGTAAAATATGCGGACAGCTACAGAACCGTCTGTTCTCTGCTGAATTCCGCGAGCATCTGTCCTCTTCTCAAAAAAAAAACCACTTACACCATCACAATTTTACCGTTAGTCGCGATGATAGGGTTCTCATCACGAGCCTCCAGATGCTTACTCAGCAATAGAAAGTTCATTGCCGCAGCTGTTACTAAGGGCTTTGTGAATGGATCCCACAACTCGGCCTACCTGACCGTGCTGGGTCCTCCCAGTCATCATCTGTTCTTAAACCAAACTGGTACCGGATGACTTTTACAGGCGTCTAATATTCACAACAAAATAAATAAAATAAAATAAATGAAATGCACAAGATAATATTAAAGTCAAAAATTTTTTTTTTCTTGATTGTCTCTTGGACACAGTTCTGTCCTTGATTTACTTATATTAGTCCAAAAACAAATTTCGTCTATCGTTCATCACAACATATAATAACAATAACAAAAAATAATACTAAATACTAATAAAAACAATAATAATAATCACACACATTTATGTCAAAGCACAGTTGCTTTGCTTTAGTTTGTAGTAGTCCACGGTTTCATATGATCTGCAGCACTAGAGGTCATCTGTGGACCTTCATGGTCTCCAATTTTTTTCACATTGTAACGATCGTTTCTTTTTACTGTGGTGATCTCATAAGGGCCAAGAAACTTAGGCTTTAGTTTGGTGCCTGTCCCAAACTGTGTTTTTTGAATGGCCACCAAATCACCGAGCTTATATGTGTTGGCCTTTTTTCGCTTTCTGTTGTACGTTTTCACATTTTCCTGCTGTATTTTTAATATGTTTTGCTTCGCTATTTCTCTATTAGAATTCCTTTCCGATACGAATGAATTTAATTCCTCATCATCTAACAACTCTTTAATTCGCATGTCGGTTTTTTGCCGCATTTTTACTCCTGTCAATAGTTCGAAAGGTGGGAATTTGGTACTTCTCGATACGGTGCTATTTATGATGCGTTGTACGGGCGCGACGAATTTGTACCATTTAGTGGGGTCTTCTATGCTAAGTTTTGCTAAAATTGGTATAAGAATTCTGTGCATGCGCTCTATTTGTCCATTCCCTCTCGGAATCCCTGTTGTTATTGGAATATGTTCTATATTCTCTTCCTTGCAGTATTCTTCAAAATCGGCAGAAGTGAAAGCCGGACCTTTATCGGTGACTATCCGCGACGGATTTCCGAAAATATCATGTTGTCGGGTTAACCTATCAATGACTTCTTTAGCGGCAGTCGTTTTAACAGGGTACAGCCAAACAAATTTAGTGAATGCATCCACAACGGTAAAAATATGATTATAATTTTTATTTGTAGATGGCATGGGACCAATGTGATCTATGTGATAAGTCTCGAGGGGTATATTTTGTTTGGGAATTGGATTTAGTAGGCCTTCTCCTTTTCCCTGCTTTTTATTGCAAAGTATACACTCTACGCAGTTGGCTATGACGCTCTCAATTTGTTTTCTTAGTTGGGGTATATAATAATTTTCTTTCAGAAGCGTTTCGGTTTTAACTACGGCATAATGACCTCTGCTATGAATATTGCGTATTATTTCCTTTTGCATGTCGGTAGGGATCATTAGAAGTTCTCGGTCATTTTCATATTTGTATACGATATCGTTTCTTATAAGATATTCTGAACTTTCATTTTTTTCAATCAATTTTTTTATTGCTTGTATGTGTTCGTCTTCTTGTTGAGCATTCTTTATTTTTAATGTTAATTCATCATGCGATCGGGTGACTATTAGTACTGTATTTCTACTTAATGCGTCTACATGTTTCATTTGGGATCCTGATCGGTGAACAATTTCATAATCAAACTCTTGTAAAAACAGAGCCCATCTGGCTATTTTTGGCGTAATGTCTTTTTTGTCCATGGTTTTTTGGAATGCGGAACAATCTGTCACAATTTTAAATTTAGTGCCTAATAAGTAATTTCGGAATTTCTTAACTGATTCTATTACCGCGAGAGTCTCTAATTCGTAACTTGAATATTTCGCTTGAGTAGGGGTAGTTTTACGGCTCATGTAATAAATAGGATGTAAACTTTTGGTCTCATCTTCTTGTAGTAGGACACTGCCAAACCCTATGGCGCTAGCATCGGTATGCAATTCTAGCCTAGCACCTCGTCGGAATGTATGCAATACTGGGGGGTTCACTAGTTTTTCTTTAAGCGTCTCAAAAGCTTGTTTTTCAATAATTCCAAATTTAAATGTATTTCCTGCCCTTAATAAATCACTTAAAGGTCTCGCTATAGTTGCATAATGGGGGATGTATTTTCTGAAATAAGAAGTCAGACCTAGAAAACTGTGTAATTGTTTAAGGGTGCGGGGTTCAGGGAATTTCTTTACTGCCAAAGTTTTGGCTTCCGAAGGTCTAGTAGTTCCGTTCTCGACAATATAACCTAAAAACTCAATTTTCCGTTTAAGGAATTGACATTTTGCAAAATTAAATTCTAGTCCGTAATCCGATGCAACTTCTAATACACGTTTCAGTTTCAATAGAGCCTCTTCCTCAGTCTCCGCGAGTACTATGACATCGTCTAGGTAAACTAACATTATTTTTTCTTTAATTAATTGTTTAAAAACAGCTTGTATGTATCTTTGAAACTGTTGAGGGCCACAAGTTTCACTCCGTTGAAGCTGGTTGACGACGATGACCGTCTTACGAGAGAGGGGGGGGGAATTCTCTCATCTAATCCTTTCCTCAAATTTCTCCAGAAACTGATCCAGGGCGAGCACCCCACGTTGTAGTAAAAGTTTGAATTGCTCTGAAGTGGTGTCTAGGGTAAAAAAAATTGGCCCAGGCGTTTTTTTTGGTGAAAAAACTTAGTTTAATGTTCTGGGTTATGTTATCACAATTATATAGACTGGAACACAATTATGTACAATTTTATGGATTTGCAAAAATAAGAAAAACGTACATGAACAGGCCGTCTGCCTATCCAAGCTTGCTGTTATTCCATTACCCACAGGCCCGTCTGACCTGGGTTTCGCTGTAAAATATGCGGACAGCTACAGAACCGTCTGTTCTCTGCTGAATTCCGCGAGCATCTGTCCTCTTCTCAAAAAAAAAACCACTTACACCATCACAATTTTACCGTTAGTCGCGATGATAGGGTTCTCATCACGAGCCTCCAGATGCTTACTCAGCAATAGAAAGTTCATTGCCGCAGCTGTTACTAAGGGCTTTGTGAATGGATCCCACATATATATATATATATTTTGAAAAAGTTTATTTTATCACAATATGAGAGTTTTAACTTCACAGCCGACTCGGACCAGTTTAAAAAATTAAACAAGTTTTTTTTTTTTTTTTTTTTTGAAACCAAAATAAAAAAATTAAAAAAATAGCTTAGTTGTAGATAATCCTAAGCTATCCATGCAAAAAAAATCGCATACAATTATTATAATTTGAGCAAGATACTTGAAAATAACGCACCCATAGACTTAACATTACCATCCAGGACTTTTTAAATGAGTCTGGTGGCCTCTTAAGAACAGAATTTTAATTATTTTAAGACATTTGTGATAGATGAGAAGGAAAAAATACCTACCTGTACCTGGAAAGTTTTCCTGTTTTTTGCAGACTTATATGTATATATATATATATATATATATCCAATATGTAAAACAATCAACAATAAACAATAGAAATTCATGTGAATTGAACTCGAATGTCGAGCTGCTTTTGTCTAATAAAACCCATCGCTGACGAGGCTGGCAGCCTATTGTTTTTGTATTTTGATTGTTGAATTTTTAATTTAAAGAGATTTTTGTTTTGTGAGAGGGGTGTGCTGGTTCTTGCTAAATTGATAAATTTGAAATTATATATATATATATATATATATATATATATATATATTAATATATATGTAAAATAAACAAATATTACCGAAAATCATTTTAAGGTGAATATTAAAAAATGCAAGATTTTGATTATCTGTAGTTACTGAAATTGTTCATGGAAATCAATTCAAATTTTCAAGAGGTAAATTTATTTTCTATTGGAGGATAAAGGATTTTCTATGTAAAATTGTTAAAAGTTAGTTATGTGAATGTGTTGTTAAAAAAGTTTGAAGACACATTAATTTTTATGTAATTATATGTAATTTCTTGGCATTTCTTTGCTAGGATAATGATAATTTCATTCTAAAGTATTTTTTTACAGTCTAATTTTTTTATTATTATTCTCACGTCTAACATTTTAATTTTGTTGAAAAGAACATGTTATCTGCATTTAATCTCAAATTCAATGTATTTTCAGTTTTATTTTCAAGTTATTGGCATAGTAAAAATCTACTCACTTTTTTTTTACAACTACTATAAACATATTATTTTTTAGTAAATAGCTAAAAGATCTTGTTAGTAGCTATGATTTTACTACTTCTGACTTGAAATATTTAAAAAATAAAAAGAATTATTCTGCAGCGCCATATTTATATCTAATAAAGAACTAAAAATGAGCAAGTCAGGAAAATGATATTCATTTTCAATGACAATCACATTTTAATTTTGAAAAATTATTTGTTGAATATAGAATTTGTTACTTTCTTTATATATTTGTTTTATAAAGCATAAAATATTAATTAGAAATTTTATAAAGTAGAAAAAGATGTTTATACTATATAGTAAAATGACGTAACACAGAGTCACATGATAGGAAAATGACAGTATGAAATTTTAAGTTTTTTAATTTGCTTTACTTGTGTTATTGGAAATGTAATGTCGCTTGAAAATACTTATACGAATATTTTTTATTAGAATTCAAAAATAAATAAATAGATAAGATGAATTACGTAACATTTTATAGGAATTTTACTGCACGGACTGCAATTTTTGTACTTTGTGACATTTTCTCTTTAACTCTTTCTGTCCTGGTGGTACCTTTAAATAACATTAACAATGTCGGGTTCGAATTTTTTTTTCAGTTTCTAGAAAAAAAATACTTTTACGTTATAAACATTAACACTAGCTATCCATATAGATTGATCAATATTTAAGGAATATTTCCTTTTCTGAAACATAACAAATGTTGTAGTATTCAATTAATTCAATTATCCGTAGTATTCAATTAATATTCATATGACAATAGGCTAAGGGAGAATTTTGGGAGATTTTTAGAAAGTATTGTATTACAATAACATTTAATGGTACTTACGTATTAACGCTACCTCAGCAGAAGTTGCGGTACTGATCCAATAAAGAGCAATCTTGTTGATCGCACGCGCACAAAAAATGGCATCAAAAATGAAAAAAAAGTACTAAAAAGCACTAAAAATGGAGTCAAAAATCAGCAAACAACAAGGCAAGTAGGAATCCCAAAGATAATTGCGTTCTTACAATAAGATTGCTCTGTATTGGTGCATTAGCACAAATTTTGCACGGTGGCGTTAATACGTAAGTACCGATTTAACTTATATTACAACTTTCTAATACTGTTTACGCTTTATTACACGTAATGCTTTCAGGAAAGTAGTTTTTATTTTAAATTTATTGAGGGAAATATATGTTTAAAATAAAAGAATCGCAAACTGCGGAAATAAAATTAAGCAAATAATAATAACTATTATTATTACTAAATCCCTAAAGATAAATGATGTTATACAATAAATGCAAAGACATGTACTAACATTGCTACATTTAAACAATAGCAAAAGCATTTTTGAAAACAGAATAATACTCCATTAAAAGATATGTACAATTAATAGTGCACCAGATCCGAAGGTCGTAGAGAAAATGCAGTGCAAAATTTATTCAATTTGTCTACTGACGAAATTAGATTTCACCTTTCGTACAAAATAATTTGCCCAATCATATTTAGGATGCCGGGTGAAATAGGTAGGAATGAAAATTATTTGTAAAACTGTCTGAACGTTTCGCATTACTGAACGAGGAAATACTAGAAAAGTTGGAATTTGGCAATTGCAAAATAAATTAATGAAATTTGTCTCAATCAACTTACGACTTTTATGTTTTCCTACAAAGTTGAAATGAAATTAATTTTAAGTTCCATTTTAACTTTAATGAAAAGTAAAATAATTAAATCATTTCGAGCGAAGAGTATTTAATAGGCAATTTATACATTCTTTTTTAAAAATGCTAATATGATTTGCAAGCAGTTACCGATCAAAAATTAATTACACAAATATTGAAAGAGCTTTAACGTAATTAAATTTGTACGTGCATAACTGGTTCAAAATGCACCAATTTTGAAAAACACTTTATGCTCAAAACTTCATATTTAAAACCATTTTCTTATAGCGTCTAAAGAAAAATTTTCACTTACAATTTATTATAAAAACGCCATAAATAAACGGAAATTTTCAATTATTCATTTTGTACAAATTGATTTTCAATTCTTTTAGCGGTAGATCTTATTTAATCCGTTATGAAAACAGACATCAGCTGTCACGTCAGTAGTAGATGTACTTAAACATCATAAGCTCAAGGAAAGAAAAATGAATGGTAACCCGATTGTATCAAATCATCACTAGACGTGACAACATCCTTAAATCTTCCATAACCCAGTAATCTTCTTCAAAAGAGAGCAAATTAGTCTGTTTTCAGAACCTGTGGGGGATTGTGAGTGAAGAGTCAAAACTTTTTATTGTTAAAAGATACTTTTACATTTATCAATGCCCGTTCATAGTTGCATTCGTAATGTAAATATGTAGCAACTACAGTTGACGTTCAATCTGTCAGTCTGTCCTGCTCCACTGCGTATAAAAAAAGCAAAAACTGCTCAACTGAATCGTTTGAAATTTAAAATATATAATTTCTGCATACTTTTCTCCAGTCATTTCAAATTTTATAAAAATCGGATGTATAGTTTTATTAAAGAAGCAATCAAGTTTATTTCGTTACATTACGGCCTATGGGAAAAATAGTTTCAAGTGCATATTAATAAGTTACACTCTTTCCAACATAATAAAATTGATATGCATCTATGAAGTACATACTAAAATATCTGTGGTGCAAAGGATACTTATTATTAATGTACAGTGTCACTCAAATGTAGTCCATTACATAACAGTATAGGGGGAAACATTGCTTGGGGCGCGTTTTAATTATATTAAACTGTTTCACATTTTATGAAATTGATATATGTTGCTGATGTTAACTACCAGTTACATCCTGTGAAACAGAAACCAAATAGTATTTATAGGAAGGCAAAAAAGATTTCGACTACTTACTGTATCTGATATACTGTAGAATATTACACCAAGATCGGAATATTTACGTTATACAGCGAACACACCGTATTTACTACGCTTGATGTATAATTTCCGACTTTTTATAATTCAATTCAATCTATTGACATTTTTGAATAATTCGATTGTTGTACTCTGAAATCTCCATAAAGAAACATATAGTTGCACTTTTAGTATTATTACCGCAGAAATTTTAATAAAGCTTAATATGTAAAAAGTGATATTTTTCATCGAACTTGAAAATGGGGAGGAGACGGTAACAGTAAACCTTAATCATGGGTATAAGTATGTATCATGTATATTCAGAGATTCGGCAGCACACTGAAAAACATTTGTGGTAACGTTACTCCATAAAATTGGTGGTAGCTTTGATTTACACTTCATTGAGTAATTTTTCACTTACATAATGGTGTAATAAAAACATGCATTACTGGTGTAACATTGCAATGTTACACCGATTATATCGGTTAAAATACTCCACCAAATTCGAGGCAGCAAAGCTGCCACCAGTTTCATGGAGTAACGTTTCACAAATGTTTTACAGTGCACAGACAATCACCTCATGTAGTTCACGAATAAAATTTTAGGATTACTTAAATCTCAATTCGTATATTAAAACGCAATGGGTCTGCCAGATTATATCTCGGTGGAAAACACCTGAAAAGCCGAATTTACCGATTGATTCGTAGGTTTACTAATGTGATTTCGTGTACGAAAATGTATGAAAAAATGAAGGACTAGGAACAAGAAAACATTGTGGTAAACTTATGAGTCAACTGTTAAAATATGTTTTCAGGTGGTTTCCACCATGATATGTTTTAGCAGACCGATTACGTTTCGATATGCGAATCGAGATTTAATTAATCCCGGAATTTTATCCATGAACTGGATGAGGTCATTGTCTATGCTGTCGTCTCCCTGTTTATTAGTGTATTCCAAATCATTGTACATATATCGTGTACATACTTAATGTAACAAACGCCCGGTGTAACGGCATACGTATTATTATGACCAATTTAAAACGGTTAAGGTTAATAATTGTTACTTATTTTAAAAAGTGGTTTTTCACGCAAAAATGGGAGTATAGCCGTAAACATCGAAAAATACTCAATCTATCTCTTCCTTTCTCATTCCTGCTAATATCTGAAATGAACAGTATAACAATAGACTTTTTAAAAATCATCAAAAGATAAAAGCAGGACGCGTTTCGAGCTGAAACAATACTGCTTGTTATCAGCTGAAGGAGCATGTGTCTGTAAGGGCAGGATGTCAAAGATGAACTGAAAGAAAGAGGATAAATATACCAAAGGTTGCGACAGGTGGCTCTAGTGAAAGAGCAAATGCGGAAGACGAAAATGATGCCCAAAGAAAAAAAGAGAAAAAATGGAAATACAATAAACAGATAAAATAAATGGAAAATAATAATAAATGAAATAAAATAAAGAAAATTAAAAAATAAAACAAAATTAAAAAATAAATGATAATAAATGATAATAATGACATTCCAAATAAGTAATAAAAAGAAAGTTTTTTATTTTTATTTAATGGAAATAGACTAATGGAATAGGAATTAGAAAATTAATTAGAAGAGAAAGGAATTACAAACGTAATTACTATGCAGAAAAAAGCGAGGGAGATGGTGAGAGATCATTGACAAGATTATCAGAGTTTTCATAAATAAAATAGTCTTTATGAACATTTAAGTGAGAGATAGAGACAGGATAAGAAATAATTTTGGCCATGGAGAAAATAAAAGTATGACTAGAATCCAACAGTGGGAAGCAATTGAGAATTCAGATATTTCATTATTTGTTCATTCAATGATCAGTATTTTCTACCTATTCATTCAAATAATCTTTTAAAAGTTTCTATGCAATTTATTTGATGTAATATTTGAGAGAGAGATAATATTTCTTATTGTTATGTTCTTTTCTATCGTCATTCTTTCACAATTCATCGCGGAGAAGAATTCGAAAAACTTCTTAAACCTTTGTAGTGCAATGAAGACGGTGAAACCTTTGTGAGTGTAATTATTACAATTGTGAATGATTTAAAAATATTACTTGTCAGGTTAGAGAAAATGATTATTGATCCCTTCACTCTTCTCTTATGAAAATAATTTGTAAAGAAAGGAACTTCAACGAAATTAGAGTAAAACCATCCAGTTAGAAAAGGCTTGCAAGACGTTTACGCGATTTTGTCACAGATTTATTAATAGAATTCGACTGTGAAATATTTTACATAACACTTCCAATCCCTAGTTTCGCTGGGGGGTTTTTTCCCTATTTTTACAAGAAAAAAGTTTTGGATTTTTGAACGCCTGGTTTTTGACAAATCTTCACATTTTACGGGTCAGAGATTACGGAAATCATCTTTTTACAAATCGTCTCTCTGTTAATCTGTGACTCTATCTGTCTTTATGTTATCATGGAATTAAAAAAAAATAATAAATTAGATAGTTTCTGATATAATTTGGTCTAGATAAGTTTGTAGTGTAGTATAGAACAGGTTGTACTGCTAAGCTGCATTATTCACGATTTCCACAATATCTCTATATCGAGAATTAATGCACGAATTTTCATCAAACTCCAGATTTCGCTTTACCTTCTATTAATTTTGTTGCACTGCTGTGCTTCATTTTTCAAGATTTCTGCAATAGCTCTACTTCAAGAACTAACGCACGGATTTATATCAAGCTTCAGATTGAATTAGTCTTTGCTATGATTCGGTGTTGATTACGTTTTTGTGTAAATCGCCCAATACGTAGCACTGCTACACTCTAAAAAATAAATGCGTAAATTAGCTAATTTTACACACATATATGTGTAATACGTTAAAATTACACACTTGTTATCAAATTTACACACTTTGAATGAAAAATGTACCTGTTTTTACGTGTATTTAGCTGATGAAAGCAAGTGTGTAATTTGTTATCGCTTGATAAACACAGACAAGTGTGTAAATGCAGAAAAGGGTATGATTTTACACGAATTGGAGTGTTATTACAATTTAAGCATAGTTATGCATACACGGAGAAATGTGTAAATTTCAAAAATCTCCCAATTGTCACAAAAAATACACATTTTGTACAAAACATTACCTGTTTTTACCGGGTGTCCCAAAAATGACTGATGGATTTTAAAATTCAATAACTTGAAAACGGTGACAGCTATTAAAAAAATTTTTGCAGGAGGGCTATGTATAATGTCAGGAGTTTTTTTACCGCAATTCTTGATTTTAGTTCGAATTTCAAACAACAGATGGCGCGGATGGCGGTTGCTGGCCAGTCGACGCCAAAACTTATTTGATTCAGCTTTGACGGAAAAGAAGGAGATTAAGGCTATGGAGTACGTCTCATTCTACAGTACAGTCTTGCTCTCAGGCCCCGATTGTGGACTCATTCGATATGATTTCAATGGAATGCGTTGTTGCCATGGAAATAACAGATTGTTCGATAGTGGAATACAGCGTTCAGAAGTGGGCATAAATTTCGCAAGCCGTATTTGAGTTTGCAGAAGATTTTCGTTTAGGAAGTTTTATTTTCCCGTATTAAAATACTTTTTATGGTACGATTTAGAGAATATTTTATGCATCATATTTTAAAAATAGATAAAGAGATTTCTTTAATTTGATAATTTTTGTTAACTTCTAAGAAATTTTAGATCGATTTAGATTGTTATATTCATGCTCAATTTTAAATATTGTATTTTTCTATAGAAGAATTTGTTATTTCCATGACAACAACACATTCCATTGAAATCATATCGAATGAGTTCAGAATCGAGCCCCACAGAGTTAAAAATCTGCTGCATTTTGCTTCATACGCACTCCGCCGCTTGTATATAATATCTCTTTTCCGACCAATAACAATGCTTCATAATACAATCAAGTAACCGTTTCTATACAAGCGGTGTGCGTATACAACAAAATGCAGCAGATTTTTCTAGTGTAAGAGCAAGATTGTAGCAAGATATCTTCACCTACACTGTTAAAAATTGGAAACTTTTGCTGCATCGTCACTCCACTGCTATTATAGAATATCTCTATTTTGACCAATGAAAATGCTCCATAATACATTGAAGTAATCTCTTTCTTCCTCCTTCCTCGTCACTCCTCCACTTTTATAAGAGGAGGAGTGACGATGCAGCAAATGTATTAAATTTTTAACAGTTTAGTTTTAAAATACGGTGCCTAAAATACTCCTTAAACCATGCCATAAAAAGTAATTTAATCCAGGAAAAAAAATTTTAATTAACTCACATTTATTTTATTTTTTTCTATTTTAATGCAACGATAGACTAATCCTATTGAAAAGGGCTCAACAAGACAACTTGTAATATTTGTTTTCGGTAGTTATTTTACACAATAATGTACTATCAACAGTTTCTATGATTATTTTTTGAACATTCATAAATATCTAATGACGAAATTTCTTAAAAGATTTAAAATTTCTTAAGAATGTAACAAAAATCATCAAATTGAAAAAACATCTTTACCTAGTTTTAAAGTATGATGCATAAAATATTCTTCAAATCGTGCCATAAAAAAGTAATTTAATCCGGGAAAATAAAACTTCCTAAAAAAAAATCTTCTGCAAACTCAATTACTGCTTGCGAAATTTATGCCCACTTCTGAATGCTGTATTCCACTATCGAACAATCTGTTATTCCCATGGCAACAACGCATTCCATTGAAATCATATCGAATGAGTCCAGAATCGGCGCCTGAGAGCAAGACTGTACTGTAGAATGAGACGTACTCCATAGCCTTAATCTCCTTCTTTTCCGTCAAAGCTGAATGAAGTAAGTCTCGGCGTCGACTGGCCGCCAACCGCCATCAGCGCCATCTGTTGTTTGAAATTCGAACTAAAATTAAGAATTGCGGTAAAAAAACTCCTGACATTATAGATAGTCTTCCTGCAAAAAAAATTTTAATAGCTGTCGCCGTTTGCAAGTTATTGAATTTTAAAATCCATCAGACATTTTTGGGACACCCGGTATGTGCATTTAATTTATGACATTGAGTTTGCAAGTTGTTATCAGTTGATAAACACATTTAAGTGTGTAAATGTAGAAAATACCTGTATTTACACGAATTGAAGCATTAAATACAATTATAAATGTTTAAATCTTAAAAGACAATTCTAAATGTGCATATTTAAATACACACACAGAAAAAAAAACTATAATACATTTTAAGGTGCATATTTAATTTCAGTTATTAATTGTATAAGTATAGAACTTTAACAGTAGTTATAAACTGAAACAATTAATGTTTATCTCACAGCCTAACAGAGCCTGAGAACTAATGTATTCGCAGGTTCATTAGTATGTATGTACGTAACTACGTAACGCGATAACTCACGATAAAAATATTCGATTTGCATAAAGTTTTGTATACAGGTTTATTGAGAAGGCGCTTTCCTGATTAGTTTTGGGAGTTCAGTGCTTAAATATAAAGGGAGAACGGGGATTAGACCCCCCCTTTAATTTAGGCAATTGAGTTTTTCATGCAGAATTATCAGATTTCATACAAATTTTAGATATAAAATTATTCTGATAAAACTCCTGTATGATTAGTTTGGTATGTTTATTGGTTAAGTATAAAATGGGGGAATGTGGTTTTGTTACCCTTCTTAATTTAAGTAAATGTCTTTTTCATGCGGAATTTGCCAATTGGCTTCATATTTTATTATTATTTTTTTTTATTATTTTATTATGCATAGACTCATTTACATAAGGTGCTTACCTGATTTGTTTTGGGGATTCATTGGTTTAGTATAAAGGAGGGAACGGGAAGCTACACCCCATAATTTAGATAAATGGGTTTTTCATGCAGAATTTACCGAATTATTTCAAGTTTTATATCCCAATTTTTCTTATAAGGCGCTTATCTGGTTTGTTTTGGGGATTCATTGGTTAAGTATAATGAAGGGAACGGGGGGTAATCAGTTTAGGTAAGTGGGTTTTTGATGCAGAATTTACCAATTTACTTCAAATTTTTTATATATGTTCATTCTGATAAGCACTTACCTGATTTATTTTGAGGATTCACTGGTTAAGTATGAGCGGGGAACGAGAAGTTACTTACCTAATTTAAATAATTTTTTTTCATGCAGAATTAACCGATTTGCTTCAAATTTTGAATATTGGTTCATTATGATAACGTGCTCTCTTGATTAAGTTTTGGAGCTCTTTTGTTAAGCATAAAGGGAGGAACAGAAGATTACCTTCCATAAATTTGATAAATGCGTTTTTATGCAGAATTATCCGATTTGCTTCAAATTTTAAAAATAGGCTATTTTAAATAAGACAAATTCCTGAATATTGTTGGAGTTTAAAGGTTAATTATAAAGTGGAGAACGGAAGATTCTTCCCTTGAAGTTAGATAAATGAGTTTTTTGTGCAGGTTCATTCTTATAAGGCGTATCCCTGTTTAGTTTTTAGGAGTTAGATGGTTAAATATAAATTGGAAATGGGGGAACTAATTCCTGCCTTAAGTTTGTTTTTCGTGGAGCATTATTCTTTGAAAAAAATGAAGCTGTAATATACAATTACTGCGAATAGCCTATGAGCTCAATGCCATCAGTTTAACTGGGCAATATTCTTTTTTAGCTCACAGGCTATCATAGCCTGAGAGCTTATGTGCCCGTCCGTTCTGTATGTATGTACGTAACGCGATAACTCATGATAAAAATATCCGATCCACTTGAAATTTTGTATGTAGGTATATCCTGACAAGGCGCTTCCCTGATTAGTTTTTGGTGTTCATTCGATATGTATAAGAGGGGGAACGGGGGGCTCATGCCCCCCGTTAGTTGATATAAATGGGATTTTCATGCAGAATTAAGTTTTTAAAAGTTAGATTAGGATCATTCTGATGAGGCGATTCCGTGACTGTTATTAGGTGTTCATTGAATAAGTATAAATAGGGGGAACAGGGGTTCTAATGCCCCCCCCCCCGTTAGTTGATATAAATGGGATTTTCATGCAGAATTAAGTTTTCGTTCAAAATTTAGATTAGAATCATTCTGATGAGTTGATTCCGTGACAGTTATTAGGTGTTCATTGAATAAGTATAAATAGGGGGATGAGGGGTTCTAAAGCCCCCCCCCCCGTTAGTTGATAAAAATGGGATTTTCATGCAGAATTAAGTTTTCGTTCAAAATTTAGATTAGGATCATTCTGATGACGAGATTCCGTGACTGTTATTAGGTGTTCACTGAATAAGTATAAATAGGGGGATGAGGGGTTCTAATGCCCCCCCCCCCGTTAGTTGATATAAATGGGATTTTCATGCAGAATTAAGTTTTCGTTCAAAATTTAGATTAGGATCATTCTGATGAGGCGACTCCGTGACTGTCATCACTGAATAAGTATAAATAGGGGGAACAGAGGTTCTAATGCCCCCCCCCCGTTAGTTGATATAAATGGGATTTTCATGCAGAATTAAGTTTTCGTTCAAAATTTAGATTAGGATCATTCTGATGAGGCGATTCCGTGACAGTTATTAGGTGTTCATTGAATAAGTATAAATAGGGGGAACAGAGGTTCTAATGCCCCCCCCCCAGTTAGTTGATATAAATGGGATTTTCATGCAGAATTAAGTTTTCATTCAAAATTTAGATTAGGATAATTCTGATGAGGCGATTCCGTGACTGTTATTAGGTGTTCATTGAATAAGTATAAATAGGGGGAACAGGGGTTCTAATGTCCCCCCCCCCTTAATTTATATAAATGGGTTTTTCAAGCAGAATTTTCAGATTTCGTTCAAATCTCTGAATAGTTTTGGAAGTTTAATGGTTAAGTATAAAAGAGGGGGATGATTCCTTTTAAATTATATAAATGCTAAATGGGTTTTTATTAAGAATTATCTAATTTGCTCTGAATTTTGGATATAGATTTTTTATATGATAAAGCATATCTTTGATAGTATAGGAGGTTCAATGATTAAGTATAAAAAAGAGAAAAGGGGAGAGCTGTTTCCCCTTCTTAATTTTTTTTCGAACGGAATTAACCCTTGAAAATATAAGGCTTTAATGTGCAATTAGTGTTTGTAGCCTGTGAGCTCAATGCCTTCAGTTTAACTGGGCAGTATTCTTTATTATTAACTCACAGGCTATCATAGCCTGAGAGCTTATGTGCCCACCCGTTCTGTATGTATGTATGTTCGTTCGTGCATGCGTAACGCGATAACTCATGATAAAAATATCCAATCAACTTGAAATTTTGCATATAGGTATATCCTGATAAGGTGCTTTCCTGATTAGTTTTTGGAGTTCATTCGATATGTTTAAAAGGGGGAACGGGGGGCTCATGCCCCTACCCTTAATGGATATAAATCTGTTTTTCATGCAGAATTAACAGTTTTTATTCAAAATTTAGATATAGGATCATTCTGATGAGGTGATTCCGTGACTGTTGTTAGGTGTTCATTGAATAAGTAAAAATAGGGGGAACGGGGGCTCTAATGCCCCTCCCCTTAATTTATATAAATGAGTTTTTCAAGCACAATTGTCAGATTTCGTTCAAATTTTTGAATAGTTTTGGAAGTTTAATGATTAAGTATAAAAGAGGGAGATAACTCCTCTTAAATTATATAAATGCTAAATGGGTTTTTATTAAGAATTATCCGATTTGCTCTGAATTTTGGATATAGATTTTTTTATATGATAATGCATGTCCTTGATAGTTTAGGAAGTTCAATGATTAAGTATAAAAAGGTGGAAAGGGGAGAG
This sequence comes from Maratus speculifer, assembly GCA_964019185.1. Lineage (NCBI taxonomy): Eukaryota > Metazoa > Arthropoda > Arachnida > Araneae > Salticidae > Maratus > Maratus speculifer. The sequence continues at coordinate 119,870,929 of OZ025298.1, forward strand.
CTGTTTCCCCTTCTTACTTATTTTTCGAACGGAGTGCGTAACCTGTGAGCTCAATGCCATCAGTGTAACTGGGCAATATTCTTTTTATTTGTAACATGCTCGTTCCTCCAGAGCTGATCCCCCCCCCCCCCGTATTTCAAATAAATTGCAAGCGCATGAACAGCTCCAAAAATCAAGAATAAAATTTATCTTCTAAAGGAGATTCAAAAGTCTTTATAATGTCACTGCCAGCCGTGGTGGTCATATCATATCTGTAACCTCTGTAGTAATGTCACATTATGACTCAAATGTAAATTGATTAGAAACTTTTAAAAAATGCAAGAACTTTACAAAACATATAATTAGGAGTACAAAAAAAAAAAAAAAAAAAAAAAAAAAAAAAAAAAAAAAAACTAGATAAATTGGGTATATTTAGAAATTTTTTTAAATTTTTATGTCATTACTACAAGTTGCATCACATCAAGTGTGTCAAAAAAATAGACCAATATGCTGTAAAGTCACATTTTGACAAAAATATGAATTTTAAAAATATATCTAAATGAGGAGAAATATATTAATCATTACATATGTAACTGATTTTAAACTGAGATAAAATACTTAAAAAAAGAAAAAAAAAAGTCTTCAAACAGGAAATTTAAATTACAGATGCTCTAATATAAATATTCATTTAACTGCAAATCGAAGAACGTAGAACAAAAAACATCTGCTAAAATATCGTTTGCAGTTGATAGGAGAGAAGTAAACACAGTGTATTTATTCTTCTCAGTTCCTTTCCTTTCGAATTGTTCACCGGACATTAGTGACGGTGTGTTGTGTTTGATTTATAGACGTATATAGTTGGCATATATTTTTGAAACTTTAGAAGGATTTTTTGTCCGAAGAAGGTACAGGGGCTTTAACGTTGTTACATGAGCACGCTAATGTTACTGTACTGTATTCGGATATAATGGTCTTCAAAAGAAACCTTGCTCTACTTGGATATTTGAAATGGAATACATAAAGGATGATGCTAATAGAAATCAGGTATGAATTTTGCCGTTTTTTATAGCGATTTAGTTAATTTCACATAAACACCTTATAAAAGCATTAAATTATCAATCAAATAAGTTTTAATAAATTAAATATTTATTTTGTTGAAATTATGTCCAACGATTGTAATCAAATGATTAAAATAATTCATTTTAAATATATTTCAATCAGATTTTTTTTTTAAACTGTTAAGTTAAAATTTCATTCCTTAAATTTTAATTTTTAAAAGTATTTGGAAAAGTGCTGTAATCAAAAGCTTAACATGACTAGCACGCATTAATGATATTTAAATTACTAACAAAAAATTAGCATCTGCTCAAAAAATAATTTTAATACAAATAAGAATTTGCAGACACACTGGCATACAAACAACTGTGTTGCATATCAGCAACATACCCATAAGTCCAAGTTACTAATTAAATTTGTTTAAAAAGACAATTTTATTTAAGGCTACTTCCAACAAGCAGTTAATATAAATATTCACAGAATTCTCACCATATAGCTTTTGCGATGATTAATCTTTTAAACCAAAATTTTATTTATTATTTTAATAGTTTGATATCGTTATTGATAAAGTCAATATCATAAATTTCATAAAATTTAAAAGGCTGGTGGTGTTTAAAAATAATTTCTTTATAAAGGTAAATTCATATTGTTTGCAATTTCTTATTTGAAAATTGACAGAATTATAAGAATGCGTATAAATTTCTGCTTATTGCAAATATAAAAAAGAAAACTTTTAGTCAATATATTTTTATGCTACTGAAAATTGAGTTCAAAGTACTCAATTTTAAATACTTCACATACTCAATATAGCTCCGAAACAAATGTACTCAAATCTAAGAAACACATGTACTCATTTTTGATTCCATGTCTGTGTTCAAATGTAAATAGCTATGAACTGCCCCTTAACTTATAAATTAAAGCAAAAATATACTATCATTTATTTTTGGCTCAAAAATATTAACAATAAAAGTTTAATTGATTGTTTATTAAGAAAAATAGCAAAAATTACTAGCAAAATACCCAATTTGAATATTTTTATAGTAAAGAGCATTTTTTGCAAGCACTTTTAAATTATTTCAAATTACTGCGTATAATTTAATATTTACATTAATAAGCATATCTTATGCCACCATGAATGAAATAAACCATTACAGGGTACAAAATTACGTTTGTTTGGATTTGATAACATGTGATGTTTCAAAATTGAGAAAGCAATGTGATCATTTTTGATCCAAACATACTCAATACAGTATGAGTAACATCGATGTGCTCATTTTTGAGTATTTCATTTTTTTCAGTGTACATATGATATATGTGACATAACAACGTATATATATGTATAAGCATCCTGTCCTTTTACTTTTTTGAATGAATGGTAAATACTGAATTATCGTTTTAGTAATTAAAGCATTACAATATGTATTATATACCTAATTAAGGATTGTAATCAATTTAAAATTAAATGCAGCTACTGATAATTTTAATAAATGTAAAATCACTATTTTTTAATATAGTTTTTCATAATTATTACAAAATGTTAATGTGTATAACTGTATAGTATTACATTAATTAATGAAATTACTAATTTACAGTTTTTGTAATTTTTGTAATTACTAACTAAGAATTAAATTTTATTAATTAAAGTGTAAAAACATAGATTATGTTTTTAAATAAAGGTCTAATTGTTTTAGAAAACTAAAATCTATTAATCTTAAAAATCTATAACCTAAACCTATATGTATTCAATATTTCAATGCTGGAGAAAATAAAATATCCGATATAAATAAATAAAAAAAAAAATGGTTTAAATACAAAAATACAATTTTTATTATTATTACTTTTTAATTCATGATTTTTTTACACCCTAATGTTACGGAAATTTAACTAATTTTTGTTGGCTGATCCGTCAGAACTGTTTGGTGGCGGAGCGTTAAAATAAGTTTTTTTATTTATAACTATCCTCCAGTCTTGTAAATAAAATATTAATGATAACATACCAAAGTGTGACTTTATTTTATGTATGGTCTGCAATTTTATACTTCATTCACATAAAAAAGTGATTAACTGTGTATTCCTTCTTTATTTTTAGCTGTGTCTGGTAAAAATAAGTACGATTATATGCACTGTAAAAAAGTGTCCTGAATTTTACAAGTGTTATTCAGTGAATTTTAATTTTTTTTATTGAGAAACTCCGTTTTTGAAAAAATTCTTAGCTTTCCGGGAATTCCCGGAAGTTCTCTATTTTCTGTTGACCTGATAATTGAGTGTTTCCGTTTCTGGCAATGGACGCACCATAAACGGAATATCTCCGACACAGACATGTAGAGTTTATGTTATCATTGGTTAATGATGTTTGTGCTGTGTTTAGAATGGATTTCTTTAATCATTTGAGGTGATGCTGACGTTTAGATGCCGCATACACCTTAAAACTATGCTAATTATAAATAACGTGATGCATATTTCGAGAGAAGAAGAAAACTGAAGACGTCTTCATACCAGTTAAGAAGATATATATCTTATCTTGGCTTCATGCTTCATATCATTACTATCTTGAGCTTTTAAAGCAGTTTGGTCTGGTACATTTAACATAGTTTCAATTTATTTAACTTCAATTTAAATTAAATACTTTTCTAATAAAAGTAAGTTATTCAGATTCATTTTGTAACTATATTTTATAATGAACATTGAATGTATTTTAAATGTGTGTTGAGTATTCTAATCTTTCTATATTTGTTTCTAAGACAGCACGTTAGACCTATATGAAGGGTTGGTTTTAAGCCGCCATAAAACAGTTTTTGACTTGACATAGGTTTAAACCGCGTTTTAAATGTTTTTTTAACAGTATAAAACATATATATATATTTAAATACGATCCGAAGAAAAAAAAGAAGTATTGCTGTTAGTATAGTAAGATACAACATTGCTTCTATTAAATGACAATTGTTTAATTTTAATATTTTACAAGTAATCGGAAAATTATTTTTTCTTTTTTTATGACTGAATGGCCAATTTTTTTAATGTGGATTTTTGATGGGGCTTTTTTCTATACTTGGTTGCAGTAGTAATTTTCTGTTAAATTCAATGGTTCATATAAAGTTATAGAATGAATGGTTATATATATAATATATACATGAAAGAGGGGGGGGGGGGGCAGGACTGACTTTTTGTAATAAACCATTTTGAAAAATGAAATCGATCCTGATATCCAAAACAGGTTATATACATATGCAATCTTAAACACAAATATTTTCTGTGCAGCATAATCTTTTTTTTTTTTGAGAGGAGGGGGACAGATACAGAATAAATAAGAATATAATTTATTTTTTTATTGAGAAAAGAATTTAGTGATGAATTATTTCAAAATGAAATTAAGATACTATAGGAATTGTTAAAAAATATAAATTTTAAGGCACCTTATGTAGATTACACGGTGTATAAATATAAAATTCCAAGTTATATGGTTTTCTATTGTGGCTTTTTTGCATGTGCTTGGTGTGTGTGTATGTATGGATGGATGGATGCATGTATGAATGTAATCTATCACTTACTAATCTATCGCTAATTATTTTTGCAGCATTCTCCCCCCCCTTTCATTTAGCATAAACACAGAACAATAAATAAAACTCTTTTTACAACTGCGAAAAGAATGAATAAATATTAGGAATGTTACGATAAATCTATAAAATATGATATTGTAATGCTTTTATCCAAAGATTCATTTTTGTTAATGACTAACAATCACTTCTTACTGTTGAAGGCCCCACCAGTGGCCGAGAGGGTCTGACCTCTCAACTGGTAGACGGCAGGTGCTGGGTTCGAACCCAATCGCGGCCGTCGGCCTAACCGTTCGGAGTTTTCAAGGTTTTCTTCGAACCTTGCGTAAATACGGGTTAGGTTCCCTTAGAAAGACCCCCCACGAAGGGCATCCCTCCCCATAGGGCCTATATCCCATAGCGTAGATAATCGGCCGACACAAAATACAACAATCTTACTGTTGAAGTTTTTTTATACACAGAAAACAGCTTTACCTTGACCCCTGTTAAGAACAAATGAATAATTTACCATACCAGTAAGGGGGAAAAATAGTTTAACTTGGTTTGAAACATGGTTCAAAAATGTGATTATCCTAATAATGAGTTAAAAAAAATAATGTTCAAGCGAAATGAAAAAAATAAAAAATGGCCTTTTGTAGAGATCAACTATCCAATTCAGTAAACATGTTAAAATATTTCAATATTTTATTAAATGAAATTTCTACAATGAAATTAACGTTGCAGAATGAGTGTGGGGGGGGGGTTCAATTCTACTTTTGAAAGAAATCAATTAAAAGTATGAAATTTAGAACAAGATATTTTAAAAAATTCTCCTGTTGAATTAACATTATTACAAGGAAGTTACATTCACATTAGTGAAGTAACCCTTTAAACAACCGCGTCCATAAGAACATAACAGGGGGGGGGGAGAAAATTTAGTTTTGCTGCAATATCAATGTTTTGTACTGGAAGAGAGTTTTCGAATATCGTCCATCTTAAGAATGCAAATATGCTTATATGATACAATTGTGATAGATTCTGCTTCTAGACATAAAAAAAGGAAAAATCTATGCAATTTATCTTTATCTATGCAAAATTTAGATTAAACTTATATAGTTTTAATGATTAAAAAAATATTAAGGATTTATTGAGTGTTCATCCTAAAGGCATACATTAATGATAAACTAAATCGATAAATATGATTTAGGTAACTTTTATTTACAATTTTTCAATAAAACCATGTAATAATGTATTTGCAGTTTACGATATTTTATGCAAGGGTGATTCTACGATAAGAGGTAATTTGTACGGCAATCCGTTTAAAACAGATTTTTTATTCTATATGTTGCTATTTTTTTGCAATGAATCGCATCATCTTAATGTACTTTATTAAATAAAATCACCATTGAATGCCTAATTAAAACACATTTCTCTGAAATTTCTTACAAAGTCTAAAAAAGTCTCTCCCTCGGCATGTCCCCTTGCCTGTTTCAATTTAACTTTCAAACAATACATTTATTTTTCCGTCAGATGCTTAGCTAAAATATGTTTAATTGGAATTTAAGTAATTATACTTATGTATTATAAAATAAAAAAAAAATTGTTAATTTCAAATAATTTTTTTAATTAACTTTTGTCCCGCTTTTTTGTGTATCTACCCTGTCAAATATCGTTCCGCTGAAACAAATATAAATTCAAGGATGGCTATATCGGAAGTAGCGCTTAAGGACATATATTGGCTTGAAGTTAGCAATGTTAAACGCACAAGCCATTTAAGCGTCGTCATTTTTAGTTGACGCGACCGTGCGATGTAGTGGCTTCGCACGATGATCGTGTATCTTCCCTGGTAAGTCATAAAAGTTATAATATTCATTTAATTCAATTGCATTTACTGCCATAATTAAACAATACCGTAGTAATTACAGTGAAATACACAATTAACCCAAAAACTAATTCAGTCGGTTAAAAAATTTGAATTTACATGAAAATGTCTCTCCCCTGCCGTATTTCCCCTGGCAAGATAACTGCCAGGGGAGCGAGTCACTGACCAGAAAAAGTTATAAAATATGTATAAAGTGACTTGCTCTTATATGAAAAAGTAAATAAACGGGACAAAAATCATAATTTAAAGGTTTTTGATCAAACTCAAACTTTTCTTTTTGGCCGAATTCTCCATGTTTTTGAACCTCTTATCGTAGAATCACCCGCAAATACATTTCAAGAGTATATTTATGCAGTTTATAGTCCCACAATTTTAATTGTTTATACAATTTCTTTTAAAATTCATTGTTTAGTCTGTAAGTCTGTTAAATAATTATTTTTGTACTTTTATTTAAAAGTTTTTTGACACTTATTGACATTTTTGACACGACAGTTTTAACCATGATTAAAATTTGTTTAAACCATCGCATGACAAAAACTGGCTAAAACCCTGCCTACATGATATCCAAGGTAGACATCTTTAATGTTTCGTTCTTCGGTGGAAAAAAGTAATTTTTTTTCTTTATAGGGAAGACTGGGGCATATGACAATAGTTCACATAATTGTAGTTTACACTGGATTATAAAACGGAATTATGTAGATTGGGGGAAGGGAGAGGGGATTTGATAACAGATTTATTTTTAAAATAAAACAAAATAAAGAAGCAAATTTGAAAAACAAAGTTTTTAAATTTTGCTTAGGGGTTTGTGTTTAATAGAAATTTTAGAGAGAGGTATTTAAATAAAAGTAATCGGAAAATTGACTAATCTGAAAGATCTTCACCCATTTATTTGTCTTATTTGCTCCTAAATTAATGATAAAGAAGGGTTTTTAATGATTGTTAAAAAAAATCTCTATCGTAATCTCTCCTCCAAATTTGACATCTTTTGCTTTTAAAAGGGGGGGGGGGTTGAGCTGCTTATGAGCGGGATTTTATGGTAGCTATCAGTTTAAAAATGTTACTTTCTTAAGATGTTACTGAATATCTATCTTTATTTAAAGCATCATATACATAGCTATTTCATAGATAAATGTAAGTCATCATTTCAAGTTTGGAAAAAAAAAAATAGAACAATTTGCAAAACATTACAAAATTGTTTAACGCAATACTTTTTGTATTAACAATGCATAAAAATATTGTAGCAAACCGTTTATTAAAATATTGCATAACATTATTACATTTTTAGAAAACATTAAATTTATTTAAATTACAACTGAACGTAAACGAGATTGTTGCTCTTATGTACTTGTTGACATATGTTTTAGTGGAAGTTTCAATTCAAAATCAAATGTTTTATGATCAATAACAGGGTTGGGTTTTTGACGTCAAAAAGGGTTTTTTGACATGACAAAGCCCAAAGTGTCAAAAACCCGTAGAGTCACAATCTGCTGCGGGTCACTGGAGTAAGTTGTTAATTTTTAAAACTAGCAACAGTTGCCATACATTATGTTGAAATTTAATTATATTATGGGTAATTAGCAGGTCTTTAAATATTTTTTATTAATAATAAAAATTAAGGTAAAAATGATAGATTTCAAATCTCAGAAATTTATCTCGAAATGGACATGCAGAAATATTTGCACAAAAACTGTTTAAAGATCTTGTTTATTTATTATTACTATCATTTCAATACTTTAAAAAAAATCTAAAGTTATTTAGTATGCATTTTGACACAGCTAATATTTGTAAGTGTTAAAGAATGAAGTATTGTAAATGCCGGATTTTCAAAAGTGTGGAACTTGATATGTGTTTAATATTTTTTTTATGCTACACACATTATATACATAATATCAATATCCAACAGGTTAAATTGAATTTGAATTTAATGCATATTATTTATTATATATATGATCATTATAAACCATTTTTATCTCTAACCCACGACTCCCCCACCCCACAGCGACAGCACACACACTAATCGTATTAAAAATACAAATAATGTTTACTTTGATAGCAAGGTAAGACAAGAAGTAATTATTAAACAACTGAATATTTAAGATATTTAACAAAATTTTATAGTATTCAGTGGGGGGGGGGGGGAGAAATTCATAAGTATTTGTATAAGCTAATTTTTCAGCATAGTAAATAAATAGGCTGAATATCGTAAATAAATATTCAGATATTTATAGAAAGGAGTTTTTTTATTGTCTTTATGTTAGTTATAAATTCAAAAAATGACTGATTTAAAATTCAGAATTACTGATTTTTCTGAAAAACCAAAATAACAATTGTGAAAGTCAAAACAGAAAAAAAAAATATTACCCTGATCTGTAAAATACTTCTAAAACACAAAACATTATGTAGTTTTTATTATTTAATTAAATACATAATTTTAAAAAATACAACATTCATTAAATACTTCCAATTAATTTGATTACATAATCGAAATCGATCCAAATGAAAATTATCAAAGTAGAAATTTAGTTCAAAAATTTAATTCATTTGCCCCATAGCATATAACCAGTTTTGAATATCTTTCTTTCTGTTCCTAATTGACTACGAAACATGTCTAATCTTTAACATTATTTTAAACTGAACACTAAATTTGGTTATAAATAAATTTCTTTATAATATGATATCCTTGCATATTTTGAATAACACATTAAAATTTAATAATGTTACAAATGGTAAGTTTTTCAAAATCTGAGGTTTTGTTTAATATTCAAAGTATGTTTCTTTAAAAATTTAAATTTATTCTACAACATACTTAGAAACATTTTCTTTATTAAAAGCGAATACATTTTACTTGTTAGATATAAATATAGGTAGATTATATATGTGTAAATAACTATTTTTATTTACACATAAATATAGGTTTTTGACATGACGGTTCAAATCATGGTTAAAACCGTCAAAAACTTGCTAACTCTGATCAAAAATTCTTCTATTGCATTAAAATTATAGATATTGATGGTTTGGTTTGGTTTATTTTTGTCGTCCGATTATCTACGCTAGGGATATAGGACCAGGGGGGAGTGCCCTTCGTGGGGGTCTTTCTAAGGGAACCTAACCCGTATTTACGCAAGGTTCGAAGAAAACCACGAAAACTCCGAACGGTTAGGCCGACAGCCGCGATTGGGTTTGAACCCAGCACCTGCCGTCTACCAGTTGAGAGGTCCGTACCTCTCGGCCACTGGTGGGGCAAATAGATATTGAAGTTGACATTATTTGGCCACTTATGAATTATTCATATCTGCCCAAAGTAGTCTATGCACAAGTGCCCCCACATGGCCACTAAAGTAAAATGACAAATCATTAACATTTCTAAATTTTTGAAGACTTTTTTTACATAAAAAAACATTTATTAGTATTCATTGTAAGTGTTTAAATACTAACTTTAAAATAAAAAAATAAAGTTATTCTCTTAGTAAGTTGGAAATGAGATTTACAGTGTTTTAGCTACCGAGGCCAAACAAAATGTCGAAAAGTTAAAAAAAAAATCATATATCTACAATTAGTGTGGTCTTTGATATTTTTTTCAACTAAAAGATAATGTAATTAGTGAAAAAAATGCGATATTCACATCTGCCCCATGTTCACATGTGCCCCAGTCTTTCCTACATATTAAAAGTTTAACATAAGTATAAAAGCTTCTGTCATGCATGTTTTCTAATTTGAAATATCATTAACAATCTTTACCAGCGAGGAAGCATGAAGCATTAGCGAAAATTTTACTGAGAATTTGGTTTTACTTAACCTTTTTATATCTTTATTTACTTGTAATTTTTTTTTAGTACAAGACTAATTTAGTATGCAGGTAGCAAGTTTAACCTTTAAAGTATCGTGTATACGTAACTAGAGTATGAGCGCAAATTCAAAAAATGAAAAAAAGGCTTGATTAACTCATAAAATGGTGTTTTTGTACTAAAATTGTCGTACAAGACATTATAATTAACATTCATCTACATAAAAGTGCCTTGGTGCTGGAATTAAAGTTCCAAATAAAACAAAATTTAGGTAGTGTCTGTATTTAAACTAAAAAATGAAAGTTAAACTATAAAAATTGAAAAAAGCAGTGGTCTGTAAAACCAGCAGCCAGTAACTTTAGCTTAAGATTAATGAAAAGTAGGACATGTGTTTTCATGCTTTATAAGAAAGTTTTTTCCCCCCCCCTAAAAATCGTTTTTCTTACTTATTACGTAAATTCTAAATCTATTTTTTTAACCGGTTAAGTGTATTGAATTTTGAACACTATATTATTGAGCAACTATCTTTTTAAATCGTGTTATGATTACCATATTCCAGTTTTTTCTTTATATTTTTTCTATATTCTATTCTTAGCCATTCACTGTCTCATTTTCTATTAATACATCAAATAATCGCACATTTCCAGAAATACATGAAAATTATAGTAATGGAATAAAAACCCTATGGTTTTTATACCAAATGGTTTTTCATATTTATTACCAGAATTTTAAAAGTATACTGGTAAAGTTATTTTCAAAATAGTTTAAATAATTTAAATCTGCTTGATTTAAATTGCGATTTAAATTAATTAAAAATCATTGATTTAAATTAGTTTCTTTTCGAATGAACTCCTAAGCCCAAGGTGGAGAGTAGGGGAACGAAAAGGCACCAAGTATATTTTTTTGTCATTGTTTTATGTCTATTTGGTATACATCATATAGTAAAATCATCCTGTCTGGAGTATGCCAAAGCACGGAAGAATCTGAGTGATATGGTGTAAGGATACTGCATAAAGCAGCATTTTTTTTTCGTTTGTTTGCAAAATTTTAATGAATCATTATTTGACATAAAAGATTACACAGGTTATTGCATACTTTATGATTACATATTTTTAATTTTAAAAAAAGTCGGCTATTAGAAAATTAGTAAAATTCTCTTTCTAAATATATTTTACGGAGCAGAAGAGGGGCGCAAAAATCAATGTTTATCCCGTGTGGGAAAAAAAAAATACTAGTTTCGGCCTTGACAGTTATCTAAAAGGCCATTGCAGAATTCACGGTATAGGTTTTTACTGCAATAGTTTAATATATTTCAGTAGTTTATAACATCAAATATTTTCTGTCATTGGTTTGGTATATTCAAAAATTAGAAATCCACTGATAAATCTGTTAACCCATTAATGCCTGAATTATTTTCTATGTTAAAATTCAAATTTCGCACTTTCCCACCACTTTTTAAACAAGAATAACTTGTATCTTAAATTATCGAAGAATTTGTCTCGAAAAAGAAAGTATTTATTTATCTTCCTTTTTACTGGTGTGAAAAGCGCTTACTTGAATTTTTTTAAACTGTCCCAAAAATGGGACGCTAGGCACTAATGGGTTAAACTCGTTTTTCTGTACCAAGTTGTTTCCAAATATGTTTAGAATTATTATGTGCTGCAGTTATTTTTTTCTAACTAATAAAGGTTTAATTTTCGAAATCTGAGTTGTAATTTTTCATGCATTTTGTGTAATTTTTCCATACCTTTAAAAATTTTACCTTTTTGAATCATTTATGTAAATTGTGTAGCATTAATATATTAGTAATAGTTACAACACGCATGTGTGTACAATTTGTATTTTATAAATTAAGTCATGTAAAACAATAATACTGATTGAGAATTAAAAAAAAAAATCGGATTTAAAAAAAAGTTATTTTGATTTTTATTTAAAAGATCATATTAGAAACCCTGAAATTTTAAGCTAAGTATAAATATTTAAAATTATATTTTTGCAAATAACTCGCTTATTGAGAATATTACTTATTGAGATTATCTCAAGATCAATAGTTTAATTATTTTAGATATAATTTTAAAATGGTAAATGACAGGAATTTCAGTTTTTAAACTGCGACAGTGTTTTGGGGGGAAAGAGGGATAATGACTTATTTGCAGGTTCATTTTTTTTTCTGTATATATACTAATTTTCATAACATTTCAGAGCGGATTTTTAAAACCACTCATCTCCCAATTTAAAAGTTTCGCAATTAATCCCAAAGCAGTGTATTTTTCAATGAACTTTTAGTTCGAGAAATGTTTTGCGGGAATAAAATAGAAACACAGGGAAATGTTCAGTGCAATTTCCTTTTTTAAAGAAATGCCAAAGATACTTCTAAAAATACTGACACGAAAAATAAAAAAGATTACTTTGGAATACGATGTATACTTTTTGGTTAAGTGGGTACTACTGATTGCACGCAAATGGGATATATTTAATAAAGTTTATACCAAGGCCGAAACTAGGTAGGGTGCAGGCAGAAGAAGCATTTGCCCCGGATGCCCAATGAAGATTGTTTGCTCATTTTTCTCAGATGTATGCGTAGCACAGTATTGTTAACCCTTAACGGCTGTTAGCGGTCTCACAGACCGCTGCGTCTTTCAAATTTCAGAGTTTAACTCGAAATTTTTAGTTTAACTACAGATAGTGGACAAACTTTGTTCCGTTTGGAGCCCTATTACTATTTCTAGAGATATTTAAATAGCTGAATTTTATTTATAATAGCACTGCATATAAAGTTTAGTACAAAAATAGTATTCTGAGAGTTAATTTAACGTTTTATTCATCTTAGATTAAGCGGCTGACAGACCACTCACAGTAGTTATCTAACAATTTTTGTCACAGCAGTTAACGGTTAAAATCATCTCGTGTGGGTATGCTAAATCATAGAATAGTCTAAGGATGATAGGGCATAAAAACTTTATATAAAACTTTTTTTTTTCAGTTTTCGCGATTTCAATGAATTGGTATTTGACAAAGTAGATTTTATTACATATTTAATTACTAATTTTAAATTTTAAAATAAGTAGGTTATTATAAAATTATCTTTGTAAATATACTCTGCGGGGAAGGAAAACGTGGTGGTTAGACCAAAATCCTTTTCTTGGATCTTTTCTTGAAAGTGCTGTATACTCCTGTTTTAAATATTTTAACTTCTCATATTTCACTATTTTTTCACAAATGTGCTCCGACATAATTTATAAGATATTTTTGTAGGATAAATGATATATTTGGCAGATTTAAGTATGAATTAAAAGAGCAGTTTTCTTAATTATTCCAGCTTCATCGTATCATCTTGCAACTATAAAATAGGGTTTTGTCATCTAAAACATAAAACTAGGCACGATTTAATACAATTTTCCTGCTTCTAATTCTGCTAACAACTTTTTAAACCCATTGTATATATGTTTGATTTTACATGCTAAATTGAACTTATTATATCGGTAAATTCCTTTTTAAACTCATTTTTTTTAGGTTCTATGATACTTTGAATATGAATGAGGCTTCTAAAGACAAGTTAAAATGCAAAATTTGTAGGTCATCATTTTTAACATTAAAACCCTATATTATCCACTTACAACTTGCCCATAAAAATCAAAACAGATATAACTATCCATGTAGTTTTCTGAAGTGTTCAAGGAAATTTACTAAAGTAACCTCTCTGAAAGCTCATGTATCAAGAGACCATAAATTTTCATCTTATGTTTTTCAGAGCTTGAGTTATCAGTGCTCTCTTGATGCATGTAAGACTCATTGTGCCAGTGAAAATGAAGTAATTAAGCATCTTCAAAATCATATTAGAAAAAAAGAAGTTATTACGTGTCCATTTGAAAAATGTAATTCGCAATTTCGTAACAGATCAACATTTTCTTCCCATTTAACCAGAAAACATACCCAACAACATGCATATAACAATTTTACTCAGCTTAAGGAAACTGCTGATAATGACTTAGTTGAAGATTCCGTTGTATGCAGTAATCAGGTTGAAAATATAGAAATTTCTTCAAGTGCTGTTGAGAGTAGATTAGGCTTATTATGCTTAAAATTGATGTCAAAACACCATCTTCCTGCATTTGTAATAGATATAATACTGAATGAAATAAAAGACATTCATGAGTAGTGTAATGAAAGCTTAAAGCAAAAACTACAAACCGAATTAAAGAAAATTAAAGAAATAGAGGAAGCTCATATTAATGAAATTGTAAATCTTGTGACCAATAATTTATCTGATGTGTTTTCAGACAACAGTATGCTGAGGTCTAATAATCAAAGGCGATTGTATTTCATACAAAATTTTTATTATGATGAGCCTGTTGAATATATGTTAGGAAAAAATATAAACAACAGAGCATGTACATTTCATTATGTACCAATAATCAAAAGTATTTTAACCTTAATTAGCAACAAATCTGTTGTTAAACAATTAGAAAATCCATTAGCTACCAACAATAAAATACTTTCAGATTTTAAAGATGGAACAGTTTATGCTACAAATAAGTTTTTTAAATCAAGTACATTAAAAATTCTTTTGTTCCAGGATAGCTTTGAAAGTGTTAATCCTTTAGGGTCTGGAAAAACAAAACACAAAATTCTTGCACTTTATTATACATTAGGAAACATTTACCCATGGTTTCGTTCCAAAGTTGAGCCTTTACAATTAATTTTGTTATGCCGACAAAAAGATTTTGATTATTTTGGTCATGAGGCAGTTTTTAGACCTTTGATGGAAGATTTGAAATCGCTTGAAGATGGAATTAATAATAAAGACAAAATAACCCAAGGTTCATTATTTGCAATAATGGGAGATAATTTGGGAAGCCACTGTATAGGTGGCTTTACAGAAAATTTTAGTTCAGCAACACATTCTTGCCGTTATTGCTTAGTACATAAAAGAGAGATGTTCTCAGAAAATTTCCATCTTCAACATTTTGAACCAAGAAATAAGGAAAATTATAACAACACATTGAAAGTTATATCAGATTTAAACATACATAGTTTAAATGGAATAAAATTTAATTCCATATTTAATGAGTTAAAACACTTTCATGTCTGCCAGCCAGGGTTGCCACCTTGCCTTGGACATGATCTGTTTGAAGGTGTAATATCGTTTGATCTTTTTTTATTTGTAAAAAGATTAGTTGAAGAAAAGCATATTTCGAGTATAGATGTTGTCAATCGAAAAATTACCAATTTTAAATTAGGATCCTCAGATAGCAGCGATAAACCTTGTGAAATTAATGCAAAAGGCACTAAATTATCGGGACATGCTGTACAAAATTGGACATTTTTGCGACTATTCCCAATAATTTTTTGGGATGTTTTTAAGTCTCAAGAAAGTAAAATATTGGATCTTGTAACACTTCTTCATAGAATAACAGAAATTGTGTGTGCACCATCTGTAACTATTCAACAAATATGTTTTCTGCAAGATCTCATAGAAGATTATTTAGAAGCGAGAGTACAGGCATTCCCAGACGAATCTCTTCGTCCTAAGCATCATTACTTAATTCATTATCCTGAACTAATTAAGCAATTTGGGCCTCTTATGAGATTATGGACAATGGGCTTTGAAGCAAAACATTCCTATTTCAAAAAATGCGTTAAACATGCTCAGAATTTCAAAAATCTCACAAAAACCTTATCTGAAAGACATCAATTTCTCCAGTCATTTCTTG
This sequence comes from Maratus speculifer, assembly GCA_964019185.1. Classification (NCBI taxonomy): domain Eukaryota; kingdom Metazoa; phylum Arthropoda; class Arachnida; order Araneae; family Salticidae; genus Maratus; species Maratus speculifer. The sequence goes on from OZ025298.1 coordinate 119,886,878, forward strand.
CAACTGGTGAAATTTTTAATGATCAGCCAATATTGCCAGAATCTGCTTCAAAATTTCATATAGATTTATATGATAAAAATGTACAAAATATAATTGCAGAAAAAATTGGTGCTTGTGGAAATGCAGTAATATCTCAGAGCGTTTGTTTCAGGGGAATAAGCTACAAAGCAAACATGTTTCTCTCAATTTCAAGAAATGAAAGTAAAATAATATTTGGAAAGATAATATTTATTTTAACAGTCACTGATAAAATTTGCTTTCTTGTTAATCTGCACAATTCATCTTATTCTTCCAAGTCAAATTTGTATATTTTGGAAAATGGGGAAACTCTTTCTTTGAAATCTGTTTTCTTTGAGGAATTACTAGATTACTATCCTTTGAATTCATATTTGGTCTCTTCTGATAATTTAATTTCATTAAAACATTCAATAGTTGATGATTATAATTGATATTTAATAATTATGATTATTTTTAAAGTTTATATTCAGTCTCTTCTGAAGATTTCATTTCATTAAAACATACAGTTGCTGACTATAATTATTATTTTATATATATTAGAATATTTTATGATAACTGGATGTTTTTAAAATAAAAATTAGTGATTATCATTGAAACTTCTTATTAAAAAAAAGCACTCACAAATTTCCTATGTTTAAATATGTCATTTTTTATAAAGGGCTGTCCCATACTTTAACATATAAAACACAAAAATAAATGTACATATATAATTATATTTACTATGTTACTTGGATATAATTTTTTTTTCAATTCTTAAATTTTAGTATGGAAGAACTAATTCAGAAAAGTTTACCTGGTGTGGAGCAAGACACCATACAGAAAGTTATAGATCGCCTAAAAGATTTCGGGATGGTCATCGAAGACGACTGTGAATATGTCGAGGAATCGTTTTTAATAGATATTTTGAAGCCCATACAATTAAAAAAATTGTTGTCTTTTTTTGCCAAATTTTGTTCTGCCAGAAAAGCTGCATCTCAACCTGTTGTTATTGACAATGTGGAATTTGCGGAAAATAACGACTTAATATCAAATTCTCCTATCGCAATGCAATTTTCAAGTTCATCAGATATAAATGACTCATGTATCGCTCCTTCTGTACCATTTACATGCAAATTGTTCCAGTTTAGACAGATTAATAAAAATTGGGCTGAAAATTTTAATATTCCTTGGAATATATTTTCTAAAGAAGTACTTGAAGCTTGTGAAGAAAAACATAGATTGAGAAAATGTATTTATTTAGAAGTAGTTCGTCAGGTTGCAGAAAAAATTTCAAGATTTAATCCCACACCTGGAAGAAAGAATTTAAAAATTATTGCGAAAAAATTTACTCGAAAGTATCCGGCTACATTTGAAGACCGATGTGGGAATACAATTATAGCAGATGGTGGAACAACACTTGCTTTGAAGTTAGAGGCGTGTTTAGAAAACAGGAAACGTAGAAAAGGTTTTGAAGATTTGTTTGAGGTGGATTCCGACAAAATTATAAAAAAGACTGCAAGAAACAGTTATGGATGCTTCAACTGGCAGCCAAATGAGTTGCCCCTGGGAGAAAGCAAAGAAAGTCAAAGAGCCCACAAAAACTGGCTTATCAGTGAAAGTCGAAAATTAATAAGAGATGAATCAAAAATCAAAGAATTGATGCATATAACATATGCTTCACAGAGGTGCATGGCTAATAGCAAAAATTCTGTGAAAAATATAAAAGAAGAGTGGCCTGTGCTATTTGAAAATAACTTTTTCACTGCTCATGCTAGTACTTTGTTAGGAATTGAAGAGATTTCTGATAAAATATATAAAAATATTGACGTTAAAGGAAACATTATTTATAATTTTTTTAATTGCAAATCTAAAAAGAATTCTGTATTGGAATGTTTGAAGAAAATCAATGCTGCAAAAGAGATGGGATGTAATGATGCAGAAATCCTAGGTTCAATTCTTCTACTTCCAGCTTATTTTGGCGAAGAACAAGAGGAAGTGTTTCAAATCAACATGGTGAGTATTACATTTATACATATACATTATAAGTATTTAGTTTGTGCATGAAATTAGTGATGCAGCGGTTATTTGGCCATGGGCGAGTAATAGGCCTATCTTCCGAACTCTTGGCTTCGGCCGAATATCGAATCCAGTGTTGAATTCAGACATCTTTCTCCGAGAGGTACTTCTGTAGCTCCGGAGGGGGGCACTTTTTGACCATTGAAAACCCCAAATCTTAAAAATTCCGGCTCGGAAGACATTTCATTGCCGTCCTCCCCCCCCCGGGCCACCCCCTTAATTCAACACTGATCGAATCCATTACTCGGCTAAGTCCAAATAACAGTATAAAGTATTTTTATATTTACACAGTAAAAGTTTTTAATTTGATAAATTATTTTCGGGCACAATAAGAATTTTATTTGAAACTTAAACCCTTTCTTCTTTAACTTTCATACTCTGAATGGTTACATACAATCCAACCCACTTATCATGTGAAAATTTTTATATACAAGTACAAAAATTATCTGTAATAAGCTAACATACCTATTCAATTTAAGCTATTCAAACTTTTTCTAATATGCAATAAAAGCATATTCTATTTTTTTTATGCCTACAGGGAAATATTGATATTTCTTTTGTTACATAAAAAGTATTTTCAATGTTTTTAATTAGATCTATAACGAACCTAAATATATACGATAGATTTGGTTTACATGTATATATAACCAATATTCTGTATTTTCTAAAATACTTATTTATTTATGTTTAGTAAAGTACAATTAAAAGTTAAATATGATTTAAATATTTTTTTAATCTTACTATTTTTTGTTAAATAAAAAAAGCGTAACTAATAAGTTATTTTAAATGAAATATGCATGTTATTTTAGATCTTTTTTTCATTTGAATCTCCAAATTGAAATTAAATAATTTCATTCCTTCCCCCAAAATTTGTTACTTCAGAGGGTTCAATAATCTTGAATATAATTTTTACAAGTCAAAGTTAAGCATATTTTAAGCAGAGCGTCTAATATTTGGGTTGCCAGTGACGACAATTATATAGATGGTAGGTAGTGGAGGGTTGCTTTGGGACCTATGAGCAGCTAATTGTATAGATTTATAGAACTTTGAAATAGTGTTTTCTCAGATTTTCACAGTATTTATTTTCATTCAATATTAACCTGGAGTCATCTAAAACATTGTTATAATTTGTGTACTTCATAAAAAGTTATTAATGATTTTTTTTTTTTTTTTTTTTTTTTTTTTTTTAGGATCCAGTTTGTCAAAAAGATCTAGAAACGAATAATTCTAGATTAACCCCTTTTATCGCAACATCAGGTATGTAATATTTGATTTATATATGTTATTTATAAAAGTTGAGAAATATTTAAATAGATAGGTACCATTATTAAAGACTGAAATTTTCCAGCAATGATGGTTTTTCGAAACTAACATTTCCAAAGATTTGCCCAGGTGAATCTACAATCCCAAGTAATTTTGAATGAGACTTCTTTTCAAAAAAATGTTTTTGATTGATTTTAATAATTCTATAGTTTAAAAAATATACAGGGTGATTCATAAAAGATGGGCAGAACTTTAAGGGGTTACAGTACACTTAAAGACAAATAATATTAAATAGGAGACTAAGGGTCCCAGACGTATTCCCAAGGAGATAGGGGGCATTAAAGTTTAGGGTCCGAAATTTCAAATGATTATAAAAAATGGAAAAATTGGTCGATTCGTTTGCGGTTTTTGCAAAAAATTTTCTTTATGCCAGTATTTTCTTGAAATAAAATTTTAAAGTTCAATTTCAAAAATTGCCGATAGGGGGCGCTTTATACTTTGGAGTAACAAACAACTATTTTTTAACGTTATTTTTTGTATTTCTTTAAATGATTTCGAAAGCTTAGACTTAAACTTAAATTTTGATCTAAAAATCTGAGTCCTAACGAGTAGTTAAGTAGCGCAAACTGAAATTTGAAATTTGAAACCCTTCTCCCCCCAGAACAAAAATCAGTTATTCCCGATCTTTGTGTCGTAGATTAGGCTCTAACTACTGCCGCGTTTTGCTAAAATTATTCTTTATGTCAGTATTTTCTTGAAAATAAATTTTAAAGAAAAGTTTCAAAAAATTCCGATAGAGGGCGCTTTAGACTTTGGAGTAACGAACAACTATTTTATACCGTTATTTTTTGTGTCTCATTAAATGCTTTCTAAAGCTTAGACTTAAATTTTCAGCCCAAAATCTGAATCGTTAGACGTGATTAAGTTTCTGGGGAGAAGGGTTTGAAATTTCTACTCCTGAGCACAGTTCAGTTTACCATGTCCACACATTGTGTGCTGTGATACGAGATAAAAAGACACAAATTAGGATTATGTTACCAAAGCATATTTATTAACATGTAATTACAATAAATGTTCAAAATTGTGACCACCAGAGGTTACGCACGCAGAACAACGGCGAAGAATGGAACGGCGAACATTCGCGAAAACATCAGGCTTTTCGAGCACTTCCCCTACAGCGGCGGAAAGTCTGGCGACCAGTTCCTCGGGGGATTCAGTGGGTGTCTCATACATAAGAGCCTTCAATTGTCCCCAAAAAAAAGAAATCGAGGGGTGAAAGACAGGACCACCTCGACCAATCCATCTGTTCGGAAATGTGATGTCCAGATAGTTGCGGACGTCTCGTACGTAATGGGCTGGCGCTCCATCGTGCTGGAACCACATGACCCGCCGGATGCATGGAGGAACAACGTTTAACAGGTCTGGCAGCACATGTTGCAAAAATGTGAGGTATGTTTTACCGTTGAGGCGTTCAGGAAGAAGGTACGGTCCGATTAGGTGGTCTCCGAGGATTCCTGCCCAAACACTGATGGAAAAGCGTCTCTGATGAGCATGTGGATACGTAGCATGTGGATTGACATCCGCCCATACATGTGCATTGTGTGTGTTAAATGTACCTTCACGTGTGAAGGTACATTCATCGATGAAAAGCACAGTTCGTCCAAAATATGGATTTAGCGCGTTCTGCTGCAGAAACCAGCGGGCGAATTCAATACGATTTGGATAATCCCCTGGAGACAGTTTCTGGACTCGTTGCACATGAAACGGGAGCAATTGTTCATCCTTCAGTACCCTCCAAGTCATGGACTGTGAGGTATCCACCTGCCTAGTCACTGTTCGTGTGCTTGTACTTGGCTGCGCCGCTACTACATCCAGAATGGCTTCTGCAACAACTACTGATTCGTCCTTTTTTGCACGACCTGCATTCGACCGGGAAGCGAGAAATGATCCCGTCTCACACAACTGTCTCAACAACGTCTCAACAACGAGCCCGTCTCAACAACGAGCAAGCGCTCGAAATTTTTGCGGTTAGGCAACCGCCTGTTGGGAAATCGCTCTCCGTACATTCGTTGTGCCTCTGCACCATTTCCATCTGCCGCTCCGTAAATTAAATGCATCTCAGCCTTTTCCTTATTCGTGAAGGGCACCATCTTCCGATTCATTACTACAGCGACTTACACTTGACTCACCGTTCAGTGGTTTTTATGCCTGAATCGTGTCGAAATTTTGCATACGTGTTCTTCTTCTTCCCCATTTGACATTTGCATACTTTCTGTCTCCTTCTTCACCCGGTGACTAGCGTCAGGAATGGAGCTTTAACGTTTGCATGAGCGACGTTTCCAACTGTGCCAGTGCCTTTATGAGTGAATTCCGACTATGAAGTCCGTGACGAAAGTTGTATTTTTGCCTCGTATCACAGCACAGAATCGTTGGGCATGGTTAAGTAGTGCAAACTGAACTATGTTCAGAAGTTGAAATTTGAACCCCCTCCCCTCGCTACTGAACCACGCTCAGCGATTCAGATTTTGAGCTGAAAATTTAAGTTTAAGTCTAAGCTTTAGAAAGCATTTAATGAGACACAAAAAATAACGGTATAAAATAGTTGTTCGTTACTCCAAAGTCTAAAGCGCCCTCTATCGGAATTTTTTGAAACTTTTCTTTAAAATTTATTTTCAAGAAAATACTGACATAAAGAATAATTTTAGCAAAACGCGGCAGTAGTTAGAGCCTAATCTACGACACAAAGATCGGGAATAACTGATTTTTGTTCTGGGGGGAGAAGGGTTTCAAATTTCAGTTTACGCTACTTAACTACTCGTTAGGACTCAGATTTTTAGATCAAAATTTAAGTTTAAGTGTAAGCTTTCGAAATCATTTAAAGAAATACAAAAAATAACGTTAAAAAATAGTTGTTTGTTACTCCAAAGTCTAAAGCGCCCCCTATCGGCATTTTTTGAAATTGAACTTTAAAATTTTATTTCAAGAAAATACTGGCATAAAGAAAATTTTTTGCAAAAACCGCAAACGAATCGACCAATTTTTCCATTTTTTATAATCATTTGAAATTTCGGACCCTAAACTTTAATGCCCCCTATCTCCTTGGGAATACGTCTGGGACCCTTAGTCTCCTATTTAATATTATTTGTCTTTAAGTGTACTATAACCCCTTAAAGTTCTGCCCATCTTTTATGAATCACCCTGTATATATGAAGAAAATGACAGACTCGAAAATGAAGGGTTGGTGTGGGAAGATATTTACTTTTTAGTTACTGGAGGTAATTAGATTTGCCGGAGTCTTGTGACCATATTTCTCATGTATTTAAACACCCAGTTTTATTCGAAATGTAATATCAGTGTGTGTGGGGAGGGATGTATCTAGATTTTACCTTCTATTGCAAAGTTCAGTTAAAGCTAATTATAAGGGCTTCTGAAAATCGGAAAGTTGGTTGTATGTGTAATAGTACTTACAACAACTTTAAAATAATTTCAAAAGACTAACACGGCCAATTGGCGAGTACTCGATATTCTTCTAAATTTTGGCTGAGTACAGAGTAGTTGTAAGAATTTAAATTTTTAAGCATTATTACTGTCGAAAAATAATTTTATAATAAATTTTTCAATTTCTTTTAATATAAAATGTATAGTAGAAGCAATTATTTAAAAAAAAAAAAATAAAAATATTTAGTATATAAAAATATCCACAAAATATAGAAAATTAAGAAACTTTTGACGTTCAAAATTTAGTTAATATACAAATGTCATTCTTAAAACTAATAAAACTATTTTCCATTATAGAATTTTATTTTCTATTTATTATTACAAAAACATTCTCTAAAAACAGGAAAAATTAACAAATAACATTTAAAGCAAATGAAAAATTATTTTTTATATTTAAATTTGTTATAGCATTAATTATGCTGATAACACGGCCTTTACTTTATATTTTTAGGCGATATTTTTAATTGTAAATTTTGTGCATCAGATAAAACTAATTTGTTGTAATCGGTACTTGAAATATGAATATGAATTTTCTTATAAACATAATGAGAAGTTTTACTATATATTTTCCTCCATGTTAACAACCAATTTTACTCAGTAACTCTCTTGCTGATAAAGTCTATCTCTTTTTTAACTATTTTTTAATGTTTATTTCTGATCTAGTGTTAGCGCCATAATTATCCTGCACATTTGCAAATTTTCCAAAGAATAACTTTATGCTGTCTTTTCATTTGGATCATCTACTTTGATATAATTAATAGTGTTTTCATGCTGTATTAATCTTTTTAGGTGAATCTTGAAGATTGATTTTCATGCAGAATAAACGCGGAAATAGTGAAAAAAATTAATAAACATATGATTACATGCTCAAGACGTATGTTACTCTTAAGCTCACTTCGTGCGCACATCGACAGTTATTACACAACTACTTGGTCGAACACTCGACCAAAGTGCTTTTCGGTACATCCCTAATTAAAACCTCAATTCATATTAATTTTCAAAGAAAATTCATGTAAAAAAATCAATTTGGCAGAAGTCTCTTTATACTATGTAAAAACCCAAACATTGTAGAAACACTGTTGTGTGTGTTTGTATAGAGCGTTTTGATAATACTTGAACACTAAATTGAAACTAAATGAAGTCACTAAATTTTATATTTTTGTCATTTCACAGGAGGAAACATTTTTACATCTGGAGAATACTGGATCGTAATTGATGGCATTGTCTCACTGAAGACAAATAATTTTAAAGATGCAGTTGCTCTATGTATTTTATCTTTCTTCGTTTTCAATATCCAGTATCCACAAAAGGCAGCTTTAACACTGGATTTTATTCAAAGGTATTTTTATTTTTCTATTTGTGAAAATTCATGTGAATTTCAAATTATAACAGAGGGTGACAGTTAAGCAGTAAAAATAGTAAATTTCATTAGCGGTCATTAGGAGCAGTTTCAAAGTGGTTACATTTTTATTTAAAATTACTAAACACTAAATTATTGATAAAATTTAAATGCTTATCTAAAATTGAAAAGAACAAATAAATGTTACTATAAACATAATGTTGATTCTAGACTAAACTGACAGAACTATGTTTTTTAACTGCTATATGCATCATTTGTAATTAATGCTATTTTGGACATGCTATTTCGATAAATTACTTTTTCTGGCTCTGGAACATGGGTGCAAGAATACTATTGATATTAAATTTTACTTTATGTACTTAAATGATTGCAATTATACTAGCAAAAACCTAACTTTTTTATTGTATAAGATCAACCTTTAACCATGAAACATTCCAGCCCATGTCCATTTGGTTAAGTATAGTACTCGGTAAAGTTTTCAGTTTTAACTTGAAAGTCTTCTGGCTTCCATGCTGTGGAAGGAAAGGGGGGATTACAAAATACGTCCATTTTGTTTAAGAATGTTAATTTCCTGTGTTAATTTGCTTGCGTGCAAGTTTTGGAGGAAAATGCAAAATTTGTCATTTCTGTCTAGAGGGAGGTAGACGAGCATTGATAGAAAAGTCACTAATTTTGTCAAAATTGCAGAAATAAGCAGACTCTTACGCTTATTTTTTATCTGTTTTATGCCCATCATTGTTGGAATTTTTAAAGATTTTTTTCAAGGAGTTTTACCAAGAAAACAGCATTTTTTTATAAAAAAATAATTGCCCAGCGGTTTTTTTCCTTTTAGAGTAGTTAGCTTTAGAGCAATTTGCACCCATAAAAAGTAGATTCGTTGATGTAATCAAAGAATTTTTTACTCTCCTTGGAGGAAAATGGCTAGAATGTGACTACTAACAAGGTGCTTTTAATAGCCAATTTCCAATAGCTAGGAAAATAATTATAGTGATTGCAGAGTCATCATGTTTTGTTTTCATGCTAGGAAATTAGACAGGTAACATTACAAGACTGATACGTTTTTCCCTCTCGTGAGGGGCTTTTAAAAAGAAGTGAATGACAGTTCAGAACTTAGTTTTCTTTTATCGAAGGCTTCAATCAATAAACTATTTTTCAAAGGCAGTAAATACAAAACATATGTCCCTATGTATGTTTTATTTGTATTACTTTAGTTTATAAACTATTAAGTTACGACAAATTATTACTATAAAACGCTTCTTTTATGAACGTTAATCATTTATTAAAGATTTTGAAAATTTTTGAATGACATGCAGAGTGAACTGTAGACTACGGTGTCCCCACAGTGGATGGCCTGCTATGCCCGATGTTGAAGATCAATACATTCTTATAAAAACATTACTTATTTAAAAATTTATTTTAATCATATAGCTGTTAAATTAAATAAAGACAAGCAAAGAAACTATTTGTATTTAATATGTAACCTTTTTAAGTTAAAAATATGACTGGAGAGTTTTATTTTTAGAAGCTCAAAACAGTGATAGTAAAATTGTTCTTCCTGACATAACAATGTTCTTTGAAGACAATAAATTAGTCCAATGCTGTAATCAAATAGTCATGTGTGTGTGTGTGTGTATATATATACATATATATGATATATATATATATATATATATATATTAAAAAACTTCAGAATAAAGTATTATGATGTGATCTCCTCAGGATTTAATTTTTTTCTGACCTCATTTTTGGTACTTTCCTGTTTTAGGTTAATATTTAACCCTTTCATTCCCAGTGAGTCCAAATGGCATCATGACATTGTTTATTTTATTTCTATATTTAATTTGGGTATTTCGAATTCATACCAGAAATTTAAAACAAAACTACTTGTTTTAAGGAATAGCAAAAATTCCATAATTAAAGAGAAATTTATCATTGAACTTTTCTGGTGTAAATTCAGATTCGTTGAACTACGGATTTTCTAGAACGTATTTTACCATTGGAATGAAAGGGTTAAGTATGTGTTAAAATTTACCGGAGCGCGTAAAAGCATTCTGAAGCCAAGTGCAATAGCATTTCTGGGAATAGGAAGCTTAAATTATCCTTTCCCTCATATCTTCAAGCTTTTTTTTTTTTTTTTTTATGAAAACACATTGTGACATGTCACGCACGAGCCTAATGAAAACCGATTTTGTTACTTGTCCCTTTTTTTTGTCTGCTATGCCATTCGGACATCACGTGACTCTATTAGTCTTGGGGGGGGGTATGTAATGCACTATCATAGAATTTTGCTTTATCATCAGTCGCACATGTACATAATAGATATGAAATGGCAACATTCTATACAGGATTATTTTAAGGAGGAGAAAATGTTTCAAGTGTTTGATCCAATCCTTTATACACTCGCAATTGCACAGTATTTTTAAGCTTCACTGAAGTAAATTTAAGCTAAAATGTATTTACTCGGTCTATTAAAAGTATGTTTCTCTCTATATAAAATATTCTGCTCAATACAATTTAGAAAGCATAGAAAAACGGTTAACGCTAAAAAAAAAAAAAAAAAAAAAAAAAATTAAAGGTCATAAATTTTCTAAATCACTTGCATGGGTATGGCATTTCCTTTTTATTATTTTTACATGAAATATTTAAAAAAAGAAAATGTTTATTCCCAGAGAGAACCATAATACATTTAATTTGATACCTTTTTTTAATAAGAATCGTGATATTTCTAATAGAGTATTTTTGATCTTTTCCTTGAAATCCAGGCATACTGTGCAAGTCCTGAATTAATTGTAAATGATATCAGGCGTACAGGATATTTGTCTTATTATCTTCATATTTGAACTACAGTAAAACCTCCATAACGGACACGCCCAAATAGCGAACACCCCTATTTAACGGACAGTTTTCCAATCCCCACTCCCAAAACCTACATTTTCGTATGTTTAACCTCTGAATAACGGACATTCCAAATAGCGGACAGAATTTTCAGCGATAAAGGATGAAAAATTATTTTTAACAAGAAAAAAAGAAAAAAAGCAAAGTAAAAAAGTCTCTAAATTTATCAGGGCAATGTGTCACAAATTTTGTGATCACAGATAAATGAAGAAGGTGGGCTGAGGAAATGTCTCTTTCACGTTCACTGTTAAATTCGGGGAGTTGTCTGGGAGGGACAGATCCCAGAGCATTCAAATGTCTATTTCCCCCCGGAAGATTTTATGGTTTTAATGTCAAAAACTGAAAATCCCTATCCCCGTCCCGAACTCTATAACATAACATGAAAAACAAATTACACGTAATCGTAAGTAAAAGTAAACTTTTCTAACAGGTTTTTTGTATGTAAGAATGTAATAAACAGCAGTTAAAGGTGTGCACAATTTTATTTAAATCTTTTTTATAAAAAAATAATTTAAATTTCTTATTAATCTTAAGATTTAAGAACATAAATATCAATTAATGAACTATTAAGCATTTCTTGGCGATTTTTATGTCTCTGAGGTTTTTCCAATAGCGGACACCTCCGAATAGCGGACAATTTCTGCGTTCCCGAGGTGTCCGTTATTTAGAGGTTTTACTGTATTACTTTTTATTTCCTAGAGAGGTTCCACTTTTTGACAGGTGAACAGAACAGATACAAAGAAAACTGAACATCTTATATGTATGAATCACTTACTGGATGTTAATGGCTTTAATCTGATTATAAATGACCAGTATACTTACAGATATTAAAGAACTAAGCATTTTTTGATTTTTTTAAAATCTCACAAGGAATTTACAATTATTGTAAATAAGCTAAAACTGTGGGAATGTGCGTGTATATATATACTATGTGTGTGGTGAAATATAAAAAGATCAGAATTTAATTGTAAAAAGAGTGGTTATCTATTAAAGTAATCGCCCAAGAATCAATTTGAACATCAGAAAATACCTAACCTAAATGGTTAATCAATTTCTATATAAATGCAGTGCAGCTTGATCATTAATTTGAAGTATTTTTTGTTCCAAAATTTAATTTCTATGCAATGGTGTGTATTCTAATCCTTATATGTAAGAGTGTAAGTTACTGATGTAAGTTATCTTAGAATTTTTTCTCATATTGCCTGCAGCATTTTTTATATAAAAAAGGGCTGCTGTAAAATAAAAGGTAACTGTGGTAATTTTTTATAATGCGTAATTTCACATCTTTTAAGTGTCTTTTATTACAAAATTTCCTATTTTCATTTTTCAGAATATTTGCCGATATTAATCCGGAAAAAGGAAGTAAAACACCTAGGATAAAAGGAAGGAGCAATACTACTATAGCAAAACCTATTTTGAATCTAATAAATGGACTCAGAGACTTCGAAAGTCACTTTAATTTGTAATGTAACAATAGATATTTCTTTTGTTGTTTTATTCAGAGTTCTGATTCTTTTTACATATTCCTTCTGATTTTCTAATCGGAATTTTCTGTATTATTGATTGTCGCTGTATTTTGTTAGTATTTGATATGATAAAAGTTCATGTCAATATATGATTTATTTTTAAAACATCATGGTTCTAAGTAAATTTTCAATTTTTTCTCTTTAAATGCAAGATATGAATTTTATTTGTTATAATAAATAAATTATAACATTAAGCTGAAAAATTTAGCATGTAATCATCAATGTATCATTTTATTTTGTGATTGATATTCAATTTATTAATAAAGAATTATTAATGAATATTTTGGAGATTTCTTGATTTTTTTTTTTTAACTTTCTGATTTTTGTTTCAAAACTTGGCAATACAGCAAAGAAAATTCTTGTACCCAGTTCAATAAATTGTACACAAACACAATTAATATATTTAAATGTTTCAGCAGCAAGTAATTGTGGTTCTGCAGAGTTTATTTTACACTAAAAATCAACAGGGGTGTCAGAATTTGCGGAAATGGAAAACAGTTTATATACATCCACATTTTTTTCTCCAATTTAAATTTTACCAAAAAAGTAAAATAATTAGTTTTTGAGTAAATATGTACATAAATACCATCTGCAATGTCTATTTTATCTTTAACCCTAAACCAAAGAACGTCTATAGTAAAACTGATATTACATTTCTTTTTCTTTGCATTTTAATTTTAAGACATCCAGTTTTAGAAATATTTTGACAACCTAAAAAAAAGGTTTTCTTTAAGAAAAGCATACAGGAAGAGTTAGTTACAAATAATTACTAACATAAATTATATATAATCTATTATAGGCCAATAAATTTCGATCAATAAGGAGAAATGTCAAAATGCCAGTTTGTAATAAGAAAATTTTTTTTGGAAATTTTTTTTTTGGAAAATTTTTTTTGGAAAAATTTTAGTTTATTTAGAGTATATTTCGAAGCTTTTAGATAATGCAATGCAGTTTTCAAGTTAACTTAAAATTTTTGGTACTACTTGGTAATCCTGTCGGCCAAAAATTTAATGCCAAGATTAAATGCCAATTAGGGATTACCATAAATTTTCCATTCACTTGCATTAAACACAATGCAGGTATTTATTCAGTCGTCAAGGGATTTTTAATTCGACCTTTTTATATTTTTATTTATGTTCTACTAACTTATTTGTTCTCTTGTTATACAAAAGAAAAAATGCATGAATTTGAGTAAGTTGGATAATAGTTGGACGATTTGTACAATTTGGCGATATTGGTCGACGGGATAACCAAGGAGTAAAAAATAGTTGAGCAAATTGCAGAAAAAAGCATTTTTAAGAATTCATTTCTAAATTCTTTTGTTTCTCCATCAGCAATGGGCCAAAGGTTAACCTTTTCGGAAATCAGGCCCTGTACACATGTAAATATACAAGGCCTGATTATTATTGATATTGTTTGATGTATTTCTTTAATACTTTAACACATGCGGTCATTATTTTTAAAATACTTCGACAACTAAAAAAATTTAGAAAAATACACCGAAAAGATTCGTCACAAATAACTATTTACCGACATAAATACGAAACTAATTACATGCCAATAAGTTTTGATCAGTAAGGTAAAATTTGAAAATATTAATTAGTACAATGGAAAATAATCATGTGTTAATTTGAAATTTCTTTCTGAAATGGAAAATTTTAGACTGAAAAACAATATTCAGTTTCTAAATCATAGCGTTTCAGTTTTCCAGTTGGAGTAGTTCAGTTTTCCAGTTGGAGTAGTTCAGTTTTCCAGTTGGAGTAGTTCAGTTTTCCAGTTGGAGTAGTTCAGTTTTCCAGTTGGAGTAGTTCAGTTTTCCAGCTGGAGTATGTCAGTTTCCCAGAGGGAGTACATCAGTTTCGAAAACGGAAACGCTCCAGATTCGAAAACGGAAACGCTCCAGATTCGAAAACGGAAACTCTCCAGATACGGAAACTCTCCAGTTTCGAAAACGGAAACTCTCCAGTTTCGAAAACGGAAACTCTCCAGTTTCGAAAACGGAAACGCTCCAGTTTCGAAAACGGAAACGCTCCAGTCTTAAACGGAACACTTCAGTCTTGGAAACGGAAAAATCATGAAAAAGAATTTCCATGATTTAATGGATCAGATACGGCAACTCTGCTGCCAGTACCTTTTCCGTTTTTTTACTGGAGTTTAAGTTTACAGTGTGGATTTCTAACAGACAATTATATGAAATTTTTTTTATCACATTTCATTTAAAGCCACTATAGTAAATTCTTATAAATCCACTTGTATTATTTTATGAAAATATTAACAGTTCGAAATTTTCTGATACAATTTCAGACTCACTTTTAGAAGTAAAAACACGAAACTTGCTGAGAGAGATCTATAAGATGTCATGTGATTTTATTTTTTGTTAAATTCATTAGAATTAGATTTATAAACTATTATTTCCTCAGTATGACCTTTTTTTCGTTCCCAGATCTCCCACTTCGAAAAATTCGGCTCAAAACATTGACTTTAACAGCATTTTTTTTTTTGCAATATTTTCTGCGTTTATCAGAACATTGACAAGCACGTGACCTAATATAGCTTCTAAATAAGAGAATTTGCCAGTTTGATGCGTTTGAGAGCAAAAACGAATTTAAAAATAAATTAGAAAAAAGGCAATTTGTATCGAAATAACCCTTAATCGGGGGTCTTATTTATTACTGCTATACCATTCGTCATAGCATTTTTGCCACGTATGTTATTAGAATTCTCAACATACGACGATACTGAGTTAAACTTTCATGTCAAAGTTTACTTGATCACTTGAGCAGTTTTAGATCGTTATTGCTAAAGCGAATTTTGTAAAATTAAAAGGGCTAGATAGCCCAGAACAGATTTTTTGTTTCAAGGGTAAGTTCATTTATTTTACAATTTAATACTTGAAAATTAATATTATGGATGAGAAGTGTGTTATTTTCTGCTTATTACAAATTTGGAAAAAATAATTTATCATTTTTGTATTTTAAATAATTTTTTTTCATGTTTAAATCAGGTTAAACCACATATTCTAACATTAGAGTAGATATTTGCAGTTTTAACATTATATTGCATTTAAAATAATTATTTGATTTAAATACTATCTGTTTCAGCGCGTTTATATTTTGCTATAAAACTTCGAATTTTCATTATTTTACATGCTATACATTTCTTATTTCATTTTCTAGCGATGACAAAAGACAGCTTTTCATAGATTTCAATTCATGTTTTTCGTTTGTGGTTTTTAAATTGAAGACTTTTTATAAGCGTATTGCATTCAAAAACTACAAGAAAAATAAATAAAAACTTTAAAAAGATGTCATTTGATATCAGAAGAAATAGTTTTAACTTAGGCCGAAAAATTAAAATGTTTACACCAAATCCATTTATAGAAACAGAAGCAATTATAATTTTTTTTCAGATTGAACGAACCTTTTTGCTTTTGTTTTCGACTACTTAGACTACAAATCTGTTAAAAGGAAAGAACACGCCAAACATACGAGTTTGTCCTTCATGCATTTTTTTTTCGGTAATGAAAACACTTAATTCACATTTTACACTCCAAAGTATAAGATAAAACTATGTACACAAAAATCTGTGTATTTTAAATATTGCACAAAATTATGTATTTTGCATGTTACGCAGACATACGTGTAACAACAGAATATTACACACAAATCTGTGTATTTTGCATGTTACTCAACATTATGTGTATTTCCCTAATACTCAGAAATATGTGCAAAAACTGAATATTACGCAGATATATGTGTAAAAGTATTGCACAGAAATATGTGAAAAAAAATGAATATTACACAGAAATATGTGTAAAAATATTACACAGAAATATGTGTATTGCCCAGCAATTTACTCATTGAAGCGTGTATTTCAGGAGTTATCAGATAATTTTTACACATTTGAACTTATCATCAAATTACACATTAAAGTGTGTATTCTGAAATTTACACATTTGGCGCAATTTACACACCAATTTACACATATAGACATGTCGTTTTTGTATCATCGATTTACACATTTTTGAGTGTAAATTTACACATTTATTTTTTAGAGTGTACACTTGATTTTTAACGATTCCCTCAGTAGCTGTCTCTAAGGAATTTACACACGAAATTTATTAAACTTTAGATTCTGATATAACTTTATAAATATTGGTGTTGATTACGTTTTGTTGTAAATCACCCAATAGGTGGCGTTGCATTTTTATGATTTCCATAATGGCTCTATCTCAAGAACTAATGCACGAATTTTACTCAAACTTCTTATCCGGTTATTCATTGATACAAATTGCTGTTGATAAGATTTTGGTGTTAATCGCTTTATAGGTGGCAGTGCTGTGAAGGATTTTTCGCAAGTTTTGCAATAGTTCTGTGTCAAAAACTAATGCACCGAATCTCACTATATTTCAGGTACAGTTAGACATCAACATAAATTATTGCTGGTTATGTTTTAGGGTAAATTACCTAACAGGTGTGTACGGCTGTATTATATTATATAGGATTTACACGATTTTAGTGATAGTCTTATCTCAAGAACTAATGCATGGAATTTCATAGACAGAATTCGCATGATGGGTATATCGCCATTTATTTTTGACACTATGATAGGTAATTTTTATGCATTAATATGTATGAGATAGAAGAAAGTTTTGGGATCCGACTAGTTCAAACATTCTTTCTTAACTCCTAAAAAAACTAATTTTTGCGTGAATTAACTCCAAAGGTTTAAATAAAAAAAGAAACTTTTCGATTATTCCCTGCATGTATGTGAATCAGCTGTATTATTTATAAAGTTCGAAATTATTTTTTTAAATGTAAAAAAAAATTACTTTAATTAGCTGGAATTGTTAATTTATTTAAAAATTATAAAACTGCTTTTGTATATGAAAAAGTTAACAATTTTTTCATTTATTTTTAAGTATTTGCAATTTGTTTTTGATAATTATACATAGATAGTCGCAAATGTGATCTAGATTAACACATTTAATATATATAAATATACATATAAATGTATATCAGATTTAAAAAAAGTATGACTAAAACAAATATAAAATAAAATAACAGCAATTGTATTGAGAAACCAAACATTTCCCTTCAGATCTAACTAGGAAAAATATTAATATTTTTCATGTAACAAGCAAATTAAAAATGTGATGAATTCGTATTTTATCTTCTAATAATACTAAAATATTCTAACCCGAATCAAAAAAACTACTCCATATCCCTGAAATTTACACTTTCTCCATCACTCTATCACTAGAAAAATGTTTAAGATACATGCCTCAAAACCGTCGCCTGTGGATGAACTTCAAAATCAACAAAAAACTATTATTAATATAATATATATATATATTTACACAAATATACATCTATAAAAAATCATAGATAACAATATTAGTATAAAGTAAGAACAGAAAATAAAAATAAAATTTAAAAACAAGTTGGAAATTGTATGTCAACCGTAGCAAATGAGGTGCGTCCGTACTTCAACAAAGTTTTAAAAATATTAAGATCTTCCTGTACACACTACTTCGAACCAGTATAGTATCCGAAATATTTTGTGTGTTCCTGTAAGCTTTATCTTCTTTCTAACATATTGGAAATATTTTCTAGCAAATCTCAGCAACATTTACGAATTTAATAAAACGTGAAACAGTTTAATGCAATTAAAACATGTCCCAAACAATGTTCCCCCAATACCATTATGCAAAATGGAGTACTTTTGTGTGGCCCTGTAAGTTAACAACAAATACTCTTTGCGCCTCAGATTCAAGTATATAACATTCTTACAATACACTGGAAACTATTTTTTTGCTATTCGACGTAACGTAACGGAATACTTTTGATTGACCATGTAATTAAACTATACATCCGATTTTTATAAAATTTGAAATGACTCAACAAAATTATGCAACAACTATATATTTTAAATTTTAAACGATTCGTTTGGGTAGTTTTATTCTATTATATGCGAACAGACAGATGGACGGACTGAACGACTACACAACGACGACGTGTGCAGCAGGTATATACAGAATTATAAACGCACCTCCCAACCACAACAGAAAATACAACTACTTTGAGCGGCTTGTGTGTGGGTGAGGTGGTAGCAAGAGCAATTTCAATTTCTAGTACGCGAAGAAAATAAAAAAGTAAATAAATAAAAGGGCGCTTTTTTACGAACAATTTTTTTCTTTTTTACTTTCTTTTCTTTTTCTTTCTTTCTTTTTTCTTTTCTTCTGTTTTTTATAAAGTGAAACAAAATGGGCTACAGTTTTTTTTTTCATTTGACAGATGTTTTACTTCTGTTGTAACGAAAAAAATAAACCCCAAAAAAAGAAAGTTTTTAAATAACGTGAATATTTAAGACACACTTTTGACACTAAAATTTCGATGATTTCAAGAAAAATTTCTCATTTCTGGCAATACCTAAAATATATTTCGATATTTTTTCAACTGTTATCCATTTAACAGTTACCTTAGAATCAAGCCTCAACAGATGAAACTTTCTTCCGATTCTTTGAAACGAACTTTTACATTTTCATTTCCTTTTTTATGTTAATGTATTACTCTTTTTCTGGTTTCAATTACTTAAGAATATCCTCGTCCCAGGAAGTATCAATATATATTTTTTTCATATTTCTTGAAATGAATGATTTTTATAAAGAAAGTTGCATCATGTTATTCTCTCTCACGTTATGCTTTAGAAATCAGTGTGCATTTATTTTTATGTCTTTTCAACATTTCAAAACAGCAGAAAATGTTTATGAAATCTGTTAACTGCCTGTCTGTCTGCTATCTGTCTTTGCTCTAATTTGCATACATATTGTCAAATTGCTATGAAATGGAAATATATTATCGGAGTTTACTACGGCATGTGCAGTATTGAAAATAACGTGAGTAGTAATTACGAGGTCACTCAAAAGTATACCGTTTCTTTATAATCTATGATGAAAAAATATATTCTATATTTTTTTAGTGATTTAAACATATACTTTTATTTTTTATACTTTAAACATATTTAAATTTATACATCAGTGAAGTGAATTATAGGCGGTGGGGACTTACTGGGGAAAATCGGTGTTCATTTATTTATCATTAATATTTAGGAACACACAAAAAGTTTGGCTACATTGCTGCTTTTGAGGGACTAGTGTAAACATCCGTCCGAGAACGGTGCATAAAATTTGCGATTTTGCGTTAAAAATTTAAATAACTTATAAAAACATTCATATATTACTATTCCGTAATCGAGCTATTTGGTTTAAAAATCATAAAAAGTTAGTAAATGTTATCAAGCAGTTTACATTTGAAAGTACACCTTAGCTGTTCGACAGTGTAAAATTGAAAGGTATGCGATGTTGATAAGTAATTAAGTTGGAAAAAAAGGATTAATGATTCATCAACTAATTTTTTCCAAATTAATTTAAAATACGAATCTGGAACAATAAACTTAGAAAGGAGTAGACTATGTTTATGAATTTAATACTCAGAAAATGGAGTACTTTTTTGTTAATTGTGATAAATAGCCAAATATTTATCTCATTCACACTAGTCATATTGTAATCATTTTGCTCAAAATATAAACTTTTAACTTATCTTATTTAAAAAGCATAACTTTTATTTAAAATTGAAAAGAAATGCCGCATCTACACTGTTAAAACTAAAGGTTGCATATGGCACTCCTAGGGGGAAACGCTTGTACTGTCAGCGACACCTCTAACGAAGTCAGAAATGCACCCCTAGACATGCCCTAGGGCACTTCATGGCACCTCATATGGTGCCATGTGGTTGCCTTGGGGTTCCATGTGATGCAATTTTGGTTCCTTAGGGGTGTCGCTGACGGGACAACATAAGCGTACCATTCTCTGTCGTCTGTTGAAGGGGACATACACAACTAATTGCCTTGCATACAGACCTACATTGTAAAGATTTCTTCACACCGTAGTAGCGGAGATTCCTCTCCCTGATGATATAGAGTGTTCTGCAATGATATGTGGCACAGTAGTGCATCTTCTCCTTCGGGCAAAAAGAGCTGGAAAGCGGTTTTCTGCAGGTGTTTTAACATGTGGGCAGCCTAGAACATGTCTTCTGGACACAGAATCTTCGGATTCATACTGATCCCAGAGTCGGTTGACTACATTGCGAGACACATTTTCCGTCTGGCATTAGCGGAATGTGGACAACCCCATTTCCATTCATCCTACCGCCCGCCGCCTTAATGATTCGGGCAAATGACTTCTTCTAGCTTCTACTATTTGTTGTGAACAAAATTGATATGAGTAGTTAAAATACAAAAAAAATTTACACGCAAAATTACGAAAGCTTCGTAATTCCATATTTTTCTCTCATTCACAAGCAACTATTCTTTTCTATAGCATGAAAGTGTAGCTTTAGTTTTTGCGTAAGATTTTTTTAAAGCCTATTATTGTCATTCATGTAAACTACGATGCTTAATCTGACTACCATTCTTTTTCTTGTGAGCTTCTAAAAACATATTGTACCTTAACTTTTGGTGGCCCATGTAAATCCCGTTTTCAACAACTTGTCTTTACTTTATAAAATGGATCCGAAATAGGTAAACATATTTGAAAGCGTGGCTTGAGTAACTCTGGCGTAACAGTATTGCACCAAGCAAACGGCGAGAAGACAGTTTCCTGGTTCGATCCCCATGGAGGTTAAGCGACATTTCTTCACTGTTTTTTTGAATTAATTCCATGTGTTATGTCCCTGGAAAGAATAAAAATTATAAAGATGCCACTTTGTCCTTGAAAAATTCCTTTTTGCCTTTCAAGCAAAAATTTTTATATCACGGAATATAAAAACAATAAAAAATATTTTGTGAATAAACGGAATCATTTATGGAATTTACGGAAATTTATTTCCTTTAAATACGGAAATAGTACTGGCGTCTGTATTACCTGTACAATAGGGTGGAGTGAAAAAGACCAAAAAAAATTTTTTTCGAAATTTTTTCTTTGGATAGGTCTAAAAAGTTGCCTTTTGGCGCATTGAATATAAGGTTAAAATTTCATTTAGTTTGGAATTCATCTTTAGTCCCCTACCAACTCTTAAAAATATGCTCTTTATATGTGAAAATCAAGATTTCACTATGTAGTGTAAATGACCAAAAGAATTTTTTTTCTGGAAATTTTTCTTTGGATAGGTCTAAAATATTGCTTTTTGGGCGCACTGAATATATGGTTTAAATTTCATTTCATTTAGTATTCATTTTAGTTCTATACTAGATCTTAAAGATTATGCTCTTTTTATGTGAAAATCAAGATTTCACAATGTAAAGTAAATTAATCAACTTTTTGTTTTTTAAACTATTTCAATTTCTGATTTCAGTAAAATAACCCACAAAAATGACTTCTTAAAGTATTACTTGTTAACGACCAAAGTATCGTTGCATTTTAACTCTTTGAATCGCGAATAAAAACCTAAAATGTCAATCGTATTGTCGCAGAGAAGAGAAAACACAATAATGAGACATGCATTTCACTTTTATTTTTCAATGTATTTCTCTAAATATAAAGGAAATTGTAGTTTTCTGAATATAGAGTAATGAAATGAAAAGAATATATACGATACATTGCAAAACGATCTTTCATTTCACTCTAATTTATATTGATCTTTGTTATCAAAATCATGTATTAACTTTCGGGATTTGATTTTTGCTCAAATATATCTGGTTCTTGCTTCTACTACTACAGCCGCTAATGGCGCTTCCACAGCTAAGTTTACGCACCTTTCGAATACTTGAATCTAACAGGGAAATTTTTCAATTGACAAGATGGGACTTTCGATTTCTTTCTGAGAATTTTCAGTTTTTTTTCTTGGTACTCTTTTAAGAATGTAGGGTGATTTCACATTCTTTCCAGTTAATAATGTTTATATAGTTTGTAACACTGAATTTCAATATTGGAATATAAAACTGTCTTACTGTAGAACATATAATGTCCTTCATCTTCAATATTCTTCGGAATCCAAAGTCTCCAACATGATTTTTTGTTATCAGTTATCGCTCCTAATTTTCGTAAATTTTCATATCAATAACACAAGTATACGTTTTGTTGAATAACGGGATTGAAAATTTTCTTTAAATATTCCCTCAAATAACAAAACAACTTAATTGTTCATAAAAAAAAAAAACATTTTGAGCTCTATATTTGCAAGAGGAATCTTTCTTGAAGTGAAACAACATAGACGAATGTACTTTCATTACAAATTCAGCCATAATCTTTAGATTTTCGGATGAATTCTGGTTTCCAATCTGCAAACCAAGTAATCAATTGTAGTTGTCAATCATTTAGAGTGCGACATTCTTGCTGGATGACGATTTACCAGATTTGAGGAGCATTAACCAGATGCAAATGTTTGACACATGTCATAAAAATAATTTTGGTCTACACTTAACTCTCCAGAGTTCATTTCTCTGTCATAGGAGCAGATATTTTTAAATTTCCATAGCTGTCTATTGTTCACATTGATTCAACGACTTTCCAATTAGAACAGGGAAAGCTCGTGAGCCTTTATTTTGTTTATCAAGTTCAATGACTTAGTGGCAATTCGTTTGCAGAGAACTGACATATTAACCACTACAACGGACGACTAAATCTTATAAATAAGCTGAACAACTTTGTAAAATCACCATAAAAAGAAAAGAAAATTAAACAGGACGCGTTTCGAGCTTCAAAAATACTGCTCGTCATCAGCTAATCCTTATTATCCAGGATTAGCTGATGACGAGCAGTATTTTTGCAGCTCGAAACGCGTCCTGTTTAATTTTCTTTTCTTTTTTGGTGATTTTATAAAGTTTTTTAGCTTATTTATACATTTATCGCCAGTGATTTCGGGGTTTCTCAATAAGCCTAAATCTTAGTTCGAAAAATCTATTAGCATGATTTTTTATCTTACTGTTTACAGTTGTTCTGTCACAACCTATTGTCATAAATTTATGAAGGTTTAAATGTTTTTCAGTGCAATATTTCAATACGTTCTGCAATGATCTTTCCTGGTCCAAAAGATGGTGTAATGTGTCTCAAATACAATTCATTTGACTCTTAAAATCAGAGATTAAGTTTTTCACCAGTAGTTCTTCCATATATCTCCAATTTTCTATAATTTCCTTTGATTTTGGGGAATTGAATAAACTTCTGATATTCAGAAAAATTGTTGTTTATCATTTGATCAATACGTCTTTGTTAAACTATTAATAATTGATGCCTTCGATGTTTTCTCTTAGGATATTTTTTACCTCTGATTTTGGCGAAACTTTACAATTGCTGCTGTGTTTTATTTATTGTTTTGTAGAACAATAATATTTTAAGCATTCTGCTACTGTTGACAAAACAGTTTTATTTAGTTTTGAAGAATCACCAACTTCTAGTAATGGTAAACTTCGATTTGCTTACATACGTACTCATTTTGACTGTAAAAATGACAACAAACAATTTTTAAAACTCAATAAACCATTTCAAATATTTAAAAATAAAGACTTACAGTTTAAAAATGATGAAAAGAATTACACTAAACATTTTAAATATAAAAATATCAAATGAGATTACCGAAAAATCCTGTTTATGGTAAAAATTTATTGTAAAAATCAATGAAAATATAAATGTCCTGGTAGGGGACTCAAGACGTTTTTCAAAATTCATGAAATTTTGCACGTGTATTGGAGGTACTAAAAGGCAACTTTTGGCTGCTATCCAAAATCAAAATTCAAACTTTCGATTTTTCACTCCACCCTACTGTACAATTTCCGTATTTTAACGGAATTTTTTTTTACTGTGTTGACTTAAAAATAATTCTTTGAGGTAGACACACACACATATATATATACATTGTTTGAATCTCCTTTTCCTGTTAAAAGCATGGCCAGCAATAATTTTTAATTATTTATACAAATATTATTAGTTTTACATTTAGAAATTGTGGTTTTCTGGGGGTTTTTACATAGTTTTAATGTCTGGATACCAATAATTGGTTTCAAGCGTGCCAAAAATTTTCCTTCAAGCCACAATTTATTTGCGTTCTCTATTTAATAAATAAAAACCAATTTTAAGCTTTGAAACTGAAAAACTGAAAATTACATTCAAATTATCGATGCCACACCAGTAAAAAAAAAAAAAAAAAAAAAAAAAAAAAAAAAAAAATTGAAATACTGAATAGCTGAACTTAAAAAAAGCACCTTGAAAATCAATCTATATATAATCTATCTGATCTTTTATAAAAGAAATGATTAGATTAATTTAAACATTGATACATTAATTTCAGTTAAAACTAGAAGGATGTGGTATTCTCAAAACTTTTTACCTCAAAATGAAAGCTAGTAGAGTCACAGGTTAGATAATTTAAAACGATATCTAATATGTAACAAATTACTTCAAGTTCTAACTGATTCTGAAATTTGATGAAAATCCATTTATTAGTATTTGCGATAGAATTATTCCAGAAATCATAAGAGAAGCTGATATAAGTGCCACTTGTTGAGTCATTTATTCAAAAAACTAAAGAATATTAATTTATAACAGGGACTAACTGAATTTGAAGTTTGATAAATATTCTTGCTTTAGATCCTGAGGTGAGCTATTTCAATAATCATGAATAAAGCCACATAGCAGTGCTACCTGTAGAGCGATTTAGTCTAAAAGCTAAAGAATACGCATTTATATATGAAACTGATTGAATTTATAGCTTAATGAAAACTCGTGTATTAGATCCTGATAATCATGAATAATGCCGAGTAGCAGTACCACTTATTTATACCAAAACGTAATAAGAACCACATTATATCAAATACTTACGGAATCTGAAGTCTTATGAAAATCTGTTTATTTGTTCTTGAGTTATAGCTATTGTAGAAAACGTGAATAAGTCAGCATAGCAGCGCCAGCTGTTGGGCGATATACGCCAAAAATTAATCAGATCCAGTTTACGTCAAAGTCCAGCTGAATCTAAAGTTTTCTGAAATTTTGTTCTTTAGTTCTTGAGATAGAGCGCCCACAAGCTTTATGTCTCATAGACAGGGAGACTAACAGATTTACAAACTCACAGACAGACATTTTGTATAAACATGTTTTTTGGAATCTCTGACCCTAAAAATGTGTTAATCCATCGAAAATTGGAATCAAATTCTTTCTTCTTGTAAAGATACAATACTGCAAAAATATTTAATAATACTATTTTCTAAAAAGTAGAGCATTCGATAAAAGTGACACGAATTGAAATACTTCATTCAGCATTATGAACTAGTCTTACAAACGGCTTTTTTGTTCTTGTTGTTGTTGTTACTCAACACGCAATGAAGCCATGATTTGTGATATTAATGCGGTAATTCTCCATCTTAACTAAAAAAAAAAAAAAGAAAGATTTTTTTTATGTACTGCAATTGATTGGAGATTATTTATAAGGAAAGTTTAATCGAAATCGACCTCATTTATCTTAATCAAAAAAGAAAAAATATCTCAACTACTCCAATTAATTTTTTCACTGCCGTAATCAATTAACTAACCACGCTGCAAATTATTTTGCAGATCATGAAAACCGTGTGGTAATTAATTGCCACACACATTTACAAGTAAACAAAACACAAACACGTAAAAACATACAATTTAAAATATAAGTTCTGAATGAAACTGATGGCATGCTATTCACATTCATTGTTTATTACACTTGTATTCTTAAGAAATAAAGACATCGTCAAAAAAAGTTTAGTTAAATTAAGGGGGGGTTAGCACCTTCCCCCTTTATATTTAACTAGATAATATTCAAATCTAATCAGGGAAGCACCGTTTTAGAATAAACCGGTATATCAAATTCGAAACTAATCGGATAATCCTGCATACAAAAACCCATTTATCGAAATTAAGAGGTGGAGGGGGAAATATTAATCAACTTTTCATCTTAATTCTTAACCAATGAATCTTCAAATTTTATTAGGGAAGAGCCTTATCACAATTAGCAGTTATACCAGATTTGGAGCAAATCCGATATTCCTGGATGAAAAACACTTTTAACTAAATTAAGAGTGGGGTTAGCTATCTCATTTTAATTTTTTTTAATGTGTATACTTAACGAATGAAATTCTAAATGTAATTAGGGAAGCACTTTAGCATGATAAATCGGTATACCAAATGTGATTTAAATTAGATAGTTCTGTCTGAAAAACATATATATCAAAATTAAGGGGGGGGGGGTGATTAGCCATTTTTCCTCCTTATATTCTCCCAATGTAACTCTAAAACTACCCAGAGAAATCTTCTATCAAAATAAACCTCTATCCAAAAATTTGAAGCAAATCGGATATTTCTATCAGGAGTTATCGCATTGATTACGCAATTCATGCATATATACATATTTACGGACACATAGATTCTAAGGATACATCAGATTTCAGACTTTGATTGTCTATCAGTTAAAAAAATGCACACTTACAGGATATCTCAAAATAATAAATGTCTGTAATAGGTGCGGTCTACCACTGCAAATAAAATTTTCATTAAATTTCCTCCTAAGAGAAGATAAATTGTATAAGAAGTTAACGTTTATAAAGACAACAGCGTATTAGACAACCTTTTTCATTAACTTGCGCGAAAAAATCTTTAAAATCTTACCTTTTTTTTCCCTATCATTGCCGTGAGTACAATTACAACTAAAGTAAAATTTCTACGACGCGACTATTCATTAGGATCCTGGCCGGCAGTATCCAAATATGTTTTTTCTGATTATGGACTCCTACCTATTATAGAGAATTTTACTCCGTTAAGTGATCAATCTAACAAGAAACTGCAAGTGTTCACTTCTCAGGCAAACTTGATACGCAGTATGTCGACACCGAAAAAAAAAAGTTGCAGGAACCTTGTTTATGTCATGAGTCAAACCATAAACATGTTGCGTAGTTGTTGAGATTAATAAGCACACGCAAGGTATTTTTTAATTATAAATACTAGAAAAAGATCTCATTTATACAAACAAAGATCAGCATGAAAAATATTCTGAATTTTTTCTCCAAATCATGCTCACTGAAATGAAACCAAATAGTTGTGTACATAATTTTGGTATTTTTCTCAAATTGTCACCGCCAAATCAGATAGTTTTTACTAGTCTCCAAGATTTACTTTATTCCCTGTTACTATCTTTAAACATAGGTATTTTCTAATGAACCTTATGTTTTGTAACTGGTTCTCAAGGAAAGTTTGATATTGATTTAAGAAATACTCGCAACCATGTGATTTCAGGTATAAAGTGCTTTAGAGTAGGAATTCCCAAATTTTTAGACCGACATACTACAAAACAGAAGTTCATACAGAACATCACATCAGAAGTTCAAATAATAAGTAATTGTACGTGAAACAATCTACAATCTGCTACAAAAATTATAAGATTACTTAGAATTTTACCCTTTTTTATCAAAGAAAATATTAGTATGAATTTAAAAGTAGTTATACGAAAAGAAATAACGCTATAATTTTGATTTAGCTCTGGAAAAAAATGGAATAGTTTACAATTCATTATGCAAACTCTCTGTTTCATAAATATAAGACCACTCTTATATTATTATTAAAGATACGATTTTATTAGTTTAAATATTACCTAATCGATCATTAAATTAAAAATATAAAAAAATTCAGAAATTGTTAATTGAATTTGAATTTATTAATAACAAGCCTCGTCGGAGTAAACTGTCTGAAATAGAAGTGAGAAGAAAGTTGTTTCACAAAGGAAAAAGAAAATCTGAATGTCAAATAAATAATATTCTTATTTTTTCTAAAACTGAGATTCATAATGTTTTAACCCTTAAAGCGGCTTAACCGGGTTTTTCCGTCACATAGTTTTTAGATTCAAAGGCTTATTTAACTCAAAATTGATATTAATGTTAATTTTTTGAATTGCATATGCTAAATAAATATCAAAGATTGTAAAATACGGATCTTCATATCAATACTTTCCGTAACTATTATTTTATGAATGATTAAACTTGCATGTAAAATTCTGCAAGACGCTTAAAGGGTTAAGTAAAAATGAATTGTATGGAAAGAAATGTATTCGTAAAAGGTCTGATCGTAAAAAGAAATTAACAGATCGTGATAATAGGCGAATGGTCAAACTGCCAAAGAAAAAATACCATTAGATTCATTAAACAGTGCAATAAATAATTTAAAAGGTATAACATGCAATCGTGTGGCGAAGTTTGAAATGTAATGCTGGTGGTATTCATGTCAAATTAAAAAGTAAACCACTACTAATGAAATGTCCCAACGAAGCTCGTTTTAGTTCGGCAAAGAATGTCATGTCCTGGAACTCTACATGGAGAAATATACAGGGTTATTACAAAATAATCTTTGGGGTTCTGAATCGTTTATTTCGGAACATAATTGGGTTACAACAATAGGTTGTACAAGAAAATAAACCAAAAGTATACAAGATAGACGCCCATACAACAGATCCTCATTATGTTCGAGTGATACGGCAGATGTCTAGGCGATAATTCAATTCTCTCCACAAATTACTCAGCAAAGTCGTCTCGATGGTCGCGAATGCAGTCCTGATGCTGTTCCGCAACTCAGTCAAAGTGACATCGATCAATTCATCACTGTGGGTTCTTAGATTACATTTGTACGTGTTCCGGAACGCTCTTTGAACGGTTATAAGCAATTCACACTTTGACAATTTTAGTACACAAAACGCTCTCTACTGTCCATTTTGAATATGACGTTCGCGCAACAACCATAGCAACCACACGCACATGAAGAATATGCAGCGCGAAACTGTATCTAATGTCATCTCGTTTGAGTTGTCATGGAAACATTTATGTTTCCTAGTCACACATAGTAACGTATCAAAATCCGATGATTTCTTTGTAATAACCCTGTATTGTTTTTAGGGGAGAGAAAATTCAATCTTGACAGTCCTGATGTAAGTAATTGCTAGCGGTATAATTTAAGGCAAAGATCTCGGGAGCTCTTCAGAAAGAAAATGGGAGGTGGTTTCGTTATGTTGCGATTCGCAATTTCATATGCAGGAAAATGCGACCTTGCAAGAAGTTGAAGGGAAATCACACTCGGACAGTTACCAACGGATGTTATTTCGAAATTTCATACCCTTCGGACCAATTTTGGGAGGTGTAAAATTGAAGTTTCAGCTAAATACATCGAGTCATTTATCGAAATCAACAAAAGAATGGCTTAAAAAAGAAAAGATTAATGTTTTAATTTTGCCAAGTTGAAGCGTTGACCTAAATGCCATTGACAATTTATGGGGTTATTTGTCTTGTCATGTGTATGAAAATAACAAATATATCATTCAATATCTAAAGTAGCCATTATGCCAAAGAAGTAACCATTATGCCAAGTAGCCTGTATGCCAAATCGTGTGTTTGAAGTTATTCAAAGAAGTGGGAGAGCAACAATATCTTAATAAATAACAGGAAACTGTCTTTCTTACAGATGGTCCTATGCTTTTGTAACAGTTCTTTTTTACCATTTTTTTGTTTTTGCTATTTTGATGTTTTTTCTGAATTAATTTTATACACATAAGTTGCTATATTTTACTAAAAACTTCACGTACTAACATTGAATATTCTTTATTTTGATTGAAATATTTATTTAATTATCTAAACAGCTAAATATGTTGTGGCTTTATACTTTTGTAATAGCTTGTACTTACATTTATCCCCAAAACAGCTCAAAATGTATACCATATGGCTGTGAAATTTGAACTTTTCTTCATAGCTCTATAAGTGAGAAACTTAAAACTGTGTTTTAATAATATTAAAGCCATACGAAAAATGATAAATCGCTCTGAGTCGGATGTTTTTTTAAGCTTTTTAACGAATATGATTATTTCAAATTTTTTTATAATGTATGAGGGCATAGTCTGTAATTCTCCTTACAAAAAATTATCGATTAAAAATCCTAAGAGTCCTTCCTTAGTTGTATTAATAAAGTTTGTTGAAATAGATGTTTAATCTGCCTAAGTACCCTGGTTTAATTCCGGAAGGCACAATTAAGGTAAAAAATCTGCCCCCAAAAGATATGGGAAAATCCAGTGTTATTTTTTTGATTACACGAGTAATCATTACCACTCCCCATTATATCATTATTATTATTATTATTATTTTACAAAATATATGAAGAAAAAAATTTATGTAACAAATTAAATACGATTGTACTCCGATCACATAAACAATATCTAATTTTTAACAAAAATCATTTTGCTTGTCTGTATAATAAATAAAAAAAATTTATGTGTGGCACTCGGGGACTGCCGCGGTAAAGCTATTGCATAGCATTTTTTATCAACTTATGCGAAAATACCGCGTCAATGTCTGCTGAAGTCTATCGAAGGATACCGCGCCGAAGTCTGCCAAACTCAAACGTCGTTAGCCGGAGTGTTAGGATTTTTTCTCGTTACGGAATTCCTAGATTCGGTCGCCGCGCTCAAAGCCCGCGATAATAGCTATGCAATAGCTTAATAAATTACCAAATAATTGGTCGCGCTACGAAAATTAGATTGCGAGTTATAAGCATTTTAAATTTTTCGACCCTCACCGTGGGGGTCTCCTGTCACCAAAAATTAACAATATCTCATATTAAATTACCAAACAAAATTTGGCCGCGCTACGAAAACTAGATCGCGAGTTAAAAGCATTTTAAATTTTTCGACCCTCACCGTGGGGGGGTCTCCTGTCACCAAAAATTAACACTGACTCATAATAAATTACCAAACAAAATTTGGCCGCGCTACGAAAATTAGATCGCGAGTTATAAGCATTTTAAATTTTTTGACCCTCACCGTGGGGGGTCTCCTGTCACCAAAAATTAACAGTCTCATATTAAATTACCAAACAAAATTTGCCCGCGCTACGAAAATTATATCGTGAGTTATAAGCATTTTAAATTTTTCGACCCTCACCGTGGGGGGGTCTAATGTCCCCAAAAATTAACACTGTCTCATAATAAATTACCAAACAAAATTTGGCCGCGCTACGAAAATTAGATCGCGAGTTATAAGCATTTCAAATTTTTCCACCCTCACCGTGGGGGGGGGGTCTCCTGTCACCAAAATTTAACTGTCTAATATTAAATTACCAAACAAAATTTGGCCGCGCTACAAAAATTAGATCATGAGTTATAAGCATTTTAAATTTTTCGACCCTCACCGTGGTGGGTCTAATGTCCCCAAAAATTAATACACTGCCTCATAATAAATTACCAAACAAAATTTGGCCGCGCTACGAAAATTAGATCGCGAGTTATAAGCATTTTAAATTTTTCGACCCTCACCGTGGGGGTTCTAATTTCCCCAAAAATTAACACTGCCTCATAATAAATTATCAAACAAAATTTGGCCGCGCTAAAAAAATTAGATCGAGAGTTATAAGCATTTTAAATTTTTCGACCCTCACCGTGGGGGGTCTCCTGTCACCAAAAATTAACAGTCTCATATCAAATTACCAAACAAAATTTGGCCGCGCTACGAAAATTATATCGCGAGTTATAAGCATTTTAAATTTTTCGACCCTCACCGTGGTGGGTCTAATGTCCCCAAAAATTAACACTGCCTCATAATAAATTACCAAACAAAATTTGGCCGCGTTACGAAAATTAGATCGCGAGTTACAAGCATTTTAAATTTTTCGACCCTCACCGTGGGGGGTCTCCTGTCACCAAAAATTAACAGTCTCATATTAAATTACCAAACAAAATTTGGCCGCGCTACGAAAATTAGATAGCGAGTTATAAGCATTTTAAATTTTTCGACCCTCAACGTGGGGGGGGGGGGGTTGCCTGTCACCAAAAATTAACAGTCTCATATTAAATTACCAAACAAAATTTGGCCGCGCTACGGAAATTAGATCGTGAGTTATAAGCATTTTAAATTTTTCGACCCTACCCGTGGGGGTTCTAATGTCCCCAAAAATTAACACTGCCTCATAATAAATTATCAAACAAAATTTGGCCGCGCAAAAAAAATTAGATCGCGAGTTATAAGCATTTAAAATTTTTCGACCCTCACCGTGGGGGTCTCTTGTCACCAAAAATTAACACTGTCTTATAATAAATTACCAAACAATATTTTGCCAAGCTACCAAAATTAGATCGCGAGTTATAAGCATTTTTAATTTTTCGACCCTCACCGTGGGGTGTCTTCTGTCACGAACAATTAACAATGTCTCATAATAAATTACCAAACAAAATTTGGCCGCGCTACGAAAATTAGATCGCGGCTTATGAGCATTTTAAATTTTTCTATTCTCACCGTGTGGGGTTTAATGTCCCCAAAAATTAACACTGTCCCATAATAAATTACCAAACAAAATTTGGCCGCGCTACGAAAATTAGATCGCGAGTTATAAGCATTTTAAATTTTTCGACCCTCACCGTGGGGTGTCTCTTGTCAATAGAAATTAACAATGTCTCATAATTAATTACCAAACAAAGTTTGGCCGCGCTACGAAAGTTAGATCGCGAGTTATAAGCATTTTAAATTTTTCGACCCTCACCGTGGGGGTTCTAATGTCCCCAAAAATTAACACTGCCTCATAATAAATTACCAAACAAAATTTGGCCGTTCGAAAAAAATTAGATCGCGAGTTATAAGCATTTAAAATTTTTCGACCCTTACCGTGGGGGTCTCTTGTCACCAAAAATTAACACTGTCTTATAATAAATTACCGAACAATATTTTGCCAAGCTACCAAAATTAGATCGCGAGTTATAAGCATTTTTAATTTTTCGACCCTCACCGTGGGGTGTCTTCTGTCACGAACAATTAACAATGTCTCATAATAAATTACCAAACAAAATTTGGCCGCGCTACGAAAATTAGATCGCGGCTTATGAGCATTTTAAATTTTTCGATTCTCACCGTGTGGGGTTTAATGTCCCCAAAAATTAACACTGTCTCATAATAAATTACCAAACAAAATTTGGCCGCGCTACGAAAATTAGATCGCGAGTTATAAGCATTTTAAATTTTTCGACCCTCACCGTGGGGTGTCTCTTGTCACCAGAAATTAACAATGTCTCATAATTAATTACCAAACAAAGTTTGGCCGCGCTACGAAAGTTAGATCGCGAGTTATAAGCATTTTAAATTTTTCGATCCTCACGGTTGGGGGTCTCCTGTCACCAAAATAAATAAGACCACCAAAATAAACACTGTCTCATAATAAATTACCAACCAAAATTTGGCCGCGCTATGAAAATTAGATCATAAGAAACATAAGTTTGAGACTTGATATCCTAATATCTGAAAAATACCACGTCAATGTCTGCCGAAGTCTACCGAATGTTACCGTCCCAAAGTTTTCCGAACGGAAACGACGTTAGCCGAGTGTTAGGTTTTTTCGTTACGGATGTGTTAGGATTTTTCGCGTTACTGAATTTTTGGATTCGGTCACCGCGCTCAAAGCCCGCGATAAAAGCTATGCAATAGCTTAAAATTCTTACTTTTAAGATGAGAGTGTCACAAGAACAACAAAATTTTGACTTAATTTATGACAACTAGAATGATTTCTCTAAAAACTTAGATATAAGTTAAATGAGTGAAACACAGTCAAAAATTACTTGCTACATCAACTTTTATGTTATTTGTAATTTGTAGCAAAATAATTGGTATTACTTAAGAAAAGTTACTCTATTTGTCACAAGAGTAACGAATGGACGTTTCCAAGACCTTCATGTGGTTCCCAGTGCGTGCGTGATATTTGTAATTTATTTTCCATGTGAATTCTTCTAACTAATAGGTAAAAATTTATGAGTTTATTTCTGAAAATATATTTTTTTTATGCTACAATGCCAGCAACAGCTGCAAAAAATATCTTCTCACTCATTGGAAAATATGAAGTTTGTGACAGATTGTGCTTAATGATACATTCATTGGTAATGTTTTATTTTAGGTACGTTCGTAATTATGTAAATACGTAGCACCTATATTTGCCGTTCAGTCCGTTCGTCCGTCCGGATATAACAACCTAAAAACTACCCAACCGAATTGTTTGAAATTTAAAATATTTAATTATTACATAATTTTGTTGAGTCATTTCAAATTTTATGAAAATCAGATGCCTAAATGAATTACAGAGACAATCAAAATTATTCCGTTACATCACGGAAAAATTTTTCGAATGCATTTTAATGATGTTACACTCATTCGAATAAAATAGAATAAATGAACCTATGGTGTATATACATATTAAAATATACATTCTGTACAATCTGTGATACAAAGAATAATTATTATTATATTACAGGACCACACAAAAGTGTTCCACTACATAATGCTGTATGGAAAAACATTTTTTGGGGCATCTGTTAATTATATTAAACTATTTCACATTTTACGAATATGATATACGTTGCTGAACTGGAATAAAGCGTCTTCTTGTATATTTGCAATAACAGAAACAAGATTTTGACCACTATACTATATCCGAAGTACTGTTTACTATAACAGCAAGATCTGAATATTTTTAAAACTTCGTTATCGTACGAACGCACCTCAGTTGCTACGCTTCACGCGCAATTTTCAACTTGTTAATTTATGCAGTTGGTATCACCAGTACGTCACATTAAAAAAATATCAGACCTGTCTGAAGTCTATCTCGGTATTTTTTAACCGAATTTTCCTTTTGGTGTACTGTCATATGGTAAATCGACTTTCTATTTTTTACGACAAAGTAACTTGCCCCGATACTTGTAAATGTAAAGCTTTAGGTGTTACAGGAACATTTCGCTCTAATAAAGGTAAAGCATGAGGTTATTCAACAACTGCAACCTCTTTACGTCGATTATGTGCACCAGAAGTGTTTCTTTTTGTTGAAAAAAGAATTTTAAAAACACTTGTTTTAAAATTACCACCAGAAGTAAAAAAAAGAAAAAAGTAAAGGAGAACTCTAAATCAAGTTGCTGCACGTTACAAACGCGTGATGTAAATTACCATCCGTTTTTCTATTTAAAACTGAAAAAAAGGCATTTTAACATTGAGGTTGTTGCTTGAGTGTCAAGATATATTTGTTGTTTTTGATACTGTACTTTTCAACAATAGCTTAAAATTTTTTTTAACCAATTTGAGTTACTACAAAAAATTTTCAAACCCCTATACTTTCACAAAACCTTTTAGGGAGACCTTGAAAAAAATAGAATCGGGAAGCTTTCTCAGATTCTGTAAGGCGGATATTTTTTGTTTCGGATAATAATTTTCTGCATCCTTCAGGATGCATGGGAGAATGATGGTGCTTTATTGCAAATTATACACATGTGAAAGAAGAGAATGACGCACAAAAAATAAATATTGCTGTATAGAACCATATATAAATATTGAAACAAATAAAGAAAAATCATCCTTCAAGCCCCGGTTCCAAAGCATTCTGAATATTATAACAATACTAGCCGTTTAATTAAGGCGATGTTCTCGTGATTGATGAAGGAGCGTTTATCCAATATTTGAAAATCTATTTCTATAAAATATAAATATATTTTCAGAGTTAAAAATAGTAGTTGCTCACAGAAATTTTGTAATAATTTAGGCACTAGAATGATACGTACTTTTTACGTATGATGCTCTGTAATATTATTTAAAAATGATATAATTTTTCTTCCATTGAATGATTTTCGTACTGAATAATTAATTTATTTTAATGTTTTTTCCTTATTTAACATTGGCGAGTAAATATATTTTTCAACGGAAAAGAGTTTGGAAATATTATTATTCCAGCTTTTATGAAATAATTATACTGTTACTGAAAATAGGTTATACCACCAAAACTTTGGTCAGTTGTAGAGTAAGAAACGTATTACAATTACAATTAGATTACAAGATTTAAGCTGAAAGGATAAACAATGCAAGATAATAAAGATGCAATGCAAGATAATTTTTAAATTATACAAGTGTGGTAATTTACATACTTTGTTTGTCCTGAGAAATTTGTTATTAATAATATTGTCTTTGAATTTTTTTTCAGAAAGTACTAATTAAAAAAAACTATTTTAGCTTTAGCCTATTTAATTTATTTAAAAAATATATATTTGAAAGCAACGGATTATTCTTATACCTCATAAATATTCAAATCATTTATTATTGTCTTCGGTTTGTACTTTATAAAAATGACTTATCTTTCTTGTAGACATTGATAAAAATCCACTGTACTATAAAAAGCTTTAATCAGATTGTTTCCATCTGTATAACAATATTATTTTGTAGTTATATTTCGGAAGTTCAATCATTTCTCATGTATCTCAATGAAATTAAATTTACTTGGAATTTTTAAGAAAAAGAATATAATAATGAACAAAAATAAATTTTTGAATTATAATCTCTTTGAAACAGTCTTTTAGTTTCTCTTTCCGTAATTATTTATTTACCAGAAACAACCTGATTTAATTTAATTTTAACTGTCATATTGTATTGAATTGACAGCTAAACATAAGAATTTTATTATAATAGAAAACATCAGAAATTAATTAACATTATGGATCGACAAATAATGATGGTTTATTTATTTAACAATCACAAAACACATTTATCCGTTATTATTGGCAGCAAACGCTATGCTTTCATAAATGGGAAAATATCCTTGTCTGCAAGTTCTGGCAGTAAATTAATGAAGTTGAAATTGTTTCACTTTTTTAAATGACACAGTATCTTTAAAACCATTTCTTCAATTTTAAATAATTGGTATATTGTGGCATAGTACTTAGTACTAAAAATTAAATTAAAAAAAATAAAACAGCCTATTTTTTTTCTAAAAAATAACTTTTAAAAAATCCCTACTATTTTTATAAGTATGAATATTCTGGTTTCTATTTTTTCCGCATTCATTAGAATGTACTACATAAAACTATGTATGTATTTTTAGATGTATTGTGATTTTATATTTAATATGATATTTTTTCGCTCTTTTATATTACAAAATGAAGGAAATTGAACAAAATCTTAATATAACTATTAAAAAAATAACTATAAACACGAATGTTATATTCATACATAAAAATATTAAATATTCCATAGAGAACAAAAGAAAAAAAAATCAATTCTCCACCTAAATTAGCAAAAAAGTCTTAGCATTTATGAGACAAGCAAGTTATAAAAAATAGGAACAGGAAGAAAAATCAGTTTAAATCATTCTTTTGTATGGGTTATTGCGCTGGATCTATTAAAAAATTTTATAATGTTTCGCGATGTAATTGTTGTATAAGTACACTGTAAAAAATGTCAGATGTTTCTGTATATATAAAAATGTACTGTAATCAAAAACAAAAATATACAGTAACCTCTTCTTACACACATAAGGTTTCGAAAACCGTTCCTTTACCTTTAAAAATCCCAGCAAACTATTTGTTTTCGAAATTTAAAGAATAATTTATAAAAATTATTTTTTATTAGCTGCCCGTCCTTTTCGGAAACGTTTCTAAGTAGGTTTTACGGTACAACAATCACTTTTCTCAAATTAAATTATCACTTTCTCGGATGCTACCAATTCATACGAAAATATTTTGATATTCAGAGAACATGTTTAACAGACTAACATATAATATTAACAGTATAAACATGGATATGAAAATTAACATTATTTTGCTACAATTGTATGCACAAAATCAGTTATACAGCTGAAAATATTTACTTCAGAATTGATAGATTTTGAGAAAGTGATATTTTGATTTCCGAAAAGTGATTGTTGTGCTGTAAAAGCTACTTAGAAACGCTTCCAAAAAGGACGGGCAGCTAATAAAAATTAATTTTTATAAATTCTTCTTTAAATTTCGAAAAAAAAAATAGTTTTTTGGGATTTTAAAGGTAAAGGAACGGTTTCCAAAACCTTAGATGAGTTAAAAGAGGTTACTATATATTTTCGTTTTTGATTACAGTACATTTTTATATATTCAGAAGCATCTGGCATTTTTTACAGTGTAAAAATACGGTATCAAAATTATCACAACTAAAAAAGCTTTCAATTAATATTAAAAAAAAGAAAATCGATATTTTGACCAATTTCAAAGTAGTGTGTCCCTTAAAGCTAGCGCAATTTTTTTCAGAATATATATAATATGACCTAGGTAACGAATGGAAACTAACATTTATTGTGTCGCTTACGTTATAAATTTAACACTTCTTTCAAAGTTGTTCTTACGTATTAGCGGTGTATTTAAAAAAAAATCTTTTCACCAATAATAAACAGAGTAGGCTAGTTCCATGGGTTTTTTATTATAATTCACACATCTAATAGTTGTTATGCTTGATGATTACGGTTATTTCCGAAAAGTTTGATTGGCCTTACTCAATTAACTAGATAGCAATTAATCGAGAGAATGTTACTTTTTTATTGGAGATATCAATAAAACGGGAGAATGTTACTTTTTTATTAGAGATATCAATAAAAAAGATATCAATTAATCGGGAGAATGTTACTTTTTTATTGGAGATATCAATAAAACGGGAGAATGTTACTTTTTTATTGGATATATGAATAAAAAAAATATCAATTACTTGATTGATATCTTTTTTATTGATATCTCCCATAAAAAGTAACATTCTCCCGTTCTAAGATACTAGTAGTAAACAATCGCAGCATATGGCTTACTAGAGGCAAAAGTAATAAAATTATTACCATGAATTTAATGAAGGAGACTTGGTAATATGTGTTTTGTTATTGTCGCTGTAAGTATAGCACATTAAAATTATGCAAATATTTGAAAACTGTTTTACGACAATAAAATCACTGATGAATTAAGTATAATAAATACCATAGTAAAAAAAAGATGCAAAATATTACTATATGTACTAAAATTAAAAAAAAAAAAAACTTACTTTTGTTTAAAAATATATACAAATTTTATACTGACATCCATACAATAAACCTAAATGGTGTGAGATATTAACCACAGCATGGAATCGAACGTGGGCTCCCAATATACTGCTCTAACAACTGATCGGATAACTGGGTTTGAAAATTTTCACTAATAAACCAAGTTGGGTAGTATTTTAGTGGCCTCAGGTACTGTGGCTAATTTTTCACTCTAGTTGGATTATTGTTTTTATTGTTTGTATGTCTGTATAATGTTTGTCTAAATATTTAAGATTTGATTGTGGGATTAATTTTTGTGTATATGTGCATCTTTATACCTTTTGTTTGTTTGTTTTGGGGGGAATTTGTGGAACTGCCGAGTCGATTTCAATAGTAATAGATGCAAATTGATGATGACATTCTCTATTTTACATAAGCCATAATTTCTACTGATGCTACTACCACAAAGTAGAGATGAGACGAGCTCAGCCCGAGCCCGACCCCAGGTCCGATGCGGGCTCGGGCTCTATTTTCATTTTAGTCTTCATGCCCGGGCGGGCTCGGGCTCATTCTTTCTGAAACCTGAAAATTATTTATTCGAGTGTAGAACAGTTTGAAAGAACTTCCCCCCTTCCGTTTTAGAGAACTTTTTTACACATCATTTTAATGCTGTTATGTCAAAACGAAAGTTGAACAGAAATCGTGTTTATATTTATGTTCAACTTTCGGAGAACTTTCGTTCGGGTTATGTTATATTTTAATAGTTGATTGCTGTTTCAAAAAAATTTGTGATGATTGGAGATTTATGTCTGCTGCATTTCCTGCGATAATCTATTACAGATATGGCGCCAATAAAAGTAAGCACAAACAATAAATTAGCTTTTGGTTGGAATTCGTTTGTAACAGAGCATATTTCTGTTCAACTCAGTCGTTTATTCATTTATTTAGTAAATTATATAAAACTCAGAGAATGATTTCTTGGTTTCTTTTTATATGGACCAAAAGCTTGATAATTGCAAATTATTTAATTGTGCTGGTTATAATCGTTCAATTTATGAAAAGAGCATAGTGATTAATCTTTCTCTTTTTCACCATGAACTCTACTTATGCTGAGGATTTCCCTTCGTAAGTAAACATATTTTTCATGTTATACCGATAGAAAACAATCGATCAGTGTTTCTTCTTTTCCTGTAAAAGCATCAGGCCTTTAAGATAACTGTATCAACGTTTTAATTTGCATAGATATTCAGGTTCATGTTGTAAGGGTGTTTGGTAGTTGCAGATATTTGTTAGGACATTTAGAAGAACGAAATGAAGTATAGTAGTCCAGATTCGGATGTACGAAAAAACCCCACAATGATTGCTAAGTTACACTTTATTTAGACATGTATTACTAGGGGAGTACACTTACAGTACTCGGAGAAAATCTCCGAACAGAGACAAGCAAGTTCACTAGACAAGAGCAGTGAGTCAAGTGCCTTCGTACATAGCAACAAACCGCCACTTTTGGCATGATAGAAAATCGCCAACATACACAAGTTCGCCCATGCACAATGGATAGTATACGCCAAAAACAGTTAAAATGCAGCTGGCATGATCAGAATTCAATTTGGTTACCCAGCTGGGATGGGAAAGGAAAGGTTGCCAATAGATAAATGTTACACGTGTTGTTATGTCTAACAAAGAAGCACACCGAAGGGACATCAGATTTTACTGCACAGACGTTAAATTCTTTTTAGGGTTTTGTCGAGAAAGGAAAAAGAAGCGTAAGCATAAATTTTAACTGCGAAACAGAGATGATCTCCTTATAAGGTAATGCAGAATTGCTTCGATCGGAAATAGCAGACATCTGGAAATTGTTTTAAACGGTTGATTAATATGTGAGTGTATTTCTCACAGATAAAGTTAAGCAGCTGCCGATTTTCGGTTAGAGAATTAATAAGCAAGAAAAAAGGAAAAGGAATGAAGGACAACTTAAAACTAATTTTGAATTGAACAGAGACGGGGGGTGTAAAGGAATAATTCAAGAACATAACCAATATATAACGAAATAATCGTTATATATATCACCCGGTGCACCACAAAAAAAAACTTTTGCTGTCCAATGTGCATAGGCTAGCATAAAATATTATAACATAAAAACATACATAAATGCAAAAGTTTTTTTTTTTTATGTATATGTAGAAAGTTGACGTCATGATAATGGAGACTTTTGTATTCAAAAACAGTCAGCAGTTCTAAAGTTTCTGTATTTTTTTATATTTGTATTTTATGGATCCAAGCTAGTACTGTATTTTTATATTTAGAAGTTGAGTCGACTCAGACAGTACAACAACATTACTGCAGCTTTGATTGTTATCATGACACAAGTAAAAAAATTTGAAACATATACAGAAAACATGAAACTAATACTAAATGAATGTAAAATGGCAATACACAAAAATAACATAATAGCACTATACTTTTCAAAAATTAAAAAAAGAGTAATATGATGTATATTAAAAATAAAAATGTTTTTGTAAAAAAATGTTTCATGCCGAAGCATAGGATGACAAAAAAAAGAGGTGCTCCAAGCACGCCCATAAAAATATGCGTCACCCTGAATCTTGTGTACAACACAAGTATTATGGCATCGGCTTAGGTCCTAGCCTTAGATGAGGAGGGAATTGTGATGCTCCCCCGAAGGAACTAGCGGTCTTCTGAAGGAGCCCACGTCGAATTACATGAAAAAATTTGAATTGTTGTGAATTGGAATCACAATTCAAAAATTTGAATTAAAACTCCAATTCCAAAACTTTGTCTCTCAACACAATGAAGCTTGAACCCTTAGGGCATTAATTTTGAACAGGAACAAGACTTCAAAGAGAAGAATTCAAAAAGAAAAAAAAACAAAAAAATGTATGTCATCTAACAACTACTATGGGGAGACAATCCTAGAGTGAAGAGAGACGAAAAATGTGTCACAATCGAGTGGGGTGATGAACAAGTCATATATGAAAACTATGTTTTATTTAATTACATGAATCATTTGTTTACTTTTCTAAACTACAGTACCTGTTTATCTAACTATAATATGTTTGACTTATAGTACAGGAATTGTTAAGTGGGAGGTTAGCTACTGGAAAATTTACTAAATTAATGAGTATTGTCAAAGAAATTTTAAGTGTACTGCAAAAAGAAACAAAATAAAAAGTAAATAAAATTTTAAGTAAGTATGAAGACATATCTAAGTGTGAAAAGATAACAATGATACCTAATATTGTTCCTAAGAGATCTTCAGAGCAGCAGTGATGGACCAGCCATGATATTGTTAAAGATCAGTCATAAACAACATACACACAACCATGAGCTCTTTGGTTGGATATGTGGTATCATAAAACATGACATAAAAAACAATAAATAGTGTTTTTACATTAGCTTCTGTTTCTTAGATTGTATGTATGTGGTTGATAAAACGTATTAAAGTTAGTGTTGTTTATATGACTTGATGCATCAAATAAGTGTCCATAACGAGGGGGTGCAAGTAGAAGTCTATCAATATGTACACGAAATGCTGTGTTATCAGGAGCATACAACCTTTTAATTGAGAATGACACAGGAGAATGTTTACAAGTGACTATATATGGACCAGTATATTTTGTTTTAAACTTGTCATTTGATTTTAGATATACAATATCTTTTAAGAAAATGGATCTTAATTTAGCTTTCTGACCGTAATATTTATATCTTTTATCTTGAGCAGATTTAATGTTGTTATAAGCTTTGTGATATATCTTACTCAAATCATCAAGTAATTTGTGTACTTCAATATGTTTATCAAGAAAGGGTTGATTGCACGACTGATCAAAAGTGTCAAAAATTAGAGAAAGTTCGCGTCCAAAATGAAGAAAATTAGGAGTGTACAATGTAGTTGCATGTTTGGAGCCGTTATAAAGTGACTTGTGTATAAATACAGCATTTTCGAATGAATGACCTTCTTGTAAAAGAATATTAACTGAATATTTGATTGACTTATTGATTCGCTCTGCAATCGCATTTGATTGTGGTCTCGAGGCAGAACTGTGTAATACCTTAATGTCCATTGTATCATTAAAAATGTTATATACCTGAGAAGTGTACTGGGGTCCTAAGTCTGATAAGACAACCGAAGGTCTCCCAAAGGTGGTTATGTAAGAGAATAAGCATTTAACAACCTTACTTGCAGATATGTCATTAAGTGGAAAGAGTTCAATATGTCTCGAAAAATGATCAGTGATAGTTAAAACATATTTTCCATTAGTAAACGGTCCAAGGATATCAGTACTGATAGTGTGACCAGGGTACCTGGGAGTGTATGTGGGCTGCAAAGGTGCGGGAGGAGTTTGGTGATGTTTAGTTTGAAGACATTTGATACAGGATGCAACAAAGTTTAAAGTGTCTACATACATACCCTTCCAAAAATATCTACCTGACAAGAATTCATAAGTTTTATTAAAGCCAAAATGAGATAAATGTGAAATTGTTAAGACTTTACTTTTAAATGAATTTGGAACAATAATGTGATAAAAAAAAGTGTTATTAAAAATATTTTCCTTCTTTAACATTAATACTTTCGAATCAGGATGAATGAAGTAGTTAGGAAATTTTTGAGAAGATCCTTTCTTTAAGATTTCTTTATAAACAACAGACAAAGTAGGGTCATTTTGTTGTTCAGTAGCAAATCTTTCATTCGAAATTTCTAATAAAGGGTCAGGATTTGTTTGTGTACCAGAAATAAGGCAGTTAACATGCATATTAGAATCACTCGAGCTGGAGTGTGGAGTATCACATTCTACAATAGGTAAGGGCAGGGCTTAATTTCTAACAAAAAAAGTACAGGAGCTCTAATATT
Organism: Maratus speculifer; assembly: GCA_964019185.1. Taxonomy (NCBI): domain Eukaryota; kingdom Metazoa; phylum Arthropoda; class Arachnida; order Araneae; family Salticidae; genus Maratus; species Maratus speculifer. The sequence goes on from OZ025298.1 coordinate 119,931,159, forward strand.
TTGTAGTATAGTAACTACCGAAGCATATTTCACCATCTTTTTCCCGTAGACCTTTTGCATTTCATACATTATTTGCAGAGCTGTAGAAGAAAACGGCTCTAATTTGACTTAAAAAAAATATTTCAAAAATTACAAATTTAGACCTAATTCATAGATTGTTAGTATGTATAATTTTAAATAATTAGTAAGAATTTTTAGAAAGAGGAAAAACTTTAAAATAATCAATGATTTTTTCCCTCTTGCTCATATTTCAGTTTAAAATTTAACAATAAAGAAAACAAAACTTAACATTAAATAAGCAAAAAAAACAATAAATCAGAAAACTACAAAATTAATCCGAAAAATAACTTGCACAAATCGACCGCGTGTAAATAAAAACGTGATCAGTAGATACGGTTATAGTTTATTCTGGCGGTATTCAGTTTTTTGTCACCGCCGTTCGGAAACCATTGACTCAATACTTGGGGAAGGACACTAGAGGCTCCTAGATATGCGATACGTTACTACGCTAATACCTCACAAAAGTCGTTTTGGGAGGCAATAACGCAACGTTTTAAGAAATGGGAGGAAAAGGAAAACATAATTTAGGCTTCAGCTTTTCGGAAGCGCTGTTCCGAGGGCTCCGGAGCGCAATATTTATGAGCTCCGGTGAATTCTGAAAATATTTAAATATCCACCAAAAACAAAAAAGTACCGGAGCTGAGCTCCGGTGAGCTCCGGCGCAAATTAAGCACTGGGTAAGGGTTGAGTATCATGAATAAGTTCAGGGTTTGTAGCTAAAGTCTGTTGATTATTTTCAAAGTTACAGCGAGATAAATAGTCAGCGAGTACATTCTTTTTACCTGGAATATGTTGAAATTTGTATGTGTGTTCTGAGAGATCCATGAGCCAACGAGAGATAATATCAGCCGGGTTTGTAGTTTTGTTGTACTTTTCCAGGGGTTTACTATCTGAAAGGATTACAAATTCTCTGTTGTATAAATAATATTTGAAAGCAGTAACTGATTTATGAATCGCCATGAGTTCTAATTTTAGTGCAGGATATTTTTTTTCTGATGCTTTTAAAGATTTTGAAAAGTACGCAACAGGTAATAGCTGTTTATCATGTTCTTGTAGTAAGACGCCAGAAATAGCAATATTTGACGCATCAGTATTTAAATAGAACTTTTTGTTCCAATCAGGTAATCTAACCATGGGTGGATTAAAGAATATCTTCTGTATGGTGTCCATAATTTTTTGATGTTTACTTGTCCACTTAAATTTGGCTTTTGGAGTAGTTAAGTTTATGAGAGGCTGCACAAGTTCAGAAAAGGATGGAACCAGAGATTTGTAGAATGTAATGACACCTATGAGTGCTTTTAATTGACGTTTAGTTGTAGGTGTTGGAAAAGATGTTATTTTTACAATGTTCGACTGAACAGGAGAAATAGTTTGATTTTCTATGTGAAATCCAAGATAATCTAAACTGGTTTTGTGAAAAGTGCATTTGTTAGGGGACAACGTTAAATTATATTTTACTAGTATTGCAAGAATTTTATCCAACTTATCACACATTTCTTGATATGAATTGGCACCAACAATAAGATCATCTTGGTAGGTATAGACACCTTCTAACTGTAATTCATCAAGTAACGAGTCCATTAAAGCTTGAAATATTGAGGCGCTAGATTTTAATCCGAATACTAATCTCTTATACCGAAAAGAACCAAACATTGTAATGAATGTGAGCTGATTTTGAAATTTTGCAGGCAAATCAATCTGATGATATGCCTGATGAAAGTCGAGAGAAGAAAAAAGAAGCGTAAGCATAAATTTTAACTACGAAACAGAGATGATCTCCTTATAAGGTAATGCAGAATTGCTTCGATCGGAAATAGCAGACATCTGGAAATTGTTTTAAACGGTTGATTAATATGTGAGTGTATTTCTCACAGATAAAGTTAAGCAGCTGCCGATTTTCGGTTAGAGAATTAATAAGCAAGAAAAAAGGAAAAGGAATGAAGGACAACTTAAAACTAATTTTGAATTGAACAGAGACGGGGGGTGTAAAGGAATAATTCAAGAACATAACCAATATATAACGAAATAATCGTTATACATGTCATTTACGATAAATTATTATGAGAAATGAATTGATTATATTTAAAGATGCAATATTTTATGGGAAATTGAAAACCTTTTCCGATTCTTCAGAATACAAACAGTAATTTCTGCAAACTTCATGTATTCATTCATTACACTTTTCTAATATATCCATCAGATTTTCTCATTAAAGGACAAAAAATATGGGAATCCTTTTAAATATGAAGTACATTTTTATTTTATACTAAACTTTTCTTTTGATAAGATTGAATTAAAATTTTTATTAAACAGTTATTTTTATGTAAGAAATTTTTAAAAGCGAAGCATCACATTTGAAACAATTTTTAAATGTCGTGGAATTTTTTTTCTTTTTCTTTTTTTTCTTGTATCGGGCTCGGACTGCCTTGGGCTCTGATGACAAAAAATCTTTCGGGCTCGGGCGGGCCCAGGCTCCGAAAAACGAGCCCGAACTCATCTCTAGTCCTGTCAAAATAGACATTTAACATAGGAAAAATTAGCGAAGAGTTGAAAATTTGTAAAAACGTAATCAATCTGACTGGAGCAAAACATTTTATTCAAGGTCAAGGGTCAAAGATACAAAAAATTCGTTTTTACTTACCCATCATACGTAATATAGGGTAAGTCTTGAATCGTTTTGAAAATCGAAAAAATTTTGACGGATTACCATGTCTCAGATACTGGAGAATCCGAAAAACATATTTTTAGAAAAAAATTATGTTTGTGTGTTTGTCTGTCTGTCTGTCTGTCTGTCCGTCGTCTGTCTTTCTGCACCCTATCTGACGAACAAATTGAGATAGAGACTTGAAATTTTGTATGTACTTAGTACGTAGAAATGGGACGAAGTCTATTTAATATCACTAACCTCGATTATCCGAAACTATTTTTTCGGACTCTCGAAATATTCATTTTGAGGAAAGGTGCATAAAAATTTTCGAATTTTTTTATTTTGAAGAGTGGAGGTAAGAGTGGAGTAAAAGGCAATAAAATAACACAAATTTTGCATAAAAAACGAAGTCGATCGATTTATTAGTTGTTGAGATATGTGTAATCCTATTTTCCGCATTCTTTCATTTTTCATGACCTTGTATTTCAATATTCAAAGATATATTTTAAATGGAAATGAGACGCTTCATCCGACGCAGTCAATTGTTAGTTATATGATTATTATTTTTGGAGTTATAAGGATGTTTCGTTTATGCAATACGGTACTACTTGGGTATTTTGGCGTTTTAAATAAATTGTCGAAATCGGCTCATCAGCAATTCATTGATAGATCATTACTATGTATATTAAAACTATTTAAATATGCGTTTAAATTTTATTTTGGAATTGCGATGCATTTTATAAATATTTTACACGTTTTATTTTCATATTTTATATTATGCATATCCATGATGGGTAAGTATTACGGTGGCTCCCAACGACTAGTTTCAAATATCTGTTAAACAATAAATTTATCTTAAACATAGTTAATTTTATCGAAAAGGCGCAATTTTTGTCAGAAGACCGCGAAAAAATGTAAATTTTGTCAAAAGATCGGATTTTACTGGTACAAAATCAGATTTTTACAGCTAAAAAATGGATTTTACTGCTAAAAGAACAGTGTTTTGCTGCCCCAAAATGTCTTTAGTATTCTTTCATCCCTGAATATTGTAATTTTAGTTTATTACTAATAAAACTAAAACTCCCCAAAAAACTAATTTGTGACGCTTTTGTAGCAATCCTCGAAAACTTCTTACATTTTTGGGGAAATTCATATTTACAAATATTAGTTTATGGATACACAGAAAGATGAAAGATTATCACATTTCAATTATATTGGAAAGAGCTATAAACTGAATGCGTAATACATATTTTTAAGAGATCATAAAAGACTATAAAAAAGTGCCCAGTTAAATTGACGATATTGAGCTCATTGGCTACTCACGTTAATTCCATATAATACTCATATTTATGTCTATTATAATTAAAACAGAATCGCTCTTTTTATAGCAAAATGGTAAATAAAAAGGGTGGCGCCTTATCCGAATAAACCATTTACTAAATTTGAATCGAATCAGATATTTCCGCATGAAAAATCCATTTATCTAAATTAAATGGGATTAGCCCCCATCTCCTCTTTCCCTTTAATACTTAATCAATGAACCTTCAAATCAAATAAAGAAAGTGCCTTTTAAATAACCGGTATATCAAATTTGAAGCAAATCGGATAATTCTCTATGAGAAACCCATTTATATAACTTAAGGGGGGAGGATTAAATCCCATTTCTTCTTTTATATTTAATCAATAAACCTTCAAATCTAATCAGAGATGCACCTTATCATATGAAACCTAAATACCAAATTAATAAAAAAATCAGATAATTTTGCATGATAAACCCAGTTATCTAAACTCAGGAGGATTATACCCTACATCGCTCTTTATACTTAACCAATGAACGCCAAAACTAAACAGTTATGCACCTTATCAGAATGAACATATTTACCCAATTTGAAGCAAATCGGATATTTCTAGCAAAAGGTATTGCGATTCTTACATACATAAGTACATATAGAACATGTTGGTATATTAGTTTTTAGGCTTTGAGATAAAACGAAATGAAGAAGTAATTTTGCCCTTCTTGAAAAAACGTTTGCCCGACTTAGGAGCATCGTCTAGCTACAGTCCTGCGGCGCGTGCTTCTATTGCGCCACGGGAGGGGGTGGATGGAAACTGACCACAGCTTACCTCGTGTGTATGGAATGAAGTATGCCCGTATCTCGCATTATTATATTTAATTTTATTATATCTACTTATATGTATTTCATTCAACAGCTAATAACATAAATTGCATTCAGAAAAATGTAACTTTATCCGAAATTTATCCGAAATATGAACATTTTTGAAATTTTTGATTTTTGTACTTTTGCATTTGCAATACCTTACGAATGAGGGGGCGGAGAGTTAGTAAAGACATTTTTTATAGAAAATCCAATGAAATTTAATTTTTAAGACAACTATTTTAAGGATAAAACTTACCGTTTACGAGATATTTGCAAAAAACTACTTATTTTATTTTTGACCTTTGAACTTAAATAAAATTTTTTGCTCCAGCCAAATCGACTAAGATTTTTGGCATTTGATTCGAAATGATGTTCTAAAGGTCTGCACAAATTTCCAGCTCTTCGCTAAATTTTCCTAGGTTTCCACTTTTTTTCGCTTATTTTGACTGGACTACTACCACAAAGGAGTTGCATAAGAAATAAATATCGAAAACTGGGATTTTTGATATACTGAAGGGGCTCGAAACATGAAATAATCATGGTAATTACTTATAAGCTGTAACTGTTCTATTTGCGTTGTGATTTCTGATACTCAGTTTCTAAACTCCTTGACGCACTGTGAAATAACAAGCCGTTTGAACTAAAAAGGACTTTTTAATTTTTTTGTTTTCATTTTTTGTCACTTTTTGTTCTAGTCCTTTTCTTGAGACGATATTTACATAACTGAAATTGAAGATGTAGGTTATGTTTTTGCAGTTTAATGTTTGTTTTGTAAATGTAGTGTTATAATAAATCCTGTAAGCGCAACATACCCAAGGAAACTATTTTGAATGCGAATAATGAAAATAAGTGCATATGCTGTTCAGAAAACCATGATGTAGAAAAATTTTCTAAAACTATTGAATAGAAATAAAACATTACAAAAAGTTAAGCAAGATGTTTCTTAAGTTAAAGGTATTTCACTTAGTTAAACATCATACATTTAAAAATAGATGTAAATTTTGTTTTCGGAAAAATACTTCAAAAATTTGCGAAGAAACCGAGGATAAAGGGGAAATGACAGATATGTTAGTTTCATCAATCAAAATGTAAATGTAACATGCGATATTTATTTGTTAACCATTACTGCATTAGCTATCGGAAAACAACATAAATCTGAAATTGAATCTAATGTATGACTTATTGTCACAGAGTATGGACAACTGCACATAGCGATAAGAGAAATGTTAAGAAATAAAATATTTTATTATAATATTTATTAATAGAAGAAATAAATCTATATAATATACATGAAATACATAAATTCAGAAGAAAAGAAACGTATCCTATGACGCCTAGATATTCAATTTCGGCAAAAGGTCACCTTTTCTAATGTTAATTGAAAAGAATTAATATTTTTATATCTAAAATAGTTTTCTTTTACGATTCCTGGAGGTGTAGTTATGGCTGCTTTTTTTCTTTTCTTTTATATTTCCAACCGGAGCTGAGGGTGCAAATGGTAGGCTATTGAATTTTAACTGGGTTCAAGAAAAATTACTTCTAATTTCGAGTTCAAGATATAAATACTAAGACGATAGAAATTTGAAATGAATACTACTTGACGTGAAGATAAATCCTGTCTCCAAATTTTTTTTTTTTTTTTTTTTTTTTAGTGAAGGGAACTTTCAGTTTTAAAATATAATAATTTTCAGAAATTTTCTAAGTCATGATTTCATGATGAGAAAGCTTTTTTTTTAAAATTATAACTAAGAAAATTTTAAATATTAAATTAAATTATTTCCACTACAATTTTAATAGCTCAAATTAAATATTTAATAAAATAAACTTTAACATTATATTTTGCCGTCCGTAAATTTTCTTAGATATTAAATGTTGCATTGGTTTTTTAAATTTTAATGTTAAGTTTTATGCAAAATTTTGAATAAGTTAAACAAATATTTTAGAATTGTTTTCTGTATTAAAAAAATAATACTTAAATATTTAATAAAATAAATTTTTATCAACGTTGTCTTTATTCATGCGTACATTATCGTAAAATCGTAGTCGTATTGTTTTTTCTTGTTCAATTTTACGCAAATTTTTGAATTAGTTAAACAAATATCTTGGATTTTTTTCTATATATTTAAAAAATAAATTATTTCTAGTATAGTGATCTTAATCAGAATCATAAATGCAAAATTCCTACATTATTCTTTATGTAGCTGCTCCGTAATTTTTCATTTCTTAAAATCTATTAAATAACCTGCTCATAAGAAATTTTTTGAGATAAAGGAATAGAAAAGGCGCCTAGCGTCAAGAACTTACGAAAGAAGTTTTAACATAACATATACGAGCCTTTTTATAAAAAAAGAAATGTACAAATAACCGTAAACGTTCAGAGAGTTAAATTTCAGAATTAAAATGCAAAAATAAAGTGTATTCATGAGCACCGCCCGTGTCATTGACTTTAGAGATCGGAGAGATTTTGCATTTTATTCGTTGTGAAAAGTTGCATCATTCTAACTTCCTTTGAGTCTGGAAGAATTTGTAAATCAATTTCAATAGTTAAACACCGAATAAAATATGAGAAGTAAAACATAGCAAGTTTACGTAAACTTAGTAAGTATGTCAGTGTTAATACCGAGTAAACATTTTATAAATGAATGTTATTCTTTTCAAAAGATGTTTCTAGCTATTTCTCAATCTATTAAGAAAGAGTTTGTCAGAAAAATTCTAAAATTAGGGTCCAAAACACTTATACTGTGAGGTAAAATTGTTAAAGACCTCTATGATTATTATAGAGCTCCAAGTCAATAAATTAGATTGATTCATTTCATATGTATTTGGAATTGCGTTTCGCTTTATTTCAGTGTTGTACAATTGAAAAAGATACTGCGGTTGATTCTTTAATACATTTGTATGGTATAAAGGAAAATTAAAACTGTAAATTTTAATTTGTGAACGTTGTATTTTTGTAAAGCTATTTTCATTACTAGCTGTCTTCACCCGCTAGCGGTCCTTTATTGTCTATACGTGAATCTGGAAGCGAAAGAATTTCAAACCGTGTCCAGGCTGTCTACGGCACCATATAGCATACGTGCTGCGTAGGTTCTTCCGAATATACACCTTCTTTTTAAACGAAACTGGAACCATGACCGCACTGCTTATAACACAGTGTATCAGGCGTAATGTTCAGGTAGTGCCTGCCCGCTAGTGGTCATCTCCTTTATAAAATCTCGAAGCGAACGAATCCTGAAACGTGTCCCCATGCCTACGGCAGCGTACAACAGGTGTCCTGGGGGCTCCTCCTTTTTACCGGGACCAATAATTATATGAAATCTTGAAGCGAACGAAGCTCGAACCGTGTCCTCGCTGCCTATGGCACCGTATAACAGACGTGGAGTAATCGTGCTGTAAAATAAAATTTTAGAATTTCCGAAAGCACTTTCAATTTCACGTTCTCGTGTGCAAATTGCGTGTTCGTGACTTTTTTATAACGAAAGACATCGCCTTTTAAAAATTTGCCTAATACATAAATTTTGTTAAATTGACACATGCTTTTGATCCAATTAAGCTTAAAATAATTAAAAATGAGGTTTTTAATTAATATCAACGCTAATTATCACCAGATCTTTTCGAGACATCCATATTCGAGTGCACCGAAAACTTAGCTTTCTTGAGATATATTTCGTCTCTTTCTGCTTCATATAGGAAAAAAATGTTTTTTCGGCTGGATTTTGCGCACAGACAGACGTGTACCACTATTCATACAAGTGTTTCAAAATATTTGTATACTAAACTTGGTGGTTCAAAAAACTAGAATACTCATGACTTTTCCTTATTGATTCAAAAGGATGCTTAGATAAAACATTTAATTAGCGTCTGTAGGACTTCTTTTTAAATTAAAAGAACATTTGCATCATCATATTATTTTCACTTTGTGTGAAATATGGGTCCTTCGTCAGGCATAACAGAATTTACAAACCATCGTATAAATATTGAATAAAGAATGTCGTAATGAGCAATATATTGCCAGTCACTTAAAAGTCGTTTGTAGAGCAGTAAGTCAGTGCTTGAACGACAGACATATTGGAAACATCTGAATTGCGACCGAAAGCCAAAAAAAACTTAGAATGACACTAATTCAGTCAATGATAAAAAGCTAATGAGTACTTAAAAAAAGTTTTAGAAGTGTAACATATTTGCATCAAAAGTGAAACGAACACAGCGTTTATGGGTGATTCTCAAAATAGGGGACAATTTCAAAAGTGAAATCTTAAAAAAATTACTGTTAGCAAAATTTCTGAAAAAAAATAGATGTTATTAATTGTCTGAGCGAAGCGAAGTCTTTATACTCAGAGATACGTAACGATATTAAAAGTTAAAAAAATTCTTTCGTCAAGCAAATCTCAAAAAGTACTTGTCGGATTTTGATTCTGTTTGTACCAATAGGTACCTATGAAGGTAATCTGGTGAATTCACTAGATACGAAAAATTAGTTCCAAATAGTTTAAAAGTTATATTAAAAAAACTGATAAAAAAGCACAATTTATTTGCATACTTCACAGAAATTTGGTATGCGTGATTTTCACCAGCTGGATATTTTCGTAGATAACCGAATCAGTACATGGAGTAAATAGTAATCATTAACGCACTCAAAAATATTGAATGCAATAAAACATTTTAAAATTTAATCATGCAGGAAAATAAAACTGTTATTTTTTATATTAAAAAAATGTCATAAAAACTTTGATTTTGAGATTTTATGATAATCTCTTAATAGCATTTTTTGATCTCTAAAAGAATGTTTTATATATTTTGTGTGTGAAAATTAGAAACAATTACGTTTTTAAATAAAAAGTTTCTTTTATGACATCATTTTCCCTTTATATTTATTTGTATTGCATGTTTTCTTTTAACTTATATTTTGTTTGTGTGTGGAAGTCAATTCTGGTCACTAATTTTTCGGCACGGATACCACGAGCGCATCAGATTTGGCGCAATTTTTTTCAAAGCCCATTTGGCGAAAACTCCGTTTTCAAATAACGCTTACATACACATTTTTATATAATTTTCTATTTTCAAAAAGAACTTACAGTAAATAAAATATTAATAATAATTAATAACTATAAAAATAAATATTTTATATAATTAAAAAAAGGAAATGAAAGTAAATAAACATTTTATGAGTAAATAAACAAATAATAAATAAATAAAGCCGGGTTACCATCTGAGGTAAAATAATGCCATTTTGACGCCAATTATGTATCCTGGTGCATATATGACATCTTTTCCCATTTTTCATCCATTTCCTGTTGGCATACAACTTTGAAATTTGGAATATGTATGCATACCTGGGAGCAATACTGGAATTAGACATTGATTTTTTTTAATTCAATCCAAAAAGGGCCAACGGGAGCTATTTTTTAAAGATTTATACTGCATAAAGGAGCCACTTACCTATTTTTATATACAAGAAGAAGTAAGTGGTATGTAAAAACAATTATAGTATACATAAATAAGATACTTGAGATAATATACTAGAGATATAAGCACCGGGTTTGGCGAGATAGTTTATGCCAATTAGGCGAAAACATCGTTTTGATTACCAGATACACATAGCATGCTATAATAACACGTTATTTATTTATTTCAAAATGAAAACAAGTTGGAAATTGCACGTGAAGCGTAGCAAATTAGGTGCGTTCGTACGATAGCGAAGTTTTAAAAATATTACTTTCATATATCAATCTCATAAAATTGTAAATAGTGAATTACAATTAAAACGCTCATCAAACAATGTTCTCCCTATACCATTATGTAATGGAATACTTTTGTGAGGCCTTGTAAATCAATAACAAATGTTCCTTGCACCACAAATTATGTATGATGTATATTATAATATGTACTTTATAATTGCATATAAATTTTATTAAGTCCGCATGAGTGTAACACGATTAAAATGTATTTGAAACATTTTTTCCCATTGACCGTAATGTAACGGAATACTTTTGATTGTCCCTGTAATTGATCTATGCATCCGATTTTCATAAAATTTGAAATAACTCGACAAAATTATGTAATAATTATGTATTTTAAATTTCAAACGTATAGAATTTATTTGAAACTTTTTCCCCATTGACCATAATGTAATTGAATACTTTTGATTGCCCCTGTAATTGATCTATGCACACGATTATCAAAATATTTGAAATGACTCGACAGAATTATGTAATAATTGCGTATTTTAAATTTCAAACGATTAAAATGCATTTGAAACTTTTTTCCCCATTGACCGTAATGTAACGGAATACTTTTGATTGTCCCTGTAATTGATCTATGCATCCGAGTTTCATAAAATTTGAAATAACTCGACAAAATTATGTAATAATTATGTATTTTAAATTTCAAACACATAGAATATATTTGAAACTTTTTCCTAATTGACCATAATGTAATTGAATACTTTTGATTGCCCCTGTAATTGATCTATGCACACGATTATCAAAATATTTGAAATAACTCGACAGAATTATGTAATAATTGCGTATTTTAAATTTCAAACGATTAAAATGCATTTGAAACTTTTTTCCCCATTGACCGTAATGTAACGGAATACTTTTGATTGTCCCTGTAAATGATCTATGCATCCGAGTTTCATAAAATTTGAAATAACTCGACAAAATTATGTAATAATTATGTATTTTAAATTTCAAACATATAGAATATATTTGAAACTTTTTCCTAATTGACCATAATGTAATTGAATACTTTTGATTGCCCCTGTAATTGATCTATGCACACGATTATCAAAATATTTGAAATAACTCGACAGAATTATGTAATAATTGCGTATTTTAAATTTCAAACGATTAAAATGCATTTGAAACTTTTTTCCCCATTGACCGTAATGTAACGGAATACTTTTGATTGTCCCTGTAATTGATCTATGCATCCGAGTTTCATAAAATTTGAAATAACTCGACAAAATTATGTAATAATTATGTATTTTAAATTTCAAACATATAGAATATATTTGAAACTTTTTCCTAATTGACCATAATGTAATTGAATAATTTTGGTTGCCCCTGTAATTGATCTATACACACGATTATCAAAATATTTGAAATAACTCGACAGAATTATGTAATAATTGCGTATTTTAAATTTCAAACGATTAAAATGCATTTGAAACTTTTTTCCCCATTGACCGTAATGTAATGGAATACTTTTGATTGCCCCTGTAAATGATCTATGCATCCGAGTTTCATAAAATTTGAAATGACTCGACAAAATTATGTAATAATTATGTATTTTAAATTTCAAACGATTCGGTTGGGTAGTTTTTGCGTTGTTATATGCGGACGGACAGACGGACGGACTGAACGACCACTATAGGTGCTACGTATTATATAATTACGAACGCACCTAAAAAGGAATAAACGAAACATTTTCTGTTATTAAAAAAAAGAAATAACAATCAATAAATGATAATATTTTTAGAACAAACAATTTATTATAACATTTATATGATAACCAGCATGTTAGGCAACTGAACGCCATTTTGGCACCAATTAGGTGCCTCGGTGTGTATAGGGCATATGTGTGCCATATTTATTTGTAAAACTGCGCATGGACGTTTACCAAGTGTGTTTTCATAGTCGCTTATATCTTTTTGCAACATAGCGCACCTTCTGAAGCCAAAACTGCACAAAAGAAAAAAAAATCAATATTTGCAGTATTTTTTTTTTTTTTTTTTTTTTTTTTTTATGTAATGCACATTTTGTAATCAGTAGGCTCGATAATCAGACCTCGTTTTTTTGCTTTCAAAGATGATGTTTCATACGACGTCTTTTTTGGATTCGTCGTTTTTCCATATTTGATAGTATGCGTCTACTCGTTTTGTAACTTTCTTCTTTATTGACAGCGACATTTGGATTTCATATTTAAATAAAAGTTCTTCTCAATACAAAGAATTTTGTTAAAATAAATAAATAAATGAAATGCGGACATCTATTGCTCAAAGCACAAAATTTTTCCTTTTGAGTTAATAAAAATCAGTAAAAACATAATTTTTATGATAATAAAAAGGTGACTTATGTAATAACAGAGTCATATATTATGTACGTTATGGATTAAGTATGAATATTTCTCCACCATTTATAAATAATAATAATAAAAAAATAAAATGCGGACAGACCAAAGTCTATATTTGATTGAAAACAACAACCATTTTCTAAATGCTTTAAAAAGATGACCAATGAAAAGTGATATTTCAAAAGTATTATGAAATTAGTTAAAAACCATTTATTTTAAACTAAATGAATAAAAGATTTGTATTTTTAATGAAATAAATGGGATTTGAAAAATTATTGGAAATTTATCACCATAGATGTATCAATATTACAATCAATACTTTGTATGCAAAATGGAACAATTAGCAATACTTTTTGAACCCGAAAAATGGTCGTTGCTTTTTTTAAGATTAAAAAAGAAGGTTACGAAATATTCCTATACAGAGATGCTAAGCCCCCGCTTATTGCACAGCAGAATTTTCTTATAGGAAAAGTTATTTTTTAAATCAGCAGAATGTTCCAATTTAATAAAAGATTTTCTGTATTAAAATACCGGTATCCAAAATGCCGGAGACTTGGCAGCTCTGCCTATAACATTTTAATTAATCACGGTACTTTTTTTAATCGGATTCAAATTTAGTGAAGACAACGTTTTTTGGCCAAAAGCAGCTTTTTTCCACATGTGTAACTACGATACAATTCATTGATGCTGAAATAAAATGTTTTGACTTATGCTATTATTGCTTCCTCTTATTTATTTATTTGAATTTTAAATAAGATGACTCAAAATCGTGTTTTTTAAATGTACGGAAAAAATGCATTTCGAGAGAGGGCGAAAAGAACAATATTTGGCGATTTATTACCTGCGTTTGGCTAAGTTTCTTACTACCTTGTATTTAATACTCTTCACAATACTTCGCGTTATATGGACTTAGGCGCTTTTATAAAAAGTTTGACGTAGTTCGGGCTTAAGAAAGTGAGTATTTTACTGAATAATACAAATAAATGAAAAATGAATACTAAGAAATACTAATAAAAGAAAAATGAAGCGTTATATTGATCTATGTATATTTAAAAATGCATCTGCTAGCACTATTTAGATAATTTATGTGTATATAATAGGAGATAAAGAGCTTTTGATTCTGTATTTCTATATGCTTTAAAACATTAACGTTTGTGTGTTTTTCGTTATCATTGGGAGTACCTAGCCGATTTAAAAAATAATGTGGGCAAAAAATGTTGGTAACTATCTTTGCTGCAAAATATACTATACTAGCAGACTTCGCCCGCTCCGCTCGTCAGTTTTTCTAAAGAAACATTGAATCAAACGAAATTTTCATATCATATTAATTTTTAGTTTTATATCATATTTTAGACTGTCTGTCATCGGTGAAAAGTCAGTCATCTAAACGGAAAATTCAATGTTAGTCACCGATGAATGAAGTAACGGTCAACGTGTTAACACTTTTAATCACATAAAAGTCCATTCAGCGGAATCTTTAAAATAAAGCCACCTTTTGATTTCAAACATCCCCATAACTAAAATATGTTATGAGTTGAAAAATAACTGCAAAATCCGATTTTTAAGGAATTTTTTTAAAGTTCGTTCTTTTTTTTATTTCCCTTAGGGGTGGAATTTTCGAAAATCCCTTCTTAGCGGCTCTCGATGTTATAAGAAGCATTTTTACCCCAATTTTCAAGATTGTTGGTTCGGTAGATTTTTTTGTGCTGTGATTAATACGAAATCTAGACTTTCTTTTATATATATAGATAAGGATTGAAAAATTTGAGGTTTTTGTGCCGAAGACATCGCCAAATTAGGAAAATTTGAAGTATCTCACGAACTACTGGGTTTAAAATAATTTGCTTAGTACCACACGATTCAGCATGAAAAAATACATTAAAATATGATCAGTTGAAAAATAACTAAAAAATCCGATTTTTAAGGAATTTTTTTAAAAGTTCGTTCTTTTTTTACCCTCCTTAGGGGTGGAATTTTCGAAAATCCTTTCTTAGCGGCACTCGATGTTATAAGAAGTATTTTTACCCCAATTTTCAAGATTTTTGGTTCGGTAGATTTTTTTGTGTCGTGATTAATATGAAATCCAGACTTTTTTATATATATAGATTTTGCGTAGGAACAATAATCACGATCAATGCTCGAGCAAAAGAAAGTTCTAAAATTGAAAATTCTTTGATGTCGATATGACTAAAAATTTAAAATCTTTTTTTTTTTTTTTTTTTTTTTTTTTTTTTTTTTGTGGCAACTTTTAGGATATAATATTCTCGTTATGAACGATTTTTAAAACATTCAACAATTTAATTTCACAAATTAAACATTTTTTTTCTAGAAAAAGTTTTAAACCCAATTTATTGAGAATATTGCAATTTCTAGGATACTGTTGGGGTCAGATACTATAACTTTGGCATCCCAGTAAATTATAAGATGTAAGTGCTCGTTTAGGACAAATTTTGAAAAAAGGATTCCTTAACTCTTATCGACAACTTCATTGCATCCGTGGAAAACATATATTCGACATTATAAATTATTCGGACGGATTTCACACCATATAAAATACACTCCATTCTCTTCAAACATAATAGTTTATGTTATTTATAGTTTCTCAAATCGATGCGAAGGTTCTGTTTATGCTCATGACATCATTTCAAAGAGTTATATTTCCAATATAGGAAAATTTGGTGTTTTATTTTCTGTATTACTTTTACCATTTTGCATATTTCCAATTTTATATCCATGCATGGTTTGCTTTTCTTTTATAAAAATAGTATATGCAACTTTATATATAAGATTTTGTAATTATATGATTCAATATGCTTATTTTCATCATATTTTATCACAATGAATGACCAATTAAAGGTAACATCTCATTTTCTTTACTTATCGCAAGTTATTAAATGTTTATTCTCAGCAATATCGCTCAGACTAATCCCTCTGAGGGAAGTCCTAGTATAGTATTAGGTATACTTTACATGTAGTCAGCAGAGCTAAATATTTAAAAATTAACTTAAAAAAAATAGTATTTTATGAGCCATGCTAATGACAAAACAAATTGCATGGAATAAATAAATTAAGAAATTTTTATTTTCTTCCTGTATAAATATTTTTTTCTATATTTATTAGCCTTCCTTTTCAGCAAATGGTTTCCATTTTTACATATATACATATAAGGAGAATAAAAACATTACCAAAGAGCAAATTTTTTTTACATGAGCAACATTCTGACACTAACAATGTAAGAAGCTGTCTTAGTGATTTTCTGACAGATTTAATGCATATTTTAGGGATAATAAATGTAATACCTAAATTTATATGTAAAATTAAACTTCATAAAAGATACAATATAAGCAATGGTTACATTTATGCACATAGGAGTCTTTAGCATGGACAGAAAAACCATGCTAATGACACTGATATTTGTCCATGCTAATGACAAATTTTAATTTAAATAAGATTATGAGCCATAATATAATCACAATGAAATAGTCCTTTCTGGAGCTTTTTAAAACACAAAAGTCCTATGCAAATAAGTAAAATAAAAATTTTAATTAAAAAAACGTGAAAATTATTATCCATTCTAATGACATACAATTGACGTACGCCCCTAATATTCAACTTCTATTCTTAAAATACAATACATGCTTCAATTTTCAGGCTGGGATAAAATGGATACTTGTTGCCATGAAGAAACTTTATATTTTCAAACTATTGTCATATGTGAAAATGAAATTTTGATTATTAACCAGCTGTTATAGTATGACCTTTTTTTGAAAATAGAATATGGAGGACAAACTTTAATTTTTATATACTATAATTTTATTTTTAAAAAGAAATTTATTGGATAAATCCTCTCCTTGATTAATTTAAAGAAAGAATAACATTTGTTTTATTTTATAAACATGATATTAACTCCTTAAAAAGTTAGTATATACAAGGCACAGCTGCTGTGGACATCCATGCTAATGACATTTTGAACATTTATTCTGTTATTTTAAGGTGTTTTTAACTAAAAAGTGAGTAATTCTTGAGTGCAAATAATGAATAATATTAAGATAAACATATTGTTACAGCGTATATAGGGTTCTTTCGATCTTATAGTTAGACAACCTCAAACTCTTTTCTCTTAGAAAAGTAGAAAATAATTTATTTACAGATCTTCAGAACAACAGAGTCTTCGAAACTCACAAATATTACTAGATACTCAAAAATAACTGTTCAAATCTATCGTACAAGTACAGATACAGGTCCCAGAGACTCTTTATACAATGTCTCAACACTAAATAACATTCAAAACCACGTAGAGAAAACTCAAGCAAACTTGCTTAAACAATCGCAGCTCACTCAATGACTGACTGGTAAATTATAAACACGACAGTTCGTATTGCACTCCTTATATAGGCTCGCAACATGCACTAAAAATTTCCACAGCCTTCTCGAATATTCCAGAAAATCACGGAATAACATTCAATGTATCAGCATATCTAAATGGGGGGTTACCATAGAGAGGGAAGGGTTACTATCGCCAACAATCGCCAAGTTTGTCACCAACTTGGCGATATATCGCCAAATTTGGCGACCAAAATTAGTCGCCAAAAGTGACGCCAACTTGGCGATATCTTTAATATTTCGCCAATCTGCCGTAGACATACACTGAAAATAATAGACAAGTTTGCTTGATAATAGAGACAATGTAACAAAAACTACTATTATAAAGTAATGGAGCTTAATAAGATTATTTACATTATTTTACAGTACAAACACTAACTATTTACAAAATTCGTAACAATATCTAAATATAAAAGCATGACATAAAACCTCTCTTTTTTTGTATGCCGAAAGATATAAATTGTCCCCTATTTTGAGAATCACCCTTATAAGAGTAAATCTACAACACTGGGATGTCTCTATAAACTTGGATTTCAGTCTCGTGTACCAATGACAAGCCCATCATGACTATTAAACAGAAATGAAAATAATAAAGTGCTGCAAAAAAGGATTTTAGGGGTTTAAATAATTGAAAAAAATGCAACGTTTAGCCACGAGAATTATTTTGCGTAACATTTGGTGGTCAAAGTGCTCGTGTATGGTAAAGGAAAAAAAAATGCATATGACAAAGGCTGCATGAAACGATCAGTTAAATTTGCAACCGGTGTAATGGTATAGCCTTGCATGACTGCCTATACCTCCGAAAGGATATGTAGCGTTAATAAAAAGATTATTTCTGAGATATATCGAGAACTCATTGAGCATTTCATGACACCATCATTGGACGTGCTGTGTGATGTGATTTTAAAGTGCGTATCAATAGATTAAGTACGAACTATCTTTCCAATTTTATTTCAAACAATGGTTTTAACAATACAATAAAAATAATCATGTCAAAATTTTAAGCACAAAATCACTTTCATGAAAATTTTACAAATTGATGTAAGCGGTTATGCACGCGTAAGCACTGGATGTATAAGATTTTAAAGTGCATAAGAAATAGAGAGTTGTTGTTATTGACTTAGTACAAAATGTCTAACTCGAAAGAATTTTCAAAGGAAAGAATAATAAATATCTGGAGTGTGAAAGTAAATCATAAGTCTGTTTCTGAAACTACAAGTACATTAAAAGGATTAAAAAAGGTATCCGCCATATTTTTGCTCATGTAATGATTTCAAATGAAAATTTCATTCAATAAGGTCACGAGTGACGACTTGGCGTGAAAATCGTCTCTTTAAAAACTTGTCTCACAACTGTTAATTACTCTTATAAAATTACTCTGTTAAAAGACCCTTCAAAAATGGGTTTTGGAATTGAAATGCATTAAAAACAGTAAAAAAACTCGTTTACCATGTCTGAAACGACACAATAAAGAATAATTTAATTACAGTTGATAAAAGTACACGTGTCATTTGGTAATAAGTGGTTGAATATCATATTCAATGATTAAATAATGGAACTTCGGTGACCCTTTTGGATTAAAATACTATTGGCATGATATCTGCAAAGAGCCTAAAAACCTAACCGAAAACATGTTGGTGGTTTTGTATTAGGGTGTATCGATTTTTAACTCTTTTTTTTTAATTTCCAAATTCCAAGTTGATAAAAAGTTGCTGCTACACGTCACAACTTACCACAAAAATTTTTGGATTTTTAAAAAAATGTTTAGGTCTCCCGCACAAGGCCTAAAGTTTAGAAATTTTACTTAAAAAGTAAATTTTTACAAAATTTTTTAAAAAAAACTTAAAACTTTTTTTTTTTCAATTGCAAGTTAAAATTCCACTAACAATAAGCATGATAAACGATAGAAAATGTATTTCAAAAACTTTGCACAACATTTGGTCTCCCGCTCAAGACCTAAAATTTGTTAACTTTGACGTAACTTTCGTAATTTTTAGTGTAAATGAACCACTTTTTTTTCGTTAAAAAAACTAGATTTAAGTGTATTTTTGTTACAGGAGTCATAAAATGACACAATAGATGACGCAATAAATGTCACTATATCTATATATATATATATATATATATACATACATATATGTATACATAAATAATATATAAATAATATATAAATGTTGTATACCTCAAAAAAGATAGTTTAACGATGTAAATTGTTTGATAAAGTTGTTGAAATAAACTCTATTGTTATTTGTGATTGCTATTGTTTATTACAAATGTATAAAATATTATGACGAGGAATAAAATGCAGTATATAAGTACAAAATATTGCTGATGTATTTTCATAGAACATAAGCAAAGTTGGCCCATCAAGAGCAAACCATAATTTTTCTAAATGGTAATTCATTCAAATGTAGTATACTCACAGCTGCCTGCAGTGGCTGTTGTATTTTACTTTCAATTAAGGTGGTAACTCCATTTGAAGTGCCTGTGTTTTCCGCCGTACCATCACAACCAATAGCTTTTAGTTTTTTTTAAGATCGACAGTTTTTTTCTTCACAATACTTTACAAGTGATGTAACTATTTCCTTTCCTGTTCCATTTATGGGAGTTACATGACCGAAATGCATATTTCAGATGTGTATATTGCTGGGACGATTACTGTTTCTAAACCAATAGGAGAGCGTCATTATCACGGTCAAGTACACGCCCACACAGTTTGATTGACAGATTGTAAAAATTGATTGATTGTAAAAACTGAACCGGTCTTCAGCTATCCTATGCAAAAAAGAATCAGGTAAAAATATTAAAATTTGAGCGAGATATTTGTAAAGAACGTCCCCATAGATTTTACATTATCATCCGGGTCTTTTTCTGTGCCTAGTGTGGGGCCTTAACCACGCCTTTTATCTGGGTGAATCGCTAGATTGCCTTTATCGTCGGAGTTGCGATGTGGGACTTAGAGCAGCCTGGGTGTGGGAGTAAGAAGGTCGCTCCCACATTCATACCCAAGATTTAATATGCATAGATTTAGTCAAAATTAAGATAACATATAATAATTAAAATTCATTTCATCCATCCATCAGCAATCATTGGATAAATATACAGTATTTCGAAAAGAATATAATATTTGAAATCTTTTGTGTCTTCTTGTAAATGTTATGCACTACTATATCGTATAACATATATTAAGCCTCAACGAACTATGTCAATTTTATTAACCACAAAATAGTTTAATGTGATTAAAAAATGTTGCATACAATTTCCTTCTTTACCATTATGTATAATTTTTGTTTCTTGTCCCAGTAAATGAGTAATAGTTATTTTTTTCATGGCATGTTTTGTTAAAAGCATACTTTAGTATAATTCGTATATGTATAGAATTTAATTTGTTTGACCGGGTATAAGAGCTTTAAAATTCATTTGAAACAAATTTTCCCCATAGGTTGTAGCGTGATGGAAAACTTTTGACTCTCCCGTAAATAAGCTTTGCATGCTGGAAACTTCATTTGAAATAGAGTTTGTGCTAAGGCAATGGTAACCGTAAATAACGTCCAAAAATTTCAGCGAAATCGGGGTATATTTATGGGAGTTAGAGCATGAACAAATGAACAGACAGACAGACGTACAGAAAAACCGAAATCATAAACACTTTTCAAATTTGTTGGAACGTGTTAAAAAAGGAAAAAATATATATATTAATTAAAAATTACTTTCAGCAGATATATAAAATTTTCCAATGATAAACAATTTCATGAATTACAAAGGTATATTTCTAATTTGGTTTCAAAATGTGTAATTATTTGATGAACAGACAATCAAAGTACATCTTTCATGTCATTGACTTCAATACATTAAATATCAGAGATTATATATATCATATATATTATAAAGCAGAAGTTCTGAAACTTCCAAACGGGTGTTTTCAAAAACTACCCGATGGATCTTTTTGCAGATTATATCATTCGATTATATCATTCATAAGATTACTTAAATTTTAGTATATTCTTTTGTAAAGCTACAGATCTCTGTATGTTTACAAAAATTTATTTTTAAGGTTTACATCTATTTTTGTAGAATGTAAAGAAAAATTTTTAGTTCTTCTATAAATCTACAGTGGCGGTCAAAAGTTTACGGCCAGTTAGTTTCTTTGATTCATTTACAAGAAGGTTTCAGCAAAGAAGAAGAACAATTGCTTCAAAGGTAGGAATATGCTAATGACTTCTAACAACGTGATCATTTTAATTGGATACTGAAGGCGCTCCATGCAAAGGGATAGAATTCGAAGTTCGCGTGTGCAAAAGTTTCCGGCCACTCTTCATTCCTTAGTTGTTTTTTTTCTGTTGGTAAAGTATTTTTTGGTCGTGTTTGTGAATGAATCAACGTGAATAGCACAGTTTCAATTCAAAATTGAAATGTTTAACAATTATTGTCTATAAATGAGCGATTAGTTTGTCACTAAAGGGCAAATATTCTAGAGATTTTGTGGTAAAGTTATTGATAGGTAAAATCGACTGAAAACTATATTTAAAAATTCTATAAATATGGCCATGGCCTTCAGGACTTTATGAGGTCCGGAAGACTTTGAAAAATGACTACTCTTGTTGACAGATTTATCAGGAGAAATACAATTGATGACCTGCATAAAAATTCCATTGTAATATACAGCTATTTACAAAATGAAAATATTGTTAAAATAAGTCGGTCTACCGAGTCAAGATGCTGACGTGATACAGAACTTTATGGAAGAGTCGGTATCCAAAAATGTTTCGTAAATAAAAAAGTATCGACTTACACGACTGGCGTTTTCAAAGGAAAAACAAAGTCTGGTTTAGTGATAACTGGGCAAAAGTAGTATTTTTCCATCAATCGAATTTGAAAATTTTTTGGGAGTAATGGAAGACACTACGTCCGATGACCTAACAACAAAAGATGTGATTCAAGGTATGTTATAACTACAATGAATCATGTATTAAGACACGTTATAACGTTGGGAGTATTTTCTTCAAAAATGCTCGGTCCGTTATTTGTAATCCACTACAAGATAAATGATGCAATGTATAAGGATATCTTGCCCAATTATTTGCTGCCTTATTGGAGGAAAAATTTTAGCCGTAACTCTTTGTTTTAGCATGATAACGACATAATTATGCATGTAAGCCTTGGCAATCGATGGTTTTCGCGCAAAAAAATTTTTCGTTTTTGAAATTGCCAGCCCAAACGCCCAACATGAACCCAATAGAAAATCTTTGGAAAAAAGTTGACAAACATCTGCCGAACTATAAATATTCCAACGAAGCCGGAATTTCCCCCAAAAAGCAAGAAATGTGGAAAAAACGTACCATAGACGATATTTAACCGTTGATTGTATGAATGTCACGTTGCTGCGCCATATAACCAATTACTAAAGGTAACAAAATATCAATACTATAAAATACTAATTGTAAATGCTGTTGATCGCTGCAGTTTTCTGTCACAATATAATATTTTTTTAAACTTGCGAAGGTGGCCGGAAACTTTTGAGAATATACGTTTTCCTTTGTATTTAATTTTGTAAATTAAAGTTATTGATATTTACATGTTATTTCATAAATAGGTTCCTAACTATTATGTCAATAAAATGCATAAGTATCCCTTAGAGATTCCTCTTCATATGGGTATAGTTACAAATTAACTGAAAAATTTTTGCTGGTCGGAAACTTTTGTTCGCCATTGTACATCTGTAGAATTACAGATTTTTTGTATAATGTATCTATAGCGAAAATGTTTGACAGAGCAAATCTCAATTTGCTCAGGCAAACATCAACTTTTGCGCCAACTCTTATATTGGGCGTCAAAGATTATGAATAGTAATTTTTGTTTGCATAAAAAGAAATAAAGTATGTCAATTGCATACATTTAGTAATAGAGACAAGAACTTTAGGTAGTTTTATATTTTTATCTAAGGATAAACTATTTTATGAATTCAAAATTGACATTTTAAATTAGGGTATTAAAATGAGTAAATAAAGTTACTTCATGGAAATACAATCTTAGATTATGTTTCATGTCATTGATTCCAGTTCATTAAATGAGAGATATTTTGTTTTTTTATAGCAAAAATTTTCTTTATTCCCTAAAATTTGAGATTGGAATACGATGTAACTTTATTTCCAGCTCTTAAATAGAGTAGAGAAAAGAATAATAATGATAATAATAATAATAAAACAACTTCATCATGAATAAACTCGCTTTGTCGTATATACATCTCACAGATGTAGACATTTGAAAAGCTGTTTGCAACAAATTTTTGGAAAGTATTTTTCAAAACACATCTTAATTCTAAATTTTGAAAAATTTATGTTGTGAATTAAATTTTTTTAATAATATTTATTCTGCGATTTTAAATTAAAAATTATATAATTATTGCCAAATTCATGTATTAAAAACAAAAAGAAACCTTTAAACTGATTAATAACATTACATAATCTTTTCACAAATTAAAAACTAATACTTTTTTTCTAAGTGCTAAAATATGCAAATAAAGTTTTTTCACAAAAATACAGTCTTATGGTTTCTTTCATGTCATTGACTTCAGTGCATCGAACATTAAAAAAAAAAAAAAGATTTTTTATTCAAAGTGAGAATTCACTTCGTTCCCCTTCCTGTATGTCTGGAAAAAGATGTGAATCATTTTAGAGGGTTAATCACCGGAGAGAAAATTCTGAATAAAAGTTCATCATTAAGCTCGATTTTGTGTTTAGAATGTTTGTTGAAAGGTATTTGATTATTTTAAAACTATTTGTAACAGCTGTAGAATCGTTGTTGAATGATTTTCAGAAGAAATCACAGTTCTTTTATTTTATATTTTCAATGAATTTAAATTATGAAAAACTAAGAAAGAAAAATTCATGCGCCAAGCATAGATGATGAAGAGCTTCCCAACACATTCAGATTAATGTAATAAGACTACAGCTTAGTGAAAAACACCGTAATCACGGGCGATAAATTGATCAATAAACTAAAAAACTTTGTAAAATCCCCATAAAGTGAAAAATTAAGCAGGACGCGTTTCAAGCTACAACAATAACAGCTCGTCATTAGCTAACCCAACACGTGTCCGTAAGGGCGCAGAGTGGAGATAAAGAATCTGGAGTGGAGGATCTTTATATCCACTCTGTGCCCTTACGGACACGTGCTGGTTTAGCTGATGACGAGCTGTTATTGTTGTAGCTCGAAACGCAACCTGCTTAATTTTTCATTTTATGGTGATTTTACAATTTTTTTTAGTTTAAGACTACACCTTTCAAAAAATTCAAATATTACGTCTCATTTCTCCACATGGAAATAATGTATAACGATTGACAAAACCCAATTTCAGCTGACCTCATCTACAATTAGAAAAGTAACTTAATTTTTAGCAGTCCTGTATATGATATTGTGATTTGTATCTATTAACAACATATATTACAAAATTTAGTTCAACATAAGGTGGTCTGATGTAATAACGCCAGGCGGGGTAATAACGCCAAGTGCTAATATTTTGCATAATTATAAAATAATCTGGTAAATGACACCCATGTGCTCTGCGCAGAAGGGTTTTGAGTCATATAAATCGCAAAAAAAGCAGCTTTAAGTCAATTTGTGTCATTTTTAGGTCTTATTGTTTTTATAAGCAACTAAAATTAACGCTTGATCTAAAATTTGCGAGATACGTTTTGTGATGTGAAGACTTTTTTTTTATCCGGGAATACTTTGTTAATTACATAAATTTGTAGTACATTTCATGGACTATTAAAATGTTGTTGAAGATTTTGGATATCTTTTCGAGATAATTTGTAATTTACACTGAGAAAAAAATACAGTTCAGGAATCTAGAATCTAAATTGTGACTCTAGAAAAAATAGTTCCATGTCATCCTTATAAATTCTAGTTGCCATTATATGAGAGTTCTAGAATCTACTACAGGAATTCAAGAGAGCTTTCCTTTATTCTCGTTGTAATACTTATTTAAAAATCTCAGGAAATAGATGCGAACACAAGAGGTTTGATTTAGTAACTATAATTCTGGTTTTTGAAACTATTTCCGAAATCAAGCTATAATTTCTCGTTATTGATACGAGTCAATATCGTTTCGTCACCTTGAAAACAAGAGACTAGAAATGTTAGGTCATTTCGGCTATTCAGCTTTGTAGTTCAACCTATTCGCATATTTCGGTCATCTATAATTCTAGTTTAGGTATTCAGAAAGTGACTAACTATTCATTCTAGGTGAAGGCGGTATATATTTTTTTTTTCAGTGTAAAATGTACAGCGCAATAACTATAATGGGGCAATAACGCCAATCCTTGGCATTAATACCCCGGTTGATTCTCTACAGTGGCCGAGCTACATTCTAAATACTGATTCAAATAAACACAATTAAAACTGTGCAATGTTTCTAATAATTCTATTTAAGCGGCCCTTTTTAAGCAAAAAGAAGCTCACGGTCTGATATTCTCTTGCCTCATCCCCCCCCCACACCACACCTTTATTTTTCTTACACTTTCACAAAAAATTGAACATTTTCAATAGCTTAGAATGCAATTTACCAATTTCTAAGTTTGTAGAGTTTCTATTTTTAGAATTGGGCAATCTACATGCAATTATTCCATCTTTTTTCATAGTTTTGTTTGCATGGCGTTATTACCCATATAGGTGGGTAATAACGCCAAATAGCATTGATCAAGAAATCACCCCATTACATTTTATGAATACATATCTGTTAAATTATTTTTTTTATATAGATAGTCAATGAGTTCCTGTATCAAACCATATATTTGTTTGAAAAATAACAACTAAAACTGAGGCGTGAAAATTGGTAGAGCTTTAACGTGGCGTTATTACCCCAGGGTACCTTACATACATTTCAGTTCAAAATTTCCTTTTAACAATTTTCTCTAATAAGGCGGATGGTATGCGAATACTTTAGTGAAGCTCTGTATTTGAGGTATTTAATTTTTTCATAAAGAGGAATACGCAAATAAAAAAAATTAAATTTAAAAGACATGTCAAATTTTAAAACGTACTCTCCAGCAAATAGTACGCAAAAACAATTTCTTTTGTGTCTCCATGTAAGTTAATAAAAAGTGCTATGAATGCTCTATTTTAACATAATCATAGTATAACTCAGTGATTTATATCAGTTTCGATACATTTGGACTTTCGTAATGTTATTAAATTACTATTCAAATGATTTCCCCCCCCCCATATACCATAATGTAATCGAATTATCTTGAGAGTCCCTCTATCATTAATAGTACATACTTCATATTCTATAATAAACTTGCTTTGGTTACCATGAATAACATTCATCAATTACAATTAAAGCAGACCCTATTTACGAGAGTAGGATCACGAACAGATGGATAAACAAACCAAATGCATACACACTTTTCAACTTTGTTGGAAAGTGTTAAAAAAGTTCGTCGATCATTCTGTTTATTTTAATATTTACTACACTCTAAATAAAAATGAGTGACTATTCACTCCGGAGGAGTGAATACTCACTCTATCGCAGATTCAAAATATGCCCAACCTCTTTAGAGTGACTATTCACTCTGGGCAAAAGTGGAATTGTTGACTCTGTGAAAGAGTGAATACTCACTCCTGGGAAGTGGATAATCACTGTAAGCAAGAGTGATAACTGACTCTTTCGGAGGAGTGACTATTCACTCTTACTAAAGGGGTGCATTTTTTCACCCCGGATAGGAGTGAATAGTCACTCTTACATAGGAGTATATGCTATTTTTTTATGCAGCAAATTCTTTTTTTTTATGTAGCTTTTATGGACATTTAAAAAAAATCACATCTTTAAAGCATCCAATGAAAATAAATACAAGAGTGATAAAGATTGGAAAAAAATACTTTATAAACAATATTTATATAATTCATATTTTGTAACATTAATTGAACTTTTAAAAAAAACTCGATTAAAGTTACATATGAATTAAATTAGATTACTAACAAAAAAAAACAAATATTTTATTACAATCTTATCGTTTGTGTTTGTTTTCATTGCATGCGCTATAAATATATGATAGTTTTAAAATGTCCATAAGGACAAGTATAATTAACTGTAATCTTAATCAGATAATATTATTTTTTCCATTTAGATACCCATTAAATTTTATTTAGAATTTTTATAATTCCCGTGATGTACGTTATGTGCTTATTTTTTTTTCATACATAATTCAACATTTAAATATTTAGATAAGTGTATTCTTTGCTATTAAATTTGAATGTATAAAGTTTTTATATGTTATGATTTATCACTGTTTCATTAAAATGAACGTAGAATCTAGATTTTTTTTTTTTTTTGCTTGTTTGTTCTGTGGAATATGTATATATGTACATATATTTAAACATATTCCTTATGCTTAAATTTTCACTAGTTATTGCCTGAAAAGTGGATTTTAGTACTATGGTTACAACATATATCTGCAGGATATGTTTAATTTTTTTATGCCAGCAAATTTTATATCTTATGAATAAGAGCTAGACAAATTTTACATAATTTAATAAAGAAAAGAAAGATTTAGAAAACAAAAAAAAACTAGTTGGATGTGTCAATCCCAAAACTTTCTTCTATCTCATAAGTATATTTCAATATTAAAAAAAAAAAAAAAAAAAAAAAAAAAAAAAAAAAAAAAAAAAAACGTGGTGACCCCAAAGTTACCCACTATCGAATTTCCTCGAACATTTGACCTAGCCTAATGAGATTCTGGTATCCGAAAAGCCTAAAACGCAAAATTTAATTAATATTCTGAGAAAATGAGCTTAGTAGTGCCTCATGTTGGATAATTTATACTAAAACCTAATAAGCATCTATTTATGTCAAGACCTAACACAATCTGAAATTTGATGGAATTTCGTCTATTAGTTCTTGAGATATAGTTATAACAAAAAATTTGCAAAACGAAGCACAGCAACACCATATCTTGGACAATTTATGCCAGAACGTAAAAAAGCGTCTGATTATGTTATGGTATAAAAGAATCTGAAGTTTGATGAAATTCTGTGCATTAGTTCTTGAGCTATAGCTAGTTTAAAAAAACCGTGTAAAATATAGCACAGCAGCAGTATCAGTTGAAGGATTTATAACAAAACGTAATCATCGTGTAATTATGTTATATGTCATTTTGTAACAAAATCTGAAGTTTGGTGAAATTCTGTGCGTTGGTTGTTGAGATATAGCTATCGGAAAAATCGTGCAAAATGCAGCATAGCTGCACCACCTGTTGCAAGGTTAATACCAAAATGTAATCAGCGTCTAATTATGTTATATATTCTAGTGTAACAGAATCTAAAATTTGATGAAGTTCTCTGCATTAGTTCTTGAGATATAGCTATCGCCAAAATCGTTCAAAATGTAGCATAGCAGCGCCACCTATAGGGCAGTTCACATCAAAACCTTATCAGCGGCTATGTATCTCAAGGTATCGCGGAATCTGAAGTTTGGTGAAATTCTGTGCATTAGTTCTTGAGATATAGCTATCATGAAAATCATGAAAAACGTGGCATAGCAGCGCCACCTGCTGGCCAATTTGCACTAAAACTTAATCAGCGTCTATGTATATCAAGGGGTCACAGAATCTGAAGTTTGGTGAAATTCTGTGCATTAGTTCTTGAGATATAGCAATCTTGAAAATCATGAAAAACGTAGTATAGCAGCGCCACCTGCAGGTCAATTTTCACCAAAAACCAATAGGCACTAATTCATATCAAGGTCTAACTGAATATAAAATTTTATTAAATTTTGAGCTTTAGTTCTTGAGATAGAGCGCCCACAAATTTTTTGTCACATACAGACAGACAGACACACAGACAGACAGACAGACAGACAGACAGACAGACAGACAGACAGACAGACAGACGGACAGACTCACAGACAGACATTTTCTAAAAATAGTCAAAACGTGTTCAGGACCTCCTAAAACGTATAAATCCGTAGAAAACCGGAAGTCGAAAATTTTCATGAATCCAAGACTTTCTTCTTGTAAAGATAGAAGAAAGTAAAAAAGAAGAAAAAGAAAAGAAATGACATATCTATTGTTTTTAATTGCTTTAAAAATACTTTGAATATAAAAAAATAGTTATTAATCACAAAAAAATATATTCAAACTTGTATTACATAAGTAAATATGCACTTTTAAAAATATATACTAAGGCAATTTTATTTATAAACTTCACGTCAAGAATAAACAACTTTTTATTTATGCCTAATTTATCATATTTAATTTTTTACTGCTAATAATTACTTGTACCAGAAACGATTGCAATAAAAGGAAAATTAATAACTGTTTTCTGATATTACTCAATTTTCAAAATTTAAAGTCGTTAACAAAATATAGAAAACCAATGCTTTCGTAAAATTAAAATAATTAATACATCAATTTAAAAAAACTCAAAATATATTAATCAATGCTTTTTAAATATACCGTTAAACAACCAAAATAAACTGCCATACATGAATAAAATGTTTCTGCGTTTGTTTAATTTTCAAAAATCTTACGGTAGTATACAAGAAATTCCTATGATATTTTTAGATATTTGGTAAATGTTAAATCTGAAGCCTTGGATATCATAATTTATGATTTTCAATAGTAAATTAAAATATCAATAAGAATAAATCTTTCACAAACTTCCTTTATGGTAACATCTAGAGAAAATTTTTACAGTATTAAAGATATTTTTTCAATCTAAAAACTTTTCCAAAATCAAAATCATATATGAATATCATTTTTATCTCCGGAATAATACCAAATAAATAAAATAAAATAAAATAAAATAAATATTGCTGCGTATAGCTGCAAGTGTTTAATAGTAAAAATAGAAGAAACACAACATTAAATAAATACGGTATCAAACGGTTTCAATTTTATGTTTTTATCTCTTTAACCATGAATCACTGAATCATGAGGAGGAAAAAAAAAACATTCAGGTTTTCCGAAGTACGTGTGTAAGCAAATTTTGTTTTTGAACGATGACGAATTCAACACTTCACAGTTTCGCAGAGGAAGATTAAACTAGTTATCACTCATTGGTTTATTCTTAAAAATCAAGCTAATTGAATTTAAAAAATGCAATTTAAATATTGTTGAATGTGGGAACAGTGATAGAAGAAATTATTGTTAATTTCAGTATTATTCCACAATGTCACTAAGTATAAAATTGGATAGATCCTACCTGATCACAGTAGATAGTAAACAGAAGGCAATAATGGAAGACACATTGTACTTGTGTAGAAGGTGGAACAAGAAAATCCAGTTGACACGCATATAACACACTTGAAAAATTTATTTCTTGATTATTATACTAAAACAAACAAAATAAAATGTAGTTAGATTAATGTTAAGAACAGTAATATTGAATTTTTAAGACAGGTCCTCTCAGTGTATTTTTTTCAGGAAGCTGGATTAGCTTTCCTTTGTTACATAAAGGTAAAACACAGAAAGGGAAGGCATGTCTTTCCCTCTGAGGACCTATTTCAAAACTAAGGGTCCTTCAAAAGTATCTGAAAGTTCTCAACCTCTTGAAACAAAGGCAATCAGCTGAGCTTGTATTTATGTTCATATGTATGGAGATTTTAAATGTTTGGTGCTGCCATCTGGCGCTAGTCTCCATACTTACTTGCTTAAAGTTCACTATCATAGTTGGATGTACAGTTGCATGGGACAGCTCTAGTGCTGCCCTCTAGTGAGATGACTCTGAAGGAAAATGGATCAGTGCAAATTTCACATACCTCACAATGTTTGTGTATTTGCTGAGAAATCTCATGTTGCCCTATAATCCTACATTCCACCTTTTCGAAGCAAATCTACAACATCTTTAATTGGAACTGAAGCCTAAGCTTCTCCAGTTTAATTTTAGAGACGGGCTTGGTGAGAACATCAGCTAGCATTTTTTCCGTAGGACAGTAAATAATTTTAATTATGCCACATTCGTGCTGGTGTTTGATGTGATGAAATTTCACGTCAATGTGCTTTGACTTGGTATGTGCCTTTTCGATTTTAGTCAATCTAATGGCAGGCAAATTGTCCTCATATACGGTTATGGGTAATTCTTGGTTAAGTTCCAAGTCACTGAGTATTGTGAGTAGCCATTTTATTTCTTGTGTTGCAGTGGAAAGTGCAACATATTCGCTTTCAGTGGAAGACAGTGCGACGCTGGATTGTTTCTTAGAGGCCCAGGCTAGCACATTATTGCCCAACATGAATAGGTTCCCCGTCGTTGACTTCCTGTCGTCCCGATCATTCGCCCAGTCTGAGTCGCTATAGACTGTCAACACTGGCGGTTTCGACTTATCAATAACGAATTTTATTCGTCTGGTAGTCAATAGATACCTAATGACTTTTTCAACAGCTTCCCAGTCAGTTTGTCTTGGAGATTCATTCCTCCTTCCCAATATGTTTACTGCTGCCGATATGTCGGGCCTAGTCAGTGTTGCGATGTATAGTAACCCCCCAATTGCCTGTCTATATTTTTTATTATCATCTAATAGTGTTCCGTCGGGATCTAAACTGAAATAATTTGTGCACATCGGTGTGTAAGTGGGTTTACTAAGGGTTAAATTGAATTTTTCTCCGATTTCAATTATCTTATGTTCCTGATCAAGTTCGAAATTCCCATTTTCTGTTCTTTTTATATTGATACCCAAGTATTGATTAACCGGTCCTAAATTTTTAATCTCATATTCCTTAGATAATTGGGTGTAAATCTCGTGTGTGTCATCTTTATTTCCCGCTACAAGAATGTCATCCACGTACACAATTACGTAAGCGATTTTTCCGTTTTTAGTCCTTTTGAACAGGCATTGGTCTGATTCACATTCCGTAAATTTTAAATTTCTTAACGACTGACTAATTTTCAAATTCCATGCCCTAGCTGCCTGCTTAAGGCCATAAATTGCTTTGTTTAGCTTACATACTTTCTCTTCCTCCCCAACTTGTACATATCCCTCCGGTTGATGCATAAATACTTCCTCCTCAAGATCGCCGTGTAGAAATGCAGTTTTCACGTCTAAATGTGTCACTTCTAGATTCTTATAAACAGCTGCATTTAAAAACGCTCTGAGTGTGGTATGTGACACGACTGGAGCGTAAGTTTCGTCGTAATCGCATCCATATTTTTGAGAGTATCCCTTAGCGACCAATCTCGCTTTATATCTCTCTATGGTTCCATCTGCCCCTCTTTTTGCCTTAAAGGTCCACCTCGAACCTATGATGCGTTTACCGGGTACGGCTTTAATTAATTTCCGAGTTTTGTTTCTGTGCAATGATTTTATTTCTTCATCGGTCGCCTCCAACCATTTATTTTTAATTTCAGTGTCCTCAATATTTTGTAAATCAGCCCACGACCTGGGTTCTTCAATTTTGCATAGGTTAGCTGTTTTTCCAAAACGGTTTGGTGGTATACCTTTATTTTCTCTTAGCGACCTTCTAGGTTCGGGATCATTTTGCGTTGGATTTACGATTTTCTCTTCGTTCTCATTCGTTAAATCAAATTCGATACTTTCGGTAGGTAATCGCGCACTGTTTTCGATTTCTTTCGTGTCATTAATTTCTTCCCGATCAATGCCCTCTTCAAGGAATTTAACGGTTCTCGAGATCATTATGTTATTATTTCCGGTATGAATTCTATACCCTTTACTACGAAAATCATAACCCATAAATACTCCTTCAATAGCCTTCTCGTCAAATTTGGTTCTTTTTGATTTATCTATGTAGGCGAATGCCTTACATCCGAATGTTTTGATATTAGATAGGTCGGGCTTTCGGTTATTCCATAACTCGTATGGTGTTGCGCGATTCTCGTTTGCATTAGTAGGTAGTCGGTTAATTAGGTATGTGGCCGTCATTACTGCTTCGCCCCAGAATTGCCTAGGTAATTTCGCGTCAGAAAGCATAGTACGTGCCATTTCCACAATTGTCCTATTTTTCCGCTCTGAGACGCCGTTCTGAGGGCTTGAATAAGGTACGCTTAATTCCCGTTCAATGCCATTTTCAGCTAAGTATTTTTCGAAATTTTCACCAAGGTATTCTTTGGCATTATCCGATCTTATAGATTTAATTGTTTTTCCAAATTTATTCTTCGTAAGGGCTACATATTGCTTTAGCTTTTCTACCGCTTCAGATTTATGTGCTAACAAATACGTTACAGTAAATCTACTATAATCATCTGTGAATGTTATGAAATAGCGCTTCCCGCCAGGGGTCATTGTTTCCATGGGTCCACAAATATCCGAATGTGTTCGGGAACAGATTTCTACACTTCTGTTTTTAGCCGATTTAGGGTAAGGCGAAACTGATAGTTTACCTTCGATACACTTAGTGCAGTATGTTTTGTGTTTGCAATTGTTTATGGTTATCCCTTCTGCTAGCTTATGGTTAACTAAATGTCTAATTGCTTCAAAATTTTTATGACCTAATCTGCGATGCCAAATGTAAATGCAATTTTCATTATCGCATGATGTTTGTGTACTTAAAATGTAACCATATTCGTCCGTTGGGTTTATCTCATAAAGATTATTATTCAATTTTGCGGTCAAGATAGTGTTGTTGTCTTTGACAAATAAACATGTTTCTCCTTCAAAAATTACTTTTATATCATTATCAATTGCCTTTTTAACTGACAAAAGATTACCCTTTAATTCCGGACAATAAAGAACATCCTTGAGAGTTATGCTATTTTTTAGACCTGAGTTAAGTGTTACATCGCCCATACCTTGAGAGTTTAATCTTTTCCCATTAGCAATGGTAATGTTACCGAAATTTCCGGGTTTAAATGTTGTGAAGTGCTCTGTTGTGGACGTAACATGTCTAGTACAACCTGAGTCGATTATGTATGAATGAGGGTTAGTTTCATGTAATTTGTTTACTAGTACCAGTTCATTTTTAAGTGTGTGTTCTATCGGGGAAGGAGGAAGATCCGATTCGTTTTTCTCATCCATAATTTCTAT
Source organism: Maratus speculifer (assembly GCA_964019185.1). Classification (NCBI taxonomy): domain Eukaryota; kingdom Metazoa; phylum Arthropoda; class Arachnida; order Araneae; family Salticidae; genus Maratus; species Maratus speculifer. The sequence goes on from OZ025298.1 coordinate 119,965,459, forward strand.
CTTACTGTTGAAACAGTAGTTGGATGAGTGGTCTTTATTGTCTTGGCCTTTATTGTTATTATTGTAAGTTTTATTTTTGTTGAATTCGTTTTTATAAGCATTCTTCTGTGAATTCTGTTTTTCTTTATTTTTCAATTGGAAGCATTCGCTTCTGATGTGGCCGTTACGGGAGCAAAAGTTACAGAATTTTTTAGATCTGTTTGAATTATTATTTTTGTATGCAGTACCTTTGGGACGGGAACCCATATATCTGGTTTCAGCGTTGTACGCTGTGTCTCTGGGGTGCAAATTTGCATTTTTAGCTTCAACCCGATGCGTAAATTCTCCAATTAATTTATTTTTAATGAGATCAATTGTTAAATCCTCTTGATCTCTGCTTTCGAGTGCAGTTATCAATGGTGCGTAAGACTGTGGGAGTGAGCACAAGAGGATAGCAACAATGTGAGACTCCTTAATATCCTCTCCTATTGCAGAGAGACGATCTTTGATCGTGAGTATTTCGTTGATATGATCTATCATGTTGCCATTCTCAGGTAATTTCTGAGAATAAAATTTTCTCAGTAAGAAGAGCTTGGAGCTCAAATTAGCACGTAAATGAATTTTTTTTAATTTGTCCCAAATTTGTTTGGGGTTTTCTAAGTGCTTTACGTGAATTATCTGGTTGTCCTCGATACTTAAGTTAATAATGGCCTTTGCTTTCGCGCTGTCACGTATGTATGTTTCGTCTGGTGTCTCAGGTGGATCATTAAGGACAAATTTAAATAAATCATCTTTGATGAGCAAATTTTGAATCTTAAAGGACCAATTTGAATAATTAGAATTATTTAGTTTCTCAATGGAGGTGAGATCCCTACTCATGGCCATTGTGTATATATATATATTAAACAATGTATCTTGATAAATCAATAATAAATCAGTTACTCAGCAATTTATACACTTTAGCATATAATTAATATATAAATATATAATATAAATTGATTGCTCTTGTAAGGAAGTTCCGTGACTTTCCTTATTTATTTATTTTATATAATATCAGTTCAGTATTTTTCAGTATTAATCATATAACTTATATATAATATATCATACATGAAAATAAAATGTTAATCAGTTTTTTTTTTTTTATTACTGGGTTTGTTTTGTTTATTTATTAAAGGTAAAAAAGTCTATCACGTTCCCTTTTCAGTCTCATAATCTGTTGAATGTGGGAACAGTGATAGAAGAAATTATTGTTAATTTCAGTATTATTCCACAATGTCACTAAGTATAAAATTGGATAGATCCTACCTGATCACAGTAGATAGTAAACAGAAGGCAATAATGGAAGACACATTGTACTTGTGTAGAAGGTGGAACAAGAAAATCCAGTTGACACGCATATAACACACTTGAAAAATTTATTTCTTGATTATTATACTAAAACAAACAAAATAAAATGTAGTTAGATTAATGTTAAGAACAGTAATATTGAATTTTTAAGACAGGTCCTCTCAGTGTATTTTTTTCAGGAAGCTGGATTAGCTTTCCTTTGTTACATAAAGGTAAAACACAGAAAGGGAAGGCATGTCTTTCCCTCTGAGGACCTATTTCAAAACTAAGGGTCCTTCAAAAGTATCTGAAAGTTCTCAACCTCTTGAAACAAAGGCAATCAGCTGAGCTTGCATTTATGTTCATATGTATGGAGATTTTAAATGTTTGGTGCTGCCATCTGGCGCTAGTCTCCATACTTACTTGCTTAAAGTTCACTATCATAGTTGGATGTACAGTTGCATGGGACAGCTCTAGTGCTGCCCTCTAGTGAGATGACTCTGAAGGAAAATGGATCAGTGCAAATTTCACATACCTCACAATGTTTGTGTATTTGCTGAGAAATCTCATGTTGCCCTATAATCCTACAAATATTAAAACAGCTACAAGTTACACCTATTACATAAAGAAAGCATAACAAACAATAGCTTGACAAAAAAAGTTTAACATCATACTACAAAAAGAGATCAATCTTTAAAGCTATTTACTCTTATTCATAGATAAAATCCACGGGAATAACACGTTAAAATAAAATATGACTCACTCTTTTACTCTAAAATTATCCGAAATAAGAGTATAATCCATTTTTAAACTGAACTAATGGCGTACTAGCTTCCCGCTCTTGTTCATTTCTCATAAATTACGTCATATCAGTACGTCATGCGCAGAAATCTGAATCTGGTTTGCAATTCACATACTAGAAACGTTCAATGTCGTTATAAAATGAAACACTTCCTAGATAATTCTAACATATTTCTTGGTTCGTTTATACCATGATCATATTAAGACGATTATGTAACTAAAAATTAAGACATTCATTAAGTCTGAATTTTCAGATTAAAGACATTAACTGAATAATTTTTTTTTCAGCACTAGTTAATTCAGGGGGTGGATCGGGGGGATGACATCCCTCCGGGACAGTAAGAAGACCCCCACCCCGAAAATTTTGATATTTTGTGTTTTTAATGGTAAGAAAGTGCAATCTCTCCACGGATATCCATAATGACCCCGCGTCCCCGGAGCCATAGAAATCCCTCCCAGGGAAAAGTGTCTGAATTCAACACTTCTTTACATTCACATATGCAGATAAAATTCTACTGTTAAACAGTGTTGAATTCAGACACTTTTCTCCGGTAGCGACTTCTGTAATGAATTAAAGAGATTCGGGAAAGGGGACTTGCATTTTTGATCATTGAAAACACAAACCCCACATTTTCCGGGGGTGGGGATTCATTGTTCAGTGCCTTGAATTCAAAACTTGTGCGAAATCCACATTATGTTAAATAATTAAATTAACTATGATAAAAAGTTAATTAAATCCAATTGATTTTTTAAATCATCAGATTTTAAAATATTCACCTTTTATATAAACATTTTAATAACAATTTTAATTTTTCTTAAGAAAGGTGTTATAGTAAAAATAAAATACATTGACATATTTCGGAACCGTCAAATAAGTTCCATAGTCATAATATAAATAAACAAAATTTCAAAATATTTATCGGACAATAAAAATGACACGCGACAATGAGATATAAATAACAAAAAAACACGCGCTCTATTGCAAAAAATTAAATTAAAATATAGACCATGATCTAAAACTTAACTAAAAATAAAAATTTCAAACTAATTCACGGTCAATACAATTGACACGCGACAAAGAGATATAAAAAACACCAAAAAACACGCGCGCTATTGTAAAAAATTAAATTAAAATAAAAATGGACCATGATCAAAAGAAATTCCAACTTGGTTCATCCCATTCAAGCCCTCACGAGGAATTTATTCATTAATTCTAACCATAACTTCGGAATAATAAAAGAAACGGTATCATTGCAAACCAGATTATTACGCGTATAAATATCAATGGACTCTCTTATAATAGATTTGTGATTACATTACTACGATATACGATTACGATTACATTATTACGATAGTTAATGTAATCGTAAATCTATTATAAGAGAGTCCATTGAAATTTATACGCGTAATAATCTGGTTTGCAATGATACCGTTTCTTTTATTATTCCGAAGTTATGGTTAGAATTAATGAATAAATTCCTCGTGAGGGCTTGAATGGGATGAACCAGGTTGGAATTTCTTTTGATCATGGTCTATTTTTATTTTAATTTAATTTTTTACAATAGCGAGCGTGTTTTTTGGTGTTTTTTATATCTCTTTGTCGTGTGTCAATTGTATTGACCGTGAAATAGTTTGAAATTTTTATTTTTAGTTAAGTTTTAGATCATGGTCTATATTTTAATTTTATTTTTTGCAATAGAGCGCGTGTTTTTTTTTTTTTTTTTTTTTTTTTTTTGTTATTTATATCTCATTGTCGCGTGTCATTTGTATTGTCCGAGAAATATTTTGAAATTTTGTTTTATTTTTATTATGACTATGGAACTTGTTTGACGGTTCCGAAACATGTCAATGTATTTTATTTTTACTATAACACCTTTCTTAAGAAAAATTAAAATTGTTATTAAAATTAAATTAACGTAAAAAGTACAAATAAGTGAACTGAAATTACTTTCAGGTATATACATATAATATAAATTTATTTAAAATAGATTATTAAAAAAATCTTAAAGTTCATTAAAAACATTTAAAAACTATGAAGGCCGTGTAATGGTTGAAAAAATCTTAAGTTTTTTAATGGTTTTAATGTATTTTAAGATGTTTTATATCTATTGTAAATAAATTTATGTTATATGTATGGATGTGAAAGTAATTTCAGTACATTTATTCGTATTTTTTGCATGAATTTAAATGAGAAGTGACATATTTTAGTGTTTTTCATTTTTTTCTCCATATGTTAATTCAAAGTTGAACGGAAAATTTTAAAACTGTAAAATTGCAGGGTTTCACTCTCCTTAGCGGAGTGAGATGGTTCACTCCCATCACGAGTGAGATGTTTCACTCTTGACAGCGGAATGGCATGTCTCACTCTCGACAATGGAGTGAAATATTTCACTCTTTCCTAGGGAGTGAAAAATTCCACTCTTTAAGGAGTGTATTTCTTTTAAATTCACTCCGAAAAGAGTCAGAAAGTCTCTCACTCTTTTAAAAAGTGAGCATTTCACTCCTTCCACTTTTAGAGTGTATGTTTTTAATAATAGCTTTTGTTTTAATTCTGTTTTTGTATGATTAGTTATATCAAGACAATAGGTTAATGGTGTTTTATTCTCTAGACGAATGCAAGTATTTCTTTATTGCATTTCGCCCCACCAGTGGCCGAGAGGGTCTGACCTCTCAACTGGTAGACGGCAGGTGCTGGGTTCGAACCCAATCGCGGCCGTCGGCCTAACCGTTCGGAGTTTTCGTGGTTTTCTTCAAACCTTGCGTAAATACGGGTTAGGTTCCCTTAGAAAGACCCCCACGAAGGGCATCCCTCCCCCTGGGCCTATATCCCTAGAGTAGATAATCGGCCGACACAAAATACACACACTTTATTGCATTTCTCGTAAATTTACAAGTATAGGAATGAACTTAAATATATTTTGTAACTTTTTATCACTCGGTTATATAGTCAGTTTTAAACGTACATATATATCTATATATATAAATGTAGTTTTGTAGCAAATATGGCGTGTACGCTTTCCATCGAATGCATTGCGATTCCTTTCAGTTATGCATGTATTCACTTTGCTGACGCGACGTTAGCACATATCTTGAATTGGACATACTCAGCTAGTAGAATGAATTTAACAAGGAATTCTTAGGTGAAACAAAAAGGCAGTTATCTTTATCTTTATACGATTATTAGCAACACGTCATATAAAATTGTTCCCACCATTCATTATAAATCAGTCTTGATGCTACAAATCATCGTTAGTGCCAGAAGACATTAAAATGAAAAGTTATGGACGTCAACAAAGTACCAATTAGCAAGATGTTAGCAGGTAAAAAAATTTAACAAAATCTGGATCTTCACTCATTGCAGCTGCTTTTTCTGAATCACTCGCATTAACACAAAGCATGACGTCTCACACGTTAAGGCCAATGAGAAAAAATAATGATATAAATGAAGTTTCAATTAGAGTAAATCTCTAAAGAGTTCTGTCAAAAGGGGCGTAACAATATTATGAGCAAAGAAAATGTGAATATCGAATGATCTCGGAGTAATATAAGTAAACAAATGGCCATTAAATAATTCAATATCACTCTAAATAATAGAAATGTTCAAACATGATGGTTAAATTAAAAAAAACTGAAAGTTTTATATTTATTTAGAATTAACTTAAGGAGAATTTAATAAGATTTAATCATACATATTATTTAAATATAGGAAATTAGAGAATATATACACTACGTCCGGTAATTATCTCGATAATTTAGCATAAATATACATACATACATAAATATACATGTATATATGTCTGTATAAATTCATTCAGACACACATATATATTAAATAATTTATAAAATAATAAAAAAATCATCTTAATCCTAAATTACCTATTTCCAAATTCTTTTAACATTGAACATTTTTCTTTCTTTTTATAATATTTTAACATATTATTTTTAATTACATACCTCTAATCAAACTTATTTCTTTTGTTTTATTCTAAAAAAACTTCATCTTTCAAAACAATTTTTTTCGTAAATAAAATAAACTTTTTCAAAAAAAAAAAAATAAATAAATAAAATAACCGACTTCAATCAACGCTCTAAAAAGAGTTAAATAATTCTTTAAAATACCCTAATGATGAATTGTTATCTAATAACCACACATCAGATATCATGTACCGACAACAAAAATGGTTATAAGTTTAATACATAGAATTTAATATCCAGCAAACATGGTTTTTCGACAGAATATTTTTTACAAGAGATTAATTTACATATTTTTGATTTAATTTATGAATATATACATATAAAAAGTAATGAATTACTTTTTGAAGTTGGTGCCAAACAATCACAATCAATAATGATTTTTACCATTTTATTTTTTGGTATTAGGCATAATATAGCCACAATTCTTACTATACATACAATAGTTTGGCACCAACTTCAAAAAGTTATTCATTAATTTTTATATGTATATATTCATAAATTAAATCAAAAATATGTAAATTAATCTCTTGTAAAAAATATTCTGTCGAAAAACCATGTTTGCTGGATATTAAATTCTGTGTATTAAACTTATAACCATTTTTGTTGTTGGTACATGATATCTGATGTGTGGTTATTAGATAACAATTCATCATTAGGGTATTTTAAAGAATTATTTAACTCTTTTTAGAGCGTTGATTGAAGTCGGTTATGTTTTTTTTTTTTTTGAAAAAGTTTATTTTATTTCTTATTTTTTAGTTATTTATACCGTAATACTTAATTATGTCGCTGCTAACGAAAAAGACAGGCTACCGCGGCACATTTCTAGTATGTTTTTTACAGACCGCTGGAGTCACGTGATGCTCGAATGCTTCAATGAAGGTGCCTAAAAAGAACGTCACGTCATTCTAGTGGTCTGTAAAAAAGTCATTTGGGATGCACCGCCGTAACCTGTCTTTTTCGTTAGCCTCGTAATTATGTGTACTGATATATGATGGCTCTTTGCAGTTTATTGACCAATGGAGACACTTTTCACTATTTGAAGTAAACAGGAAAAAGATTGCAAACATGCAAGCTTTTGATTGGTCTATCTTATTTGCTAACAGCAAAAAATCAATCTGGATGCCAGCCGGTAACAGCATAAAAATTACTTTTAGTTGGATAGTTGTTTAAAACTGTAGGTGAATTTTAAAGTTAAAAAAAATTTGTTCTAACACTCAGGTGTTGACAAAATTGGAATAGGACCACACCGGTATTTAACAGTCCTAAGGAGGATATTCCATCTACGTTATGATCACGTGATCAAGGCAAAAACTTCTAGTGTAAAGAAGAGAAAGCTCCGGCAGACCATTCTCATGGGTCAAAAAAGAGATATTCTATAACGGGGGAGTGACGATGCAGCAAAAGGGTCAAATTTTTTACAATGTATTATGGAGCATACTCATGGGTCAAAAGAGAGATATTTTATAAAAGTCGTGGAGTGACGATGCAGCAAAAGGGTCGGAAAATGCACGTGAAAATTTAAAGCGACAAAAATTGCTTGGGACTGATCAGTTTCCCTGCACCGTTTTTCGTTTTCTGGGCATTTCACTGGCTATTCGAAAAAAGGCTTTTGCATAATCATATTTCAAGTAGATGATTGACTGTCGTATCTCAGATTCATTTTAGGCGTGAAAGACACGTCTACAGAGGATAGTTTTGTGTTTTTAAAGCGATTCTCCTGGAGCCATAAGATAAAATGGAGATCCCTGAAATTTCAAGCGACATTGACCCCTCGTGTGATAGCTCTTTTACACTTTCAAACCAAAAGTTAATTATCAAAATCTGTGCATATTAGGTAGATTTCGTAAGAAATACTACCTATTGCAATCGCACCAGTTTATCTATCTATCTATCTATCTATCTATCTATCTATCTATATATCTCACTTTTTTATGGACACGATAACTTCTATAATTCTTCGCCAATCTCCACCAAACTTGTACATAAAATCAATGGGAATAAAATCTTGGCTGAATTCGTTAATGGGCAAAATCGGACCAAGGGGGCGTTTTTGTGAAAACCGAAAAAACGCCATAACTTCTTAATTAAAGTAGATATCGAATCGGTTTAAAGTTTATATTACTTCTTAAAAATGGGCCAAAAGTTTATGCATGACAGATTTTTGATAAATTTAGAAGTGGGCTCAAGGGGCGAAAAAAACAGGGGTTTTGAGAGAAAAAAATTCATAACTTTGTCAATTTTCAAGATATCAAGTCCAAATAAATTTTTTGTAAATGTTCTTAAAATTATCTAAAACTTTTGTATTTACAAGTTTTTGATAGGACCAACATTTACCGATGAAAAAAATTAAAAACGAAAAGAAAAAGGGCGCTGAAAAAAGATAAAAATCCATAACTCCGTCAATTTTTAAGATATCAAATCTGATTAAATTTATTTTACATCTTCTCAAAAATATCTACAACTTTTATATTGACAAGTTTTTCATAGGACCAATTCGTATAGCAAAAAGAAATTAAACAAAAATAGGAGTTGGAGAAAAAACCTCAAATCCGAATGGCTTATATTCGGACTCATTTTTAAATTCATTTTTGATTTTAAACGCATCCAAATGGTAGATCCTCTTATTTAGAAACTGTATAAAGTGACGCATTGGTCAATTTTCTGATAAAGTCAGAATATATTTAAAAAAAGGCTACCAAAAAGGGTATTTTGAACAGAATTTCCGAAAGTCATCTGGACTGAAAATTGAAGGAAGTATTCTAATAAGAAATTGCATTTTTTTCTGACTCGGTTTTAAATCCATTTTTGTTCTCAAACGCATCCAATTTACAGATCCTCTTATTTAGGAACTATATAATGTGATGCATTGGTCAGTTTTTTGATAAAGACGTAATATATTTCAAAAAAGGCTACCAAAAAGGGTATTTTGAACAGAATTTTCAGAAATCATCGTAACTGAAAATTTAAGGAAGTGTTCAAATAAGAAATTGCGTTTTTTTCTGACTTGTTTTTAAATACATTTTTGCTCTCAAATGCATACAATTTACAGATCCTCTTATTTAGGAACTATATAATGCGATGCATTGATCGGTTTTTTGATAAAGACAGAATATATTTTGAAAACGGCTACCAAAAATGGGTATTTTGAACAGAATTTCCCGAAGTCTTCGAGATTTGAAAATTTAAGGAAGTTTTCACATAGCAAATTGCGTTTTTTATGACTCGTTTTAAAATCCATTTTCGCTCTCAAATGCATCCAATTTACAGATCCTCTTATTTAGGAACTACATACTGTGTCGAATTGGCCAGTTTTTTGATAAAGATAGAATATATTTTTAAAAATTCTGTCAAAGAGAGTATTTCGCACAAAATTTTCCGAAGCAATCATGATTAAGGATGTGTTCAAACAACAAATCGGTTACTTTATGACTCATTTTTAAATTCAATTTTTTTCTCAAATGCTTTCAACTGACAGTTTTTTGTTATTTAGGAACTGTATAATGTACTGTTTTGGTCGATTTTTTAAACAATTTAGAATCTATTTCAAAATATGTTGTCATAATGGGCATTTGAGCTGAATTTTTCTTAAGATGATTCTGATAAAACCAGTTTTTTCAGAAAAATGAAATTAAAAATTTTACATAAACGGCCAAATGAAGTTATTAAACTGGGTTTATCTCTAATTATATATATATATATATATATATATTTGTTGAAATGAGCACTCTTCGAAATCTTCCTCCGCCTATAGGCCCAGCCGACAGGGATTTTTTACGAAATCACTTTTGTCTAGATTCGTAAATCAAGTATTTCCGTACACTGTAAAAAAATTTACCCTTTTGCTGCATCGCCACTCCTCCGCTTTTATAGAAAACTATTACTTCACCATATTATGGAGCATTGTCATGGGTCAAAATAGAAATATTTTATTAAAGCAGGGAAGTGACGATGCAGCATAAGAGTCAAATTTTTTACAGTGTATGACGCGCCTTTCCTATCGGGAAAAACTAACCTAAGAAAAATTTGAAATCATTCTAATATCTAACCCGATAAAAGATTGTGTCGCTACATACAGCAATGAACTGTACTATGTACTGACATATGAACGCACTTTGTGTCTTCAGCAAAACATGCATACATCGTCTTACACAGGCATTTGGAATACGATGAATCGTTAACAGTTCACTGTAAAAAATTTGACCCTTTTGCTGCATCGCCACTTCTCCTTTTTTATAGAATATCTTTCTTTTTGTCCCATGAAAATACTCCATTATTGGGTGAAGTAATCGTTTTCTATAAAAGCAATGGACTGACGATGCAGCAGAAGGGTCAATTTTTTTATAGTAACTTCACCTTATTATGGAGCGTTCTTTTGGGTGAAAAAAGAGATATTTTATAAAAGCAAGGAAGGGACGATGCAGCAAAAGGGTCAAATTTTTTACAGTACTGATTTTCGGCTTTTCGGCACCTGCTCCGATGTCGGTTGGTATCGTTTTGTGCCTTCCGGTTTGATGACTAAGAGAAATTGGCCGGAATCCAGATAGAATTTAGATTAAAAAAAACAGTTCTGATCATCATAAATTGATGAAATTGGAATAGGACCACACTGAAGTCTTACGTTTTCGAACAAAAAAAGAAATATAAAAATCGGTTTATATACTGTAAAAATTTTGACCCTTTTGCTGCATCGTCACTCCTCCGCTTTAATAGAATATCTATATTTTGATCCATGAGAATGCTCCATAATACGGTGAAGTAATCGTTTTCTATAAAATCGGGGAAGTGACGCTGCAGCAAATGGGTACATTTTTTTACAGAATATTTACGAAAGTTATACGTGAACAAAAATTACATACAGATTGAATTTATAACCCCCTACTTTGAAGTCGGTGAAAAATATAAACTGACGTCAGAGTTGATTGCATGAAAATTTAATTTCTTTTCTCAAAATTTTAGCTGAATCTTATGTCAAGCAAGAAAGATTATTCATTTCTATCGTACTTATATGCATACTTTTTACTTGTGTTATGATTTTTATTAGATATTAATTTTTTATTATCGACATTGGTTTGGCGCCGACCCAGTGGCGTGGTTGGTAGCGGCAGCTGCTCCCACACCGCGGGTCATTGGTTCGAGTCCAGTTAGCGGTATGGGTGTCTGTGTTGTCCCTGTGATGTGTATTAAATGTATGTACTGGATTTTCTGTAATAATAAAGTGTTCTGTATTTGTTTCTGTGTATTCTGGATCATTCGAGGCAACAGCCATTGTAGCTATAGGCCTCAAAGCACTGTTCACTCAAACTCAAAGACTTTGGTTGGCAGGTATTGACGCCAAAAAAATCAAATCAATATTTATAAATATAATAATAAGCATATTAAACAGATCACTGTTAATTAAATTGCTGATAATCGATAAGGTAGAAAAATTATTTTTTGCTTTATAGTGGCTTTTGGAAGTCTGTTTTTGGCTAAAATTTTTATTCGCTTTTTAGTTAAGCATTAACTAGTAGCTATTTTTGAATGCTTGTTTTAGCGGAAATTGCTTAATTATAAAGAATTTGTTAAAGCACTATTTGATACGTAAATATTTCTCTCTTAATTTGTATGTAGTTTTGTAAAACACATTTATATGAATTCTTCTTCAAACCGAGTAGGTTGAAGTTAAATATACCTTCTCTCCTTTTTTTAAATCAGTTAAAGAAATTATAATACGGAAAAAATACTGTATGTTATACATGGATGTCAGGAATGGGGTTCGAACCCACGATCTCTTTCGAGAACCAGAGCTTAAATCGGACGCCTTAGACCGCTCGGCTATCCTGATTGCAATCTAAATGGTGAACAACGCCATGTTACTTTTCGCAAGTCTATTATTTTAGCACACTTTCACTGATAAAGTACTGAGTTGGTAAAAGATCTCTGATACTCTGTGCTAACGGTCAAAAACAAAATATTCTTAATAACATAACTAGTATTTAATTTGTAAAATATATGTGTAAAAAGAATAATACGGGAAAGGTTTTTGTATATATGTATGTTAGGAGTGAGGTTCGAACCCACGTTCTCTTTCGAGAACCCGAGCTTAAATCAAGCGCAATAGACCGCTCGGCTATCCTGATTGCAATCAACTTAGGGAACTTATTCAAGGTCATGTTATTTTTCGCAAGTCTATTAATTTAGCACGCTTTCACTGATAAAGTATTGAGGAGATAAAAGATCTCTGATTCTTAGTGCTAACGGTTAAAAACAAAATATTCTTAATAACATAATTAGTATTTAATTTGTAAAATATATGTGTAAAAATTATAATGCGAAAAAAGGTTATTGTATACATGCATGTCAGGAGTTGTGTTCGAACCCCCGCTCTCTTTCGAGAACCAAAGCTTAAATCAGGTGCCTTAGACCGCTCGGCTATCTTGACTACAATATGCTCGGTGAACTTATTCAACGTCATATTACTTTTCGCAAGTCTATTATTTTAGCACTCTTTCACTGATAAAGTATTGAGTTGGTAAAATATCTCTGATACTCTGTGCTAACGGTTAAATACAAAATATTATTGTACACACGTATGTCAGGAGTGGGGTTCGAACCCATTGTCACTTTCGAGAATCACAGCTTAAATCAGGTGCTTTAAACCGCTCGGCCATCCTGACTTCACTCAATTGTAGGAACTAATTCAACAGCTTTAATTAGCGAAAAAATACTAATTTTAATAGTTTTTGCTTAATTACTAAAAAACTACTGAACCAATTTCTATGAAATGGAAGTGGTACCAATCCGAGAGTAAGCTCTTTAATTTAACACCAAAAGCAAATTAATCGACTGCATAGTTTCGGAGTAATCGGTGAACATACATAAAAAAAAAATACATACGCGTCGAATTGATAACCTCCTCTCCTTTTTGAAGTCGGTTAAAAAGAAAATCCCATTACTTATTTCATTCTATATCTGTTGCACAATATTTATTAATTTCTTCTCTCAAACCATTCAGTTACCCAGAACTCCATTCAGTGGTTTTTGTTTAATTATAGGTTTCCAGTCGACTATAAGCGACCAGCGACCGCAAAAGAGAGCTATTGTATATTTGTGTCGGCGGGTTATTTCATTCGTTAAAAGTAAATGCTCGAAATTTAATAAGTAAATTAGTTCTTTCTCATGAAACACTTTTTTTCTCGCGCAAAAAGACACTATAACATCGATTACGTTGGCTTCGAAAGAGTCTTTTTAACATTTTCCAACAAAATTGAAAAATTCTTATACTTTCGGTTTGTCTGTCCTTCTGGCTGTCTGCCCGTCTGTCCGCGCTCTAACTCTTGTAAATATACTGGGATTGTTATGAAAATTTTGGCCGTGTTTTATGTTTACCATCGCACAAACACCCTACTGAAAATGAAATTCCTATCATAATTAGTTTATTGACATGTACCGCCTAAAATATCCATTACATTATTGTTTATGGGGAAAAATCGTTTAAAAGGAATTTTTAAAATGCTACAATTTGTCAAACATATTCAAATTTATTTTCATCTACGAAGCGAACTAAAGTATGTTTTTTGTAAAGTATGCAGTGAAAAGAATAGTTATTATTAATTTACAGGGCCACACAAAAGAATTCCATTACGTATTAATAAAGGGGGAAGTTGTTTGTGACATATTTTAACTATGGTAAAAGATTTCATGTACAATCGAATTGAAATACGTCTCTGAGGCTTATTATGAATTATCTCATGCATAATACGAAGTGCATAGTGTTTACAGGGATAAACAAAATATTTCAAATAGTATAATCTATAGGAAGTACTGTATATTATAGATGATGGCTGTTGGATGGATGAAATGTCATTTCATCATGCGCTTTTTAGTTTTACGAAATGTATGCATATTATATGGTGAGTAAAAATGCTAATACTTACACAAATTAGATATAGGGTTACATAAAAGATCTCAAAAAGGATACTGAAAATCATCGCAATCGAATCAGCGCAAATTACTTAAAGGGGTTTTTTAATAAGTTATGCATTTTTACGTTTATTTGCATTAAGTTTACAAAGATATGTTAGTAAAATATAGATAAAAGGATATACAGGGTCATGCAAAGAGTCGGATACATATTTGCCTTTGGATGATAATTTCTGAAAATGTGATTTGAGTAGCATAAAGAGTGCTTTTGTTTTAATTAATTTTTTGTAAAAAATTCGTGAATTAAAGGTACTAGGTAAACTACAGGGCTGAACAAAAGTATTCAAGTATGTGTTTATCCATCTATATTATATATGCCAAATATATCTCTTCGTAACGCATACGCCATTTTGAGAATGGACCAACTTTCAAATTTTAAATGAAATTTCGTTATTGCTATTTTTTTACTGCAAATTTTTAAACTTCTAAACAGCGCACTTTTTAAATTTTTACACCATCGTATGTAGAAAAAAATTAACTTTTAAATGCAGTTTATTTCACAACTGTATCTTATTTATTTATTTATTTATTTTTAGTTTTTATTATCGTTTTTATAATTATACAACAAGAGTAGTCCAATTTATAAAAAACAAAGGTAAAAAGGAAAAAAAACGGATACATGTATATTTATGTTGCGATTTTCTCATTAAAAGGGGAAAAATTGATATTTAAATACACGCTGTGTCAAGCATATGTTATAAAACCCGGTAATTTTCATTTCATTTACAAAATTTGATTTGCAACATCAACAATATCGACAGTTTAATTTGCTTCAGAGAGAAGCACTGAGACTGAGTTTGAATCAAAATAATGAAGTTAAAATACCAATTTTTATTGAAAAACTGAATACAGATATGAAATGTGCATTTGTAGATTTTGATATGGTGAAAATGATGTCGGGTTTGCATTTCACGGGGCAAAAAAATTCTAAGACCGAGCCAAAGTTTTGATTTTTTTCATTTTAGAATACTCGCATAAGATCCTATATTGATAACTTAGTCATAACTCTATTCTAGTCTAAATCTTAGTCTAACTATCATAATAACAGATACTTTATGTTATAGACTGATCCATTATGTTATAGTGTATGTGTAACAGATTATTTTTTTATTTCTTAAACGATCGATTAAAATTTAATTTTAATAATTTCTGCAACCGAATTTTATCGAAGTAGTATTTTGTTAACTTTAGGTTAAATATGATTTGTTTAAGATTTAGACTTACCAATATAATGTGTATTTTTTACAATAACTAACTTTGTAAGTTTATTATAAATCAATGAAGCAGTTCATTCTTAAACGTTTTCTTCTGCCAAAATTTGACGGGTTATATCTTTTTAATGTAAATTACTGAAAGGAAAATTTCAATCACTTTTGCGTTTTCCTGCTAAATTAAATTTCCCCATTATATAGTCTATATATCAACCAACAGATCAATTATAGGGCTATTCAAAAGTATTGCAATACATATTTGGCTATGGTCAGTAATACCTTACTTTCTTGGATAACAATTTTTTTTAAAGTTTTCAAGAAGTATTTGAAAGTGTTTAATAATCTGTGCTGTGCTTAATGCATGATTTTTCTTACATGTTAAATTAAAAATTTTCATGTTAAACATGTGCAGACGATAAAGATAATTTTATTTGAAAAAATAATATTTGATACCATAACTCAATCCCATTTTGCTTCAACAATGAAGAATATCCATTTTATTTTCGATATATGACATAACATTTTCTTTCTTTTAAGGTAAGGTCAGACGAACGATTTTTTAAAAAGGCGATATTGACGGCCTCTCTTGGTGTAATAGAGTTATTCTGGTTTGTTCAGACGGCAGTTGAAGGGCCGGTGAAGCAAAAATTGAGAAAATCATGACGTTAATTCCTGGTTTTTCCTCCAGCCCGTTGGCAACTGCTGACGTACTGGAGGCTGGCAAATTTTCTCGCTAGAATTTCAAACAGAATTAGCCATGGAACAATTAATTTTTAAATTACAAAAAATATTGTAAGGTACATCAATGGAATTATATAAAGATAATAATAAAAAATATGATAAGTTAGTCAGTAGTATGTTGTACTCTAAATAAGAAAAAAAATCTGAAGAAAATCATGAAGTTATTGGAAAACTATTTAAATTATTTTGGTTTCATATTTAAAAAAATATATATATAAAGTTATTTTAATGTAACAATTACGTTTTAGGTGAAAAAAAATGGAACAACAAATTATTATATAAAAACTTAAAGTGATTTTTATGAAATTCTTATAATAATAACTTTTATTAGTATGTTGCCTGATAGTTTAATTGAATTCGGGGGTCGATGTAGGTGCTTTTTAGGAGGGAGGGAGGGTATTTTGTGAAAAGTAAAAATAATTTTTGTGAATAGTATATTATGTTTGTGACAGTAACTGAACTTTAAAACCTTGGGAATTAGTTTTCTTGGAAAATTATAGATCTTTAAACCTTACAATATACAAATAATGAATAGTGTGGTTTTATGTCATAGAAGTTTGTGAAAAGGTCCATTTTAATACTCTGATTTTTGAGAAGGGACTTGTTTTATTAAATGTATTTTTGTGTAATGACTCTTAATAAATCACAAATTATGCCTGAATTAACCTCGAAACTTTATAAGTTAATAAAGTTTTGAATAAGTTAAAATCATTATAAGTTAGATAAAGTCTTGAAAATTTGGTATGGAAAAGCGGACAGCAAAACATACATATGACCCGAAAGCGGATCATATAATTCCAGTACTGGTCCTATTTATTGGGAGCAAATAATTTTGTGTAATTATATATACCATACCTGCCAAATATTACGTTTTTTATTTTATTTTATACAGTATTTTTTAACATGTAAATTTATTTCACTTTATCATCGGAAATATAATTTTAAGTAAATAAAATTTTTTTAATCAAAAATAAAGGTTATTGAAAAAGCATCAAAGTATAATATTCTTTCAAAAAGGTTTTTAAGTAAAGGAAAATAATGGTAAAAAGGGACTGGTCGACTTTTGGTCGTATAATGGTCGAATTTTTTGTAAAAATTGTTTTTTGCTATTTGCTTTGGATTTTTTCTTGGATTTTTCCGGCATGCATTTAAATGAACTAACTGCAAGGCTGAAATAAACCTTTTTTTTGCGCTCGAGGCAAACACGAATTTTGGCCCCCTCCCCACCCCCCATCTTCTTCTGAAAAGTATAGATAAAAAATCGCAGTAATTTCGTCAAAGCCGACTTATTTTAAAGTTTAAAATATCTGATCATAAAATAATTCTGAACAATCTGTTTTGTTAAATATTGATTCACTTAAATCTTGTATACGAAATCAAAAAGAATCGTAAAAAATTTCCATTCCATACAGTGCAGTACCCTTATGCCATATCATCCTTAGATTCTTCTATGCTTTTTTAGCACACGACTTTAACAAGACAATGATAAACCTTGACATGAGTAAAATTAGCCCACAAAATCTTCATTTGACGTCATAAAATCTTCATATGCCCACCTCCCCTTCCCCCTTATTAGTTTCGACCCTGACTATCCGTGTTAAATCTTGGACAAATATTTAGCTATTTTACACTTCAGCTGAAAGTTGCGATTCCTGTAAAGTTTTAAACTTACTATTTTACGCTTAACGTAATAAATCAATTTTTTTAAAATAAATATTTTGAAGAGATAAAAATTATTGAAACCAAACCTCCCTAAAAGAAAAGCTAGCTTATTTTATATTTTTGAAGCAAATACAGTTGAGTTTCGTAAAATTTTCTTGTTCTTTTCTTTCTTTATTATTATCATTTTCTTCTTAGTGAAATTTATGTGGTATCAAAGTTAATATTCACAGGTAAAGTATTAAAAGACTATTCGCAGATGGCGACAAATCAATTCTGTTACAGAGTAATAAAATTTTAAGTAAATATACAATATATGCATGAATTTAGACTAGAAATGTTTCATTTTTCCATATGATTTTTGTGCCTGTTTTTTGGGGGGGAAAATTTCTCATCCATATAATTTTAAATATTGCACGTTTCATTAGCCTTGATGAGAACATAAATATCTTAATAACTAATATATTTTTTAATGCACCATAAAAATAAGGATATTTCGAAAATATGAAACTTTCTGCGTTACACTGAAGCTCGCATCATTTACCGGAAAGGCAAAAGCAGGGCTGACAGGCTAGAAAAACGACACAGACGTATAACATTATCATTTTACGGAGATAGGTGCGTCTATCGATATCGATAGCTACGTCTAGAAGGAGGGTAGTTAGTTTTTTGATATCGTAATATTTTTTGACCCAATAAAAAAATCCTGTTTTTATTTGTAACTTATCTTTACATCAAAATAGTATTTTATCTTTTTCTAAAACAGTTATCCATTTTTATTTAAATGCAATGTTGTTAAAATCATTAAATATTTATAAAATGATTTCATTCCAAAATATGGAATACCCCTACGTTTAGCATTACTATTCTACTGCCATACTTGTATGTAGATATTAATTCACTGTTCGACATACCGTACACGAAGTCATGTTTGAAACGATACTTTTATTTACTAGTAAATAAAAGAAGAAGTTGCCCTTCTGTTTTGATGACCCCGCATTCCGAGGTTCTGCCTGCCCGTCCCGTGCGAGAATAATTCTAAGAAGACATTATTACTATTGAAGGTATTATGTAACAAAATGCTATTTTAAAATACTTTTAAAGTTTCTTTTAACTGTTGTTTGATATAAAATTATTTCATATGTATAGTGATATTTTATTATATTTCTCTTCATCTGAATCAATAAAGTATTCGAAACTAAATGTTGCCATATTTGTATATCACTCTAAACAAAAGAAAAAACTTTCAAGGGATTTTCAGATTAATAAATAGATAATTAAGGAGGACGGATAATGGATGCTATCGAAAGAGAGGAGGGATCCAAATTTACCAAAAAATTGATAACAACATTATGCATGCATGTACAGCCCCAAAACGGAAAAAAAATCTACATTTTGTTCTTTGGGGGTGGATAGTATATGTTTTTTGACTAATGTAATGCAAATTTCACACTTTAGAAATTTATCGGTCCTATTTTTCATTTATAGAAGATGCTTGTTTTGCTGTCGTGTTCTGCAGCAACTTTTTTTTTTAAATCAAGTTGTTTTTTATTTTTTAAATAACATAACAAATAAGAAGTATTATCTAAATGAAAGTTGAATAACAATTATCGTCATTTTTTAATATCTGCAGTCATATGTATTTCTTAAAATATGGTGGATTTTTTATTTAACATCAGCTGTATTAAAAAGGGATTCCAGTAACTTTGGATATTTTTAATAGAAATGCTCGGTAAATAATCTATCATTTGTCATAGGATGAACCCTATTACCATATTAAGTTTATCTTAAACAAATTAGGATGAGATTAAAAAAGTGCTATGCAGAATAGCAATATTTGATGTTATGTTTAAGCTTCACATTTCTTTGAAATTTTAAGTTATATCAGTTCATACTTTTCTAGTATATACCTCTATGCTCAGCCCTCTGTTGTTGTATAGTTTTTTTATATATATAAATTCTTACTATTCTTTTAGCAGCGATTTCCTTAAGTAATGCAGTTAATAATTAATGTATGTTTGGTACAGAAGCCTCTTTATTATTATTATTATTATTATTCAAGCGAAAAAAAGCGTTAATATTAATTTTTAGCGCATCTTTTATAAGGATTCAATTTATAAGGATTTTTTCTAAGGATTTTTTTTTTACAAGGCATGTTCAATACCATTCAACGTTTTTACAGGAATAATTGCTGAATACTTTTTTTTTTTTTTCACAGTTGACCGTAAATTCCTTTCAGATTTTATTCATATGTTTACAGTTGTAAATCCCCATTTCCTTTAAAAAAATGTTACCTTTGGTAATCTTGGTAATCTTGGGTACCTTGAGTTTTATATTTCAATAAGGCGAGATTTGCGTTTGTAAAATAATGTTACTTAAAAGTAACACGTATACGAGATCTTTATCTATTGCATATTTTTTCACCTTGTCTAAATTCCTGAACTTGAAGTGAAATCCACGAGTGTATACTGAACAGTATGCTCCTTATAAAATTTTTTGTTTAGTCTGTTTTTTTTTATTTAAAGAAGTCGTAAATTCTACTTAAATCCTTTAAAATGCAGAACAATTAAAGCATCTGTTGTTGTTCTGTTTAGCATTTCAGACAGAAATTTGAAAAATTGGGTGAAGAATATTTTATCAGAAATAAGATGTCCAGTATTCACTTGGTATTCTTAAATAATACATTTGGAAGTTTAAAAAGAACCAAAAGTAAAAAAGAGAATACAAAAAGAAAAAGAAAAAAATAAGAGAAAAAGAAAGAAAGAAAAAAAACAGGTGATACATGGGTTTTATTATATACACGTCTTTGTGTAGGAAGTTTTATTTCTTTGTTAAAGTAACAGTTCAGTTAGCTTAAAATTAGAAAACTAAAATTTTATTTAAAAAAAAGACATTTACTGTAAAATTCAGGTTATTGACTTTAGTGCATAAAGTAAGAGGCTTTGTAAATAATACACAGAGAAAATCTACATAACTTCGCTTTTTCTAGCTTAGACGGAGTTGTAAATCATTTTACAGTGTTATAAATTGAAAAGAAAATAAGAAAGAAACTTTAATAACATAAACTGACATAAATTTTTCATACATGCATCATAATGGTGATATTTCACCCTAAGCGAATATGTTTAGTTTGACTTTTTTATTTAATATTATTATAATTTTTTTTTCGTTAAAATATTGATATAGTGTCTTCTAATTTTGATTATGTTTTTAGTTTATCTTAACTTTTAATCTTTAATTGCACAAGTATGTAGCAAATGTACATACATATAGGTGAGTATTAAGTTACGATGTGTATATGTATGATATAAATTTAAATGTAATAAATGTAATATGTGTATATTTTAACTTGTAATTGTTATTTTAAAAACTTGCTTGAGTGTAAAATTATAGATGCGGAGAGAAAAATGAAAAAAATTGAAATTATTTTCAATAACGGAAATTCACTTGAAAAATTGTACACATTCACAAAAGACTAATTTATTTTATGTGTGAATCTACCAGACATGCTTTAGAGACCCCATATCTATATGATCATGGATTTATGAATTTGTGATAACGGATTTGTAATAGCTTTAATTTCTTTATTAAGATGGTATTTGCTAGCGTAAATCTCAATTAAAATGTTTTATCTTTTAATTAGGCCCAAAATTCCAGAATAATTAATTCCCTTGATTTTCTTTTTCCTGTTATTATTGTAAAATAAAAATTTATTTTTAAGAAGAGTTTCTTTGCATATTTTGCCTTTTTAAAGTTAAATCAGTTTTTTTTCTTGTCAAATTGAACATAAGTCACAACAATAGGCACAGAGAAAGACCCGGATGATTCTATGATTTCGGTTTTTCGAGCCATTTGTCCGTCTGTTCGTTTGTCTGCGCACTAACTCTCATAAATATACTCGGATTGTCCTGACATTTTTGGAAGTTATTGATATTGACTCTAGTACAGAACACTATGGCAAATGAGTTTTCAATTATGATTAGTTTATTTAGAGTGGTAGTCCAAATTTTCGCGTTACATTACGGTCTATGGGGAAACATCGTTTCTAATGAATTCTAAAGATCTTACATTCTGTTAAACATATTAAAATTTATATGTATTTACGAAGTGCACTATAATATGCGTTCTGTAAAATATTCGGTGAAAATAATGATTATTATTCATCTACAGGGCCTCACGAAAAAATTTCGTTACTGATAAAAGCTGGAATCGTTTGGGACATATGTAAATTATATTTTCTTTTCATGTATAAAAAATTTGATATACACCGCTGAGGCTTGATATTAATTATTTCAGGGAAAATACGAAGTCTATAGAAACTACACAGACACACAAAAATATTAAATGGTATATTATATATGATGGCTGATGGATGAATGAAATGAAATTTTACTTATAATATGCGCTTTTAAGTTTCTCTAAATTTATGCACAATATGTGGTGCATATTAATGGTATATTTCCTATGCAAGACTGCACAAAAGAGTTTTAAATGTTTGTTAATATTAACGTAATTTACTTAAAGATGGTTTTAAAATGAGTTATGCATTTGTATGCTGAATTGCACTTAATTTACTAAGAAATATTTGTAGGATGTAGATAAAATTATGTTCAGGGCTACGCTAAGATTTCAATACAATTGACGATTTATAGTATTTATCAATAAACAGATCAAATACAGGGTTTTTCAAAAGTATTGGAATGCATATTTGGCTATGGACAGTAACACCTTAATCCCCCCCCCCAAAAAAAACGAAGTTCTAAATTATGACTTGGGCAAATTGCTCCATACATTATATTAAAAATATGTTCTAAAATAAATACATATTGATAAATGGTACACTTCAAAAAATATATTTAAAATACACTTAAAAATTATCTACTTTTTGTATCGTTTTTGCGAATGTCGCCACAGTGGGGCAAAAACCATAAAAGCTGGCCAAAAGTCGAAAAATGAAGACACGATTTAGGGAATTTCGATTGTACAGTTGGCTAGAATGATGTTTGGAGAGTTAGAATCTGTATTTAAAAAAAGATTTTTGCTTTGCCCTTACAAGCAGCATCATTTCAAAAATGATGCTTGAAGGAATATCATTTAGAGCGAACAAAAACAGCAAAACAACAGTTCCTCTAAACGCGTGCTATATTTTATAATATTATCCGATTTTAATGATTTGAAATGGATTCACACTATGATAGTATGTACATTATTTGTATGTATTACAAAATTTATATTAAGCACGTAAAAATTAATAAATTCATTGTCATTTTTGATAAAAATTTTTAGATTTTTTTTTATTTTTTTTTGCTTTTAAACATCAAAAAGTTTAAATGTTCCACAGTGTTCCGCAACGAAATTTAATGGAAATAATAACTTGGGCTATTGTCTAGTGATTCATAAAAAACCAGCTGCCTAAAACTGCCTTTCTGTATTTCACGCATATTTTAGTAACCTCAAGTAAAAATGCCACTTTTTCGGCCGCCTCAAAAATTTTGAAATTGACTACTTTTCACATAATTTAGCTGATAAATATTTTTCAAAATTTTTAATTATTCAATTTTATAATAGTTTATTTCCTATTATATTGTAAATAAATAGTATAGTCATAAGATTACATTAATTTGATAAGTAAGCTTAGTGATAAAAAAATGAAAATAATTCTTTATTACTGATCCGGTAGAATAACATTTTCTTATTTTTATAGGTAGTAATTTTGTTTGTTCTATTATAATTAGAAGAATTATTTTGTCAATGGCTATATTTTCTGATAAAAACTACTGAGCGTATTTCATTAATGCGAGTGAAAATCTTTATAATATGACTTTCGCCTACATTAGCAATTTGGATTTGGTTTACAAGTGAGGATGTGATGACATATCTATTCTAAGTACATTTAAACAAATATTTAGCTATGAAGGTGGTAGGAGGTTCTAATGTATTTTCCACTTCTCCCGTGCTACTAGAATACATAAATGTTGCAAATAATTCATGAATTGTTAATTTGAAAATTCCGAGATCTTCATTTCACTATCGGGGCAATCAAGATCTATATTTTTTCAAGAAATACAGAAGCTACTGTCAATGAATGGTATTGTATTAAACACAGGAGAATTAACTTATTTCTTTTAATACAATAATTGATACAGAAGAAATAGTCGTCAATAACTAATTAGTGTAATACTCGACGTTGCTACCTATGTCAGACAACATCAAAACAGCTTCTTACCGATATGACATTTTAATTAAAAAAGGATAGAGATGATTTAGAATTCAGAATATCTACGTTACATGCTAAGATGCTTAGAGAGGACTTACACCTCGCAGACAAACTGGATAGAAAAAATGGAAAGCTCGTACTCTGCATGAAAAGAACGCTGAAATTGCAAAATAAAATATGCAAAAAATATTTCGTTTACTATCAAGACTTCTTGTCAAGAAACCAAATCTCAGATTTGGAAGCACAAATGATGGCAATACAATTCAACGATTCTTTGAAAACACAACTATTTGTGCTTCTATAACGAGCGTATACGAAGATTTGATATCATAAGAAATTTCTTGTATCCATGTCATTTATTTGATCAATTTCGAAGATTTTTCCTAACAAACAGCTCGTAGATTTAAACTACATTTGGTTCTATATGCCTACTTCAGGCACAAACTATTTATTAATGACAAAGAAATAACATTATCTTTAATACTGCCGATTTGCCAAATGCCATAAGATACTCAAGATTCATGCAACAAACTGATCAAAAGGCATCGAGAAGATTTATCGCAAACATGCAGTAGCGCAAGAAAATGAAAGATATTTTTATATCTTTTAATGTCATCAGATTATTTCATTTCCAGTTTAGGTAAATTATTGTAGAAGAAATTAAAAATAATTGATCCTAAGAGTCACAGGGTCTTCTAATACTGCGAACAAGCTCTGCTAACTATTTCGACACCTTGACGTCTGAAGAATCTTTTTATTATACTACAATTGATTTTAAAGGTGAATTTCTGGAATATATTTTCTTTTTCTTTTAATTATATAAAAAATAAATAGTCTAGTATTTTACTTTCCATTAATGTATTTAAATTTCGATTAAATGTCTCTTGGTTCCTTGAAAATTTCTTTTTAAGTTTAGCCTCGAAATTTTAAATTTAATTTAAATCAAATTGTTTTTACTTTTAATCTGTCATTTTATTTATTTATTTATTTTTAAAGTTTAACTTTTGAATCCTAATCAGCATCCTGAAAAGTTTACGAAATTTCATACAAATGGAATAACTTTCGAGACATTGTAGTTTTTGTTCCACCATATTGTATCCGCCATTTTTTTAATTTTAATTTTGTATTCTTACCTAGCATCCTCAAAAACACCTGTATACGAATTTTCGTGCAATTCGAATAACATTTTCATATTTTGGCCAGCTTTTCCGGATTTTGCCCCACTGTGATGTCGCGTTGTCAGGATAAAATAGAAATATGTTAAATTGAATTTAAAGTTTCAAAACATAAACACATACGTCCAAGGGTCTACGAGCATACTTGAGTTGAGACAGCGTAAACCTGCTTTTTAATTAATTATAGCTTATTATGCCAGATTTTTTCAATGTTATATGACAAATGACCATTACAAGCACGTTGCCCGAGCTTAATGAACATAATTGACAAGAAAATTTTAATAAGATATGGATTCTTGTGGTGAATTATGATTTTAGCCTCATAAAAATTAATTTTACTCCCCTCGTTTGAAAAATATAGTATTGCGAGGGCTGTATTCAGTTTTGACTGTGCAACATCTCTTTTGTGCTCTTTATTTATTTTTTTAAATTTCCGTTTAGTTTGACCAATGTTTACTAATCTTTCGTTATTTGCGAGAATAACTGGAATTTTATAAGTTTTTGCTGTTTGATAATTGCGAATTTTATCAATATTGTTATTAAGAATCTGTATAAGATATGGAGGGGGTATAGTTATTAATTTTATATTTAATGCTTGAAGAGCCTGTTTTAATTTTTCATCCATAATGGGAATATAATGCATAATTCTATTTTTAATAAGTAAACTATTGGCGAAACGCTGGTCTGAAGGAGGGGAACTATTATTCTGTTGAAAAACCTTGTCGATATGTGAATCGTTAAATCCATGATCCAAGGCAACTTTTAAAATATAATTAATTTCATTGTTAAGTAGGTCATCTGAACGCATTCTATATTCACGTCGTATGAAAGACTTAAATGCGGCAATTTTATATTTAAAAGGCATATTGCCACAAAAAGGTCTGTGGCATAATATGCTATAAATCTCTCTCTCTATATATATATATATGCTATAAAATATATATGCTATAAATGTTTAAAAAAATAAACAAATATTTTCGAATATTTGGCGGGAAAAGACGAAAACGTCACTCGATTTGGCGAGCAGAAAATTTCCTCGCCATAAGCAAACGATTTTAATGTAACTGAAAATTCTTCATCAATAGATTTTAAAATACATTAAAATGGTATTTATGTACATAAGGTGGAACCTGTCAAATTTCGACGAAAGGAAATGTTTAAAAAGGAGCTGTTCCCTTCATTTATAATAAACCTATAAAATTAGTTACGATAAAAAATGCACCTTATATTGGTAAGTCTAACTCTTAAAAAAAAATTTATATTTACCTAAAGTTAACAAAAACTGTTTCTATAAAAATTGATTGTAGAAATTGATAAATTTAAACTTTAATCGTATGTGTAAGCAGTAAAAAATAATAAAGATATGTTATTATGATGAAGTTATCAATTAAAGCCCATATGCTAGTATTCCAAATTGAAAAAAAAGGAGAATTTATTTTACTTCGACTCAATCGAATTATGTTCTCTTTCTCTCCATAGAATTATGTTCTCGTGAAATCTAAATCTTACACAATTTACACCATATCAAAATTTAAATATGCATCTTTCATTTCTGTATTCACCTTTTTAAAATATCGGTACTTTAATTTGATTATTTTGAAATCATTTTAATTCAAAACTTGAAGTCTCGATGGTATTAAATGAAACAAATACTAAATACTTTATATATATATATTTTTAAGTACAAATGAAATTTTGCAAATGAAACAAAAATTGACAGAGTTTCATAACAGACGATATTCTTGGCACAGTAAGCTCTTTTTTCACTTTTAATGAGAAAATGGCAAAATAAAGATATAGTAATCTGCTTTTTGCCCTTTGCTTTTAATAGACAGGGCATAGATAGATAGGAGATGGATTTTAATAGATATGAGCACTTATTATTGCCACATTTAGAAAAATGGCATTAAAACTGCAAAAAAATTAATGTTTCAAAAATAAATTAAGAAACAATTCCCAAATAAATTACATTTAAAAGTACATTTTTTCCCTATACGATGGTGTAAAAATTGAAAATGTGCGATATTTAGAAGTTTAAAAATTTCCAGTAGCAAAAAATTGAAAAAACGAAATTACATTCAAATATCAAAATATTGTCATTCGCAAAATGACGTATGCGTTACGGACAAATACGTTTGGCTTTTGTAATACAGATTAATTTAAATAATTAAGGAGTTTAATTCATATATATATTTTTTGAAGTACATATTTATGTTACTTGTTGTTGCTGTTACTTAATTTTATCACTGTAAGAATGATTCCATACATCAAAATTGGTTTCATATATTTAAGCGTATTTCAGAATAAAGACCAGATGAAGAGAGCTGCAGTAATACATTCCAGTATCGGAGAGGTTTTTGTTTTTATAGCAACAAAGTTGAATCGACAATGCTTATTTGGACTTCCTTTTGAGATTGAAACGATTTTAACTTTTTTAAATTCATA
The DNA here is from genome assembly GCA_964019185.1 of Maratus speculifer. Taxonomy (NCBI): domain Eukaryota; kingdom Metazoa; phylum Arthropoda; class Arachnida; order Araneae; family Salticidae; genus Maratus; species Maratus speculifer. The sequence continues at coordinate 119,992,950 of OZ025298.1, forward strand.
ATATTTCATAGTTAACTTTCAATATATATATATATATGATAAAACTACAGTTAAAACAACTAAAACTGAGAAAACTATAGTTATTTAAATACATATACATTTTTAAATACAATTTCAACATTTAAAATTTTTCCCTTAAAATGTATTTAACATAAAAAAAAAAAAATGAAAACTTATTTCGTCGCCAACAGGTGATAAATCGCCAAATAAACGAAATATTCATAATTTTTTTACAAACGTTTTGAAAGGATTCCGCCGATTTTTTTTATAAATGTATATATCCACACGAGAACAATATGCTGAAATTTTTTTAGAATTTTCTGTATTCCCCTCCCCCTTTTTGTTTTCTTGTTTATTTTTTTTTTTACCGGTAAGAGTTATTTTTATCCAAAACTGGTAAGAACAAAAGTTTTAGATAATTTTATGTACATTTATAAAAAATTTTGTTGAATTTGATACCTTGAAAGCTGACAAAATTATGATTTTTTTTTTTTTTTCAAAAACCGTATTTTTTTCGCCCCTTGAGCCCATTATTAACTTTGCCAAAAATCTTTCATGCATAAACTTTTGGCCCATTATTTATAAAAAATATAAATTTTAAACTGATTCGATATCTATATTCATTCAGATCTTATGGGTTTTTTTCTTCACAAAAATGCCTCCTATTTCGACACCCTTGGTCCAATTTTGCCCATTAACGAAAGCCGCGATTTTACCTCCTTTGATTTTATGCTTTAGTTATATATATATATATGTATATATATATATATATATATATATAAACTTTTTCACTGAAAAAAAGAAAAAAAAATCGAAATTTCAACTACGGTGCGAATGCGATAGGTAGTATTTCATACGAAATCTACCTAAAATCCAAATAAAAAGTAGAATTAACTCCTTAACAGTCCTGCAAATTTTAGGTACATTTCGTAAGAAATACTAACTATTGCAATCGCACCAGTTTATATACCTATCTATCTATCTATCTATCTATCTATCTGTATATATATATATATATATATCACTTTTTTATGGACACGATAACTTCTATAATTCACCAATCTCCACCAAATTGGTACATAAAATCAAAGGGGATAAAATCTTGGCTAAGCTCGTTGATAGGCAAAATCGGACCAAGGGGGTCGGAATGGGGGGGGGCGTTTTTGTGAAAACCGAAAAAACGCCTTAACGTCTTAATTAAAGTAGATATAGAGTCGGTTTAAAGTTTATATTACTTCTTAAAAATGGGTTAAAAGTACATGTATGAAAGATTTTTGATAAATTTAGAAGTGGGCTCAAGGGGCGAAAAAAACATGGATTTTGAGAGAAAAAAATTCATAACTTCGTCAATTTTCAAGATATCAAGTCCAACTAAATTTTTTGTAAGTGTTCTTAAAATTATCTAAAACTTTTGTATTTACAAGTTTTTGATAGGATAAACTTTTACCGATGAAAAAAATTAAAAACGAAAAGAAAAAGGGCGCTTAAAAAGAGAAAAATCCATAACTCCGCCAATTTTTAAGATATCAAATCTGATTAAATTTATTTTACATCTTCTCAAAAATATCTACAACTTTTATATTGATAAGTTTTTCATAGGACCAATCCGTATAGCAAAAAGAAATAAAACCAAAATAGGAGTAAGAGAAAAAACCTTAAATTTAAACTGCTTATATTGTGACTCATTTTTAAATTCATTTTTGATTTTAAACGCATCCAAATGGTAGATCCTCTTATTTAGAAACTGTATAAAGTGACGCATTGGTCAATTTTCTGATAAAGAGAGAATATATTTCAAAAAAGGCTACCAAAAAGGGTATTTTGAGCAGAATTTCCGAAAGTCATCGGGACTGAAAATTGAAGGAAGTATTCAAATAAGAAATTGCGTTTTTTCTGATTCGTTTTTAAATCCATTTTTGTTCTCAAACGCATACAATTTACAGATCCTCTTATGTAGGAACTATATAATGTGATGCATTGATCGGTTTTTTGATAAAGACAGAATATATTTCAAAAAAGGCTGACAAAAAGGGTATTTTGAACAGAATTTCCCGAAGTCTTCGTGATTTGAAAATTTAAGGAAGTTTTCACATAGCAAATTGCGTTTTTTATGACTCGTTTTAAAATCCATTTTCGCTCTCAAACGCATCCAATTTACAGATCCTCTTATTTAGGAACTATATACTGTGACGCATTGGCCAGTTTTTTGATAAAGATAGAATATATTTTTAAAAATGCTGTCAAAGTGAGTATTTCACACAAAATTTTCCGAAGCAATCATGATTAAAGAATTAAGGATGTATTCAAACAACAAATCGGTTATTTTATGACTCATTTTTAAATTCAATTTTTTTCTCAAATGAATTCAACTGACAGTTTTTTTGTTATTTAGGAACTGTATAATGCACTGTTTTGCTCGATTTTTTAATAAATTCAGAATCTATTTCAAAATATGTAGTCAAAATGGGCATTTGAGCTGAATTTTTCTTAAGATGATTCTGATAAAACCAGTTTTTGCAGAAAAATGAAATGAAAAATTTTTCATAAATGGCCAAATGAAGTTATTAAACTGGGTTTATCTCTAATCATATATATATATATATATATATTGTTGAAATGAGCACTCTTCGAAATCTACCTCCGCCTGTAGGCCCAGCCGACAGGGATTTTTTCTATTCATGTGTAATGATTCATAAAATAAGAGCTATGAAAATTATTGCCGTGAGAATTTTTATTTGGTAACCTTACATATTTATTTATCTTTTTCACTTGAAAAAATTAGCATTAATGTCGATTTTGCGTTAAATCAGATTCCAAAAGTAACGTGACGAAAAAATCCGATAGGACGCTTAAAGGGTTAAAAATCATTCTATCACGTAACAAACACGTGTATCATGTTTATTGGCAAGTGAGTGTGACATTTATGATCACTATTATTGGTATTTAATCGTGAAATTTGGCAATAGTTTTTTGGTGGGCAGGGATTTTGGGTTTACAGGGATAATCAAGTAGCACCATAGTATTCAATCTTAATCGACGGTAAATCACTATTTAAAAAATCTACTGTATAATAACATTGTGTTTAGCGATACAATAGATCAATCAACAAAAATATTGTTTGATCAACATATTAGAACTTTTATTTTCACTCAAACACAAGTGAAAAAAAATGAAATTTCTTTTATAATTTGCGCATATAAATACGATACTTCAGAAACTGCTCATGTGATGTGCTAATTCTCCGAATCAAAGAAACCAAATAAATTCGTGATTTTTATATTAACTGAAGAACTGCACATCTTTTTTATTAGATACCTAAAGTCACTATTATATATTATGAAACATTTTCATTGTTAATTTTTTAAAATAGTTCGTTAAAATAACTACTGATAGTCCAGGCGGAAAAAACCACTTGAGGGTACATTTTGTAACATTATGTTATAATCATAAGAAAAAAATCTTTTTCGTTAATCAACAATATTAAATTCTTCCGTCGCATGCGTATAATTCATGCCTTTTACTCAATTCGTTTAAATTATACACATTTAAAATGTATATTTTAACTCATTTCATTTATAATGAAGAAAAAATCGAAATTAAAAAAATTACAACGATTATTCGGAAAATGATATTTCCAAAGACTAAAATTTTAGACTTATAACTAAATTCTGTAATAAAAAAAAATAATAACATTATTTTTATGATGATCAAAACGTGATTTACGTAAAAACTGAGTAATATATTACGTACACCATGGTTTAAACATTAATATTCTTGGACCAAACATAATGAAGACATTTTAAATGAAACTTCAGCTTTACAATTGCGGATACTGCCGATTTTTAACTTCTAAATATCACACTTTTCCAGTTTTTACATCGTCGTTTAAAGAAAAAAAATGTATTTTTAAATGCAATTTGTTTGAAAGCTGTATCTTATTTTTTATTTTTTTTTTGAGTTTATATTGTTATTATTATTATTATTTTAGTTTATAATAATTTTTTTTGACATCGTGGGAACAGAAGTATTTCAATTCTGGACATTAAGCATTGACCAATCAGAAGACGGCTGAATGCCCCATATTACGCATTACATGGATTAAATATTAATATTCTTAAACCCATCATAAACAAATTTTAAATGAAATTTCAATTTTACATTTTTTCGGTACTGCAAATTTTTAAAATTTTAAACATTGCACATTTAAAATTTTTACCCGTTGCATAGAGTAAAAAATGCACTTTTAAATGAAATTAGTTTGAAATCTTTATCAAAATTTGTTTTAAAATTATCATTATTTTTTTTTTAAAGTTTTCTTACTTTTTTGTCATTGTGGCAACAGAAGTATTCAATTTTTAAAAATTAAGCAGTTACCAATCAGAAAACAAATAAAATAAAAAATAGATGCTGAATTCAACCAATAAAAAAATTCAGATATATTTCAGATTTCCCAGTTCTCTACCAAGAACAACAACTATTTTCCCAATAGTTAAAAAATTCAAGTAAATTACCAAAAAAGACGTGGTATTAATCGAAGTAGCATATTATAAAAATACGGGTAGGGAGAGAAATGAGTTCAAAGTTTATATTTGTCTCGATATAATTGTCGTTTAGATAAAAATGAGTTGTCAAAATATACACAATGAAAGCAGCTTTGAATTGATTTAAGAATAGAAAAATTGATACTTTGACCGATTTTAAACTAATGTGTCTCCTAAAATAGCAAAAGTGACCAAAGAAATAATGCATGTACTGTTAAAAGAATAAACTGTGTTGAACTATCTTATGTTTTTGTAGTGAGTGAAAACACAAGATGGTGAATTACTATTCCAATATATGAATCTCAGTTGAACAAAAGCTCCACATGTTGTTACAAGAATAAACTGTGTTGAACCATCTTATGTTTTTGTAGTGACTGAAAACACAAGATGGTGAAACACTGTTCCAATGCATGAATCTCAGTTGAACAAAAGCTCCACATGTTGTTACAAGAATAAACTGTGTTGAACTATCTTATGTTTTTGTAGCGACTGAAAACACAAGATGGTGAAACACTGTTCCAATGCATGAATCTCAGTTGAACAAAAGCTCCACATGTTGTTACAAGAATAAACTGTGTTGAACTATCTTATGTTTTTGTAGCGACTGAAAACACAAGATGGTGAAACACTGTTCCAATGCATGAATCTCAGTTGAACAAAAGCTCCACATGTTGTTACAAGAATAAACTGTGTTGAACTATCTTATGTTTTTGTAGCGACTGAAAACACAAGATAGTGAAACACTGTTCCAATGCATGAATCTCAGTTGAACAAAAGCTCCACATGTTGTTACAAGACTAGCATCTTGTAATTGCCACTACTGCATCACCAAGTTCGACACAACACAAAATTTTTAACAGTTTGCGCAATGTATAAAACTTTCCAATTGACATTAAGCTATTCTAAAGGGATTTATTTTTTATGCATTTCATTTTGATTTTTGATATATGTATATTTGATACTCTAAGAAATATTACATTTGATAATAAGACATTCCGCTATAGTATATGTTTTCGTTACAGTATCGTTAATGTAATTATGCAATGTTGCTTTTACTTATCCATCATACGTAGTATAGGGTAAGTCTTGCAATCGTTTTGAAAATCGAAAAAAAAATTTTTGACGGATTTACACGTTTTAGACACTGGAGATTTCGAAAAACATATTTTTAGAAAAAAAAATTTGCCGTCCGTCTGTCTGTAAACGCTCTATCTCCCGAACAAATTGAGATAGAGACTTGAAATTTTGTATGTAGTTAGTATGTAAGAATGGGACGAACCCTATTTAATATCAGCAACCTCGATTATCCAGAACTATTTTTTTCGGACTCTCGAAAAATTCGTTCTGATGAAAGGTACATAAAAATTTTCAAATTTTTTTGTTCTAAGGAATGGATGTAAAAGGCAATAAAATAACACACATTTTGCATATAGAACGAAGTCAATCGGATTATTAGTTGCCGAGATATTTGTAATCTTGTTTTCCACATTCTTCTATTTTTCGTGACCCTGTATTTCATTCAAATTTCAATTCAGAAGTACATTTTAATTGAAAATGAGACGCTTAATCCGACGCAGTTAATTGTTAGTTAATAGAATTATTATTTTTGGAGTTATAAGGATGTTTCTTTTACGCAGTTCGGTACTACTTGAGTAGTTTGGCGTTTTATATAATTTGTCGAAATTGGTACATCAGCAGTTCTTCAATATAGCATTACTATGTATATTAACAATATTCAAATTTTGTTTATGAATTGCAATGCATTGTATAAATAGTTTCACATGTTTTATTTTCATATACATATCCATGATGGGTAAGTATTACGGTGGCCCCCAACGACTAGTTTTTTTCTTTCGTTACACTGTACTTATTAGCTAAATACGGAAAACTTGACTTACCTTTGATTTTTCAACATTATATTGTCATGTGTTAAAATTGTAGATGACTAAAAAATATTTTTCCATTAATTTTTTTTATCTTATTATACTCATATGTCAAAATTGTGAATGACATTAATATTTGTAATATTTTTCTTGTTTCTATTGTAATTTTTCTGTCACCTTTCATTAGTGTAAATGCATTTAAAATAATTTGCTTTATTTAAATCGCATGTTTAGCGGCAATATGCCCTATTTCAATTTTATTCTATTAATTGACATTGTATTTTTGTGGCCTTTTTTCCCTGTCTATAGCTTTGCATGTGGCAGAGGAACTTTTCTGTCCGAAATTCTGAGCTTTGCCCTTTAAGATTTGTTTCCTGGCAAAATAACCGATAGTGACCGCGATCGTGCCTAAATTTATTGTCGTCAATAGCGTATTGAAAAGGAAAATTAATTTTACTAATTCGGAGTTTACAAATTTTTTCAAAAGTATCATTAACGCTTTGATCCGGTGACGCACGTGGTTTAGAATTATGCATGTTGTCTATAGTAACAGAATAGTTAATATAATTAATGGCAAAAACTTTGTATTTTAAAAGATATGATTACATTAAACACTTGTATTAAAATTCTAAACGCTGGTAAATGAAGTATGCCTTCTTTATTTTTTACATTAGCTTCGTATATCCCGGGTTTCTCAAATAAGGCTATAGCATATACCCGAACAATAAGCGGTGATATCTCTAGTATAAAACTTCTGCCTATAACGCATGCACTCTGGTGTTCTTTTTCTATTACGACTAAAATATTTATAAGACCACATATTTACATTTAAATTTATATGCATAAGAATATTAAAGTTTTTACAATAGCACAAAAAAATACGAGATCAGCTAAAACTTATATTGTAACATATTTATTTATTTAAATTGTTTATTAAACAGTATAATTACAGTTTTCCATCTTCAAACATAAGATTGCTTTTCTCGGTTCATTATAAAAATCTAGACTCAGTATCTATGTGTATTATAAAGCAAAAAACATGTACGTAAGTACTGCAGATTCCTAATGATGTTCGTATTACACAACTAATAAATTCCACTTTTATTGCAATTTTTTTTTATTTCAAATTATTCCACAATTTCAAATAACACGCAATTATTATGCAACAAAATTTATCTTAAAAACATAATTACATTGAAAACTGCATCTCCATGCTGTTTTTATGGCTTTGAAAATACGTTTCAAAAATGATTGTTTTAAATACGTTAATGACACGTTATTATGTAATACTAGAAATGCCAGAGAATTAAGTCCAGTTCTATAAAGATATTCTTACCCAGAAAACAAAACAATTTAGCATTTTTATATAACATTTTCTTAAACATGTTTTATAATAATATTTTTGGTTTGAATCAAAATATACTCGTATGACAACTGCCTAAATGACAGCTTATAGCCATTCTAGTGTCTAAAGGCCAGAAAATTTAATCAAGTTCTATAGAAATATTTCTCACAAGTATTTTCTTAAAAAAAAAAAAATAACATTTTAAAAAGTTTTTCTTCTTTCTTATTTTAAAATTGTTTATAATAAAATTTTTTGGTCTGAACCAAAATAAATTCGTATGATAACGGTCAGAATGTCCGCTCACAGCCGTTATAGTGATAACCCTTTCCGGTACACTGTGCCCGGTCTGGGATACATAATTATATTTCCAAACATTCAAACGGCACCAATAATATTGTAGTAAAATTTTACTGTTATAATAAATGCTAAAATTAAGGATTTCAAAATATCTAAAAAAATTCGTTTGTGAATTCCGGTGCCAATCGATAATTTCTCATTTTAGTAACAGATTTTGCCCGTGCCGGAAAGGATTAAAGATTTCTGGTAATTCATGTGCAGCTCTTCTGAATAACCATTAATTACAATAAATTGTCTTATTTGTAACACTTTAGAATATTTTTAATGACTGTAATCATTTATATAGTTGTCACTAATATAACCAAAATGTTACAAGTAATTTTCTGAGTTTGATTTCGGAAATAACTTATCCAATTTATTTCAATTACAAATATACATGAGATAAATTTGAAAGTAGGAGAAAAAACACACAATTTTCATATTATAAAAATATTTATCATTTAATCTTTCAAAAAAGAAAAAAAAAGACCCAGTAACGCAGATTGAGCTAAAACTACTTGTTTGTTTCATATAAGCTAAAAAACTATGATAAATATTGATAATTGAAAATTATAAGAAATAGTAAATGAAAAAAAAAACATTTTTAGAGCCAATTAAAATGGAATTATCACAAATGTAAGAATTATGGAAAATAATACCCCTAATAAGGTTTTTGTATTAATTAGGTAACTGAATCTTTGTGCAAAAAATACAACATTCAAGATCTAAGAGGGAGAGTGTAGGGATGCAGCAATGCACTTTTTGCAAATGTCTTATTTTAAAATTCAAGGACATTTTTTTGTACCTTTAAGAGTATTAATTAATAAATAATAAGTGTTTTTATCTCAAATCGCAATGTTTTAAATTAAAGGTCAAAAAATTTTTAAAGGTTAAATAAGACATATAGAAAGAGTAAAAAATAAAAATGAAAGTGCTATTACGATTTAAAGAGGACGATTCATTATTATCAAAACAATAGGCTATCTCCATACTTCTTATTACAAAATTTCATAGAAAAGGTGAAAACTTTGATAAAAAAAAAGTAAAAATCCATGGGAAAAGGAGGATGTATATTTGTAAAAATACGAAAAGTAAATTTTTATACGGCCCCGTAACATAAAAATTCCATTTAAGAAAACTTTACTTACTGTTAGGAAATCACGCGATCTCACACACGATCAGCAATGAACAGTGTAGAAAAAAGAGAAAAAGAGAAAAGAAACATTGAGTTGAATTGACATTTTAATGCTTTGTTTTATTTGCACACTCGTCTCATGTAAAAAAGAAATTGAGAAAAACCAAATTTTGATGTATTTTGTGGCAACAGCCATTTTTCGTATTCAAAGATAGAAAAATTAAAATGTTGTTGGTTTTTTTCATATACGTCTTATTACTTTAAATTTAATGTTTTTTCTCACCGTAGGTGTCGTGATTTCGTAGCAGCAATATGAGTACTAAAGGTACTAAATGTGAGTAACATTTTCTATTAAAATTTAAAGTTTATCAAAAGATATTAAATAGTAAAAATTAGAGTCGTAGAGGTAACAATTACTACCGTGTTACGATTAGTATATTGTCCATACGCTTACTAAGTCCCGAATTTGACCCAAAAATTGTATCTTCATATCTGCAAAACTCACAGAGTTATAACCGTTTAAATAGATCAGGTCAATCATTCATTAACCGTAATTCATCAGGTTTTAAGCGATTTGACACAAATTGAAATAATCGCAATTCAATAAACAATGTTACTTTAACAGTTCAAGAAAACCTGCAAAAGATATATCTTTTAAATAAGAATTTCAATTTTTTTTTATATTTTCGTGACAGTTAACCATATAATTTGCTAACAAAATCCAATCCTAAAATTTCTCTTAAAATCAAAAAGATAATTTCCAAATGATTATTAGTATTGTTTTCAGTGAGATAATTTAAAATCGTTTTAACTCAAATCAATATTTCTCAAATTTCATTTAGTTAATGAAAATACCTGACTATAACTTTGTATTAGGGTTTTTTTTTATCATTATTAATTTTTAAAATTTTAAAATTATTTATTTAAGAAAGGATATAACTTAGTTTAAAAAAATCATTTTAAAAAGTAAACATTTTTTTTTTTAATTTGATGAAACAAAAATAATGTAAAATAATTGAAATAAAGTTTTAAGCATCCACCTTTTTTCTTTGACGATTCTAGACTTTTAATAATTTAAAGATGAGAAATTGTGGAAAAACACTTATCATGAAGAAAAACGAATTTAAAGTTTAAAAAAAAGTTTAGCTCCTAATTATATATATTTTTTTTTTTTTTTTTTTTGAAAAATTTAAAGTGTAAAATAACTCATTTCTGTTGCTCAAACATTCGATTCAGTCTAACGTTTCCCAGTTCCATCTCTTTTCTGTACTGTTAAAATATTAGCAAATTATTTAAAACAATGCTTTTTTCTAACATACCGATTAACATTATTTTATAAATTTAGTTCTCACAATTTCAATCTTTTTTATCGTCCTGTGGAGTTAAAGAGTCTCTATTCTGGGCTTAGGCAGGGCCAGGACCGGACGTTACTTTTTCTGAAGAATTACCTGGCCGGCACTAACGTATTTTTTATATTATTCCATGTTTCTAGGTCTGCATACGACAAAGTTTTATATCACGGCCTCGATACAACCCGTATTAAAATCCCTGTTTCTGACTGATTTAATACGTGCGTAAAATAAATATAATTTGGTTCAATCAAAATTTTTACAAAAGACACGTAGATTTTAAAATTTCCTTTATTTTTCAATAATAATAATTATAATAATAATAAACACTGTAAAACCAGCTAAGAAAATCTGCCTATGAGGGAATCCTGTTTAAGCGGAGAATGTGTTGATCAATGCAAATTAAATGTAATAATTGTTATTACATTAATTTTGCATTGATCAACACAAACTCCGTTTAAACAGGATTTTGGCATAGGCATATTTTTTAGTTTTTACCTATAAAATATGACGAAGAGTTGTTTAACTATTAATGTTTTTAATCATGAAAAGTGAAATCATTTGCCGAATTAATGCATTTATCTTCATTTTAATGTTAAACAAAGTCACCGGGAACAGTTTAGGTATTTATAAAAACCATTCATTTAATTATAGATTACAAAAGAGCAGCAAAGGGGGATGATGGAAATAAAAGATTATTTAATCTTTTGTAATTTGATCTCAAAGTAAGTTTGCGTTAAATATGAACGGTATTTGAAGCATTACGATTTTAAATTTAACTTGGATACTACTGAAAGACTATTAGAAAAAATATCTTATGGCACCAAATCAATATTGGTGTTTAATTTACTGACAATGGACAAGATGATGAATGGTTACCTGATAATTTAAAAGTTATCAAAAATTCCTATTTTTGGATGTGTTTATTAAGTGAATGCTATCGAGGATATTATTACATATTTGGATAAGATCTTAGATACAAATATTGTAGAAAGGCAAATGAAACTATTTTTAGGGAAAAAAAATTGTAAAACATTAGATTTCTAAATAAGCCAACTCAGTTTATATTTACAAATGTTCCTGATATATCAGATGTAAATGTTTGTAGTTGACAGGGAAGTATAAGGACATTAGGATAATGTAAAATGTTTGTCCAAATTGGTGCTTATCCTTATAAATCAAAGTGTAAAAAGAAATTTAAGATTTACAATAACTGTTAGCGCAATCAGTGGACAGTTACAAATGTAAATTAAATGTGACCGCGGGGGATTCAGGGCTCTTGAGCCCCCTTGAAGAAATCTACTTTATTATCAAAAAATATCAGAAGTAATAATGAAAATTTACGAATACCCTAACAAAAAAAAAAAGGTTTTAATTCTCTCAATATCGGAAAACTTCGCATATTTTATTCTTATAAATAATTACATAACTTTAGAAATTTAAATTTCGGTTTGCAGGAAGTTGAAGACTATTCAATGTGTGTTTAAATACAATGACTTGATAAACTGACGTTGAGGCTTCTGATCTGCAGATTTACTAGTATATATATTTATATTAAAAAAAACCATTAATTGTATTATAATATATGAGCCATTGAATTTAATAGAAAATTACCATATGAAACATGGGGAGAAATCAAATAAATAAATAGAATAAATACAATTGGAATTTGCAGAACTAAAGAAGTATTGTCAAACCCCAAATACTTTGGAACTACAAATGAAGTGTGTGGTTTTATCTTCATATTGGCCATGAAACTAATATTAAACTTAAATAGTACATTAAAACACAATTTATATGTATGATTAGACGATATGTTGTTACACTTAATGGAATATCCTATTAAGTGGTATCAGAAAACTACAATATATGTATATATATATATATATATATAGTGTCAATTCACCATGAAAAAATTGCAGCACCATTGGCGCTTTAAGCAGCTCATGTATAATGCCACAAGTTATAATTCACATTATGCAATGAAATTTCATAATTTTCAAGGAATGAGTGTATGTTAAAAATGGTAAACAATGAACTGTGAAGAATTAATAAATTAAAACAATTAAAAAACCAAACAAATACAGGCAAGAAAAAACAGTCTGTTCTTCTTCAGAGGGAGGACAGACGAAACCTAGCCCCATCCCCCTAGTTTAAAAAAATGAAATGTTTTAGGTTTCTGAACGCCTACCAAACCTGCATTCATTCAAAAATAACGACAGAAAAATATATACCAAATTTTAAAAACAAAACTAATGATATGAAATATATGAAAAAAACTTTGAAAAAATCTTTACTATGTAAAAAATCTGTGCAGTAGCTTATAAAGTAATTTAAAATGAATGGAGAGTTTGGCAAGCCTTCCCCCTGACCTAAAACAAAACATTGAAATTATGAACAATCATACCTGCTTCAAGTTCTTGCCTGTAAAAACAACAAAACAATTAGAATGCTCACTCCAAGTCCAAATTGCATAAAACTTCAAAAGCCAGGTCTGCATACCTCCCTAAGACTCGAAACATCCAGTCATATTCGTTCTAAAAATATAGACTTTAGAATAAAACTTTCAAAAAGAATGTCAGGGAAGCATGCTATCAAATTACAAGCTACGCCAACAGCCCGCAGTGTTGCCAATTATTTTTTACAATTGTTTTTACATAATGTCTTAAAAAAATAATTGGAAAATTGTTATTATAAAAAGATTTGCTGTAAATTTATAAACCTGCTTATAAAAAAGTTTTTCATTATTACAAATTTTATAAAATCGAATTATTTGATTAATTATTATATTTATATAAATTTTTTTATGTAAGTTAGAGTACCAGTGTGGCATACTTCTTGTGAAAAAATTAAAACTATTTCTTTTATCATATAAATCTATATTTACTGTATTATTCAAAATAGCAAAAGAAATATCCAAAAAATCAACATGATAATCGTCATCGTTTGCCTTATTTAATTTTAAACAATCTGGATAAACATTTTTAAATTCATGAATAAAATCAAAATTGAAAATTAAAATGTCGTCTATATACCTAAGGATTTTTAAAGATTTATTGTAATTTATTGTGTAATTAAATTCAAAGTAAAATAAAAACAAATTGGCTGCAGTAGATGAATAATTAGTTCCCATACCTATACCACAAATATGTTTATATATGTTATTGTTAAAATTCACATAATTATTGTATAAACAAAATTGACATAAACTTAAAAACAAATCCCTATTTATTTTCAATTCATCTTCTAAATTAAATAAATCAAATATATTAATTAAAACATTAAATAACTGATCTATAGGTATATTAGTAAAAAGGTTTTCGAAATCGAAAACCTGCATTAAGTGAGTAGTGAAATTAAGGTTTTGCAATACTTCAAAGCTGTTATCAATTGACCAAAAATAACTTGAATTTTTGAATTTAACTTTAAGAAAACCATATATTCTTTTTAAAAGCTTTTGTAAACCTAAATTAAAATTTTTATTAACACTATTGGTAGTACTGCAAATATATCTGAATTTAATAGGAGACTTATGAAACTTAGGAGTCAAAAATATAAATGGCAAACAGTGATGACTAGAAACATCAAAAGCATACGAAAACAAACTTTTACAATTTTTCTTGTATGAAAAGAATTTTTTGACAATAGGATCCTTTCTAATATCAATTTTTCCGTAAAATTCTGTATTTTTTAATTCATCATTTATTTTATCTATGTAAAATTTCTTACAAATAATAGCAAAATTATTGGCAGCTTTGTCCACAGGAACTATTACAAAATTTTTATGTAAATCATTAATGAAAATTATGTCTTCTTTACTGAAAGTCTGATACTCATATGCACTAGAATTTAAAAAGTCCTTCAAAAAATCCTTCAAATGCTCCAATAGTTGAAACTTCCACTCAAAAAATGCCTCCAAGGGCATGCTAAATTTATAACTTTGTTTTTTAATAAAATTATTCACATCATTAATAAAATATTTCAAGGCTTTATCATAACTAATTTTACTATTAATTCGAAATTTTGTACCAAAATTCATTAAATATCTAACATTTTTGTTTTTATTTATTTCTAAATTACCAGTAATTACATGACCATAATGATCATTGATAAAATCTGCAAAATTTGATTTATTACAAAAACACTCCACAGACCCATCAACCTCCAAAGAGGCAGTGTGCCTATAATTAAAAATTCTACTACTAATTGGCTTCTGATAATTAAAAGCTATTGAAATTTTACAATTCTTAAGAGGAAAGAGGTCATTGACACTCCCCAAAATCTTATTCATATTTAAACAATCATATGCTTTTTGCAAGAATGTAATATTAAAATAAACAATATCTTTCTGTGAATCATCTCTACCAATTAGCCTGTAGCCCTGTATAAAGCCCTGTATAAAGCCCTGTTTTTTTTTTGCCTGTATTTGTTTGGTTTTTTAATTGTTTTAATTTATTAATTCTTCACAGTTCATTGTTTACCATTTTTAACATACACTCTTTCCTTGAAAATTATGAAATTTCATTGCATAATGTGAATTATATATATATATATATATATATTCATTTTCCACTTGATGATTCATTCTAATCTAATATTTTAAGATTTTCTCAGATGATGAGAAATTAGATGAGATCAGATGATGAGAAAATTCCGTTATAAAGAAGGTTTTCTTTCAAATCCTTCATGCACTGTAAAAAATGCGTTAAATTTACTGCAAAAATTGCTATCAGCAATGATGCCAATAGTTTTTTTCCGTGAAAATTGCAATACAATTAGATGTATTTTTAATTAATTACATCTAATATAACTGCAAGTTTTACGAAAAAAATGCTGGCAACACTGTTGTTAGTAGTTTTTGCAGTAAATTTAACGTTTTTTCTTTTTTACAATGCAGTTTGATCTGCGGTATTTTCAAAACTTGCGAAAATGCATTAAAAACAGTGTAAAATAATGCACACATTACACAAATTATTCCATAGGCACTGATTATATTAAAAAACACTTTATTAAAAGAATAACACTCACTCGCAGCTCACTGCTGCATTATCGTCTGCACATTTTTCAAACACAACTTTGGAATAATAATATAAAAAACACTTCACTTCTTTTCACTTTCTGGACACTGATATTTTAATTATAGGTAGCACGGTATCGTCTGCCTACATGGAACATACCGGCCCCCATTGACATGTTTCACATTCAATAATAACTCTTTTTTTACCAAGTACACTAATTACACAAATAAATACAAAAGGTCACTATATATGTTTACTCAAATATAAAAATTGAAAGAAAAAACAATATAACACTCACACATATATATATATATTTATCTTTTATCTTTTTTTTTAAGTACTATGGTTTTTAGGCATAGGAAAATACGTAATTTACTAATCGATCTTTTAAAAATTCCATTCTGAGTTTTTACCTGAACTACGCGAAATTTCTCATCATTACCGTAATATACTTCAATAATTCTGCCTAATAGCCACTTATTGTTTGGTGTATTTTCCTCTACTAACAACACTAGATCTCCTATTTTTACATTATTCTTTTTCAATTCTCCACTTACCAAATCTTAAAATTAATTTCAATTATTGATTAAATTAAATAGAACTCTAACTTTAATTTTTAAACAATTGATAAATAAACTTTTTAGTCTTTGCTTTAAATATCATTTAAACTTTAGTACTAAACAGAAATATTAGAAAGGAGATAAAAGTGATAAGGACTGCTAGTATTTTACTGATGTTAAATCCTATCAAAACCTCCCTCTTAACACTTTTATCTAAAAAGGAGCGGCGACTACAAGAATTTAAAATACACCACTATAGTTTTAATCCTCTTAAGGATAGCCTAGCACACTAGTGCATCCTGACGATGTCCATATTTAGAACAAAAAAGGATAACATCTTAAAAAGGACTATTATCTCAACAGCATTTAATCACCTGTACATTAACTCCAAATATATTAATAAATCTTTAACGAAGACACACTAACGGGGAATAAACAATAAAAATTAGCCAAAGTTCCAGCTCAGCCTAACACCCAAAATATTCAAACATATTTATACACAAAATAAAAACTTTTATATAATATTTACACACATCAAAAACCAACTTTTACCAGGTAGTCACTTAAAATTACTCTTATACCAACAAGATCCACTCGATCTGGCTCCTAGGTTTTAAAACATATTCAAAAATATTGACATATACTGCTTTTATATACCTTATACACACTTAAAAAACCCTACATATATTTCAACAAGAATACAGCATGTCAATATCTTACACTTATTAAACTTTTTCAAACAATCTTCAAAGTCCATAATAGGAAGAAATTTCAATTATCATATACATTAATAATATATCTTACACAATTAACTGGTTTAAACAATATAAAAATATTATTTTCACATATTGAATAAAAAGATCAAAAATCTTTAATATTCAATTATAAAATTTAAGAATAGTGGAACCACATGATTAAATTCAAAGGTAACCAAATCTCATTTTTACAACATACAAACTTTCCGGTCTTGCATCAACACATGACTCCATTCTCAAAAATAATCCTATCCTTCACAGCAGCCAATTTCCAATAAAAACAAAGTTTCAGCTACAACATCTCCTAAGAATCCGGAGGACACAAATAATTAAATTGGTACATAAAATTCATACAACTTTCAGCGCCGTGTACACCCGGCTACCCTTTCACTCTCTCCCAATTTGCCTGGGGCCCTAGGTCTTCATACCTCACTCTCTCGAAAAACACAAAATCACATAGGCAAGAGTTGTAGCACGGATACAGATTACTTTAATTCAGACAATCACAAATAAACCTCAAATAATAAACTATTGTTTTCATACTTAACAGATTAGGACAGATCAACCAATGTTGACACCAAGACCATAGAAACTCCTTATTGCCGAGAAACAGTCCACCAGTACAAAAACACTTTCACAAAAATTAGACTCTCCTCACAAGCCCTAAAACTTACACAGCTGACTGAATATACTATCACATGATTGTTTCTGTCACTCAGCGAGGAGCAAAGTTAACTTCTGAAAATCAATCCCCCTCCACTAAACACAGAAACATTTAGCAAATTTAACTTCAGTTTCAAAACAAAAATTTTCATTCCGAAAAATCTCCATTAAATATCCAAAAATTCAGCCCAAGAATTGAAAACAAGCAATTCCATGAGAGTCCATCACATACTAAACATCTCCAACTAAACCAAATTTAGCCCATAGGGTTCATTCGCTCTTACACTACAACATGGTTCCTCCAAACTATTGCTCTTATATTCACTGGAGATTGAATTTTATCTGACCAAGTCTAACACATTTAGAAAACTTGACAAGCCAGCTGAAAGATGTTCCTTTCACATTCAGGAGACAATTCTAACAACTTCAAAAAAATGCAATCCTACAGTTGAATCTAACACAAAATATTTAAATCTGTTCTATTACATTAATATAACAAAAACTTTATTAATTTATTTCCATATCTATTTCAACATTTCACAATTGCTTAAACTCAATACCAAAAAAAAAAAAATATCCGCAAAAAGATCCATCAACTCAATCAAAAAATGGATCAGATCTTCAAAGACTCTTTCATCAAAAGAGTTGAATTTTTAGCCTTACACATGATCAACTTTCAACTTCCAATTAACAAAAGTCAACTTTAAAAATTATTTCTGAAATTAGCACTGAGCAGAAATGACACTAAACAACTGCAAAAAATCCTTTAACCAAAACTCCATATCAGAAGTTTCCAAATTCTGATTACACCAAACTTGCTTAAACCATACTCCACTATGACAACTACCATGCCTTTCACATTTCCCAAAATAGAAAGTATCTATTGCTAATTTTGTGATTTATATTAAAAAAATATTGCAGAATTACAGAAAAACTACATACTAAATACACTATACTTAAAACAGAAATAAACAAACATTAATTATTCATTTTATCTGTAAAAATAAATCATATTAATACATATTTCATTAAACATTTGCATATACATTTAACAGGACAAAAATAAATGTACCAGACCAAACTCGAAAATCCTAACACTTAGAATGGTGGATCTCTTCCATGGCTCTAAAACTCTAAATCAACTCTAAAACTCTAAATCAACTCTAGAACTCTAAATCAACTCTAAAACTCTAAATCAACTCTAAAACTCTAACTCAACTCTAAAACTCTAAATCAACTCTAACACTCTAACTCAACTCTAAAACTCTAACTCAACTCCAAAACTAAATCAACTCTAAAACTCTAAATCAACTCTAACACTCTAAATCAACTCTAAAACTCTAACTCAACTCTAGAACTCTAACTCAACTCTAAAACTCTAAATCAACTCTAAAACTCTAACTCAACTCTAAAACTCTAAATCAACTCTAACACTCTAACTCAACTCTAAAACTCTAACTCAACTCTAAAACTAAATCAACTCTAAAACTCTAAATCAACTCTAACACTCTAAATCAACTCTAAAACTCTAAAACTCTAAAAAAAAGAATCTGTAAAACATATTGCAAAAATTAATATTTTTATGAGAACTCAGAAAAAGAAAAAAAATATTTATCTTCGATTATAGATTATATGCACTAAATCAACGACTGGTGTAAAGTAAATAATAAAATTCATCCAGTAAATAAAAATTCAAATTTATTTAGAATATTCTGTACTTAATATGCCAAAATTTTCGTGAGATCATGTTTCCCTAAATCTAACACTAATAATCAAGAAACCTCCCATACTGAAAAAAAATATACTTGATTTTTTAAAACATAATATGCTAAACTTTAAGATTATATATTTAAAAAATACCAAACTTTTAAACTAAAAAGAATAGAACATAAACTCCAGGAAATCAGCAAGATCAAGTAAACCTCTGGAGCCATGTCACAAAACAAAATTTAAAATATTAAATTACTCAAAAATATCTATAAACTTACATTAATAATTCATAAATCTCCGCCCGTAGATAGCACCAAAAACTGATTTCCTACCGTTTAAAAGTTTTTTAAAAATTTTAAATTTATTAAAAATTTTAAATATATAAAAGAGTATTAAAACATTACACACTATTCAAAGTTCAATATACTCTCAAATCTTATATTTTTCAGAAATCCTCAAATGCAGGCCTGTTAATTAAAATATATATATAAATAGATAGATGTAACAATTTTTAACTTCATTATACTTAAACTTCAAAATTAAATTTAACAGTTTAAATTTAAAAGTATAGCAAAACTATTAAGGTTTTAACACTTCATTTTTAATAAATATCTCTATATAATATTTTTCACATAAACTACTTAAAATTTATCCATTTAATTATTTTCTATTAAACTAAAGAAAATCATTTCATTTTCAATAAAAAGAATTTTAAAAATTTCACTTTTACTGCAGAAGTCCTCCATCACACAAAGTACCAGAACCGGTAGTTCTGTCGAGAAAATATGTCTCGCAAAAACGTCATGGCCAAGTAGATTCCCCAGTTTATCAGAGCTCTTGAAGGTATGCAGGATACAGTCTGTCACAACTAAGTCCATGATTCCTTGGAACAAAAGCTCATTCATAAACCCATTTCAAGCACTGTAGATCACAGTTCATGAACTCAAAACCCATCAGGAAAAAACTCATCATGATGAAGTCCTCTCAGGCACTATAAGGCATCACAGCAAAAAGTCCAACTGGGCAAAGTCGTCACAGGCTATGTAGAGCACAGTTCAAGAAACACAAAGCTGAAATGTTCTTGTGAGCATTCGGGGCAATCAAACTTTCATACTGCCCACACACTTCACTTGCTGCACCATGACATTCACGACAAAAATGCATAAACTCCAATCTTTAGGATGCAGACCATACTCAGGTCTTATCGTCGTTCTTCACACTAATAAAATAAAACCAGCACTGTCTCTCTAGAGGCGATAAACTTTTTAAAAAATCAGCACAGTTCCTCTTATCACATCCCAGGAAAACAGACTGAAAACTTTATTCTCTCAATATGCAAAAAGTTCACTCAATATACAAAAGGCCAACTTATTTGTGCATATCTTAATCACACAATAATTTAAACAGTTCTTCTTCAGATTTAACCAACATATGACTTCTTTAATTTTAATTGGCAAAGTCGTTTCAAAGAAAATTTTCATGAAATATGAACAGCAGCATCTAAACTTCTGGCTGCTTCCAAAAAGCATAGTTCCAAAAAAAAATTTCCAGCGATCGGTATCATTTTTTTTTTTTTTTTTTTTTGGTCAAAATATTCATTAACTCTTAAAACAATATCTTCTTAAACACAACACTTCCATTATTTGAGCACAACACTTCACTAATTTAAGCAGAATATTATTTGACGAATCTCACGTTGAACGTTGGACAGATTTTTAATAGAACTCTTAACATAACATCAGCACATAGTTAATTCGAAGATTATTCACTCAAATAAATAATCATTTTCACCTCCTCCGAGACGGACCATGTAAAATAATGCACACATTACACAAATTATTCCATAGGCACTGATTATATTAAAAAACACTTTATTAAAAGACTAACACTCACTCGCAGCTCACTGCTGCATTATCGTCTGCACATTTTTCAAACACAACTTTGGAATAATAATATAAAAAACACTTCACTTCTTTTCACTTTCTGGACACTGAGATTTTAATTATAGGTAGCACGGTATCGTCTGCCTACATGGAACAAACAGTAAACATAATTTTTAAATTTAATCATGCATATTTTTACGATTTGTTGTTATCTCTATGTTATAAAAACCAAACGTATCTGTGCGTAACGCATACGTCATTTTGCGAATGACAACACTTTGAAATTTGAAATGATATTTCGGTTTTGCATTTTTTGCTCCTACAAATTTTTAAGCTTCTAAACATCGCACATTTTCAATTTTTACATTATCGAATAGGAAAAAATGTACTTTTAAATGCAATTTGTTTGAAAATTGTATCGTAAGTTATTTTCGAAATATTAATTTTTTTGTAGTTAAAAAAAATATTGGTTTAGTTAATAAAAATTACTGTTATAAAAATCTCGCAATGTTTATAGTAACATATAGTAAATGTATTGTGATAATATTTGTAACTGAGAAATGTTTGTAGTTGCAAGTTTCCATAAAGTCTTTTTGAATAGGATAAAAGCTATATCTAATGACAGGATTGAGAAAACAACCTAATAAAAATATTCACCTTGGACCGTTTAACTAAATATTATAGATCAAAATATTTGTACTAGCAGTAATGACCGAGCTAAACTAAAATTTACTTTGTGTTCAATTTGATATATTCCCTCTGTATGATACTCTGTGTATTCTTAATATGCTATTAACATGTTATTAATGATAATATAATTTTTAAAAATAATCAATAAGAAAACTATTTGTGTGCGTACATGTTCATAGATTTTACATTATTTAAAAATTTACAACTAAAAGACATCAATCAGAGTCACATTTTTAGCTCGACTCTGATTGGTTTAACCATGCATCTCTATTCCTATTAAGAATGTCTAAAAAATTTTTCACGATCTGAAAGACTCTACTTTGCCAAATATAGTCAAATTTGGCGATATTTTTAGGTGCGTTCGTAATTATATAATACGTAGCACCTATAGTGGTCGTTCAGTCCGTCCGTCTGTCTGTCCGCATATAACAACGCAAAAACTACCCAACCAAATCGTTTGAAATTTAAAATACATAATTATTACATAATTTTGTCGAGTCATTTCAAATTTTATGAAACTTGGATGCATAAATCAATTACAGGGGCAATCAAAAGTATTCCATTACATTACGGTCAATAGGGAAAAAAGTTTCAAATGCATTTTAATCGTTTGAAATTTAAATTACGCAAATATTACATAATTCTGTCGAGTTATTTCAAATTTTTTGATAATCGTGTGCATAGATCAATTACTGGGGCAATCAAAAGTATTCAATTACATTATGATCAATGGGGAAAAAGTTTCAAATATATTCTATACGTTTGAAATTTAAAATACATAATTATTGCATAATTTTTTCGAGTTATTGCAAATTTTATGAAAATCGGATGCATAGATCAATTACAGGGACAATCAAAAGTATTCCATTACATTACGGTCAATGGGAAAAAATGCTTCAAATGCATTTTAATCGTGTTACACTCATGCGAACTTAATAAAATTTATATGCAACTATAAAGTACATATTATAATATACATCTTACATAATTTGTGGTGCAAAGAACATTTGTTATTGATTTACAAGGCCACACAAAAGTATTCCATAACATAATGGTATAGGGAGAACATTGTTTGATGAGCGTTTTAATTGTAATTCACTATTTACAATTTTATGAGACTGATATATGAAAGCAATATTTTCAAAACTTCGTTATCGTACGAACGCACCTAATTTGCTACGCTTCACGTGCAATTTCCAACTTGTTTCATTTGGTGCCAACTATGTGTTTTAACTTCCGTAAGCTTGAAAGTCGAATTTTAGGTCAAACGTCGAAAATATTTTGCAAATTCTGGTTTGCAATTGCCATATTCTGGTGTCCCTGACGCGTATTACCCAAAATGACCCACTAATCAAATTTATATAAATATGTGACTTAGATCAATGGTCTTCAGGTAATCAAAAACGGTAGAATGTAAAATTTAGTCAAAATTCTTCAAGCCATTTCTTGCATAAAATTAGCTTCAACGACAGTGAAATATCAAATTCAGTTAATATGCGTTAAATCAATATGTTTGATATAATTAGCTTTGTCATTATCAAAATTTTGTCACTGTCATTTGAAATGTTTCTAGATAAAAGTAACTTGACCCGTACCCACAGTGACTCTCGAATCGAATTCTCCCGAACATGCGACGTAACCAAATGACTTTTTTGAGTTCTAAAACTATAGAATACAAAATTAAATCAATTTTTCTAGAGCCATTTTCTAGAGAAAATGTGATTGACGAAACTCACCCAATAATCGACATTTCTCAAATAAAGGGAACAGGGTCACATTGATACATGAGGCACATTGATACACCCCCCTCTATTGGTCACAGGGTCATTACAGGAAGTTTCACAATAGCTCCAAAAGGTGATGTTAGTGCATTCAACTATATACAGAAAGTCTTGGGATGATTCAGTTGTTTGATGAAATGTGATGGGTGATTAATTGTTTTTGTACGCAAAAAGTAAATTTGAGTGGTACAATTGAAGTGGTATTATACAACTGCTCCAGTATTTTGAAACGAAAGATTTGAGACTCATTTTATTCAAAAGGGCTGTATGGGGCACATTGATACAGTTTATGTCGGGGCACGTTGATACCACCTAAATCATTTTCTAGTTCATTTTTTCATTACCTTTTATTATTTTGTTTAACATACACTTCTTAATCCAACCATTTTTCGCCAAAAGTTTCTAAAATTAATTTTTTTTGAAGAGAAATAGCTCTAATTTTTTTTATATTAGAACATTTTATGGTACTTTTGCAAAATGAAGAATTTACGAATTTACCCAACATCCAGTGCTAGTAGAACTAACAAAAGAAAAGGACGACAGCCTGGCAAATCTCGGATTTATATCGAATTTCCAGAGAAAGAAAGTATTTTCGAGAGGAGAAATTTAAAGTAAGAGAAACATGCTGCAGAATAGCAAAGAATAATTATATTATAAACAAAATTTTTAAATAATTATCCTTTATTTTCTGTTTATAAACCGATCTATAAAAAGAAAACCTGGTATTTGTTTTATCTTACTTAAGAAAGAAGTTAATGCTGAGGTTGAAGTGCCAGATATGACAATGCTACCACTACCAACAATCAGACAAGGAACAGCCAGAACATCAAGTCATTGTTCATTTAGTTTTGATTGTTTTAATATTATTTACAAATAAATTGTGGGTGATTTGAATTTTTATAAATAAATATAAAATGGTTTGCTAAGTATTTTTCTATGAAAAATATGCTTTGGTGTTATTTTGTCTCCATTTTTTCCAGGCGTATCAAAGTGCCCCATGTCGTGTATCAATCTGCCCCGGGGATGGGGCACATTAATACAAATGACTTTTTTTTATATTTTTTTCTGATTACATGCAAAAATAATAGATAAAACAACAATTGTACATTTTTATAACACACTACACAAGTTTTGCTGACACCACATGAAAAAATAACTTGAAATTCCTGTTTTATGGACACCAAAAAAATTCTTAGAAAAAAGATGTATCAATGTGCCCCAGTTACCTCTATGTACTCTAATCCAGTGACCTACTTATGCATGGAGACGGTTTAACATAAAATTCTCTCAATTTCACTCGAGTCGCTTTTTAGATACATTTAACTTGTCCCGGAATCATAGTGACGGAAAATGACCCAGAAACCGAAATTCTTCGAACATGTAACCTAGCTCAATGATCTTCTCGTGTTTTGTAACGGCATAATACATAATTTTGTCCATATCTTTTAAGACTTTTTTAGAATCAATAAAATTGATTCTACCCATTGTGATCCAAAACGACCCACTAATGGAATGTTCTTGAACATGCAATATATCCTATTGCTCCTTTTGAACTCGAAAACGAAAAAATACAAAATTTAGTCAAAATCATTAGAACCGATTTTTAAACAGAATTGCCTTAACCCGCAGTCAAGCAAAATGACCCAATCGAAATTTTTTGAACATGTAATCTGGCCCAAAGATCGTTCGCCCGAATTAATGCAATTTCTTGTCAAAATTATTTGAGCCGTTTTTTACATATAATTAGTTTAAACCTGACCTATTATGACCCAATAAGCGTGTTTTTTTTTTTTTAACATGTGACCTAGTCTGGTGATTTCATCGTGCTCGAAAAAGCAATACAATCTTTAGCCAAAATTTTGTGTGGTCTAAAAATGACTCACTAGTCAATTTTTTTCTAACATGCGTCTGATCCCAATGGCCTTTTTGTGCCAAAAAACCTTTTAATAGAAAATTTAGTTAAAACTTATTGAGTTGTTGTTTTTATATAATTAGAATGAACCTGACACATTGTGACCCAAAGTGAACCATCGATCGAGTTTTCAGGAACATGTACCTATCCCAATGGTTTTCTCAAGCCCAATCATGATCTAATACAAAATATGATCACAATGGTGAGAGCAATTTTCTAGATAAAATTAGCGGGACCCATCTTGACCCACAAATAACCCTAATAATCGAAAGTGTATAGCCGGGTTTCTTAGAAAAATATGCCTTAAAGTCAACCACAGCGAACCCTACATGAATTGATAGGCCATAAAAAGTAAATCATTTCTCCCCAGTGTCAAGTTTGTATCTCAAGACCACGGGGGTAATGACCCTAAATGATTGTATTAGAAAAGAGCGCATAGTGACGAAACTACTAAGCGGATTTCAATGAAAAAGAAGGGATGTATAAAATCATTATACGAATGTTTGACAACTTTTTTTAAGATTTCTTTTAACAAAAGAACAAGTTTTCTAACATTTTACATGTTTTTAAATGAACATTTAATATAAAAATCTATTGAAATTTCACAGTGACCACTACGAGATATGAGGTATATTCACTATCTGCTGGAACGCTCTATGCACATTTTTATTTTAAGAAGTTTTTTTATTAATATTAATTGATATTTAATTTTCAGCATAAAGATTTAATAAGGTATTTGCATCCTATATGGACAGGGCTCTCAATATGGACACCCCTAATATTTTTAAAGGTAATAATGATGATGGATGACGAGAGATGGCTCAATATTTTCGCGAAGAAAAGCAATTGAAAAGATAATTAAGGCTGGAAAGTATAAAAAAAGTGCGCTGTTCACCATTTAGG
Source organism: Maratus speculifer (assembly GCA_964019185.1). Lineage (NCBI taxonomy): Eukaryota > Metazoa > Arthropoda > Arachnida > Araneae > Salticidae > Maratus > Maratus speculifer. The sequence goes on from OZ025298.1 coordinate 120,019,414, forward strand.
AGGAAACTTTTTGTTTTGATATGAGCTGATCTTAATTACTTGTAAGTTTAAATCCTTATAAAATATGGTAAAATTACATTAAATGTTGAAAAGTGGAGTATTTTAGAAAGCTAATAAAACATACTTTCGATTGCTATTGCATATTTTGCTTAGAAATATTTTCCTTATTCATTAGTTACAAGATTTAGTAAAACTACGCCCGGTTCCCAATATGGACAGCTTATGTCCCCATCGACTACAACTGTAAGAAAGAAGAAAATTCAAAGTTGCCAAGCAATAAATTGAAAAGGCATCAAACTGGTAAAATCTTTGTTCAACAAGATGCCATTTGAACAATTCTCTCAAAACCTTCCTCCAAAAAACCCTTGCAGAAAAAATTAAAGAAGCCCCCTCCCGCCAGTAGGATATCTGTTGGCGAAATCGTAGGTACCAATGGTATGACTTCCTCAACAAAAGAGAGCTGGTACTGCTTCTTTTGCAGTATTGATGCTTTTTCGAACATGCGGCTATGCATCACATGTGGCAGATATGTTCATGAGAATTATGTGGGACTTACTGTCCATGGTGAAAAAGTTTCTATTTGTCCATGCTGTGAGGACTGAGTAATAACAGATGTAAATTCGCAGACAGATGCTATAAAGCTAAGCAAAACCAACAATATTATTTCATAACATTTACTAGTAACTAAGGGGCTTTGCATGGGTTTTCGAAGGGTAAAAACCAAGAACGACCCCCCCCCTTCTAAAATGCATGTTTTGAAGATATTTACTGTCCCCTTCCTCCTCCGAATACTTTAAGATACATTTTTCTTAATTACCTCTCCTCTAAAATCCCTTGGAAAAGTGGCTCTTCCATACACACTGTGGAAAGTCAATAAGGAAACACCTGTCCATAATAGGGACAGGTAGTTCCTTATATGGACACTTGTAAACATTTTTTTGTTTTTATCATTTAAATTAAACCAAAATGATTACAAGGTCGCTAATTTTAATAATAATAGTCAATAGTTCAAAGATAGTGAACACATATTTTTGGAGTCCTATGACTTGTACATGGGGGTGAAAAAAAATACATTTTCCTTAGGGTGTCCATATTGGGTACAGGTACCTTAGTAATTAGTATTTTTAATTGGTATTTATCCCGTCCAATTTCGCACAGTGAGCACGATGACTCTGGACACTCGTGGGGCAATTCTTAAGTAATTAATTTAATTAGAATTGCTTATATATATGACAAAGCGTTGCGTGATTTCATAGCACGAGCGGCTTATGAACCATGCAGAGATTCTAGGTGACCAAGAAAATATTTTTTATTTATGAATTAGGTGTCCAAAATATTTTATAACCCACCCTGCAAAATCAAATTTAGTCATTTATAACTAGTAATAAAGAATTAAACTTTATAAAATATAATAAATATATAAAAATAAACTAAATAAACAATAATAACAATAAAATAAATAAATATAATGAAATATAATAATATAATAATAATATATAATATGAACTTAATAAAATATAATAATACCATACTTCTTTGAAACCAGTGTTAAAAAATGTTCCATCGAAACCGATCGCAAACAACTTTGTTTCATCTATATTGTTGTCAACGATAACTTCAAAAATTCAATCCCTTTTCAACATTTTAAAATTTTTGAAATTATTTTAAAAATTATTTTTCAATTAATTTCCATACAGTATAACATCTTTTTAGCGTAGGTACATTTTGATTAATACTAAAACAATAATTTTGAATCAAAATTCAACAAACTAAATATAGTCTTTTTCAGTTTTTTTTTTCTTTTTCAAAATTTTAACCCTTTTGCAGCAATATTAAATTTTGAAATTATTTTTTATTATTGTTTATTATTTTATAATTGTTTATTATTTTTCTCTTAATCCCCATTGAATATAATATCTTTTCCGCATATGTAGTGTTTTATTACTATTAAAACAATTATTTTAAGTCAAAAATCACCTAACCCAAATCAGCTTTCCGGTTTTTTTTTTTTTCAAAATTTCAATCTGTTTGCGGCAGCTTTAAGATTTAAAATTCATTCTTATAATTATGTTTCTCTTAATTTCCTTGTAATAGAACATGTTATCCGAATAGGTAGGTTTTGATTAAAATAACTTTATTTTTTTAGCTTAGAACAGCGATCCACCCTACTCACCAAGTCCAATGGTTTTCTTGTGCTCGAAAATAGTAAAATACAAAATTTTGTCAAGATACTTAGAGCCATTTTTAAGATAAAATTTACAAACAAACACATACACATATACACACAATTATTGCTCGTGTTATAGTATAAGATAAAAAGTGCAAACACTTTTATTACTAGAAAATGGAGGTTCGTCCATTAGCGCACATAAGCACACGACCCTCTCCAAAGGAAATAGAAGAAATAATTAACACAATTGTAAAAAATAGTAAATTTTTGTCCATCTCCAACACGAATATCATTCATTTATGCCCTTCCCCCTCTCGCTTTCTTTAGATACATCTATAACAATTTCTTACTGAAGAAAATTCGAAATGTGTCAAAACCGCGCACGCCATGTTTTTCTTAACCCTTAACTGCTGTGACAAAAATTGTCACATAACTACCACAGAGTACGGAACAGAGAATCAACTTTCATACACTGTAATGGCAACTTGTTTAACTCTGTGATAACTACTGTGAGCGGTCTGTCAGACCGCTTAATTTAAAGATAAATAAAATGTTACATTAATTCTCAGAATACTTTTTAAGTATTAAACTTTACATACCAGACAATTATAAATACAATTCAGCTATTCAAAACTCTCTAGAAGTAGCAATGGGTCTGCAAACGAAGCAAAATTTGACCAGTATCTGTAGTTAAACTAAAAAATACGAGTTAAACTGTGAAACTTGAAAAACACAGCGGTCTCTGAGACCGCTAACAGTAGTTATGGGTTAATAGTGAAAGAAAGCTTTTCGAAATAAACTTTTATGGACTTTAACGGGGGAGAGGAAGGCGCTTCGTATAGAGACCTCCGTAGTACAACCCCCAATGCGCGGTATCATCGTACATTTAGCGATAATTTACTTATACATTTTGATTTATGATTTATGATTGTGATATGAATATTAGTTGGATATTTATTTCAATTACTCTTAATCGGCCTTTTTCTGATGTTCTTAGCTTTATTATTATGTGTAAGAAGTTGATACTTAAAGTTAACAAGGAAATTAGAAAAAATAATATTTCGGATCTAAAAAGACTGCATACTTTTAATTTAGAAAAGTTATACTTTAACAACATTCAAAGATAAATTTTAAGGAATATTGTTATTCTAAGTTATTTTGTAGCAAATAAAATGATGCCAGTTTCCCACCTATTAATGCTTTTTTATTTATTTTAGCTGCAAATTTTAAAATTTGGAAATGCAAAAAAATCACGATTGAGGTGATGCAATGGGGGAAATAAAGGAAGGAAAGTGGAATCCCCCTTTGAAAGCCTACTCCCCCCCCCTCCGAAATATATACAGTCTTTCTTAAATATTTCATTGAGAAAAAAAGCGACTCTGAATTCAGTATCGACAAAAGTATTCTAACCCTCATGTTATGTCCTTCCTGCAAATTATATTTTTGTGTTTTTTATATCATGATTGTGAACTCCTTTAAATATAATCCACAATCCGACACTGCTAGTAGAAAAACTAACGAAATATCACATTGAATTTTTCTTGAATGATATATAAAATTACCTTCAACATATAAAGGATTAATTTCTTGTTATTTTATGGAAATACTATTTTTTTATTTGAGTATGTTTTTTCAATTTATATTACTAACTTGTCTCAAACAGAGAGAAAACTAAAGCATATTTAAGTCTATTTAGAATATCTTATACTTAAAAATAGATTTCAACCATTTATTCTTTAGTGGAACGAATTCTAATTAAAAGTGTATTTTGCGAATCGTATTTACTTGAGAATCGATTCTTCGGGAATAGTTCCCAAATAACGTCATATAACATAATCACACCATTAACGATTCTTACTTCATTAAATTTTCTAGTTTTCATTCAAGCTCTTCTAGTGAAAGAAAATGTACAGTTGAACTTTAGTGGTTACTTTTCAGTTTAATAATTTTTAGTGCATATCAAGCATGTAAAATTGTTTAAACAATTTTAATTTGTAATTAAAAATTACTTCTAAGTTCAGAAAATATGTTTACGAAAATCACAATTGTAACTAATTTGAATCTTTCCGACAACACGAGGGTAACACGTAAACAATTATTTCAGATCAACGAATTTTTTATTTGTTTGTAATTAGTGAAAACATTTTGACCTTCAAAATATTTGAAATTTTAATTGACTTATATTATTTAATTTGTTTTAAGAGAAATACAAACATTATATTTGAATTAAAATGAAATTATTTTGTTTTGACAATCTTGATTTTTATTTTAAATATTTACCTCAAGATTTGAACAAATTTCGCTATTTCTTTGGCGCAGAAATCTGTCAAATTATATAGAGATATAAAAATACTAATGAAGGCGATGTAATGCGACTAAAAAATTCTGTAACTACAAAAGGTTTTAAACTTTTCTGGTACAAAAAAAAAAAAAAAATGCTGACAAGGAAGGTCTTCATACGGGCATACTCCAAAAAAATCTGAAAAAATTACAGAATCCTTCTCAATAGGATATATACGTTTATAAAAAAAATTTCGGCGGAACCTCCGTTGCCTGTCCGTAAAAAAAAGAATGTAAATTTCTTTATTTGGCGATTTATCATCAGTTGGCGATGAAAATCAATTTCAAAATATGCTTTTTATGTCAATTATTCTTTAAAGGAAAAAAGTTTCATGTTCAACCTGTTTAGACAATATAAATATCTTTGGTTTTATCAGTTTTAGTTTGTTTTAAGCATAATTTCGTTATATCGATATTTATGTGTATTTATATTCAAACTTAACCATCAAAATTTGAGATTTAAAACGAAACTCAAATTTAAACTAATTAAAATTGTTTCAAGTTCAAAGTCCAGTTGAGCATTGTCAATTTGATTGTGTTGCTATGGAAACATCTCGCTTTTGTTTTTGAATACGCTTAAATATATGAAAACAATTTGTCTGAATAAGAATTTTTTATATCTGAAAATAATTTTCTCAGAAGTAAATAAAATAACTACAGCAATAAATAATATATATATATATATACATACAATATAATATATATATGTATGTATGTATGTATATAATGTATTAAACTCTCTAATTGTTTATGTTTAAATTCATTAAATGCTATTTACACACATTCTAAGAATCCAAAAGTTTTCAGTTGCATTAAAGTTGTTTGGTTTTGGAGGGGAAAAATGCTGCTCACCAAATTTCGTGACACTTTCCTTTTTTCACGCCAAATATTGGAAAGTATTTTATTTTTTACAGGTTTTTTTCTGTAATTCCGCCGCTAATTTTGACTGATCATTTATTACATACATGAGTACCTTAATTTGTATTTTTTTTTTCAAAAAATTCTGAATATGCTCAGTATGGAGACATTCCTTGTGAGTGTTTGATTTTATGTGAAAATCACAGTAGAAAATTTTAAACAAAACTATAAAATATATAAAATTATTCTGTTCATCAAAAAAAAAAACAAAAAAAAAAAAAAAAACAAAGTAGGAAACATTTTTACTGGCTGGCATTTGTGCATAGGAAAGTTGAAAAAATATAAATTAAAACATTTTTACCTTGTTTGCAAATTAGACGAACAAACTATTTCCGAAAAAATATTATGTTAGCATTCTGTACTGTTTTTTTTCTGTATGTTTTACTTTTTAACTTGAAACAAATTTATGAATCAGACACATGTATTTTTTTGGAAATATGTTTCTGAAAATGAAGGAATTTTAAACACAAAATAAATATGTAACATATAAGTACATTTCGCATGTATATTTACTCAATTGGTATTCTATTGCTTGCTTACTAATTCCGCATTAATACTCAAGAATTTAAAACATTATTTTGCGAAAAGCGTATTTAAATGTTCTGTAATTGATGTTAACTGTACAACAGCTCACGCAAACAAATGCCTGTACAACCTCTTTTTTATCTATTTCCCACATAAATGAAAATAGTTTATAGCTTTAATTTTTCTTTTTTTGGTCTGTCTGGTAACTGTCCGTTCTCTAACCCTTGTAAATATATTCAGATTTTCTTGTAATTGTTATACATTATTGTGATTTACTAATGCATGTTCGCATATATGCACATGCATATATACATAAGATAAATCCATTGTCCGATTATAACAACTAAGAAAAATATAGATTTTAGTTTCTTATCTATGGGTGTAAATAGTTTAGGCTATATTTTAACAATGTGAATCTATCACAGCCATAATGAAATTTATATGGATTTCTGTAATTAATTTAAACATTCTTTTATAGAATATGGTGTGCAATATAACAAGACGAGAGATATAAAAAACCGGTAAAGCATTTATACCTGATAGCGCAGATTTTTGCTTGATTGCTCTGCGATATATCGGCAAACATGAGGGCTCACTATTCAATCGTAATTAACAGATTTGCAGCTCAGAAAAACGCTGCTGTGTTTCTTTTTGTTTATAAATTAGTTGGTTTATTGTAATTTTATGGTTACAAAGCTCTTATAAGTAAACGTTGCGCCAAGAAAAAGTAAAAAATATAAACGGGTTAAATTTTCAGATGTTACATTAAAAGACTGCCATAAACACGTAATAAATATAAAACCAAAATTAAAAGAACAAAGCAATGTGATGATAATTACAAGTAAAACCAATCAACGAAATCAAAATGCAATGCCTAAAATTAAACAAAATATTTATAGTAAAAATCTGTACTATAATTTAAAAAAAATGTCAAAAGGCATACAGAACAAAGAATAAAGTCCCCAAATGCACTATAAAATGAAGAGTACTTGAAAAAATTATTAAAAAAACTAGTCGGATATCTTAATTCCAAAACTTGCTTCCATCCTATGTATATTAATACGTCCACAAAAATGAAACATACAACCAGAAAAACGAATTCATTAAAGATACAAAACATGTTTTGTTGAGTACATTTTGGTTGTGTTAAGCAAATATTTTAGTTAAAGTAAAAATAGTTTTGTTGCTCAGAAAAAAAATATGTTAACACTCTTATAAAATTTTAACAAAATATCATCAATTTTATTTGACTCTTGTATTTTCAATCTGTAATTCCAACAAAATTTTGTTGTCTTTGCAAAATTCAAATTGGTGTACAGTAGCATAACTCTCTCACGTAATGTTGTTTGTTTGATTTACATAGCTATAAAAGATTAACATAATTTTTAGATAATAAAAACTTTTCAAACTGGGACGGATTAATGACGTTATTATTAAGCTATTATACATTTCAAACAAAAATTGTGGACGAAAAATTGAAAAAAAAAATCAAAAAAAATTTTTTTTTGTTTGTTTGTTAAAACAAAATTTTACCATTGACCCCAAAATGGGTCTGAATTAGTATTTGAGATAAAATTATCGCGGAAATCGTAAAAAAAGTGGATAGAGGCAACAATTGTTAAGCGATTGACTCTAAAAGCTAATGAATACTAATTTGTATCAGGAACTGACTGAAAAAGAAGTTTTAAGAAAATATTTGCATTAGTTTATAAATAGTGGTATTCCAATAATTATGAATAATGAGGCATAGCAGCGACATCTGTTGAGCGATTTACTCAAGAAACAAAAGAGCACTAATTTATATCATGGACTAACTAAATCTGAAGTTTGATGAAAACCCATGCTCTAGTTCTTGAGATAGAGCCATTGCGATAATCATGAATAATACCGCATAGCAGCGGCATCTGCTGCACATTTCACACCAAAATGTAATCAGAAAATATTATATCAAGAATTAACGAAATCTGAATTTTTATGAAAATCATATATCTTTTATCTATATTCTGCAAACACTTCTTAGTAAATTTAATGCAGTTCAGTGTAAAAATTCATAATTTATTTAAGAATCACATTTTAGTAATTTATGCTCATATTCAGTAAATTTTGCGAGCTCTTTTGGGTAGCACTGTATATTAACTATAGCATTTATACACAACATGTAATATGCATAAATTTATTGAAACTTATACGAGCATACCATAATTAAAATGCACTTCATCCATTCATCAACTGTCATTCGATACATATACAGTACTTCGGAAGGAATGTACTATTTATGTGTGACATTTTTTGTGTGTCCCTGTAAATACTATGTACTTTATATTAGAGAACGCAGTATCGTATAATTTATACTAATCCTCATTGACATACATAATTTTTATTATACGTGAAACAATTTAATATAGTTAAAATATGTCACACACAATTCCTTCTTTTACCATTATCTAATGGAATTCTTTTGTGTGGGCCTGTAAATGAATAATAGCTACATTTTTACTTTATATTTTGTAGAATGCATATTTTAAGACACCTTGTAAAAGCATATAAATTTTCATATGTTTGACAGGGTATGGCATCTTTAAAATTCTTTAGATTTTTCCCCATAGGATGTAATGCAATGGGAGAATTTTGATTCTCCCTGTAGATAAACTAATCATGGCAGAAACTTCATTTTCAATAGCGTTTGTGCTAGGGTAAACCTCAATAACGTCCTAAAATTTCATAGCAATCGTAGTATATTTACATGATTTAGAGCGCGGAAAGACGGACAGATGGCCAGACAAGCCGAATGTATATGCACTTTTCAACTTTGTTGGAAATTGCTAAAAAAACGCTTTAAATACCTTTATTGTAAAGGCTTTAGTCAAACTGTTTGTGAGAAATGTGGTGTGGGGCATTGGTACAAGAAAAATAATATTTGTTTTAAAAATTTTCATATAAATTTAAATTTTAAATATTTTCAATTTTTGCGCCATTTGGCAAGATGTTGCTGATATGCTAGAAACATACTTCTCCGTAAAACATTATTTTTATGTTCTATTTTTGTAATTATTTTTCCATTTATAAAATGATGTGTAAGAACTTTTTAAATGGGATTTGTTGAATTGCAAAGGGTTAACTTTTGAACAAGACGATGTTGCAAGTGGAACGAAAATTTGGCCTGAAAAAGTACTACTAAATACTTATTTAGTATAGTAAGAAAAAAATCTTTACTGAATGTATTGAAATTGATATAATCAAGGTGCGATCTGCGGGACTTAATGTTGCCAAAGGCACATAATTAATTATTGAGTACTGGTAAAGTTATTTAAAATGCATATAAAATAGTATTTATGACCTTCATTGTTGTTTTATATGTTTTTATGGTGAGACGAAGTCTGTATTGTTATTTATAATGAATTTATGTTAAAAACAATTAAAATTGCCATTTCTTAGCCAAAAGTTTTTGTTTTATTATTATTCATGCAGTCTGTTTCTTGAATTTCAATTTTAAAATAAATACCCTTTTTAAAAAAATAATGACACTGTTTTTCTTGAAATAAAAAACCAATGAAAAGTTTTTTAATGAGCATAAAAATTTATCTATTAGAAGAAATCACTTGTTTTTTAAACTTTTAAATACTTTCGTTCTTATATTATTAAATTCTATATTAGATAGCTAATACTGCTTTTTATAGGTGATTTTTGACGTTTGTCGAAAAAAAAAATAGTACTGAAAAATTTTTACACCATTATTTCAAAAGAAGAAACATTTGCGATCTGTTACTGTCCTATTTTCAATAGAAAACAAGCAGGAAGTTTCAATGGTTTTGAAAATAGTGATGATTTGGTAACACATTTTCCGCAACAAAAAGTAAAACTCTATTGATAATATTTAATTTGTTTTATTGCTTTATGTTATTACTTATGTTATCTTACTATTTTAATTGCCTTCTTTAAGCGTGCTATAGCCTACTTAACCCGACTGACGTTTCTGTTTCGCAACATTATGTTTGTGATTTATCTTATTTTATTGTGGATATTTTTCAAAAGATATCTTTTAACATATTCTATCTATGACTTTTACTTTTAAGAGAAAAATGTTACTTGATTAGTGCTGTAAAAAATTAGTAATATGAAAAAAAATAGTGCAGAATATTTTAAATTTTTTTTTATCGGTTATTTTAAGCTCATGCGTGCACTTTAAATGATCAAATAAAATTCAGAGATTTAAGATATAGCTTTTTTAGTACTCAAACTATGAAATATATATAGAACTTAATAATCTAAGAGCTGCAGAAGTCATAAGTTACAAGGATCTTTCTACTATATTAATGCAAGCAGTAAAGATATACAGGGTGTCCCCTCTCAACGGTGCCAATGGCTATTTTCTAAACCGTTGGTCATAGACATATAGTTCCAATTGCAAAAATGCTTTAAAAAAGGTAAAGAATTATTTTTTAAGCGATTTATGCCAAAAAAATGTTTTACTAAAAAATTACGGAAATTAAATTTTTATACGGTCCCCCGGTCCTATAAGTGATATTTAGAAGAATTTTACCACTACTCTAACAAGTAAGACAAAAAAAGTCCCATTCCTCTGCGATTAAAATTGACCGAGTTATAGCTGTTCAAAGTTGAAGCACATTTTTTGCTGCAAAATAGGGGTCAGTCACAAATTTACTGGAAATAAAAATAAACATCAGATAGAAAATTAACTTTAAACATTGAGAGTAAAAAAATTTTTACAATGTTGTTTCTGAATTTATGTTGACATTTACATGTTAAAGTAAAATATCCAATTTGTGCTAAAAATATAAGTAAAAAAATAACAGAAATTTTGTTAAATTAAACTATGAAAAGCAACAGTCACAAATCGTTACAAAATGATACATATTTAAAGCTCGATTAGATTACTCAACCAAATAGAATTTGATGTACTCCTATAAAATAAATAAATGGAACGCACCTAAAATCGTATTAATATTACATTGTCATTGGGTTTAAATAAGTATGGGAATTGAACCTCAATCAGATATTTGGAAGTGAGTTAAAATTTGAATATAAGTTTTGAACCAGGAAAATTTACATACGAAAACTATGCATAAAATAAAAGCTTATCAAAATAAGATGCCTTTTTAAAATAAAATCACGAAAAGAATCAGTTTCATTTGCTTACAAAATAAAACATACGTAAAAATACAATTGAGGATATGAATTTCAAAACTCGACTTATCGCTTTTTGATTTGTCTATCAGTCTATACAAACCTCCACTATTGTAACAATGCAATCTCAAAATTTATAATGAAAACCAATAGATGCATTTAAAGTTTTTTCCTATTTCCCAAAATTTGATTTTTTCGATAAAGAGAATTTTGAAATTCATGTCTTCAGTTATTTTAATAACCAATCTAGAAGTTAATTAATTATAATTAACACTACCGTAAAACTTATACGGTGACAGCGCCTTCAGTTAAATCGCTCATTTAAAACATTTTGTAATTGGAACTATATGTCTGTGACAAATAGTTTAGGAAGTAGCCTTTGAACAGAGTTGGAAATCGACTCCCTTTATAATACTTTAAGAACTTAGTGTACGTTCCCTTAATGCTTAATCGAACTCATCCGTTTTCAGCTATAGAAAAGTGGTTTAAGTCATGAAATTTAAAGTTTCATAACTCGGTCAATTTTAATGTTACATGAATGGGACCTTTTCTGTATTACTTGCTAGAGTGTTGAAAAAATTTTACTAAATATCACTTATAGGACCGGGGGACCGTATAAAAATTTAATTTTCGTAATTTTTTAATAAAACATTTTTTTGACCAAAATCGCTTAAAAAACAATTTTTTGCCTTTTTTAAAGCATTTTTGCAATTGGAACTGTATGTCTATGACCAACGGTTTAGAAATTAGCTATTGGCCTCCGTTGAGAGGGGACACCCTGTATATTTAAAAAAGTCACCATTTTTAGGTATGCCAGGGGCGACTTTTTTTATTAATCTAACTGGTACAATTTTCTGAAAGTGAAATTCACAACACACACTTTGACAAAATTTATAAAGGAAATATATTTCAAAATTTAAATTAAAGAAATACTGATTCGAACAGAATACAAAAAGAACTGCGTGCTACAGCGCTTCATTTTATGTTTATTCGATGGAAATAATTCTCTAGTACAACGTGTATTTCTTAGTAGTATTAAATGAACAAAATTATAGAAACATATTTCACAGAAAGTTCAAACGTACTTTCATTGTATTCTACTAGAACGTTTATAGAATTATTTCAGATTCTTTATAATACACTAACTTCAGATAAAATTCTCCTTCTAGAAATGTTGGCCTTTCTTGTGAATACTTATAAGGCTTTTTTTATAGAAATATTATAAGTATTTTTATAGATTGTAAGGTTATTTCTGGAAAAATAAGCGCTTTTTCTCAGAATAAGCCTCAAAAGAAAGACATAATATGAAAAAATTAAACTAATATTAAAAAATGAAAAAATAAAATAAAAACTGAAGATATTAAATATTTTTAAGGTTTGCATGAAGTGAGTGTTTTGTAGTAATACATCGAATTTCACAAATTTATTTTAAGTAAACACAAGTGGCTATTATAAAACAGTAGGGATTCATGTGTGGTTGCTCCACGAGATTGTTGATAGTTAATCTGCTACTAAGCATTGGAAGAGGTTTCTGTTTGATATAGAAAAGAATTATTAATAAAATAAATTATAATCCAGGTTTAAAAAGAACCATTATGGTCTATATGACGAAGAATTGAATAATTTATATACATATATTGAAATCAGCTGTAAAATTATGCTTGAAATTATTTAATATGCGAATTATCCCTTGCCAACTAAGCGTAGAACAAACATTGTGAAAAATGTCCAAGCCCGGGATCGAACCCGAAACCCTTGGAAAGTGCTCTACCATTTAATCTAAGAAGACGATGCACAGCTTGGAATTTTTTTACTACTATATATGTTGCTAAAGCTGCATGGTAGCACAAGGTGGAAGCCTGCATGATCACACAATCCGGAGGCATAACATGAGACTCAAATAGGGATGAGATTTCCGCTTTTTTGGACACCAGTAAAATCTTAAAGAAAATCTTGTTATTTGAAATCACGAAAATGTTCCGATTTAATATTATAGCATTTTCTCTAAGATTTTACTGGCGTGCAAAAAAGCGGAAATCTCATCCCTGCTCAAACAAACCCAGTTGGTACACATATTATACACATAGACTTCCATTTGGTGCTGCAGTGCGGTCTTAACAACATGTATAATAGTAAAAAGGGAGTGATATTCCAAGGGATCTCGGTTCGACTGCCGGAATGGACATTTTTCACAATGCTTGTTCTACACTTAGTTAGCAAGTAATAATTCACGTATTAAATATTCCATACATGTATTATTTTTAATCTTTCAGAATGCCATACAGTTTTATCCAATAAGAAAATTATGAAGATGATAGCTGTTTCATTTATAAACATCGAGCTGTGTTCAGTGCTTATTCTGGGGAAAAGTCCTCAATGTTAGAAAATCGAAATTTTATTTTATTTTATTTCACATTCTTGAAATATTCAAGAATGCTATACGCTTTATTCGATAAGAAAATCCCAGAAATAATGGCTGTTTGAGTCGTATGCTTTCAGCATCCAATAAGATAATTATGGAGATGATAGCTGTTTCATTTATAAACATCGAGCCGTGTTCAGTGCTTATTCTGGCGAAAAGTCCTTAATGTTAGAAAATCGAAATTTTTATTTTATTTTATTTCACATTCTTAAAATATTCAAGAATGCTATACGCTTTATTCGATAAGAAAATCCCAGAAATAATGGCTGTTTGAGTCGTATGCTTTCAGCCATACATACCGCAAATATTTGTAAAAAAATTCTGAAGAGAAAAAGTTGAAATTTTTATTTATTTATATATTTATATTTACATCATACATGCTGAAGCAAAACTTTAATCTCAATTGACCGGAAACACTGTTTTTAAGCAGTTTCATCAAAATAAATTTTTACCAAGTTAACGGATTTACATTTTATTTTAAGTAAAATAAATCAAAATGTTTACGGACATTAAGAATATGAATTTTTCTAACTAAGATGAAAGGGCTAATTTCGAAAGTATAACAAAGACATTTCACAAAAATAGTCAATGATCTATTCAGCTATATGCACGGGAGGCAAAAATATTTATGTATGCCTTACACTGTGAAAAGAAATTTTCAAAAATACTAAAAGTTTTCTAGGAAACTGAGATTATTAAAGGCGACGACATAATTTCATGTAGCAGTCAAAAGTTTGCTCCCTAAATGACAAAATCTGTACAGTTATTTAGAGTTTTTTGGAAGCTGGGATACCGCTCACTTTTATGTAGTTGCAACTGGATTACACATAAAATTTTAGTAAGGTCACTGTAATTTTAGTAGGTTGACGAAATCTGCGTGTATACTAACATTTTATATGTATGCTGTACAAGAAAAGAAAAATCTACAAAACTAATTTTTGTAAAGCTACAAGAATCTGTTACTCTATAAACGAATGTTATTTATACGACAAACGAATATTAATTATATACCCTAATTCCTGTCACCTTACAAAACTTTCATCTGTAATCTGCGTTGCAGTTATATAAAAAAAATCTAGGAATCTTAGATTTCTAAAACACAGAATTTTTGATTTTTTAAGCAAACCCGTATCTGTTATATGAATTTTGCTGTTAACGTTACATAAAAAAATATGGGAATTCCAATTTCCGAAAAAAAATTTAGTACCTTTACAGAATATGAATTTTCTACTAACAAGGGGACACTTTTGGTGCTGCTCGAACCTAGCATTATCTAGTAAATTTTGTAACCCAATACGAAAGTGTTAGAGAACCGATAAAATTTCTCTCGTATTTTATATATTTTTTGCTTTAATTTTCTTATTATTAGATTTTTATTTGTTAATTTTACGCCAAAAAAGAGTTAAGTCGTCGTATATGGGTCAACGAATTTTTGGATTGCTTTTTACCTGGAGTAGGTTTACGGATTGCAATAAAATCAGATCATGGTTTGTTTGATAATTGACAACAAAGAAAGAAGATTTGAGTTTTTTGTTTACATATTGTCGGAATATTTAGGTTAATGGAATTGCGAATTTCTGGTATAACCTCTAAGTCAGATACCAAGTAATCCTTAAATCTGAAGTTTAGTCATAAATATAAATATAAATATAAATAAATGAATAAAAAGTCATGTTTTTATTAAACATTTTCAAAAAATTAGATAAAATATATGTAATTTGGAAAGACTTGTTTCTAAAACTAACAGAAGGTATACAATCCATTTAATTTAAAATAAAATTTTACTCAAAATAAAAAAAATATTGAACAGTTTTCATGAGTATATAGAAAATATCTTGACATCCAAGACTATTTTCCCTAGAATGTGAATGGAATCTTGGTATTCTGCCAACTGGACGTTTACAAATGTGGTCTAAGGCCCGGTGCACACGCCCGGTTTTTCAAGCTCCGGCGCCGTTGCGGTGCCACAATTACGGGGTAGAATACAAAGGAAAAAGGTATGTCATGCACACATACCTCCGGCGCCGTTGCAGCGACATACGTCCAACTTGCGGTCGTTTTTCCAAGCTTTTCCCCACTACACCGCAGCGGCGCCGCACACGCTATTTCAGTTCCTCAGTACCTTGTTGCCTGCTGAACGCTGCACACGTCCGGTAAAATATGTAAATACGGCAAGGATGGCGGACATAGAAAACGTTGATATTGAATTTTTCATTGGGTGACTTACCATTATTGGGCGCTATCTAGAATACACGTCCATCGTTGTCGACGGTCTGATTCTTACTGCCGCAGCTGGAGAAAATCAGACATGTGAATCACATGCTGCGGGCACGCAGCGGCGACGGAACATGAAAAAATCGTACGTGTGCACCGGGCCTAACAGTATTCTTTACTATTATATGCCTAACTTTAGAACGTAGCTTATGTCTTGGTAAAAGCATTTGAAATCCGAATTTCACTTTTTGTATCCAATAGTCATACAACTTTTACCAACTGTTGTTGAAACCATATTTCAACTTTGATTTTGGTCTGATCACTGTAGTGGATGTTTTGCTCTGCAAGACGTTTTATAAGGCGAAGGAATAATCAATAATTCATTGGTGCACGGTCTAGGGCAGTTTACACGTTTAGTAAGTATATATTTTTAATAGTAGTTAGGGATTTGAAAACTCTTCTAGTTTTTACTTCAGTTTTCCTTTTATCTCGTTATTTAAAATATTCTATTTAATTAAAAGACATAAATCACATCTAAGGAGATTTCACAAGAGCCTACAGTCATCGCGATACGTTAATGTTAATCCTTTAACACGAAACTTAATGTTAATCCTATGGGAGCGTTCTTTTTACAGATTGATCACTCGCATTTTAATATTTTTAGATGATTTTTAATAGGTTATCTGAGGCTGACATCGGTTATTGTACGCATGTAATTTTACGGTTTTAATTTAATTTATTTTTTTGTATATACCAAAAAATTTTTTTACCCGATATTGAATTTAAAAATAAATGTGCTCGCATATTACAAAAATAAATAAATGAAAACTGTAAATTAATTCGAGCACAAACGCCAGATAATAGATATCTATCTCAGAGACAAAAGACACAAAGTAACCATATCAAGAAGTTGAATTTCGAGGAAAATTGCCTAAAGAATGCTTCAATAAGATTCAAATTAGCTTGAGCGTTTCAGCTCGTAAACATTTTATATAGAAATAGTTCTATGAAATCTCATCAACTAATTGAAATTATCTTTTATTTCAATTGGCAGTGAAAGAATATTATGATTAAATTATGTTTTCAGTAAAATTAAAGAAAAATACAAAAATCAGATTCCGTTCTTATCGTGAGAAGTAAAATTATTAAACTAACAAAGAATTTTTAAAATGAGTGTTTAATCATCGCTTGTTAAAACAAGTAAATAAGAAAAATTGCGTAAAAATAAATAAAAAGAATATTGTCCAGTTAAACTGATGGCATTGAGCTCACAGGCTACGCATACTAATTGTACATTACAGCCTTGTATTTTCGTTAATTCAGTTCGAAAAAAAAATTAAGATGGAGAAACAGCTCTCCCCTTTCTCCTTTTTCATACTTAATCATTGAACCTCCTAAACTATCAAGGACATGCTTTATCATATAAAAAATCTATCTCCAAAATTCAGAGCAAATCGGATAATTCTTAATAAAAACCCATTTAGCATTTATATAATTTAAGAGAAGTTATCCCCCTCTTTTATACTTAACCATTAAACTTCCAAAACTATTCAGAGATTTGAACGAAATCTGACAATTCTGATTGAAAAATCCATTTATACAAGATAAGGGGAGAGGCATTAGAGCCCCCGTTACCCCTGTTTATACTTATTCAATGAACACCTAATAACAGCCACGGACTCGCCTCATCAGAATGATCCTATATCTAAATGTTGAACGAAAACTGTTAATTCTGCATGAAAATCCCGTTTATATCAATTAAGGGAAGGGGCATGAGCCCCCCGTTCCCCCTGTTTGTATTTATTCAATGAACACCTAATAACAGCCACGGTATCGCCTCATCAGAATGATCCTATATCTAAATTTTGAACGAAAACTGTTAATTCTGCATAAAAATCCCGTTTATATCAATTAAGGAGGGGGGGGGGCATGAGCCCCCCGTTCCCCCTGTTTATACTTATTCAATGAACACCTAATAACACTCACGGAATCACCTCATCAGAATGATCCTATATCTAAATTTTGAACGAAAACTGTTAATTCTGCATGAAAATCTCGTTTATATCAACTAAGGGGAGGGGCATTAGCCCCCCGTTCCCCCTGTTATACTTATCGAATGAACTCCAAAAACTAATCATGGAAGCGCCTTATCAGGATATACCTATATACAAAATTTCAAGTGGATCCGATATTTTTATCATGAGTTATCGCGTTACGCACGAACGCACGTACATACAGAACGGACGGGCACATAAGCTCTCAGGCTATGATAGCCTGTGAGCTAAAAATGTACGAAAATTTAAAATTATAATATTACGAAAAACCTAGTTAAATTCGATAATTACGACATATCTAAATTTCCAAGATAAAAAATATCGTCATAATTAACCATTCACTGCACTGTGGGCCACATATAATTGAACCTAAAAACACTATAATTCACAGTATGTACCACACATTTGACCAATACGATCATTGTAACTGATCAATAACAAAAAATTGAAATTTGTTTTTCAGAAAAAAAAATGATCAAGTTATTAAGACAAAATTTACTTTATTATTTTTTGCTGAATATTTAAAAATATTAATATAAAGAAAGCTGGGGGAGGGGGGCTAGTGAGAAGCAGATAAAATTAATTAATTTAAGCCTAATTAATTGCAATATAGAGGAATATAGATGAGAATTTTAATGTGACGTCGCATGGTATAAAGGTAAATCGTTTTATTTTGTATAATTTAGAATTCGATAAATATATTTTAAAAAACACGATTTTCTTATTAAACAATATATGCAATGTACAATGTAAACTATATACCGGGTGTCCCAAAAATGACTGATGGATTTTAAAATTCAATAACTTGCAAACGTTGACAGATATTTAAAAAAAATTTTCAGGAGGGTTATGTATAATGTCAGGAGTTTTTTTAATGCAATTTTTTATTTTAGTTCGCATCTCAAACAATAGGTGGCGCTGACGGCGATTGAAGGCCATGTGATCAGTGCTGACTGAAGCGTCGACCTGGCTTTCAATCTCCGTCAGCGCCACCTATTGTTTGAGATGCGTACTAAAACAAAAAAATACGGAAAAAAACTCCTGACATTAAACATAATCCTCCTGCAAAAAATTTTTAAATAGCTGTCACCATTTGCAAGTTATTGAATTTTAAAATCCATCAGTCATTTTTGGGATACCCGGTATATTATGTTGTATTAAAATAAATAAAAGAATATATGAATAAACTTTATATATTTTTTAAATATCTAAAACACGATACAAATATAAATTATAAGGTTGAAAATTTCAAAATAATATTTAAATAAAATCTCTATTGACATTTTGACAGGTATTAGTAGCCTTCTATTAAACGAGCTTATAGGAAAAGGACCATAACCCCAACTGTACATATAAGGTACACACAATAATTTATCAAATTTTAGCTGAAAATTTTGAATTAAATATTTTCTAGTATTTTTCTCATTATAAGAATACAAATTTCAAATGGTTTTTTCCATAAATTTATAAAAAATCGTGCAGTAAAGATTTAAAGTGGATAGACCGTACTTTTATTTATGATACGAGACTATAAAAATTTCTATTTGATGAATGGGTAGTATACCTGTTACATTAGAATTGATAAAATGACATTTTTTATAGCCTCAAACTGAAATGAATTATGCTGTCCATTTCTGTATGGGTTATTCCTGGAAATAAATGCTAAATCATTGATATTCCTTTAAATGTAAATAAAATGTCTGTAATCGTCTAAATGCGGTAAGTACAATAAGCAATTTTCGTGTGGCGTTACAGCTGGTAAAAATAGCTTCAAATCGAAATGAAGAATACGGACCACTGTGACGTCGCCATATTGCTCACTATTATGCATGTTAAACTTGTAATGCTAAATAAAAAATTATATTTGAAAATGTCAACTTATGATTTTTCCGAATACTTTTATATTAAACAATTCATGCACCCGTTTATATTAAAAGAAGAAAAAAAGAAATAAGTATTACATGAGAAATGCATTCAATAGTGAAAACTATGTTATATTTTAGAACGATCCATTGAAAAGATTTTCATTTTGGAGAATTTTAATGTGACGTCACATGGCACAAAGGTAAATCGTTTTATTTTGTATGATTTAGAATTCAATAAATATATTAAAAAAAACACGATATTCTTAAACGATTAAATTAAACAATATATGCAATGTACAATGTAAAATATACATTATGTTGTTTTAAAATAAATAAAAGAATATATGAATAAGCTATATCTGTTTCTGGAAATATCTAAAACACGATCAAAACAATGATTGAAAATTTCAAAATAAAATTTCCATAAAATCTTTATTGACATTTTTACAGGTATCAGTAGCCTTTGATTAAACGAGCTTACAGAAAACGGACCATAATTTTCTAGGATTATATAATACTTTTTCTAAAGATTTTTAAATAGAATTTTACTAGACGTTTTTGTCAGGGTGCTGGGAAAATCTCTGCTCATAGTGAAAAAAATGTTTGATGGTTTACTTTTGTATAAACACTGCAAGAATAAGTGGTAATGCTGGATTAACTGAGCCAGCAAAGAATTAACAGTACAATAAGTGCTGCAATAATTGCCAGATTGAAGTAATGTGAAGGTATATCAATTATGGCTAGCTACTGTTGATCATTAATGGGCCAACTGTATCCCACACGGACACTTTTGTACTGGTTTAAGTATTAGCACCATTGCTTTTTATCGCAGATGGTAGTACTGGCTGCCGTACTTTTCGAAGCTCTTGGTCCACTGTTTCTTTCTTTTTTTGGTTTTAAAACAAATATGTATGTTATCATAAGAATTGCATATTTCCAGCTAAGCGAAAAAGGCAATGGCCTGGGCAATTTTTCGCTCAGCTGGAAATATTCATTTCGAATGATAACTTTACCAATCAGTTTGACTGTGTTAAAAATAATAGTAAAATATGTATGTTACCTAAAGTTTCCAAAAGATTTATTTTTAAAAGCTTTAACTATTTAAATTGTTGAAAAAAAATCAAAATTTATCAGTATAAGTTATCAGTAATATGTAATGAATATCTGTAAGCATGTTATCAATAGAGGCTCTTATGTTTGGTATTGCGGAATGAAAAATCAGCAAAAGTTATTTCACATGGATGAAATCATAGAATCTTCCGATCGTGAAATCTATACTTAATGCTAGTTTTGTTTTTCTAAACTTAAATATTCTCTTCTGATACTTACATTTACAAATTTTTAACGTATAAATGTTATTAAGAAATGAATTTTAAAATTTGAAGTTGTAATTTTCGGTTACAACTGTTACAATTATTGCGTGCGAACACTGGTACTCTAGACTTTAGGTTTTAATCCTGGTACAGATAATAAAAAATATCAGAAATTCTTTTCTTTTAGACGTGGTAAAATAGTATTTTTAATAAAGAAAATGGGCTTTTTCTTTAAATATGACGTCATGTTTATTCACTGAAACATATTACTTATCAACCCAAACTTAGTATCGGTGATATAAAAAGTATTGAAAAACAAAATCTTTACAAAGGAAAGTTTGTGTTTTTTAAAGCTTTAAGTCACTTGTAATAAGAGAGTTACAATAAGAGTATTGTAATAAGAGAGTTGTACCATACAATATGCAACCAATAGATAATTAAATTTGATTACTTCCATGAACAAATGGAAGTAATTCGATTGCGACACTTTTAAAGAAATTGGAGTATCATTTTCCTAATGGATAAATTATTTAAAACTAAATTAAAATAAAATAAAATAAAAGAGGAATTAAAATAAAAAGAACATTTCTCAGTTAAAGTGATGAAAATGAGCTCATAGGCTATTCAAACTAATTGTATATTACAAACTTACATTTTTCAAAGAATAACACCTCTCGCAAAAAAGAATAAGAGAGGGGTGATTAGCTCTCTCATTGCTGCCTTTTACACTTAATCATTGAACCCCCAAACTAACGAAGGATATGCCTAACCTGAATGAACCTATCGAAATTCCAAAAGAAATGGATTATATTACATAAAAACCCAGTTATCTAATTTAGGGGGAGGGGCATTCTTTCCTTTTTTGCACTTAACCATTAAAACCACAAAACTATTCCGGTATTCGCTTTATCACAAAGAACTTATTTCCAAAATTTGAAACAAATCTGATGATTCTCTATAAAAATTCAATTATCTAATTTAAGGTGGGATAACTCTTCGTTAACATTTTTATACTTAACCACTATACCCCCAAAACATTTCAAAATTCATCTTATCAAATCGAAGTTATATCCAAAATTTGTAACAAAGCTGTTAATTTTTCATGAAAAATTCATTTACGAAAATTAAGAAAAATAGTCCCCTCAAGAAGACTTAAAAAAACGAGGGAGGCGCTTAATCAGAATCCAAATTATCGAATTTATCCAATGAATTATCCAAAATTTGAACCAAATTTGTAAATTTTGCGTGAAAAACATATTTACCTAAAGCGGGGAGACTATCCCTATCCACCCTAGATACTTAACCACTTAACCGGCGAAGGGTATAAGGAAACAGTGCTTTAACCCCCGATTTACCTCTGGGCAGCCGTTGAAGTGGCCAATGACAATCCAAAACTAATCATGGAAGCGCCTTATCAAAATTATCATTTATGTAAAATTTGAATTAAATCATATGATTCCCTTGAAGAACCCATTAATCTAAATTAACGGGGGAGGGGATTCTCCTTCTTATGCCTATTAAATGAACTTCCAGAACTTATCAGGTATATATATATACAGAACTCGCGGGCGCATTAGCTCTCACGTTTTGATAGGTTGTAAGAAAATAAAAAAGCAGTAATGACCAGATAAACTAATGACACTGAACTCACAAACTATGCATTCTAATTTTATATTAAAGTCTTATTTTATCAAGGAATAATGCCCTTCGAAGAACAAATTAAGAGAGTGGAAAGATAAGTTCTCTCATTTGTCATCTTTATATTTAATCACAGAACCCACAAAACTAATGAGGGATACGCTTTATGATATAATAAAACTATTTCCAAAATTCGAAGCAAGTCGGGTAATTATGCATAAAAATCTTTCATATAATTTAAGAGAAGTTAATCCCTGCCTCCCTTTTCATACTTAACCATTAAACCCTCAAAACGATTCAGAAAGTACCCTAATCGGAATGAACCTATATACAAAATTTAAGCGAATCGGATAATTCTACATAAAAACCTATTTACCTGATTTAAGGTTTGGGGTTAATCATTTATTCGTCTACTTTATACTTAACACAAGCACACCAAAATTAATCACAGAAACGAGTTATCAATATGGACCTTAATTTAAAAATTGAAACAAATCAATTAATTCTGAGTGAAATACATTTTTACACAATTTAGAAGGATTACCCTCCATTTGACCCCTTTATACCAAACCAATGAATCCAAATGCTAAAAAGTGGGGCGCTTCATCAAATCGATCCCATATTTAAAATTGAATGGAATCTGATAATTTGGCAAGAAAAACGTCAATCTGAATTAAGGTGGGAAGGTGTTATCGGCCCGTCCCCTATTTCTTATACTTATCTAATGAACTCCCAAAACTAATCTTGGAGTCGGCTCATCAGAAAAATACTACATCTAAAATTTAAATGAAATTCGATAATTTAGCATAAAAAACCCCATTCATATAAATAAAGTGTGAATTAGCCCCCTTTTCCTTCTTTCTGATACTCATCGAATGAACTTCCAATACTTATCAGAGAAGCGTCTTATCAGAATAACCCTACATCTAAAATTTGAATTAAATGGGATATTTTTATCATGAGTTATCGTGTTACATATATACATACATACATATGAGCAGGCACATAAGTTCTAAGGCTTTGATAGTCTGTGAGTTAAAAAGCAGCTAGTAAGGACACACCTACAGATAAACTATTTCATTAAAAAAAATAATAATAAATAAATTTAATTGATTAGAAAGCTCAGGACACATGACTAAAATACCAGGATTGTTTTTAACCTCCTTTATTTTTAATGTTGTCCTTGATTCTTTAATACCTCCTTTTAACACCTAAGTTTCACAGATATTCCCTCATAACCGATCTCAACTAAAATTGTTACATTTATACACAGTAAAAAAACTGCTCAATGTTTTTGATATTTACTGTGTAACATTCCTGGGTTTCTCGGATTATTTCCGCTGATACAAGAATACCGAGAAATCCTGGGTAATAATTTCCACAATATTGTGTAACTTTTTGGAATAATTGAGAAAGTGAAAATTACTGATCAACTGTGAGATCAACTGTGTAACATTCCTTAGTTTTAGTAGGTATACTTTTTGAGCTTTTCTGTAACTTTTTCGGATTCATTGTAAAATAGAAATTATTGGTAATCTGTGCAAAGTTATATAAGTTTTGTGTGTAACATTCCTTATTTTGTGGTTGTTATATTAATTACAGAAAAATTCGTTATTTTGCGTGTATGTCATTTTATTATCCCAGTTTTGAAAAGACAACGGGATCATGCGCTATAAAAATAGCACCATTGTGTATACCCATCTAACTGTGTATCTGAAAGCTCTTATTCAAATTTCTGCCATGTAGAGTTCCTAAACTCTATTTTACATGTAAAAATCTATTTTTTGTGTATCATTTTGTTCGCTTAGTAATAAATCGAGAATGGAAACTAAAGTCACTAATTTTTATCGAAGCTTTATCTACGCATTTAATTGTGCATCTCGAATTTTTTTTATCCAGTTCAGACCCTGAAGACTCTTCTTGGTCTTTAATATCCATATGAACTATTTTTTGCTTGTGGGTCATTTTGTTGCCTCAGTTGAAAAAAAAAGCAAGTGGATCTAGAGCAACTAACTTTAGTATGAAAGTACATATACCCATCTTTATTGTGCATTTTGAAACATATTTTTCCAAATTCGACCAATGATTATTTTACAAAATTACTTTATCAGTGATTGTTTGACAAAATTCTTGATTTTACTATCGAGAATTTTTCTTCAAATACCTACTACACCCGATTAGTAATATTCGCCTTATTTAATCAGCATGTCAGTTTAGAGGATTTTTTTATACTGTCTATCACTATTTTTAAATAATAATTTTTCTGTCATTAAATAAAGAGATTAATAATATTCTGAAATAGTTTGATGTTCATATTAAAAACTTAATATCTAGGTATACGAATTCGCGTCTTATGCGAGATCTTTTTGTTCCAAGGGATGGAAACTTTATCTTATATTAAATGGAAAATTTTTACATTTGTTGTAAGAGCGATGCTCTGGTGATGTTGGAACTGGAGTAAATACAAGTATTAATTGGTATCACGTCATAAGCGGGTTCGTCTATTTCCTAAAACAATAAATCCAGCATAAAAATGATTATATACAAAGACAACGCTTGAAGGAGAAAGGGGAGAAACTCTGGCGAGCTATTTTATTTTTCAAAATATCGAGTCTATAACATAAACTTAAATCCATGTCAGTACAGAAATGTTTAAATGTTGACACTCCTCCCCGCTTCTTTGGTACCTGCAAGCTATGTATGTATATAAAGGATGAAAAGGTAAAATTTTAAGGCACTTACTAGAAAATATTACTAATTTTGTGGTAAGCTTATTGTGTCTAAATGTGACACAATAAGCTACACATGTACTTATAAACATGACACAATAAGTACGGTAATGTTTTTTTTTTCTTAAAATCTTAATGTAGGAATCCCAAATGCTACAGTTGGCAAAAAAAGTATTTGTACACTCTAAAATTTTTAATTTTTTACTAAATAAAAACAGATATTTTGTCAAAAATAGTTTTAATACAGTCTGTTTACCGTGCGTTTTAAATTACACAACAGAAAATTTCGATAAAGATGTAAAATAATTTTCTAATGGGAAAAGTTTAAAAATTTCTTGCAAAAAAAGTATTTGTACATTTCTCCATCCTGATATGTACTGTGTTTTTTAGTGTTTATGGTTCAAAGGACTACTTTTACAGAAGCTGTTAATAATTTTTAAGTTCATATTATATTTGTCTGACATTTAATTTAATTTGCTCTTGAAGTAATTGAATATAGAACCTAATACTAGAGAGGCACCTCTAGATATATGAAATCCTATGATTGAGCATAATAAAAATTTAAATACGCAACAAGAATTTGTAAAAGCTATTAAATTACCATTTACAACTATTGGATGTATAGTGAGAAACTATGAATAAATTAAAAGAATCGAAATTCAATGAAAACCAGGACTTCTTAGCAAACTAACAATGAGGGAAAAAGAGAGTGTTGTTAAAAAAGCTTTAAAAATTCCTGTGCGTTCGGTTCAAAAATTTGCTGGAGACCTTGCGACATCTTCTCGCATCAGAGTAATACCTCAAACAATAAAAAATATTCTTCTCAATGCAGATTTAAAAGGAAGAACCTCAAGGGAAAATCCATTCATCAACGAAACAAATAGGCGAAAACGCATAGTATTCGCTTTCGCATACAGAAGTAAATCATTGGATTTTTGGAAAACAGTAATTTTTTCTGATGAGGAAAAATTCGGAATTTTCTTACCATCAAGCATTCGAAAAAATTGGCGTAAAAATAAAACTGTTCTAGATCCAAAACGTATACCTCAAACTATCAAGCATGTTGGGGGGAATATTATACTTTTGGGGTGTATAGCTTCTAATGGAGCAGGACATTTAAAATTTTTTGACAATGGAAGGACAGGTTTAACATACAGTGATGTGTCGCGCCATAATTTATTAAACTGTGCCAAGAAATTATGCATAGAGGAAGCTTTTCACTTTCTGCAGGATAATGACCAAAGCATACTGCTGTGATCACCAGCACATGCTTACGACAATACTCGAAGACGACTGGTAATTCCTCTAAAATCTCTAGACTTGAATCCAGTAGAAAATTTGCAGATGCTATTGGATGCAAAAATCCGAAAAAAAAATATGTATTAGTAAAAAACAGTTTTAAAGAAGCTCTTATTGTGTCATGGAATAACATTAACCAGACCACTACAAAAAAGTTGGTGGAATCTATGTCATACCATCTAGAAGTAGTCATAAACACTAAATGAATTCGCACAAAATATTAATTTGTATCATTTTACTAAATTTTCCTTAATTATATTACATTAAGATAGTGTACAAATACTTTTTTTGCATTATAATTTTGTATATTTGTTTATTATAATGTAAAAAATCGATTCGTTTAATTTTGTTTCTGCTTCTATAATATTATAATGCATTAAATTAATGTATTACAGTATTTTTTGCTTAAATCTTTTGTTTAATTTCATTATAATTTAAAAAAATGAAGTGTACAAATACTTTTTTTGCCAACTGTATATAATAAGGCATTCGATCTTTAACGGAACAGTAAGTATTTTTCTGCATTGAGAATATTTTTTTAGAGATTTTCGATCAAATAGACATCGTTCATTTTATAGCGCCCCCATATTTCGTAAATTTGTCGAATTTCCCTAAATTGCCTCTCAAATTTTTAACTTAGAAGATCAAATAATCTCATTAACTTAAAGAAACTATGTCACCAACTGACCAATAAACAGTTTAAAATAGTGCCCAGTTTGTGGATTAGAATTTAAACAACTACCAGGTAATTTTGTATGGTATTCTTCAGATATTGCATTAAAATAATTAAAGCAAATTGTATGTTTAATTAAGCTGTCGTAAGTTGCATAATCCTCCATTTAAAATTTTTCTTAAACTTAGCACTTAACCCGGGAGAACACGCTTTTAACCTGGGTAGAAATGGTTTTAATTTTTCTACCAATAAAATCAAATTATAACCGTCAATTTATTTAGGCGGAGACAATCCTTATAAATTTTGCGAAGAAATAAGTTGAAGATTACTTATAAAAGATAAGTGGTTACAATTGCAAAAATCATACGCACTCCGGGTCAAAAAGCCCCGGCGCGTGTATCCCGGTTTAAGTAGCATTTAAGATTATCAAAATCGAACAATATACTACTTTTAAAATTTTTAGTCAACGAAACTCAGTGTATATTTTCATTAACAGAATATAACCATATGATTATCAAATTTAGAATAATTTTATGAAGGAAACTCTGGAAAATTTTATGTTGATTGAAAATCTTGTTTTAAAATATTTATTTTAATGGGGTTAAGTTAATTTTACCAACATTAAACCAATCGGTAGCTTTAATGAAATCTCCGATTAAAACAGAATGCAGTTGAGTTATGCGCTGATTTAAACATAACTTTAGCTAGACCTTTTTCAAATCCTTATATTTTAATTATGTTTTCATTTTTTTCTCATAATCGACATTTTCTACTTTTATATTCGAGAAAAGATAGAAAATAAAACTCTATTTATATAAATAGATATTTGTTTCAATATGCCTATATTTAAGTATTACAGAAAATGTTCAATTCTTTTTTAAGTTCAAGAATGTATTGCCGAGTAATTTGAGTAACTTGTATGTTGGTGCAACTTCCAAACATGCACTTGTTAGCTGAATATCTAATCTTTGCCAGATACCTTTTGCATTCTTTTTAAGCATGAGACATTGTGCCACTACATGAATTTTGCAATCTGCAGAGTTTTACACCAATGCATTTACATTTATAGAAAGTTACTTTAAAAAATGTTTTCAATAAAATACAAATTAATCCAGTTTTATTGCTTTTGTTTTAATAAGGTTGTATGAAACTTCAAATTTCTTGTGAACGAGTCAAAGCTTACTTTGATGATGGAACAGAAATAGATGATGATTTACTGCTTTTGAATATTTCTGCTTGTGGTGTTTTTTATTTGTTAGGAATGAATGATACGGTAATTTGTTTGATTTTTAAATTGAAAAAAAATCGAAGAAACGGAAAGTTTAGTGTCGTGGAATTGAACGTGCTAAAGGAGTGATTTATCCTTCTAATAAAAAGAGACCAAAATTTGAAACTAATTGGTTCTCGTCAAGGAAAATCTAGGTAAAGCTGAATTAGTTGGAGAGCGAGGCTTTCTTTTACACTTGCCCTATACTTGACCTAACATTGTTGAGTTGATTAGTCTCGCGTAATTTTCTAATAAATTCAAACCCAAACTTCAAAGAAACGGATAATTCTAAACATAAGTTTTTGTTAAGCCTATTTAAGAGGGGAGGGGGTGATTACAAGTCACTTTATATATGATCTAGAACCCACCAAAAGCCGAAATAATCAGCTTCACGAAGTAAGTTGAATTTATTTAGTAAACTTAATCTAGTTTGCACAGGAACATGGGTCTTGTATAATGCGGATTCATCCAAAATTAGGGTTTAACATTTTTTTAGCAGATTTTATGAATTCGGCATAATTTAATTTGCAAAGGAGTGAGATTAGGTATATTAAAAATATATTAAAATATATTAAAATTAGGTATATTCCTGGATTAGGTATATTAAAACTAAGATTGACTTCGAATTGCGTTCTAAAACCAATTTTGTCATAATGAAATTAATCATAAATATATACAGGACAGTTGCACCATAAAATTTAACTAATAAGAATGTATTTATTAAAATACAACACATTGGTCAGTGGTGCACAAAACAAGAATTTTAATATACATTTGTACATTTAAAATAAATTAAAACTATCAACGTTTCGCGCCGTCTTCTGCGTGGCGTCTTCAGGAAAATAAATATTTATGTGTAAATGTATATCCAAATGTATATCCAATATACATTTTTAATTTTTCCAGAAACTAAATAAACAATATTGCATTAAATAATTCATGCCTAAAAATTGAAACATATAATGTGCTTTTTGTTTCTTTTTAGCCACCTTGGATAATAACCAAATCTGAAGATAATGATAGTTGATTAACGGAAACAAATGAAGACCTTGAAACAGCAGAATTAAATTCAAGTATTGAAAACAGCTCTTTAAACATTAGCAATCACCTATGGCGCAAGGATTTTCAGATTTTTTCAGAACATTTTTCTTATACTCTAACTAATGCTTTAACTGAAGATTTTTTGCAATGGACAGAAAAATGTGAGTTACTGAACCATTAAGCTTTGAGAATCTGGAAATTCATAGACAATCCCTCTGCAGCTGAATAAAAGCAAGTAGAAAATGAAATTTTAATTCAAGATGTCGAATTTGAACAGAATTTAGTTTCGACAATCTCTTTATGTAATTTTTATAATATAAAATATTGTCTCAAAGGCACTGGGACTCACAATTTCATTGAACTAAAATTGTTGAAGTTGAAAGTTGTTGGAGTAGGTGTAGTTTACCGAAAAATAGTTACTTTATGTGAAAAATTAAAAAAAAAATGTGATAAAATTCTAGATTTATAATTTTTCTAGAATTTAATTCCAGATCCTAATTTTAACCATAATATGAATAAAGTTCTGAGCATATTATAAAAGTTCTGCGAATTTTTATTTTTGATTATATTATTTTTAAAGTTACAGTATACCCGCGATATCTTAAGTCGAAGTGATTCTAAAAAAGCATTTATAATAGCTAATTGTTCAGATAAATCATTTAGAGGAATTTATAATATCAAAGAGAGAAATGTATTTAATTTGAAGTATCAAGAGTACACTGTATTAAGATTTTCAAGTTTTTTAAAAGGTTATCTTTATTCGGCAGCTAAATTTTTGTTTTTATTTTTTGTTTGTTTCTCTTGACATCTGAATTTGAATTTTGTGCATAAACTACATGGATAAATGCCTTTGAATATCCTAATGCTTAATTTACAATTTATTAGTTATTTTTGACTATAATTTTAAAAATCTCTTTCAAACGCCTTTTGCGTATTTTAACGTGCTTTGAAAATATTTGTACTTAAACCTTAACGTTTTTAAGTAAAATTTTAAAAGAATTATGCCCTGTATAAAACATGCATCAAAAACCATTTTTTCATTGATTACTGTGGTATTATATAGATTATTGAAAAGATAGAATTATTAAAGATAATTAATCCAAGTTAAGTGAAGACAGTAGGGGAAGGGGGAGGAAGCTTCGAATTGCCGCATATTTCCCCAAAAAGGCAGATAGTGAGATATTGTAAAGACATTGAAGAATGCTTTGATAGACATTAAATGTACCATGTTGTGCCAAATGCTGCGAATCGCTCATCTGTTTAAATTATTAAATAATATGGTATAATTACCTAAAGGTTATTAAAAACTGCTATGTAGGAAATTTTTCCAAAAATGTACTTTATGTTACTTTATGCCTTAATTTTTTTACACTTTCTAATTGGTATGTTGAGCTTGATATAAAAGTGAAGAAAACTTAAGTATGTCTTTTTGTAGATCCCAGCACAGTATCCCCCATTTAGATATTTCTTTTGTTTCTGAGTGTGTATTTATCATAATTTGTCCTTGCATCATTATTTTAGCCAATTTATTTCTGTAAAAGTAATTTTAATATATTTTACTCAAAGATAGCTTGTGTTTTTTTAAATTTGTGGTGTCATTGAAAAATGAAAAACAAATAATTAGAAATATTTTCAACCTTATGTTTACCTGTCAGCCGTGCACTCATCGTTCATATTCTCAACAAATATTACTAATTCATAGATCTGCATTATGTTTTAGAACCAAACTTTAAAATTAAATGTGAACTAAGTTCCACAACATTTAGGGTATTAATCTCATATCGATTTCAAAGTCACAGCTCATTGTTCGAAGAAAGAACTTTTTTTTACACTGTGATGTCCAAATTGTAATTTTGCTTCTTCTAATCTTTCAAAATTTTTAACACATTTTCGAGAGCAGATGACTGTTAGAACAATTATGGAATGTCCTTTATCAAATTGCAGCAAAGGAAACTGTGTATACTCTTCTCTTTCAGTATATGTGTCAAGATGTCATAAACATCAAAGCACATTTAAAACGGATATTCTTAAAAGAACTTTGTCTTTTAGAAAAATCAGTATCCTTATGACGCTACACCAAATGTCTCTTATATGAAAAAGACAAAAAAAGTCAACAAATGACAGACGATTTTAATGCGAAAGAAATAATTATAATATATGAATTCTGATGCGATATTCTTACTGTGAGGCATCTTAAATCTCTTTGAATAACATACTGAATATTAGAAGTAACTTCTGATTGAATGATAGCCTTAACATACTAAGGAATAGGTTTTGTAATAGCGGAACATGACTGAGATCTTATGAGTAACATACTAAATTAAAGATTTCGGAACTTTTCAGAAAGGTGGAATCTAACTGAGATTTCAAGTCTAACATTCAAGATTATAGGTTTCAGAGCTTTTTAGAATGGTGGAATTTAACTGAGATTTCACGTAATGTTTCAGATTGTAGGTTTCAGAATAGTGAAACCTTATACAAAAGTAATGAGTAACGTTACAAATAAAAAGTCTCTAGACTTTTCAGAATGATGAAACCTAAATGAGATTTCATGAGAAACATCCCAGATTATAGATTTCTGGAAATACTATATTACTATAAAGATTGGTAAAGAAATTTTTAGACATAATTTTGGTGACAATTAAATAATTTTAAAGTAACTACTCTGAGCGACTTTAATGTTAAATATCTCTAAAACTAACTCCTTTATTATTTAAAACTGTCTGCTTTAGGCTGATTATCTAGTAATTCTCTGTAAGTATGTTTATTTTTAATATTATTATTAATGTGAAATAGTTTTTTAAATAAACAAAATGTCTAAATAAAAATAAATAAATAAACAGATGTTGTTTATGACAGCGTTTTTTACATTATTTAAAAAAATAAATACATATATATATATATATATATATATATATAAAGAGATAGAGAGAGAGAGAGATAAATTGATAATATCCGTTTGTAAAGTTCATTTTGCACATTAATTTTCGTTTAGAAACAGAAAATAATCGGATAGAAACATATCACTATAAATATATTCACCATAAATATATTCTTAAAAATATCTTTATAATTGAGACTCTTTTGTTAATCCGTATATAAATAAATTATAACCCATTTAGGGGCAATCATAGCATGTTCAAGATGGAATAAATATTCTAGGAACTCTAAGAATCAGTTTTGAAGTGTTTTGATGAATAAAATGCAGAGAACTTGTTTATTATTTTCGAATTTGAAATTTTTTGAATAGCTAGGAAGCACTCAAATGCGTAGAAACTCTTTAAGACTTTCTTTTATATCATGGGAAACGAGCCGTCCACTAATGCTATTTCTGAGAAAGAAATGTATAAAGATATGTCAGTTCCATATCAATATTTTAAAACAAATTTTATGCATTTGATAGCTGAGATTGATCTGTTAGAGGACCGTTATTTTTACTTTTTCGACTTTGACTCCAGAGTTTTTAAGTAATAAAACGGTACTACTATGTTATCCCGTCGACCAATTTCGCCAAATTATACAAATCGCCAAACTAATAGCCAAATTATACATATTGACATAATTTTTACCCTAAGTAACGACAAAACAAATAATTAGTAGAATAAAAATAAAAATATTAATAAAAAGTCGGAATAAAAATCACTTAATGACATTTTGAACACATGAATCGCATTTAATGTCATTGAATGTGACATTCACGATCCTCCATTATTGGCATTTAATCTTATAGTTTCGCCACCAATAAAACTTATATTCTCGGAATCGGTTTCGAAAATAAAAACATCCTTTAAAAAAGAAACCTCTGCAATCAAATTTAAAAAAGTAAAAAACCATCTATATACAGATCGATCTCAGTTATTCAATGCAAAATAAAATAACATGAAATATTAAAACGCAAACTAGATACCTTTATAAATGTTTCCCATCGGAATACCATTAGCAAATGTGTCTTTTCGTGTGACTGGAGTAGTCTCTTACAATAAATTTCATCTATGTATCCATTGTGTAACGATGTCCCATTACATGTAGAGTATTTTGTTGAGCTGTCTACATGACAGATCGGATGCTATCTATATTAATAAAATAACAAATCGCTCTGTGTGTGTGCGTGTGTGTCTGTGACAGTTAGCGAAAACTACGGTACGTACGAAGCTCAAAATTTTTCTGAGAGTAGCCCGATATGCACCTGACGCTCAGAATTTCAAAATTATATTTATTAACTGAGTAATTGATTAAATTCCAAACCTCACTCTCATAAAAAATCGCTTTTTTTAGCTTTTTTCCTTTTTATTCTCTTATGGTTGGTTGGTAGCATAAAATTTTCGCAGAAATAATTTTTAAAACTGAGACTGACCTTTAAAATTCATAGACTGGCAAACTGTCAGCTTAAATGAGGATTTTTTTTTAATCACAGCCTCTGTACGCCATGGAGGAAAAAGATAGGTGGTGGCGAAGTAAACCGAAAAAAAGAAAGGTTTGCAAGAGGAAATCATTTATCGCTGAAATTTTAATGTCTCAAAATAAAGCACGAGGAAGGAATTTTGTATTAATAAGACGGATTGGAAGAAATGAATTACAGCTGAAGCATATTTTACGAAGAAATCGTAATTTTTTTAAATGTTTTTTTTCGATTATATTATTTATTAAAATAAATGTTTGCTTTTAAAATAATTGAAATTGGAAAATTAAAAATAATTAAATGTCAAAACAAAATTAAATAAAATATTGAAAACATATGATTTGAAGTAAAAAATTGTATTACTAAAAGTTTACGCTTTTTTTCAGAAATTTTTGATACTTTATAACGTAGAGGAAAAATGTTTATGATTTAACAACATATTTATAATTCCATGTCAATATATAAAATATAGTGATGAAAAGATTCTTTTAAAATCATGCATGAACACTTAAATAATAATATTAATCTAAAATCTAGATTTCAGAGTGCAGACGATTTTAAGACATTAACGAAAGAATGTTGATTTTTCAAGCAAACTCTTAAATGATGCTTCTATATTGATATTTCAAAGTCATATGATAAAAATAATAAAATAATTCTTGCCTATGATTTATCTAATTGTATCTTTCATGCATTCTTATCGTGTATTACAGGCAATAATGGCACAAAACGTTATTTTTTAAACGAAATTTTAGTCATTTATTCAATAACAGTTTAAAAGGTAAAAAACAAAAACAAAGAAATACTGGTTTAAACCAGTTTGAATTGATCGGAGTTTCAAAGCACATGGTTTTGTTGGTGCTTATTTGGACTTAATGTAGCGGATTTTAGAGTTATATTTTCTCGTCACCCCAAGACATTATACTGCCACTCTATTGATTTCTTTTTACTATATGGTTGTACGCATATTTTTGGCATTTCGAACATTAGAATGTATGAGTCATTAGCTGTGTTGCAGTAAAAAACATTACACAACACTTTTCTATGAGTTTATTTTTTTAATCATTGATTAAATTTAAATGTGTTCTATTCAATTAAAATTGTAATATGGCTTTAAATTGATTATAAAACAAAAATAAAATAGTTGTTTGGCGTACAATTGTTTGTATCCGCAAACGATTCATTCATCGTAATAAATTATCAAATAGCTAAGTAAATTATCTATCAGAAATAGCCATAAAAAGAATAGTAGCAAAACTGATTATAACCTTAATGTTTAGACTAATTTAAACATAACCCGATTCCAAAAAAAAAAAAAAAAAAAAAAAAAAAAAAAAAAAAAAAAAAAAAAAAAAAACAGATCACACTCCGATTTGTGATACACAAAATTTCCGTGAGTACAAACCCGACACTGACCTAAATATTCTGTTTGGGAAAAACTATGGATTTGATAACTGACCCGAACCAAATCTGAATCCCGCAAAAAGTTCAAGTGAAGCATAACCCGATTCAAACAAGGAAAAATAATTTTCGTGGGCATGAAATCTGACCCGAACCTAAATACTTTCTTTAAGAAAAACCCGAAATATGACTCGAACGAAATCTGAAACCGATAAAAATATTCCAGAGAACTATAACCCGATCCCAGCAAGACAAAATACTTTCCGTGGTCATAAACCCGACTCAAACCTAAAAAACTTCGTTTGAAAAATCCTGTACTTTGACCCAAACCACATCTAAATCTGACCAAAGTATTCGAAAGAACCATAACCGGATTCGAGTAAGACAAAATAATTTCCGTGGACATGAACCCGATACGAACCTAAAACTCCCATTCAAAAAAATACCTGAAATTTGAATCGAACCAAATCTGAATCTGACAAAACTATTTCAAACAAACGCAACCGGATCCAAACAAAACAAAATATTTCCATGGACATGAACAAAATCCGAACACAAAAAATGTCTTTGAAAAAATCGCGAACTGAACGAAATCTGAACTTGGCAGAAATATTCCAGTGAAGCATGTCCTTATTCGAACAAGACAGAATCATTTCCGTGAACATGCAAGAAGACCCGAACCCAACAGTTATATTTGAAAAAAAAAAAACTCGAAATCTGAATTGAACCAAATCTGGACCTGACCAAAATATTCCAAAGAACTATAACCCAATCCAAGCAAGACAAAATAATTTCTGTGGGCTCTAACCTAAAAAATTCGATTTGAAAAAAACTGAAATTTGACCCAAACCACATCTAAATTCGACCAAAATATTCGAAAGAATCATAACTGGATTCGAGTATGACAAAATAATTTCCATGGACATGAACGAGATCTGAACCTAAAAATTCTATTTAAAAAATACCTGAAATTTGAATCGAACCAAATCGGAACCTGATAAAAAATATTCCAAAGAATCGTAACCGGATCTGAATAAGACAAAAAATTTCCATTCACCTG
Organism: Maratus speculifer; assembly: GCA_964019185.1. Classification (NCBI taxonomy): domain Eukaryota; kingdom Metazoa; phylum Arthropoda; class Arachnida; order Araneae; family Salticidae; genus Maratus; species Maratus speculifer. The sequence continues at coordinate 120,055,887 of OZ025298.1, forward strand.
AACCGAATCTGAACCTAAAAAAATTCTTTGAAAAAAATCACGAAATCTGAACTGAACCAAATCTGAAATTGAAAAAAAAATATTCCAGTGAAGCACGTTCTTATTCGAACAAGACAGCATAATTTCCGTGAACACGCAAGAAAACCCGAACCCAAAAATTCCATTTGAAGAAAAAGCCAAAATCTGAATTGAAACAAATCTATTCCCGACAAAAATATTCCAAAGAACCATAATTGTATCCGAGCAAGGTAAAATAATTTCCATGGACATGAATACGACCCGAACATTATAACGCAATATCAAAAAATACCTAAAATCTGAACCCGACAAAAATGTTCTAATGAATCATAACCAGATCCGAACAAGACAAAATAATTTCCATGGACATGAAACCAATATATGGTTTGGTAACATTTAGGTTGCAATTACATTACGGTAAATCTTTTATTATATTTTATATCCCGTTAGGTTACAGTTAGGTCACGGTTAAGTTAAAGTTAGGTTAAAGTTAAATCGCATTTCTTTTATGGTTAGAATAAGGATATGTTACAATAAAGTGAAAGCTAGGTTACATTTATGTTATTGTTACGAACTGTCGAATATTGCGAGTATATTTAATACTCATTAGGTCGCTGGTTCAATTAATACTACTAATAATACTTAAACTTCTTTATATACAAACTATTTACACATTATTTACATTTCGAATAAAGAATACAGATCTAGCGAACACACGATAGGCCCGCTAAGATCGCCGAAAACAAAACAATAACAAAAACGATATTCCAGTGTTGCCAAAACGGCAAACCTAAAGTACAGTAGAATGCGCCAAGGAGACGCACGGCATCCGAGGTTATGGTGAAGCCGTTACAAAAGAATGCGCCATGGAGACGCGATATACAAGACTGTGGTGAAGCCGTAACATACCGGCCCCCGTTGATATGTGCCAACATTCAACAATAATACTAAATGTAACAACAAACAATTGCAAATAATAGAAATTTCAATTCTACAATCAATAATACAGTATTTTCGATAAAATACAATGTACTTCTTCAATATTATTACTTAATGTATTACTTAATATAAGTTTACCAAATGCAAATAGATAAGTTATAATACAAACAATAATTACACTTGAATAGTATGCAAGATAGTTATCAAATTAACACTCAATATATGTAACAATCTAATAAATTTAACAAGTTAATAATAGTTAATCAAGAATATATAGAGACGAAGACACGTAAGTTTACACTTATGTTATAAATTTAAACTACACAAATTATGAAGCTAAGAATTAAAGTATTTTTAAATCTCAAATGTAATTGTTATACATAATAAACAGTTCAATACAAATATACAATAATGGTAACTATAATATAATTATTTGAATCTTTCAAAATAACAGAATTCATCAGTTCTCTAAAGGAAGTGGGCAAACTTTAGAGACACACCTCGTAACTATACCTGTTGCTGTTTTTATTTCTAAAACTCTAACTTTTTTATCAGATCCATATGTTACTTTAATGACACGACCTAATGCCCATTTGCCAGGAGGTAAATTGTCCTCCTTTAGGATAACCATACACCCTTCTTTTAGGTTGTCCTTCTCAATATACCACCTATTCCGTTGCTTTAAATTAACTAAATATTCAGTGTTCCATTTTTTCCACAAAATTTGGGTCATTTTTGTTAATTTTTGCCAATGTGATAATTTATTATCATCAATTTTAGTCAAATTCGGTTCAGGAATTGAAATTATGGGTCGACCTACCAAAAAATGGGCAGGGGTCAAGACTTCAATTTCATTTGGATCTGATGACAAAGGTACTAAGGGACGAGAATTTAGAACCCCTTCGATTTCGGTGATTAATGTCCAAAATTCTTCGAGCGTGACTCGAGAATTGCCCAAAGTTCTTTTAAGATGATGTTTAAAGGATTTCACCCCAGCCTCCCATAATCCACCAAAATTTGGTGCACGAGGAGGGATAAATTTCCAATCGACAGCCTCGGAAGCCAAAAAATTTGACAAAGCTTCATCGGGTTTGCATACAAGAGCATGTAATTTCTTTAACTCTTTATTTGTACCTACAAAAGTAGTCCCATTATCCGACATTATGGTTGAGCTTTTACCTCTTCTAGTGAAAAATCGTTTCAGTGTGGCAATAAATGATTCAGATTTTAAATCTGTCACTATATCTAAATGGATTGCCTTTGTGGCAAGACAAACAAAAATCGCGACGTAAATTTTATTATATATCCCCTTTCTCTGATTTTTATACTTAATCATAAAGGGTCCACAAAAGTCAACAGAACATTTTTGAAATGGCGGACTAGGATTTACTCTTTCGGCTGGCAAATTTCCCATAATTTGATTTGCCCCTATTGGTTTGTTTTTAAAGCACGTTACACATTTGTGAACTATTTTACGAGCCAAGGATCGCCCATTTATTGCCCAATATTTTTGCCGGACATGATGTAACAATGATTGTGGCCCTAAATGGAAAAATTTGGAATGAAAATATTCAAAAATCATTTTACTTATTTTATGATCATGTGGTAACACTATAGGGTGTTTCCTCTCATAGGTCAGACTGGAATTGTCTAAACGACCTCCAACTCTAATTAAATTATCGGAATCTATATAAGGATTTAGAAATTTGAGTTTACTGTTACCTGAAAGGCTCCTCTGGTTTTTCATATGCTTAAGCTCTTCAGAGAAGGCTGAATACTGTTTCTGTTTAATCAGAAAAATTTCTCCTAATCTCAATTCACTTGCAGATAAGGCACCACTTTTTTTCTCCTTACCCTTTCGACAATTGTTTAGAAATCTAAAAATATAACTAGTAATACGAATTAATTTCAAAAAATTATTAGTTAAGGAGAATAAACAATTATAAAAACCATTTTCAGTTCTAAGTGAAAAGTTACTGTTATTTGCAGTTCTAAATTCGGACTCATAGTCAGTGTTGTTTTCCAGTTTTACTGGATAATCTTCTGCATATTGAATTTTGTCCCGAAGAAAATTTGGTCCACTAAACCAAAATTTGCAGTTAGTCAGTTCTTTAGCATCTAGACCTCGAGATAGGACGTCAGCAGGATTATTTTCCGATGATACGTGTTGCCACTGATAAGAGTCCGTGAGGTCTTGTATAGCAGCCACTCTATTACTCACAAATGTTTTCAATTGTTGGGGAGATTTTCTAATCCATGCCAGTGATATTGTGGAGTCACTCCAGAGAAGAACAGTTTCTATTGGAATGTCAAATGACGGTACAACTTTATGCATTAATTTTGCTAAGAGAAGACATGAGCACAGTTCAAGACGAGGGATTGTCACTGTTTTTATGGGGGATACTCTAGACCTTGCTACAGAGTAAATGTGCATCAGGAGAACCTTCAGTTGGTATATACTGGATGTATATGGCGGCTCCATATGCCAAAGAAAAGGCATCTGCGAAGCCATGTTCGATTATGCGCTCTTCACGAAAAACGAATCTAGGAATTTTTAAATTTTCTAATTCTGAAAGAGTGGAAACAAAACCACTCCATTCTTTCGCTATGGAATCTGGTAATGGCTCATTCCAATCTATCTTAGCTAGCCACGTTTTCTGCATGAAGATCTTAGCCCTTGTTACTACAGGGCCAATTAATCCGAGTGGATCGAAGATTTTTGAAATCAAAGAGAGAACATCTCGTTTACTATAAAATTCCTTATTGTTATGAATCTTTAATTTATACAGAAAACAGTCACTTAAAGGTTCCCAGAGAACACCCAAAGTTTTTACTGAACTACAATCTGTTTGATCATCGAAATTATATTCGGTGGCAGCCATAGTATTAGGTTCATGTAATTCTCGGTGGTTTGCACACCATTTGTGCAATTTCATATTTCCACGCTTCAAAAGCTCAATCAATTGAGACTTTAAAATTTTCGCCTTTTCGAGAGTCGATTCGCTGGAAAGAAGGTCGTCTACAAAAAAATATTTTAAAACGACTGACGATGCTAGAGGTAAGTTTGGTTGCTCATCAAGAGATATTTGTTTAAGAGCACGAGTTGCTAAATAAGGAGCATTAGATGTCCCATAAGTAACTGTATTAAGCTTATAAGTATTCACTGGCGCGTTAATACTGTCCTTCCACAAGATTCTAAGGAAGTCTCGTTGGGATGGGTCAATTAATACCATTCTATACATTTTTTCTACATCCGCTGTGAATGCATATCGATGTTTTCGGAAACGTATCATGATTACGAATAATTCTTGTTGAGGAATTTTTCCTTTTAAAAGAATATCATTCAATGACAAACCAGATGTCGTTGGCGTTGAAGCGTTAAAAACGACTCGCAAGCGTGTTGTACTTTTTTCTGGCCTGTAGACCCCATGATGTGGTATATAATAAAGGTCCTTTACGGGTTTTGATTCTTTTACTAATTCCATATGATTTAAGTTTTTGTATTCTTCCATAACTTCCGAATAGAGAGGTTGTAAATTCGAATCCCTATCTAATCGGTGCCAAACTTGATCGAGCCTTTCATCGGCTAGTTTTTTAGATTCTCATAAGAGTGTAGCATCCTCCATAGGCATGCTAACAACATACTGACCATTGGAAGTTCGATAATGAGTTGTTTCAAAATGATTTTCGCAAAATTTCTCTTCATTACTAAGTAAAGAACTAGAATCATTAATATTTTCGATTTCCCAAAATTTTCTTAAGGATTCGTCTATTTTTTCATTGGTTAATAAACCGCAATATTGAGAATCATCTGAGGAATTATTCACGACACCGCTAGCAACATATCCGAACACTGTTTCTTGAAATAACAAATTTTGAGATGAGCTGCGAATATTACCTGATTTTAATAAATCGAAGAAACATTGCGCACCGACCAACAGGTCTATCCTTCCAGGGATATAAAATTCAGCATCTGCTAACGGGATATTTGTAGGAATATCAGCAATTTCAATACGAATAGGTGTAAGTGGGGTTATTTCTGTAATTTTTGGCACTACAAGAAATTCCAGTTCCCTTGTGAAATCTCTATTTTTATTTGAAATCACAGTTTTAATTTTATAATTTAATGTTGTGGTTGTGTTATTCAAACCCGATATTTGAGCAAAAACCTTTGATTTCTTTAAGCCCAATTTCTTTGCAAATTCAAACGACACACAATTTATTTGGCTACCAGAATCTAAGAGAGTTCTTGCCTGGATAAAATTTCCTTTATTTGTTTTTATGTCAATAACTGCAGTTGACAAGATAATAGTTTTATTTGAAGCGAATAAGCAATTAGAAAGATTTTGTGAGACTGAAGGCGTCGGACTTGATTCTGGGCGACGTACTGTCTGATCAACACCTGGTTTTTGGAAATGAGTTTCATTACTGGAACCGATTTCTTTATCTCTATGTAATAAAGTGTTGTGAGGGGATTTGCAATGTTTACATAAATGTTTCGAAACACAGTTAGCGGCTAAATGTGATTTGTTAAAGCATATCAGACAAAGTTTATTTTTTTTAACGATAGCGAATCTTTCACCAAAATTCATATTTAAGAATTTATTACATTTATATAGGGGATGAAATGAGTCACAAATAATACACTGTTTTTCAGAACTTGTATTTACTAAAAGAGATTTTGATTTTATTTCACTAGAAATTTTTGGTCTAGCTAAATTACTTCTATTTATGCTTTCGAGAGATTGGCTTCTTTTTTCTAAAAAGTCCATTAAACTGTCAAAACTAGGAACTTCAGATGTGTTTATTGACAATCCAAATTGTTTTCTTGTTCCCTTATCTAGCTTTTCTAAAATTATAGTTGTAAACAAAATGTCAGAGAGGTTATTTCTCTCAAATCCTAAATTATTTAGAGCCCTGATATTTTTGTTTATAACATCTAATAAACGCCTTAATTCTTTAGATGATTCATGTGTAATTTTTTTAAAATCGAACACAGCCTTTAAATGTATACTAACCACAATTCTTTTGTTCTCAAATCTATTTTCTAACGCTTTAAATAACGAATCAAATGTATCATCTGGAGTTTCTAATAATTTAGCCTCATTTCTTAGAGCGGAATGCAAATAATGTAATTTTTGAACATCAGTCAATTCTTCATTATTCGTAACAATATTATTAAACTCTATTTTAAACATGTTCCAGTCTTCATATTTTCCACTAAATAGCGGAAGAGGTATATCAGGCAGTTTTATTTTACAGTTATTTATCTTTAATTCTGAATTTTTAGTTTCTAATTTATTAGAATATAATAATTGATTGAAACTTACCTCTAGCTGTTCTACTCGCTCTTCCATTTCGACCAATGAAGCATCAATTTCCGATAAATCCTGATCTTCAGGTGCTGTTGTATAATAATCGCGACGTAGTATATCGATGTTTGTAGACAGTTTTTGAAGATTCTTGATTTTCGTTTCAATTTGAATTCTAGACAATTCATCGTTTTTTTCATTTACAGAATTTTCTAATCTTGTTAACTGGGCTTTTAAAGAGCCTCTAGTCCTATTCAAGCTAATTAATGAAGCCATTTTAATTCAAATAGAACAAGGAGAACAAGTTCGAATTAAAAACGAAAGTCCTACCGGCGAGCGGACCAATGTTACGAACTGTCGAATATTGCGAGTATATTTAATACTCATTAGGTCGCTGGTTCAATTAATACTACTAATAATACTTAAACTTCTTTATATACAAACTATTTACACATTATTTACATTTCGAATAAAGAATACAGATCTAGCGAACACACGATAGGCCCGCTAAGATCGCCGAAAACAAAACAATAACAAAAACGATATTCCAGTGTTGCCAAAACGGCAAACCTAAAGTACAGTAGAATGCGCCAAGGGGACGCACGGCATCCGAGGTTATGGTGAAGCCGTTACAAAAGAATGCGCCATGGAGACGCGATATACAAGACTGTGGTGAAGCCGTAACAGTTATATTTAATTTACGGTAAGATACTGTTAAGTCAAAGTTAGGTTAGAGACAGGTTATGGTTACGGTAAAAAAGTTTACGGTTAGGAATTTATCCATAGAGTGGACATTATGCATGATTTGATTAAAAATAACACTTACTTTTGTTAAATGGTTCTGAAATTATAATACTACATACACTGTAAAAAATCTGCGCAATGTTCTTGACATTTACTGTGTAACATTCCTGGGTTTTCTCGGATTATTTTCGCTCATACAAGAATACTAATAAATCTTGTGTAATACCTTCCACAATCTCGTGTAACTTTTCGGAATAGTTGAGAAAGTGGAAATTACTGATAAACAGTGAAACGTTCCGAATATTTTCTGTGTAACATTCCTTAGTTTTAGTAGGCATGCTTTTTGAGCTTTTGTGTAACTTTTCGGATTTATTCTAAAATAGAAATTATTGGTAATGTGTGCAAAGTTATATATGTTTTGTGTCTAATATTCCTTATTTTGTGGTTAATATATTAATTATAAAAAAAATGGTTATTTTGCGTGTATGTCATTTTATTATCCCAGTTGTGAAAACACTACGGGATTTTGCGCTATAAAAAAATAACACGAAGGTGCGTATACCCTTCTAATTGAGTAGCTCAAAGCTCTTGTTCAAATTTCTGCTCTGTACAGCTCCTGAGCTATATTTTATATGTAAAAACTAATTTTTTGCGTGTTTATCATTTTGCTCGCTTAGTTATGAATCGAGTATGGAAACTAGAGTCACTAATTTTTAACGAAGCTTTAACAACACATTTAATTGTGATTCTCTAATATTTTTTTCCCAGTTTAGACTCTGAAGACTTTTCTTCGTCTTTATTTCCATATGAACTACTTTTTTGCGTGTGGGTCATTTTGTTGCCTCAGTTGAAGAAAAAGACTATGGGATCTAGAGCAATTAACTTTGGAATGAAAGTGCGTATGCCCATCTTAATGTGCATTTTGAAACCTATTTTTCTAAATTCGACCAATGATCGTTTTACGAAATTATTTTATCAGTGATTGTTTGACGAAATTCTCGATCTTAGTACCGCAACTTTTTCTCCAAATACCTACTATTTCCGATTAGTTATATTCGTCTTATTTAGTCAGCAGTGCCAGTTTAGAGGATTTTTTTACAATGTCTATCACTATTTCCGAATAGTAATCTTTCTGTCATTAAATAAAGCAATTAAAACGATGTTCATATCAAAAACTTAATATCTAATAGGTATATGCATTCGCGTCGTAAGCGAGTTCTTTTGTCCAAGGAATGAAAACTATATCTTATATTAAATGGAAAATTTTTTCATTTGTTGTAAGAGCGATGTTCTGGTGATGTTGGAACTGGAGTAAATTCAGGTATTAATCGGTATCACGTCTTAAGCGGGTTCGACTTTTTCCTAAAACGATAAATCTAGCATAAAAATTAGTATAAACAAAGTCAACGCTTGAAGGGGAAATGGGAGAAGTTCTGGCCAACTATTTTATTTTTCAAAAAATTGAGTCTATAACATGAAATTAAAGTCATATCAGCAGAGAAATGTTTAAATTTTGTACCCCTTCCCCCTCCCTTCTTTAGTATCTGCAAGCTGCATATGTATATAGAGGATGAAAATTTACAATTTTAAGTTACTTACTAGAAAATATTACAAATTTTGTGGCAAGGTTATTGTACCTTAATGTGATTCATAAGTACGGTAATGTTTTTTTTTTTAGTTTAAATCTTAATACAGGAATCCCAAAGGCCATTTAATAAGGCATTTGATTTTTAACGAAATTGTAAGCATTTTTCTGCATTGATAACATTTTCTTAGAGATTTTCGATCAAATAGACATCGTTGATTTTATAGCTCCCCATGTTTTGTAAATTTAGCACATTTCCCTAAATTGCCTCTCGGCTTTTTAACTTTGAAGATCAAATAATCTCACTAACGTTAAGAAACTACGCCAGTTTCATTTAACTGACCAATAAACTGTTAAAAAAAGCGCCCAGTTTGTGGATTAGAATTTAAACAACTACCAAGTAAGTTTGCATGGTATTTTTTATATAGTGAATAAAAATAATTAAAGCAAATTTCATGTTTAATTAAGCTGTCGTTAGTCGCATAATATTCCATTTAAAACAGTTATTTAACATAGCACTTAAGTATGTATTTAAGCAATTTAACTTATATGCATAATCAGACTTACATAAAATAAAAAATTCTATGCATATTATCATAAGTTAAAAACTTTCTGTAAATTAAATGAAGGATTAAGTGAAAACTAAGCACAATTTTATGGTATCAATTTACAATCTTAATTTAAGAAAAATATTTTACATAAATTAAGAATAGCTGGATTTTTATCAGGTTTTTAAGGAAGTCAATATTTCAATTATTATGCTGAATTTTTTAACATTTGTCAGGCATACTTTTTGAATGTTATTTTCGTTTTAAAAATTCTGAATAATTGAAATACTTTACGTGTATATGTCTTTATTATACAGATCTGTGCATAATTATTTACAGCAATCTTTCATTTGTATATTGGTGCAAAATATAGATAAAAATTAACATTGGCCATTGGCTAGTTACCCAGATTTTTAATTATTGACCATTATCAAAGTTACAAACACTTCATAAAAAATCATATGAAGTGTTCTTACAATTCTAACTATCAACATTGTAGCTTATTAATATTTTTTAATTTCCATTCGGTAGGATTACACTCAACTGAAAACTGAAATTGTATCTAACAGAAAAATATGTAAGTAAGAAATTACCGTAGTCAAATTAACAATATTTAAAATGAGCTCGGAAATCCGCATTAACGTGGGTGTGTATTGTGGGGGAGAGGGGGAATTGACAAACCCCAAATTACATTCTATCTACGTAAACAAGCATCCAAAAGTCTTAAAAAATAATATTAAAATTAAAATTTATTATATAAAAGCTACATTAGAAAAGCTGATGTGAATCCGTGTTAAAAAGCGGCGTAACATCGAGGATTTCTCAAACTTAATTTCTAAATTTGAATATATTATGTACTCAAACTTAAAATACGCATTATGACCATATTGAAAAACAAGAGCTCGGAAATCCGCGTTAGCAAGCCTTCCAAAGCCCAACTAAAATCCACGCAAACGGAGCTTCTAAATCTCGCTTACAAAATAATTTTCAAAATTAGAATTTATCAAATTAACATAAAGCTGCCTAAAGAATAGGAAAAATACTCGAAACCACATTAACAGGGGATGGAGTAACACCGAAGATTTCTGTGATTTGATTTAAAATAACAGAAGTTTAATGTTATATAATTCAACAAACTTAAATACATATTAACTAGTATAATAGAAACAGGAATTCTGGAAATACGCTTCCAAAAAGGCTTCCAAAAGTAATTTTAAAAAAGCATATCGAATTATTTATTACCAAAAGAATTGAGAAGAAACCTGAAAAATAAACTCGTACTTAACATGCATAAGCTTACTTCCATATTTAAAGCACAAAATATCACTTTGAATTTAAATCTTATTATATCTATTGTTATGATTTGCTGAACTTTTTCAGTATCACTCAGTACATCTTGAAATTGACATTTTTTTAACATCTTTATTGACAGGGTTAGCAAATGCATTTTAATAATTTCACAACATTACTTTTATAAAACATCCGGAAAATTTTATGAGTGCACTGGGAAAAAAATTCAAGAGGTTACTAAAAATTTCTTAGTAAATTTGTATTCCACAGATTTTAATAGTAACCATTACAAACTTTTTTTTGCAAGTGAAACAAGCATTTATTTTGTAAACTGAACAAAATAATTTTTTGTATAACTAACTTAAAAATTTTTAGTATGAGCCACAAAGCAAATTCTAGTAATAGCTCCAAAATTACTTTTAATAACCATCACGTGCAACCGAAGCGGAGGAACTTCCTTGGAGCTGCATCCAGACTTCTGAAGAGGAAGATTTTCGGGCAAAACCGCAATAGATGGCAGCACTAAACATTCTTAACTGCTCCGACAGGATTTTCATAATCCCTTTATTAACGAGACACTACAGACATTCGGGGTGTATTTGGCGGGGGCAAGTTTCGAACCCGGGATCTTTTAGCCTGCAGTCCGTTACTATAACCACTATGCTATCAAGGCCACACCAACTGAGTTTTAGTAAGAGCTATTAAAAATATAAAACTATTAACTCTATTCGTTGCTAACTTTTTTCTAGTAATTCTTACAGATTTTCTAGTAACCGACTGAGATTACTAAAAATTTTTTAGTAATTACAAGGATCACTAAAGTTTTTTTAGTAGATCGACCTTTTTTTTTACAGTGTGTTTCAAATGAAGGGGAAGTATGGAAGAAGTTTAAATTTTGCTGCAATTAATATGATAATTAAAAAATATAATTAAGTATCCGTGAGATTAATCCATCTTTCTGTTAAATATGTACCGAAAATTTGAAAATATTTGAATAATTTTATGCAAGGAAAATCCAATAATAATATAAAAAAGTGGAGGATTCTACCCCCCCCCCCACCCAAATATTTGACCTATAAACCCTTGCATTAACACGTTAAGTGCCATGCCATTCACCGGTGACTGACATTGAAATTTCCGTTTCAGCCGCATCAGTTGCCCGTGACCGACAGCGTAAAATCTATATATATAAAAGAAAGTCTGGATTTCGTATTAATCACAGCAGAATAAAATCTACTAAACCAAAAATCTTGAAAATTGGAGTAAAAATACTTCTTATAACACCGAGTGCCGCTAAGAAGGGATTTTCGAAAATTCCACCCCTAAGTGGGGTGAAAAAAAGGGGCGAACTTTTAAAAAATTCCTTAAAAATCGGCTTTTGTAGTTATTTTTCAACTCATAACATATTTTAGTGTATTTGTTTATGCTGAATCGAATGGTACCAAGCAAATTCTTTCATATCCAGTAGTTCGTGAGATACTTCACATTTTCCTAATTTGGCGATGCCTTCGGCGGAAAAACCTGAAATTTTCAATCCTTATCTATATATATAAAAGAAAGTATGGATATCGTATTAATCACAGCACAAAAAAATCTGCCGAACCTAAAATCTTGAAAATTGGGGTAAAAATACTTCTGATAACATCGAGTGCCGCTAAGAAGGTATTTTCGAAAATTCTACCCCGAAGGTTGGTAAAAAAATGAACGAACTTTTAAAAAATTCCTTAAAAATCGGCTTTTGTAGCTGTTCTTCAACTGATAGCATATTTTAGTGTATTTTTTCATGCTGAATCGAATGATACAAGCAAATTCTTTTAAGTTCCGTAGTTCGCGAGATACTTCACATTTTCCTGATTTGGCGACGTCTTCGGCGCAAAAAACTAAAATTTTCAACTCTTATCTATCTATCTATATATATATATATATATAAAATCGGGATTTCGTTTTAATCGCAGCACAAAAAAATCTGCCGAACCTAAAATCTTGAAAATTGGGGTAAAAATACTTCTGATAACATCGAGTGCCGATAAGAAGGGATTTTCGAAAATTCCACCCCTAAGTTTGGTAAAAAAAAAAAAAAAAAATGAACGAACTTTTAAAAAATTCCTTAAAAATCGGCTTTTGTAGTTGTTCTTTCACTGATAGCATATTTCAGTGTGTTTTTTTATGCTGAATCGAATGATACCAAGCAAATTCTTTTAAGTTCAGTAGTTCACGAGATACTTCACATTTTCCTGATTTGGCGATGTCTTCGGCGCAAAAACCTAAAATTTTCAATCTTTATCTATATATGTAAAAGAAATTCTGGATTTCGTATTAATCACAGCACAAAAAAAATCTGCTGAACCTAAAATCTTGAAAATTGGGGTAAAAATACTTATGATAACATCGGGTGCCGCTAAGAAGGTATTTTCGAAAATTCCACCCCTAAGGTTGGTAAAAAAATGAACGAACTTTTAAAAAATTCCTTAAAAATCGGCTTTTGTAGCTGTTCTTCAACTGATAGCATATTTTAGTGTATTTTTTCATGCTGAATCGAATGATACAAGCAAATTCTTTTAAGTTCCGTAGTTCGCGAGATACTTCACATTTTCCTGATTTGGCGACGTCTTCGGCGCAAAAAACTAAAATTTTCAACTCTTATCTATATATATATACATATATATATATATATATATATATATATATATATATATATATATATATATAAATCGGGATTTCGTTTTAATCGCAGCACAAAAAAATCTGCCGAACCTAAAATCTTGAAAATAAGGGTAAAAATACTTCTGATAACATCTAGTGCCGCTAAGAAGGGATTTTCGAAAATTCCACCCTAAAGGTAGTTAAAAAAAGGAATGAACTTTTAAAAGATTCCTTAAAAATCGGCTTTTGTAATTATTTTTCAACTCATGACATATTTTAGTGTATTTTTTCATGCTTAATCGAATGGCACCAACAAATTCTTTTAAGTTCAGTAGTTCGCGAGATACTTCACATTTTCCTGATTTGGCGGTGTCTTCGGCGCAAAAACCTGAAATTTTCAATCCTTTTCTATATGTATAAAAGAAAGTCTGGATTTCGTATTAATCATAACACAAAAAAATCTACCGAACCAAAAATCTTGAAAATTGTGTTAAAAATACTTATGATAACATCGAGTGCCGATAAGAAGGGATTTTCGAAAATTCCACCCCTAAGTTTGGTAAAAAAAAAAAAAAAATGAACGAACTTTTAAAAAATTCCTTAAAAATCGGCTTTTGTAGTTGTTCTTTAACTGATAGCATATTTCAGTGTGTTTTTTTATGCTGAATCGAATGATACCAAGCAAATTCTTTTAAGTTCAGTAGTTCACGAGATACTTCACATTTTCCTGATTTGGCGATGTCTTCGGCGCAAAAACCTAAAATTTTCAATCTTTATCTATATATGTAAAAGAAATTCTGGATTTCGTATTAATCACAGCACAAAAAATCTGCTGAACCTAAAATCTTGAAAATTGGGGTAAAAATACTTCTGATAACATCGAGTGCCGCTAAGAAGGGATTTTCGAAAATTCCACCCTTAAGGGAGTTAAAAAAAGGAATGAAATTTTAAAAAATTCCTTAAAAATCGGCTTTTGTAATTATTTTTCAACTGATGACGTATTTTAGTGTATTTTTTCAGGCTTAATCGAATGGTATCATGCAAATTCTTTTAAATCCAGTAGTTCGCGAGATACTTCACATTTTCCTGATTTGGCGGTGTCTTCGGCACAAAAACCTGAAATTTTCAATCCTTATCTATGTATATAAAAGAAAGTCTGGATTTCGTATTAATCACAGTACATAAAAATCTTGAAAATTGTGGTAAAAATACTTCTTATAACATCGAATGCCGCTAAGAAGGGATTTTCAAAAATTCCATCCCTAAGTGGGGTAAAAAAAGGAATGAAATTTTAAAAAATTCCTTAAAAATCGGCTTTTGTAATTATTTTTAGACTGATGACGTATTTTAGTGTATTTTTTAATGCTGAATTGAATGGTCCTAAGCAAATTCTTTTAAATCCAGTAGTTCGTGAGATACTTCACATTTTCCTATTTTGTCGATGTCTTTGGCGCAAAAACCTGAAATTTTCAATCCTTATCTATATGTATAAAAGAAAGTCTGGATTTCGTATTAATCACAGCACAAAAAAAATCTAAATCTTGAACCAAAAATCTTGAAAATTGAGGTGAAAGTACTTCTTATGACATCGAGTGCCGCTAAGAAGGTATTTTTGACATTCCACCCCTAAGTGGGGTAAAAAAAGGTATGAACTTTTAAAAAATTCCTTAAAAATTGGCTTTTGTAGTTATTTTTCAACTGATAACATATTTTAGTGTATTTTTTCATGCTGAATCAAATGGTGCTAAGCAAATTTCTTTAAAACAAGTAGTTCGTGAGATACTCAGTTTTGGAGTTCTATAATCAGGTTAACATGATTATGTAAGCTATATTTAATTATCGTAATATATATAAGACGCAAAGTGAAATTTTATTCCGGCCGTTTTTAACTTAAGTTCTACTAGATAGATTTTAATGGAACTTACATTTTTAGTTGGATAAATTTTCAGAAATTTTGTAATAAATGAAATATAGCATTCTACGTTGTTTAATTGAATACTTATTGAAATGTTTTAAATTAGATGAACCCAATTACAAAAGGATGTCTATATTTTTAAAGGTTCCGCTGAATGATTTTTTATCTTATTAAAGCTGTTAACATGTTGAGCGCTACGTCATTCATTGGTGACTAATACTGAACTTTCCTATTAGATGACTGCCTTTTCACCGATGACAAATAGTGTAAAATACGATATAAAGCTGAAAATTACTATGATCTAAAAATTTCATTCGATTCAAAACTCCTTTTAAAAAAACTGACCAGCGTAGCGGGCGAAGGCTGCTAGTTATAATATAAAACTAAATATTATATTGTTTTAAGGAATTGCTAAAAATTTATTTAAAATTTTCCTTTTACTTTATAAAAGGATATAATTAAGTAATCGGAAAGTTCAGTGTCAGTCATCCGTGACTGACGTGGACATCGTGTTAAAGGTATAATTTATCTTTCTAATGAAAGAAGACCAGAATATGAAACTAATTGGTTCTCGACAAGGAAAATCTGGGTAAAGCTGAATTAGTTGGAGAGGAAGGGTTTCTTTTACACATGACCTATGCTTGACCTAACATTGTTGATTTGATTAATCTCGCCTAATTTTCTAATAAATTGATACCCAAACTTCAAGGAAAATGGATAATTCTGAACAAAAGTTTTTGTTTAAGCCTACTTAGGAGGGGGAGGTGTGCTTACCAGTCACTTTATATTTGATTTAGAACCCACCAAAACCTTAAATAATCAGCTTCACCAAATAAGTGGAATTTATTTAATAAACTTAAGCGAGTTTGCGCAGGAACATGGGTCTTATATAATTCAGATTCATCCAAATTTCGGTAGTAACATTTTTTTAGCAGATTTTGACAATTGGCACACTTTAATTTGCACAGGAGTGAGATTCCTGGATTAAGTATATTAAAAGTAACACTGATTTGGAAATGCGTTCCAAAATCAATTTTTTCGTAAATGAAATTAATCATATTTTATAATGAGTCGTAGAAAGACATTTTAAAAAAATTCAGGATTAGGCATTAAAGTTACACATTTCTAGAATTTTTTTTTATTTCAAGATAAACTACGACCCCTGTTTTAAATATTTCATACTGTATAATAGCATGCGTAATTAGCTCGGATAAAAAAAGATCTCTTGGCAATTAACTATCCCCTCCCACCAGCCGTGAAACAACCTTTGAACCAAAAAGAGTTATCTACTTTCTTTCCTAGTGTTTGGGATAATCGTTAATTTTGACTCTGAAAATTATAAACGAATTTTTCTCCTTTCATCCCTGGTGTCGATGTATCTTACAACCATCATGTTTTGCGAGTAGTACCCATCAAGTTTGCAGACTCAGGACGGTAAAGTTAATCTTTACGTTTTTTAGCGTTACTCGACGGTGGAAATTGCTAATTTTATGCTTTAGTGCACGGAGCTAACCAAAAAAGCTATGTAAATAAAGAAGCGTAAATGAACTTATATTGTATATCGATATCGAGGACAGTGGCAAAACTGAGATACGCAAAACTCTGCGACGTAGGGGGGGAGGGGGAAGGACTTGGAAGTAATCGTGAAAAATAAACATGCTAAACGGTCATAAACGGTTGATCATTTTAGGATTTTAAGAACGAGTCGTTTGTATTGAATAACGAATATATATATAGCGTATTCCAAACCTGATCTGCGCATAAAAAAAATCATACCCACAAGGCGGGTCACGAAACGGGGACCCCGCTTTGTTATGAGAAAGATTCTAGGGGGCCTTGTGGAAAATTTTGCAGAGGACTCAAAACTATAGTTACACTACTGATTGGAGATTTCACAAAATCGATATATAATTGAGAATAAAATGTTTCAACTGTGTATAAACCCATTTTTATCTAATAAATTCAAATTTTTCACTTAAAATCCAAAATATTGCAATATATTTTTCAAAATGGAACAAAACCCTGCATATTTCATGGACATTCATTTTTGACCATGCGCAACATGACAACAGTGCACTTGCAAAAACCCCTTGTTTAAAAGATATATATTGAATATTTTGAAACTTCTTTTATTTTTTTGGAAAGCATTCTGGGAATATACAAAAGTAGTTGTAGCACTTTTTGTATTGTTATTACAGCCTTTTGTAGGACACATATTCAAGTATTCTATATTATCAAGCTAATGCATAATACAAAGTGTTTTTGCAAATGAGATTAACTTCTCCAATAAACATTTTGTTTTTTTTCAGAAACTGAATAAACAATGTTGCATCCAATAATTTATGCATAAAAAATAAAAAATAAAATATGCTTTTTGTTTTTTTGTAGCCACCTTGGATAATAATCAAATCTGAATATAATGATAGTTCATTAAAAACAAATGTAGACCTTGGAACAGAATAATTAAATTCAAGTATTGAAAGCAGCTCTTTAAATATTAGCAGTCAGTTGTATATGGCGCGAGGATACCCATGGCGTGAGGATTTTCAGATTCCTTCACATCATTTTTCTTTTACTCTAACTAAAGATTTAAATGAAGATTGCTTGCAGAGGACAGAAAAAAGTGAGTTACTGAACCATTTAGCTTTGAGAATCTGCAAATACACAGACAATCCCTCTACAGCTAATCGAAAACAAGTAGAAGATAAAATTTTAATTGAAGGTGTGGAATTTGTGCAGGGTGTAGTTTCGACAATCTCTTTATATTATTGTTATACCATAAAATATTCTCTCAAAGGCACTGGGACTTACACTTTCATCGAACTAAAATTGTTGAAGTTGAAATAATGTAGTGTAGTTCCCCGAAAAGTAGTTACTTTATGTGAAAAATTAAGCAAATTTTGATAAAATTCTAGATTGTAATTTTAAACCATACTATCAATAAAGTTTTGTGTATATTATGAAAGTTCTGTGAATTTTTATTTTTGATTATATTATTTTTTAATTGCATAATATTCTCGATATCTTAAGTCGAAAGGATTCTAAAAAAGCATTATGTGATAGCTAATTGTTCAGATAAGTCATTTACAGGAATTTGTAATATCAAAGAGAGAAATGTATTTTATTTGAAGTATCAAGAGCACACTGTATTAAGATTTTAAATTTTTTTAAAGGTTATCTTCTTTCTGCAGCTAATTATTCTTTTATTTTCTTGTATCTCTTGACATCTGAAATTGAATTTTGTGCTTTAAACAAATGAATGAATCTCGTTAAATATGCTAATGCTTAAATTACAATTAAAAAGTTATTTTTGACTATAACTTTAAAATCTCGTTCAAAAATTTGTGCATATTTTAACTTGCCATGAAAATTTGTGTAATTAAACCTTAATGGTTTGGATAATCTTTTAAAAGAATTATGTACTGTATAGCACATGTATCAAAAACCGTTTTTTCCTGTATTACTTATTATATTATATTAATTATTTAAGGAATAGAATTATCAAAGGTAATTGATCCAATTTAAGTGAAGGTAGTGGGGTAAGGGGGGGTAGCTTCGAATAACCACATACTTCCCTAAAAAGAGCAAATATTCAGATACTGTAAAAAATTTTAAGAATGCTTTGATAGATTAAAAATACCATTTTATGCCAAATGACTAATCTGTTGTATTAACCTAATGACAAGTTGATAATCTGTTTAAATTATTAAATAACATGGCAAAGTTATCTAAAGGTTATTTTTAAAATACACAATTGCTTTGTACCAGATTTTGCCAAAAATGTATACTTTGTGTTACATTATTTCTTAATTTACACCTTCAAATAGGCATATTCAGCTTGATATAAAGGTGTAAAAACTTAAGCATGTCTTTTTGTAGATCACAGTACAATATCACTCATTTAGATATTTCTTTTGTTTCTGAAGTGTATATTTATCATAATTTATCCTTGCATCAATATTCTAACCAATTTATTTTTGTAAAAGTAATTTTAATATATCCATGATTTAAAAATAGATTTTACTCATAGATATCCTATGTTTTTTAGATTTGAGTTGTCAACTGAAAAATGAAAACAACCAATTAGAAATATTTTCAATACAATGTTTAACTTTCAGCTATGCAATCATCGTTTACATTCTCAACGAAGATTACTAACTCATTAATCTGTATCATGTTCAAGAACCAAACTTAACTGTAATTCTAAGCCATCTTAAAACTCTTTGAATAGCATGCTGAAAATTAGAAGTAACTTATTGAAAAAGGGCCTTAACGTACTAGATTATAGATTTCTGAACTTTTCAGATTTGCATAATTTTCCAGACAAATTTTTGGTAAAGTTCCTGTGAAAATCTGTGGCAGAATTGCTGCCACTGGATACCCCAGGAACATTTACCGTATTCCGTGAAATGTTTCAGATCTTTTCACAATGAAGAAACTTAACTGACATTTTATGCGTAAAGTTCCAGGCTATAGGTTTCAAAGTTTTTCAAAATGAAGGAACATAAACGAATTTTCATAAGTAATGTTCCAGATGATAGGTTGCGGAATAGCGGAACCTAACTGAGATCTTATGAGTAACATACCATATTAAAGATTTCGGAAATTTTCGGAAAGATGGAACCTAACTGAAATTTTATGAGTAGCATTCCAGATTATAGGTTTCAGAGCTTTTCAGAATGGAGGAATTTAACTGAGATTTCATGAGTAACGTTTCAGATTGTAGGTTTCAGAACGGTGGAACCTAACAGAAAATTAATGAGTAACGTTACACATAAAAGGTTTCTAGACTTTTCAGAATGGTGAAACCTAACTGATATTTCATGAGTAACATCCCAGATTATAGATTTCTGGACTTTCCTGGCATATGTAAGTTTCCTGGCATTTTTTAGATTAAATTCCTGGGAAAACCTGTGGCAGAATAGCTGCCACATGTTTTCTTAGGAACCTTACGCAAAAATTTTTACAGTGTACCAACACTTTAGCTACGAGCGAGTATCACTTTCATTTATGGTATAGTCCGATTTAAGAGTGATATAATTAGTTTGAAATTCAAAATATTTCACTTGGGATTTCTATGTGAAAAAAAAAAATTAGTTACGTGACTTAACAGTGATTTTTGATAAATATCAACACTTTAACACGAAAATCATGCATTCATTGGATACATATTCCCTCCCACATTTCTCATCGCTCATTTTGAGTATTTTTAGAGCTTAACATTAGCTGTTTTTTAAACCGATTTTTCACACAGTCAGTGGCCACGTATTTCAGACAATGCATTTCTGCATGTTTGGAGTTAATGATAAAATCATACAAATTTCAAGTTCGTTTAATATTGTTAATACGGACCCGGGCAACGCCGGCGGGTCAGCTAGTTACCAATAAAGTTATTCCCGGTGTAATAAATGTGACCCCGAGTTCTTGGTTATGAATAATTCTGGAAGTAGAGAGTTGACAATTTAAGCCTAATGCCACAAGTTCGACTCTAGGATTGGATTCGTTCACTTTCAATATTTTATTTCGTATCATACTTTTACCACTCAGCATTAAAAAAACTAATAAAGTTAATAAACTACAATATCTGAAAACAAGCAACCTTTTTTTCAGGCTGTAACGAATATAGTTAATTTTTTAGAGGGATTTTAAATATTTAAATGTATATGTTTTTTTTATATTTTATTTATTTTAACACTAGTATTATAATTGAAAAACAAAATACAAAGCATTAAGTAAACAAAGTAATAAGCAGTATAAAAAAAATTATAATAATTAAAAATTGCTGTACCCGAAATTTTAAAACATGTAAAAGCGAGTCATACAAAAAACTAGTTGTCAAAACTACTAATAAACTATACAAGATTAATTTTGTCGTACAATATGAAATCTTTTGATATAATATGCACATTTTTAAAAATTTAACTATTATTTTGGACCCAATTCAAATAATATTCATCACCTGAAACGTTCCTGGTTTTATTAAAGGTGAAAAAATCTGGAGTAAAATCTCTCTATATATTATTCTACATTAATATTATAAAGGAGTTAATTGTTCTTGTTTCTTTGTAAAAGTAATATCTTGAACTATGAACCGGTTTCAAGCCTAAAAAGTGACGGTATTAGTACAATTTCAAAAATACAGTAAAACTCGTACGGGTACAACTTTCCCAAAAGAGCGTTCGAGAGCAAAATAGATGTAAAAAAATGCGATTTACGATTAGAAACATGAATTTTGGCATGATAGTTATTTATAAGAAAAATATATAAAATGCGCGAATTGCGGTCTAAATAACATTCTAATTGAAGGTTTCTACACAATGTCAAGAACTACAGACAGAATTTCAAAAAATAATAGTGTCAGAATGATGGTGGTAGTTCTTGCTCCAACGTAGGTTTTATGTATTTGCCACTACTCTAAAAAGAGTTCAAGAGCGAGAAATGTTCTAAAAATGAATTTATTGCGTTACTGAAGAGCATAGAAGTATGACGTTTTACATGCACTGTAAAAAATGTTGTGTAAGGTTCCTAAGAAAACTTGTGGCAGCTGTTCTGCCACAGGTTTTTCTAGGAATTTAATCATAAAAATGCCAGGAAACATACAAAAGCTAAGAAAATCCAGAAATCTATAATCTGGGATGTTATTCATGAAATCTCAGTTAGATTTCACTTTTCTTAAAAATCTAGAAACCTTTTATCTGTAACGTTACTCATTACTTTTGTGTTAGATTCCACCATTCTGAAACCTAAAATCTGAAACATTACTCGTGAAATCTCAGTTAAATTCCACCATTCTGAAAAGCTCCGAAACCTATAATCTGGAATGCTACTCATAAAATCTCAGTTAGATTCCACCTTTCTGTAAAGATTTTGATAATCGCAAGTACATAGCGAAGTGCTAAGTTATAGAAAATTTTGAAATTTGAGGATTACGCGATTTACGATAGCTTAATCTATATTAATAAAATAACAAATCGCTCTGTGGGTGTGCGTGTGTGTCTGCGACAGTTAGCGAAAACTACGGTACGTACGAAGCTCAAAATTTTTCTGAGAGTAGCCCAATATCTCTCCTGATGCACCTGACGCTCAGAATTTCAAAATTATATTTATTAACTGAGTAATTAATTAAATTCCAAACCTCACTCTCATAAAAAATCGCTTTTTTTTAGCTTTTTTTCTTTTCATTCTCTTATGGTTGGTTGGTTGCATAAAATTTTCGCCGAAATAATTTTAAAAACTGAGACTGACCTTTAAAATTCATAGACTGGCAAACTGTCAGTTTAAATGAGGACTTTTTTTTAATCACATCTGCAGTACGCCATGGAGGAAAAAGATAGGTGGTGGCGAAGTAAACCGAAAAAAAGAAAGGTTTGCAAGAGGAAATCATTTATCGCTGAAATTTTAATGTCTCAACATAAAGCACGAGGAAGGAATTTTGTATTAATAAGACGGATTGGAAGAAATGAATTACTCGTGAAATCTCAGTTAAATTCCACCATTCTGAAAAGCTCCGAAACCTATAATCTGGAATGCTACTCATAAAATCTCAGTTAGATTCCACCTTTCTGTAAAGATTCTGATAATCGCAAGTACATAGTGAAGTGCTAAGTTATAGAAAATTTTGAAATTTGAGGATTACGCGATTTACGATAGCTTAATTAAACATAAAATTTGCTTTAATTATTTTAGTACAATATATGAAGAATACCATACAAACTTACCTGGTAGTTGTTTAAATTCTAATACACAAACTGGGCACTTTTTTTACAGTTTATTTGGCAGTTTAATGAAACAGACATAGTTTCTTTGCGTTAGTAAGATTATTTGATCTTCAAAGTTAAAAATTCGAGAGACAATTTGGAGAGATTCGACAAATTTACGAAACATGGGGGAACTATAAAATGAACGATTCCTATTTGATCGAAAATCTCTAAAAAAATGTTATCAATGCAGAAAAATGCTTACTGCTTCGTTAAAGATTGAATTTATTATTATATCGAATTTAAGATTCCTACATTAAAATTTTAAGTAAAAGATCATTACTGTACTTAGGAGTCACATTTAGGCATGTTAACCTTACCACAAAATTCGTAACATTTTCTAGTAATTGCCTTAAAATTGTACCAATTCATCCTTTAAATGCATATGTAACTTGCAGATAATAAAGAAGAGGGGGAGATGACAAAATTTAATTATTTCTCTACTGGTATGGCTTTAATTTCATGTTATAGACGCAACATTTTCAAAAATAAAATAGTTCGCTTGAGCTCTCCCCTTTTCCATTCAAGCATTGTCTTTGTTTATAATAATTTTTATGCTATATTAATTGTTTTAGGAAACAGTCGAACCCTCTTAAGACGTGATACCGATTAACATCCGAATTTACTCCAGTTCCAACATCACCAGAACATCGCTCTTACAACAAATGTAAAAATTTTACATTTTAATTTAAGATAAAGTTTTCATCCCTTAGAATAAAAAAATCTCGCTTAAGACGCGAATTCTTATACTTAGATATTAAGTCTTTAATGTGAACATAAAACCATTAATAGCCGAATAATACCGAACAGTAATATTCGTTTTATTTAATGACAGAAAGATTACTATTCGGAAATAATAATAGACATTTAAAAAAAATTCTACAGACTGATATTGCTGATTAAATAAGGCTAATATTACTAATCACAACTAGTAGGTATTTGGATAAAAATTCGCGGTATTAAAATCGGGATTTTCATCAAACAATCACTGCTAAAAAAATTTTGTAAAACGATCATTGCTCAAATTTGGAAAAATATATTTCAAAATGTACAATAAGATGGTCATACGAACTTTCATACCTAAGTTTGTTGCTCTAGATCCCATAGTCTTTTTTTTCTTCTGAGGCAACAGAATGACCCATACGCAAAAAGTATTTATATAAAGCGTTAAAAGAAGTCGTATGGATAATAAAGACCAAGAAGAGTGTTCAGAGTTTAAACTGGGGAAAAATATTCGAGATGCACAATTAAATGTGCAGTTAAATCTTCGGTAAAAATTCGTAGCTCTGGTTTCCCTACTCGATTCATAACTAAGCGAACAAAATGATACACACACAAAAATTAGTTTTTACATATAAAATATAGCTCAGGAGCAGTACAGGACAGAAATTCGAATAACACCTTTGAGATGCACATTTAGAAGGGTATACGCAACTTTGTGCTATTATTTATATCGCAAGATCCCTTAGTCTTTTCATAACTGGTATAATAAAATGACATACACGCAAAATAATTATTTTTCTTTAATTAATATACCAACCACAAAATAAGGAATCTTACACAAAAAACATATATAACTTTGCACAGACTACTAATAATTTCTATTTTACAATAAACCTCAAATGTTACACAAAAGCTCAAAAAGTATGCCTACTAAAACTAAGAAATGTTACACAGAAAATATTCAGAACGTTTCACAGTTGATCAGTAATTTCCACTTTCTGAGCTATTCCGAAAAATCACACGATATTGTGGAAAGTATTACACCGGATTTCTCAGTATTCTTATATCAACAGAAATAATCCGAGAAAACCCAGGAATGTTACACAGTAAATGTCAAGAATATTGCGCAGATTTTTTTACAGTGTGGTAATTACCTGTATGAGTGAACATTAACAACTTTTCCTTAAAAAACCGAATTTAAAAGGGGTAAAAATAAGCGAACAGCGTTCGTAAAACTTTCTAAATTCCGATTTTTAGCTAATCTAAAAGAGTATCGAACCTGTTTCAAAAGTAACGACTAGACATTGAAAATGACAGTCCTTGTTACAATAAAATATTTATTTGATGATGATGTCACTATAACCTGGGGTTTTTAGGATAAAAAACGCAATGAATTGTGATTCTTGTGATGCTTCAAGGGCTAGAAACTTGAAATTTGGCATAGTAAATTTTTATAAGATCTGAATGCTATTTAAAATATTTCTAAAAAATAAAAAAATTAAACCGGCTGAAAATCTGTGAAAAACTTTTTAAAAATGTCTAAATAGCGATTTCTTCGCAATATGAGAAAATATGAGTGGAGTTTTATGCTCATATTGCACCCCATATTTTTTAATTGTAGCAGAAGTTCTTCTACAAATTCAATATAATTTTCAATTTTTTTCCGATAAAAACTAATTTTAGTATCTGAGAAAGCAAATTTTTCTTTTTTAGTTTTGATGCTAACAATTCTGAAGCTTGTTTAGAAAGATTTAAATCTCTTACAAGATCATATAACTCATTTTGGGAGAAGCATTTTGACTCATTTGACATATTTTCAAATTCGGCATCATTTTGTGATGAGCTTGGTTCTTCAATGTCTTGTCCTAATGGTTCAGATATATTTTTAGGCTCTGAAGAGTCAAGTGAACGCTGCACTGGACGTTGAACACAACTAGTACTAGGGTACTGCTATTTAGCACGATTTTTAGTGTTTAAACCGTTTACGTTCACGCTACAAAAATAACAGTCTTCGAGATGATTTCGTGGTTCTTGCCAAAGAGTCGGTGTTCCTGTCACTTCTTTTACCACTTTTCCGTATTTTAAATGTTCCACACACGATTTACAAACACAATTGGAGGCCCAAGACATCTCATTTTTATCCAAAAGCATCACAAAATACTCAAAATAGATATTTTTCACCAACTCTGATATAACTATTCTACAAATGTTAAACACATATTCTCTGCATATATAGAAAAAATGATCTGGATTGTTTAAACAACGTCTTTTTGAACTACTCATGACGCAAAAACGTGAGAAACTAATTTTAACACAGTAAAATACGCCTGTTATCAATTAATATATATGCTTAAATGATAAAAATAAAAAAATAATAATAACTCGAGCTGCTCAAAAAATTTTCCTGTTAGATTTGACAAAAATAAGTAAGTGAACATTATCAACCACAGAATTCGCAGCAACAGACAAAAAGTTTAATTTTGTAAACTAGTGTAATAGAGTATGGAAATACCTCATAAGAAAACAAAGTGTATGCTTTGAATGATTTATGTATTTGAAAAACTATCCTGGTATTTTAGTCATCTGTCCCGAGCTTTCTACTAAATTAAATTTATTTATTATTATTTTTAAAAGAAACAGTTCATCTGTTGGAGTGTCCACATTAAATATTTTATAACTCACAGATTACCAAAGCCAGAGAGCTTATGTGCCCGCTCGTCTGTATGTATATATGTAACACGATAACTCATGATAAAAATATCCGATTTAATTCAAATTTTGGATATAGGTCTATTCCGATTAGGCGCTTCTTTGATAATTATTGAAAGTTCATTCGATAAGTATAAGAAAGAAGGGAACGGGGGCTACTTACCTCTTTATTTATATGAATGGGGTTTTATGCAGAATTATCGCATTTCATTTAAATTTTAGATGTAGGATCATTCTGATGAGGCGTCCCCAAGATTAGTTTTGGGAGTTCATTAGATAAGTATAAAAAATAGGGAAGGGGCGGTTAACGTCTTCCCAGCTTAATTTAGATTGATGTTTTTTTTTCTTTTTTTTTACCAGATTCCATTCAAATTTTAAATATGGGATCATTTTGATGAGGCACCTCATTGATTAGCATTTGGTTTCATTGGTTAAATATAGAAGGGTCGAATGGAAGGTAACCGTTCTAATTTGTGTAAAAATGTATTTCATTCAGAATTTGTCGCTTTGCTTCAAATTTTGGATATAGGTTATTTTGATAAGGAACTTTCCTGTTTTGTTTTGCGTGTCCATTAGATAAGTATAAAGTAGATATCAAGGGAGGTGCCGATTCTCTTAATTTGGGTAAACGATTTACAGAAGAATTTACAGAAATGATTTAAAGAAGAATCCGCAATTTGTATTTCACTCAGAATTAATTGTTTTGTTTTAATTTTTGGATATAGGTTCATATTGACAAGTCCTTTCCCTGATTAATTGTTGGGTGCTTTTGTTAAGTATAAAGTACACGAATGACCAATTAGCCCCAACCCTTAACTCATATAAATAAGTTTTTATGAAAAATTGTGCAATTTGCTTTAAATTTTGAATATAGGTTCTTTCCGATTAGGGGACTGTCTGAGTAGTTTTGGGGGTTTAATAGTTGAGTATGAAAAGGGGGGGGGGGATTAACTCCTCTTCAATTATATGAAAGATTTTTCTGCATATCCGACTTGCTTCGAATTTTGGAAATAGTTTTATTATATGACAAAGCGTATCCCTCATTAGTTTTGCGGGCTCTGTGATTAAATATAAGAAGGAGAAATGAGAGAGCTTATCTTCCCACTCTCTTAATTTGCTTTTTGAAGGGCATTATTTTTTGATAAAATAAGGCTTTAATATACAATTATTATGCATAGTCTGTGAGTTCAGTGTCATTAGTTTACCTGAGCATTACTCTTTTTAATTATTGCTTAGTCTATCAAAGCCTGAGATCTAATGTGTCCGCAAGTTCTGTATACGTAAGTAAGTATGAATGTATGTATGTACGTAACTCAATAACTCGTGGTCAAAACATCTGATTCTATTAAAGTACTTATCTGATAAGTCCTGGAAGCTCATTTAATGGGCATAAGAAGGAGAATCCCCCCTCCTACATAATTTAGGTAAATAGGTTCTTCTAAGGAATTAGGATTTAATTCAAATTTCACATAAATGATCATTTCGATAAGGAGCCTCCATGATTAGTTTTGGATTTCCATTTGTTAAATATCTAGGCGGGGATAGACATAGCCTCCCTGTTTTAGGTAAATATGTTTTTCACGCAAAATTTACTGATTTGGTTCAAATTTTGGATACAAGTTCATTCTGATTAAGAGCTTCTCTCATTTCTTTTAAGTGTTCATTGGTTAAATACAAAGACGAGAACGGGAGGGGGCTATTTTCCTTAATTTTGGTGAATAGATTTTTCATGAAAAATTAACAAATTTGTTACAAATTTTGGATATAGGTTCAATTTGATAAGATGATTCCTGAAAAGTTTTGGAGTATAGTGATTAAGTATAAAAATGTTAACGAATAGTTACCTCTCCTTAAATTACATAATTGAATTTTTATAGATAATTATCCGATTTATTTCAGATTTTGGAAATAGGTTCTTTGTGATAAAGCGAATTCCTTAATAGTTTTGGGGGTATCATGGTTAAGTGCACAAAAGAAACGAGAGATATATAACCATAAATTAATAAATGGGTTTTTATGTAATATAATCCATTTTTTTTCGAAATTTCGATATAGGTTTATTCAGGTTAGGTATATCCTTCGTTAGTTTGGGGTTCAATGATTATGTGTAAAAAGCAGTAATGAGAGAGCTAATCCTCCCTCTCTTAATTTGTTTTGCGAGAGGTATTATTCTTTGAAAAAAGTAAGTCTGTAATATACAATTAGTTTGAATAATCTGCGAGCTCAATGCCATCACTTTAACTGAGAAATGTTTTTTTTATTTCAATTCCTCTTTTACTTTAATTAATTTTAATTTAATTTTAAATGACTTCCTCCAATTTCTTTAAAAGTGTCGCAATCGAATTACTGCCATTTGTTGCAGAGAAGTAATCAGATTTAATTATCTTTATTGATTACATAATTTACTCTTACAGTAACTCTCTTATTACAAGTGACTTAATACTTTAAAAAATATGAACTTTCCTTTGTAAAGATTTTGTTTTTCAATACTTTTTATATCGCCGATACTAAGTTTGAGTTATAAGCAATATGTTTCAGTGAATAAACGTTGCGTCATTTTTAAAGAAAAATTCCATTTCTTTATTAAAAATACTGTTTTACCACGTCTAAAAGAAATTAATTTCTGATAATTTTTATTATATGTACCAGGATTAGAACCTAATTGTCACCTGAGAATAATAAAATTTTTTCTATGTTGTTGTAAAAAAATGACTTATCGTTCTACATTGGTTCTATTTTTATCTATGAATACATTTTTTCATTAAACTGATGTTATATATAATTTACATATCATCTTACAATCATTATATGATATTATTTTAATCCAGAATACTTTCATAGATACAAATAGAACCTTTCTATATCAGTAAGTCATTTTTTTTCAAAAACACAGATAGAACCTTCTTATTCTCAGGTGACGTAATGTCTAGAGTGTCAACGTTCGCACACGATAGTTGTAACTGTTGTAACCAACAAATGCGACTTCAAATTTTCAAATTTATTTTTTAATAAATTTTTATACGTTAAAAATTGGTGAATATAAGTATCAGAAGGAAATATTTAATTTTAGAAACACGAAATTAGCATTAAGTTTAGTATGATTTCTTTCATGTGAAATAATTTTTGCTCATTTTTCATTCCGGACTACCAAACATAAGAGCCTCAACTGATAACATGCTTAAAATATTCATTACATACTACTGATAATTTATACTGATAAAGTTTATTTTTTTCAACAATTTAAACAGTTAAATTAAAAAAAATAAATCTTTTGAAAACTTTAGGTAATGTACAGATTTGTTTTAAAACTTCCCAAAAAAGAAAAAAACAATGGGCAGAGAGCTGGAAAAAATATGGTAGAAAGTACTACCATCAGCGGTAAAGTGCAATGGTGCAAAGGTTCTCGCTGTCGCTCGCCAATGTGCCAAATTGTGACTAAATTCTTCATTTGGCGAGTGATCATATGATTAAATTCGCCAAATTTCTAGTTCTCATTTTTTCTTTTTCTTTTTTTCTTTTTCGTTTTCAAACATATGCATGTATACATATTTTTAACATATTTTTAGCGGACAGTTTAAATTAGATTAATAACAATCGCTGGCGCAGTTATAAAAACTTAGGGTTTTTTAGAACATATTGAAAAAAGGGGTACATTAAAGTATTAAAGATATACAGGGTGGTCCTTAAAAAACTTTGCCAATATATGGAGCTCTAGCGGCCAGTCCGCTCAACCGATCGAGGTGAAATTTCAGATATAGTTATTCAGAGGTATGAGCTAAAGATTCTGTGAATGGCAACAAAATCGCGCTCACGGTTACGGTTATAGTGACAGAAACTCGAAAATTTCCAATGGCAACACCAATTTTTTTTCATCGCAAAATGCTCAGCGCATGCGAAAACCCTAAAGAGCGTTGGAACCGTACGTGTATCACAAGAAACGGACATGTTATGCACGCACAAAAAACCGTTCTGGGAGTCCTCCCCCCATAGAAAAAACTCGATTGGGGCGCAAGGAGGAAATTTGCATATGACACAGAGTCATTACACTGATCTTTGATTGCAATACAGATCGGAGAACATAAAACTTTTATTTTGATTACACATTTTTCACATGCTTGCCATCACCATGCAATGTGTAATTGCCTGTGATGGCACCCATGTGAAAAATGTGTAATCAAAATAAAAGTTTTAGTTTCTCCGATCTGTATTGCAATCAGAGGTTAGTGTACTGACTCTGTGTCATATGCAAATTTCCTCCTTGCACCCCAATTGAGTTTTTTCTATGGGGGGAAGGACTCCCAGAACGGTTTTTTGTGCGTGCAAAACATGTCTGTTTCTTGCGATACACGTACGGTTCCAACGCTCTTTAGGGTTTTCGCATGCGCTGAGCATTTTGCGATGAAAAAAAATGGGTGTTGCCATTGGAAATTTTCGAGTTTCTGTCACTATAACCGTAACCGTGAGCGCAATTTTGTTGTCGTTCACAGAATCTCGAGCTCATACCTCTGAATAGCTATATTTGAAATTTCATTTCGATCGGTTGAGCGGACTGGCCGTTAGAGCTTCATTTATTGGCAAAGTTTTTTTATGACCACCCTGTATTTTTTAGTGCTACAGGGCTAATCTACTATGCTAATACTTTTTTCATTTGGCGAATATTTTTTTTTAATTTTTAATTAGCCAAATTACTAACGTTAGTCAAATGTCAGCGAGAACACTGAATGGTGCCATTACTTAAACCAAACCAAAAGTGTCTGTGTGGGAAACAGCTGGCCTATTAATGATCACCAATAGCTGGCCATAATTGACATACCTTCACATTACTTCAATCCAGCACTTATTGCAGCACTTATCCTACTGTTAATTCTTTGCTGGGACAGTTAACCCAGCATTACCACTTATTCTTACAGTCTTTAGACAAAGGTAACGAATTTGTCCAATATGATCACTGTAACTAATCAATAACAAAAAATAGAAATTTGTTTTTAAAAAAATTATCAAGTTATTAAGGCCAAATTTACTTTTATTATTTTTGCTGAATACTTAAAAATATTAATATAAAGAAAATTGGTGATTGTGAAGCAAATAAAATTAATTAATTTAAGCCTATTTAATTACAAAATAGTATAATACAATACTTAAAAATTCCAACTGTGTATATAGGGTACCACCATAATTCATACCATCAGACATCTTTTTACTTTCTTCTATCTTCAATAGAAGAAAGTATTGTAATCGAAATATTTTCGACTTCCAGTTTTCGACGGATTTACACGTTTTAGGGGTCAGATATTGCAAAAAACATGTTTTTACAAAATGTCTGTCTGTCTGTCCGTGTGTGTGTGTGTGTGTGTGTGTGTCTGTGTGTGTGTCTGTATGTCGCCATTCTACCATCAAAAAGTGTATGAAGTTATGCATAGAATTGAACCAATTTTTTTGTGAATGTTTTTGGCTGTGGCAAGCAGGTCCTCCTTCAGTTTTGAAAGATTCCGCCGGAAGGGGGCGCTGCAATCGCGATTTATGTGCCATTTTCAATATTGTACCGACCAAAAGTATATGAAGTTATTTATCGAATTGAACCAAATTTTTTTTTGTATCTGTATGACTATGGCTAGTTACTCCTCCCTGAATTTGAAAAAAATCCGTCGGAAGGGGGCGCTGCAATCGCGATTTTAGTGCCATTTTCAATATTGTACCGACCAAAATTACATGAAGTTATGCATCGAATTGAACGAAATTTTTTGTGTAAGTGTATGGCTATGGCTAGTTGGATCGCCCTGAATCTGAAAAAAATCCGCCGGAAGGGGGCGCTGCAATACCGAATTTTATGGCATTTTGAATATTGCACCACATAAAAGTGCATGAAGTTAGTCCTAGAACTGAATTAAACATTTTGTATGTGATTATTTTTTTGGTAAGGCAAGTAGGTCCTCCCTGAATTTGAAAAAAAAAATATGCTTATCATTCTATTGTCCATCGGCTCGTGCAGAGACAGAAATTCGTTTTTACTCCGATTAATTGATTGAAGCAGAAATTTAAGATGAAAATAAAAGTTGGTAAGGTATATAATTAAAATTATTAAAGCATTAAAATGAGTAATTATTTTTTTAATATTAAAATGTATGTATAAGATAGAAGAAAGTTTCGGGATTGGCACATCCAACTAGTTTTTTTCTTTTTTATGAATAGAGATTTTTCCAGCTCCCTTACGAAAACTTCTAATAAAATTCTATTTAAAAATCTATAGAAAAAGTATTATATAATACTAGAAAATTATGGTCCTTTTTTATAAGCTCTTTTAATCAAAGGCTACTAATATCTGTAAAAATTTTAATAGAGATTTTATGGAAATAGAATTTTGAAACTTTCAAGCTTGTAATTTATGTTTGTTTTGATCGTGTTTTAGATATTTTCAGAAAAGATATAGTTTATTCATATATTCTTTTATTTATTTTAATGCAACATCATATATATTTTACATTGTACATTGCATATATTATTCAATAAGAATATCATATTTTAAAAAATATATTTACCGAATTCTAATTCATAAAAAATAAAACGATTTACCTTTATATCATGTGACGTCACATCAAAATTCTGAAAAATGAAAATCTTTTCAATGTACCGTTTTAAAATATAACATAGTTCTCACTATCGAATGCATTTCTCATGTAATATATATTTCTTTTTTTTTTCTTTTAATATAAACAGGCGCATGAATTGTTTAGTTTAAAAGTGTTCGTGAAAATAATAAGTTGAGATTTTCGAATATAATTTAATTTTTAATATTAAAAGTTTAACACCCAGAATAATGATTAATGTAGCGATGTGACGGTGACTCGTATTCGTCATTTCGTTTTGTAGCAATTTTTACTAGCTGTGACGTCACACAAATATTGCTGATTGTACTTACCACATGTAGCCGATTACAGAAATTTCAAAACTAAAAAAATATCCAGCGACATTAAAATTTAATATATGAAATCGTTACTAAATTTGGCTGAATTATTTCAACTTTTATGATAATCAGATAAAAACAATAGTAATAAAAGTTTAGATCTTTCTATTAAATTTGATAATACATTGTTAATTAAATAGTAACCCATGACAAATAATAATTCTAGATCGCCATGTTGATTTTTTTTAATTAAATAATATCATACGTAATTAAATCAATCATATCCCTTGTTTAATAATGATTCTACATTTCCATGAAAAGTACGTTCAA
Organism: Maratus speculifer; assembly: GCA_964019185.1. NCBI lineage: Eukaryota > Metazoa > Arthropoda > Arachnida > Araneae > Salticidae > Maratus > Maratus speculifer. Next base: position 120,089,301 of record OZ025298.1, read on the forward strand.
TGTAAAACGGAGTTATACATTATTTCTGTATCACGGATATCAATATATAGTAATAATTATTTAAATATACAGCTCATATTCAAAATATTAGAATAATTACCTTTTTTTTAGAAATTGAAAATATCGTTTGGTAATTTAATGTCTTTTAATGAAAATATGCAAACGATATTTTTATTAAGAACTTATTGTTGATTAAACTTACTTGTTATCTTAAATTTAATATCATTTTTGAAAAGATTAATTGCAAAAAAAATTATTTTGAAAAGTCAAAATATTAGAATATTTATTCAAGTGGTTCAAAATATTAGAATATTTCACATTAATTCTCCTTTAATTATTACCAATTCTTAACTGGTGGCATCATTGATTAAATTCAGACTATTTTATTTAAAATCAGTATTCTTTTTTGCAGTTTGTTTCTTTTTCGTCTTAAAATGGGCCGTGTGAGTGATATTCCTGAATCTACTAAACTTCGTACGGTTGATTTGTATCGGCACGGTAAAAATCAATGTTTTATAGCGAATTATTTACATTGTTCGCAATCGAGCGTTAGTAAAATACTAACACAATATTCAAAAATTGGAAAATTTCAAAATAATCGCCGAAATGGTGGCCGAAAACCAAAAACATCTGCTAGAGATGACAGGAAACTGAAGCGTATAGTTAAGAAAAACCGTTTTAAAAGTGTGCGATTCTTGCACCGAAAATGGAAAGAAGAAGGAGTTGAAGTTTCTACATCGACAACATTAAGACGTCTCCATAAATTTAAATTTGAATCTCGTGTACCGAAAACAAAACCTCTCATGACTGCAAGACAAAAGCGTATAAGATTGAATTGGTGTAAATCAAGACGTTTATGGAGCAATGAAGATTGGAAAAATATATTATTTAGTGATGAAAGTATGTTTTGTGTTTCATATGTTAATCAAGGTATTCGAGTTTGGAGAATGAAGCAAGAAGCATTTGTTATAGAATGCCTTAAACGTTCCGTAAAATTTACTGCTAGTGTCATGGTTTGGGGTTGTATGAGTGCAGAAGGACCCGGAAAGTTATGCATCGTCTACGAAAAGGTTAACTCTCTGATATATCAAGAAATTTTAGAATATTACATGATTCCATCATCAGAAGATTTATTTGAAGATGATTTCATCTATCAACAAGATTTAGCGTCTCCGCATACCTCGGTGTCAACTAAGAATTGGTTCCGCCAACGCAACATTAAGGTACTTCCTTGGCCACCAAATTCACCAGATCTTAATCCCATCGAAAACTTATGGTGTATAATGAAGAAAAAACTTCAAGAAAATCCTCCTTCAAGTAAAACTGAGTTAGTGGCACGTATAAAGTCTATTTGGGCTAATATTGATAGAAATGTTTGTAAACACCTTGTATATAGTATGCAAGATCGATTGTACGCTGTTATGAAAGCTAAAGGGGATGCTACAAAATATTAATTACCATTTACTTCATATTCATAAGGTAATATTGTTGCGTAAAATAAAATATTCTAATATTTTGAACCAATCTAAATTTTATTCTAATATTCTGGTGTGTTTAAGGAAGTTGTATACCTAATTTATTGTGCTGTATTTTATATTTTATAAATGTTAAAATCTTATCTAAACATTCCAGATTTAATTTATAAGAAATTTAATTGCATTTACTTAGTATAAAAAATAAATAAATGACAAATAATTTTTTCTTATTACTTTTTCTCAATTATTCTAATATTTTGAATATGAGCTGTAATTATTTGTTCAATCAATTATCAGCATCAAAAATCCAATCGCACCATAGAACCTTCTTATTCTTAGGTTACGTAATGTCTGTAACGGAATGAGGGGTCTGGTGGTTGAATGAATACATATCTCGAAATATAAGTTAAAACCAGTTTATTTAAACTGTTGGAGCGCAGGGGAAGTGGAGCTTTCAGTTCATTAATTTTAACACTAGTCACAATACTAAAGGATTAAACTCATAAATATACCCACAGCTCCGGCTCTAGACTCAGTCGGGGCACTTCAAATAAACTTCTCACTTAGGGTTCGGCTAAACTGCTAGATAAAAGCTTTATTAGACAGCCCATGGCTGTAACACACTCTTTATTAACTTTGAAATACTCAACGTAATTAATACTATCTCTTACCAACGGCAATCTCCTTGAATAGCTCTGCTCTGAATAAACTAAGTCGGCAAATGCTGCTGGCTATCTGACTTCGAAACTCCTCGCAACTTCACTGGAGGCTAATAACCCGCACAATCCAATCTAATTCAATCCACTGCTTTTCGGTTTACTCCGCTACTCACACCACTAGCTGGCTTGCGCCACTACACACACACTCCTTCACACTCAAAGCTTTTATATGCTGCAAACTAAGATACTATAATTTTGCATATTGCTTCTAACCGCGACATAACTTGTAGAACCGAGGAAGACACGCATGCTCTAGAAAGTTAAAGTAAAAGAGAGGATAGATGTCGCTTCCGCACTACACATGTTAAATCATTGACGTCACGATCTCACAGAAATGCTAGAGTGCCTTGATCACAAAATTCACTCCCTCACATGTCTAGAGTGCCAATGTTCGCACACGATAGTTGTAACTGTTGTAACCAACAAATGCGAATTCAAATTTTCAAATTTATTTCTTAATAAAATTTTATACGTAAAAAATTGGTGAATATAAGTATCAGAAGGAAATATTTAAGTTTAGAAACACGAAATTAACATTTAGTTTAATATGATTTCAGCCATGTGAAATAATTTTTGCTGATTTTCCATTCCGTACTTCCAAACATAAGAGCCTCAATTGATAACATGCTTAGAGATATTCATTACATATTATTGATAACTTATATTGATAAAATTTATTTTTTTTCAACAATTTAAATAGTTAAAGTTTTTAAAAAATAAATCTTTTGGAAACTTTAGGTAATATGCAGATTTGTTTTAAAACTTCCCAAAAAAGAAAGAAACAGTGGGCCAAGAGCTGTAAAAAATATGGTAGAAAGTACTACCATCAGTGGTAAAGTGCAATGGTGCCAGAGTTCTCGCTATCGCTCGCCAATGCGCCAAATTGGAACTAATTTGCCAATAGGCCTATATTTTCGGAGTTTTCAATGGTTTTCTTCAAATTTTGAATAAACTTGGTGAAATGCTGGTTAGGATCCTTTAGAAAGACTCCCAAGGCAGCACTTCTCCTGAGGTCTATATCCCTAGTGCAAATAATCCGCTGCCATAAATCATACCTTCATACGAATTGATATAATTACATTGTTTGAGAAACTAAAAGCTATTTCAACTTTAAGAGTTTAATATAAAAATAATAAATTTACATTTATATAAACCTTAAGATAAACTCGTTATTTTTAAGACATGCCAAACTTAATGTAGTTAAAATTTTAAAGTAGAAGGCATAATTGCATGCTTAAAATAAATAATGTTTGTAATTATGCTTTTACTAGATAGTATAATCAAATTTATAAAATGAAAGCGATTAATGCATTTTAGTGAGCTAATGAATTTTACTAGATTTTAACAAAATTGATGTACAGAGAAATTACAGAAATTAGTAACATTACTTAGGTCAAATCTTTAGAGGAATATCTATTATTGTCGATCAAAACGTTAATGGAATGACGATGTTATATAACTGGTATTACTTACAGGTCTTATACATACATTTTTCGTTTAAAATATAAAATGTGTTTTAGATATACATTTTATAAATGTTAATCACTAGTATTTAAAATTAAATTGAAACTAAGTTCTTTCTCGTGAGGAATTTTTCGCAGGAACACGAGAAACATATTTTATGTTATTGCTTCTGATCTTCTCAGATTTTTAACGTATTGTAGTGAAAATTTTATAATGTTAAAACTATTATTATGTCTAAAAATGTCTTTAACAACAATTTTATCACAAGTGGACAATGATAAATTCTCTATGAGTAGTTTATTTGTCAATAAATAATCTTATGACAGAATATTTTTTTTTTCTAATGATCCAATAGAAATATAATAATGTACTTGAGATTCTTCTTTCATTGTTACATAACAGTTCTATATGATATATTCACGAGCTGAAACGCTCAAGCTAAGTTTAATCTTATTGAAGCATTCTTTACACAATTTATCTCGAAATTCAATATCTTGATACGGTTTCTTTTTGCCTTTTGTCTCTGAGATCGATATCTATTGCCTGGCGTTTGTGCTCGAGTTAATGTACAGTTTATATTTATTCATTTTTGTAATATGCAAACATTTATAATTTTAGAATTAATATCGGGGGAATACTATTTTGGTATATATAAAAAATAAAAATAAAACTAAAACCGAAAAATAACATACGTACAATAACCAATGTCAGCCTCAGATTACCTATTAAATAAACTTTTCTACCAAAAATTGAACCGACTTCAAAAGCTACTGCAAAGTGAAAAATAATTTTTTTACAGAATAGTATTAAGAAATTAAATTAAGAGCGTAGTATTTATCATGCGTATTATTATATTTATGTAGATTAATTTGATTTTTTGAAGTCGGTGCCAGCCAAGCCAAATTACATGTAATTTTCCAATAGACACGCATCCAAGTATCTACGAGTTTTTTTACGATTTAATATTTAGTTTAAAATTTAACTTTATTCTTTTACGATTTGCATTGGATAATTAATTTTAATTTTGAACTTCGCTTGGCTGGCGCCGACTTCAAAAAATCAAATTAATCTACATAAATATAATAATACGCATGATAAATACTACGCTCTTAATTTAATTTCTTAATACTATTCTGTAAAAAAAATATTTTTCACTTTGCAGTAGCTTTTAAAGTCGGTTCAATTTTTGGTAGAAAAGTTTATTTTTCTCTTTTTATTTAAAAGTTAACGATTTTTTGAAGTCAGTTAATAAAAATTATAATACGGGAAAAATCACTGTAAACCATACACGTATGTCAGGAGTGGGGTTCGAACCCACGATCTCTTTCAAGAACCAGAAATCAAATCTGCTGTCTTACAACCTCAGCCACCTGACTGCACTCCATTCGGCGAGCTTAGTCATCGTCCATGTTACTTTTAGTTTGCGAGAAATCACTAATTTTATTAGTTTTTACTTAATTACTAAAAAAGTACTGAACCAATTTCAATGAAATGGAAGAAGTACCAATGGAAGAGTAGCCTCTTTCATTTAACATAAAAAACAAGTGAATCGGTTGGGTAGTTTCGGAGTAATCGGTCAACATACATTGAAAAAAATTTCATTCGCGCCGAATTGATAACATCCTCTCCATACACACATGTCAGGAGTTAGGTTCGAACCGACACTCTCTTTCAAAACCGGAGATTAAATCTGGTGCCTTAGACCGCTCGGCTGTCTGGACTTCATTCCCTTCAGAGAACTTATTCAAAGTCATGTTACTTTTCGCAAGTCTATTCTCTTTTTGAGTACTCTTTCACTGATAAAGTATTGAGTTAATGAAAAATCTCTGATACTCAGTGGTAACGGTTAAATACAAAATATTCCTAATAGCATAATTAGTATTTAACTTGTTAAATATATATTTAAAAATTATAATACGGAAAAGATTACTGTATACACGTGCGTCAGGAGTGGGGTTCGAACCCACGCTGGCTTTCGAAAACCAGATCTTAAATCAAGCGCCTTAGACCGCTCGGCCATCCTTTCGTCGGATAATTTATTCGACATCCATATTACTACTGGTTTGCGAGAAATCACTAATTTTATTAGTTTTTGCCTAATTACTAAAAAAGTACTGAACCAATTTCTATGAAACGGAAGTGGTACCAATTCGAGAGCAAGCTCTCTCATTTAACACCAAAATCAAGTTAATTGGTTGGATTGTTTCGGAGTAATCGGTGAACATACATAAAAAAAATACATACGCGTTGAATTGATAACCTCCTCTCCTTTTTGGAAGTCGTTTAAAAATCATCTAAAATATTAAAATGCGAGTGAGATATCTGTAAAAAAAACGCTCCGATATTACTAACATTAGCGTTTGTCTTATAATATTAACATTACGAAGACTGTAAGTTCTTATTGTAAAATCTTCTTAGAAGTGATTTATGGCTTTTAATTAAATAGAATGTTTTAAATAACGAGATAAATAAAAAACTGAAGTAAAACTAGAAGAGTTTTTAAAACTCTAACTATTATTAAAAAATTTATAATTATTGAACGTGTAAACCGCCCTAGACCGTGCACCTATGCCCCTGCCAAAACGTATTTCAGAGCAAAATATCCACTACAGTGGCGGACCAAAATCAAAGTTGAAATATGGTTTCAACAACAGGTGGTATAAGCTCTATGACTATGGGACACAAAAAGTGAAATTCGGATTTACAAATGCTTTTACCATGACATAAACTACGTTCAAAAGTTAGGCATATAATAGTAAAGAATACTGTTAGACCACATTTGTAAATATCCAGTTGGAAGAATGCCAAGATTCCATTCACACTGTATAGTCTAAGAGCCCGTGACTGGCAGACCTTCGTTATTTTATAAAAGCTGAAACTTACTCAGCGCAGTCTTCCAACAAAGATAGGAACGATGGGTAATTATTAAATTCGGATCATGGTGGCTTTGGCAATGACAAGGGAGCAAAGGTGTAAAAAATACCAACTTACTTTCGTCATTTTATAAAGCGTAATTTTTTTATATTTCCTTTGGAATGATGTTAGAAATCACGTCCTCCATTGGCAGACACTTCCTGTGGTTCCAACCCCCGACCGACAACCACTAAACTTCAATAATAGGAAATTCTACTTTCGTCATTTTATAAAATCTGAATTTTATATATGCTACTTTGGTAACTACTCGAAGATATTTCCTCAGTTGGCAGACAGTTTTGGTGGTTCCAACCCCCGGCCGACAGACATATACAGCGGTTTCTCAATACACTAGAGTCTGCGCGAAACAGACATTTTCCTCGTTTTCCCTTGGGTCGGAAATTGGCGACAGTTATTTGAGGTTGTTGCATGTAATTCTACGGTTTTTGACATTTTGAAAAAAGACCGCAATGAAAGAAAAAAAATGTAATTTCACAAATTAGAGCGACTATTTGGAAAATTGTATTTTCAAAGACTAAAATTTTAAAGACTTAAAAAGGAATTCTATACTTAATAATAATAATAAACATCATTTTTAGGATGACCATAACGAGTCATATATTACGTACGCCATGCATTAAACATTAATATTCCTAGACCATATATAAAAAACCCAGTAGTTTATTGTTATATAACTTTAACTGTTTAAAATGTGCATTTTTATTTGATGGAGTTAATCAGGCTGACTGCCTTTTATTACGTATGACATGGATTAAACATTAATATTCCTGGACCCATCTTATAAAAATTTTAAATGAAATTTCAGTTTTACAATTTTTTTAACTGCAAATTTTTAAACTTCTAAACATTGCACATTTTAAATTTTTATACTGTTGCATAGAGAAAAAAAATGCCCTTTTGAATGAAATTCGTTTGAAATTTTTATGACAATTTGTTTTTAAATTTTTATTATTATTTAAAGTTTTTATTACTTTTTTGGCAGCAGAAGTAAACCGTTTTTGGACATTAAACATGGACCAATCAGAAAATGAATAAAATGCGGAATTCAACCAATAAAAACATTCATATATATTTCGGATTTCCCAATTCTTTACCGAGGATAACAACTATTTTCCAAATTACTAAAAATTAGTTATTTATTTATGAGTATTAATGAACGTTAGCTTCGAATTCTCTCCAAGCTTGGATAACCCTTATCGCCAAATATGTAAAAAAATCGCCAAATTTGAAGACAAAAATTAAGATATCATAAATATTGCCGATTTGGCTATAGATTACTAATTTGGCAGAATTCTCATTCAAATTCAGTATTTACGAAATTTGTTTTTATATGGTTCGTAGCATTTGATCTTCTTAAAATTTCAGTAAAAGTTTCAATGAGATAATAATCAAGCATTAAAGAAATTTTATTAACTCATCTAATCGAGCCGCAAAAAAAAGCTATGTTTAACAGAAACAACGAATATGAAAGCTATATCCTCCCCTGGCACATGCCGAAATTGCTGTTTTATTATGTACTTACTTATAAATAAAAAAAATTAAATGATTATAATGTTATTGATTATGATTTCCATTTTTATACTTGTTTTAAAAATAAATGAAATACGTTAGAAAAATTTTTTGTGGTATTTTATGAATTTTATCTTTAATATCCACTTCAATACAAAATTAGAGTTTTACTATTTATTCATACTTAGTGTTAAAAAGTTCTATACGTGGTGTCCCAAAAATGGCACCCAAACTCTGCGCAGCCAGATTCCTCATTGGGAATACATAAAAGAAGCCCAAAGAACTGCACCTGTACGGTTGATAATTTACGAGAAAAATTGAAAAACAAACTATACATCAAATACATGTCAAATTATTCGCGAACAGAATGCATGGAAATCATATAAAAAATACCAGTAGCTACAAGAAATAATAATAATAATTTGAAAACAAATTGTCATAAAAAATTCAAACGAATTTCATTCAAAAGTGCATTTTTTTCTCTATGCAACGGTATAAAAATTTAAAATGTGCAATGTTTAGAAGTTTAAAAATTTGCAATTCAAAAAAATTGTAAAACTGAAATTTCATTTAAAACTTTTATAAGATGGGTCCAGGAATATTAATGTTTAATCCATGTCATACGTAATAAGAGGCAGTCAGCCTGATTAACTCCATCCAATAAAAATGCACATTTTAAACAGTTAAAGTTATATAACAATAAACTACTGTTTTTTTTATTTATGGTCTAGGAATATTAATGTTTAATGCATGGCGTACTTAATGTATGACTCGTTATGGTCATCCTAAAAATGATGTTTATTATAATTATTATTAAGTATAGAATTCCTTTTTAAGTCTTTAAAACTTTAGTCTTTGAAAATATCATTTTCCAATTAGTCGTTCTAATTTGTTAAATTACATTTTTTTCTTTCATTGTAGACTTTTTTCAAAATGTCAACAATCGTAGAATTACATGCAACAACCTCAAATAACTGTCCCCAATTTCCGACCCAAGGGAAAACGGGCAAAATGTCTGTTTCGCGCAGACTCTAGTGTATTGAGAAGCCGCAGTATATGTCTGTCGGCCGGGGGTTGGGACCACCATAACTGTCTGCCAACTGAGGAAATATCTTCTGGTAGTTACCCAAGTAACATATATAAAATTAGCTTTTATAAAATGACGAAAGTAGAATTTCCTATTATTGAAGTTTAGTGGTTGTCGGCCGGGGGTTGGAACCACAGGAAGTGTCTGCCAATGGAGGACGTGATTTCTAACATCATTATAAAGGAAATATCAAAAAATTACGCTTTATAAAATGACGAAAGTAAGTTGGTATTTTTTACACCTTTGCTCCCTGGTCACTGCCAAAGCCACCATGACCCAAATTTCAAAATTACCCATCGTTCCTATCTTTGTTGGAAGACTGCGCTGAGAAAGTTTCAGCTTTTATAAAATAACGAAGGTCTGCCAGTCACGGGCTCTTGCTCTAGTAGGAAAAATGGTCTCGGACGTCAAGACTTTTTACTACGTATCCGAAGAGACTCTTCAATATTATTTTTTAATTCTGAGTAAAACTTTATTTTAAATTAAATGGATTATGTACTTCTATTAGTTCTAGAAACAAGCCTTTCCAAAGTACATATATTTTATTTACGTTTTTTGAAAAATATTAATTAAAGCATGGATTTTTATTCATTTATTTATATTTATATTTATATTTAAGACAAAACTTCAGATTTAATGATTACTTGGTATCTGTCTTAGCGGCTGTACCAGAAATTCACAAATTCTATTAACCTAAATATTCGGACCCCATGTAAACAAAAAATATAAAAGAATAATGTAATAAAAAAATTAACAAATAATTTAAACAATAATGTAACTAAATAATGTAAACAAATAATTTAGAGCGATCACCAATTTGGCATTTTTTGTAAATCATGCCTTAATCCTCTGAAGTCGTTAATTCTAAAATTATTAAGTTACACTATATTATGAGTGAAAAATTATTACATTTAGTAACTTCTAAAGCATATTTCTTGCTGTATTTCTCTTTCTCTAACTTATTTCAATATAATAAAATTACTTTAAAAAATAAATAATACATTCAATGACGCAAACAAAATGATATTCGCAAAACAACAATGCCACAACTGGAATATTTATTAAAAAAATTCTTAAAGAGATGGTATCCATTCTTGACATGGACTAGCCTTTTTCTCCCATGCGCAGTTCGCTTCAGATTTATATCAAACGAGGTATATCAGTATGTAATGGATGTTTTATTGATTAAATTTTTTTTGAATGACAATGCGGCATTATATCTTTACTTTTAAAACCCCATTATATATATATATATATGTACTGGGTTTTTTATAAAAAATGAGCAAAGTTAAAAAAGTGATATCACACATTCAAACAAATAACTTTGATTATAGAATGCAGGTTCGCAAATCAAACGCAAAGGTTCTGGTGCATGGGTAGAGTTCTTACGTGTAAACTTTAAGATCAATTCCTATCGCGGATTATTTGAAAACGAAGCAAACTAATAGTAAATAGAAGGCATATGTGACATGGGGAAGAAGCAGAATGCGTGTGAAAACTCAATTAATACATAAAAACCGGCGATTCGATTGTTTAAAGGTCGTTTACGCTAGGCATGTATAGGAAACTGCTTCTATTCACTAACAGAAAAAAGGACTAATAAGCATTTTATTTACTGAACTGCAAATGAAAATTATTCAAAGTTTTAACGATTGCACGGTGAGCTATTTCACGGCTTACTTTTACCAGTTCTTTGTGTGATTTTACCTAGTATAACATAATCAACATTGGTGCCATCTACTACCTTTGTGTTTTATTACCGGCCATGCATTCCTTGATGAGATTCTTTTTTGTTTCGAAGTCTAGTATCACTTCTCTAAAATTTGCCCATTTTTATGAAACACCCTACATATTAGATTGATTCAAAAACTGTGTCGTATTTTAATATATGCAAATAATTTTACATACTAGTTCAAAACAAAAATTAGAATATATCATCTGGGTATTATTAATTGGAATAGCTCTCGTGTCATATAAAGGAAGACTACCTTTAAAGTTGCTGACCGTTAGTTGCGATGTATTGAGTGTTTAAATCGTGAATGCATAAAGTGAACGAAAGAATGCATGATTCTACATGCGTAGATTACATGTAGAAATTTATATGGTCGTTCAGAAATGAAGTGTGTCGAACGTGTAACGATTGTTTGCCGGATTTTGTTGCGGAGATTTTAACCTAAAAGAAAATTCTGTACAGTGTACATGCATGAACATGAAGGTCGATAATGAAGTTTCGCAATCCATGTTTGAAAGTAACTCGCATCTAAATACTAAATGCGCAATTAAGTTTCGGTGTTGGTTTGATCCGTGAAAAATGGAAAATTTTAAGAGAAACACAAAAATGGTTTATTGAAAATACAGAACCCTTGCTAACAACTCATTTTTTTGCCATCTCTCTGACAATACCTGAATATCGCGACGATAAAATAACACGTCTTTTGACCGAAACTATTTATCCAATCAATTTTACACCGCTTCGAATTTAATCACGTTTTTCCCCAACTAAGCCATGCGCCATCGACCTGTGTCGTATCTTATTCTGACTTTAGTTCAAGCAATGAATGGTACAATTTAGTTAGTTGTTTTTAATATCAACGCCCATTTTTAGTTTCGCGCGGTTTCAGCAACTCATAGTACACGATTCCTTTCTGGTCCCACCAAACACTTGGTATTGTTTCCTTAACGAATCGTTTTCGCCGTGCCGTTCGATCTTAATGCTTTGCCAGGTGAAAGTCACGGTTTTGTTTTGCATTCTCGTTTTGGATTCTCGAAATATATCCACTTTTCATCGCCAATAACAATTCGTTGCAGGAAACTCTTTTTTCTGTGCCGAAAAACAAAAAATTCGATAATGGCTTTTTTGATTTATCATCTGTCTCTCAATTAAGAAGCGTGGCACCCATTTTCTTTTCTTTTAAATTTTTTCTATGACATATAATAACATGACAATATATGACATAAGCATTTTAAAATACTTTTACGAGTCATGTTTAATGCCTCCTCAAGTTAATCTTGCTTTTTTGGTATCATCTTCCTGCAATAACGCTTGCAAATTTGCATATTCAATTGTTTTGGTTTTCGGGAGAAATCGCCACTTCTAAAGCATTTAAACAAATCTTCACATCTAGATTTTCGATGTTGCATGTTCTCCGTAAATCTTCTTAACGAACGATGTCTTTCAGCTGTAATTTTTTTTTCAATTTAAAGTAGAAAAGAAAAACAGCCCAGAGATGATGTTTATTTGTCACAAAACTCGACATCCTCGTTGGTAGAAAAACATAGTTTTGCGTTGCAATTTGTATTGGTTTTACGCCAAGTTATTGTTAACAGATTTCCAAGCTCTTTAAAATACATGACATTATTTCATCTAAAATGTTTGGCTTACTTTTAGGTGTCTTATACAAAGCGAACTATGAAATATTGAAATTAAATAAAAATGGATATATTAATTTATTATCATATCAGAAAATGGTCTATTAAAAAAATTAATGCATCAAATAGTGGAATCTATTAAAGATACTTTTAGGGGTCTAGCAACATTCAAAATCAAATTAGGTAGTATCGGGACCCGGAAAATAAAATATATACACTTAGAAACATAAATGGCAAAGGAATGCAAACGACCAGCAAAATATAACAAATGAGAAAATCGGGTTATACAAATCACAACACCACAGGTACTGGATAAAAATGATCCATCTAGTAGCGTAGTAAGTAGGCAGCGTTGAAATTGGGATAACAGACTACAGATACGTGCAATATGGAAATGGTCCTTATTCATGCTGAATTTCAAAAAAAATATCAGAACGACTCCGAGGTTTTATTTACAACTTTATTAAGGAATGCGTGAATCCAATGCATGAAACTACATCTGTTTCAGTACACCATCTTACAAAGACCGGCTCTGTTGCCCCATGTTTCAGAATAAATTGATGGGCAAGGTAAAATCTTTGAGTGGCACCAAAGCTGGTCTTGTCATTTGCCCTCTTAAATTCACAACTGAGCATGACGAAAATAAGCAAGGCACTTGACATACGCATCAGCTTATCTGGTATTGAGTACATGCACAGGATGAGCATCCATATCTTCCGACATTAGGTGACTACTCATGACGATTTGATTACTCTGATTCCCTGCAAATACTTTACGGGAAAACAAAGCAATATATTTGGCTCAGAATGATATTAATGTAGGTATCTTTATAATAGCTAAAGGTTTAGTCAGCAAATTTGGTAGCATTAAGTTGATTAACTATTATGCGTATTAAGAATCTGCACTATATTTTAATATTTTTTTTTAATCAAGATAATCACAACAAACCATTTTTATTAGTTTTCTTTTGAAGCTGAAAATTAGAATAATTTTCTAAATAAAGTGCATTAAAATCCAAAATTAATAATCAAGTAATTAATTGTATTAAAATTTAAAACAATCAAATTCTGAGAATTTGATTACCTGAAAGCTATGAAATGAACATCGGCTGTACCAATATTATTAAAACACTCATAAAAAACAGATAAGCAAGTCTAGATGAGTAACTAATATCCATTCTAATAATATTAATTTTTCATTAAATCTTTGACCCTTCGATTAACCGTTAAAAGGAAAAAAGAAAAAGAATTTATTAACAAAGATAAGTATACCAAGATATCCAAAAACAATTCCGATGTTTTTAAGATATCTCCTTTAAAATATTAATAGGAATATTTATGAATAAATATTCGAAATAAATTTCAAAGTAATTTATTCACAAATACTCCTTCGTATTATTGAATTTTCCATTTAATCTATTAAAACGACTTGGGGAAAAAAATGTTGTTTAACATTGCACGAAAAACCGTGCAATGTATTTAAAACAAATATTTAGAAAAATCATAAAACCATTTTGTTTCAGGAACAATGGATTAAAAAATGAGTTAAAAAAAGTTTTATTAAAAAGGATTTTATTTTGCAAGTTAAAGAAACAAACCTTTACGTAATTTACCGTTAACATTACATCGTTTATAAATACCTGTAAAAACTTCGCAAAAGTAAATTTTTATTACATTGTCAAGTAATAAATTATCATTCTGGTAACAAAAAGAATAAATTTAGAAAAAAGTGCATTCTTTTAAACATAAATTCAAGTATTCTTTATTATTTCGTTTAAATTTTTAGTAATATTTTGCGATAATCAGAATAATAATAAAAAAAACTTGAGACTTTGATTTTTTATGTCACACTTTAGAGAATTGACACTGATACGGAGTTTAATGGGAAATGAATACATGTAATAAATGTTTAAAAAGGAGTTATACATTTTTTTTTTCATTTTCACTGAAAATATATTTTTGCATTCGGAATTTTTTTTATGAAATATCTTATATTTGCTTTTTGTTTCCCTTGAGATATTCGAAGAAAACTGAATATGATATCTTCCCTTTAATGTTTAATTTCAGTGGTTCGCTTTTTTTTTAGATGTAAATAATTGAATATTTTATATATTAAAATAAAAATGAATGAAAATTTTACTTTCAAAAGTATTTTCCCTGAAAATTTGATAAAATATTGACGCATGGAGAGATTTCATCAGTTTTTTTTTTTTAAACATTTAGAATATTATTAAATGATAATAAATATTTTATTTAAATTATTAATGTATGAATGTTATAGGAAAAACAAGTATAAAGCCATTTAAAAGATAATTATTTTAAAGGCATTCAATGTTCATCATGAAATACATGTATACTTTGTTTAAATTTATGAGTTTTCCAGAAATCTTCCGTTACAGGGCATTGATTTGTCATGATCGATCACCTCAGGGCCTCATTATCAGAGGGACAGAGCAGGACTCTGGCCGGTCCACATGTTTATGGTTCCTAAAATGCATTTCGTCCACTTTTTGAAGTTACAAATTAATTCAAAATTTCATTCATAGATGTACAAAATATTTTTTTTCCTTTCATGTAAGCTAACTGAATTTTCTTTAATAAGTCGAATGAAGTGTCTAATGCAAACTTCTACAGTCTAAGAAATATATTTCAATCAATCGTTTATGTTAAGAGTTTTGCTCTAAACAGCATATAATATAGTCTACTTTAAATTCCCATAAAGTTTTACTACACCTTTATATGCATACATTATGGTGATTATAATTTACATTTATAATGTACTTATGGCAGCACTAAGCAATTTCTCACCCAGGTTTATAAAAATAAGTAAATAAAATATTCTGTTCTATATTGTCGTATGTAATGTGATTTGATATACGAGTATTTATTTTGTTAAGTGCCAATTAAATGTTATTTTATCAATGTACTGCGCTACTTGTTCGTTTTAAGTTTGTGCTAATTATTAAGTAATTAGTTATACAAGCACTTTAATGGCCATAAGTAGAGTAAAAATGTATAGGGGTATCAGTAATAACTTACCGAAAAAAATAGTTTGACCGAGGAAAATAGCTCAACTTCTGTTTGCACTTTTCTACTGTTCTTAGTAGTACTAAAACATGGTGATAGTATGTCATCATCTTCTACAACCTTTTGCTGTGTCAAAAGTGATAATTACATTTATATTTTTCTCTTTTCCATCATTTTCTAAATAAAAATACTTACTAGTTTTAAAGATTTTAATGATACAATTGATTCATTCACAATTTATGTAAAGCAGTCGAAATAAAATTGCATAGTATATAATATTAACGAAGATAAAAGGTACCTACAATATATTTCGTATGCAATCGAAATTTTATAATTTCATGATTGATCTATGTGTGACAAAAATCTGAGAACCTTTGAAATATATTGAAATTGTTGCTATTCTGCTTAAGCACTTAAACCCTGCTCCCAACAATTTTAATATACACTTGTTACATTTAAAAAAGTTTTTCAAAATGAAAATGAAGGAATTCATAATTTTGCTGCAAAATTAAATAATAGTGTGATTTTCATTTATTTATAGGTGTCTTAATGGGTGTCATACCGTGTAAAATTTTAATACCCAATTCAAAATTATGTGATTTTGAGTTCTCATTAAGTGTTTAACCTTCCGTCGGGCGCGCCGTTGTAAAAAGTACAACATTCACTTTCTTTTTTCTTTAAAACAAAATTCAAGTAGTAGTGGGTATTAATAACTGTTTGTATTCGTTTATTGGATTTCTTCACTCAGTTCCTGAAAGTTATTTGTATTTCAGATTGCACAATTAGCTGCACTTGACATTTTAATCTGTTAACAGTGCATGAAATGCGCAAGGTTCATTTGTAATCAGCCTTCAAAAATGCAAATCTTATGCTTGATTTGGGAAGCGGCAAATATAGATGAAATATAGGAATAATTCTGTATATCCGAAATTACTTAATTATTGTTTAGTAATTCATTATTAATTTTTATTCTTTGTGATTGTAGTAACAAGCAGCTTTTTATACATATAAACTTCTTCTTTAATATGTTATAACAAAAAAAGTATATTGCGGAATACTTTCATAAATTGTGAACAGAGATAACTTGTACGGTATTTGTAAGCTGAATTATTTGTAAAATTAAAGTAAAGCAGTAATAATTGATTTCTTTCTCCTATTGTATAATTTACAAAGCGCGCCCGCTCATGTGATGGAAATTTGCACGCCCGGCAAAAGATTAAAAATTTGACAACTCGAAACCATTGAGATTACATAAATCCTTGTAATACATTTAAACAATATTTAACGCTTTATAAAATATAAAAATAACCATTTATAATAAACTATCATAAAAAAATACAGTTCAATTAATATTGTAATTTTTTTAACATGGTATGGTCGCTATCCGCAGAATAACCTAATTTCGAATAGATATATCAACATAAAACTTTTGTTAAAATGAACGTTAAGCTCTATTTTATAGAATAAATTAATGGGGTAATAATTGTATGGCAAAAACTATTTTCAAAACTCAATTCAATTTTGAAAATGAAAAAATAAGTAATTAATGACTAAAAGATGAGGAAAATATTTACTTTTGTTAATAATATTAATTCATTCTAAACAATATTGATGGGAATTCATTTTAACATTTTTTTTAAAGTACCTGTTGTTAATATTTGCGTACATGCAGTAAAGATATCCAGTGGAACAAAAGTCTGTAAAAAATTTAAATATTTATAACAGCCAGAAAAGTAACCGAAATATAAAACGGTTTTCAGGATTACCATCTATAGATCGCAGGAATATTTTCAAAACAACATCAGAAATGACCGAAAAATTATCCGACAGATTGCAATGGTCAAGATTGAATTCCATGGAAATATGCAAATAATAAGACGGTTATAAGAACTTGCGCTGCTAATCCACGATTAGATCACGGTTGTGAGACTTGTACTTAGTTGCTCATTCCTAGCCCATATAAAATAACTTCACTAATAAAAATTTATCTGTTGCGCTCAGTGTCCTTGAAGTACAAGACTCTAAACCTTGAACTAGTTGTGGATTAGCAGCGCAGGTTAAAAGGCAGGTAATAAATTTCCCAATTTTGCTCTAAAAACGAATATATTTCTTACATTTTACAACATAGATGAAAAATATTTATGAATTCGGTTTGTCTATCTATTCTGCCTAACTTTCCGTCTATTCATGCTCTAACTCGCGTAAATATGACCCGATTTCTATGGAAATGATGATGGCCCGATTGATGGGATTGTATAGCACTACGGAATGTTAAATTGTGAAGATGAATTGAATAATATTGTCAATTCAGTTACAGAACTACTTAAAAGAATTCCGTTAGATTAAAACTTGTAAAGAAAAACATTTTGCCCTGTATTTAAATAATATTATGGTATTTTAAACATATATAAATTAATCTACAGCACGGAAGTGCACTACTAGATTCATATTTCAATATGCTCTTCATGGAAATAGCATATGTTTAAAGGGTTATAAAAATGTGGGTTTGGAATTAAAGGAACAATAATGGAACGATTGAAGAATACGAACAATAACTGCTGAAATTGTGTTTTCAGTCAGGATATGCGTAATTAAATTTAATTATTTTTTAAATATTATTTTCTGTATATGAACTGGGTAGATCATACTGAGGGCCATAGAAAATTCCCAGGAACATTCATTTATTTGGGAAAAGTGCTCAGTGCACTGTTATAAATTTCTGTAAAAACAAAGGAAAGACAAGATTATCAGTAAATTTACTTTACTTCTCCGTTAAAGGCATTCGATTGAGTTTTGCGGTTATCAATTTTAGACACATTTCCCTAATCTTACATCTAAGTAGATGTAGGGATTTTCATGTCTTAATTTAAAGATATTTTTCTCTTTCTTAATTTTTTTTAAGTTCTAAACAAACACTTTTAAATTTCTTTGGCAATTTTATTTGAAATATTAATGAAGAGAATTAAGTTTAAAGTATTTTTTGAACTTAGAATAATTTAGAGAGGTAAAAATATCTCTTCAGATTTAGTGAGAATTTTTCACGCTGAATCATAAAAGAAACACTCTGTGTTCATTAACAATATTGTTGCAGCGTATATGGCGTTCTTTTGATCTTATGGTTAGACAACTTCAAACTCTTGTCTTTTAGAAAAGTAGAAAATAATTTATTTGCAGATCTTCAGAACAACAGAGTCTTCGAAACTCACAAATATTTCTAGATATTCAAAAATAATTGTTCAAATCTATCGTACAAGTGCAGATATAGGTTCCAGAGACTCTTTACACAATGTCTCAACACTAAATCACATTCAAAACAACGTAAATAAAACTCAAGCAAACTTGCTTAATCGTAGCTCACTCAATGACTGACTGGTAAATAACAACAACAACAGCTCGTATCGCTCTCCTTATATAGGCTCGTAGCATGCGCCGAAGTTTCTCCAACCTTCTAGAAAAATCCGGAAAACCACGGAACAACATTCAATGTATCAGTATATCTATATGGGGTTACCATAGAGAGGGAAAGGTTACCATCGCCAACAATCAATCGCCAAGTTTCCGGGGTAATAACGCCAATCCCTGGCGTTATTACCCCGGGATACTTATTGCGCAGTAAATCCTAAACTACAAATTATCTCGAGAAGATATCCAAAATCTTCTACAACAGTTTGAAAGTACATGAAATACACTACAAATTTATGTAATAAACAAAGTATTTCTGGATAAAAAATATAGTCTTCAGATCAAAAACCTTATCTCGCAAATTTTAGATCAAGCGTTAGTTTTAGTTGCTTGTAAAAACAATAAGACCTAAAAATGAAACAAATTAACTTGAAGCTGTTTTTTGCGATTTATATGACTCAAAATCCTTCTGCGCAGAGCACATGGGTGTCATTTACCTGATTATTTCATAATTATGCAAAATATAAGCACTTGGCGTTATTACCCCGCCTGGCGTTATTACCCCAGGGTACCTTACTCAAAATGGTGAGAACAATTTTCTAGATAAAATTAGAATGACCCACAAATGACCCTTATATCGAAATCTCTCGGAAATGTGACTTAGTTCACTAATTTTTGCGTGCCGAAAAACGTTAAATACAAACTTTAGATAAAATCGATTGAGCCAATTTTTAGGTATAAATAGTTTGCCCTTGACCCATTATGACCCAAATTGATTCATTAATCGAGTTTTCTCAAACATCTGACCTAACCCAATAATTTTCTTGTGCCCGAAAACGATAGAATATAAAATTTAGTCAAATTTGTGCGAGACATTGTCTAGATAAATTTAGAATAACCCTAAAGTGACCCACTGATCGAAATTTCTCGAACATGTGACATAGCCCAATGATTTTCTCGTGCCAAAAATATGCTGTATACAAAATTTCGTTAAAATTGATCCACACCCATTCTTTAGATATAGCTTGACCATGACCCATCATGACCCACAAAAAATACCCTTATAATCAAAATCACTCGAACATGTGACTTAGCCCATTAGTTTTCTCGTGTATAAATATTGTTACACTCAAAATTTTGTTAAACTCGATCCTGCCGTTTTTAAAATATAAATAACTTGACCCAGACACTTTATGACCCTTTATGACCCATTAATCGAAATTTCTTGATCATATGACCCAGCCCAATGATTTTCTCGTGCAAAAAAATGCTGTATACAAAATTTCGTTAAAACTGATCCACATGTTCTTTAGATATAGCTTGACATGACCCATTATGACCCATAAATGACTCTTATAATCGAAATCTCTCAAACATGTGAGATAGCCCATTAATTTTCTCGTGTCAAAAAACTTACATACAAAATTTCATTAAATTTGATACTGTCGTACTTTATATATAAATAGCTTGACCCAGACCTTTTATGACCCAAAATGACGCAGTAATCGAAATTTCTCGAACTGAGACCTAGCCCAATAGTTTTCTCGTGCCAAAAAAATGTTGTATACAAAATTTCGTTAAAATCGATCCACCTGTTCTTTAGCTATAACTTGACCATGACCCATTATGACCCATCATGACCCACAAATGAATCTTATAATTGAAATCTCTTGATCGTGTGACTTAGCCCATTAGCTTTCTCGTGTCAAAATCTGTTACAGGAAAATTTCGATGAAATTGATTCTACGGTTTTTTAAATATTAATAGCTTGACCCAGACACTTAATGACCCAATATGACCCATTAAATTTTTTTTTCGAACATGTAACCTAATCCAATGTTTTTCTCGTGCCCGAAAACCATAGAATGCAATTTTTAGTCAAAACTGCGTGAGAAAATCTCTAGATAAAAATAGCATGACCCACAATGACCCCAAAAATGACCCACTAACCGAATTTTCTCGAACATGTTACCTAACCCAATAGTCTTCTTGTAATCCAAAACGATAAAATATAAAAGTTGGTCGAAATCGTTAGAGCTGTTTTTTAAATAAAAATGTCTTGACCCACAATGACCCAAAAATGACCCACTAATCAAAATTTTTCCAACATGTGACCCAGCTCAATTGTTTTCTCGTGCCAAAAAACGATTGGATACAAAATTTCCTTAAAATCGATCCGGCCGTTCTCTATATAAAAATACTTGATTCTGACCCATTATGACCCAAAATGACTCAATAATCGAATTTTCTCGAACATGTGACCTCCCCCATGTTCTTCTCGTGCCCGAAAATGGTGAAATCCAAATTTTTTTGAAAATCGTTAGAGCCATTTTTGAGATAAATTTTACACACACAGACACACATACACACACAATTTTTGCTCGCATTGTAATATAAGATTTAAGAGAATCTTCCTGTAACCTTGCATAAGACTAAGATATTGGATGCTTTCTAATTTAACGGAAAATATCTTAAAAGCATAGAAATTTTTAACTGTGCTATGCGTTTAATCTATTTAACGTTTATCGTACTATTCAATATACATATATATCTGTAGATTATATACAAGACATCACAAAAGAAAACAAATCGTAAACTTTATCGACTATTCATGGTAAAAGCAAAAATCGAGTTTTTAAATGCGTTATGAATTTTCCAAATTTTTCATTTAAACATATTTTTTCCGTTAGTAAAGTGTGAAGTTTTGTTATAGAAAACTGAATATGTTGGAAAGTTTTTGATGATCAATATGTACGCATATTGTTTAATTTTCGTCTGATCATGATATAATTATCTATAACTCATCACTGTTAAAAATAAAGGTGACAAACCGGTGCCATTTGGGACCCGGAGGTGAAAAGGCGGTGCCATTTGGAACCCTAGGGTGCCATAGGAGCTTGAATATGTGGTTGGGGTGACGACAGATCTGTTCCTGGATGATGGGAGCTAAATAAGGTGCCATGCACTTCGTATTGGTAGCAATTTACCACCTCATCGGGTGACTGGCAACTTGCGCATGCGCTATGACGTGTGTCTTTCTGCTTTCGGTGTCGGCAAGTAAAGTTTATGGGTGTGAGCAAAGCAAAACATGGCGGTGTGTAAATTGGCTATATTAATTGAAGACTAACCACTGAGCTACAATAAAACAACAATGAGGACTTAATGATCCGATTTGCGCGACCAGTGACCCCGGGCAATCTGATTAAAGGTAAGATTTAACTTTATTTTATTTTATTTTATTGTTACGTTAATTTATCGTACATCCCTATATGTAATGTCATAAGAAAACAGTAAATCATATTTTTTTGTTAGTGTGATTGATTGGTAAGTTTATTATGTGAAGCTACAAGCTACACTCTCACCAAAATACCCGCTTGCTAATGTTAAACCTATGAGGCAGTTATTTTACAATTTCTCGTTTACATGTCAATATTTTTAAATGATTTATCGAGGCCTTAGCTACCGAAGAGCAATTGGATCAAACTGCTCTAGGCACGGGAATCCTAAGGACGCACAATTAGAAAGAGGGAAATGAAAGATTGCAAAAATATTTACATATTTTTTCATTACAAATCAGTTATTTTAGACGCATCTTGTTGCAATCGGAATATTCTATGACCATTTTACCTTGTGTTTAAACTCAACTGTTTAGATTTAACCCTTAACTGCTGTTAGTGGTCTCAGACACCGTGAGTTTTTCATGTTTCACAGTTTAACTTGTAATTTTTAGTTTAAATATAGATACTGGTCAACTGTTTTTAGTTTGGAGTCTTATTACTACCTCTAAATACTTTTGAATAGCTGAATCTGATTTATAATATTCTTGTACATAAAGTTTAATGCATAAATAGTATTCTGAGAATTAGTGAAACATTTTATTCATCTTCAGATTAAATGGTCTGACAGGCAGGTTACAGTAGTTATATAACAATTTTTGTCAGAGCAGTTAAGGTTAAAATATGTTTTTGCGTCTATATATACAGTTAAAAGCAATTAATTTTATTCTCGAAGTTTTAATTTTAACCTTTACACGGGATCTCGGACAGCATCTGGCCGGCTTTGTATATATTGTCGGATAGATGCTATCCGAACCCCTCCTGTAAAGGCTAATTCACACCATATTGCAGCCTCGCGTAACTTCTCTAATATTGTTTCAGTATACCTGATTTGTCTTTATTTGAGAGGGGGGGGGTAACTTTTTCATTTAAGACAATTGAATACTTGCAAATCTTAAAGTAATCAAAATTTATTTACAGGGTTTTCATTATTAATATTTTCCTTATTAACCACCATTATTTCCAAAATAATCTTCATAATAAGATTAGATCGGGGGGGGGGCGGTAGCACGGACAATCATTTAGTCTCATTTAAGGATAAAAATCACGGATAAAACCTCGATTTGCATATTAAAGCGTTATTAGTCAGCCAAGTCATACCTTGGTGGGAAATGCCTAAAAACCCGAATTTAGCGGTATCTTCGGTTTACCATTATGTTTTCTTACTCCCAATTCTTCATATTTTCATACTTTTGGTTTCATTTTCTTTCAAAAAGGTGAAAAAATGTTAGGGAATTGAAATGAATATACCTTATGATCTGATTATCGGCTATGCAGATTTACACCCATTTTTTTTCGAAAGTATTCTTTCGCATTAAACCTTATTTAGTAGCAGAATTTTATGGTTAAATAAAATAAAATATTTTTTTTTCAATAATAGTAATTTAAGTTTGATTAGACCGTAATCAGTCCCCCCCCCTTTCTCAATCATCAACATCATCCGATATGACAAATTTTTAGTCATGAACATTCAAATTATAAAAGGAAAACAATCTGTATTTACTCCACTGAACTTTCAGAATAGTTTACAGAAATAGTGTGTGTTCAAAAAATATAACAATGAATAAAAACTTATATCGTAATTTTACACAAATGTGAAATTTTCCCGCTGGTGATGAAGATCTCGTGTTTTGAAGGTGATTTTTGCACTGTCATTTATAAATCTTAAACATTTTTCTAATGATATAA
This sequence comes from Maratus speculifer, assembly GCA_964019185.1. Classification (NCBI taxonomy): domain Eukaryota; kingdom Metazoa; phylum Arthropoda; class Arachnida; order Araneae; family Salticidae; genus Maratus; species Maratus speculifer. Next base: position 120,113,310 of record OZ025298.1, read on the forward strand.
TTTTTAACAATCTTTTATTCCACCCGTTCTGAAACAAGACCAATAAACAGGGTTGGCTTTTTACCGGTAAAAACCTGGGGAGAAGGTGGTAAAAACCTAAGGATATACAATAAACTGTTAGCCCTTAAACTGTATTTTAATACTATTGATAAAAATTCTATTTTCATGTAAATGGTGTATTAATATATAATAACTATATAGGGGAGAGTGGGGTGGTGTGGGACTTTTTTTTACAAAAGTAAGATTTTTTTTTATATACAAAAAGAAAAATTTCAATTTATAGGATGCAAGGTAAAACACTTTTTAATCCCCCTGAACAATATAGAAACATAACGTGCAAATACTATTTTATTTTAAAGAGGACGTAAGTTTCAAAATGTGTCTCATACCTCCTCATTAAGAGTTATGGGACAGCAATAATAAAAAAAAAAGCTATAAGGCACAAAATAACCTATAGTGTCGGTAAGATAAACAATCAACCAAAGGTTGTAAGTTGATAATGTATGTGCCACAGTATAAAATTCCAGTATCTTCATGACTGGAATGAAAATTCAGGATTCTCTGTCATAGGTGTCATTAAGGCCCCACACTAGGCACAGAAAGAGACCCGGATGATAATGTAAAAGTCTATAGGAGCGTTGTTTTCAAATACCTAACTAAAATTTTATATTTTTACATGATTTTTTTGAACAAGACAGCTGAGGATGATCCATAACCGGCCTAGTTTTTATTATTTTTTCGATTTTGCTTTTATATTTTTTGTATAGCGATAGTTTCAATTTCAGAACCAGTTTAAACCGATTTCGTAAATTAAAGTAATTTTTAAAAAAAATCTGAAACCAAAACTGAAAAAGTAAAAACTACGCCGGTTGCGGATCGCCCTCAGCAATCTTGTGCAAAACAATCACTTAAAAATATTAAAATTTGGGCGAAATATTTGAAAAAAACGCCCCCATAGACTTTGCATTCTCATCCGGCTCTTTTTCTGTGCCTAGCGTTGCGCCTTAAATAATCACCAATTTACATTTTGAAGTATGAATATATATATTATCAATGTTATAATTAATATATTATCCTCTAAAAATATTTGCATGTTAGCAATTCGCATTATTATTAATTTGAAAAAGGAACTGGGCGCGTCCCATTCCTCGCCACTTCCTTATTTGTGTTAAACTTCTTGTTCAAACAAAAATGCTGCTTTAGGCTTAGTTTAAATTATGGATAATATACAGTATAATGTTCCATAAATAGGAAAACTATTACATTTATACATAAACAAGCCTTTAACATATTGAAAGCAAATAAATCAAATTTAAATTGGATTTTTGAAATAATTTTTTCTTTCATACATTTGCAAATCTATGCATAACAATATTTTTTGTAAACTGAAGAATGGATTACCATTGCTTCATCTTGTGTGCGATCGATGAAATGTTTAGAATAATGCACAAAAAGAAAAACCATACTGTCCCATTCCACCCGACTTTCCCCCATATAGCAAAAGGGAAAATAAAGAATTAGCCAGTTCCCTTAAGCTCCTGATATACACTATATGGCCAGAGATGACCGTCCACTTGCGATTTTAGACATTTTGTTAAATATCTAGAAAAATGTATGAGGAATTATCCGGAAAATCTTAGTGTATAAATATAATACACTACCTGGCCATTGATTATCGTCCACTTGCGATTTTAGACATTTTGCAAAATATCTAGAAAAATACATGAGGAATTATCCTGAAACTATCAGTGTATAAACAATATAGTACAGGTCATATATTTTCGTGAAGATTTTTTCCAGAAACTTTATAGGGGACCGCCAACAAATTAAACAAAGTATGAATGCAACTCTGTCAAAGTAACTCTGTCAAAACTAATGCATCAAAAGCGCTCAAACTGTAGATTGTAATTAAGTGGCTTATTGTTATAAACTGTGTCCATTTTTATGTCGATGGCATGTATACTCGTAGAGAAATTAAGGTTTTTATAAAAATTCTCCCCATTTTTTCCAAGATTTTTGCTTATAATTTGCAGAGTTCTTAATATAAAATAATAATATTTTCTGAAAATGTGACAAACAACATTGCACATAAAACCCTGTAATTAGAATTAAAAAATAATAAAAATTGTATGAAAAATGAGTAGGTCTACTAAATAATTTTTCACTGCGCATGCGTCAACGATATCAAAATTTCATTTGCATATTATGTTGGCTAAATATATAGAGCAACTTTTGTGAAAGTTGCAAAATCATAGCTTGAAAATTCTGAAAATAATCGTCAATAGAATCACTTAAAAATCCGTTATTTCCAAAATGAAGCAAAAAAAGAGCGGTTGTATCCATATATTCATTGATTAGTATCAATATAGAATACACAATATGGAACTTACTACTACATTTGGATAAAATCCATCTTTTTTTTTTTTTTTTTTTTTTTTTTTGCTTTATTTTGGGAACAACGAATTTTCAACTTTTTATATTGACCATTATTTTTAGAATTTTCAAGCTATGATTTTGCGACTTTCACAAAAGTTGCTCTATACATTTAGCCAACATAACATGCAAATGAAATTTTGATATCGTTGACACATGCGCAGTGAAAAATTATTTTGTAAACCTACTCATCTTTCATACAATTTATATTATTTTTTAATTCTGATTACAGGGTATTATGTGCAATGTTGTTTGTCAGATTTTCAGAAAATATTATTATTTTATATTAAGAACTCTGCAAATTATAAGCAAAAATCTTGGAAAAATTTGGGACTATTTATATAAAATCCTTAATTTTTCTACGAGTATACATGCTATCGACATAAAAATGAACACAGTTTATAACAATAAGCCACTTAATCACAATCTACAGTTTGAGCGCTTCTGCTGCATTTGTTTTGACAGGGTTATCCGAAAGATATTCATTCTTTTTTAATTTGTTGACGGTCTCCTGTAAGGTTTCTGGGAAAAATCTTCACGGATATATATGACCTGTCCTATTATGTTTATACACTGTGAGTTTCAGGATAATTCCTCATGTATTTTTCTAGATATTCAACAAAATGTCTAAAATCGCAAGTGGGCGATAAACAATGGTCAGGTAGTGTAGTACAAGTTATATATTTCCCTGAAGGTTTTATTCCGAAACTCTAATAGGGGACCGTCAACAAATTAAAAAAGAATGAATGCATTTGGAATATCTTTTGGATAACCCTGACAAAACTAATGTAGCAAAAGCGCTCAAACTGTAGATTATGATTAAGTGGTTTATTGTAATAAACTGTGTTCATTTTTATGTCGATAGCATGTATAGTCGTAGAAAAATTAAGGTTTTCTACTAATCCGAAAAACAGTCTCAAATTTACCCAAGATCTTTGTTTATAATTTGAAGAGTTCTTAATATAAAGTAACATTCTTTTCAGAAAATGCGACAAACAACATTGCACATAATACCCTGTAATCAGATTTAAAAAATAATAAAGATTGTTCGAATATTGAGTAGGTTTACTAAATAATTTTTTACTGCGCATGCGTCAAAGATATCAAAATTTCATTTGCATATTATGTTAGCCAAATGCATTGAGCAATTTTTGTGAAAGTCGCAAAATCACATCTTGAAAATTTTGAAAATAATTGTCAATAGAATACGTTGAAAATTCGTTATTCCCAAAATGAAGGGAAAACACGAGGGGTTGTGCCCATATAATCATTGATTAGTGCCAATATAAGATACATAATAGGGGCGTACTAATGAATTTGAATAAAATTCCTTATTTTTTTATTATTATTACTGCTATGGGATACCTGGACATGTTAGGGAAATTTGTTGCTAATCTGGAATAGACACTTTGTTGCAAAATATGTTTTGTAAATATGGTTAATAATGTAAATAGTTTGTAACTCTTAATGATTACACAGGAAAAGAATAACTGAATGACAAGTATGAGTTACTCAAGTAATTTTCTCGTGCTGTCCGAAAATAGGCAATAAAGAGGAAAGTGCCCAGTTAAACTGATGGCATTGAGCTCGCAGGCTATACATACAACTGTATATTATACTCTTATTTCACAGAATAATACCCTTCCAAAAATAAAAGAAATCAACTGTAAGTTATTGGACAGTAGATTAACTACCACCCCTCTTTATACTTAACGAATGAGCCCCTAAAACTAATCAGGGAAGTGTGTTATCAGAGTGAACCTATTAACAAAATTTGAAATAAATTTGATAATTCTGCATGATTTCTGCATATTTATATAAATTAAGGGGGGTAGCACTCTCTTCTCTCCCCTTCATATTTAACCAATGAACCTCCAATGCTAATCAGTGAAGAACCTTATCAAAGTGAACCTACATATAAAATTTGAACCAAATCTGATATTTATATAAAGAGTTATCACGTTACATACAGAACCTGCGGGCACATTAGCTGCCAGGCTTTGATAGCCTTGTGAGCTATAATTTAAATTTTATTTAAATTGTATTTATTCTTTTTTTGTTCATCTACCATTTTTGCTGTACTTTGATGATACATTTTAATTAGACTGTCTTGTTGTGTGTTTTCCTTAATGTGTTATTATTATTATTTCAGATAGTGAACTTACATTTACAGTACTTACATCACCATGTTTGATACAAGAAAAGTTTCCGACTCTTTATCATGAAGAAGATGCAGAAATTTCTGTGTTTTAACCTGTTATTGTGCTCCACAACTCAAGCAACTTGTTAAATTACTCATGCTATGTATTAATTTTATATAAACAGTTAATTACAAAAACTGATAATTTTATAAGCTTAGTTACTTTGTGGCATGCATTATTTTGGTTGTTTAACGTTAAATATAGCAAAAGCCAATTTAAATTTTATCATTTTTATTAGATACTTATGTCTTCAAAACTTTCTTAGTGGCATCAGTTCCACGTCTTTGTTTAATAATAATTAATACATTCTTGGTGTTTACAATAAAAAGATTATTTGAACTAAAAGGTTGTTTTTTTAATTCAGTGTTTTATTCCTTTCATTACAATTACTCTTTGGATTAAAATTTCAGAAGCAAAAAGTCAAAACATAAAACAATTTCGCAGAAAGTGTTTTGATGTGGATACAGGACTAGAAATCAGCAGTCGTTAGTCGTCAAATGAAACTAAATTATAGAAAAATTATTCCTAGTCGTCAAATCTTGATAGCTAGCTTTCTTTAACTTTAATTTTTGTTTAGCAAATGCTTTCATTTGTATTTTAGCATGCACCCCCCCCCCTCTGCACCATGACATCAGCACGTGTCTTAAGAATTTTGAACCTGTCAATAACCTCTAAGTTAACTTCACTTTAACCAATGACTGATAAAACTGGTCCTTGGATATTACACCCTTGTAAACAAGATTTTCTTTTATTATGAGATATTTCTGCATCCTTATATATTCCTAAAATAAGAAACTGTATTAAAATTGTTTTAAAATTTTTGTACTCCTTTCCTCAAACAAACAAAAAAAATATGTGTGATTTGGAAATGTTTTAAATGCCACACCATAATTGACAATCAAAGATTCATTTATTTGCTAACTTTTTATTTTCTGATGTACTGTTAGTCTCAGATTTTTTAAAAATTAGCTTATCCCTAGTTATATCTAAAGCTCATATTTTCTTTCTGTGGACATATTTACTTGATTATCTGTTTTGTATGCATATTAGCTTTATAAAAATAATAAGTTTTTCCAGAATCCAAATATTGTAGTTTAATCAGGTTTCATACTTATGCAAAGTCAGTTTTTATTTTGTTTAGTAAGAAAAAGTGTTTAATATATAAAGTTTCCTCTCCACTTCCCTTCAATACATTAAAATTAAATATGCAATGCAATATTATTACTATTAACATGGTTGTGAAAAGAAATAAGAAAATATGAAATGCAGTTGGCACATCGAAAAAAATTTGTAGGCATTATTTTGACACCTTACCTACAGTTCTTAATTTCCAATCCTGTATGGATATATGCTATAAAATATGGATTTGCATAAGTTCACTATAAAGGTAAGTACTACATATCATGTAAAAATGATTTTTTTTTTAAACTCAATTTCATCTATTATTTTACCACAACTATAAAATGAACTTATTTTCTATAATTCATTTCATAGCTTGATGGCTAACTTTCTGTAAGAATTTTAAAGAATATGAAATATTCTTACTAATTTAAAAGTTACACAGCATTTATTACATATTCTTTTCTAATTTGTGTTTTACATTTTTTTAATTAGATACAGCAGGATAGCTGAAAAAATATTGGTGCATTGTTTGACATTGATATATCACAACTAAAATCTGAGAAATGCTTATTTTAAAATTTGTAGCATTTCTTCTATTATATGAAAATCTTAATCCTCCGAAAAGTTCACAACCGTCAAAATGATCAGCAACTAATATGTTCAACGAAGTGTTGGCCTCATGGAAGCAAAATAATTTTAATGGAACTTCCAGCAGTATTGGGGCCTTCACATGGAGCAAAAACAACATTGAACTTCAACACCCATCTGTGTGGATATTTAATAACAGGTGTATTGCCTTCGAACAATCAGATCTTAACTCACTTGACTTCTGTAGAAAAGTTAGAAATAGAAAATCCCCAGTTTGCATTGTATGTGATGCGAAATTATCAAGGCATAGAATGATTTAAATCAGAATTATCTGCAGCGGACTGTCAATTCTGTGATCTTTCGTTTTCAAACTTGTGTAAAAAACAAAAATCGAGCCAGTGAACAATTTGTTGAAATATTGTTATTTCTTTTATTTTTTTTTATTAAAATATGGCATATATTTTACAGGATATAGCATTTTTCTCTGTCCCCATAATTTTCAGTTGCCCTGTATATAAAATAATGAAAATACATGTCAAGCAATATACTATGTGTCAAAAAAGATGGTTACGGATTACTTCTGAAACTATAAGAAAATTATAAAGATATTCATATGAAGATAGATATTGAACGAACTGATATAACTTGTACTTTCTCTTATTTTGGAGTCAAAAAACATAAAATTTTTATAATGTTCCTGCATCTAAAAATCCCCAATCACAAAAATTGTTACTGGCCTTTTCTTAAACATACCCAAAAAGTTTGATCCAAACATCTGAGTTAGAGACAGTCAAAAATCATGATTTATTTCACTTTACAAGAAATTCAAAACATAAAATTGAAAATCGGACTTGAAATTGGATGACAAAGTCACAATATTTGACTCTAACTCAGTAATTTTAGAGGCAGAAAATAAGTGTAGGGGTTGTGTAAATTTTGCGATTTATGCTAACAAAACCTTTTGGGTATGACTAACAATGCAATAGTGATGACTTATGATTGGTGATTTTGAAATGCAAAGACTGTATAAAAGTTAAAATTTTGAATTTTTCTTAAAATAATCTCCATGTAAATGAAAGTACAATTTGAATTCTCTGCCTTTCTATGATTATTTTTGTAGTTCATATTATCCCTCTCTGAGTTACAAAAACATGCTACAATTTTTCTTTGGACACCTGATAATGAGTTTAAAAATATAATATCCCATCAATCTAAAAGAAAAAAAAAGACTCAAAATATTGACTGATCATGATAATTTTCTCTGCAGACTTCAATTTAAAAATGGGTAAACACTTTGTATTTCATGATTCAAACCAATACAATTTCTTGACAAGGGGGGTGGGGGAGGGGGATTGCAACTGTGGGCCATAGATTGTGAGTGATATTTCTTGTAGGATGCCACAGGGCACACTGGATTATGTGTGTCATCCGTTCACCCTCTGGGGCACGCTGGATAAGTGGTATCATTATTCTCCCCTGAGATGCCATTCTTGCACCCCTTAAGGTAACCTGGATGAGGGATACCATTACTCTCCATTCAGATGCCATCCTTTCACCCTCTGGGACACCCTGGATAAGGGGTGTCATTACTCTTCCCTGAGGCGCCATCCTTTCACCCCCTGGGACACCCTGGTTAAGGGGTGCCATTACTCTCCTCTGAGATGCCATCCTTTCACCTCCTGGGGCACCCTGGATAAGGGGTGCCATTATTCTCCCATGTGGTGCCATCTTTTCACCCTATTGAACACTGTGGATAAGGGGTGCCATTATTCTTCCCTGAAGTGCCGTCCTTTCACCCCCTGAAACACCCTGGTTTAGGGGTGCCATCCTTTCACCCTAGTTAAGGGTGCCATTTTAGCTCCTCTAGGGGTGTCACCAGTGAGACAAGCTTTTCACCCCTGAAAGGTGCAATGTGTCACCATTAGTTTTAACAGTGATCTTAGATAAAAATACACTATGTAATCATCCTAATTTGTGTAATTCGATCGTTTTGTTTAATTAAGTTTTTTAATATATTTAAAATACAAAAAAAGTTAAATTTAATATTGTAAATTTTGCTATAATGTTTACATATTTTGTGTACTTTTTTAGAAATACCATGAATAACAATAATTCGAAATTAATTAAATATGAAAAACTAACATATTGTTAAAAGTGCTTCATTTTAATAACAAAAACACAATTAAATATATATTTTAACGTAGTTATTGTTCCATTTGTTTCTTAAGAAATTGCTGTAATAAAAATTTCATACTGAGAAACATTTAAAAAAAACCCAACTTGAAACAGCATATTTTTCAATGAAAAATCCGAATTAGCGTAACAAACGTTTCAAATTAAATGTGTTCTTACTATTAAGTGCGCATCTACGTTTCTGTGTATCACACATGTATGGTTCTAACGACACAAGTAAACTGCATCCATGTCTGAAGTTATGTTTGTTTTATAGTTTGTGAATCTGTTAACAATAAACTGTAACAATACCATTACATATCGCAACTTAAAAGTGTTTTTTTTTTTTTTTTTTTTTTTTTTTTTTTTTTTTTTTAATTAACGAAGATGTCGAATTTTGAGCTAAATTAACAGTTTTTGCGGGAAGTTTTTCTTTTCTGCTTTAATCTGAAAAAAAATGTAGCTAAAGGAAGTCGTTTATTTAAGGAGGATTTCGGCGAACCATGCACCATCAGAAACTACCTCTGAAGATTACTTAAATGCTTTATAAAAGACTATTTAAAAACCAAAAAAATGAGGACACCATCTGAGAGCGTTATTCGAAGTTGAAGATAATAAAAAGTAAAATTAACTTGGGGAGGCATTAAAAATGAATAGCACAGTATTTTCAAAAGCTTAAATGGCATGAAAAAATTTCAAAAGGAAAGAAAACGGGTGCCGCATAGTTGACTGAGAGACAAATGAAAAATCAAAGAGCACTATCGATTTTTTTTTTTTTGGGGGGGGGGGCACAGAAGAAAGTATTCATGCTTTGAATTGTTATTGACGATGAAAAGAGGATATATTTCGAGAATCCCAAATGAAAAAAAAGAGAAAAAAAAACGTGGCTTTCATCTGGCGAAGTATTAACCCGTGAGAGTTGCGACTTTTTTCACAACTTCATTAGTCGCGCTCGGTCTTTTCGCCGCTGGTCCCCCGCATACCAAATAAGTAAAATAAGAAATATTTTTCACCTAATATACGAAATCAACATTACAACGAAGATAAAAATTTCCAGTTTTCTTAAATTATGCATTTTATTCATAAGATCTGGAGTAATTGAAAAAAGTAACAAGAACTGACATTACTGATTTTTACGTAGACTTTTTCGCCAATTTCAACTTTGTTTCTAAAAATGTACCCGAAAGAAAAACAGAAGTGTCCTGTTACTTCACTAATGTGGTCAAGAAAGCTTCAAAGTCAGCTACATGGTAGATCTCCGTTGTATTTCTAATGTGATATAAGTTAGGAGAAGATAAGTTCTACGGGCGGCGAAAAGACCAACACGCGACTACTGACGGGTTAAGATCGAACGGCACGGCTAAATAATCTCGGAAAGAAGATAATGCCGAGAATTTTGTGGGACAGAAGAAATCGTGCATTATGATCTTCTGATACCGGACGAACTGACCGTATGCATCGCTGCCGAATACAGGTAATTAGTCTGAAACATGCATTCTCGAACAACGGCCAGGATGGGCCATGAGCCAAAAACCGGTGATATTGCAGCACGACAACTTTCCGTGTTATTGCAATACCATCGTTCAAGACATCACTAAAATGCTGAAAATGGATTTTCTACCGCACATACCATATTCCCCAAACCTGACCTCTTCCAATTATTGCTTTTTTTTTTTGATAGATGGTGCATAGTTTGGATAGGGTACTCTTGGTTAATTTCGAAGTGGCACAAAAGTGATTGGATAAAATTATTTGATCTAAAAACGCGTCGTTTTGTCGTCGCGATATCCATATATTGTCAGAGAGATGGCAACAATGTGTAGCTAGCGAGGAAAGATATTTTCAAAAAATCATTTCTTATATTTTTCTTAAAACTGTCCATTTTTCATGAATAAAAAACATTGAAAACTTAGTTGCACATCTAATATAACTAGTTTTATAAATTTTCAGCTGTGGGAGCAATAGGTATTGCACTCTCATATATAAATGCATAAATACTAAATATATTACGATTCTAGATATTAAATTCAGCAATATGGAAATAACGTGAAACCATCTTAAATATGAGACAATCTCCAACGCAACCTGGAACTATTACTGATCATAAGATATCACTGACTTAATTACATATGATAGAATTTAATCGAATAAAGAAAATTTTTATTAATTCCGTATTGAAGTATAATTTCAATAGAAATAATTCGACTAAATTTTACAATGGTTATATATTTTAAATTTTAAATCATTTGGTTGAGACCAACCGACAGATGGACTAGACGAGTATTATAGTACTATGTATTCCTATAATTACAAACGATCTGAAAACAGTAGAAATGTGGTTCTTGAAAGATTAAAGACATAGATTGATATAGATTTTTGAGTAGCATGCTTTCTATAAAAAATACCTTCTTCTTTCTACATCGCCTTAAATATATATAAAATAATAATTGATAAAGAATATCGATTTTTCAATAAAAAAATTTTAATGTCCCTTTAAATCAATTTTTACAAATTAATTTCCTATGTAACAAAAATAATTTAAATACTGGAATTATATATTTTATATTTGAGGCACAAACTATCATCAAAAAAAGATTTAAAAAAAATATATATTTGCTAATTTAAATATCGTGTTCAAAAATGCTTCTTTCTGCACACAGAACATATTTAACTTTTTAAATAGAGATAACAATTTATGATGTAATCAGAAAAAAGTTTTTTCACATCTACGATAATATATATATATGTATATTAATAAATATTTTTCCGCATGACATGGAAATTTCATGCTATAACTTCGTTTCAGAAATAAGAAATATTGCTAGATATTTAGTTTTCAGTAGTGAAAATATTCCATGAATTTGCTTTAATTTTTTATAACTAAGAATTAAAAGGCTAAAAAAATAATTATATAACTGGCCGGTACAGAAAAAGAAGCTAAACTTTTAGCCGTAGAAGGGAAAACAAATGCATATTAAGTCTTATTTTTTTTTTCTTTTTTACGCATTCAACCATGAATTATACCTATAATACATACTTTCTTTATTTGTAAATAGCAATTTTGAACAACACAACTTCTTTAAGTATATTTTTATAACATAATCTAATATCAAAATTTTATGAAATGCAAAAAATACAAATGTTTTTGAATAGTTATAAGATACTCTAAATACTCTAAAAATAATTTTTTACATAAAAGGTTAAAAGGTAGTGTTGAGACTATCTATGAAAAATTTCTTACAAATTTTTTTTTATTTGTAACGTGTGGAATTCGGTTTCAGTGAGGTTGAAAATTTCTTTCATTCTGACAATGTTTCCTGAAATTAATTTGGAAAAAAAATCTTTTAACTCAAACGTTAATGAAATTTGTTACCCTTTGTTTTTTGCATTTTGTTGCCAAAAATGTTTGGATTTATACATTAACGGTATATTTATTTTAAAAGAAATTTATATTTTTGTAATATGTAATAAAATAAAAATTTCATTTCTAATAGACAAAGAGGTGACAGCACAGACAGGACACCTCATCGAGTTCATCACTGAAATTCCAGAATTAATTTAATCTCGATTCACATATTAAACCGCAATCTGTCTGCTATGTCTATGCTCTCTGTTTGCTATTATAAGATAAGAAAATTATTTAGTTGCTATGTAATAATTTTTCTCAAAGAATATTTTCCCTATCAATAATAAATAAACTGTGATATTTTCTTTTGATTATACTCTTGTTTTATTATTATTATCATTATGATTTCTATAATGAAATATTGTATAAATTACACTCTTATTCAGAACATTACAATATGGAGAATTATTATTATTATTGCTATAAATTTTGAGTCTTTTTATACTACTAATTATTATTGTTGTTATTTGAATTTTTCTATATTATTTATTATAAATGTTTTGAAGTGATACTATTTATTATTAGAAATTTGACATATTATTAAAAAATGTTGGAATCCAAACACAACATTAAATTAAAATGGAAAAATTATGTAACAAGAACGTTTTTTGTAGCCTTTAAAGACTATATTTACTACAAGGACTATACTAACAAATTTTATTTGAGGTGAAATCACTACTAATTAAGTCAGTGAAATTCTATAAACTCCCATGAAAGAGATTTCTTATTGTTTTTATTATATTTTTAATATATTTTGCTTATTAATATTTATAACTTATTCACTGTTATTGTATGTATTATCTCCTATGCACTTACAAATGGTAAGTGATATTGTAACATTATTGTATTTTCTTTCGGGGAAATGCTCCTGCCTAATCTTAATTCGATTTAATTTACTCTTACCTATTTTTTTTAATCACTAATATTTTTTATATTGCGTTAATTTTCTTTTTGTTTCCATCTCTCGACTTCCTGGGTTTGACAATTTTATTCCAAAATGTAACTTTTTTAAGTTATTGGATTTGTGTTGTCTGAACTTGTAGTTTGATTTAACTATCAATTTCATACAAATTTTTGAAGAGGGGTGATAATATTACAAATTTTAATTTTTTTCGCAGAAATTAACCTTTATACTACATTAATTTCCTTATAACAATATTCCGTACTTTGTTTAACTTATTAAATTAAAATCTTGTTTCTAGATCTAACCTATTAATCTTTATGGATTCTTATATAAATCTTATATAAATTCCTAATTAGCCTTAAAAAACATTTATTCCAATACGCGTAATTTTAAAAAGACGGCTCTAAATTAAAATATTCTTAATTAAACTTTATTCTTAATATTCCAAATAAAACTCATTTTTCTATGTTTTTATCAACCTTTTTTAAGAAAGTCTTATTAAAATTATTCCAAAACCATACCTTTCAAAAAGTACATTATTTTTATTTTTCTATTTATTTATTTTCCCTCTTTCAACATTAGATATGTGTGCATAACAATAAATTCATTTCTTTTCTTTTTCCCTTAAAATTAATCGTCTGCAAAAGATCGTTTGCACAAGATATTTGAAATTCTGTGTCGATTATAAATTGGTTAAATACTAGTAAATCTGCAGATCAGAAACCTCAACGTCAGCTTTGCACATCATTTTTTTTAAACACTTTGGGTAATATTCAACTTCCTGGAAACTGTAATTTAAAATTTTCAAATTACGTAATTATTTATAAGAATAAAATAAGAATAAGAAGTTTTCAGCCATCAAAAGCGTTAAATTAAAGATTTAGTTATGTTAGGATATTCTGAAATTTTCATGATCTATTATTTCAGTTTTTTCATTATAACATAGTAGATTTCTTCAGGGGGGCGGAGCCCCCCTGAACCCCCCGTAATCTCATTAAACTTAAATTTGTAACTTTCTATCAATTTGCTAACGTTTATCCCACCACAAACCTTTAATCTGATGTATCAGGAACTTTTGAAAGTGTAAACTCAGTAATCTAGGGTTTTACAATTTTGTTTCCGAAAAAAGATGTTTTGATTGCATTTTGTGGCAGTTATCGCGGACAGACAGACATACAGAACAGACAACAGGCGGAAAACAATAAATTTTGTGTCGCCAAAATAAGCCTTCACTGAAGTTTCGGCAATGACGTCATCATTCATCAGTTATTGCTATCCATGTTTCTAATATTTTTACGACTACTATAAAATACCTGTTTTATTTCAATTATGACGTCAAATTTTATCAGGTGAAATAATTATTAAAAATATAGTTATTTTTTATTTCTTTTACTTCTAATTATGCCCTCATTTTTGTCAGAAAAATTCGTATTAACGAAACAAATTTCCGTGTTTAATATTTAATAAAGTACTATATATATATATTTTTTTTAATTCTGACGTCATATTTATTTTTTCTTAGTTTAATTTTTCGAATGGAAATTGCTGAATTGAGACTTATTGCCATTGAAAAATTATTCCATATTTTATTTTTATTTATTTATTTATTTATTTTTTTGGCAACAATAATGGAAATTGGTTAAATTTTATCTAAAAAATCGCTATTGATTCTGCATGAAAAAGAAGGAAATTTTGAATTATTAAGGAAAATATGTGAATAAAATTAATAAAACATAGCCTATGTTTTTTTCTGGTCTATGTTATAGTTATACACAAAGATACAAACACATTAATTCATCAGTTTTGACGTAGACTTCATTTAAATTTTCGTACACGCATTCAAATTTATAACATTATAAAAATAAGGATTATGATGAATGGTTGCTTAGCAACCATTAAGAGAAAATAAAGAAAATGAAATAAATACATTTGAAATAAATAAATCTCTAAAACAAATTAGTTTATAGTGTTGGAACACATTTATAAAAAATCTCCCATATTTACAGTAATAATTTAAAAAATCTGACAAATGTATAGACATCGTATTTCAAAGCAATACGAATAAATTAACCGGTAAATTTCAGTATTCATTTATCATTGAATTCTATTAATGAAATGTGACATTTTCTCTCAAGAAAAAAAATTAAAAATCATTGGATTTGCCCTAGAAAAGCATTATTGCGGAAAATAAAATATTTTATATTTCCCGAATGAATGAATCAAATCTTACAAAAAACTATACAGCTTAATCCCAGTGCCTCACTAACATACCCACTTAATTTCAAGCCAATCGCATGTTTTTTGCGGTAGTTATCGCGGAACAGACAGACTGACAGACTAACAGACTGACAGACTGACAGACAGACAGACACAAAAAAATTTCGTGTCTCCAAAGTAAGCCTTCACTGACGTTTCGGCAAATATATTTTTAAAAATAAATTATCGTCTGTGGAATATAGTCTCGACCCAGGGCATGAGTTATGTTTACATAAAAGAATGATGGTTCGAGAGTAAAGAATGTTCTAGAATTTTCTTTTTAGATTTAATAGGGGAAGGCTCGAGATGAGAAGGAAGAGTCTTAGGTTTTTTCTTGGAGGAGTACGGCTCGCTGAAATAATGATGGAATTTTCGGTAAAAGACAGTTTGCAAAAGGAGCCTTTTCCTTTCTCATACTAAAGATTAATATATTAACTTACAGCAGCTAATGAGTAATTTATTGGATCAATTACATCTACTTTTTTTTCCTCGCTAGCCATGACTTTTGTGCGATAGAACGGGGACCCTGGCGATGATGTCTCTGGCTCCTAAATTTAAAATGTCCCATATATATGTATATATTAAATATTTTGAAATCTATACTAATAAAAGAACAAAACGCTCTGTTTATCTGTGTGTGTGTCTGTGTATGCGTCTGTGTGTCTGTGTGTCTGCGATGGCTAGCAAAATCTACAGCACGTACGAAGCTCAAACTTTTTTTGAGAGTAGCCCCAAATCTCTCCTGATGCACCTGAGCTTCAGAATTTCGAAATTCCAATTATTAACTGAGTAATTAATTAAAATCGAGAGGTCACTCTCATAAAAAAATCATCTTTTCCCATTTTTTTCTCTTTCGTTTATTTACGGTTGGTTGGTTGTGTAAAAATTTTCGCAGAAGTCATAAGAAAGCTGAAACAGAATTAAAGAAACCCATGGAGGAATGAGATAAGTGGAGGTGAAGTAAGCTTCAAAAAAGGTTTGCAATATGAAACCATTTATCGCTCAAATTTTAATGTGCCAAATAAAAGGACATGGAAGGGATTTTGTATTATAAGACGAATTGAAAGAAATGAATTACAATTGAAGCATATTTAAAGAGGAAATACCAAATTTTATTAAAATAAATATTCGTTTTTTAAATGAAGGAAACTGGAAAATTAGCAATAATTAAATATCAAATTAAAATTAAATAAGATATTGAAAACATTTGACACGAACTAAAAATTGTATAACTAAAAGTTTCCTTCATAAATGTAATTTTAAATACTTTATAAAGTAGATGAAAAATTTTTATGACTTAATAATTGCATTGAAATAAATATTTAAAATATAATGATGAAAACATTCTTTTAAAATCATATATGAAAACTTAAGTAATAAATATTAATCTAAAATAAAGATTTCTGACTGCAGACGATTTTTATGTATTAACAAAAGAATGTTATATTTTCAAGCAAAACTTTAAAATAATTCTCTATATTGATATTTAAAACACATATGATAAAATAATTAATAAATTTTTACCGGTGAAGCGATAGATTAGCTCTTTTTAAGAAACAAGAGCAAAAAAATACGGGTTTAAACCTGTTTCAATTGACAGGCGTGTCAAACCACGTGCTTTTGTTGGTACTTAATTGGACTTAATGTAGAGTTACATCTTTAGCACCTCCAGAGATAATACTTCCACTCTATTAATTTCTTTTTACTCTATGAAAGAAACCAATTTGAGATTTTCACATTTCAAAAGTGACTGTTTTTTTTTTCCCAGAGACTTTTAATATTCATAGACTGGCAAAATGTCAGTTTAACTTAGGATTTTTGAATACAGCTGTTACGTCAGATCGATGGTACTTCGTACATTAGAATCTATGCGTGGTTAGCTATGTTGCAGTAAATGTATATGTGTATATGAGGCTTTTTTAGCAGTTTTTTATATCATAGATTAAATTTAAATGCATTTTATTTAAGTTAATATTTTATTAAGACTTTAATTTGTTTTAAAACAAAAATGAAATGGCTGCTTGACGTACAATTGTTCGAATCGGCAGACGATTCATACACAGTAATAAATTATATATATAAAACCCCACCGTGTATAACAATTCCGGGGTCAATCTATCCACGAGAAAAAGAAACTCATTCACCAATGAAAACGTTTCATAGTCGTTCGTAATGGAAGCGGTCTCATTGGTCAGATTTACAGGGTGAGTTGTAAATGACGTCACTACATTTTACTTCGCTTTGAAATCCTTCCACGATTTCAAAAAGTACTCTGTTAAAAATTTGACCCATTTGCTGCAGCGGCACTCCACAGTATAGAATATCTTTTTTATGACCAATAAGAATGCTCCATAACACAGTAAAGTAACCGTTTTCTATAAAAGCAGTGGAGTGACGCTGTAGCAAATGAATCCAATTTTTTACAGTGCATATTTAATTAAAACTTTTTATTAAAGGAAAGAGAAGGTGCGTTTTAAATGCAATATTGTTAACACTTTTATATTCGGGTTGCTTTAATTTTTTTCTTTACAGTCGTGAATGACTCTTGAGAATTTCAAAGCTATAAAAAACATTGTGAAAAGTTACCTCCGATTTTAAAGGCAATCTATTTTCTGACCAATGAAACCGTTCCATAGTCGTAATGGAGTGTTCTCAATGGTCAGATTTACAGTGGGAGCTGTAAATAACGTCACTACATTTTACTTCGCTTTGAAATCTTTTCACGATTTCAAAAACACTATTTAATTAAAACTTTTTATTTAAGCAAACCGCGGGTGCGTTTTAAATTTCATTATAATCCCCACCCCCATCTACCAGATAGTTTTGTTATAGTTTTAAATGCTGATTTCTGTTGAAATTTTCTTTCTTTCTTTCTTTCTCTCTCTCTCTTTTTTTAGCATCCGATGCTATTTCTTTCAGACAAGCTAAAAATGTCGTGTCATCAGCCCTGAATTTTCTACTGAACCGATTTGGATAATTATTTTTTTAAATGAAAGCTATTTATTTGTAGTTGTGCCCATTTTAGCTATTTTTTAATTTATTTCCATTTTTATTTTTAATTTTAAATGCTTTTTTACGATATTTCTTCAAAATGGTGGCAACTTAGTTTAGCTTTTCTCTCGATAGTAAAAATTTATTTTCCATTATGACTTTCCACAAGTCAGAAACTTTATTTCATCAGTGAACATGTCCTCACATTTAAAAGAAAAAAAGTTAATTGTTTTCGTAAAATTTAACCAGAATAAAATGATTGCATATAATTATGCAATAATTGAGGTAAAAAATATATTTACTGAGAAATAATATTAATAATGTAAATAAAATAACAGAAAATAATTTATGATAAAAATTAATGTCTAAAGCAAAATAAGAAAAATGTCAAATGAGGAAAATGATGGCATTCAGCAACCAGATAAAATGAATTTGCAATATTATTACGGACGCCTTTTTGATATTACTAATAACAGTAACTTTTAAAAAACATTTGAAGAGAAAATGACGTCACTATTTAAAACATCGCATTTTTACTCATAACGATATTACATTTCAATATTTCTTTTCATTATGGACACTGAAATTGAGATTTTACTTTCAGATGACTTCAGTTAGTGAAAATAATGTCATGGTAAAAATGAAATTAGTTTTTTTTTATATATATAAACCTATTTTTCTGTAGTGCATATAAAATAAAATTTCTGGATTTCGCCGGCACTCAGATTACAATTTTAACTTAAGATGTGTAAATATTTGCATGCAAAATTGTAACTGGAAAACTTGACATTAAGTTTGGAAAAATATTTATTATATATTGATTCAATAATGTAATTACTTTTGCTTTTTTTTAAAGCCAAATCGATCGGGTTTTTTAAACATTTCATCCGTCGAATTCGACGGGATTCCACTCGTTTTATTGTTAAAATGAATTTCCTTTTTCCCAGATTCTATAAAAAAGTGTTTAAACTAAAGAAAAAATCCGTTTTTGATGAATCTAGAATGAAGAAGTAGCACGTCAAATTGTATCTCTTTATTATTCCGCAATTCCAAAGTCTCAGAGAGAAATTGCAAATCAACTGGGTATTCACGCCGTTCTGTTTTGTATTACATTGATAAACACAAGAAAAATGAAGTTAGTTCATTGCATTCTAAACGGGGTCGCCCTTCTAAAAAGCCTCTATCGATTTTTTATTTATTTATTTATTTATTTATTTATTTTTTTTCTAATCGGAGGCGAAACTGAATTCGGCAATGTCAGAAATTACATTCAACTTGTTTTTTGTTTTTTTTTTTGGTTAGATTTTTTTTTCTTTCCAAGTTTAATCGCTGTATTTATCAAAATTGTTTCAGCCTAAAGTGGCTATGATTGACCACAGTTGTAATTTTATATCATCCTTTAAAAATGCAAACACGTCATTTTGACGGGCTATCTTCTAGTTATCAAATAGCAAAATAAATTACATATCAAAAATAGTCACTAAAAGAATAATAGAAAAACATAACTTTTAGACATATTAACACATAACCCGATCCCAACCAGAAAAAAACAGACCATACTCCAATCCAAGCAAGACGAAAATTTCATGAGCATAAACCCGACCCGAACCTAAAAATTCCATTTGAAAAAAAAAAAACTATGGATTTGATATCTGACCCGAATCAAATATGAATCTCACAAAAATATTCAAATGAAGCATACCCCAATCCGATCAAGGAAAAATAATGTTCGTGTATATGCAACCCGACCCGAACCTAAAAATTTTCTTTGAAAAAACCCGAAAAATAACCAGAACGAAAACTGAAATCGATAAAAATATTCCAAAGAACTATATCCCGATAAGAGCAAGACAAAATAATTTCCGTGAACATAAACCTGATTCGAACCTAAAAAATTCCATTTGAAAAAAAAACCTGAAATTTTATGCAAACTACATCTGAATCCGATTAAAATATTCGAAAGAACCATAATGGGATTCAAATAAGAGAAAATAATTTCCGTGGACATGAACTCGATCCAAACCTAAAATTCCATTTTAAAAAAATACCTGAAATTTTAATCGAACCAAATATGAACCTGACAAAAATATTTTACAGAACCATACCCGGCTCTGAACAAGACAAAAAATTTCCATGAACACGAACCTAATTTGAACCTAAAAAACTGAACTAAATCTGAATCTGACAAAAATATTCCAGAGAAGCATATCCTTATTCGAACAATGCAGAATAATTTCCGTAGATGCGCAACCCAACCTGAACCTAAAAATTCCATTAAAAGAACCGAAATCTGAATTGAACGACATCTGAACCCGAAAAAAATATTCCAAAGACCCAAAACCGGATCCGAGCAAAACAAAATAATTTCCCTGGACATGAATCCGACCAGAACCTTAAAAATCAATTTGAAAAAATACCTGAAATCTGAATCGAATCAAATCTGAATTCGACGAAAATATTCCAAATAACAATAACCAGATACGAACAAGACAATATAATTTCCATGGACATAAACCTAATTCGAACCAAAAAATTTCTAAAAAAAAAAAAAAAAATATCCCGAAATTTGAACCAAACTTAATCTGAACCTAACAAAAATATTTCAGTTTAGTATAACCTCATTGGAACTAGGTAAAATGGTTTCTATGGAAGTACAACCCGACCCGAACTTAAAAATCCCGCTTGAAGGAAAAAAAAAAACCCACGAAATCTGAATTGAACCGAATCTAAACTGAACAAAAATATTCCAAACAACCAAAACCGTATCCGAAGAAGGCAAAATAATTTCCATGAACATGAATCCAATCCGAACCTAAAATTCGGATGTTCTACAAAACATAATGCGCTCCGTAGCGGTGGAATGTGAAACTAAGTATTTAGCGCGAAATGGTTAAGATATTTCGTTTATAGTTAGAGTTAAATTATAACTTGGTTACAGTTAGGTAACAGTTACGTTGCAATTACGTTCCGGTGAGCCTTATGTTATATTTAATTTCCGGTTAGGTTACAGTTAGGTCATGGTTAAGTTACAGTCAGGTTAAGGTTATGTTGCGGTTAGGTTGTGGTTAGATTATGGGTAGGTTATGATAAGGTGACGGCCAGGTTACATTTATGGTTTATTTAAGTTACAGTTCGGTTACTTTTAAGATACAGCTAGGTTACAAACAAGTTATGATTACAATACAATTAGGTTACGGTTAGGATTTTGTTCACAGAATGAACATTACGCAAGTTTGATAAAAATTATGCACTTATTTTTGTAAAATGGCTCTGAAATTATAATACTATATACTAACCTTTTAGCTAACCATCGAGAATCGATTTCATTCACGGTATAGTCGGATTTAAGAGTAATATAATTAGTTTGAAATTCAAAATATTTCACTTGGGATAACAATGTAAAAAAAGTTTTTAGTTAAGTCACTTAACAGTAATTTTAAGGATAAATATCAACATTTTAACACGAAAATCACGCAATCGAGTCACACATATTCCCTCCTGCGTTTCCCATTGCAGTCATTTTAGGTATTTTTAAACCAATTTTTGACACAGTCAGGGGGTACATATTTAATATAATGTACACTGTAAAAAATTTGACCCTTTTGCTGCATCATCACTCCCCCGCTTTTATAGAATATCTCTCTTTTGACCTATGAGAATGCTCCATAATAAGCTGAAGTAAGCATTTTCTATAAAAGTGGTGGAGTGACGATGCAGTAAATGGGTCAAATTTTTTAACAGTGTATTTACAAGTATTTCGAGTTAAAGATAAAATCATAAAAATTTCAAGTTCGTTTAACATTGTTATTACGGACCTGGGCAACGCCGGGCGGGTCAGCTAGTTTACAATAAAGTGTTTGTTTAGTAAAATAAAAGATTTATTGCTCATTTTCAGATGTTTTAACAGTAACCTAAACACCACAAAACCGCACTGTAAATTTCCATCTGCCAGCCCATACAATGTAAAACATTTGTGGAACATTTCTCCATAAAATTGGTAGCAACCTTGCTGCCGCCAATTGTATGGAGTAATTTCCTTTTCATTTATATTATGACGTAATTTAAATATATATTGCTAGTGTAATATTATATATTAGTGTAATTTTACACCAGTTATATCGGTTAAATCGACTATTCAGTTATACCACCATAAAATACGTAGCAGCGAGGCTGTCACCATTTTTTGGAGTAACGTTACACAAATGTTTTATAGTGTGTAGGATAACATGTAAACCTCGGAGTCAAACACTCCCATTTTGCATGGCCAATGTATAGCAAGCAACCATTTTCCTAGAAATTGGGTAAGTCTTAATTAATTCTTGAAGAAAATATTTATATTATACATTATTTTTTCTAAAGTCGAGGCCACTTTGGAGAAAAAAAATGTACAAACTTCTCTATCGTAACCGGGTTAAAAAAGGGTTTACAGATCTTTAAATATGCAGCAAACAGAGTTCAGATTGAGTTAAAAATAAGAGTTACAAAAAAGCAGAGTTAAAAAAAAATCAGAATACAATTAGACAGTAAATAAAAGATTGTATTTAAAAAATCTTAAAAATATGAGTGATATTTGCTGAAATATTAAATGGCAGCTTTTCGCGTTTTCTTTAATGTGGAGTTTTCTGTATACATAGAGTTCCGACGTTTTATGATTTTGGGCTGAATGCTCACGTCACTCGGAATATTATTGTCTCCTGATATATTTATATGTATTGCGAATGCTTGAACGGTAATAAGGATCATTTTTCATAATTTAATAGACAACTCTATGGAGCAGCTAAAAAAATATATCCAGTCAAATATCGTGAAAATTCTAAGAGATATCGGAGGTATCACGGAGTTGATTTTTAGCTCTTAAATATTCGACAAAATTTCTAAAATTGAAAATGTCCGGTATTTAAAAGCCATATAGTGTAATTCCCCAAATGATGATAAAAGCTCAAATAAGTCAGCAAATTCTAAGATACATTGTCCCTGAATAATGTTTTTACAAAAAAATTTCTTCCCAGTTTATAAGAAATCTCATTACCGTAAGCTATCAACAATCTGTTATTGATTTCTACTCCTAGACTAATTCAAGCCATACAAATATTATCTCACGTTACGTATTGCCTTTCCCCTTTTTCAAATCTTCGTTTATCAATACTTAATAGCCCGTTGAAATTAGTAAACATCTGACGAAATTTCAGAATTCTTTGCAGGAAATGCATTAAATTTGAAAGAGGTAGATAAAAGCATTATAATTAATTCGCAAATATTAAAAGAAAAAAAGACAAATTGTCAAAATTGTAAACATTCTTCAAAGATAAATTAATTAGTGTTTAATTTTCTGGAAGTAGTTATTTAATGAAATTTAAGCACTTATCCATTTATGAATATTGTATTATGAATAATGTAACGTAATGAAATATTCTTTGAAAAGTAGCATTTAACACGTGTAAATTATTTTATTTTATTCATTTATACACTAATATTGTAAATATTATGATTTAAATCTTGTACGGGTATATAGAAATTTTAAACATTTTTTCTTTGAAAGATTTTGTAATACATTGCTAAAGCAACGGTTTCATTTAGAAACTAGAAATAAGTTACTGTTATTTTTTCTTATGTTTACATTTATAGAGATAGGGGCTTAAAATTTAAAAACGTGTCCATGGCAAAATGACCCGTGGACCGTTTTTCTGTCTGAACCGAAACGTTTTTCTAAAAAACTATGGAAAGTGCAAAGTTCAAACTTGATAGATTTATGAAGGCAATTGTCGGATATATGCATAACTAATCAACCATTTTCAATTTTTAAGGGAGTTTTAGGGGATGATTAACTTATTGAAAAGAAAAAAAAAACTTTCATATGTGGGACATTTTCACCATTCGCTTAAATTTTATGGTAACGGACTTGACAAGTAACAGATTTGACATTTCAAACAAAACTAAAAAAAACTATTAAAATAAACTATCTTGTATATTTTCTAACTTAGATAATAATTTTCATACCTTGTAAAACTATTGAGTAAAGTTACTTAGCAGCTTACATTTCATCGCTTACAAATATGCTAACAGACTTGAGAAGTAACGGACATGACATTTCAAATAAAACTAATGGAAATGAACTAGCTTCTGTAATTTCTAACTTAGGTAATAATACACAAACCTTCTGAAACTATTTAATAAACAATATTTTATTACAAAAGTGCAAAAATCATTATTTTAATATTAAAATTTGCAGTAACCAACATTGTAAAAATTGCGGTAAAAATTATCACCATTTATAAAAGCTTATTCTTGTCACTATTACATTCCTTCACAATTGAAAACTAAAAAAATAGCAAGTTGTGGTTGAGTGAATAGTTTAACTGTATAGCCGAATATTTTTTGCTATCTTTAGGCAGCATTAGAAACCGATTTTGACTAAAATAATCCTAAGGTAACGGACTTGACAAAAAATGAGGGAAAAAGATTTCTGGTAATTTCTTAAAGAAAATATCTTTTGAAATATTTTTTTCATCAATATAGAACATTAACATTTCATTTTTAAAATAATTAAACCTATTTTAAAAAAAGTTAGCTCAAACTAAAAAAACACACACTTAAAAACATGGTACAGGCATGGACATGGAATGGGACAGGCATTTTTGCTTGGAATCGAAATTTTAAAGATTTATATCTCAAAAATTTTTATTTATTATTTTAATTGTTCATGTTAGAAATGTTCAATATAATCTTCTTTAGCTAACGCATAGCTAACTTTAAATATTAATTTATGTTTGAATTTTCTTCTTTTTACTCTAGGACAGCATATGCAAGCAAAATTTGGCCCGTATACTTGTTTATCATGTGGCTATTGTTCAAAAGATCTTAAGAGACAATTTCACCGAAAGGATAAAAATATATTTTATGTCTAGATTTTTTTCTTTCGATGAAATTTTCGGCAATGCACTCCGAAAATATGACATCCTAATGCTTACTTCTGAATTTGCTAAAAAATATGTACTAAAACTAATGGTTAGAAGAGAATTTTTTTTAATCTTGCAGCGAAACCCAAAAAATGACTTCGGCCCAATAATTTTTGATATAATCGCATTTCCCAGTAAATAAAAAGTTTGCATTGTATTGTTTACTCCTAGCGTGGGTGTTGAATAGACCCATAGAGAAAAGTTTAGCGACCCGATATAATGGCTAAAAACAAAGCCCGAAGCTCGGCCTGACCCGGAAAAAAAGTTAAAATTTCAGCCCGAACCTGGCCCGGTCCTAGTGAATTTCTACTAAGCATTAATCTTTATTCTTTGGAAGAGTTCTGACCAAAAAAACTTATCTTACAGTCTTTTTTTAAATTTTTATAATCTTCATATATGCAGAAGAGCCGCAGGCTGAGGTATTTATGCTTTAAATGAACATTTGTTTGTTGAATGTAAATGTTTCTGTTATCATTAGTATTATTAATCCATATTCCATATAGTGGAAGAATAAAAATCTAAAGCAGGGCATATGGTAAAAGTAAAATCTTCTAAGACGAAATTGCATTGGAAAGAAAAAAATACGTTCTCTTCTTAGCAGGTGTAAATGTTTATTATATTTTCTCGCGTATCATTGTGTTCATTTTGCATGGATCGACAGCTTTAAAGAAGTTTAAAAGAAATTTTAAGTTATTAAGCAGTGTTTTTTTTTTTATGCGTTCATATCTGTTTTAATAACCCTAGAAATCTACGATTCTTTAAAAAGAATAAATTCTAATGTTTAGTTGAAAATAATAACGACTTAAAAGCATATGTCTTTTTTGCAAACATTTTTGGAGTCAAATATTATTGATTTTTGAATAGACTTGGCCACGTCGGGAAAATGATTTTCATACGGGATTATTCAACCGAAACTGATTATTTTAGTCCTTGAATACTAGGAAGAATGAAATCAGTCCCGGCTTCGTACGGAAAAAATAAATTAGGCTCGGCTCTGACCGATACTCCAGGAAAAAGTATAAGGTCCGAAAATAAATTTTTTTTAACCATAATATCTGATTTAAAAGGTGAAATCAGTAAAATTTGTATAATGTTATTTAACAAAAATTTGTGTGAAGTTTCCTTTGATCAAATTTGTTTAAATCTGCTTAAAAATCTACATTTGCATGCTACAAAATATTCTATAATAAGACATTTTCATTGAAAATATTCTAAAGATTTATTTAAAACATAATAGTGTAACATAAAATTATGGTCTCAACTTTTTATTATATTTTATAACAAAAACTGCAAAAAATTTCCTTTTTTACGAAATTGTTCGACATTTATTAAATAAGAAATTATTTTATAATCAAACCTTCTTTTTTCCAAAGAATTTCTCAAATTGCAATATCTGAAATTAAAATCGAAAGCTTGCAAAATTATATAATTTTCTATAAGAAAAAATTGACTAAATTACCTTTGGTTAAAATTACTGAAACCTACTTAGACACCTATATTTGTATATTAAAAATTAATGCATTATTCGGTGCTTTCTTTAAAAATATTCTAAAAAAATATTTAAAAGATCATACTCTAACATAAAATCAAAAAGTCTCAATATTTTACAGAATTCTGTATCAAAAAATTCCGTAAAGCTCCCTTCTTACGAAATTGGCCGACATTTATTGATGTAAGAATGCATTTTATGACTAGACTTCTTTTTAGTCTCGAAAGAATTTTGCAAACCACAATATCTGAAATAAAATTGAAACCAGTCAAAATTTTATAATGTTTTATAACAGAAATTTGACTAAAGTTACATTTGGTCAAAATTGACTGAAACCTACTTAAAAATCTACATTTGTATACTGCAAAGTATTCTATAATTCTATGTTTTTTTTTAAATATTCGAAAGTATTATTTAAAGCATAATAGTGTAACATAAAATTTGAAATGTAACACACGTGCACTATGTAACATGTTACATTTAACGCATGTAAAACATGTGTTTTTAGTGTAATATTTAAAATTATAATCTTTCAAAATTTTATAACAATGTATAACAAAAATTTCAGTAAAGTTCTCTTCATACGAAAATGGCCGGAATGTTATAATATATTTTAGAAAGTATTTTATCATTAGACATTTTTTTAATACTTCGAAGAGTTTCTTAAACCATAATATTCGAAATTGAAATAATAATAATAAAAAAACACTCAGAATTGTATAATTTTCTGTACCAAAAATTTGAGTGAATTTCCCTTTATTCAAATTCACTAATACGTAATTAAATATCAATGTTTGTTTTCTGGAGAGTATTATATAATACGACAAATTCTATAAAGATGTTAAATAACTATTTAAAACATAATTTTACAACTTAATATTAAAGGTCTCAAAATATTTTATGATATTCTATAAAAAGAATTGGAATAAAGTTCCCTTCTAAGAAATAGATCGAAATGTATTAATGTATTTTAAAAAGTATTTTATAATTCGACATTTTTAAATACTTCAAAAAATTCTTAAACCATAAAATTTGAAATTAAAATTAAGAAATAATCCAAATTTTACAAATTTCTATGACAAAAATTTCAGTGAAAATTTTTTTTTGGTCAAATTTGCTGGAATAGGCTACAAAATTAACTTTTGTATTTAATAACGAATTCTATAATACGATGTTTTCTTTTAAAATATTTCAAAGGTTTATTTTAAACATAAACGAGTAGTTTAAATATATAAAGTCACATTGTTTGTCACATTTTAAAACAAAAATTTAAATAAAGTTCAATTTATACGTAATTGGCTGAAATCTATTAATCTAAGAAAGTATTCAATAACTAGATTTTTCTCTTATTTCCCATTTTTTTTCAAACCATAATATCTGAAATTAAAAACTGTTAAAATTGTGTAATTTTCCAATAATAATAATAATAATAATAATAATAATAATAATAATAATAATAATAATAATAATAATAATAATAATAATAATAATAATAATAATAATAATCAGTGAATTTCCCTTTAGTCAAATTGACTGAAACCTACTTAAAAATCTTCATTTGTATAACAGAAATTAATCAAAGTAATCTATAATTCGACATTATCTTTAAGAATATTTTAAGAAATTTTTAAAACATAATAGCGCAAAGTAAAATTATAAAGTCTCAAAATTTTATAAAATTCTATAGAGAAAATTCAAGTAAAGTTACCTTCTTTACGGGATCGATCAATTCTATTGATCTATTTTAGAAAGTACTTTATAAGACTTTTATAAATACTTCGTAAAATTTCTTAAAACATAATATTTGAAATTGAAATTGAAAACAATCAAATATGTCCATTTCTATAACAAAAAATTAAGGGAATTTTTTTTAATCGAATTCGCTGAAACATATTTAAAAAGTTACATTCATAAAAATCTACATTTATACTCTAGAAAGAACTTTACAATACGACATTCTTTTTAAAAATATTTTAAAAAATTGGTTAAAACATAAAAGTGTAATGTAAAAATATAAAGTCAATTTTTTAATATTTTTATAACATAATATCGAGTAAAGATATGTTTTTATGAAATTGGCAAAATGTATTATTTTAAGATAGTATTTTATAGCTAGATTTTGTTTACTTCTCCAAGCATTTTTTCAAACCATAATATCTGAAATTAAAGTTGAAAACACCGAAAAATCCATAATTTCCTGAAACAAAAAAATTGAGTGAACTTTTGTTTGGTCAAATTTATTGAAACCTACTTAAAAACCTACATTTATATGCTAGAAAGCAATCTATAATTTGATGCTTAATTTAAAATACAGTAATTAATTATTTAAAACATAATAGTGTAACGTAAAATTATAAAGACCCTAAATTTTATAATATTTTGTAACAGAAATTATAGAAAATTTATTTCCTACGAAATCAGTTGAAATCTTTTTCATCTATTTTAATAAGTATTTTAAAACTAGATTTTTTAATACTCTGAAGAATTTTTTAAACCATAATTTTTAAAATTATAATTTAAACTCTAGAAATTGTTTAATTTTCCATAACAAAAATTTTGAGTGAATTTCCCTTTAATCAAATTGCTCGATACCTACTACAAAATCTCCCATTGCATTCCCTAAAAAAATCTGTAATTCAACGTTTTCATTAAATATATTCTAAAGAATTGTTTTAAACATAATAGTATAACGTAATATTACAATGTCTCAAAATTTTATAATATTCTATAGTAAAAGCTAGAGCAAAGTTATCTTCTTACGAAATTGGGCGAATTCTATTCACTCCTCAAAATTACATTTTCTTGTTATAACGCAAAACGGTCTTATAAAAAATTTTAACTTGAACGGATTTAACTCCTTAACTGATTTGCCCGTACGCTTTTCGGACAAGACGAATTTGCTTAATTCATCTTTAAATGTTTTTGACACCACTATTTTTTAAAAATAGTTTCATACTATTTAAAGGCGGTTAAGTGTTACGAATATTTTATTTAAAAATTGTGGTGTGAATACAATGTTTTCAACTTATTGAATGGAAAAGAAATAAGCACTTAAGGGGTTAAAAATTTTATGAAAGATTGAATTGTATTTAAAAACAGTAGCGATCGCCTTTTTCAACGGTTTTCTTTTATTTCCATTTTACTTATGGGGTTTAATGCCGGATCAGCTGCTGTTAGTAGTTGTTTTCACGTTTTACTAAGTAAGATTGTTTAAATATTTTTGAATAATATCACCAATTTTCAAATTTTTGCTAGAAGTAGTTTTTATAATATTAGCCAAAAGAGACCGTTGATCACAAAAAATCATTGCCAGCGTCGGAGAAAGCATTAGGCACTTTTTAGAATAAAGAGATTGATAAATAATTTAAAATATGCAATTTCTTTCATAAAAATAATAAAACCTTAACTCTTTTTTTACAACATATTTTCGAGTTTTCTTATTTCCAAAAGCTCTTCGCGTAGCATATTCCCAGCGGAAATATCTTACTCCCTGCCAATGCTTCATAAAATCTCATTGCTATATTACAGAAGGGATTGTGTAACGTAATAATATTTCAATGTGTAGAAAAATTACTCTAAGCAATTAAATTTTTAGCAAAAATTAACCTAATCTTCCTGAATCTAATAAAATTTTACATCACTTTTAAGAGAAGCTGAGGAACAATAAGCACTTGTGTAAACTTTTACTTATTAAGGAAATGATCTCCATAGTTCATTAATCTTGTTACCAAAACAGATTCCCGAAATTTAGTTTATTTCCATAACCCACAATAAAGGTTGGAAACTTACAATTTCTTTACATACAATTACTTGACATAAAAACATAGTTTGTTATAACATGAACCCGAGTTTCTTTCCTTTCAAAATTTCTCCACACAGGTTTAAATAGATTTTTTGCTTAAATAGGTCAAACCAGCCAAGGGTTATTAAAAATCTTCATACTATATTCCAGGACTTACTGCATAACAAAACATCCTTTTTAACGTCTTGAAAAAAATACTTTAAACATAGAAATTTTTAACGCATAATTAACTACTTTCCCTTATTCCAATAAAACTTTACATATTTTTATAAGAAACTAAGGAACTAAAAACATGTGTATAACCTTGTATTGATGAACAAAACAATCACGATACCTCGTACGACTCGTTATTGAAGCCGATTCCCAAAATTTAGTTTCTTTTCAGAACCCACAATGAAGTTTAAAAATTATAATTTCTTCGCATAAAATTATGTGGCATCAAAGAAGAGTTTTTTACAACATAAACCCAAGTTACTTTCCTTTCAAAATTTCTCCACACAAGTTTAAATAGGTCTCATGCTTAAATTGGTCAAACCGGCCAAGGATTTTTCAAAATCTCCTTACAATGTTTCTCGACGGATTGAATAACAAAACACCTTTTTTAACACTTTGAAAGAAAAATTTCCTTTAAACATAGAAATTTAAAATACAAAATTAACTAACTTCCCTTAATCCAATAAAACTTTACATCATTTCTGAAAGAAACCAAAGAAACTACAAACACGTGTATAACATTGTATTTTTGAAGGTACGTATCAAAACATCCACGATACCTCGTGCGACTTGTTATTGAAATCGATTTCCTAAAATTAGTTTCTTTTCAGAATCCACAATGCAAAAGTAAAAGGAAAAGTCATTTTCAGAAATTTAGAAGCGTGTGCGCAACAGAAACTTAAGAAGTCCCTCCCTGTCACTATGACGATGAAGAAATGCTCCCAGCCTAGGACATCCTCTGCTCCCACATCTCTCTAAGCGCTCCTAGAGTAGCCGGGTACAGAAATCGTCTTGATCTTGAGGAATCAACAGGGCTAAAGTTATTTGTCCTGTGCTCGAACTGTATGATATATTGAATCGTAGTTAATTCAGTGATCTCATGTGGACTATCAACTACAGAATTTGATCTGCTATTTGGTTGTCAAAGTGTCATTTACCTTGAAGTTAACGGTAAGTTAACTATTAATTTTTAAGAAAAAGAAATTTAAATATTTTATGATTTCAGATTATAAAAAAGAGGTATTCATTTAGAAAGTTAACATTTTTTAAAACGATACAATCAGATAAGAAACAGTTTTCTTAAATCATTGTTATAAAACAACGTTATTCTTATTTTCTTTCTTAATCCGAAGATTTTCGAGTTTCAAAATCGTTGTAAATTAATAGCCGATTGTCAAAAAAAAGTATAACTTTTGAGTTAATATTTTTGTAACTATACAAAAATATAAGAAAATCATCGAATCAGATTAGATTTCTTACCTTGTTGTTAGAAACTAAAATTTTATATGTATTATACTAGAAGATTTTCAGAGTTTCAAAATCTTTATATATTAATAACTGTAAGTTAATTTTTAAATCTTACGAAAAACATTATTGGGTATTTTGAACATTTGTTTAACAATTGTATTCTAAATTAATTTAAAATATTTTTTATCTTAATATATAACAAGAAGATTTCGGTATATTTGATCGCGAAAATTTTTAATAATTACTTACGAGAGTTTTTGGTAACTTAGAATTATAATTTTAAAAGTTGTAAAATGTTTTTGAATTTCAATTTTTTATAATTTCATATATTTTTTTAAAAACCACAAAAATTTGAAATATTTTAAAGAGGACTATGGAAATAAATATGGAAATATTTAAAAAGTTATTTATCATTTTTATTACTTTATGCTATTTATATAAATATATTTATACATTATAATCTTAATATTTTAGAATAAAAAATTAAATATTACACAATAAAATTCTGTATGACGATAAAAATATGTGTTATATGTTATGATTAGAGAATGTTTTAACACGCTGATTAATATATATATATATATATATATATATATATATATATATATATATATATATATATATATATATATATATATATATATTGTAAATTGGACTTTGTTGAACAAAAAGGATTGAGTTTCCCGAATATTTAACCTTTGTTTCGTAAATGTTAATAAAATTATAAATTTTATAATGAATGTAAGATTCATATGAAATGTTTAAAAATCTGATTTTGTTTTAAACACTTATGTTATTGATATCACTTTATAGTGTTAATATTTTAGATTAAAAAAATTAAAATGGTATGTACTAAAATCCTTTATGATGACAAAAAATGTTTTGTATATTATAATTTGAGAATTTTTTAACACGCCGATTAAAGAAAAAAATATTTTATTTATAAACTGTATCTGATTGGACAAAAAGAATTGACTGATCCAATTATTTCACCTTTGTTCGTTAAATGTTAATACAGTTATAAATTTTATAAGAAAGGTAAAATTCTAATTATCATTATTGTATTATTATTATTTATCGACTTGTTTAATTTTTTTAATCAAATTTGCAGAACAATTTTATGTTAGAAATTTTTTATAAATTAAAAGCTCGCGGAGAAATCTGTCGTATATTTATTTTTATCTGAGTTATTAAAAAAGTTACTTTGGATTTTTTTACAAATTATTTGAAGTTATAAAAAAGGTTGTGGTTTATTAATTAGAAAATATTTAATTAATTAATGTTTTTTAATGTAAATAACGAATTTACAAAATCTTTATAAAGATATTTTTATATATTGGTTGTTTAATATTAACTGAAAGGTATTTATACCAATTTGTCATTTAATACTTCATGAGAGATACTTAATACAGTGTACATATGTATGTAATATTTATTAATGAATAAATTAGAATATTTAAGAATTATTTTGTATGCTCGATATGAATGCATATAGAGATATATTTTGTATGCATCCAGAATAATATATTGATATACAATTTTTTAAAACTATAAATGTGGTACTGAAAAAAAATCTGAAAGTATTTATGCAATGTTGATGCATTATAAAATTAATGTTCTTGATTTCCCTTTATTTAAATAATATTGTGTGATTATTTAAAAGTCAAATACAAACATATTCATGCATTGTTATTGTGAAACATAAGACATTTACAAATGTATATATGTAAATATTGTATTTTTATGACTATTTCATGTCTTGTAGTATATTATAATATAAAAGATACAAAACATATATCTGAAATGTATTTATAAAGTAATAATACTAAACAGTTTAATTGAAAGTCATGTGAATGAAATGAATATAGATTAAAAAATATATATATTAAAAATATAGAGCGTAAACACCGCTTTGACTAATTAACTTTTTGATTACGAAGTTGACACATATGTCGTTCCAAATACTATGTCTTTATTCTATCCGTATAACTTTATAGAATTATAATTTCGGCCATACATTTATACTAGCAGACATTGACGAGAGATCTACCACAAATAAGTTTCAGTTTGAATTTTGGTACGAGTGTACACAAAAATAGTCACCTGTTCTTTTACGTAATCTAATGATTAAGAATTGGAGAAATACACTGTAAGAAAAAAATGTAAATCATAATATGTAAATTTACTAAATTTGAATGGTTACTAAATTTTTTTCTGCACACTTAAAAAAAATAGTAAATCGACAAAACTAGTTTTCGTAAATATAGTTGAATCTAAAGCATACCGATGATACAAAAAAAATCACTCATATTCTCGGGTAAAGCTGCCAAAAACTTTAGCTTTACAAAAGAATTTATTAAAATTAGAGCAATATTATAAAAAAGTTATCTGTAACCGGAGTAACAGTTACAAAAAAGTTCTATTCATCCCAGTTTCTTAAAAATTTCTTAGAAACCTTACAAATTTTCTTTATTTACAGAGCAAATGTGTATCTGTTGCATAAATTTTTGCCGTATACGTTGCATAAAAAGTTCTTGCATTCTTCTAAATTTCCATATAAATTTTTACAGTATAGTTCTTGATTGGTCGAAAATCTAGAGTAGTTTTTAATCGTTTTGAATTTTAAAAGTTCTTTGATAAACAAACGAGAACACGCGATGAAACGCAAAACTACTTGTTGAGCGATCTTCTTATATTGATCGAAAGAAACCTCTCAGGAGCGAAGAACAGCAGAGTAAGAAAGTGAAAAGTAGGAGAAAAATATTTTTCACCAAACAGACTATGATAAAGTCGATAAATGTTACAAGGCTTGGATACGAATGATTTTTTTGTATCATCGGTATGCTTTATATTAAACTATATTCAACTTGCGCGTCGCGGGCCGCATGTGACCTGATGACCTTTAATGATTTACTCAAGAGCCATACTTATTATATCGTAATGACAATAAATATTCTACAAATAAATGGTAAGAATTTATATTATAATTTATATTATTATTAAGTATTTTGCTTATAAAACGTTACTTTATTATACTATTATTTTAACACAACCAAACTGATTGGTAAAGTTATCATACGAATTGAATATTTCCAACTGAGAGAAAAATTGCCCAGGCCGGGAATCGAACCTAGATACTTGGCTTACAAGGTCATTGCTTTACCTTTTAAGCTAACTAGGCGTCAAAAATTGCCCAGGTCGGGAATCGAACCCAGATACTTGGCTTACAAGGACAATGCTTTACCTGTCCGGCTATCGTCCAGTTAGCTTAACAGGTAAAGCATTGTCCTTGTAAGCCAAGTATCTGGGTTCGATTCCCGGCCTGGTCAATTTTTCTCTCAGTTAGAAATATTCAATTCGTATGGTTACTTTATAAATAAAAGGTTTCAAATATATTAAAAATAATATCAACTCTTTTTCATTGAGTTATCTTCAGAATGATGAAAATGATGAACATTCTGTAGTTGACTTGATGAAAAGGAGTTGAAAAATGTAAATTTTTAATATATTTTGAATGTTTTATAATAAAGTAACGTCATATATGCAAAATATTCATTTATAGTAGAAATTCTTATTTTAGTTGTAGAATATACATTATTATTATTACGATGTTTTTATTGATGGACGTGATCAAGACTTACTGCTTTTATCTTTCACATACTTATTGATCCATATTTATAAAATTTATAGAAATCTGTATAAAAGTTTTTTAGACTTCACTGTACTTTTGTATATTTTCATAGAAAGATAAATTTTGTCATCTTATTTATACATACTAATTTAGAATAAAATGTAAACGCTTTAAGTGCCGTTTTCTTAATCTAAAATTCCTTTTACAGTGGAAACACTGCAAATATGTGAAACACTTATGCAGCACTAATTGAATTCAAAAATCAATACATCTAATTAAAATCATTTTCAATTGTATTGTGAATAAAATTGAGAAAATGTCATATGAAATAAAAAAGAATGTGTAAAAAGATTTGTTTGAAAATTACAAAAGGAGAAAATACTTTTTCAAACATATTTCAATGCATTCATTTTTTAAATTGTGTAATTTTAAAGGCACCATGTAAAAAATATTTTAAAAGTGTCTTCCTTAAGTTTCTTTATAGTCTTATAAATTGTATGATGCTTACAATGTGTCGCTTATTTGGGGACAAAGTGTTGTACAGCAAAACACTGCTTTAAGAAACCATTTTCATCAACATTATTTAAAACACAATCTCAACACTGTTAACAAAACTGTTTTAGAACACATTTCTAGATAGAAATGCGTTTTTAGCTCACAGGCTATCATAGCCTGAGAGCTTATGTGCCCGTCCGTTCTGTATGTATGTGCGTATGTGCGTAACGCGATAACTCATGATAAAAATATCGGATCCACTTGAAATTTTGTATATAGGTATATCCTGATAAGGCGCTTCCCTGATTAGTTTTTGGAGTTCATTCGATATGTATAAGAGGGGGAACGGGGGGCTCATGCCCCCCGTTAGTTGATATAAATGGGATTTTCATGCAGAATTAAGTTTTCAAAATTTAGATTAGGATCATTCTGATGAGGCGATTCCGTGACTGTTATTAGGTGTTCATTGAATAAGTATAAATAGGGGGAACAGGGGTTCTAATCCCCCCCCCCGTTAGTTGATATAAATGGGATTTTCATGCAGAATTAAGTTTTCGTTCAAAATTTAGATTAGGATCATTCTGATGAGGCGATTCCGTGACTGTTATTAGGTGTTCATTGAATAAGTATAAATAGGGGGAACAGGGGTTCTAATGCCCCCCCCCCCCCGTTAGTTGATATAAATGGGATTTTCATGCAGAATTAAGTTTTCGTTCAAAATTTAGATTAGGATCATTCTGATGAGGCGATTCAGTGACTGTTATTAGTTGTTCATTGAATAAGTATAAATAGGGGGAACAGGGGTTCTAATGCCCCCCCCCCGTTAGTTGATATAAATGGGATTTTAATTGAGAATTAAGTTTTCGTTCAAAATTTAGATTAGGATCATTCTGATGAGGCGATTCCGTGACTGTTATTAGGTGTTCATTGAATAAGTATAAATAGGGGGAACAGGGGTTCTAATGCCCCCCCCCCGTTAGTTGATATAAATGGGATTTTCATGCAGAATTAAGTTTTCGTTCAAAATTTAGATTAGGATCATTCTGATGAGGCGATTCCGTGACTGTTATTAGGTGTTCATTGAATAAGTATAAATAGGGGGAACAGGGGCTCTAATGCCCCCCCCCCCCGTTAGTTGATATAAATGGGATTTTCATGCAGAATTAATTTTCGTTCAAAATTTAGATTAGGATCATTCTGATGAGGCGATTCCGTGACTGTTATTAGGTGTTCATTGAATAAGTATAAATAAGGGGAACAGGGGTTCTAATGCCCCCCCCTTAATTTATATAAATGGGTTTTTCAAGCAGAATTGTCAGATTTCGTTCAAATCTCTGAATAGTTTTGGAAGTTTAATGGTTAAGTATAAAAGAGGGGGATAACTCCTTTTAAATTATATAAATGCTAAATGGGTTTTTATTAAGAATTATCTAATTTGCTCTGAATTTTGGATATAGATTTTTTATATGATAAAGCATGTCTTTGATAGTATAGGAGGTTCAATGATTAAGTATAAAAAAAAGAGGAAAGGAGAGAGCTGTTTCCCCTTCTTAATTTTTTTTTCGAACGGAATTAACCCTTGAAAATATAAGGCTTTAATGTGCAATTAGTATTTGTAGCCTGTGAGCTCAATGCCATCAGTTTAACTGGGCAGTATTCTTTTTATTAACATATTAAGAATACCTGTCTTGTGAACAACACTTTTTCAACATATTAAGAACACAATTACAGCATAAAAAGTGCTTCCCAACACATTAATGTGTTGTGAATTTAGAAGCAAAAAATGTTCCGAAAGTGCTTAATTTTGTTTGAGTATTCTCAGTGTTTATATTTTTATAAATATTAAACTGAAATTAATTTTTTTTTCTTCGTTAGAGCTTGGAATCGCTATACTGTTTTATTTTTGCATTTTATCCTTACCATACAGAGCCCACGTAGCATATAGAAAAAAATATTATTGTCAATAGTGTTTAGAATAAAATGTAAATTTTTTTTCATAAATTTCTATTCCATCTTTTAAAAATATATTTGTTGAAGATTTTAATTGAGGATTATGGTGTGAACAATAAAAGATTCCCTATATTCGTTATATTAATACTCATTAAATATCAGAATTGTCACGGAAAAAATTCTTAACCAAACGTTTTATCCCACTATTTCCAAAAGAAAATATTTGAGGCTTATTTCTACATCATTTGCAATAGAAATCTGGCAAAAAATGTAATATTTATAAATAGTGGTGTTAAATTTTCGTGGTCAATTTATTCTTCTACAAATGTTCAACTCAACAGATTACACCAACTTTATAATATTGATGTCTTATACTTGCTTAATATCTCACTTTTTTAGGTCTCTTTTTTTACATATACAAGGTTTCATTTTTAAAAAGTGAAAACGGAATCATTATAAAATCACTCCTGAGTCTGTCTGTCCGTCTGCTACAGATATTGTTCTTGTTAACTGTAAAACATAAAAAATTTAAATTGTGGAATTACTAAAGACTAGTGACCCATATATTTACAAATTGTTTGACATTTACAAATAATTTTAGCAGGGGAGGTAAGGGGCTAATCTTAAAAAAAAAATCTGTTTTTTGTATATCTTGTTGAGTATCATGTAAAACCTTTCGTTACGCTGAACCCAAAAATACATTATTTTAATTTTGAGCAATACATTATCACAAATATCATCGAAAATATAGTGCAAAAATATTTCCTTCCACCTACTGAAACTAAAGTTATGTAAAATTAGAGATAATAGGCATTAAGTAAAACCTTACTGGGAAAATGTAGCGATTAACCTATGTCACATAATTTTTGAGAAAGGCGCATTTTTCCGTTACATGCGAATTTCGATTGTGGCAAATTCAAAAATATGTTCTGGAGCACTGGAGGTACCTATATTTATAAACTTATAAAAGTATTTTTAGTAATGATTTTTTGATTTTTTTTTTTTTTTTTTTTTGAAAATTAGGCGAGATATTAATAATTATAGATACGGACAATTTGGACATAAATATTTAACGAGGGAGGCGTAATATGTGTACCATTCGACTTTAAAAGCCCAGATACCGTATTTAATGATATGTTTGAGTAATGCAATGCTCAGTAGCAGTAAAAAAGCAATAAAAGTCAAATTGTTGAGAACAGGTTGATTTAATTAGAATTAACCCATCAATGTTCAAATTATTTCCTTTGATAAATTTAAATTTAAAATTTCGTACTACTTTTAAAACAAGAATACATTTATCTAATTTTATTAAGGAAATTGTCGTATGAAAGACATTTTATACTTATCTTCATATTTACTGGTGTAAAAGACGCTTTCTTGCTACTAAGTCTAGTGATCTAAAAATATGCCAATGGATATTAACGGGTTAATCAGATGTATTCATTTGA
This sequence comes from Maratus speculifer, assembly GCA_964019185.1. Taxonomy (NCBI): domain Eukaryota; kingdom Metazoa; phylum Arthropoda; class Arachnida; order Araneae; family Salticidae; genus Maratus; species Maratus speculifer. The sequence goes on from OZ025298.1 coordinate 120,152,615, forward strand.
TTAACCCATTATGGGATTCCCGACTATTTTTTATTCTGTGGATTTCACAATACACCTCTCATATTATTAAGAATTAATCTCTTCTTAATGAGTGTTTTATACAGATATTTTAATCTTTAATCACTGATATTTTTAACGGATATTTTTCTAATAGAATCGAGAAAAAAGACATTAAATAATGCAAAATTTACAATAAAAATTTTCTAGTGAGAATAATCAAGTACACAGTAAAAATTGAAGATCCAAATTGGGTTGAAAGATTTCTGGGTATAGTAATTTTCCTGAAATGGTACATTAAGCATTCCAAAATGGTAGAGTATTGTTCCCAAAATAGATAACCTGAAGTGGTTCAAAACAGAGCAGATCTTTATTAACATTAAATTAATCAAAATTTCTGAGGTATAATGTATATACTATCTAAGATATTTTAATTGTTTTAATGTCATTAAAAATCAGACTTTTTTAAAGCGATTTTGTGCTACAAACTGAACTTTCCAAATTGGAACAATGCTGTACCCAAAAACCTTTCAACCCAATTTGGGTATTTTGTTTTTACAGTGTATTACGAGCACGGTATGCAGCAAGCATACTGGTCGCTCATTCCCAAGGGGTTATTTAAGTATAGAATGATCGGTGAGCGGTCGTTTTCGCTGCAACCATATGAATATATTTTGGTTTAAACCAGAAATTTTATTATGTAAAAGCGTAAAATATACAAAAAAGGATAAAATATACCAAAATTTTCCGGAAGCGCTTTCCTCCGGACGGCTGCAATTGGTAGGTTTTTATTTTTGTAATGAAAGCTACCTAAAACTATTTTATTCTAATTGTTAAAACTACATTATTTTAAAAAGGGCAGTCAGACGGACGAAGATTATTGAAATAAATATTGTTAAATATGGATTTAATTTAAAATGATAATATGACAAAAAATAAAAGGGAGTTGCAAATGAGATTCATTTATAAACTACATTTTACAAATTAAAACATTAAATAAGTAAGTTAAAAATATTTTATTTTAATTGCTAAAACAGTGAAATGATTTAAAAAGCAACTACATTGCAATAAATAAATAAATAAATAAATTAAACATTAATTAAATAAAACATTAATTTAAATTTTAAAAAAAAAATCTGAAAAAAAAGAAGAAAAAACAGGGAATAATATAATGTGAGAATCTTTTGTAAACTACATTTCCCTCCGATAGTAACCCAAATAAACCACAAATGAAGGAAATAAATCCTGATATTTTCTGGGTTTTTTTTCTCTGATGTTTATGTCTAAAAAGTGTATTAATTCAATCCCATGCTCTAACAAGCAAGGCATAGATCAGACAGAAAAGCCGATTTCTATATAGACACCGTTTCTTTTTCCCTCCACACCTTCATAACTGACGAAACAATACGTATGTTATATCCTTGTGTGATTTTATAAAAAAGAATATATGTATGTGTATATATATATATGTATGTTTCAGGGAATCTCTGATTGTTTTATTTTTTGTCATTTGAAGTATCATTATGAATAAATAATATTTTTTCTGAAAAAAAAAACGAGATTTATGAGACTATGTTATATGCTTATTTAAGGCTCTTTAGTCTGACGGCTAATCTCTCCTCCCCCTCCAATCTTAAGATTACGGACCCCGCCAGTGTCTAGAGGTTGTGCTTTCAAAGCTTTTAGACGGGAAGTACAGGGTTCAAATATAATCGCGCCCGCCGGCCTAACCGTTCGGAGTTTTCCACGGTTTCCTTTTCACCTTGGGTAACCTTGCGTAGTTACGAATTAAGTTCCCTTTGAATGACCCACACAGAGGGCACTCTTTTTTTGGCCTATATCCCTCATGCAGATAACCGGCGCTCATAAATAATACCTAACAAGAATATGGGTATGAAAAGCGTTGCTATTTTTACTTTCTTCTATCTTTACAAGAAGAAAGTATTGGATTCATGAAAATTTTCGACTTCCAGTTTTCGACGGATTTGTACGTTTTAGAGGGTCCTGAACACGTTTTGACTATTTTTAGGAAATGTCTGTCTGTGAGTCTGTCCGTCTGTCTGTCTGTATGTCTGTATGTGACAAAAAATTTGTGGGCGCTCTATCTCAAGAACTAATGCTCGAAATTTAATAAAATTTTATATTCAATTAGACCTTGATATGAATTAGTGCCTATTGGTTTTTGGTGAAAATTGGCCTGCAGTTGGCGCTGCTATACTACGTTTTTCATGATTTTCAAGATAGCTATATCTCAAGAACTAATGCACAGAATTTCACCAAACTTCAGATTCTGTGACCCCTTTATATACATAGACGCTGATTAAGTTTTGATGTAAATTGGCCAGCAGGTGGCACTGCTATGCCACGTTTTTCATGATTTTCATGATAGCTATAGCTCAAGAACTAATGCACAGAATTTCACCAAACTTCAGATTCCGCAATACCTTGAGATACATTGCCACTGATAAGGTTTTGGTGTGAACTGCCTTTTAGGTGGCGCTGCTATGCTACATTATGCACGATTTTTGCGATAGCTATATCTTAAGAAATAATGCAGAGAACTTCATCAAATTTTAGATTCTGTTACACTAGAATATATAACATAATTAGACGCTGATTACATTTTGATATTAACCTTCCAACAGGCGGTGCAGCTATGCTGCATTTTGCATGATTTTTCCGATAGCTATATCTCAACAACTAACGCACAGAATTTCATCAAACTTCAGATTTTGTTACAAAATGACATATAACATAATTACACAATGATTACGTTTTGTTATAAATCCTTCAACTGATGGTGCTGCTGTGCTATATTTTACACTTTTTTTTAAACTAGCTATATCTCAAGAACTAATGCACAGAATTTCATCAAACTTCAGATTATTTTACACTATAACATAATTAGACGCTTTTTTACGTTTTGGCATAAATTGTCCAAGATATGGTGCTGCTGTGCTACGTTTTGTAAATTTTTTGTTATAACTATATCTCAAGAACTAATGGACGAAATTCCATCAAATTTCAGATTCTATTAGGTCTTGACATAAATAGATGCTTATTAGGTTTTAATATAAATTACCCAACATGAGGCACTACTAAGCTCATTTTCTCAGAATATTAATTAAATTTTGCGTTTTATGCTTTTCGGATAGCAGAATCTCATTAGGCTAGGTCAAATGTTCGAGGAAATTCGATAGTGGGTAACTTTGGGGTCACCACGTTTTTTTTTTTTTAATATTAAAATGTATTTATGAAATAGAAGAAAGTTTTGAGATTGACACATCCATCTAGTTTGGATATTTCATTAGAATATTACAGATTGTATCTTTTTGTGTGTATCTATGCTTTTCTATGATGTTGGCAGATTCCATATCAGTGTAGTAAACCCCTTGATGCGCATTTAATTCCTTCAGAATGGATGTTTTTTTTACAAAATTTTTAATCTTTCAACGCGTTTTTCGAATCAGAGATTTTTAATTGTAAAAATTGTGTAATTAGTGCGTGCCCTGATTAAGTAAAACAAATTTTACGCAAAATAATAACTGGTGGCAACAGTCAAAGAGGGTTAGTTACACAGAAAAATACTCTTTGAAGAAGAGAATTAAAAGCCTTCACCCGTCACTGAAAAATTCCTGGATGATAATGTTTAGTCGATGGAGGCATTATTATAAAATGTCTCGCCCAAATTTTACAATTTATAGACGATTTTTTTTATAGCTGAGGGTGGCTAGTTTTATAGCTAGTTTTTAATTTTTTGATTTTAGTTACATTTACTTATATTAGAATAGTTTCAATTTCATAACCGGTTCAAGCCGGTTCTCAAAGTTAAATAATTTTTTTATATCTGAAACCAAAATCGAATAAGTATAAACTAGCCTTAAAACTATCCGTCTTCAACTATCCTATGCCAAAAAAAAAAGTTCCAAAATATTAAAATTTGAGCGAGATAATTGAAAATAACGCATCTTTAGACTTAACCCTTTCAGCTCTGATGGATAAATTTCTTCAAAATTCCAAAAGTCGCATTGGCACCAGTATTTTGCAAAGAAAAAAAATCGTTTTAGAATACGCGCAAAAAATTCATTAAAACCTTTTTAAATAAATTCTTTCAACTATTCCGGTGTCATTGTTACATTTTGGAATTAAAATTAAGTGGTAGAAAATTCAACTATCAGAGCTCAAAGGGTTAACATTATCATCTAGGTCTTTTTGAGTAACTAGTGTGTGCTCTTAATCGCACCTGTAACATTGCGACATGCAAAATGAAGCAGTTTCTGCGAAATATTTATTAAATATATATATATTTATTTATTGAAAACAGACATAGATAGAGAATTTTACTTCATTTCTGAGTATAATAGTCTATGGCACTTCATTCAGCCAAATAAAACAATCATACTTTCTAAGTCTCAGAAGTTTTTGAATTGAACATATGTTAAAATTCTGGAAAAAACAAAATACCTGTATATATTCTTGTTTTGCTTACAAAAATTCCTGCCCCGAGATACAGATTACAAAAGTTTGGAATCTGAGCATCATTTTGGATAAAAAATTTAAAATACTCTATCTCAGGAGTGATGTAAGACATTTTGTTGTGTTTATTTTATTTTATTTTATTTTAAAGGTAATATTTCTCTGTTTAAAAATATATACTCCGTTTTGAAAAATGTATTTAATTTTGTTTGCTGCAGCCTTCTAAAAAGATTTTTTTTAATCAAAAATATTTTTCTCTCAAAAATGCTGATCCCAAAAAATTTAATTTTTTTTACTGTTAATCAACACCATTGAGTACTACGTACTCTGTGAAGAAGAAATTCTATTTTTGAGTTTAAAAAAGTTTAGACACATTTAAAAAAACATAGTATTTTACGGGAATATTAATGAATACATTACGGTAATATTAAAAGTTCCAGTAACACTCTCTGAATTTTTATTTATTTTGTCATGTGCAATCTACCAAATATCCTAAACAAGTTACAAATTACACACCAAATGTGGCAAATGCATTCTCAATATAGCTAGTGTTATAAATATTAGATCTTGTGGCTATAATTATTAGATTCTTGGGCAAACAGGCATGGACAAAAATCTATTGTGTTTCTATACATTAAACTCTGTAATACGCAAATAATATGAATCCATCATAAAAAGAACATAATCACCAGGACCACTTGGAATCATTACCTGTCATAGGATATCATTGAATTTATTACGTATGATGGAATTTATTAGAATGTAGAAAAAAATTATTTACATCTTTTTAAGTTTTAATTTGGTTTTCATAGCATTAGATAACATTTGTATAGCATCTTTTTTTTTTAAGAAAACATGTTTTGTTAATAATGATAGAATTTTGAAATATATATTCATATTTTTTATGCCAGCTTTTTGGTTGTTCTTAATCAATTTTTTAAATTGAAAAATCAAAAATGCCAATTTCAAAAAAATTGATTATTTTTTCTGTTGTTTAATACAATTGAAAACCGCTCTTTGATAGAACTTTAACTTTTGTTTTGCCATTTTATTGAAACAAATGTAAAATTAAGCCATATATTTTACCAGTTTTTTGCATGATATTCACATATTTGTCTCAAGAAATCCAAATCTAGTCTTCTTTAACATAGCATTTTATTTTTTAATAAACAAAGAGCTTGAAAAATAGCTTTAAAATAAACGTAAAGCTTACAGCATATATATTTGCAAGGTTCAAAACACATTACTTCCTGTATACTCTCTGCTTAGAACTGAAATTAGAAATTTAATGAACTAAAAATTTATTAAACTATACACTATCTTCATTTGATATTGAGTGTTAGATATTTATCATTGATATCTTGTTAAACAATAGGGAATAGGGTCTCTATAACATTGTGAATAGGAAATGAGCATTGTAGTGACAATAAATATAAAAACTTTGTTAAATCACCATAAAAAGAAAAATTATACAGGACGTGTTTCGAGCTGCAAAATTACCGCTCGTCATCAGCTGGTCCAAACACGTGTCACAACGGACAGAGTGGAAATAACAGTGAAATAAAGAGGGAGGAGATTTACACATAGTGCGACAGGTGGCGCTGCTTGTCAGAGCCAAGGAGGAAGAGAAAAGTAAAGATAAACTCAAAGAAGGAGGGAGGAGATTACAAAGAGTGCCCCAGGTGGCGCTGGCTAAAAGAATCCAGGTGGCAGAGAAAAACAAATACAAGATAAAGAAAACAATTGAAAAATAAATAAAATAAAATAAAATAAAATAAAATAAAATAAAAAAATCAAAAATAAATAAATAAATAAATAAAAATCAAAATAAAAAAAATAAAATTAATTAATTAAAAAATGATATAATAAAATAAATGAATAGGTAATAAAAATAGCAAAAAAAAATAATTAAATAAAAACTAAAAATAATTATAGTAATAATAATAAACTACAAAAGTAATTTCCATGCAGGAGAAAGGGAGGGGGATGAAGAGAGATCGTTGACAAGAGTATTAGAATTTTTATAAATAAAATAAGCTTCGTGAGTATCTAAATGAGAAGGAGAGGCAGGATTAGAAATAATTCTGGCCATGGAAAAATTGAAAAAATGACCGGAAGACCAACAGTGAAAAGCAATGGAATACCTAGATAATTCCTGATTTTTAATGTACCTCTGATGTTCATCCAATCTTTTCTTCAACGCTCTTCTGGTCTGACCAATATAACCCAAATTGCAAGAGCAAGGAATAAAATAAACACCCCACCGGTTCTCAACAGGAATAGGATCTTTCAAAGACGAGAATTTAATTTTATTCATAGGTTTGAAGATAACTTTAAAATTGAAACGAGAAAGGATTTTAGCTATTTTGAAACGAAGAGGAGAATAAAAAGGTAGAACTATAGAGTTAATATTAGACGAATTATTAGAATCAGTAAGAAGACGTTTAGGCTTATTAAATTTATACAGAGCTTTGTCAATCAAAGAGGGATTATAACCACGAGTGAGGGCAAGAGATTTGAGGTAACTAATTTCCTTATTTAGAGCAGAAGAGTCAGAAGAAATCCGAAGTGCTCTGTAAACAAAAGTATAAAAGGAAGCCATTTTATGCTGTGGAGGGTGGTTAGGAAAAGCATGCGGAGGTAGAGATACAGCGAAAGGTTTTATATAAACAGAGGTAGAGAACCGATCAGGGTGTTTAGTAACTAAGACATCGAGGAAAGGAAGAGAATCATTCTCTTCGACTTCAAGAGTAAACTGGATGCAAGGATCAACAGAGTTGACAAAAGAAAGGAGATTTTGGAGATCCAGCTCAAAAGGAATTAAGATAAAAGTATCATCAACATACCTACACCAGAAGGGAAAATCAAATAAACTGAAGAGTCTTTCTTCCACAAAATGCATATAAATGTCACATAAAAGAGGAGATAAAGGATTGCCCATGGCTAAACCATCCGTTTGAACATAAAAGGAATTATTAAATTGGAAAGCAGTTTGCCTAACACAAATACTAACTAATTGCAGGATCTCATCAATCTCGATGGAAGAGTAATGGAATTCGCGTAGCCTTCTTTCCAAACAGTCAATTGCACCTTGAACAGGGACGTTAGTGAAGAGGGATTTAACATCTAAGGAAATCATTTTGTAATTACAAGGAGAAAGGCGTTTAATTTTATCAACAAAGTCAATAGTGTTTTTAACAGTGTGAAAATTAGTGGAAGATAAAGGCGCGAGTAACTTAGAAAGGAACTTAGCAAGTTTATAAGAAGCAGTACCAATATTAGAAACGATAGGGCGAAATGAAAGAGTAGGTTTATGGACCTTAGGAAGAGCATAGAAACGAGCACAATTAGCTATAGAAGGAATGACCATACGTTTAGTGTTATTATTAAGAATGACAGACTTATTAACGACCTCCTTGATATCAGAAAGGTGTTTAGTAGAAGGATCTTTCTTTAATTTAGAATAAGGACCGGAGTTTAACATAGATTCCACATGAGAAATATAATCAGACTTATTGAGAAGAACGGTTTGACCGCCTTTATCAGCCTTAGTAATAAGAAGGTTAGGGACAGAATTAAGTTCACTGATAGCAGATATTTGAGAAGAAGAAAGATTAGATTTAACAGAAGATTTATTAGAAGAAATGACGTTAGCCAAAAGGTAGCGAAGAGAATCAAGTTGACCAGGAGAAATTTTACTATTTTTGAAAGAATGTTCAATCGGAGCGATTAAATTCGGAATAGAAGATTTGGAAACACGCGAAAAATTCAAACCAAAAGAGAGAACATCACGTTGGGAATCAGTAAGAGAATGAGACGATAAATTGACAACATAATTTTGCCGAAGAGGAGAGATACCAGGAACAGGAGAATTAGAAGTCAGAAGTGACGAAAATTTTTTATCCAAAATAGCACTATGACATTTAGATTTGTAATCAACGTAGGCAAAAATCCGTTTCTCAAGAAAAGGGAAATAAATTACAGATTTACTTAACAGCAAGTGTAACGAATATAATTCATATTCAGTGCACGAAAGAGAGTGCCGAACATCTTGAATAATGGCTCTAAGAACAGCAAACTTACTCCTGGTTAAGGCAATATTGATTGTCTGTTTATAGAAAACCTTTCGCTCTATCTCTACCTCCGCATGCTTTTTCTAACCACCCTCCACAGCATAAAGTGGCTTCCTTTTATACTTTTGTTTACAGAGCACTTCGGATTTTTCTGACTCTTCTGGTCTAAATAAGGAAATTAGTTACCTCAAACCTCTTGCCCTCACTCGTGGTTATAATCCCTCTTTGATTGACAAAACTCTGTATAAATTTAATAAGCCTAAATGTCTTCTTACTGATTCTAATAATTCATCTAATATTAACTCTATAGTTCTACCTTTTTATTCTCCTCTTTGTTTCAAAATAGCTAAAATCCTTTCTCGTTTCAATTTTAAAGTTATCTTCAAAACTATGAATAAAATTAAATTCTCGTCTTTGAAACATCCTATTCCTGTTGCGAACCGGTGGGGTGTTTATTTTATTCCTTGCTCTTGCAATTTGGGTTATATTGGTCAGACCAGAAGAGCGTTGAAGAAAAGATTGGATGAACATCAGAGGTACATTAAAAATCAGGAATTATCTAGGTATTCCATTGCTTCTCACTGTTGGTCTTCCGGTCATTTTTTCAATTTTTTCATGGCCAGAATTATTTCTAATCCTGCCTCTCCTTCTCATTTAGATACTCACGAAGCTTATTTTATTTATAAAAATTGTAATACTCTTGTCAACGATCTCTCTTCATACCCCTCCCTTTCTCCTGCATGGAAATTACTTTTGTAGTTTATTATTATTACTAAAATTATTTTTAGTTTTTATTTAATAATTTTTTTTACTATTTTTATTATCTATTCATTTATTTTATTATATCATTTTTTTAATTAATTAATTTTATTTTTTTTTATTTTTATTTATTTATTTATTTATTTTTGATTTATTTATTTTTATTTTATTTTATTTTATTTTATTTTATTTATTTTTCAATTGTTTTTTTATCTTGTATTTGTTTTTCTCTGCCACCTGGATTCTTTTAGCCAGCGCCACTTGGGGCACTCTTTGTAATCTTCTTCCTCCTTCTTTGAGTTTATCTTTACTTTTCTCTTCCTCCTTGGCTCTGACAAGCAGCGTCATCTGTCGCACTCTGTGTAATCTCCTCCCTCTTTATTTCACTGTTATTTCCACTCTGTCCGTTGTGACACGTGTTTGGACCAGCTGATGACGAGCGGTAATTTTGCAGCTCGAAACGCGTCCTGTATAATTTTTCTTTTTATGGTGATTTAACAAAGTGTTTATATCTATTGATATATATTTATCGCCAGTATTTTCGGTGTTTCTCAACATTGTAGTGGTGTTTTTTAGTCTTGCAGGTAGAATTCTAAATACTGGAACCGGTCACCGTGGGACCATAAAGCTCACGACAATTTAAACAATTCCTGTAAAATACTCTCAATTTTTGAAGTGTTTCTCAAACTCGCTAATCTCAGAAGTGGAAGTTCTCCTTTGTAGTGAACGCAGCACTCAGTGGTATTGATTAACAGTAGTAAAAATCAAAATTTTTGAGAAAATAAATATTTTTCTTTTAAAAAAATTCTTAGAAGACCATAAGCCTGACTATTATATCTCTCATAGCTTCCCCATATCATCACTATGAGACCAAGGCTCTCCAGTAAGGCAGACGATTAAAGGATTAGATCAAATTCAAGTGAAATGCCGAAGTGAGTTGAAGAGAACGTTTTATGGAACGGTTGTTGGAGGTCGGAAAAAGAATGTTCCATGATGATCCCTGGAGTTTCGAGACAAAAGCCTACCTAACGGGTAGTAGCATACGTCTCAGTATTTGCCAACCAACCAACCAACCATGATGATGACTTCCCGCATGAGATCTGTATTAATTAACTAAAACTTATGAAGGTTTAAATTGTATATAGAGCTTTGCAAAAATATTCTTTTATTGTAAATATTTAATAATTATAATAGAAGTTCTAAAATTCTTTTTTTTTTTTTAATCTGAAATCGCAAATTGGAACATCCTTTATCTCGGGACCAGAAATTTTTTCAGGCAAAACAAAATTATACAAGTATATTATATATACTTTCTTATCTGAATTTCACCGTACTTTCAATTCAAAAACTTCTCAGAGTATGAAGGTAACACCTCTGCCTGAATTGATATAGATTGGATCACAGTAAATATCCATACTATATTAGTCCATATATAAATAAAAAAATAATAATTTTATCCATAAATTAGTTTTTAAGTATTTTTTTACCATTATGTATTCTGTACATTTAAAAAAAAATTGAATATGTTATCTTAAAATGCGTTGTGCATTCAAACAAAATACTATTTGAAAATAATAAGAAATAGTTTTCATTTTGACGTAAAGAAGACGTAATTAAATATAATTTACTAAAAAATATAGGGACATATTTTTCATTATAATATTGTTAGATATATTTACAGTCAGACATTGATTATTAAATACTTTTAAAGAAACAAATTACTTACACAATTTTAGAAAGTTCAATTGTTTACATAAAAAAATATCTAAAATGAACCTTTAGAAATGTGTACATAAGCATGAAAAATGCATTTAAAAAAGGAAAAATATCTACACAACTACAGTGTTTCTAATACATTTTTTAAATATTCTAGAACTATAATCTTTTAAATTCATAATCATTTAGCACCATAATTTTTAGCTCTATTTTTTATGTCAATAGTTAAAAATTAAAAAGTTTGAACCATTGTATCTTCTATGGGCTTTCAATTTGAAAATGAAAGATATTTCGTAGAATTTTTTAATAAAAAATTTCTTTTATTAGGTATGCAATATTATGAATTTATCTTTTTTCATACATTTTTTCATAAATTCTGGTGCAACTAAAATATATATATATACACCCACAGTGCTTAAAATACACCAATTTAAAACCCATTTGTACCATAATCTTTTAGGTTTATAATCATTTAGCACCATAAACTTTTAGCTCTACTTTTTATGCAAATAGTTTAAAAATCAAAAATTTGAACCATTTTATCTTCCATGTGCTTTAGTAGAAAACTGCAAAATTGTTCTTAGAATTTTTAAATAAAAATTTGCTTTTATTAGACATGCAATGAAGTTATCTCTTTTTCATATTTTTTTCATAAATTGGTGAAAACTGGTGAAAACTAAATAAATAAAAAATAAATAAATAAATATTTGAATAGTTTTTTGTCTATAATTGACAATTATGGGAAAATAGAGATTTGTACGTAGTGTCTATTCTTTTTACTAATCCGTCATACGTAGTATAGGGTAAGGTTTAGAATCGTTTTGAAAATCGAAAAAAAAATTGACGCGAGATTCCGAAAAACATATTTTTATGGAACAAAAAATTGTTGTTTGTGTGTCTGTAAAAGCTCTATTTCCCGAACAATTTAAGGGCCCCACCAGTGGCCGAGAGATTCTGACCTCTCAACTGGTAGACGGCAGGTTCAGGGTTCGAAACCAATCGCGGCTGTCGGGCTAACCGATCGTAGTTTCCGTGGTTTTCTTCGAACCTTGCGTAAATACGGGTTAGGTTCCCTTAGAAAGACCCCCCACGAAGCGCACTCCTCCCCTCCCCCTCCTGGTCCTATAGCCCTAGAGTTGATAATCGGACGGCAAAAATAAACCAAACCAAACCGAACAATTTGAGATAGAGACTAAAGATTTCGTGTGTACTTAGTATATAATAATGTAAAGAAGCCTATTTAATATCAGCAACCTCGATTATTCAAATCTATTTTTCAAGGACTCTCAAGTTATTCGATCTGATGAAAGTTACATAAATACTTTCGAATTCTTTTATTTTAAGGAATGGTTGTAAAATACAATTAAATAATACAAATTTTGTACAGAAAGTGAAATCGACCGATGAATTAGTTACTGAGATATTTGTAATTTTAGTTTCTCCACTCTTCGGTGTTTTTTTATAGTCCTGTATTTCATTCAAACTTCAACTCCAAGATATATTTAAATTGGCTATGAGAGGCTTAATCCAAAGCGATAAATTGTTAGTTAATATGATTGTTGTTTTAGGATGCTGCTTTTACGCAATTCTGTAATACTTGAGTAATTAGGTGTTTTACATAATTTGTCAAAATTGGTTCATCAGCAATTAATTAATAGAGCATTAATACGTGTTAAAAATATTTAAACATACGTTTAAATTTAATTTTGAAATGGCGATATATTTTATAATTAGTTTACACATGTTTTATTTTCACATTTCATGTTACTAATATTCATGATGAGTAAGTATTATAGCTAGTTTCCAACGTGTTCTTTGAGACTCCCTGTGTTACCATAATGAGACAGTGAAGCTTTCTTAAATTATCCTGGAATAGTTCGAAAGTGATTCATAATCTGTACTTGAAGCATGTTTTTATTTACCAATCATACCTACTTTAGGACAAATCTTGTAATCGTTATGAAAATGGAAAAAATACGGATTTACCTTATTGAGATACAGAGATAACTAAAAACCTATTTTTAGTTAAAAAAAATCCCGTCCGTCTGTCTGTCTGTGCGTGTATCTGTACATGCTCTATCTCCCGAATACATTAAAATAGAGACATGACATTTGGATGCATTTAGTATGTAATAACGTAAAAAAACCTATTAAATATCAATAACCTCGATTATACGGAAATATTTACGGATTTCTACGGATCTATATTACGGACTCTCGAAATATTCGTTCTGAAGAAAGGTACATAAAAATGTTCAATTTTTTTTGTGTTTTATTGAGTGGATGCAAAAGATAATAAAATAACACAAATTTTGGATAAAAATTGAAGTCGATCATATAATTAGTCGCTCAGATATTTGTATTCCTATTTTCCACAATCTTCGATTTTTCACGACTCTGTATTTCATTCAAATTTCAATTCAAAGATATATTTTAATTGGAAATGAGATTTTTAATTTAACACAGAAAGTGTCAGTCAATATAATTAACATTTCTGGACTTATAAGTAGGGGTTTAGTCGTAAAAATAACAGAGGAAATACGCTCTAAGCAGAGGTATACGCTCAACACAGAGGGTACACCTTAGAGTGTGCATACTGTAGATTTCTTGAAAAACAGAGAGTATAAAGTGCATTTTTAAACAATCCAGAAGGTATTCGACGTATACTCCCCTATACCCTCCATTACATCTTGGCTATAAGGATGCTTTATTACTTTCTGTTTTTCGGTATTATTTGAAGGTCCGTCGATCAAAAAACTTATGCCAAACGGTAAGTGTTATAAGGCAATTAGTAAAAGATTAGATCAAAGATTAAAAGGCAATAATGAGTTATTGTAAATGTCATATTCACTTGGCATTAAATGTGTTTGTTAGGTAATTAATTTTTTTTTAAAATTCCATGCTTTATGTGCAATATATCCATGATGCTTAAGTATTACGGTGGCCGCCAACGACTAGTTTCGAGTGCGTTTTAAGAAAAGATTTTTTTTCAGATTCATTTTTTGTGTGTATGTGTGTTTTTTATATATTCTTCATTTTTTATTCTAGGAATTCAAGTTTGAAAAGTCATCATGCAGAATGAGATGGCTGAAAGTCTTGATTCCGGTCAGATTTCGCAAAATGATTCTCACATAAGAGAAGAACTGAGCTCTGATGCATTATCACAGCTCACTCCTTTCCTTCGAACAGCAGTTCTAACGTTTTTCGGAATTTTTGGAACCTTCATTTGCAGCTTCGTTTTCGCTATGTATGTCAATAAAAAGAGTTTGAGAACGCCTGGAAATACATTCGTCCTTAGCTTAACGACTAGCGACTTTCTTAGAGGGGGTAAGTCATTTATTTTTTTATTCTATTTTATTATTATTACTGTTATTATTATTACTATTTTGTATTCAACTTATGGTTTTTTTTAAACCTTTGTAACGCACAAAATACATTGTGAGAATTTATTATAATACTTTAAAAAACATCATTTATGCAGACAAACAAAAATGCATGTAGAAATTCAAAAAATAGGGTAACATCCCCAGTAATTGGCAGGCACCAGTGATTGGCACATCCTACAAAAATATCCTAAAATAAGATTTATATCCAGACTTTTAAAAATGCAAGACCATATACCAGTTATATGCTCATTTACTTTACAAATTATAACTTTGATTCATGCTACTAGATGACAATAGTGCCTAGGAAAGAGTAACAATTATGGATTGTATCAAATTAGCCATTATTGTTGCAAACGCTTCTTCTCTGGCTTAAGAAAAGCACGCATTTCAATTTATTATTATCTGATTTAAAGAATATTTAAAATTTTAATTGACAACAGTTTTGTTTAGTTGGAAAGTGTTACTTTAATTGTGTAAAAGTTTAAGTGCCAATTACTGGGGATTACAGCAACTTTTTATAAATATACTTTTATAAAAATACCTTTTCAAATATTTTTTGCTTTTAGTGTGCAAAATAGATGCACAGACATGCACTCTTTGATTTAAAAATATTTGCAAGGAAATACTTTATTTCTTGGTAATGGAAATAGAAGTAAGTTAAAAGATAAAACCTTAATGTGCCAATTACTGGGGATGTTACTCTATTTACTTAAACGTGTTTTCATCGCATATGTAACAAACCGAAAACGACATATTTTTCATAAATATAGTTAATTTGAAACTACGAAGTATTCAATGTAAAATTTTAAAGTATAAAAGCACAGCATTCTAAAAAAATTGTTTTTTTGATGTTTCCGTTTTATTTTATTATGTAATTTACAAAGTTAATTTTAGCAATAACGACGTGAATCCATGGAAATATAAGTATCCTAAGTATTGTGGTATATTGATAATTATATAAACGATTTATATTAAAATTAATATTGAGAGAGAGCATGAATAAATAAAATAATTCTTTACAGTCTATCATATATGAATATTAATTTTCGGATATTTGCATATATGCAATACGGGGATGCAAATGGTTAAGTTAAACTGTTGATTTATTAAATCAACATTGATGAAAACAAAAAAAAATATATGTATTGTAACATTCGGTGCATAGGAGCTGTTCAAATAACTTTGTTTCCTTCATGAAACTTTATTGAAAAAATATAATTTATATTTGTTTGGTAACGGTTATGTATATCTTTATAAAAAGTGATCAACTATCACTCCTCTCTGCCTCACTGTAATTTTTGATGTATAAGACTTTGCACAAATAAACCATTTCGTATTGTTGGTCAACACATGATGTCGTTATTACACGATATTAATTCAAATATTTTGTGCTGCTAGCCCCATAAATCGTTGTAATATTTTAATTGTCATTATTTTTCTAAATTTATGACACTATATGCGGAAATATGTGTTTTTTTATACTTCTTCTGAAATAAAGAAAGTAATAAAAAATATGCAAAGATCGACATAAAAAAAGATTTAAGTAAAAGTATTTATTAGATAAACTAGCGAGCTACGCCCGCTAGCTGGGCCACTTTTTCCAAACGAACCTCGATATTAAGCAGTATATAATAAGCAAAAAAATTCATTAGCAAAAAAATTAATAAGCAAGTCTTGGTGTTCGAATCCTCAAGCACAAAAAAAGTAAATTAAAGAGGTATGGTTGTTATGCGCCCATTATCCCGTTAAAAATATGTGATTTTTCACAGTGGGCGCTACGCTCCGTGGTGACCATCGTCCCGTTAAAAATATTTGGTTTTGCACGGTTGATGCTGCGTGCCCATAAGACATTTTCTCGTATTTTTTGGTTCATCAGAAGCAGATTTTTACGCAGATTCTGAATATGTAATCAGTTTTTTTCTACTTTAAAAACTGTCTGCATGATGGTTTAAGAAAAAACGCGCAAAAAAAATAATTTCATTAATATCACAAACAACATAACTAACAAATAATTTTGGCAGCTCGTTTTCCGTTTGTACTAACAGAAATTAGTATTAATCGCGTAAATTTTAGGTTACACAATATTCGTGCATGCTACCAAAAAGAAAAAGTATGAAAATGAGCTACAACGATTAATACTCACATACAGAATAAATATATGAATAGCCAGTTACATCTGAGATTCTCAAACTATTAATTACCAGCACTATTACCTCTTAGTGAACATATCTTGCTGTGCTTAAATAGTTGTACTTATTATATTAATTAAACCGTGTTTAACATTTTTTACCAATCAGTTATTTTTCTCTTATACATTCTTTGACAAAATCACGGGAGAAAAAGGGGTTTTCGGCTGGTTCTTCTTTTAGGGGAAAAGTTCTAGTCGATCACCTCAAGGTGCTGCAGTGTTCTGCCTCAGAGCTCCGTTTGGGCTCCGTTTGGGAAATGTGACGTTTTCCGTTCAGATTCCCGACCGGTTTTTAATTCATAACTTTTTTAATTTTGGTCCCACGGTCTCGAAAATGCCCGAAATGACTTTCCCGGAATTTTTCGAATCGAAAGACACCTCTCGCGGCTTCCAACTCGGCCGCGTTACGAACTGTAATCGGCTTCAAGCAGACAGACAGACAGACAGAGGCGCACGGATTTTATTAGTATGGATTGCAATTTTTTTATTATGATTTTTTTTAAATAAAAAGTGTAGTTACTAAATGCGTTTATTTAGCCCATTGCATGGTTATAGAATTTTAAATTTTCGAAAAATATAGTATGTAACTGAAATAAAAAATGCTAAACAAATAAAAAATGCTAAAAATGCTAAAAAAATAATAAATGCTAAACATGAAAAAAAAAAGTGCATAAAAACCCTCCAATTGTAAACAAAACTTTTTCTAAAAAAATCTTTTTTAAAACCTGCTTCTGAATAATATTTTAAAACTTAACTAAAAAACTAAAAATTTTTATTTTTCTCTTTTCAGCTTTCCTTCTGCCTTCCTACATTTTCGGAATTGAGGGCTCGAAATCTGGAAAACTGTTCTGCACATTATTTAACTTTTTCAGTCTATGGATCAACCTCGCTTCCATACTTTCCATATTATTGGTCGCCATGGACAGAAATCGCGCTGTTAAAGATCCTTTTCAGTACGTGAAGAATAGTTCGAAAAGACGAGCAGCAGTCTCTGTTATCTTTGTATGGATTTTGTCTCTGTTAGTTGCATTGCCCATACTTTTCGGATTTCCGGAATTCGATTGTAAAAACTGCGGTATAAAAATCTCCGTGAAGGGATCTCTTTTTGATCCCGTTTTAATGTATGAATTGGCCGTCACACTCACGGCATTTGTCATGCCCCTTTTCAGCGTCGCTTTTCTTTACCACAGTATGTATAGGGCCGCCAAAAACAATACAACGAGAGATGAGAGAAACAGCTGCAGCAGTTACGGTTCCAGCGATGTTATTGTTAATATGAAATCCCCAAGAAGCTCGGAAGGTAGTGAAAATAACCTTAGACGTCATACTTACATCCGAGACGACCCTAATTACCGGCAGAGTAGTCGATTTCTAAAAAAACATCGCGCAGCAGTAACTGGACTTATTGCTGTAGTGTCTTTAGTTGTATGCTTTACGCCCTACTTTATATTGAGATTTTGTCAACTATTTAGGATGATGACAATCGAAATGAACTTTTGGTTTTATTTCCCTACGTTCATATCAACCGTCATCAATCCTTACATTTATTTCTTTCGAAATCAAAGCACAAAAAAAATGGCAGCGAAATTTTTTCACAGGAAAAACACATCAATTTATCATCCAACAATCATACGGAGTAAGATCGTTAATATTAGTGATGTTTATCGCAATGCAGCAGGCATAACGGAGACTGCAGCTGTAAGTCAACCAATGGAAACAGGAACATTCAGCCATTTTTTAAAGACTGAATGCACCGGAAAACTTGAAAAAACTTTATATAAACAGGGTTCTCAAAAGAGTAAGGACAGTTCCGAATCTTCAGCGAAAAAAAAGCAATTTTCCCATCAAAATTCTACATGGAGTAATTCAAGCTCTGATCTGTGTCACACTATTGCGAGTTTTGACTCTGATGAACCAATTCACTATCAATCACTTAAACGAAAATATTCAGAGGAGTCATCATCGGAGGAGAAACATTAGACTGTGTGGCCAAAAACTTTTAAAAGGCAAGCTACATAAACTAACCTATTGAAGATCATATCACATTTGTGAGATATTTTCTTATTCTTCAGTTTTAATTTTGTGGTACACTGTAAAAGAAAATTCCACAGATGTACTGTTACGGAAATCTGTATGCTTATTGAATTTTTTATGTACATTGTAGAAAAAAATATCTAAATCTACAGAACTAATTTTTCTAAAACTACAAATTCTTGCAGTTTTAGAAAAAGTCTGCTAAATTTACAGTAATCTTACTAAACGTTTATGTGTAACCCGGGTTCCTGTTACATAAAAAAGTACTAGGCATCCGGGTTTCTGAAAAATTCTTAGTAACCATTCAGTTGTTTTGATTTACAGTTGAAATGTGCATCTGTTGTATGTTTTTTTTATGTTGCCAATAAATAAAATGTTTTAGGAATACCAGTTACCAAAAAAAATTCTAATAACTGTAAATATTTTTTTTGAACAATCAAAGGACCAACCTTTTTTAATAATTTGTCTAAAAACACATTTGTTATCTATTCGTGTTTTATAAACATTCATGTAATCTTCGGTAATAAGAAGCAAGATTTTCGGATGTTGCGGAAAATTTTAATGCATTGGTCGATTCTTTATAAGGAAAAAAATGAAAACATCATTTTAAAGAAGTATCTAAAAATTATTTTGTTGCTGATATATTTGTAATAGATTTGTTTTTTATAAACATTGATTAGACGTTGCATATTCTAATTCAACAATTTAAAAATTCTTACTATGATTCAGTTCGAAATGGAAATTAAGAAAGATTTTCTTAAAAATGTGATTTCAAGCTCATTTTTCTCACTTAATTCTGTATGAGGAACTTAATTTATTTAATAATAAAAAGATCTTCCCAGGGCCAACCTGGTAACAGAATACATATTGATACCTTTTTTTTTAATGGATAATTTTAGAAGATTTTTTTTTAAATTAATATAGCTTTTTTATTAAAAAATAACAACAAAAAGCATTTTTGTATGAAAAATATCAATAATGTATTTAAATAAAATTTTACCGCGTAGATTTATCATGTCTGTTAATTTTTTGCATTTTATTTATATTATTTTATAATATTAATAATATTGTTTTATTATTAATTTATGGATGATATTTCAATTTTGTTATGGAATATTATCTAGAAACAATCGCTAAAACATTTATATTCTTTTAATCATCGTAAATGCAAAATTTTATTAGCCGATTTTTGTACCGTTAAAACGACTTCAGCATTATTTACGAATTTGTTTTTATATACTTTATAATGTATATTTTATCTGTATGAAATTTAAGTAAGGTATTAAACTTATAAAATTTTAAAATCTTCAATTGATTAATGCGTTTGAAATTTTAAAATATTCTGTTTAGTATACAAAATATTTTAAAAAAATATTAGGAATTTTAAGAAATATAATTTAATTTTTATTATTAAATTTTAATTAAATATGCAGTTATTTTTTTTAATTCGCAGTTATTTGAACACTGAAATGCAGTGAGTTCACCATTTGGACACTATTTTTAAAAGTAGACAAATTTGTTGAAAGGGTAAATTGTACCCCTTAAAAATGCTTTTTACAATTAAAATTATTGTGATAATTTGATGCATATGTTAATTCTTATGATCAACGTTTATTAAAAATATCACTATTGTATTCCTTATATTGTGATTATGTGTTTACAGCATTTATTTCAGTTTATAGTTTTTAACCTTTTCAGTAATTATTATTTCCTAACGTCAAATTATCTCATACGGATTTTATCTTTCTCAGTATATTTTTTCATACTTCAATTTCAGAATATTTCACATAGCTTTTAACGTTTTCAATATATTTTTTTCATACAGTATCTTAAATATTATCTCATACAGTTTTTAACTTTCTCTGTATAATTTCTCATACATTAATTTTAGATTATCTCATACAATTTTTAACTTTTTCAATGAATTTTTAGCTTGTAAACAAAACGAATCTAACATCCATAAATATAAATATTGTGTGTTTAATGACCAGCAATTTAATGTAAGAATTCAATTCTCCGTGAATATCTTATTAATTATCTCATCATAAAGTGATGATATCTAATCATGAAGTGTAAAAAATAAATGGATATAAATGGTGCTATGAGAAGCCTTTTTGAGCTAGGTAACAAAATAATTACAAACTTTAAGTGTAATTACTGAGGCAAATTAGAAAATATTTTACCTAAACTATTTTGAGTAAGGAAAACTATTAATGCTCAGCATACCTTTGTAGATAAACTAAAAGTGAAAAAGAATTAACTTTTTAATGAATATTTAATTAAAATGATAATTTAAAGAAACAAATTTTGCTTTTAAAGAAGACTGTAGAAGTATGGTAATGTTCCTAAGAGTTTAGAAACTAGAATATGGTGGGTATAATTAGAATATGCTTGTGAATTACTATAATAAGAATAGTGTTAAGTAGGTAAGTAATCGAGTAACAGAGTAAAATGAAGGTGTTTTTAATAAAATAAATTAGATACAAAACTGTAACTATTTTTGTCACTATATATTTTTGTCAAATATATTTTGTCAAATGTATTATGTCAAATTATTTTTCGAATTCTTTCTGGTGATAAAATAAAAGTGTATAGAATGTAATATTTTACTAAAAAGATAACTGCAAAGGCTATTTTTAAAGATATTTTTTTCTTTTAAAGGAAAATTTCATGAGTTTTAAGGGAAGGCATGACTGTGACGCCACATACACTCTCATTAACTTTAGTCTTACGTTTCGTACTCATTTATTGTATGTAATTGAATTTTAACCAAGTGCTTATATGTAATTTATTTCATGTTTTTGATATAACTGTTCAAGAATTTTACAAAATTTAGAAGTGTCTAGATTTTTTAACTCTCCGAAAAATTATTTTTTTCCGGCTAAAAATCTCAATTAACTCCTAAATTAGTTCACCGATTACGAAAAAAAATTGTAGTGGAGTAAAACTATAAAATGTGGTGCAGAGTTTAAAAAAGTTTAATAACCTTAAGAAAAAAAATTAAAAAATGGAGATTTTCAAAAAAATAGTCATTGCTCTAAAGAAAAAACTAATTAATCACAGAATAAAATTGCCTGTCATAAGTCAGTCTAGAGCAATCCAGTGAATATGTATTAATTTTTTTAATCAAAATTGCTCGGTTAATTTCCAAGGAAACAAGTCTTAAATCTCGCTTATTTTCTATAACACAGTACCCAGTCTTGAATTCCCTTAATACTTTAGATAACAGGATTGAATGAGTAGGATAACAGTACATTGTAAAAAAAAAGAGGACGATTTTACGGAGATTGTGCAAGCAATCTGGACACCAGTACAATTCACTGTGTTTTAACGAAAACTTCCCGTAAATTCCAGAAAACTTACCATTTTTTTTCCGAGAATAACAGAAAAGTTTCTGGAAATTACTTAAAAATTTCCGTTAAAAAACAAGGAATTGCACTGGCGTCCCGATTCTCCAGTACAATCTACTTAAAATCGATTCGTTTTTAACAGTGTATGGTAGTATACCTGTATGAGTGAGTACCTGTATAGTGAGTACCCCCTGTGGCAGTTTATAAGAGTAAGCATTGTATTCTCAAAACTAGTCTGATGATGAGAAAAATAAAGACGTGAGCTTAAAATAACTTTTTAGTTATGATTGTATGGAGACGCACATAAAAATGTCACGTTTGTGTCAAGAAAGAAAGTAACCATACATATATATATTTTTTTTTCAGTATAAAATATATTGTACATAACAATTCGATATAAAATTGTAAGAAATCTAGAAATGAAATTGGTAGGAAAGCTTGAATGAAATTGGTAGGATGGAAAATGTCTGTATTTGTTTTTAATACCGTAGACCACATGTGTAAAATAAACAAAGTAAATAAAAACTATGTATCATAATTCATAGTAAGTTTTATTACTTAAAGATGCTAAATATTAAAAGTTTTGAAAGATGTTAAAATCATCGATGTCATGATGTTAAACCATCTTGTAATGTTTTAATGTTTTAAAACTTTTAATATTTATTATCTATTAAGTAATAAAATTTACTATAATTATGATTCATAGTGTTTATTTAATTTATTAATGTGAATGTAATGTTTCAACTCGTGATGTTGAATTTCTGCATGTATCTTAATATATTAAAATATATAATATATTAAAGGAGGTTTTAAACAAAATAAAATAGATTTAAAAAAATAATACATAATAACTATTTAAATTATATAATAAATAGATAGAAAGTTTAAAAAATCAATTTGAAACATTATTTTGTATATTTTGTTGAGCTATAAAGGAGGAAACATTGATCAATTAGATAGATATCAATTTTTTTAAATAGTATAATTTATCTGAAAGCCAATAAATTTTTTCATTATTGTTTCTGCTGCGCATGTATTCAAAATTCAATGCCTTTTATTAACTTTCATAGATGTTTATAATTTGAATATCGCTTTATTCATTATTGTAACCTTGCAATTAATATTGACATTGTTGTGGATAAAAATGATTTCGTTGTAAATGATATTACATATTGATGATAACTGAGAAGGTGAAGATGAGTGTCGAGATTATGAAAGTTAAATATGATAACTTCAAAATACTTATGATGTTGCACAACAATGAAGCATTGTTAGCATTGTTGTGAATAAATTTGATTTCGTTGTAAATGATATTACATAATGATGATAACTGAGAAGTTGAAGATGAGTGTTGAGATTATGGAAGTTAAATATGATAACTTCAAAATACTTATGATGTTTCACAACAATGAAACATTGTTGTGGATAAATTTGATTTCGTTGTAAATGACATTACATATTGATGATAACTGAGAAGGTGAAGATGAGTGTTGAGATTTTGGAAGTTAAATATGATAACTTCAAAATACTTATGATGTTGTACAACAATGAAAAATTGTTGTGGAAAAATTTCATTTCGTTGTAAATGATATTACATATTGATGATAACTGAGAAGGTGAAGATGAGTGTTGAGATTATGGAAGTTAAATATGATAACTTCGAAATATTTATGATGTTGCACAACAATGAAGTAATGTTGTGGATAAATTTGATTTCGTCGTAAATGATATTACATATTGATGATAAATGAGAAGGTGAAGATGAGTGTTGAGATTATGGAAGTTAAATATGATAACTTCAAAATATTTATGATTTTGCCCAATAATGAAGCACTAAAATCACTGATATTTCTGTTTAATGTTATTATTGGTCAATGTTTTTCGTGATGATAAAGATATTGTAATTTTAGACATTGATATCGTAATTGTAATATCCAGAGTATCTTTCTGTTGGATTTTGACAGCATTGCTAAAACCCTATTAGTGAGTAGTTTTACTTGATAGAACCTGTGTTGTTTCATAAGTATTTATGATACAGCACTGATGTGTTTGTGCAGTAATTGACTGATTAAGCATTAAATTGAGATTAATAATTTATTATGTAGAATTACTATATACATACGAAGTAAACACTAAGAATTAAAGACATGTTCTTTCTTTTTTTATGAGTGCCTTAGAAAAACGCGTTCTACTAAAAGAAAAAAAAAAGCATAACATTAGACAAGTGTAAGCTAGAAAATCATTCTTAAGAGGCTTCTTCACTCCCGATAGAAAAAAATACTCACTAATGTTATTAATATGAGAGAAGATTTTTTAAACAATTGCTTTGCATTTCAAAATATTTAAACAAGTTTTTTTATTGGATATCTGGATATATTGGATAATATATTTTTTAATTTCTTTTCATACATTAACGAACATTAACGAGCGGGTGTTTTCCTTTTAGTGGAGTATGCCCTTGTGCGCTAAAAGCGGATATATCCGTGATAAATAATAAAAAACAACATTTGGTAAGGCAAACTATTCTGTATAAAAAAAAATTAAATGTAGAAAATATTTCGCTTCTGCTACATTATTAAATGAAAATTATCACTATTCAAAGTGATAACAAAAATGTTTAAAATAGTAGTTAATAAAAAAAATTAACAATCTAATAGAAAAAACATATACAGTGCAATCCCGTTATGGCGAATGTCGTTTTAACGAATTTTTCAGTGCAACAAATATTAATTGAATTCTTTTAAAAAATGTTTCCTTTTTTATTATTAAAATATTCAATTTAACAAGTTTTTATGTATTGTGATTTTATTCAGTGCTCGTCAGAAATTCGTTTCAATGAGATGTAGTGTTTAAAACTCATTAAAAGAAGAGATTAATAGCTTTCATTACGCAATACAAATTTACCAGACATTGAGACATTTCAGATAGAAAAAAGTTATTTTCTTGAAATTACCTCTTCATTTTCAATAAACTATCCAATTCAAAAATCGAATATTTAATTACCATTAATAACATAATATAAATGTAGAATTTTAATCAAATACTTGAAATCGATAGTTAAGGGACGATTTTTTTTAATTCAATTTCCGTTGCAGTTTAAAATTTGAGAAAGAAATATAAATTATAACAAACATATGTGAGTAGATAGTGCTTAATGAGTCAATTAGTTTTTGTATCGTTAACCAAAGAATAATATTTATTATGTTGTTATTGTTACTAAGCACAATATATGTATTAATATTAACACCTCAATTGCTAATATTTGATATTATATGCATATGCTTTTTTAAAAGATGTCACTAAGCAATTTGTTCTAAATATAATGTACCTCACACATAGCTGTCTTAAAATATCAGTAGCTCTTTTCTGTCGTTATCAATATTTGAGTTTTAATTCTTGGATGTATAAAAAAAGATAACGGTCTGTTTCATTCATTAACGGCAGAACTATTTTCTTTCAACTTTGTTTTGTGCAAAATATAATGTAAAAGATGAATGACTTCTAATTGTAAGAATCGTTGTTTTCATGCATAATCGATGTTTGTGTTCTAACATATGGATGTATGGAAGTTATAATTGGCTTTTTATGAGAAACGATAGACCTATCTTCGTTTGCGTTTCTTGCTACAAATGATTTTTTTTTCTTGTGTCATACATGTCAATACGCATTTGCTGCTTATTTTTGAAATATGCTAAGAAAAGTTACAAAATATTGTTTTTTTTATATCTGTTTCATCTGAGTATAGCTGTTAAAACAGAGAATTGCCGGAGAGACAGAGTTTTGCACTAAAATCAATGTTATAAATGTGTGATAGTTTCTTGCTGTATTGATATAATAAATGTTGGAATTTATCATTAAAAGTTAAAACTGAATGTATGTAATTCTTAGGTATAAGTCTCCTACCCAAAATATTGAAAATATTCTTATTCAGTTTTATATATGGTTATAACTTTTGATTTAAATTTCTTAGTTATATATTTTGGAATTTCAAAATAACTCTTCTTTAACAAAAAAAAAAAAAAAAAAAATGTTTAGAAGATAAAAAATACTGTTTTGGTATTTATCTAAAAAGTTAACCTTCTTGGTATTTTATCTAAAAATTTCTTACCATTATTTGAGCTTGTATATTTTGTCGAGAATCTTGATATATTAAACAATTTTAATCATCAACGGCTATGCCCCATTAAACATTTAAAAAAATATTTGTATCTAATTTTATTCATCTTATTTTTTAGAAATTTTATTAAAGCATTTTTTCTAAATAATTGTACATATAATTGATTGCAATACGGAAATGAAGTTATTAGAATGCATTATTCGTCCAAAGTATGCATTAGCATTAATCTAAGTTCACGGGAAAAACCGGTTTTACGCACAGTACTTGCATTTCATCAGCTAATATATATGTTGTAAAATGATCAATAATGTTCCATAAAAGACGAAGTAAAATAAAGAAAAGCAGTAATATACGGCATAATACTGCTAGTGAATTTATAATATGGAATATTATTTAATTTTTTACAATTTATTGAAGTTAGTTTTAAAATATGATACTCTCTGTCGGGATACTGGTAATATTTCGTAAAATAATATTTTTTTCTTTTTCAATGTAGATTTTTTCTTACGACAGAAAAAAAATGTAAGAAAATATAATTTTGATTATGTGTACTACAGAATATATCTGCTTATGCAGTTTATGAAATATAAAATGATTGCTCAAAGAGGGGATTTTTTTAACATCGGTTTAATTGAAAATCAACTTTACTGTAACATTGGCAGATTTTTGACATAATATGCGATTAATATTCCAGATAGAATTGTTACATACATGTATTATATTATGTCCAATATTCCTATCAACATTCACCCTACCTTGTATTAATGTAACACTGAGCAACAGTTAGCCAATATTATGAAAATATTTATGTTATTCCATTAAAAATTCTGATAGTTCTGAAATAATTATATTTAATTGCAAATAATTTTAATTCCTCCAAAATATGTATTAAATAGTATAAAGAAACGATTACAATTATGAGAGCAAAACTAGTGACAATTTTGGTTTGCTGTGAAAAAATATAAACGCGCTGTATCTAAGAAGTCTACCTTATTAATTAATGTTAAGAAAGGGACTGCCGAGAAAGCTAAAATCATAGATTATAATATGTTTTTTTAGAAACCAGTCTTGTCTCCCTGTATAATTTGCATTTCAGTATCAATAATGTTACAATTATATTTTTTTCCTCTCATTGCAATAAATAAATAAATAAAATAAAAGAAAAGAAATAAAAAAATCCCCTCAAATACTAAATGTTCCATATTGGGAATATGTGTATAAATGTTGTGAAGTGATATTGTATATTGTGAATATGTGCATAAATCTTGTGAAGTATTATTGTATATTGTGATTATGTGCATAAATCTTGTGAAGTGATATTGTATATTGTGAATATGTGTATAAATTTTGTGAAGTGATATTGTATAATTTGATATTGTGATGTAATTTTACTTTCATTACTTTCCGTATATTTATACTGTTGTTCAAATAAACTCAATGTAAAAATAGATCTTTGAGTACTTTTTTTTTGATCTCGTGTCATTGTTATTGGCATAAAAAATATGGCAGTGGGTACTTTTTATTAAAATTCAGATATCTTGATCGAATTTTTTTTTTTTTTTTTTTTTTTTTTTTTAATGGTAAAATTGGAATTATTTTCACTCTGATATGTAATTAAATTAAGAAAATTTTACGATTTCAAAAAATAGTACCAATCGAGAAATTATATTCTTATTAAAAAAAACCACTGACAACACTGGATTCTGGTTGAAGAGGATTTACTTATTTAAAGCTCAGATTTATTAGTTGCCATCATTTTTTTATCTTGAAATAAATCTTCTTGATTTCGCCTTAATTAATATCAAATTTTACAATTCAAATTTTATACAAAGCAAGTTTTACAATTTCTTAAAAGTGGTATCAATCAAGATATCGGATTTTACAAAATATTGCGCATTGGCAACAGTTAACTATGACTGAAAAGTGTTTTTTTCATTATTTATTCAGATTTCTTACTGGCACCATTTTTTTTCATATGATAATATTTTCAATAAAATTTCTCTTAATTAATATGGCATCAAATTAAACATATTCCATAATACAAAAAATGGTACTAATCAAGAAATCTGATTTATTTTTTAAAAAAGTATCCGACTGACAACATTGGAATTCGGCCGAAGCGGATTTACTTATTTAAAATTCAGATTTATTGATTGCCACCATTTTTTGATATTGAAAAAAATGTTCTTCTTTTCGACTCAATTAGTATAATTAAACAAAGGAATTTTTTCTGTTACAAAAAAGTGGCACCAATCGAGAAATCTGTTTATGCAAAAAGTTGCTCACATGTAAAATTGAACTATGGCTGAAAAGGAATTACTTTTTAAAATTCAGATTTCTTGACCAGCGCCACGTTTTTGTAAAAACAAAATACTCCTAGTTTTCGCCTTAATTAACATGGCATTGAAATATGTGACTTTTATAATATAAAAGAGAGTGGTACTAATCAAGAAATTTGATTTTTTTTTTTAATAGCACACATGTAACACTGGCCGAAAAACATTTTTTTAATTCAGATTAATTTATTGGCACTACATTTCTGATATAATATAATTCTCCTTTCTCGCTTTAATTTATAAGTCACTAAGCAAAGCGAATTTCACAATAATAATAATAATAAAAAAAAATTAGTACTAATCAAAATATCTGATTTTTTTTTCTTTTTAGCAGTTATTTGAGAAAACTGATCTCTCAAGTTAAAAAATTACTTTAAAAAAATCAGACCTCTTGATTAGGACTCCTTTTTTGGTATGCTACATTTCTCCATGTTTTTGCCTTAATTAATGTGTTATTAAATAAAAAAAGTTATAAATTTTAATAATATCAATAAAGAAATCTGATTTTTAAAAAGTAGCACAGCGGCAACACTGTCTGAAAAAGGTTTATTTACTTAATTTTTTTTAGTAGAATATACTATTAGCAAAACTTCTTTGATATGGTAATTAATAAATCATTAAGTAAATTAAACTTTACAACTTCAAAAAAGTAGTACCATTCCTTTTTTTTTTTTTTTTTTTTTTTTGGTAATTTATTGTCTGGAATGAATTTACATTTTTACAATTCAGATTTCTTGATTGTGGCTATTTTTTTGCATGGAATAACTCTCAAAGTTTTTCCCTTATTCAATATGACATTATAGAAAATGAATTATACATTTTCATAAAGGTGATATCAATTCGATTTTAAAAAGTAGCCCATTGTGAATACTGTCATAAAAAGAGTTTAGTTTTTTTTTAAATTTAGAATTCTTGATTGATGCTACTTTTCTTATGTGGAAAATTTTTTCTTGTTTTCGTCTTTATTAATATGTCTTTAAACTATGCAAATTTTAAAATTTTGAAAAATGCGCTACAATTCAAGAAATCCTATTTCGAAAAAAGTAGCCCCCTAAGAAAACTGGATTCAAGCTGAACCGTTTTTAAAAATAGTCGCAGAGACATTGATGTATCTTTTAAATTATATCACTGAAAAAATACTAACTAACACTGCAAAAAAATAACATAATAAAACGCTTAATGAATATATATACACATATGTATAAAGTACATACATAATATTATAAAATAAATGAACACTACTGTAAAATTACTGCGGTAATGTAACTACAGAAGTTCAACTTATTTAAAGGTATTACATAAATGTAATTTTACTGGAATATATGAAAATAAAACAAACAAATAAAATACATTAAGACAAATGTTACTTGTCTGTTAAGTGAAATTATTTAAATGTGGATGAATTCGTTTACCAATTTTATTTTAATATTTAAAAACTGCTAATCAACCTTTTCGTAATGTCATATATATTTCAGCATTTTTGACAATTTCCAACGATAATGAAAAGTGATTATGATTTCGGTTTACTGTACGCTTCTTCGCGATCAAACTCTCGGAGATATATTCGGATTGCCATGAAATTTTTGAATGTTATATACGTTTACCCTAGCGCGAACCCTAATGAAAAGGAAGTATATACCACGATCAGTTTATTTACAGGGACAGTCAAAAGTTTGCATTACTGCATATGGGAAAAATCGTTTCAAATGAATTTTAAAGATGTTACACCTGGTCATAAATATTCAAAGGGTATAGCCAGGTTTCTTAGCAAAATATGCCCTTGAGTCAACCACATCGAGTCCTACATCAATCGATTGCTCATAAAAAGAAATTCATTTCTCCCCAGTTTCAAGCTTATACCTCAAGTCTATGGGGGGTTATGACCCTTAATACCCTTTTTGAAAAAGGGCACATTGTGCCGAAACTACTTGTCGAATTTCAAAGAAAAATAAAAGGGATGTGTAACATTATTATACGAATACTGGTTGATTATTTCAGTTTTTTTTCAACAAAAGTAGGAGTTCTATAAGTTTTTTCTTCTTTTTAATTGAACATTTTAACTAAAAATCTAATGAAATATTTGAATGACCGCCTTAATTTTTTGCATGAAATACTATGAGGTATGTTGTATATTCACTATTAATTTCAACTTTCTACGTAGGGTGCATTATATTAAAAAAGGGCAAAATCATATTACGGCGGAGTTGGGGGCGTGTCTCGTACGAATCTAACACATTAGTTCAAAAAAATATTTAAAAAGAAGGCGTGAAATTACATTATACAACAGAACTTTCTGGTAGACCTAATATATGATAATCATGCGTGACACGCCTCCAGACCCGCCAGAATATGATTGTGCCCTTTTTTAATATGATGCACCCTGCGTAGAAAGTTGAAATTAATAGTGAATATGTATCATACCTCATAGTATTTCACGAAAAAAAATTAAGGTGGTCACTCAAGTATTTCATTAGATTTTTAATTAAAATATTCAATTAAAAATAAGAAAAAATTGATAGAACTCGTGTTTTTGTTGAAAAAAAATCTGAAATAAATATTTAGTATTCGTATAATAATGTTACACATCCCTTTTATTTTTCTTTGAAATTCGAGAAGTAGTTTCGGCACAATGTGGCCTTTTCAAAAAGGGTATTAAGGGCCATAACCCCCCCCCCCCCATGGACTTGGGATATCAGCTAGAAACTGGGAGAAAGTAATTTCTTTTTAAGTGCAATCGATTGTTGTAGGACTCAATGAGGTTAACTCAAGGGAATATTTTACTAAGAAACCCGGCTATACCCTTTATATGCATCTGTATTGTTCATTAAAATATGCATTTTGTAAAGAATGCAGCGAAAAGAATAGTCATTATTCATTTACAAGGTCCAACAAAATACTTCTATAACATAATCGATAACATATTTCTATAACAATAATAAAGGAGTCTGGGATTGTTTGTGACATTTTTAATCATTGTAAACGATTTCACATATAATCAAATTGATATACATCGCTGACGCTTAGTATCAATTAATTCAGGCATTCAGTGCATAGCATTTACAGAGACACACAAAAGATTTCAAATATTATATTCCATCTGAAGTACTGCATATTATGTATAGTGGCTGTTCGATAGATGAAATGCATTTTTAATTATGATATGCACTTTTCATTTTCACTAAATGTAGGCACATTATACGGTGCGTATAAATGATAATAATTTCACAATTTAAGTATACAGGGTTATACAGAGAGCTCGGAAATTTAACTGAATATGAGTGTTATTTACTTAATGGTGGTTTTTAAGTAGATTATGCATTTTTACGCTCAATTGCATTCACTTTACTGAGAAATATTTGTAGAATATAAATAAAATTATATACAGGGTCACGCAAAGAAATGAATACAGGATCGCCGGTGGATGATAATTTCTAGAAATGTGATTTAAGTAATTTAAAGAGCATTCTTGCTTGAATTAAATGTGAGCTAAATTCTTTGGAGAAATAAAGGAATTAAATAAATTACAGGGCTTGACAAAAATAGTCAAGTGTGTTTCCATCTATTAGTTTAAAATGTTGAAAGAAAAATTTCAAAAAGCTACGCATTTTCTTGCTACATAGAATGTATATCAATCGACAGATCAAATACAGGCTTTTACAAAAGTAGTGGAATACATACTTGGCTAGAGACATCAACACCTAATTTCCCTAGATAACGAAGTGTTGTTAAAGATTTCAAAATGTCTGGGAAAATGTTTCCTAATCTATGCTTAAAGCATGTTTTTTATATTTTTTTAGAGTGAATTATTTCAAAAGATTTTTTTTTTCAATTATGTTTAACTAATTTTATCAATATTAAAATATTGATTGATTCTTAATATTACCATCAGTAATAATAACGAATTTCGAAAAAAAATATGCATATACAGTCGACTCTCGTTAATTTCTAAATCGGATAATTCGAATCTTCGCTTAATTCGAACTAAATATGAAGAAATTTCAATGGCAGAATAGCGTTAAAATTTTTTATTAATCTTGAACTCATTTACTCTTGACTTCGTTTAATTCGTACTAACGGGAATCTCGATTTTTCATTTTTCTCTTCTTTCTCACGGATTTCAGATCATTTGAATAACTTTCTTTCTTTGATTTTTGTGAAAATTGTTCCGAACGAGTATACATATAATCCAATGCATTTGATATCCACTTTCTTCGTGCCCCGTCTGTTCATCAATGAAACTTTTATTTTTTCTTCCATTGTTCTTGTTTCTAATTTTTTAAGTAGCTTATGGATTTATACATTCTAATTTAATATTAAGTCATATTCTAATGATAACAGACGAAATAATTTTAAAAAACACTGTAACATTAATTCATTTGTAATACTACCATATTAAGCATGTTTTCATTTCATATATTCCATAATTCGAACATTTATTCTGGTCCCAACGAGCTCGAATTAACGAGAGTCGACTGTACTTTCTTTTAACTGTGGAAAAATATAGACTGAAACCCTTTGTTAACAAAGAATTCACCGGTAATTTAAATTTCAGCAAAAATGTAAATTAAAATAAGCATATAAATGTAAAATTCTGCAATGCAACGCCATATAGTGCATTACTTTAAAATAATCCTGGTGCTAAAATGAATATACATCTTTTTTAATTTTTTTAAGTGCGAACCCTGATTTATGTGACTCAATTCCGATGAAATTAGTTTGTTTGAAATTGTATGAAGTGCGTCGCTTTTATACTGATACTAGGTATTGCATTACCAGGATTAATTTAAAGTAATTGTGATAACGGTTATAAATTATGCTTCAACTATTTACTTATTTACTTATCTAAAAAAAGGATATGATATCAGTTATAGTTGTTTTTAAAATAGCGTAAATATAAGAAAATAATTTTTAAAAATACAAAGTATATTTTTCAAAACAATTCTTAACAAAGATTTTTTAACGTATGTCTGCAATTCTTTAACGTCTTCACCATCTGGGCTCACATATGTAACCTCATGAAAAATTCAATGTGATAGTTGTAACTTTAAACCTTGTAGAAAACTACAGCGATTATTCTACATTCCATAGTTTTTGAGAAAAGCACATAACTCTGTTTCATATAAACTTTGATTTGCAGGCATTGAGCAAAGATGTTGAGAAGCATTGAAGATACCAATCGCAGCAGAAGTATAAAAGTATTGTTGGCAATGATTTTTTAAAAATTCCGTCGGTAATTAACCGATATATTAACCTTCAATGACAAGGACAGTTTAAATAAAAATTATGACGGGGGCGGCGTACTCTGAATATTATCTGCTTTTAAACGCTAGAAAACAATTTTTTAATACATAATTGTGTAATGCAATACCTAGTAGCATTATAAAAGCGATACACTTCATACAATTTCAAACAAATTTTATTAGAATTTAATCACATAAATCAGGGTTCGCACTTAAAATGAATTAAAAAAAATATATATCCATTTTAGTACCAGGATTATTTTAAACTATTATTTGCCTTATTTAATGCAAAAAGTTCCTTACATCGGAGATAGCGGCCAATATGTTACGAATTTTTTTTATTAAAATGTTTATTTTTAATTAGGTAGCTACAATTACAAAAAGTAAAAGCTACCTGTTGGGGCCGTCCGGAGGAAATCACTTTCGGAAAACTTTGGTATATTTTCACCGACCATGACAACCAGATCCCTAAATTAGCCTTCGTCAAAATGTTAAAACACACCCAGAGAACACAAACACATGTTAAAAACATCCTAAAGATGTCACGTTCCGCACATGCTTGATATCCTGTAGACCGATGAATTGGTCCTGTCGACAGTTACAGAACATCAACTGGGTTTCGAAATTCACACTTGTCCACATCCTATAAATGTCACTTTATAACACCTTTCGGACGGTTATAGGACACTTTTATTATACCCTCTGGACAATCCTAAAATCATCCAAATAATATCATATTCAAGATAAGCTGATATCCTGCGGATGACTAAATTCGTCTTGTGGACGTTTGTAGGCTTAACGCGGCCTAATGTATAATATCATCAAATTTGAATAATATTAAATATTAAATTTAGAAAATAAAAATAATAGAAATCCTTACCTTATATTGATTTTTGAAGAAAGCTGAAAGAAAACTTAAAATAAAATAAAATACATGTAATTTGAAAATCACGCCATAGCCTGAGAACGTAAAGTCAAAGTGAGATTGTAAAAATTAGGCGAGTTCAGGAGTTCAGGAAAGGCGCCGCAGCTGCTAAAAACGCACTGACGGTTACAGAACATCCATCGGCCGTTTAGGGGACAATTCTGTTGTACGTTCAGAGTTGTTCGTCGGCTGTTCAGGGGACAATGTGAATGGACCGTCCGTTCGTTATCATCCTCAGGGCCTTCACTGGATAGTTTGCATGGAATGTGACAACTACAGAATCTATATAACCCTTGTTTGACGTCCAAAGGATAGTTGTGGTTGTCTGGGCCACACACACACATATATATGCATATGCTATATATATATTCCAACATTATTTTTCATTGGAAATTTTTTCATTGAAAATAAAAATTGTAGACAAATTATTATTACGAATATTTTTTTCAAATAAATCACAGGAAGGACGTTTCCAAACATTTGGTAATAAAACTAATGTTATGACATGAGAAACTAAATTAAGTATAGTGAAAAGCACATAACTTTTAATCTTACCTAAAAGTTTTGTATGCACAAATTTCCGAAAAAATAAAAAAAAAATGAACTTAAAAAAAAAAAAAAAAAAAAAAAAAAAAACTTACTAGTAAAGTTTTGTGGAGGTAATTTATCAAATTCTGTCTAAATAAAATTGTCGTTCGTACATACGAAACATATATTAAAAATATCTATACGAATTTCAATAGACTTTTTAGAATGTTATAACTTTTTAGATAAATATTTCTTATGTATGATTTTATGTATCTATTTAGATAAATATTTCTTATGTAATTTAATTTGATAATATCACAAGCAAACTGAGTATAATTAAATATGGTAAGAAGATCATACTTACAATCAAAATGTTGAAATACAATTTACCGATATTGATTATTGAATTAAAATATCAGTTACATACAGAAGAGAATTTTCTATCAAATCTAGTATCATGATTTACAGAAAAGAGAATAAACAGTATTTATACTAATAAAAAGAGATTTCAGCGTGGAAAGTAATAATATCATAATAAAATTAAAAATATAAAAAAATGTGCCTCCAGTTAAGAAAACATAAATAAGGATGGTAATGCTTTTTCCTGTAGATAGATTATAACGCAGGAATGAAATTTATATATTTCAGATAAATTATAGTATAATCCAGATATATTTTTTAAAAATCCAAAATTTCATTATTTACACAAGAAAACCGATTGATTAAGATTTTTATTTGGAAAATTTAACTATCTTTATTTATCGTTGACAAGAAATCGAAATCTGGAATAATAAACCATCAACAAAAAAATTTCAATTGGTTTTTAGCACGTAGGTTATGATAGTCTGTGAGCTATCATGTGAGTCCGCTCGTCCAGTATGTGCGTATGTATGTATGTAACGCGATAACTCGTGACAAAAAATTTTCCGATTTGTTGCAAATTTTGGATATATATTTATTCCGATAAGGCGTTTCTTTGATTAGTTTTGGAAGTTTAATGGGTAATTGTGACAGGGGGATGAGATTGTCTAATCCCCAACTCTTAATTTAAATAAATCGGCTTTTCATACTGAATTATCAGATTTCGTTCAAATTTTAAATATAGAATCATTCTGGTGAGGCATCTCCATGATTGGTTTTCGCTGTTCATAGGTTAAATATAAAAGGGGGAGAGGAGAACAGGGGATAACTCTGTTTTAATGTAGGTCAATGGGTTTTTATGCTGAATTTACCGATAAGATTCAAATTTTGGATATAGTTCCATTCTGATAAGGCGCAACCGTCATTTGTTTTGGGGATTTAATGATTGAGTATTAAGGGTGATATGGAGATTAAACCCTCTGAATTTTGATAAATGGATTTTTTCAGCAGAATTAATGGGTTTACTTCAATTTTGGGGTACAAGTTCATACTGATAATACAATATTCTGATTTGTATTTGGGTTTTTTTATAGGGCGGAACAAGTTATTACCTCACGTATAAAAACATTTCATATTTATTTACTTAGAACAGGTGTCACAAATAAAAATTAAATTAAAAAGTTGACATGTTTCGGTTCATTCATAAGAACCGTATTCATAACACATAAAATCAGTAGAAAATTAAATGACACTGGATATAAATATAATTTAAAAACCAAAACAAAACATTGCGCCCCCTATGATCGTGAATAGCCATTGCCACCGCGGCATTAACCTGAGAATTATTTTTATCCCTATAATTTTTAACTAATTTATTAATTTTATCCTTTTTGTAACCATTCAACTTAGCAATATTAAAAATATAATTCAACTCCTCATACAAAAATTCATCAGAACAAATAATAAACGCACGATTAACCATGAACCGGAATGTAGAAAACTTATACCCAAAGGGTGAATACGCAGAAAATGGAATAATATGCTGACTAGCTATATCCTTCCTGTAAACTTTCCTTTTTCACATTCCTTTTACAGGAAGGATATAGCTAGTCAGCATATTATTCCATTTTCTGCGTATTCACCCTTTGGGTATAAGTTTTCTACATTCCGGTTCATGGTTAATCGTGCGTTTATTATTTGTTCTGATGAATTTTTGTATGAGGAGTTGAATTATATTTTTAATATTGCTAAGTTGAATGGTTACAAAAAGGATAAAATTAATCCGAAAAAAAAATATGAAAAAAAAATGTGAAAAAATCCGAAAAAAATATGTATCAGTAAAAAACAGTTTTAAAGAAGCTCTTATTGTGTCATGGAATAACATTAACCAGACCGCTACAAAAAAGTTGGTGGAATCTATGTCACACCTAGAAGTAGTCATAATCACTAAATGAATTCACAAAATATATAAATTTGTATTATTTTACTAAAATTTAATTAAATATATTACATTAACGCAGTGTACAAATACTTTTTTGCATTATATTTTTGTATATTTTTTATTATAATGTAAAAAATCGATCCGTTTAATTTTGTTTTTGCTTCTATAATATTATAATGCATTAAATTAATGTATTACAGTACTTTTTGCTTAAATCTTTTGTTTAATTTCATTATAATTTAAAAAAAAAATGAAGTGTACAAATACTTTTTTTGCCAACTGTATAAAGGGTAATTTTGAGAGGCTTAAAGATAAATTAAAAAAGTTTAAAATAGAATTAGTTGCTAAGCCACCTCCTAAGTTAAAACATCTTCTATACAGAGCTTTTGACCCGGTTCCACAAGATGATCTAGCAGGGGTGTAAGAAATTCCATATGAGAATGAAGGGGGGATATTAATTTTTATATCGGTATGACAGGTAGAAAGTTTGGGGTTAGGAAGAAAGAGCATGAATGTGATATAAAATTTGGTAGGGATAAGACTGCGTTATCAAGATTGTTTTTAAAGAGGGGGGTTAAAATTTGTTTTAAAGATAGTAGACTAGTGTTCATTTCAAGTTTATTCCAAAAATTACTCATCCGTGAATTCATAGAGATATATTCTAGGAGGGATAGGGTTTGTAATGATTCTTATTCTTATGACATTCCGAGTTTGTGGTTAGAATTACTTAATAAATATTTAAAGGGTGAGTCTAATAGGGGGAGCCGCGGTAGCACTGGCTATTCACGATCATAGAGGGCGCAATATTTTGTGTTTTGGGTTTTTAAATTACCTTTATATCCAGAGTCATTTAGTTTTTCTACTTTTATTAATATTAATTTTATACATTTTAATTTAATGTATGATCAAAATTTATTATATTTTAATGCCGCGGTGGCAATGGCTATTCACGATAGTAGTATAGTAATGACAGTTTCAGCCCACCCCGGTGCACGGTGCTGACCTCTGCATGCTGCTTGAAGGTCATCCGGTGCTCGAGCTATAAGAGGGGGGTGGGGTGAAGGTCATCGGGCGTCACGCAAGGTTAAGATGACGTCATCTTAGAGGATGAGTGTGTTTTAGATAAGAATTTTTTTTTTTTTAATTTTAAGCGGGAATTTTAGGGAGTTAGAATTTTTTTCGGTGTACTATAGTACGATGATGTTTTTTAATTTTAATGTGGGGAATTTAAAATTTTCGGTGCACTTTAGTTTTAGCTAAGAATTTTTTTTAATTTTAAGCGGGAATTTTAGGGAGTTAGAATTTTTTTTTCGGCATACTATAGTACGATGATTTTTTTTAATTTTAATGCGGGGACTTTAAAATTTTCGTTGCACTTTAGTTTAAGGATTTATTTTTTTTTAATTTTAAGCGGGAATTTTAGGGAGTTAGAATTTTTTTTCGGCATACTATAGTACGATGATTTTTTTTTTTTAATTTTAATGCGGGGATTTTAAAATTTTCGGCGTGTTACAGTACGTGGGGTATGTTTTTCGAATAATTTTGCTGTTGTTCATTTAAAAAGGTAATTAAAAAGTAATTAAAAATAAAGAATGAAGAGATTTTTTTTTTCACCGTGTTTTAAGTAAGGGGTTAAGCGGATATTTTGGGGGCACAGAATATTTTTTTGTGTACTATTGTACGAGTGGTTTTTAATTTTAATGTGGCAACTTAAAAATTTTAAGTTTAGTGTCATTTAAGAGTTTATTTTTAGATTTTAAGCAGAAATTTTGGGGAGTTTGATTTTTTTTTTTTTTTCCACTGTACTCTTACATGATGAGTTAAGCGGATATTTTGGGGGAAATTATTATTTTAGACTAATCATATAAGAAGAATATATTTTTCTATTTTTCGGGGGTTGCTATTTTAATAAAGAACTAATTAAGAAGGGTTCATTCATGGTGAATTAATGAATTTTTTTTTTTTTTGGGAGTAATTTTGTTAATATTGAATTATTTTTTCATTTTTTGGAGTTTTAAGCGGATATTAATGTTTAATAGGGGAACTTTAATTTTTTGCAATGAAATTGACGTGCGCTCGTCGATCTAACCGTTCGGAGTTTATAGTTTTCTTCAAATCATGTATGAATATTGGTTTAGAATTTCTTAGAATGACTTCCACCACTTTTATATCTATCCATTATCATAAATAACACATGCTGGTGATGGGAATTTGGGAAGAACAATTTTGAATATTTATTTAATGAAGGAACTTTAAAATTATTTCGAGTACTATTTTTAGTCAACTATGTTATACACTTGATATTTTAGAATAGTTAAAAAATAATTTTAAGATTTGAATGAAAAAATATGTTTCAAAATGGGATTTTACGTGCTAGCATTGAATCGCACTCGTCGCCCTAACGGTTTGGAATATGTGGTTTCCTTCGAACCTTGGTGAAAATTTAATTGAATTGATTATTATTATTATTTTGTATGTGTTGTATGTATGTGTGTGTATGTATGTTTGTGTGTTGTATGCATGTGCGTGTGTTGTATGTATGTACGTATGTATGTGTGTTGTATGCACGTATTTGTTGTATGTATGTGCGTGTATTGTATGCATGTATGTATGTGTGTTGTACGCATGCATGTGTGTGTATGTATATGCGTGTGTTGTATGCATGTATGTATGTATGTATGTATGTGCATGTTAAATGTATGTGTGTGTAATTTTTTTTTTTTTTTTTTGCCGATAGGCGTGATCTTTAGCTGAAAGTGACCTAGGGTCAAAACTTTTACCCAGGAATCGCCACGGGGAGGCAGATCACATGATTCCCGTATTGCACACATTCACATACATTATTTCGAGCGATATTTTTAGTGAAACATAATATGCAAGTGAATTTGTAAAATAATTAAAAAAATAACTTTAAAATTTAAATGAAAGAATGTTTTAAAATGTAATTTTACGTACTAACATTTAATCGCGATCGTTGGTTTTTACTGTTTGGAGTCTGTTAATTTTCCTTTAACCTTGGAAAACCTTGCGTCAATAAGGATATTTCAGAAAGACCCCCACTTTGGGTACTCTTTTAAACTAATATTTGTAATGAGATGTGTTCGCGCGCGTCGGCCTAACTGTTTGGAGTATCAACATAATATCAGCAAATTAATACAAAATATTTCAAATAGTAAGAAAATGATTGATTAAAATCACCAAGTAAAAATAAAAATACTTCAAGCAATGAGAAAATAAATGTTTAAAATCTCCAATTTAACATAAAATATTTCACACAATAAAAAAACGAAAGATTAAAATCGCCAACTCAAAATGAAATCTCATGCAATTAGGATAAAAACATTTAAAAAAATCGCCAAATTAAAAGATTATTCTTATCTCACAATAAATATTCTGAATGACCTATTCAAAAATTCTAGTTAAAGTTTTTATTCAAAAATTCAAATAAAACTCCTTAAGTTTTGACATGTCACTAAAAATTTAAAGTAAACATTTTTTCAAAGTGTAATTATCAAAGATTAATTTTTCTAATAATTAACTCGTGTAAAGAAAAATCAAAGTACAATGATTCACCATTTGTTTGATAAATCTTAAAGCATAATATCTGTCATACAAATATCATGTTATGTAAAAAATATAAGTAAATATTATTAGTTTTAAAATCATTTATATTCGAATGGGTAGTTCGATGAATTAAGAACATTAGAATTTTATGGATTAAGAAGTAACAATTGAGAAAATAATCATTTCAAAATATTTTTTTTAAACCAACTTTCATGCAATTCAAAAACTTTTAGTATGAAAATTGAATTTTTTTTTCTTAAGAGAAATATTTTATGCGAGTGAAAAAAGTGAGAGTCAGTTAATTTATGAATCATTTTAAAATATTACCTCGCAATAACTTGCTTTGAAAGTATGTTCTTAAACATATTAATATTTAAAAGTTTAGTCATTTTATACATTTTATATACAAATTTTACTTACCAACATATGAATTCGCCTTCATTCCGCACTTTCTTGAAGAATGATTCCTGATAAACTCTTATCAACACTGCATGTTGGTTTGAATCACTAGCAAGTTAAGACAGGTATGATATGACTATTCGTTGGGTTTCCCGAAAGAGGTGACGTCATTCTTATCAAATCCTATTTTGAAAGAAGAATATTTCAATTGCAATTAACTTCAGATTTTCTTATTTAATAATTATTTTTTAAATTTGACAATTTTAATTAATGTTTTAGTGAAATTACCTTTAAGATTTTAATTTTTTTATTGCTTATACTATTTCAAACATGTACATTCCTATTTGTAAATAGAAAATCATAAAAAACATATTTCAATGATTTTATTATTATTATTGTTAGACATTATATTTGAAAATCATTTAAACTTTTAGCTTTTATTATTATTATTATTTAGATATTAAGAAGTGACGAAGACCTGGAGAATTAATCTCATCTTAAAACTGATTAATATTAAAGAAATATTTATTCTGTTGTCTTTTAATTTACCAAACATATATCTTAATATTCATTAACACACTTCTTATTTAATGAATAATGTATTTGATGAATAATATATGTTATAATATATATGAGATTTTAATCTTTTTTTAAAAAATTGGGTTATGTTAGTTCATACACATACGTTCTTATTCGAAAATTCAGAACCATAAAAAACATCGTTGGTTGATTTTTTTATTTTTAATTAGACATTGTATTGGAAAAGCATTAAAACCTTTCATTTTTATCCCATTTAGACTTCAAAAAGTGTCGAAGATCTAACTGCTTTGCAAAGACTTAAAACTAGTGATTTGATGAGTCATACTTTCTGTGGGTTGTTTACAATTTTGAAATTATCTTTATTAACTACCAAACTTCTCCTTTTTTTTTTTAAACACCACACTAATCATTGCTCCCATTACTTAATCACGTAAATATAATTTATATCGTTTTTGATTATCACTTTTATACTAACATTTGACACTTATACGTATGTGTTGTATTAATTCTGTTAGTTTTTAAATTTGATATTTCAAAAATTAAACTAACTCTTAAGAATATGACTCGATGCAATTTACTTATTTTATACAAGTTAACTTTACTACTTGACAGAAATATATTCAAACGCAAAGCGATTTAACTTTCACATTTTTAAACTTATTTATATAAAGTACTAACATTTATTCATAATATGCATAATTTTATTAAAATTACTGAAGAAAATAAAATTTATACTAAGTAAAAATTTAAAACCATCAATTGAATATATTAAACAACAACAACAACAAACTCATAATTAAGAGATGAATAAATATAAATATTTGAATCACACAATAATAAAAAGAAATACTTAATCATTCATAAAAATTCTTCCCTTGAACATTCACACGTATGTTAGTAAAAATATAACACTAAAGTTTTCAAAAAGATTATAAGCGTTTCCAAATCAACAAAGAAAATTGAGTATTAAATATCGAATAATGGATATGCACTTTTTACACTCACATCTTACAATGTAATTAGTAACCAAATGTAATGATTTTTAAGCATGTCTTCTTAAATTTTTTTTTTTTTTTCAATGAAAGACTATCACAGTTGAATATTTAGCTTTCTCTTCATAACTTTATCGAGAAATATATAATGTATACCACACGATTTCATTAAATGAATCACAATACAATTCAAACTTCTCATTTTCAATGTTTTATATATACTAGTGTTTATCAAATAGGTGTTTATTCCGAACAATCATTACTTAGTATATTGATGAAAAGTTTGTGTTGAACGGTTTTTAACTCAAATGGTGTGAGAGAAGGATATATTAGGACAGAAGTTATTAAATATAGAGTCTTTAAAGTTTATACCCGTGCAAGAATTGGCATTTCAAGAAACAAAGTTGTGTTATATTTGAAAGCATTCTTTATATTCGAAACGCACACATGATCACGATCACATCACTGAAGAGTATAGAGAAGCTGTTTATGATATATATAATTTGAATTTTCATTAACACAATATTATAACCGAAGTTTTTCGACAGTTTGAAAAATTATGATGCACAACGTCTGCACACGTTAACACAGAATAAGATTAGCTTATGCGCTTTCGATGATAAGCGTTATTTGCAGGTAAGATGCATTAACATAACAACATTTTCTTGATAATTTTTCTTGCAGGTTTCGAAACCACAAACATCTGATCATACTTCTCATTTTTAACACGCGACACTAATCATTGGGCCATTAAAGCCCGTAATTTAGTAACTAAAAAGTAAGAAAGATCATCGAAAGTGATTACTTCACACATGCAAAAATAATTTTTATTGTGACTTATCAGTTGAAAATCACGAAGAAAAGAAAAAAATCAAATATGTTTTGGATTACTTTGAGATTTTATGAGTCACCTCATCAGTTAAATAGACATATTCACTTCTTATGAAATGTATTATATTTTAGTTT
The DNA here is from genome assembly GCA_964019185.1 of Maratus speculifer. Lineage (NCBI taxonomy): Eukaryota > Metazoa > Arthropoda > Arachnida > Araneae > Salticidae > Maratus > Maratus speculifer. The sequence goes on from OZ025298.1 coordinate 120,196,503, forward strand.
ATCAGTCATAGTGGGATTACTTATTAATAATTTTAGTATCATTAAAGAAGTTTAAAAAAAGTTAAATATATCAAAAATACAAGTTCGTGTTAAAGGTTTAAACAAATTGTTAAAATAATTTTACAAAACTTTACAAATTATTTAAAAATGATTCACTAATATTTAGTAATCGACAAATTTTAATAGCCATAATCATTTATATGTGATTAAAGTTTTCTGTTTTAACTGTTAAGTTATTAGATTCCCCCTTCAATTTCATCTCATTTATAAGTTTTAATCAACCAACCAACCAACCATCCATTCAACTGTTTCCGCAAATAACTAGTATGTCACTTAGATTTTCAGTTTTAACTGTTAAATTATTACATCTCCTCCCCTTCAATTTCATCTCATTGATAAGTTTTCAACAACCAACCACCCAACTATTTATCAACCCTAACAACCAGGTATTTGTTTGCCCTAGTAACCAAAAAGCTTTTATTGACACATGAACAAAATTTTTAAGATGCAAGACTTGTCATTTTTAATCGAAAAAACAATGACATATGTAATAATTTTTCCTTACTTAAATGAAACCTTTGCATGTGCATGGTAAAACTTGGAAAATTCATTTAATACACAAATTTAAAGTCAACAGACAAGGTCTTCATACTTCTTTTAGTATTTTACTAACATTTTACCAAATATCTTAAGAAATCAACAAATTATTTTAATAAAAATTCTCATTTGTAAGTGACGTTACTAACCTAACTTGAAAAAATTAACTTGTCAAAGCAGGTTTTGATTATTCCAACTTAGTAATAATCATAAGTTTCATATGATAATCAACCTGTTTGGTTATTTCCCAGTATGGTTTTATAAAAAAAGTCTCACATGCAAATAACATAACTTAACTAACTTGAAAAAATAACTTGTCAAAGCAGATTTTCAGTGTTTCAGCTTAGTAATATTCATAAGTTTTATATGATATTCAACCTATTTGGTTATGTCTCAGCATATCTTTATAAAATTTATCTAAAAAACCTTTAATATCAATGTTTAAAAATATGTGAATAATTCAGTTAGTCTTTTAAAGATGATTATTTTCCCTTCTATTATTTAAAAAAAACATTTTTAAATAAAATTATTACTGATGCCAGTTTATCCCAGTGTTATGAAATGTGCAAGCGAAACTTTTCATTCTAATTTTCATATTTTATTATTTCAAATTATTGTTTTCAAGTTGTACTAAAATTTGGAAAAAAATATTTAATTTTCATGCATAATTAAATTGAAATACTTTAATAATAAAGACACATTTAACATTGTATACTCACCTAATCCAACTTTTTCACAAATACACGTCCTTCTCACTCCAAGGTTTAGGAAGAAATGAGAGATTCAAAGTCCTTATCAGAAAATGTTATCAGATAATTTTATCTTAAGATAGATGACGTCATAGAACATATGTCATCAACTGGTCACGTGATGTATATCATATGACCGATGCTTTGTTAATTAATTAATCTTATTAATTAATTATTAAGTATTAAAATAATTATCAATTAATTCATTAATTAAATTAATTAATCTTATTAATTAATCTTATTAAAATAATTATTATTTCTAATAACAAAGAATTAATTATTATTTCTAATAAAATTAATTAATAAAATAATTAATTTAATTAATGAATTAATTGATAATTATTTTAATACTTATTAATTAATTAATAAGATTAATTAATTAACAAAGCATCGGTCATATGATATACATCACGTGACCAGTTGATGACATATGTTCTATGACGTCATCTATCTTAAGATAAAATTATCTGATAACATTTTCTGATAAGGACTTTGAATCTCTCATTTCTTCCTAAACCTTGGAGTGAGAAGGACGTGTATTTGTGAAAGTGTTGGATTAGGTGAGTATACAATGTTAAATGTGTCTTTATTATTAAAGTATTTCAATTTAATTATGCATGAAAATTAAATATTTTTTTCCAAATTTTAGTACAACTTGAAAACAATAATTTGAAATAATAAAATATGAAAATTAGAATGAAAAGTTTCGCTTGCACATTTCATAACACTGGGATAAACTGGCATCAGTAATAATTTTATTTAAAAATGTTTTTTTTAAATAATAGAAGGGAAAATAATCATCTTTAAAAGACTAACTGAATTATTCACATATTTTTAAACATTGATATTAAAGGTTTTTTAGATAAATATTATAAAGATATGCTGAGACATAACCAAATAGGTTGAATATCATATAAAACTTAAGAATATTACTAAGCTGAAACACTGAAAATCTGCTTTGACAAGTTATTTTTTCAAGTTAGTTAAGTTATGTTATTTGCATGTGAGACTTTTTTTATAAAACCATACTGGGAAATAACCAAACAGGTTGATTATCATATGAAACTTATGATTATTACTAAGTTGGAATAATCAAAACCTGCTTTGACAAGTTAATTTTTTCAAGTTAGGTTAGTAACGTCACTTACAAATGAGAATTTTTATTAAAATAATTTGTTGATTTCTTAAGATATTTGGTAAAATGTTAGTAAAATACTAAAAGAAGTATGAAGACCTTGTCTGTTGACTTTAAATTTGTGTATTAAATGAATTTTCCAAGTTTTACCATGCACATGCAAAGGTTTCATTTAAGTAAGGAAAAATTATTACATATGTCATTGTTTTTTCGATTAAAAATGACAAGTCTTGCATCTTAAAAATTTTGTTCATGTGTCAATAAAAGCTTTTTGGTTACTAGGGCAAACAAATACCTGGTTGTTAGGGTTGATAAATAGTTGGGTGGTTGGTTGTAGAAAACTTATCAATGAGATGAAATTGAAGGGGAGGGGATGTAATAATTTAACAGTTAAAACTGAAAATCTAAGTGACATACTAGTTATTTGCGGAAACAGTTGAATGGATGGTTGGTTGGTTGGTTGATTAAAACTTATCAATGAGATGAAATTGAAGGGGGAATCTAATAACTTAACAGTTAAAACAGAAAACTTTAATCACATATAAATGATTATGGCTATTAAAATTTGTCGATTACTAAATATTAGTGAATCATTTTTAAATAATTTGTAATGTTTTGTAAAATTATTTTAACAATTTGTTTAAACCTTTAACACGAACTTGTATTTTTGATATATTTAACTTTTTTTAAACTTTTTTAATGATACTAAAATTATTAATAAGTAATCACACTATGACTGATAAACTAAAATATAATACATTTCATAAGAAGTGAATATGTCTATTTAACTGATGAGGTGACTCATAAAATCTCAAAGTAATCCAAAACATATTTGATTTTTTTCTTTTCTTCGTGATTTTCAACTGATAAGTCACAATAAAAATTATTTTTGCATGTGTGAAGTAATCACTTTCGATGATCTTTCTTACTTTTTAGTTACTAAATTACGGGCTTTAATGGCCCAATGATTAGTGTCGCGTGTTAAAAATGAGAAGTATGATCAGATGTTTGTGGTTTCGAAACCTGTAAGAAAAATTATCAAGAAAATGTTGTTATGTTAATGCATCTTACCTGCAAATAACGCTTATCATCGAAAGCGCATAAGCTAATCTTATTCTGTGTTAACGTGTGCAGACGTTGTGCATCATAATTTTTCAAACTGTCGAAAAACTTCGGTTATAATATTGTGTTAATGAAAATTCAAATTATATATATCATAAACAGCTTCTCTATACTCTTCAGTGATGTGATCGTGATCATGTGTGCGTTTCGAATATAAAGAATGCTTTCAAATATAACACATCTTTGTTTCTTGAAATGCCAATTCTTGCACGGGTATAAACTTTAAAGACTCTATATTTAATAACTTCTGTCCTAATATATCCTTCTCTCACACCATTTGAGTTAAAAACCGTTCAACACAAACTTTTCATCAATATACTAAGTAATGATTGTTCGGAATAAACACCTATTTGATAAACACTAGTATATATAAAACATTGAAAATGAGAAGTTTGAATTGTATTGTGATTCATTTAATGAAATCGTGTGGTATACATTATATATTTCTCGATAAAGTTATAAAGAGAAAGCTAAATATTCAACTGTGATAGTCTTTCATTGAAAAAAAAAATTAAGAAGACATGCTTAAAAATCATTACATTTGGTTACTAATTACATTGTAAGATGTGAGTGTAAAAAGTGCATATCCATTATTCGATATTTAATACTCAATTTTCTTTGTTGATTTGGAAACGCTTATAATCTTTTTGAAAACTTTAGTGTCATATTTTTACTAACATACGTGTGAATGTTCAAGGGAAGAATTTTTATGAATGATTAAGTATTTCTTTTTATTATTGTGTGATTCAAATATTTATATTTATTCATCTCTTAATTATGAGTTTGTTGTTGTTGTTGTTTAATATATTTAATTGATGGTTTTAAATTTTTACTTAGTATAAATTTTATTTTCTTCAGTAATTTTAATAAAATTATGCATATTATGAATAAATGTTAGTACATTATATAAATAAGTTTAAAAATGTGAAAGTTAAATCGCTTTGCGTTTGAATATATTTCTGTCAAGTAGTAAAGTTAACTTGTATAAAATAAGTAAATTGCATCGAGTCATATTCTTAAGAGTTAGTTTAATTTTTGAAATATCAAATTTAAAAACTAACAGAATTAATACAACACATACGTATATGTGTCAAATGTTAGTATAAAAGTGATAATCAAAAACGATATAAATTATATTTACGTGATTAAGTAATGGGAGCAATGATTAGTGTGGTGTTTAAAAAAAAAAATGAGAAGTTTGGTAATTAATAAAGATAATTTCAAAATTGTAAACAACCCACAGAAAGTATGACTCATCAAATCACTAGTTTTAAGTCTTTGCAAAGCAGTTAGATCTTCGACACTTTTTGAAGTCTAAATGGGACAAAAATGAAAGGTTTTAATGCTTTTCCAATACAATGTCTAATTAAAAATAAAAAATCAACCAACGATGTTTTTTATGGTTTTGAATTTTCGAATAAGAACGTATGTGTATGAACTAACATAACCCAATTTTTTAAAAAAAGATTAAAATCTCATATATATTATAACATATATTATTCATCAAATACATTATTCATTAAATAAGAAGTGTGTTAATGAATATTAAGATATATGTTTGGTAAATTAAAAGACAACAGAATAAATTTTTCTTCGAATATTAATCAATTTTAAGATGAGATTAATTCTCCAGGTCTTCGTCACTTCTTAATATCTAAATAATAACAATAATAAAAGCTAAAAGTTTAAATGATTTTCAAATATAATGTCTAACAATAATAATAATAAAATCATTCAAATATGTTTTTTATGATTTTCTATTTACAAATAGGAATGTACATGTTTGAAATAGTATAAGCAATAAAAAAAATTAAAATCTTAAAGGTAATTTCACTAAAACATTAATTAAAATTGTCAAATTTAAAAAATAATTATTAAATAAGAAAATCTGAAGTTAATTGCAATTGAAATATTCTTCTTTCAAAATAGGATTTGATAAGAATGACGTCACCTCTTTGGGGAAACCCAACGAATAGTCATATCATACCTGTCTTAACTTGCTAGTGATTCAAACCAACATGCAGTGTTGATAAGAGTTTATCAGGAATCATTCTTCAAGAAAGTGCGGAATGAAGGCGAATTCATATGTTGGTAAGTAAAATTTGTATATAAAATGTATAAAATGACTAAACTTTTAAATATTAATATGTTTAAGAACATACTTTCAAAGCAAGTTATTGCGAGGTAATATTTTAAAATGATTCATAAATTAACTGACTCTCACTTTTTTCACTCGCATAAAATATTTCTCTTAAGAAAAAAAAATTCAATTTTCATACTAAAAGTTTTTGAATTGCATGAAAGTTGGTTTAAAAAAAAAATATTTTGAAATGATTATTTTCTCAATTGTTACTTCTTAATCCATAAAATTCTAATGTTCTTAATTCATCGAACTACCCATTCGAATATAAATGATTTTAAAACTAATAATATTTACTTATATTTTTTACATAACATGATATTTGTATGACAGATATTATGCTTTAAGATTTATCAAACAAATGGTGAATCATTGTACTTTGATTTTTCTTTACACGAGTTAATTATTAGAAAAAATAATCTTTGATAATTACACTTTGAAAAAATGTTTACTTTAAATTTTTAGTGACATGTCAAAACTTAAGGAGTTTTATTTGAATTTTTGAATAAAAACTTTAACTAGAATTTTTGAATAGGTCATTCAGAATATTTATTGTGAGATAAGAATAATCTTTTAATTTGGCGATTTTTTTAAATGTTTTTATCCTAATTGCATGAGATTTCATTTTGAGTTGGCGATTTTAATCTTTCGTTTTTTTATTGTGTGAAATATTTTATGTTAAATTGGCGATTTTAAACATTTATTTTCTCATTGCTTGAAGTATTTTTATTCTTACTTGGTGATTTTAATCAATCATTTTCTTACTATTTGAAATATTTTGTATTAATTTGCTGATATTATGTTGATACTCCAAACAGTTAGGCCGACGCGCGCGAACACATCTCATTACAAATATTAGTTTAAAAGAGTACCCAAAGTGGGGGTCTTTCTGAAATATCCTTATTGACGCAAGGTTTTCCAAGGTTAAAGGAAAATTAACAGACTCCAAACAGTAAAAACCAATGATCGCGATTAAATGTTAGTACGTAAAATTACATTTTAAAACATTCTTTCATTTAAATTTTAAAGTTATTTTTTTAATTATTTTACAAATTCACTTGCATATTATGTTTCACTAAAAATATCGCTCGAAATAATGTATGTGAATGTGTGCAATACGGGAATCATGTGATCTGCCTCCCCGTGGCGATTCCTGGGTAAAAGTTTTGACCCTAGGTCACTTTCAGCTAAAGATCACGCCTATCGGCAAAAAAGAAAAAAAAAAATTACACACACATACATTTAACATGCACATACATACATACATACATACATGCATACAACACACGCATATACATACACACACATGCATGCATACAACACACATACATACATGCATACAATACACGCACATACATACAACAAATACGTGCATACAACACACATACATACGTACATACATACAACACACGCACATGCATACAACACACAAACATACATACACACACATACATACAACACATACAAAATAATAATAATAATCAATTCAATTAAATTTTCACCAAGGTTCGAAGGAAACCACATATTCCAAACCCTTAGGGCGACGAGTGCGATTCAATGCTAGCACGTAAAATCCCATTTTGAAACATATTTTTTCATTCAAATCTTAAAATTATTTTTTAACTATTCTAAAATATCAAGTGTATAACATAGCTGACTAAAAATAGTACTCGAAATAATTTTAAAGTTCCTTCATTAAATAAATATTCAAAATTGTTCTTCCCAAATTCCCATCACCAGCATGTGTTATTTATGATAATGGATAGATATAAAAGTGGTGGAAGTCATTCTAAGAAATTCTAAACCAATATTCATACATGATTTGAAGAAAACTATAAACTCCGAACGGTTAGATCGACGAGCGCACGTCAATTTCATTGCAAAAAATTAAAGTTCCCCTATTAAACATTAATATCCGCTTAAAACTCCAAAAAATGAAAAAATAATTCAATCTTAACAAAATTACTCCCCCCAAAAAAAATTCATTAATTCACCATGAATGAACCCTTCTTAATTAGTTCTTTATTAAAATAGCAACCCCCGAAAAAAAGAAAAATATATTCTTCTTATATGATTAGTCTAAAATAATAATTTCCCCCAAAATATCCGCTTAACTCATCATGTAAGAGTACAGTGGAAAAAAAAAAAAAATCAAACTCCCCAAAATTTCTGCTTAAAATCTAAAAATAAACTCTTAAATGACACTAATTTTAAAATTTTTAAGTTGCCACATTAAAATTAAAAACCACTCGTACAATAGTACACAAAAAAATATTCTGTGCCCCCAAAATATCCGCTTAACCCCTTACTTAAAACACGGTGAAAAAAAAATCTCTTCATTCTTTATTTTTAATTACTTTTTAATTACCTTTTTAAATGAACAACAGCAAAATTTAATCGAAAAACATACCCCACGTACTGTAACACGCCGAAAATTTTAAAGTCCCCGCATTAAAATAAAAAAAAAAAAATCATCGTACTATAGTATGCCGAAAAAAAATTCTAACTCCCTAAAATTCCCGCTTAAAATTAAAAAAAAAATAAATCCTTAAACTAAAGTGCAACGAAAATTTTAAAGTCCCCGCATTAAAATTAAAAAAAATCATCGTACTATAGTATGCCGAAAAAAAAATTCTAACTCCCTAAAATTCCCGCTTAAAATTAAAAAAAATTCTTAGCTAAAACTAAAGTGCACCGAAAATTTTAAAGTCCCCGCATTAAAATTAAAAAACATCATCGTACTATAGTACACCGAAAAAAATTCTAACTCCCTAAAATTCCCGCTTAAAATTAAAAAAAAAAAAATTCTTATCTAAAACACACTCATCCTCTAAGATGACGTCATCTTAACCTTGCGTGACGCCCGATGACCTTCACCCCACCCCCCTCTTATAGCTCGAGCACCGGATGACCTTCAAGCAGCATGCAGAGGTCAGCACCGTGCACCAGGGTGGGCTGAAACTGTCATTACTATACTACTCACGATCATAGGGGGCGCAATGTTTTGTTTTGGTTTTTAAATTATATTTATATCCAGTGTCATTTAATTTTCTACTGATTTTATGGGTTATGAATACGGTTCTTATGAATGAACCGAAACATGTCAACTTTTTAATTTAATTTTTATTTGTGACACCTGTTCTAAGTAAATAAATATGAAATGTTTTTATACGTGAAAGAAAACAGGTGAAGTGATTTTGTTTTAGTTTTGAAAAAACGAAAGCTAACAACAGTTTTAACATTGAAGCTATTACCTCCCAAACATAAATTAGATAAACGGGTTTTTATGCAGAATTTTCCAATTAGCTTCGAATTTTGGAAATAAGGTCATTATGATAAGAGGTATTTCTGATTTGTTTTGGGGGCTAAGTCATTAATTAGAAAAAGTGGAAATGCATTCACTAATATCCCCTCCTTTAGTTTGTTTTTCGAGGAGCATTATTCCTTGAAAAAATAAGGCTGTTACATAGAATTAGTGTGAATACCATTTAAATTCAATGACATCACTTCAACAAGGCAATATTCTTTTTATTTTTAAGTAGACTTACACGATTTTTTTAAAGCGATCTTTGAGATTGTTCTCTGATACGTTTTTCTATTAACTTTTTAAAGTGCAATTATTTGCAAACAACGTATAATAACAATATATACTATACTGTGTCAAAACACGCTTGCAAAACTATTGGAAAAATATCTACTTCAGCACTGTACTTTCAGCATGTGAAATGAAAAAGAGATGCTGACTTTAGAAACTATATAAATACTGGTCATCAAAATGAAAGGATAATGAGAATTTTTTTCTTTAACTGTAAGCTTAGATTTAATTTTAGCTTAGCTTTAGCTTGCAGCAAACACGGTCCGATGCAGCAAGTACTTCTGTTGATTAAATATAGTTGAACGCAAATCCGTCCATACGTTAGCACCGGAAATATGCAAATGTAATGATTGAGAATGTTATACGCAATAAACACATGTTGGAATTCAGATTTTTATGTAAATAAATGTAAACCTAATGTCTCACAATGAACAGTATTATTTAGTAGTGGCTTAAAATGCGTTATTTCAGTAAAGATTAAAAGTGGTTAATATGTGATAAAATTGAGGGAGGTCAAACACAAATGGAGGTCACTGAAGATTTAAATATTTCTTAAGGGATCAGGTACCTTTCGAACTAACAAAATACGTGAAAAAGTGACCTCTGTAAGAACTGCAGTCGCTCTATATCTAATTGACTTTTGACTATAAAATTGAAAACACATATTAAGAAAGATTTATTTTATTAGTTAAAGTTGTTAAAAAAATTATACATGCATGCAATGTTTTTTTAATTATTTTTAAAAATTATACAATTTTTACGGAAGAATAAATCTTGCATGCCTTGCGCGCACGATTTTTCAAATTTGAATTGCTAAAACAAACCAAGATTTTTTTTCTGAATAGAGAAAAAATGTGTTTTCAAAATGACCAACGATGAAAAAAATGAAACTTATAGTTCCCGAGAAAAAAATTATGTTTTAAAGAAATTCGAAATTATGAGATTTTTTTTACAAAAAAGTAGTCGTAAAGTCTAAACTTCTAATTTGAGGAACATAAGAGTAGGTCAATTTGTGCATGTGTACGTTTAACATATTCAGCGAAAATTTTGTTAAATTCTACGCAACCGTTTTTGAGAAATCGTGTGCGCAATGAACAAAATCGCTGTTTTGAGAACATTGACGTCGAAGTTTAAATTTTCCATTGGTCGTATAGGAAAAGCGCAAAGTTTTTTAGACATAACTCTTTTTCTAATGCGAATTTTTGAATGCGGTTTGTTTTTATATGTTTCTAAAGAATCACATTTAATTATAAGCTATTTTTTAAAAAATCGATTTTTGGATTCTTTAAAAGGTACCTGACTCCTTAAAGTGACATATCTTGAGCTTGCAGCTTCTTTTTAAGCGCTTGATAACTTTATAGACATTTTAAACAAGGAAAATCAAGAACAAAAACTGCATACAAAGACCGTTTTTTGTCATTTTCCGCTCGAAAAAAAAAATAATGCAATTAAAAGAGTTTATTTTCAGACCTACTGGCTGCCACAGAAACTCAAATTAGCCGTTCTATTGCTTTCCGAAGGCTTAATGAGCATGGATTGTACATAAAGCAATAGTTTGTCTCGCATTGATTGAATATTCCAAAGTACCACGTTTAAATTAGTCCAATACCCATTTTCAGAATACCATTGAGTCTTGGCCCAAGACTTTTTTTATAGACCAGTCTAAGATATATTCTGAAACTGATTCGTAGACGTAATTTGACCTGGAGGAGAAAGTAACGCCCAACTTGTCTTAACTTGTCCTCGAAATATCCCGTTTCGGAAACAGCAAATTGATGGCTTGGAGAAATGGGATCATACAAAATGAACGCAATGGAAATTTGATTTAAAACGTCAACTTTGACTGTATTTTCTGAAAGATTTTTTACGTTAACCAAAAAAAAAAAATCGAAAACGCCTTTCGATTACACAGTTTATGCACAATATTTGCTTATTTTCATATGTTTCCTAACAATAATGAATTTAAACTTGCGTCATAAAGTTAGTTGCCCATTTAGATTAAAGAACAGTCTTATATTTTGCTTAAGATAAAGTCGTATCCATTTAAAATTATTCATATGTTATCAGCTTCGTTTAACCCCCTGACTGCCCAGAAAACGGGTGAAATTGTAATGTTCTTTTCTCTGTAATTTATTAAAAATATTAAAAAGAGATGTTTTTCCTACCTGATACAAAATATGTTATTACTATAGGTGTATAATCTTTGAGAGTATTAATCCTAACTTAGTTTTTCAAAACTGAGTTTTATTTGTCGAATTATATTAATTTAAATATTGCTTATGTTGCAGTGAAACCTGCAGCTTAGTGTGCGAAAAAAATCCGGTCGCGGCAGTCAGGAGGTTACATTTTTACATCGAATTAGCGTTTAAAAAGCTACTCAAATGCTGCGCTTTCACCCTTGCCCGAGAAAAGAAAAACCTTGAATAGGTTTTCTGCTTTCGAAGGCTCTAAAATTTGTAGGGAGGGACCTTCATCCATAAGACAAAAACGACTGTTTATTCTCAGAATGATAGGTTGAATGGGAGGGAAATGAAATGCCGGGCTTCCCTAAAATAAAATCGACTGACCATGTTTACCGTGGTAACAGAAACTATCTGATACCGGTTTTATATTATTTTAGATTTTTAGAAGGCTTTAGATTTAGGAGCCAGATTATATTCGCCTTTTGCTTCGAAATGCGGTTGTAAGCAGCAAGAGCATCTTCTGTCAATTATTTTTTCCCGTATCTCCCCTACTCTTTACCTTTAGGGAGGAAAAAGTAATTAAAGCGAGCTGTTAAACCGTTATTTCTAGAACTCCTAAAATGTGACTTATCGATCAATCACATTATTCAGTTAATATAAGAATTAATCGCTAATCAAGAAATGACTTTTGCAGCCAGACAACTGCAACAATGCTTAATTTTCTGATGTTGGTTATGATTTTTTTTACTATCTCGGTAAAAATGTAAAGAAAATCTGAGGCTCAAAAAGTATCTTTGTCTATACTCATCTAGATTTTCAATCTTATCAGAAAAGTAAATTATCCTAGCCATTGAGAGTACATAGACAGACAACGTCTTTATTTCATGCGAAGAATTTTGGAACATTTAGAAAATAGTTTCAAGTAGATAGAAATTTCAAGTTCTTTTCAAATCAATATAAATTATGATAACGAAAATTCACTCCTCCTTTATATTACGGAAATTTTCACGACTACACTGTAAAAAAAAAAATCTTTTAAATTTACAGTAAAAACTGCTGGCAGCACTGTCACCATCAGCTTTTGCCGTAAAAGAAAATGTAATTTTTCATTACATCTAATTTTACCCCATTTTTTACTGCAAAAATTGCTGGCGCATTGAAATGATAATAAGTGCTCAAATAAATTTATGCCCAAATAAATGCTACAAGCAAAGCTAATATTAGATCAGAAGAAAAGGATTAATTAAAAGGATTATAATCTAGGAAACCATAATCACTTCAAATATACTTTTAACAATACCTTAAATCATTAATTTAGTTCATATTTTACTCATTAAATGTGCAAAAACGTTACTGTAGTAGTTAATTTGTAATTGGCAACATTCGTCTTTTTATAAAAAATTCACGATCTTAGGTATTTTAATTCATCTTTTTTGTGGATCTTATATAACACTTTAATCATTTGTTTGATTATTAGTTATTATTATTTTTATAGTTCACTATTCTTAATATTAATTTATGGTGTTGGTAAAATAATTAATTTAACCTTTAACATTTCACACCTACAAAAAACGACTGCATAAATAAAACCCCCATGAAAACAGTTAGATTTATAGACAAATGTGTGATAAGGATGTTGTAGCATTTTTTTTTTTTATTCAAATTATTTTAAATCATATTACATACTAAAATCGGCCATGCTATCTCAAATTCATAGATTTTATCGGATCAAAAACTAATCGCTGCAATTTTATAACTTTTAATGTACACATTTTTCAATAGATAACGGTATACAGATTTTCGTCACCTTTACCACATTCTAATATAATTTATAAAAAAAAATTATGTATTTCTTTGTCTGCTAATGAAACATTATGAAAAAAAAAAATCCCACGACATCCACTATAAAAAATATTACTATTATGCTGCATCGTCATTCCCCCGCTTTTATAGAATATCACTCTTTTGGCCAATGAGAATGCTGCATGATAGCCAGAAGTAGTCTTTTACTTTAAAAGCGGAGGAATGACGATGCAGCAAAATAGTCATATTTTTTACAGTGTAGTCTAAAATTGTGTGTTTTTCCGAAAGTTTCGTCAATTACGTGGATTTCTTATACAACAATGTTAAAAATAAAGGTGACAAACCAGTTGCATTTAGCGCCCAGGGGGGGTAAAGGTGTTACCATTTCACACCTGCGAGCTTGAAAATGTGTTTGGAGTGCCGTTTGATCCCTCCCTGGGTGATTCACAGTGATTCGAACAATGCATATCGTTGTAAGATTTTCGCCGCTTAGTCTTAAACTTGCAATTTCTTCCTATGAACACAATCACCGTGCATGCGCTATCCGAATTTTGTTTAGAACTTTTGATGGCTAACATTTGGTGGGCTTTTTATATAAAATAACTTTTGGATTTCAGGACATTTGAACATTTCAGGGATCGTTGAAGTTGAGCTCGATGGCCTAACGGTTAGAGCGGTGAGCTTACAACCAGACGCTGTGGGTTCGAATCCTTCGAGGGCCTAAAGTGGTTTTATAATTTCTTTTTATTATTTGGCACTCTGGTTTAGAGATGCCATCTTTTCACCCAAATTAAGGGTGCCATTCTGGCTCCCGTAGGGGTGTCACCAGTGAGACAAGCCTTTCACCCCTAAAAGGTGCAATGTGTCACCTTTAGTTTTAACAGTGAATGCTCAAACAATTTGGGGTGTAATAGTAAAAGGGAAGATATTAGTATAAGGCAGGCATGCATGGGGATAAAATGGAGAAAAAATGTGTATTAATCAAAGCACAACACAGAAAAAATATCTTGCAAGAAAGTTTGCAAGATAATTTTAATTGTTTGAAAAATGGATATAACTGTAAAAGAAAGTTAAAAGAAAGTTTAGTGCAATAAGTTGGTTGTATGTAAATCACAGAATAATACCATTTTAAAAAAGGCCTGGAGTATTATAAATAACTTGTTTTCTTCTGGGCAGAAGAAATGTTACTAATCAATAGAATTTATAGAAACAATATTCTTATCGCGTATTAACTGATGATAGAAAAATTTGTGTCATTCTGTTGAAAAAGATAGCCAATATTTAGAACCTATTTTCAAAATTCAAAATTTTTAAGGTTTCAAAATTTTGCTTTTATTAATACGACACATCTTTTAAACTGATTTCCCTAAACAGGTGTAAAACATGCTACGGTACCCGGTTGTCACTTTTATTTTTACTAATGTCCAAAATTGTAAGATTTAGATTGAAAAAAAAAGAAGTAACAACCGGGTATCTGATATTTGGGTCTTTTTTCTGTTAATTAACATGCAAGATTTATTTCCTGTTTTTTTGTCTTTTAAAGAATTGTAAAAAAATTTTCCTTGTTCGTTTTAGCAGGCGAGGAAACTTGTCCGGCAAAACGGGTACATATTTCAACGTTACATGATATTTTTCTGTAAAAAACTATATTTAGTTTAAAAAACAGTCCGTTTGTATTAAAAACGTAGAAAATACAATGATATCCTGCTGAACTTGATATATATATATATATATATACATATATATAATTATATTAATATATGTACAAAATAAATAATTTAAATAACTATTTTAATAATTTTAAATAAAATTATTAAAATAAAACATTTTTAAATCTGCCCAGGTTTACATAATCGTTTTTTTTCAACAGATATCAACAGGAATTTTCAGCTCCCACCTAAACTTGCTACTGAGAAATAGAAAAATGAAACAAAACTTTCAAACCAACTTTTTTTAATACTCGGAAGATAAATTATTATTTTGAAGCAACATATACATTGGCGATCAGAAGTATATGGTCAGTTACTTTCTTTGATTTGTTTACCAGAAGGTTTCAGCGAAGACCAAGCGCAATTACCTCAAAAGTTAAGGCAATGTAAATGACATCTGTCCACGTGAACATTTTAATTGGATACTGAAGGCACCTCGTGCTCAATGGCAGAATTCGAAATTCGTGTGTGCAAAAGTTTCAGGTCATTTATTAGGTTTTTTTTTTTTTTTTTTTTTTTTTTTTTTTTTCTTTGGTAAAGCGCTTTCCGTCGTGTTTGTGAATAAATCAATGTTGAAGCGTAGTTTAAATTCAAAAATGAAATGTTTGACAATTATTGATCATAAATGAATTATTACTTTGTCGCTAAAGGGCCAATCTTCTCGTCAGATTGCTGCAAAGCTATCGAAAATCTATTGTGGACGATATTTAAAAGTTATGTAAAGATGCCCCTGGCCTTCGAGGTTTTCTGAGGTCATGGACACACCGGAAAATGATTGTTCTTGTGGACAGAATCATCAGCAGAAATACTGTTAACGACCCGCATAAAAATGCTTTTGCAATATCCCCCGATTTACGGAATGAAAATATCGATTAAATAAGCCGAACTACTGTGTCACGATGCTGATGGGATGTAGAATTTTATGAAAGAGTCGGTGTTAAAAAAATTTTCACAAGTAGAAAAAAATCAATTCACTCGACTGGAATTTTACAAGGAACGCAAAGTCTGGTCAAGTGAAAATTAAAAAAGTATTATTTTTCCATGAATAAAATTTCATTTTGGGTGTGATGACAGACAATACGATAGATGACCTAACAAAAAAATATATGATTTGACATATGTAATTCCTATAATGAAGCATGGTGCAGTACACTTTATGCTGTGGGGAATATTTTCTTCAAAATGTGTCGGTCTAATATTTGAAATCAGTGGCAAGATGAATGATGAAACATATAAGTAAAGCTTGCAAGATTATTTTCTGCTTTATTAGAGGAAAAGTTATGGCCATAACTATTTCTTTTAACAGGATAATTACTCAAAAATGTATGCAAGCTCGTCAAGCAATGGCTTTCGCAAAAATAATTTCGCTTATGAATGGCCAGCCGCAAAAGCATACATGAATTCAATAGAAAATATTTGGAAAGAATTTTGAACTTATGCGAAACTATAAATATTTCAATTCGTTTGAGACTTCCAAAAAATAGCAAGAATAGGGGAAAAACGTATCATGGACGATTTTCAACGTTGATTGAATCAATGTGAGTTTGCTGACTCACAGTACTTATTATAAAAAACATGGCGATTAAATACTACTTGTAAATGTTGTTAGTCACAGTTATTTTCTATTATACAATACCTTTTTTCATTTTTTATTTCAATCTTGTGAGGGTAGCCGGAAACACTTGAGAACATGCGTTTTCCTTTGTACTTAATTTTGTCAATTAAATTTATTGACGTTTATGTTATTCCATAAATAAGTTCCTAGGTATTATGTCAACAAAATATATAAGTATGACCTTTAGATCCGTATGACAATTTCTTTAATGGGTGTACTTAAAAATTAACTTAAAAAATTTCTGGCCGCCACCGAATATGACTATTATTTTATTAGATTCGTAATTTTGAATTTTACGCTCCTATTTAAAACAATTGCTTACATGTGACAGAAATACATACTTTTTTTGACTTTCTATGTTTAACAGCGTTAAGCGAGCTGTATTTTTTAAATTGCTCAACTTGGTTTTCAAACATAATTTTAGTATATAATTTATGGTGAAATTTTCACTTGTGGGGAAATTTTCACTTATGGTGAAATTTTGAGTTATGGTGAAATTTTCACTTATGGTGAAATTTTGAGTTATGGTGAAATTTTCACTTATGGTGAAATTTTCAGTTATGGTGAAATTTTCACTTCACAAAGGACTATTTGAATATTTTGAAATGACCTAAAACGTATCCTTAGGGTGAAAGTTTTAGAATCAGGGAAATATGTTTTTAATTATTTTGCAGAATTATTTTCTTGAATTTCACGCCTCTACCTAAAAGACTGTTGCGATATGGCAAAATGATATAACATTTTCAGCCCACTATTAACCTCCTTAAATAAGAAATTTATAAAATGATTAAGTTATATGTTTAATTACTTATTTAATAGATTTGTTTTATTCACTTTCACACTTCTAACTAAAACGACTGATGAGATATGGCGGAAAAATCTAAAACGTCGACTCTCTTTTTGACTTTAAATTAACTCTATTTTTTAAATTAACTTTATAGTCTTTCTTGCTTTTTTAAATAGTTTTATAAATACCAAAAATTTTCACATGTGCTTTCACATGTGACCCAACGGTGGTGCATTTGTGAGCACACGTAAGTCAAATGTGAACACAGGGAAAAATTATCTTTTGACAAGTTTTTTTTGTAATTATCTTATTCATATGTTACCGTAATACTTATTTATACTATCTGTTAAGGGAGACCCGTAAGAAAAAACCCCCAAATTTTTATTATTGATTTTAAAGTAATGAATTTTGGTGTACTATTTAAGAATCTGTTTGTAAGGAATAATTAGCAAAAAAATTCACTTTTTATTAAAAAGTATATTTTTATAGGGATTTTTATGGTTTTTTTTTGGTCGAAAAATACACTTTTTAAAATTACTACTCCTCATTCAATTTTCAATCTTTTGGTATTACTAAAATTTCTTAAATAGTGTTATAGTATATGTAAAACGACCTAGGGAGAGATATTTTTAATTTTCTATTTTAATCAATTTTAAAAAAAAGAAAGAAATTACGCATGGTAAATTTCCTTAAATTCGTTATAATTTTCATGTTTACCAATTTATGTAAAATTTTCAGAAATAGTTAAAAAAATATCTCTCCTTACTTTTGTCGCAATTTTTTTTAAGATTCTAAAAACATAAACACTTTGTTTCTAAATAATTTTACCACTGAGCCTTAGTACTTTCAATTTAGGCAAAATATGAAAAAAAATCATTTTCAGGAAAACACATTTTAAATGGCCGCTACTCCTTTCAACTCTATAGTGACTACAATTAAAAAAAACTCATTTGCTACCTGTTCCAAGTGTTCCAGAGTTCTAATATTTTGCATGGATATTTGCAAATATGTATTTGATCGTTTTATGAGACAAAAATTTTTTTGAACTTTTGATGATTTTTGCCCGAAAATGGGGTTCGGGTCTCCCTTAAATGAATCACAAAGAAAAAATATACGTATATTTCTCTAGTTTCTGGATGATACGTTTAAGCAAAATTTTATAAAATGAAAATATGCAGGTTGGGAGGCAGGGAACTTAGATAATTGATAAATTATTGTTGCAATAAAATTAAAAAAATAAAGAAGTAAGCTTGAAAAAAAAAAGCATTTAAATTTTGCTTAAGGTTTTTTTTTGTGTGTGTGAGGGTAATTTTAGGGAGGGGGCATTAAGATTATATTTTTCGGAAATTGGCCGAAATCTGAAAGATTCTTTCCCATATATTTGCTTTATTTACCTCTAAATAAAGAATAAAAATGTTATTTCCGATTATAAGCTCCCTCCAAATTTAATTGTTTTTCTTTTGATAGAGAGGGGTGGTGGTAGTAGCTTATAATTGCGAATTTAACCTTTCGCCGGGCAAATTTTTGCAAATTTTCATCACATGAGCGGGTGTGCGTTGTAAATTGTACAACAGGCGAAAAAGAATGAATTTTTCCTGCTTTTTTTTTATTTTACAAAATACTTTAACATAGAAATATTATATGAGTTATCTCTGATCACAATTTATGAAAGTTTTTTGCAATACACTTATTTTGATATAACATACTAAAGCAGAAGCTTAAATATATAAAAAGCTACTTATTACGACATTCACAAAAAATAAAAACTAATAATGAATTACTAAACAAGAATTAAGTAATTTCGGATTCACAGAATTAGTCCTATATTTCGTCTATATTAATCGTTTCATATATCAAGCATAAGATTTGCTTTTTTGAAGGCTGCTTGCAGATAAACCATGGGCATTTTATGCACTGTTAACAGATTAAAATGGCAGGTGCAGTTAATTGTGCAATCTGAAATACAAATAACTATCAGAAACAGGGTAAAAAGATCCAATAAACGAATACAAATGGTTATTAACACCCTCTGCGGCCTAAATTTTGTTTTAAAGAAAAAAGAAAGTGAGTGTTGTACTTTTTACAACAACGCGCTCGTCGGAAGATTAAGGTAGTTATACGCTTAAAAATTTTACTTTCTTAAAATATTATATCTATATTCAAAGCATCAAAAAACGTAGCTGTTTCTGAAATAAAAATAAACAAATAGTGCAAATTTGGAACAAACGAAATAGAAAAAGTTGCAAAAATGTTTAACGTAATTTTTTTTTTTGTGTTAACGATTCACAAATAAAAATATTATTGTAAACTGTTCAGTAAAATTTTGCATGAAATTATTGCATTTCAAAAAACACCAATTTTTCAAAAATTACAATTGAATGTAAACGAGCTTAGCGCTTTCTATGTATTTTCTGACGAATGTGTTTGTAGAAGTTTCAATATAAAATTGACTTTGTATGACGGAAGTGTCTTCTATTTCAAGAAAATTATAGAAATAAGAACTGATATTATTCTTCACGAAGTTAACTGAAACGAACAGAATCACAGAATGATTATTGACACAGAATAATTAAAGCAGGAACTTATGAATTGTTCATACATTCATACATCCCAACTAAACTGTTCACAAGTGTCTTGCATTCCCACTAGAGTTAAAATGATAAATCTCTAACCTTTCTTAATTATATAAAAAAATTGTTTGATAAAAATTATTTATTAATTTCCATGGTATATGTTAAAACATTATTTCTTTAAATGAATAAATAAATAAAACTTTCTCTAAACAAGTTGAAATTAAGATTTTACTTTTGATATCAATAAAGTGTGTTTTGGATCCCGGTGACAAAGAAAATATGAAACACCTTCAAAAAATTTTTACTATATAGTTACAGGTGCTACCATCTTCGGTATTTAAAAAAAAAAAAAAAAAACATAGAATAATTAGTGTAAAAGAGCAACGTTCACATCTTCTTCATGTTCACATGTGCTCCAGTCTCTCTAATATATATTTTTAAATTGCATTAATACAAGTGCCTTATCTTTTTCAGCACAATCCACTTTCTTCATAGACAAGACAATTTCATGAAGTTTTGTTTTAGAACGTAATAAAATATAAAATAATAACTATAAATCATTTTAAATACTTATATAAAAACCCAGACATAGTTTTTAAATCTTTCCCACACTTTAAGTAATTCTTCAAATAGCCACTGATATGTCTAGATTGAAATTATAATGGTGTCTCACTTTATGTCTGCAGATATATAGCTCGAATTGTTATTTTAATTTTCTTATTTCTCATTTGATCCGCTTTTCTTGTCTGTATTATTAATTTTTTTTTATCTCACGCATTTTATTTCAAATCTCGTCGTTCGTGTGTGAAAGTAGGTGTTAGTGCAGACCTTTGTATAATTAAGTCTTTTAAAAGTAAATAAGCGTGTAAATAGGGCGATTTTCATAAAGAATATGTGAAAGAAGATTATGTTTCAAAAAGCAAAAGTTTCAAGATTAAAGAATTGTATGATAGAATGGAGTAAAATTAATTTCATGTCAATCACAATTTGGATTAATATACTTCTTTTTTGATTGCATTCTATAAATTAATATTTAAAGAATTCTGTCAGCTATTAATAATAGAACAGAATTATGAAAAAGTCACTTAAACCATATTAAAGACATTTTAATTAAAACTATTATTAATGATGCTGATATATGCTGATAACATTTTTATTTTCTGAATATTATTTTAACGTAATATAAGAACAATATTCTTCGAATATTGGTTATTTTTAAACAATCCAGATTCAATTTAAAAATATATATTTTACATGTATCCAGTGCCACTTATTGATATGATATCATATATTCATGAAATGCTGGCAAATATAACAATCCATTTTGTTTCAAGGAAATGGTTATATTAGTAATATATCTGTACTTTGAAACAAATAGGAACAATGTCCATTTTTATTAAATGGCAGGAAATCAAATTTAAATTTGAGGAATTTTAAGAACCTTGCTCCGATTTCTGTACTATAATTTTTTTAATTTGTCCTTTCAATTAAGTAATACTTTTTTTTTCTTACTGCAATCTAATATTAAATTTTTTTTCTACGGTGACATTGTCTTTTTATATTAACAGTAAGTAACATTTGCCTTGATAAAATATTTTATATTCAATGATCTAATATTGGGAAGAACTTTGGCCCTTTTAACAATTACTCTATATCGCATAGTGATTTCGTTCGTGCATTTAACTCAAATTTCTCGATTTTGGACATTGGCAGTTTTTTGTTTCAAATTACAGATTTAACCTGGTTCCTTTAAAGCTACTAAGATCACCAATTCATTGTTTCCTTTCAGTCCCTAACCTTTTCAGACCTGAGCATAAAATAACCATACAAATATATATTTATTGCTTTTGTATAATCGAAATGACAGCATAGATGACATAAAGAGTCATTTTTATGAAATCAGTACTTTAGGGGACTAGTAATTTAAGTATACAAATATGAATATAAAAGTACTAATCCCCTTAAAACATCAGTTTAACTATCAGTAATATAAATTTACACAATAAAAAATTGAGGTCTTTGAACAAGTAAATAATCAGCAAATCCTCAATTCTTTTATTGTAAAGCATTTAATTTAAATAATCATGAATATTTCTTACTTTCTAGGCCACAATTTCTTGAAGGTATTTTCGAAACCCGGATGAAAATAATATTTATTTTATGGGGTAATATTCATCAGTGCTGACATTTGTTTGTTTTGTTTCAAAGCAAAAAACAATCAGCTGTATAAAAGTAAAGTAAAAATGCAAAAAAAAATCTAACTGTTCAGTTTCTAAGAGGCAAAGAATAAAGGTACACATTTGTGTATCTCAGGTCTGTAGAGGCTAAGAAACAGAAAAACGATCAATAGATAAATAATATAAACCAAGTTTGCAACACTATATTTTAAAATACAGTAACTAATGCGTCACCGCCGCTGACAATGAAGTTTTTGTGTTTTAGGATATTTTTTCACTAATAATTACGAAAACTACTTCTAACAAAAGTATTAAAATTGTCGATATCATAGAGAAAAGTTTAATATATTGGGGGATCAAATGGAAAAGTACGAAACGACACGGTGGGTACAAATGTAGACTTTATTCAAAATGTTCACCATACGCCTGAACACAACGATCCCATTCATGAACAAGCCGCAGAATTCCTGTGACCGTGACTAGACCTAGTCCTTCATAGCTTCCCTGAGCACGTCGTCCGAGTTGAAGCGCTTCCCTTACAGGTGTTTTTTCAGTGGATCGTCCCCATTGTCGATGAAATTGCTCATGAAGACAGTGTTTGCCTGGCCAGATCTCGGGTCATCATCCAGACTCTCACGGCCTGTATGAAAACGGGCACTTCATTTCATGACAGACTTGTCAGAGACACATTTCTCCCCGTAAACTGTAACCCTCGGGCGATGAATAACTGCTAGTTTCTCACCTTCCGCTGTCAGAAATCGGATAACAGCTCGCTGCTCCTCAATCATCGAATTTTGCAACGCAAACGCCGTCCTGTCCTCAAACGGACTGCAGCATCATTTGGACGCAGCTTTTCATAAGAGCCTCTGCTCTCTACTGCGCATGCGGGTGCCCGCGAATGCTCCGATCCCAGTCAGAGACTCCAATCGCATTCCAAGATGTTCTCCTATGTTCTCCTACCTACGTTCTCCCATGGCGGAATTAACTGTTACGTCTTTACATCGTTTCGTATCTTTTCATTTGATCCACCCTTCTTGTAAGTACGCTGATTTAAACTGTTTTTGAATCGAGTGATTATTGTAAAATATATTTTATGTTAAAGTTGGTCAAATTCGTTACATTGAAAAATTTTTATAGGAGTAAAAACTATACATCAGAATTTAAACATTTTTCAGATCATTTTAAACATTAGAAGTTTCCGGTGTTCAGACTGCATTTTTTTATTTATTTATTTTAATTTAACTCTTTTTTTGAAAATTTATTTCCATTTTAAATTCAAATTTTCAGCATTATGAGAGGAACTTGAAACCCATGGTTATGGGTTCGAGTCCACGCAACCCCAAATGATGTTTACGATTTATAAAAAAAAAATTATTGTTTGCTTTATATATAATAAATACAATATTTTATATCTAATTAATTTAATTAGATAAAGATAAAATTTTATATTAATAATATAAAAACATGTGTATTTCTATTATAATAATAACATACTTATTTAAATACGGGAAAATGAGATATTTTGCGATAAATGTTTTACATTTGAATAAATTTAATATTGAAGGTATTGTTCCAAAGTGATTTTATATATAGTAAGCAAATGAAAAACACCCATTTGTCCGTAAAATAATTTCTTGATCATAAGTTAATTCTTCTTTATAAATTACTAGCGGCCCGTCCTCGCTTTGCTTCGGGAAGAGCAAGTCTCCCAGTCCGTGCCACTACTGAAACCGCAAATTGTTACTACTTCATCCCATTAAAAATTCTATTAAAAACATTGCCCTCCTTTTAGGGAAGTCGGATAAAAAGTAGCCAATATGTTAATCTAAGGTGTCAGATACCTCCATATAAAATTTCATAAAAATCAATCCAACCGTTCTTGAGTTATAAATGGTGCAACTAACACGACTTTGTTTTAACTATATAGATTATAGTGGCCCGCCCCTGCTTCTCATGGGAATTAAAGAAAAATTTCAAGTTATAAATTTTTACACACACACGCATAACCTAATAATTAAAATGCCGTCTCTGCCCCATTGGCGCCTACATCAAATATTATGTTGCAGCCTAACCGAGCGGGGTGAACGACGATCATGCGACTTTTTTCTAATACTTACATTTTTAAATTCGTGGTATCGTTCGAATGGAATGTCTGAATCGAATAATTCAAAAAGATATATAAAAGTATTAAAACAGTCTTGATTATAAAGTAATTTATTTTGATAAGGAATAATAACAAGGTAAAAATAAAGAGCTTTTAAAAAGGCGGCATTTTAATTATTTTTTTAATAAAAAAACACTTATTGTGACGTAACTACAACAGTTGAACATATGCTGTCGCGACATTTTTTGTAGATAATTATATGTTCTGCAAAGTCATAGTACATTATTTTGTCCTATAATCAATGGTATTCGGAGCGCACGCGATGTAAGGATTTTTATGGTCATTTCTCTACACCTTGTGTTACATTATTGGCATTTTAGTAAGGATCCCTATTTAAAAATATATATATTAGTCTGTGTTCACCGGAAATAGTGTAGCTTTTTAACGGTGAAAGAATTTTTCAAATCCGTCAAGTAGTTTCGGAGCCTATTCAATTCAAACAAGCAAACAATCAAATCTTTCCTCTTTATAAATTTACTAGCAGTTACCCGTGACTTCGTTCACATAACATTTAAAGAAAAAATAATTGATCAATCAAGCAAAAAATTTCGATGATGAAAAGCATGTGTAATTAACTTTTTATCGCGAATTTATGGTAAAAAACTTCTGATAATCCCCATTTGCTAATTTTTTTGCTGGTTAAAATTTTCCTTTCAGCGATTAATACTAATAGATTAAAACATTCTTGAATACTTTTGTTCAGCCCTGTAATTTTCCAAGTGCCTTTAATACACGAAAGTATCTTTCTAAAATTTAGTTCAAACAAAAATATTTCTTATTACTACCTAAATTACATTTTCAGAAATTATCATCCGAAGACAACCTTGTATCCAGTTCTTTGCGGGACCCTGTATATCATTTTATATATATACTACAAACATTTCTTAGTTTACTAAATGCAATTCAAAATAAAAATGCATATTTTATTTAAAAACCACCTTTGAGTAAATTACGCTCTTATTCAGTAACCTTTCCAAGATCTTTTGTGTAACCCTGTATATCTAAATTTAACTATTTAAACTATTACCATTTATACTCTCCATTTAGTATGCATACATTTAGCGAAACTTAAAAGCACATATCATAATTCAAAATGCATTTCATCCATGCAACAGTCATCATCCATCATATACAGTACTTCGGATAGAATATATGCTATTTGAAATCTTTTGTGTGTCCCTGTAAATGCTATGCATTTCGTATTATGCATGAAATAACTCACATTAAGCCTCAGCAACGTATATCAAATTGATTATACATGAAATCGTTTACCATAATTAAAATATGTCGGAAACCGTTCCTCCCTTTATTCTTATGCAATGGAATTCTTCTGTGTGACCCTGTAAATGAATAATAAGTGTCCTTTTCACTACATACTTTACAAAATGCATATTTTAGAGCACTTTGTAAATACACATAAATTTGAATATGTTTCACAGGGTGTAACATCGTTAAATTTAATTAAAACGATTTTTCCCCATAATGCCGTAATGTAAGGAAATTTTTGACTATCCCTGTAAATAAACTAATTATGGTAGAAACTTCATTTTCAATAGGTATTCGTGCTAGGTAAACGTTAATAACGTCCAAAAATTTCATGGAAATCGGAGTATATTTACGGAAGTTAGAAAGCGACCAGACAGACAGACAAACCGAAAGCATAATAACTTTTCAACTTTGTTCGAAAGTGTTAAAAAATCGAGCCAAAAATATATTAATCAGTAGTTTTATTGTCCGCCTTTTCCCCACAAAAAATTCCTTCCATTGATAGTTATGAGTTTTGAATAAAAATATTCAATTGTATGTAACTTATAACTTATTAATTAGTATAAGTAAAAAATATTTCTGATTTATTTTAAATATGACGTCATTATTTATTTCGCTTCATTAGCTACTGATATTCATACCCCTTATATTTTTAATGACTGCTATAAAGTACCTGTTTTATTTCAACTATGACGTCACATTTTCATAAGTGAACCATTTTATTAAAAATATAATTCTTTTTCATTCTTTTTACTTTTAATTTATGTCGCCATATTTTACACAAAAACTCCCATTAACTGAACAAATATCCTTGTTAAATATATTATAAAAAATATACCTTTTATTTTTATTTCAAACATGACGTCATATTTATTTTCTTTTAAATTATTTTATTATAATTTTTCGCGTGGAAGTTTTTTATTAAAAATTCATTGCCGCTGAAAAATTATTATTCCAATTTCTTATTTTCTTGGCAACAGTAAAGGAAAATGGTTAAATTTTATCTGAAAAATGCCTATTGATTTTGTATGAAAATAATTAAATTTTGCATTATTAAGGAAAATATTTGAATAAAATAAATAAAAATTAGCCTATGTTCATTCCACTCCTACAATCTATCTATATGCAAAGATTCAAAGACGCAATGCAAAGATCCATCCGTTTTGAAGCCAAGTTCATTCCAATTTTTCGGACACACTTTCACATTTATAATATATATAAGGATATTAAATTAAATAAGTAATATTTATACCTGGGCTTAGTGGAAAATCCGCATTTGAAATGGTAGAAAACGTTACAATTTTAAATATCCCCGCGCCCCATATTTGATGCTCACTACTCTTTAAAATATTTACTATCTGTTATAACTTTTTTGAAAAAGTTAAAACAATCGGTTTGTGATTTTTTTTTATTTTAAGTTATTCCCGTTTTAGCATTTCTTAAATTAAAACACACGCTTTTATATAAAGTCGGACTAAAAAGTTTGAAATGTTTTTTTTTTTTTTTTTTTTTTTTTTTTTTTTTTTTTTTTTTTAGCATAATTACGATTTTCATATGTGTGTTCAGTGATTGTCATGTGTCTAGGGTGTTATGCAACTTTTAATTTCTCAAATTGCTTTTGATCCGTTTATCCGGCGTTTTATTTTTATAATTTATAAGCGGCAACTATAGCCTATGTTCACCGGAAATAGTGTAGCTTTCCAACGGTGAAAGAATTTTTCGAATACATCAAGTAGTTTCGGAGCATATTCAATTCAAACAAACAATCAATCAAATCTTTCCTCTTTATAATATTAGTATAGATAATATTCGCAGTGCACGCGATGTAAGGATTTTTCAAGGTTATTTTTCTATACCTTGGGTTACATTATTGGCATTTTAATATGGATCCATATTTTTTTTTAATATAGTATAGCCTATGTTTACCGGAAATAGTGTAACTTTCCAACGGTGAAAGAATTTTTCAAATCCGTCAAGTACTTTCGGAGCCTATTCAATTCAAACAAACAATCAAATCTTCCCTCTTCATAATATTGTATAGATGTGACGTCATTATTTACCGATTTTTATTAGTTACATATATCCATGCCTCTTGTTCTTTTAACAAATACTTTAAACTTCCTATGTTATTTAAAGTGTGACGTCATATTTTTCCAAATCAAATATTTTATTAATAATTTAATTCTTTCTCGTTGACTTTACTTCTAATTATGTCGCCATTTTTCACAGAGAACCTCTTATTAACGTAACCGATGTTCGTGCATCTTATATAATAAAATACTTTCTTTTCCAAGTATGACGTCAAATTTATATTCCTTTGAATTCTTTTTATTTTAATTTTTCACGTGGATACTCTTCAACTAAAAATTAATGCCGAGGAAAAAATATTTTTCCAGATTTTGATTTTCTAGGCAACGGGAAAGAAAAATGGTTATTTTTTATCGGAAAAATTTTAATTGATTCTGTATGAAAAATAATGAAATTTTGAATTATTAAGGAAAATATTTGAATAAATCAATTAAAAATTAGCCTATGTTCACAGGAAATAGTGTGGCTTTCCAACGGTGAAAGAATTTTTAGGTAGATTTCGTATGAAATACTACCTATTGCATTGTCTCCCATGTTGGAATTTCTGAAAAATTTTTGCGGATCTACACGAATCATGACTCCTAGACCCCAAAACTACCATCAGTAAAAAAGTTTATATATCTATCTATCTATCTATCTATCTATCTATCTATCTATCTATCTATCTATCGGTGTATATCACTTTCTTCTAGACACGATAACTTCCATAATTATGCTCAGATCTTCATCAAACTTTTACATAAAATCAAGGGGCATAAAATCTCGGTTAAGTTCGTTAATGGGCAAAATCGGACCAAGGGGGTGGAAGTTAGGAGGGTTTTTGTGAAAACAGAAAAAACGCGATAACTTTTTAATTAAAATAGATATCGAATCGGTTTAAAGTTTATATTACTTCTAAAAAATGAGGAAAAAGTTTATGCGTGGCAGATTTTTGATAAAGTTAAAAATGGGCTCAAGGGGCGAAAAAAACATGGTTTTTGGGAGAAAAAAATTCATAACTTCGTCAATTCTCAAGATATCAAATCCAACTAAATTTTATATAAATGTACTCAATATTATCTAAAACTTTTGTATTTACAAGTTTTTGATAGGACCAATTTTTACCGATGAAAAAAATTAAAAACGAAAAGAAAAAGGGGGGAGGAAAAAGAAAAAATCCCATAACTTACTCAATTCTTAAGCAATTAAATCTAATTAAATTTATTTTACATCTTCACAATAATATCTACAACTTTTATATTGACAAGTTTTTCATAGAACCAATTCTTATAGCAAAAATAAATTAAACAAAAATAGGAGTTGGAGAAAAAACCTCAAATCCAAACTGCTTATATTCTGACTCATTTTAAAATTCATTTTTGATTTTAAACGCATCCAAATGACAGATCCTCTTATTTAGTAACTATATAATGCGACTTATTGGCCAATTTTTTGATAAAGGCAGAATATATTTTTAAAAAGGCTGCCAAAAAAGGTATTTTGAACAGATTTCCCGAAGTTTTCATCATTAAAAAATTCATTAAGTATAACAAATTGCGTTTTTCATGAGTCATTTTTAAATTCATTTTTGTTCTCAAACCCATCCAATTTACAGGTCCTATTATTTAGGAACTATATAACTTGACGTATTGGCCAGTTTTTTGATAAAGGCAGAATATATTTTTTAAAAGGCTGCCAAAAAGGGTATTTTGAACAGAATTTCACGAAGTTGTGATTAAAATTTGAGGAAATTTAAGAAATTGCGTTTTTACCGAGTCATTTTTAAATCTTTTTTTGTTCTCAAACGCATCCAATTTACAGGTTCTCTTATTTAGGAACTATATAATGTGACGGAGTGGCCAGTTTTTTGATAAAGGCAGAATATATTTCAAAAAAGGCTGCCAAAATGGGCACGTCGCACAAAATTTCTCAAAGCGATCTTGATTAAAGAATTGTGGATGTATTAAAATAATAAATTGGTTATTTTATGACTCATTTTTAAATTCAATTTTGCTGTCAAACGAATTTAATTAACAGTTTTTTGTTATTTAGGAACTATATAATGAGCATATTGGTCAATTTTTTAAATAAAGTAAGAATATAATTCAAAACATATTGCCAAAATGGGCATTTAAGTAAAGATAGGCATTTTTTTTTTTTTTTTTTTTTTTTTTTTTTTTTTTTTTTTTTTGAGATGAAAACTTTTCGAAATCTACCTCCGCCTATAGGCCATGCCGAAAGGGATTTTTCCAATCCGTCAAATAGTTTCGGAGCCTATTCAATTCAAACAAACAAACAATCAAATCTTTCCTCTTTATAATATTAGTATAGACTACTATGTTTTGCGGAGCAAGTTTTTCTGCCCTCCCACCTTTCCCAGCTGCATTTGGAATGAACTTAAGCCCTATCCATCTCTCCCGTAAGAAAGAGCACAGGAAAGAGACGATAGTTTAAACAAGTTGGAAATTGCACGTGAAGCGTAGCAAATGAGGTGCGTTCGTACGGTAACGAAGTTTTAAAAATATGACTCTCATATATGAATCTCATAAAATTGTAAATAGTTAATTACAATTAAAATGCGCACCAAACAATGTTCTCCCTAAACCATTATGTAATGAATACTTTTGTGTGGCTTTGTAAATGAATAACAAATGTTCTTTGCACCACAGAGTATGCAAAATGTATATGATTATATGTACTTTATAGATGCATACCCATTTTATTATGTTCGAATGAGCATAGCACCATTAAAATACATTTGAAATATTTTTCCCACTAACCGTAATAATACTTTTGACTGTACTTGTAATTGATCTATGCATCCGATTTTCATAAAATTTGAAATGACATGACAAAATTATGTAATAATTATATATTTTAAATTTCAAACGATTAAAATGCATTTGAAACTTTTTTCCTCATCGACCGTAATGTAACGGAATCCTTTTGATTGTCTCTGTAATTGATCTATGCATCCGATTTTTATAATATTTGAAATGACTCGACAAAATTATGTAATAATTTCATATTTTAAATTTGAAACGATTCGGTTGGGTAGTTTTTGCGTTGTTATATGCGGAGAGACAGACGGACAGACAGACGGACAGACGGACGGACTGAACGACAACTATAGGTGCTCCGTATTTACATAATTACGAACGCACCTAAAAACGAGCTCTCAAAAGCGGCTCACAGGATGAGTTAGTTATTTGCTACTCCAGTTGCTGCTCCTTCATCGTTTTTACTGAACTACACTGTAAAAAAAAAATTCAAGAGGTTACTAAAAATTCTTTAGTAAATTTGTATTCCACAGCATTTTTTAGTAACCATTACAAACTTTTTTTTTGCAAGTGAAACAAGCATTTCTTTTGTAAACTGAACAAAAGAATTTTTTGTATAAGTAACTTAAAAATTTTTAGTATGAGCTACCAAGAAAATTTTAGTAATAGCTCCAAAATTATTTTTAATAACCTTTACGTGCGACCGAAGGACACGAGCTTCCTTCGAGCTGCATCCAAACTTCTGAAGCGATAGATTTTCGGCAAAACCGCAATAGATGGCAGCACCAAAAAATTGCTACCTGCTCTTACAGGTTTTTCATAATCCCTTTATTAACGAGTACTTACACTACATACATTCGGGACGTATTTGGCGGCGTCCGGTATCGAACCCGGGACCTTTTAGCCTGGAGTCCGTTACTATAACCACTATGCTATCAATGCCACACCAAGTGCGTTTTAGTAATAGCTATTAAAAAATGTAAAACTATTAACTCTATCCGTTGCTAACTTTTTTCTAGTAATTCTTACAGATTTTCTAGTAACCGACTAAGATTACTAAAATTTTTTTAGTAATTACAAGGATCACTAAAGTTTTTTTAGTGGATCGGCCCTTTTTTTTTACAGTGTAGAACCGGCGTATTATTTTGTTTATTTTATTTATTCTATTCAACTATCTCTAAGTTGTCTTAACCTATTACTATTTTAACTTTTTGAGACCCAAGAAAATTTATCATCATTAAGAGTTATTTAAGTCCGAAATATGATTATTTGAATTTCTGGTTATGTATATATTCATAGGTTAATCTTAATTATTTATTTTGTAATTATAATTTTGTATTTATCACTGTAAAGAATTTTTCCATTATGTTTAGTTTTTGAGCATGCCCTTAATCGATAGGGCTACGCGTTGTCATCGTGTTTAAATTATATTCTTTCATTTTTACTTTCTTCTATCTTCAATAGAAGAAAGTATTGTAATCGAAACTTTTTACAACTTCCGTTTTTCGACGGATTTATACGTCTTAGGGATCAGAGATTCCAAAAAACTTGTTTTTACAAAGTGTCTGTCTGTTCGTGTGTATGTGTGTCTGTGTGTGTGTCTGTATGTGTGTCTGTGTGTATGTCGCCATTCTACCATCAAAAAGTGTATTAGGTTATGTATAGAAATAAACCAAATTTTTTGTGAATGTTTCTAGCTGTGGCAAGAAGGTCCTCCTTGAGTTTTGAAATATTCCGCCGGAAGAGGGGGCTGCAATCGCGATTTTTGTGCCATTTCAATATTTTACCGGCCAAAAGTATATGAAGTTATGTATCGAATTGAACCAAATTTTTTGTGTAAGTGTATGGCTATGGCTAGTTGGTCCTCCCTGAATTTGAAAAAAATTCGCCGGATGCGAGCGCTGCAATTGCGATTTTTGTGCCATTTTCAACATTGTGCCGACGAAACGTATATGAATTTATAAAACGAATTGAAACAAACTTTTTTGTAAGTATATGGCTATGGCTAGTTGGTCCTCCCTGAATTTGAAAAAAATCCGCTATAGGCATAGAACTGGCGCTGCAATAGCCAATTTTATGCCATTTTCAATATTGCACCACCTAAAATTGTATGAAGTTAGTCCTAGAATTGAACTAAAATTTTTGTATATAATTATATTTTGGTAAGGCAAATAGGTCCTCCCTGAATTAAAAAAAAAATCTGCCTCTCATTCTATTGTTTATTGGCTCGTGTAGAGACGGAAATTCGTTTTTACTCCCATTAATTGAATGAAGCAGAAATTTAAGATGAAAACAAAAAATCGTATGGTATTCAATTAAAATTACTAAACCATTAAAATGAGTAACTTTTTTAAAAAAAAATATTTAAATGTACGTATGAGATAGAAGAAAGTTTTGGGATAGGCACATCGAACTAGTTTATCTAATACATTTTTTACGGCGGTCTGGGGACCATTCAGTAGTGCTTCTGTTCTCTTCTGGTCTCTTATCTGCTTTTCATCTGGAAGTCCAGTCTTTGTCCATGGTTGGGCTTTTAGCATAGTTGTTACACCCTGCTAGGTGGGGCTTGTTGGGTATTTACCATAGTTGTTACACCCTGCTATGTGGGGCTTGTTGGGCTTAAGCCATTTGGTAAACCTCCCCACCTAGCTGAACTGAAACTAGCGGATATTGTAGATTAACAGAATCTAAAGAAAACATAGTGTGGTGAGAAAAAAAAAATATACAAAAATAACCTCATTATTCCTGAATTGGCACGACTGATATTTATAGATATTCAGAAGCTCTTTTGTAATGATAATAATAATAATGGATTGAGAAATGGTCTTTTAATGAGTAATGCTAATAGATTCTTCTAAGAAGATATTTAATTGCAGGACGTTTAGCAACAAGAAAATATAACAATAAACCTTTTTCGAAAAGGTAGATTTATAACTAACAAATAAAATATTTGTTCTCAAAAACAAGCATTTACATTTTAAAAATACACGTTATTCCTTGCTTCTGGATAAAAAAAAATCTGCATCTTTATTCATAATTTCAGTTTCTTTAGAATTACCTTATATACTTCTCTTTAAACTTTCGATGATATGAAAAAATATACCACATTATAATTTAAACTTTTCAGAGAAAGAAGATTTCTATAATTACTTCAAAAGAACCTTTTTTCTGTTACATCATTTACTCTGGAAATTGGAATTTACCAAGAATAAATATAGTTTAAAAAACTAAAAAACACGCTTTTTAAGTATATGAAACTAAAAAGTGAAAAATAATTCGTACTATAAGCTGAAAACGAAAATAGATGAAAAATACTACATTACTATAAAATCATTGTTATTATAAAAATCAATAAGCAATAAATAAAATTATCGTGGAAAAAAAGCGTGGGGTGCTCCATCTACCATGCTCCATCTACCATGCTCCATCTATCAGTTCTTAAGAAGCACCCCACACTTTTTTTCCACGATAATTTTATTTATTGCTTATTAATTGACTTCTATAATAACAATGATTTTATAGTAATATAGTGTTTTTCATTTATTTTCGTTTTCAGCTTATAGTACGAATTATTTTTCACTTTTTAGTTTGATACACTTAAAAAGCGTGTTTTTTAGTTTTTTAAACTATATTTATTTTTCACTTTTTAGTTTGATTACTTTAAAAGCGTGGTTTTTAGCTTTTTAAACTATATTTATATTTAATACAAAAACCAAATTAATCGGTTGGATAGTTTCAGAGTAATTGGTGAACATACATAGAAAAAAAAAATACATACGCGTCGAATAGATAACTTCCTCTTCCTTTTCTGAAGCCGGTTAAAAATAAAAATTGCAATGCGGAATTTTTTTTTTAAATTTTACATAGATGCAAATAATGTCAGGAGTGGGGTTCGAACCCACAATCTCTTTCGAAAAACAGAGCTTCAATCCGGCGCCTTAGACCGCTCGGCCATGCTGTCTACACTCCATTCAGTGAACGTATTCAACACTTTTAATTAGCGAAAAACCACTAATTTTATTAGTTTTTGCTTAATTACTAAAAAAGTACTGAACCAATTTCGATGAAACTGAAGTGGTGCCAATTCGAGAGCATTGTCTTTCATTTAACACCAAAACCAAGTTAATCGGTTGCATGGTTTCGGAGTAATTGGTGAACATACATAAAATAAGGAGAGTTACAAACTTACAAACTCACACACTCACAAATTCACAAACTGACAGACTCACAAACATACAGGTGAAGTTAATAAAAGCGAGGTAAAAACCCTTTAAGTAATTTAATATTTCTTAAAATGTATTAGGGGAATGTTAAATGCATATATTTAGGGCATAAAGTAATTCACTCTTAATCTTGTTTATAAAACAAAAGATATGTGTATTTAAATTGTGGTTATTATGATAAAGAAAATAATATTTTTTCTTTTCTAACGCTTATTTTCACAAATTCTTGTTCTGGGGATATTATGTTTCAAAATAAAACTGAGTAAAGGAGAATACTCTTGTGTGTTATACGTTAACCGAAAAATTTTTAGGGGAATGCTTGGATTTACACCCAAACGTAATCAAAAGCATATTATATCAAAGACTTACGCAAGCTGAAGTTTTATAAAAGTCCGTCTATAAGTTCTTGAAGTATAGCTATTGTAGAAAACCTGAAAAAGACAGAATAGCAGTGCCTGTTAGGCGATATACATCCTAATATAATCATATCCCATTTACATCAAGGTTTAACTGACACTTATGTTTTGTGAAATTCCATGCTTTAGTTCTTGAGATAGAGTACCCACAATATTTATATCACATACAGACATATTAGCAGACATACTAACTGACAGATAAACGGACAGACGGACAGACTCAAGAACATACATTTTGTAAAAAACATCTTTTTTGGAATCTCTGACCTCTAAATGTATATATCCTTCGAAAACCAAAAATCGAAAATTTTCACGAATCACATACATTTCTCTTGCAACATTGAAGTGTTTGTAGGTGGATCGACGATTCATTTTCAAAGAAAATCACCATTGTATTGAATAAACTTTAAACTATAGATTAGATTAAGGCCCCACACTAGGCACAAATAAAAGAACCGGATGATAATATAAAGTCTACGGAAGTGTTCTTTTCAAATATCTTGCTCAAATTTTAATATTTTTACATGATTGTTTTGCACAAGATAGCTGAAGACAACCCACAACCGGCCTAGTTTATACTTTATCGATTTTGCTTATATATTTTTTATATTACGATAGTTTTAATTTCAGAACCGGTTTAAACCGGTCCCGAAAGTTTAAATATATATTTTTTTTAAATCTGAAAACAAAACTGAAAAAGTAAAACCTAGGCCGGTTGTAGATTGTCCTCAGCTATCTTGTACAAAAAATCATGTAAAAATATCAAAATTGGGGCGAAATATTTGAAAAGAACTCCTCCATAGACTTTACATTATCATCCGGGCCTTTTTTTGTGCCTAGTGTTGCGCTTTAATTTAAAACTTCCATAAAGGATATAATATAGTCACAAGAAAACTGCGAACCGTAAAATGAATCCTATCTCTCTTTTGATTGACTTAGAAAGACATACACAAAGAGCAATTCGAACAAATCCGCTTAATTCATCCTTTGTGAAGTGAATATGCCATAAAAATTACCCAATAAATCGGTAGAAGGGGGTACATATTTTTATTTTCTTCTGTCTTTATGAGAAAGAAGTATTGGGTTCATAAAAAATTTCGAATTCCGGTTTTTGGACAGGTTTAGATGTTTTAGGGGTCAGAGAACTAAAAAAAAAAAAAAAAAAATATGTTTTTGCAAAAAGTTTCTGTGAATCTGTCACTCTGTGTGTGACAAAAAATATTGTAGAATCTCTATATCAAAAATTTAAATTAATGCACGGATTTTCACGATATTTCATACTCAGTTATATCTTGATATAAAATGTAACTGATTAGTCTTTGGTGTATATCGTCTAAATAGATGTTGCTGCTATATTTCCTTTTTCACTATTTCCATAATAGCTATAGCTAAAGAACTATTGGAGAAATTATTATAAAATTTCAGATTCTTTAAGTCCTTGATATAATATACAGCTAATTATCTTTTGTTGCAAATACCTCAGCAGGTGGCGCTGCCATATTATTTATGATTATCGCTGTTGCGTATGCGTATTATCGCTGCTTCCATAGATTAATTTAAACATTTTTACTTTGTGCCTGGCGCAAACGATAATATTTTTTTGTTTACATTTTGAATTTTGCTAGAACTTTTTTGAAAGGAACTTTTTCTTTGTACTAGAAAAATCTAGTACGAATTTTATTAATATATTATATTGAAGAAAAGATAAATGTGCACAATAATGTCATTATTTGATTTGTGAAAGTTAATATATATCTTTTTTATACATTTTGTGCTTGAATTTACTACGAAGACATGAAAATATATTTACTTAAGATGTAGAATTCGCTTGACTCCCTTATACATGATAATAGGTAAGCTGAATACTTTCATGCTTTAGTTAAGACATTTTAATTTCTTGAAAATGAATATCGATAATTTAAACATCAGTATAAGTAATATTGAAGAAATTTATAAACAGGGATAGATTCAATATTATTTTGGCATCCAACTGCTGGGATATTTTACTATTTCAGAAATAATATAAGATAATGGAACAGATTAAACGATTACGCACCATATTAAGAAGCACTTACACGAATTGCTAATTTACTTGAGAATAAATTAAATGATGAAAATAAAGATATTGAAGAAATTGAGATTTTATATGCGTTAGAAGAAAAATGGGTAAATCTAGAACCAAAAGAAAGAGAAATGTTAGAACTTTTTTTAAACGATAAATCATGTACACAAAAAAAAAATTATGATACGGAATAGAAAAATTTTAGCGTGTGTGAAGAAAGGTTTATTAATTTAAAAACGAAATTTCAAATGAAAAGTTCCTGTAACTGAAAATATTACGAAACGGAGGTTTAAACTTCCTAAGATAGAATTTAAATTTTTCGGGGGAGATATTAAGGTGTGGTTGACCTTTTGGGCCCAATGTGAAAAGATTCATAACGATTCTGATATCGCGAAAGAAGAAAAATATCAGTACTTGTTGCAAGCGGCGCTAAAGGGTTCTAGGGCAAGAGAAACTGTCGAGTCGTACCCAGATACTGGTGACAGTTACGAAGATGTCATTGAATATTTAAAGGCTCGTTTTGGTCGTACTGATATGTTAATTGAAGTGTATATACGAGAAGTACTTGCTTTAATGATGAATAATACAACTGGAAAAGGTCCAAGAATTCCTCTTTTTAGATTATACGACAAAATTGAAACGTATTTAATGTCATTAAAAATGTTAGATTTTTCAAGCGAGCATTATTCTACAATACTTTATCCACTGATTAAGTCGTGTTTGCATGTTGAAATATTGAGAATTTGGGAAAGAAATTTAAATTAAATTACGTTAAATTCAAAAAGTGAAAGTAAAAATAAGTTAGATTCTTTGATGAAATTTTTGCAGCACGAAATCGAAAGCGAAGAAAAAGTCGTTTGGCTAGAAGTGGGTTTAATCTAGAAAATGTTAACAAAAATATTCATACTGCGCCAAGTAGGCAAGAAAGGGATCTTCCAAAGGCTACGGCATTACATAATTCATCGAAAATGAAAAGGGAAACATGTATTTTTTGTAACGTCACATTTAAGTACGAATGTAGATATGCTAATATTTTATCTAATGAAGATAGAAAACAAATATTTATGAAAAAAGGGGCTTGCTTTAAATGTTAGAAACAAGAAAACGTATTACGTTTTTGTAGAACGAAAATACCACTCTGTGATTGCGGTAAATTACATTTTAAAATAATGTGTTCAACGAGAGATGATAAAAAAACACGATTACGGAAAAGTCAGATATCGAAATTAAAAACAACACTGCTTTATCCAATAAAACAAGTACTCGCCATGTACTTTTACAAACGTTTATTGTCCGTCTGAGATGTAATAATAAGATGAAATATATAAGAATATTAATTGATTCAGGTAGTAGTAAATCTTATTTATCCTCTTTTGCACTGATCAAAATGGAACATGAATGCATAGCGGAAGAAAATTTGACGCATAGTTTATTCGGAGGCACAGAAACTGTATCAGCACATAAGAAATATTTGATTAGTCTGAGTGACTTCTTTGATAATTATCGTTGTTGTTTCGAAGTGTTCGATCAAGAAAATTTTTTTTCGGACATTCCAAAAATTCCCCGTAGCTCATTTATGAATGAAATAAAAAAGCACGTCTTGGTTGGACTTTGTAGGTAAAAACTGACATTTTAAACATATCAGATAGCACAAACAGCGTCATGTCACTTCATGTAAATGATGCAAAAATCTCAGATTTATGGCGGCTAGACACACTTGGTATTCTCGATCTTGGTGAAAGCGAAAACAGACTAGAAATCGAAAAAGTAACTGAAGAGCATTTCAATAGAAATATAAAAATAGATGCTGAAGGAAGCTTGCTGAAGGAAGATGCTGAACGCTAGAAGACATAAACAGAGCGAAAATATCTTTGTTAAAAATAGTGCAAACTGAATCATTTTCAGGAACTGAAGATAAACACTTAAAATCACTTCAACGTTATGAAGAATGAAATGGACTACTTAAAGTTAAGACTCGCATTCTGATGAGAGAAGATAAAAAAAATTTCGATTTCCAATACTGTTACCCTGCAGCCATCCAGTTGTCGAAATACTTATTCGGACAAGACATCTTAGTTTAAATCATGCTGGCACCCTGATATTAATGAGTAACTTAAGAGAAGATTTTTTTGGTTTTTTGAAATGCAGGTAGACTGTTAAAAAGGTAATCAGAAGCTGTGTATGCTGTAAAAGATTCAATTCAAAACCTAAACCGATTATAGAAGCCCCTCTTCCGGAAGATCGTATAAAAGAAGCTACAGTATTCGAAGTTGTAGGAACTGACTACGCCGGTTCTTTACTTCTTCGCGGCGATAAAAAAGCTTGGATTGTTATTTTCACATGCGCTGTCTACAGAGCCATACATTTAGAGATAGCCACATCCTTATCTACTGACAACTTTTTGCAAGGTTTTAGAAGATTTATAGAACGAAGAGGTAGACCTGCGATAGTATATTCCGACAACGGAAAGAATTTTACGGGTGTTGAACATTTGCTGAAGCAAATCGATTGGGATGTCATTTCTCAGTACAGCGCAGCTCAGAAGATAATTTGGAAATTTAACCCTCCATCTGCGCCGTGGTGGGGTGGATGGTGGGAACGTTTGAAAGGCACAATAAAAGGGATTCTTCGAAAAGTCTTAGGACGAAGCTCTTTAAATTTAGAAGAAATGCAAACTGTTATTTGCGATACTGAAAGTATTGTTAATCAGCGGCCTTTGACCTATGTTTCAGAGGAAATTGATGATTTAACATTACTTACTCCTTCGATGTTTTTACAAGACATCATAGAATCAGGTATTCCTGATCTTGACATTTTGGATTCATCGTCTATTAATAAAAGACATGCTTATAGACAACGACTAAAACAAGATTTGCGAAAAAGTTTCCGTACTAAATATTTGGGATTTTTGAGACAATCCTCGAAACTTGACAAAAATTCGAGACCTATCCAAATCGGTGATGTTGTTCTAGTGTCCAGTGAGAATGTTAGAAAACTTGAATGGCCGCTTGCCAAAGTTATTGAACTGTATCCTTCCAAGGATAGAAATGTGCGATTAGTGAAGGTTAAAATGAAAGGTGGCAAATTTCTACGTCCTGTTCTGAACTTGATTCCTCTAGAAATAACTCAAGAGAAAGGTACCGAACTGCATACTATAGCTCAAAACTCAACATCTTCCGAACAGACTGTTCAACCACTTAATAAAGAAAGTCCTTTAAATCCTGTTCCTTCTAAACCGACGGTAAAGCTGAATGGAAAAAACTGTTATTTAGATCCTTCTGCGAATAAGCCATTGAACCAGCATTCTGTTAAAGACTCTGTTAGTGACTCTCCTGTAGTGACTGTTCCTGAAAAACGATCTAGGTATGGTCGTTTATATAAACCCAAAGTAAAGTTTGAGTTTAATTGAATTCGAAACTCAAAGGAGGGAGTGTGTTTCGTACTATCGCGCTGCTTCCATGGTTTAATTTAATCGTTTTTACTTTGCGCCTCGCGCAAACGATTATTTTTTTGTTGTTGTTTACATTTTGATTTTGCTAGAACTTTTTTGAATGGAACTTTTTCTTTGAACTTTAAAATGCAGTACGAATTTTATTAATATATTATATTGAAGAAACGATAAATGTGCACAATAATATCCTTATTTGTAATGTGAAAGTTAATATACGTTTTTTTATACATTTTGTGTTTGAATTTTCTACGAAGATATGAAAATTGATTTATTTAAGATATAGAATTAGATTGATCTCCCCGATACAGGGTAATAGTTAAGCTGAATACATTCATGCTCTAGTTAAAACGTTTTAATTTTGAAAATGAATACTGATAATTTAAATATCAGTATTAACCCTGCTGTTCTGTTCACATTTACTATACGTATGTAGTGTTCGGGTCAATGTGACCCGATTTAGAATATTACATTTTCTAGCAGTAAATGAAAATAACTATTTTAAAAATAATTAAAAAAAACAAGTTGAATGTACATTCTGCCATTGCAGAATTCAGTTTCGCCTCCGATTTAAAAAAAAATCGATAGGGTTTTTTAGAAGGGCGACCCCGTTTAGAATGAAATGAACTAACTTCATTTTTGTTGTGTTTATCAATATAATAGCATACAGAACGGCATGAAATACCCAACTGATTAGCAGTTTCTCTCTGAGTCATTGGAATAATAAAGAGATACAATTTGACGTGCTACTTTTTCATTGACTAGATTCATCAAAAACGGATTTTTTCTTTACTTTAAACGCTTTTTTATAGACGCTGAGAAAAAGGAAATGCATTTTAACAATAAAACGAGTGGAATCCCATCAAATTCGACGAATGAAATATTTAAAAGACCCGATTGATTTGGTTTTAAAAAAAGCAAAATTAATTACATTACTGAATCAATATATAATAAATATATTTCCAAACTTAATGTCAAGTTTGCCAGTTACAATTCTGCATGTAAATATTCGCAGTTAAAATTATTCTTCAGTTAAAATTGTAATCTGAGTGCTGGCGAAATCCCGAAATTTTATTTTAAATGCACTCTCAGAAAAAAAAAATTATTAAAAAAAAATAAATAAATAAAAAACTAATTTCATTTTTACTGTTACATTATTTTCACTAACTGGAGTCATCTGAAAATAAAATCTCAATCTCAGTGTTCATAATGAACAGAAACATTGAAATGTAATATCGTTATGAGTAAAAATGCGATGATTTAAATAGTGACGTCATTTTCTCTTCAAATGTTTTTTAAAAGTTACTGTTATTTGTAATATGAAAAAGGCTTCCTTAATAATATTGTAATTCCCATTTATTTGGTGGCTCAATGACATCATTTTCCTCATTTGAAATTTTTCTTTAGACATTAATTTTTATCATAAATTATTTTCTGTTATTTTATTTACATTATTTTTATTATTTCTCAGTAAATATATTTTTTACCTCAATTAGTGCATAATTATACGAAATTATTTTATTGTGGTTAAATATTACGAAAACAATTGACTTTTTTCTTTTAAATGCAAGGACATGTTCACTGATGAAATAAAGCTTCTGACTCGTGGAAAGTGATAATGGAAAATAAATTTTTATTATCGAGAGAAAAGCTAAGCTGAGTTGCTACCATATTTAAGAAATATCGTAAAAAAGCATTTAAAATTAAAAATAAAATATAAAAATGGAAATAAATGAAAAAATAGCTAAAATGGGCACAACTACAAATAAATAGCTTTCATTTAAAAAAATAATTATCAAAATCGGTTGAGTAGAAAATTCAGGACTGACGACACGACATTTTTTAGTTTGTCTGAAAGAAATAGCATCGGAGGCTAATAATAAAATAAAATTAAATATATATCAAATAATACAAAACACCAGTAAAATAACAAAAATATTTGAATACTTACTTTTATTTACAATTTGGACAAATACAGCTTACGTGAAATTTGCAAGTGTGTTTTTTGCAATTGTAACATAATATATTAGTTTTGTTGTCGTTGGTTGATAGGCAGAACTTGCATCTTGCACGTTTAGTACACAATGAAGTGTCCTCATCTGATTCCGAGGGTACGTTTGCACTTTTACTACGCATTCTCTTCACAATTTTGACTGAATCTTCGCTTCTGGGAAGATGCTGTCTTACTTCAATGTGTGGAAAAATTAGAGATTTCAACAATTCTTCTAAAAAGAGCCTTCGTTTGGTTAATTTATTTTCATTCCATTTGCTGTTTATTGAAATCCACAGAATAAATGCATTGTAAGCAGATGTATCAAGCATATTATAGAATACTATCATAGGCCAGCGATTTATTTTTCTCTTATAAGTGTATGTACTCAAAAGTTGATCAAGGCTATCCACCGCCCCTTTAGCTGCATTATAATCTAATATCATTTGTGGTTTTTTG
This sequence comes from Maratus speculifer, assembly GCA_964019185.1. Classification (NCBI taxonomy): domain Eukaryota; kingdom Metazoa; phylum Arthropoda; class Arachnida; order Araneae; family Salticidae; genus Maratus; species Maratus speculifer. The sequence goes on from OZ025298.1 coordinate 120,239,563, forward strand.
ACAGGTCTGTCACTAACTTCATTTTCATGATGGAAAGTGCTCATAAGAATAACATTTTTGTTCTTTTTAGGGATGTAGTTTACAACTTTTGTAACTTCTGTAAAATAAAATAATGATCTGTGCACTTCTTTGTTTAGCATTTTCTCAGGAAGTTTGGGCTTATTTTTTCTAATGGTGCCAAACATAGTCATTTTCCGTTTTAGAAGAAGTTTTCGCAAGCTATAGGATGTGAAAAAGTTATCACATGTAACATTGTGCCCCGAATACCCATAAGTAAGGTCCCTCACTACCTGCATACCCTGACTTTTCTCTGGCTTTGATCCTTGATTTTTTCAGTATAAATTTGTGCATTCAGTACATAAGAAGTTTTGCTATCACATAAAGTCCATATTTTTATCTCATACTTGGAGGGTTTACTAGGTATATATTGTTTGAAAGGGCATCGTCCACGAAATCCTACTAATTGTTCATCTACAGTAACATTTTCACTTGGATGTTGGTTGAATTTTTATCCACTTTTCCCAAATATCTCGAACAGCAGCTAATTTATCCACAGACCTTCTTTCTTGGCTGGTAGATTTATTGTCAAAATGAATAACTCTCGATATCATATGAAAGGTTTCGAGGGACATTGTAGCACGAAATATATTTCTGCTTGTTTCTTGATTCCACAAACTGTTGATTCTCCATATGATTTGTACACACCAGCTAATAATAATAATCCGATGTATGCTTGAAAAGTTTCAGTACTAATATCTATCCACTCTTTTTCATACACTTTTCTTCCTTCTATATTAGTCATTTTTATGATTTCGTTCTCGATTGTAGAATTGAATACCGCCGCAAATACGCTTTTTATGTCAGTTATCCTTGTCGTTGCATATCTTGTGACACCTGGAGTAGTTTTTATAATATTATCAGACGTTAATCGACCAGAATGAAGAAGGGGATTCAATTTCCATACTATTTCACGATTCTTAGACTCAATACTCTGCATATTGTGTGTCTTTTGAATATCAATATCAAAATCGTTGTCAGAACTTTCACTTTCAATTTCCTCACTTGTATGATTTTCATACTCAGACGCATTTTCCTCTTCGCTGTCAGAGGCTTCCATTAATTTAGCAATATCAGCGTCGTTCAAATTTCTACGATTCGCCATTTTTTCAGTAATACTCAGCGATACAACTGTTCTTCAGATTATTAGAAATTGAAATGCAGCAAGAAAAAAGAAACGCTACTAACAGGTGCATTTTTTTCCTTCCGCCAATGATATTAACATTTGATTTTACTCTCTTGTCACGTGATCTAACACCTGTGCCAACGAAACAGATTTCGAAATAGATACGTTGCAGTAATTATTTTTATTGAATGATTGCAAACAAAATTAAAAGTGCATGATAAAATTATTTTTTAACTCGGGTCAATATGACCCGAACAGTACATTAGGACTAAGTTAAAAAATATCTCTTGGAAATATAAATAAACGTAAAGACTTCTAGGAATATATAGTTATATTACTAATGAACAAAGTCAAAAAGTTTCATGGGAATATCTCTGCGCTAATTTTTTTATAGGTGAACAGTAAAATTTTCGGGTCAAATAGACCCGAACAGAACAGCAGGGTTAAATAATAATGAAGCATTTTATAAACAGGGATAGATTCAATATTACTTGAGGTTTTACTATGCAAAAAAAAAAATAATAGTCTACCAATCAGACTTGTTTATTATTTTCCACTGAATAATAGACACATCATTTCTTTATATGTATGCGTAACCTGTTTACAAGACGGTATCAAACTAAGGTTTTTTTTAAGTAACAAATTAATAAAAAGCTATAAATCTAAAAACCAAGAATTCCGTAAAATGAGAGTCTCTTTTGTTTTGTTTTTAATTAAAATGTCTTTAAAAAGATCAGAAAACGGATAATCCTCTTGAATAATGGCAGAAGCTCTATAAATTCGAGACAATTAAGCAAAAATCCATAAATTATTTTTAATATATATTCATGTTGCGATAAATAAGTTAGCAAATAATGTCTAGACATTGTTTCTACTTTAATGTTATTTAATGACTTCTGTGTCATCAATGATTTTTTTTAATTCTTAATTTTCCACAGATATCTTTTATAACATCTTGTTTAATTATGTCAAATATTAAATTAAATCTAGTGTTTTGATTCTTATAATCAATAAAACAGAAATAAAAATTTAGAGGTTTGGGTTCTGAGATTGAGACACATATCGCCCAAAGACTATTTCTTTCTTCTATTTGTGCCACTGTTTAAAATATAATAACTTACCAAACACTTATACAAGGATACTTTCAAGAGAAATCCAGAAAAGGAAATTTAATGCACATTGTGCTAGAGGAGACTGAAAAGTGTCGACCATAGGACAGGCTCAACCCACACTTCAGTTTTCATATGTAAAAGAATTTCGAAATTTTGGTAACAATCAACAATCAAACCTACTTAAATGTTCAAGAAATAGCCTAGAAAATATGGAAAAGGTCGATTTTTAGGAATGTTCAGCCTAAAATGCGTATTTAAAAAACATTTTCTAAGAATTTTCAGGTAAAATATTTCATAGGAATTTAAGTTGTTGATTTAAAGCTTTGCTGAAATATTGAGCTTTTATTCCAGGTATAAAGATAGTATAATAAATTATTCTAAACATAACCACGTGTTGTATTTTAAAAACTCGTATGAAAAGATTCCTAACCTAATCAATTTAACGTGGGTTCACTTAGGTCCTCTTTTGCTAAGTGTTTTTGGAAATATATTGAATGTACAGATGTATAACGAAGGATTAAGGGTTACATTGGTAAAGTAAAGTAAAACTATTTTGTAAATCTACGCTAGAAAATAAAATATAAAATATAAATTAAATCTAGATTCGAAAAATTGCCATAGAAGCAAGAAAACATTTGATGACATGCTAATGGGAAAATTTATAGAAGCATTTATTTCATTTAATAGTAGTCAAAGTAGGTAAACAGAAAGAATACAAAAGATAAAAAGTATTAAAGTAACAGACTTAAGAAATTTTAGGTATTCAAGCTTCTACACATTAATAAAACATTGGTCAAAGCACTTTAGCAAAGTATGTAGACAAATCGCAGCAACATGAACACAATCAGATAAAGTCGAAGTACAGCTAGTGTTTCCATACAGAGTGTCACAAAAAATGTGTTTATAATGGATTTTTTTTTAATAATAACGAAATCATGTTGCATAAAGTTATTCTACGTTTTATCAAAGTGATTTAAATTTTTTGAACAAATATTTCGATATAAAAAAAGGGTTCAAGCATTGACCCATTATTTCCTGATGATTAAAATTAATTATTTGTATGTTTCTTATAAATTACAGTTAAGTGGCAATTTTCTTTTGATAACTAATTCTATAACGGGTAAAATGATACATTAAATTTTATTCTAGGTTCAATATTTCAAATTAAAAAATCATTTAATAAAAAATGCTTCAAAAGTTCTCTGTCTCTCCTACAAGTGAATGTAAAAGTAGGCGATATCTTTGCAGTTAATTCAAATGTTAACAAGTGTCTCTGGAAACTAATATAATCCAAATATACCTTCCTTTGTTTGCTGCATACATAATCGATTAACTCTGATTAAAACCTATAATTTATGCGTTAGGCAATATTTTATTATGTACTTTATATACTTTCTATAAAAAGAGCTCTATGGTGTAGGAATATCTAGATTGGTATTTATATAACGTAGAAAATAATTAAATTATCCGATATTCAAATGCAAATAATTTTTTTTTAAATAAAACAAACTTTTATGTTATCAACTACATGACAGATAATATTGTTTTAAGTCGACTATTTCATTAGGAAATAAAACATGCATAATTTTCAATGAAAAAAATGAAAACGTCAGCATTTATTATCAGACCACTCAAGCGTTAATATTAACTACATTGCTATTCATGTAGTACGTTGGGAAATCTGCCATACACAATTCGTCTATATTACCATCGTTTTTTTCATGCCAGTAACATACACTTAAGAATTTTTTATACGTCATTAAAGATGTAAGATGTAAACACGCAAATGGATGCCTCTTCGTGAAGACAAAATCAAAACATGCAAATAAGTTTGGAATAAAAATAAACTTTACAGGTTTGGAAATTTTCAAACTTGAGTACAAAATAAGTTCTATGAGCCAAGTCCTGAAAGCTTTTTAATCGGTTTTGAGAAAGGCAAAATGATGGCTTTTAAAAATCGAGTATTTTCAGCAAAAGCAATCGCAAAAATCTGAAAAAAATTCCTGTGGAAACACCAAATTTTCATTGATTATAGGCGGATTTCGGAGAAAGGATCTTTTCAGAACGCGGATGCTCTTCAAAGCAGTGTTGCCAGTGGGATTATTTTTTTAGTCGCTTCTTTGTTTTGTCCGTAGGTCATACGGGAAGCATATTAGCAACCTTTACATGGATACGGACATGGGAAAAAATTCTGTGCTGTGATTGGCTAATCGGTTCTCTCGTCAATTTAAAGGGCGTTGTCTTTCGTCCTTTTAACCAGAAATAAAAAGGCGTTCGTTTTGTTTATACTTGTCGTAAAAAAGTTTTTTTTCGGATCGGCGTAATAGATAAGACTTCGTCGTAGAAATAATTTAATATAATTTCTTCTTATTTAATTTTTTTACAATTTTTATAATCGCATAGACATATATATATATATATAATTTTAATGCTTAGGTAATTCATTGGCTAACAAATGAAGTCTAAAAAAATGTGCATTCAGTATAATTTTGCACAAATAAGCAATGGTTGCACGAATCACAATATATTTTAGTCATCCAAAAAGGAATAGTTAAAATTACTTTAAGAAGAAAATATAACATTTCTTGAAGTTAGCAGAATGATTGTATTTATGATTAAAATGTCTATTTTCATTTAAATTTGGATATTATAACCACTGATCTAGCAAGCATGCATTTGGAGATTGAAATGAACTTTGCAACCTTCAAGCACATTAAAACTGGATTTTTTTTTTTTTTTTTTACATAGTATTAAATTGAATAAAGTTAGTTTCCTAAAACAATAATTCCATATTGTTGCAGCTACGTCGTAAAAATGTAGATAAAAAATTTTAAATGTTCATCTAACTAACGTTTGATTTCTGGATGTCATTCCATTTTGAATCATTTAATCAGGAGATATTACGGTGAACAAAAATGAATAATCGTCCAAAAATTGATATTTTTTCTTTGAAATTTCACATTTGTATAAATAAAAATCTTGTGACTAGAAGTCTATGGTACTGGACATCATAAAACCATATCGGTTTGTTGTTGCCTCTCCCGTGCATTACGACGAGTAACGTGTTTGTGACGCACGACATTGCTCCATAACATAAACCAATCACAGCACAGGATTTTTTCCCGTATCCGTATCCATGTAACGTGCTTTTGCGAATAGTGATTTGACTATTCCACGTAAGGATGTCAATATTCCATTCATAAATTATCATTCTCACCAGCAACATTTTACTGTACATTTTAAATTACTTAATTCGAACATTTTTTTTTAAATTATTATATTAGGTAAAAATTTCTGTTTTGAAAAACGTGTAATAAAAAAATTAAAATTCTGAAAAAAAAAAAAAAAAAAAAAAAAAAAAATTGAAAGTTGTTTAAAAAAATATTGGTTAGTTAAGTGGTTAAATCGGATTTTTTCAATATAGAGAGTAATATAACGGGCTTCTTTTGAGTAATCCTCTAAATGAACCGAAACTTTTTCATTTTCGATACTGACTATGCCATAGTAAACTCCAATAACTTATATACATTTCATGCATTACTGCATTAAATGAATTCTTTTTCGTTCTGGAAGTATTTTATAGTTATTATTTACAAAACCACTTCGTAGAAAATATGAAAGTTAGTAGTTTACAGAGAACAGTTCAATAAACACGCTGAAGCTGACAATTTGTAAATCTAAGAACTATTTTAATAGCCATCCATGTAATACTGAAATCACTCAAAATAATTCCGTTAAAAAATTTGCAAAGCAATTTAATCATGTTATGTTCACAATATTTTTAAAGGATTGTGATGTGCAGTTTGAAATTATTCATTTAATTCCCTAACTTTTTGAGATTTTTAAAAATAAATTACATTTATTAAAATGATCAGGAACTGCATTTAACATTAAATTGTTAACACTACTTAAAATTATTGAACTGTTAAACAAATATTCTTTAATTAGATATGTAATACACATAGCTCAATAAAAGAGTTGTAATATGTTCTCCACATTAGAAAGAATGTACATTATATTGACCCGTGAAAAAGCTCATTAGTACAATAGATTACACTAGTTTACACGGTTTTTATACCCCAGCTGAAAATTGTTAATTTGTTGTTTATTTATATAGAGTTATCCAGAAAAAATAAAAAAAAAATCTGCAACGTCTGGTTTAAGAAATATTTATTTACTTAACTAGATTACATAATTTTGGTATTAATATAAAAAAATCAAAAATGGCTAATTTTTGCCTTCTTTTTACAGTTATTTGGACCAGTTTCTCTTATAATGGACAAACAGTAATCCCCTAGTATGTTTTTATCCCAAAATCCCTAATGCATCCCCTTCAAAAAAGTTTAAATCTTGATGAAAACATTCCCCTTGTTCGTCACTCATACTTGCTAAGTTTTCAGGGAAAAAACTCAGATGCGAATGCAGAAAATGAATCTTTAATGACACGTTTACTTCCATCTGTACATCCCATAACAATATTCACCTTATTTTTTGAAAATGTTTGACTAAACATTGCTTCTGTTTCTAGACAACGTAATTTTTGTGTTTTAGTGTTAATAAGTTTAAGTTTCTTTGTTGTAGGCGAGAACCAAGAAGCTCTGCTTTAGATTTTGATAATTGTAAATCTCTTATAAGATCATTTAATTCTGCTTGGTTAATTAAGTTTGGAGTCTTTTCTTGAAGAGAGAATTCACACAGAATCACTAGAAATCAATTTGAATTCAACATCACTTTCATTGTCATCTCCTAGTACATTTACACTCGAATTACCGGGACAAACTGGACATGGTATCTTTCGAATGTAAATTGGGCTTAGTAACAGACGGAACTTCGGCATATATAATACTTGCCTTATTTTTTGTATTATATTCCGCTGTCTTTGTAACACAAATGTAACAATCATTTTCATGATTACTAGGTTCTCTCCATAGCATTGGTGAACCTAATGGAAGGTGTACGTTTTCTCCTGATGACCACTGGAGTAAAAAAATTCTAAAGTTTTCGCAAAACACATGAGACACTCATTTTTTATCTTGGTTTGCAACAGGAAATCAAAAGTAATGGAGATATGCACTTTTTAACAAATCTACAGTGGGTCTTCTTCTTCTTCTTCTTCTTTTTTTTATTTATTTATTTATGTATTTATTTATTTTTTGAAAATATAAATTGTCCACAAACATAGCAAAAACGATTAAAACTTTGTTTACACTTTCTACTCGACATTTTAATTCAATTCGAAACAAAATATTTGTTGTTTGAAGCGAACGAATGAACATTTAACTGTCGTCACCACTTTGGGTAGTTAGAAAAAACAATTGACTGTAGAAAGAAAACTGTGACGTGATAGGATACTTTTGCTGACACTTTTAGGTTTAAGGAAGGTAGACTAATACATTTACATACATTTCTTTCGAGGTATACAAAAAAAAGTTGAAATTTGTAAACTAGTGTTATTATTCCATGTTTAGAAAAGTTCATTTTTCACGTCGATGGAAATTTGTAAATCAGTGTAAATAATAAAATTATTTTTATTAAAAGAATGGAATTCACATGACTATTAAAAACCGAAACATACCTTTAAAATGGAAATTGAATGATCGTGTGCTAAAATCAGTAAATGAAAAAAAACACAGCATAAACGATGCACTTACAGAAGTATATTAAGTAGGGAAATAAAACTTCAGAACTTATAAAAAATTATTGCGTGTGAGTAACATAAATGGGAAAATTATTTTATATTTATAATTTTCAAAAAGTGTAACTGTCAAACAGACTCAATTAAAAAATATCTTTATCTTTGAAGTAAAAATATATTTGATGTGAATATTAAGCGCACAAAAAAAAAAAAAAACTTCGGTGAAAATTGCGTCATTTTGAAAATGATTTATTTTAAAGTATTTTCTCATTCCGATGTTAAAAACTTTCGCGAAACAGCGACATTTTTTACCTATAAATTTTATGCAAGCTGATTTTCAAATTCTTTAATGGCTCTCAAAAAAATAATCACGAAAAGAAACGTTAGCTGTCCCCAACTTTTTTTTTCTTTTTTGCATTAAAATCTCCGTTCAAAGAAAAATGAATACAAAATCGATTACAGAAAAGAGCTTCTAGTCGTTTAATTACAATAAAATCTTATGCCTGCTGATATACAGGCATCGACAAGAATAGTTCAGTGGTTAGAGCAACAACTTGGAATGCCTTGAAAACGGGTTCGCTTCCTGGCTCTGCTAATTTTTTACCCCAGTTGGGCTTATTGTATTTATTGTTTGTATCTCTGTATATTATTTGTATGTACCTTTATGATTTGAATGCAGGCGTTATTTGTTTGTGTATGTGTGTTTTAATCTATATCGTAGATGATGGAATAGTAAATCTATTCATCGTCGGCCCGTCATCCTAGTCTGTCTTAATGACCGGAGATGACTTTCCCCGACTTGGTTTATTAGTGAGATATTGCTGACTCAGGCATCGTCCGGAGTAGCTTAGTGTTTGAAGCAACCAGAAAGTGATCCTGGGTTCGATTCCTGGCTCTCGCTAATTTTTCACTCCAGATGGGTTTATTGTATTTATTGTTTATGTATGTCTGTATATTATTCGTATGCACTTTTAAAATTCTATTAATTTGTATACGCAATTAATGCATAGTATTTATTGTGCATTTAAGTTCAGAACTTTGAGTTTTCAAAATAATAATAATAATAATAATAATAACAGCGTGTTTTTAAAAGCTATGTAAAATAGGGTGGAGCGAAAAAAATTATTTTTTAAAAATCAAAAACGTGTAGGTGCCAAAAGTTGCCTTTATACTAGTACATCAACTGTGTGAAATTTTACCGCTGAAAAAAAATGTCTTGAGTCTGTGCTTTTGCTCCAAAAATCGAAATTTTGGGTAAAATTTGTCATTTTTTGACATTTTTTCAAAAAAATTAAAAAATTCCTACAGAGCTAGTTATTATTTAAAAGTTTTACTTAAGCCTTTATATTTATCTGCTTAACATATTTAAACTATAAAACAATATCTATAGTCTGTATAATTGGAGCAAATCTGACAACTTCTGGTAAAAACCAGCGTTACCTCTGTATTGGAGCATGCAACGAAATGTTGTTTTCAATGCATTTCTTAACTATATGCTTTCAAAATTATTATGTATATAACTCATAGATGTGGCTGCATTTCATATCCCACCCATCTCAGCCACCTAACTACCTAAGTCCAGTGTTTTATTTATGTATTGTATTGTTATTTTTTTCCCGGAGACGAACATAAGTTTTCTATGTATCAAAGTAGTTTACCTCTTTCTTTGTTTTCACTGACATTGGATGCTACTGGTGTCACCTGCTGCACGTATATTTTTATACCTTGTATAACAGAAGAGGAAGCTGAGTAATGTATTAGGTATGTTATTAATTGAGTCTATTCAGCAGTCTATTATCTTCATTAAATTTTCATACAATTAATACATTATGATTGGGAGTTCTGTTAACACAACATTTTTTCAATCAGTTACATTTTATATATAATGATTTGCCTAAAATTTGACTGTATGAAATCAATTTCTAGTATGTCATCATTTACTGTACCTATTACATTGAATATATTTTGAGAAGCTAATAGTTTAATATTATGACGGTAGTCACAGAGGATTGCAAACAAAATTTGCTTGTAAAGCAACAATATTTCGAAAGAAGTTTTAGTATTTGTTTTATGTTTTTTTCTGTGTTGTTTCATAGTTGAGTTATTTCTAATAAGTTTTTAGACCTATTCTTTAAGTGTGTATTATATTTGGTATAGAATATCCCGCGTTATAAACTTTGATTATCTATTTTGTGAGTGAATCTATAGACTCTGATTACCAATCTGTGCTTACATAAAGCAGAAAATTTTATTCGCTTTATGAGCTTTTTTTTTTGTGCGAGAAGTTTTCTAAATTTCTATTCCCCATTTCTTCTGAGAAATAGCTTTCCTTGTGAATTAGCTTTGCAATCTCCGACAGAAATTTCTAGTCTTTTCTGAGTATCTTTTACTTAATTTGAGAAAATATTTTTTCAAAATTATTATCTATTTTATAAAAAATTGCAATAGGAAATGAATAGTACGTAAACAAAGATTTTCTTATTGATCCAGTGAATCGATGTAGATTGTAACGTTTTACATCGACTTTTCTAATAATTGACGCAGAGGAATTTCACTGGAGATGAAATAGCATATGATCCATTATTATACACAATTCTAAGCTTACCCAATGCAAAATGGTTCACAGCGACAAATAGAATTCTCCTAAATTTAAATGAGTACTTATAGTCGATTAGAGTCTGTACATTGTCTCAAAAAGTACTATGCATTATAAGTTTATGCCCAAGACAGTTCACCATTAAATATTTGTCACTTATAAAATGATCTAAAAGCTAATGAGAAATTACCTGGCTACGAAAACACTTAGAAAACGGCATAAAACTAATGCAAAAAAAAAAGTTATTTACAACAAAGGTTGCTCTGCACGTACAGGACGAATTCGCATTGCAATTCTCTCTGACGATCACCAGAAATCACATTAAACAGCTCACTTCTCAAAATATAAAAAATGCAAAAGCAGAATAAATGATGGCATACTTATAGTTGAAATACCTGAAATCATCTTTGAAGCAGGTCATTACGTAAAAAAATATAATTGACTGAAAAAATGTTGTGGTAACAGAACTTCTAATCACTTTCATCAACTGGATGTAAGTTTGCTAGAGATGATAGATGGCCGAATAGATCCCTTTAATAATATTCCCGTAAATTACTCTGCTTGTCATTTTGTTTTTGTATAAGCTGTAAAAATATACATTAAGATAGTCACAGTAGCATGTGGATACAAAGAACAGATGAACTAGGTGGATGCATCGAAAACATGCCAAATTTTGATAAAGAAAAGCACAAATCAATATATGAATAAAACACTGTACTAAGATGATCGAATAGTTGGGACGAGTGGTATATGAAATATAGCCACCTCCACGACGTATGTCCAAGATAGTTTTGAAAAGAAGAGCTGTATTAAAAACAACAATTCGTTGTATGACCCAATAGAGTGGTAATGCTGTTTTCTTACTAAAAGTTGCCTGTTTATCTCTAGCTATAGGGAATAAACATATTGTTTTATAGTTTAAATATGTTAAGCAGATAACTATAAAGGTTTAAGTAACACTTTTAAATAATAACCAGCTCTGTGGGAATAATTTTATTTTTTTTGAAAAAATGTCAAAAAATGACAAATTTTACCCAAAATTTCGATTTTTGCAGCAAAAGCGCAGACTCAAGCCTTTTTTTTCAGCGGTAAAATTTCACACAGTTGATGTACTACTATAAAGGCAACTTTAGCCACCTACCCGTTTTTGATTTTAAAAAAATATTTTTTTTCGCTCCACCCTAATGTAAAAGGATTACTGTAAGATTAACTGAGACTAATTTATTATTATTTTTAATATATTGAGTATCTATTTTTGAACATTTAACATACGAATGTATCTCAACATCTCATTTACATTTTTAGCTCACAGGCTATCATAGCCTGAGAGCTTATGTGCCCGTCCGTTCTGTATGTTCGTTCGTGCGTAACGCGATAACTCATGATAAAAATATCCAATCAACTTGAAATTTTGTATATAGGTATAGTCTGACAAGGCACTTCCCTGATTAGTTTTTGGAGTTCATTCGATATTTATAAGAGGGGGAACGGGGGGCTCATGCCCCTCCCCTTAGTTGATATTGATGGGATTTTCATGCAGAATTAAATTTTCGTTCAAAATTTAGATTAGGATCATTCTGATGAGGCGATTCCGTGACTGTTATTAGGTGTTCATTGAATAAATATAAACACGGGGAACGGGGGTTCTAATGCCCCCCCCCCCCTTAATTTATATAAATGGGTTTTTCAAGCAGAATTTTCAGATTTCGTTCAAATCTCTGAATAGTTTTGGAAGTTTAATGGTTAAGTATATAAAAGAGGGGGATAACTCCTCTCAAATTTTATAAATGCTAAATGGGCTTTTATTAAGAATTATCCGATTTGCTCTGAATTTTGGATATAGATTTTTTAATATGATAAAGCATGTACTTGATAGTTTAGGAGGTTCAATGATTAAGTATAAAAAAGGAGAAAGGGGAGAGCTGTTTCCCCTTCTTAATTTTTTTTTCGAACGGAATTAACGAAAATACAAGGCTGTAAAGTACAATTAATATGCGTAGCCTGTGAGCTCAGTGCCATCAGTTTAACTGGGCAATATTCTTTTTATTAATATATTTTATAATTTCTTTTGCATAATGTAGCCGCATAAATTCTATATCAAATGGATTATACACAGATTATTACAGGAAATCTTAAACATCAACATTTTTTAAAACTGTAAATTTATTACTTGAAACTTATTTTCATTTGAAAAACTTTATTTACAATCCAGAAATCCACATGAAATAAATAAAATTCTCATAATAATAATAAAAGAGAGAGAGAGAGAGAGAATTGAAAAATAAATTGATAATTAATAATAATAATAATAAAAAAATATGAATTGATCATTTAAATAAACATTTATTTTCAAAAATTTCATTTGCATTTTTGAAATAGTATTTATATTTCATTGTCTACAAATATGTATAGATATTAAAAATCTTATATCAAAATTTATTGCTTATCTTAAAAGTTAGATTAATTTCATGATCGTTATCCATTAGGTTGTGTGAACGTTTCCTTTCAATACTTTAATGGACAAGGAATCTCAATGTGGAAAATTCACCGCTTTGATTTATGTTTCGAAGGAAAAGTGAATTTATATATATATAAATATTACAAATTAAATTTATTTTTTTTGCCAAAATTAACCTTATTCCATATTCTGTACTTTAACAATATTCTGTACTTATTTCAACTTATTAAATACAAATACTGTTACTAGATCTTATCTAATCTATTAATCTTTATAGAAACGATATAAATTCGCCTTAAAAACATGTATTCCAATATAAGTAAATAAAAAAACGGCTCTAAATTAATAATATTCTTAATTAAACCTTTTCTCTTCGAATTCCCAATAAAACTCATTTTTTCTTGTTTTTATCAACACTTTTTTAAGAAAGTCTTATTAAATTTAATCCGAAACCATACCTTTCATAAATATCATTGTTTAAACTTAATTTTCTTTTTTCTTCGCGTTTGATACTTACTGCGTATCAAAAAATTTATTTCTTTTCTTTTTTGTTTTAGCTTAATCGTCTGTAATTGAATACCATTTGCAAAATATTCGAATTTTGATTTCGATTATAAATTAGTTAAATAATTATCTTCTAAAGTAAAAATTATCGCCTGAAAAGATTCGAGAATGATATATTTAACCTCGACGCTGGACGTGAAATTCTGTTTACATGGAAAAATCATGGTTAGAGATTATTGAATATTCTGGAAGCTTTTAGTTTTTGATTTAAGTGAGGAAGCCGAGAAATGATGGGATATTCTTTCTTTTTTCTTTCGATAATTTGGTTTTAGACAACTTGCGGAAATAATGTTTTTATGATGGAATGTTACTACGAAGATAGCATTTCCCGGTCTATCTGAATGACTTTAATAAACTATTTTGGAACAGAAACTGTATAATTTGGTGAGGCTTCTGTGTATTATTTTACTTAATTTGTATCTCGCCAAGACTCCTGTGACGTAATAAGGGAAACTTTCAAAGATTTTACTGGCTCCTATCACAAAATGTCATATATATATATATATATATATATATATATATGCTTTATTATCAACGTTTTTGTATTTAAAATATTTCGTTGTTGCAGTTTAAAAGCTGGTTGGCATAATTTAGCAAATGTGTTTTGCCATATAACAAACCCATAATTGTTGTAATTTGTATACAGTTTTAATCATAAATGTATAAGTATCAAATTCATCCGTCTAACAGAAAAATGCTTTAAAATTAAATTAATTATTTTTAATGAGACAGTAAAAGGTATACAAGATTACATTGTCAACGGGAATACATCTTTATGTGCAATACTTAAAACTTTTGCACATAAGAAAGTATGTGAGAAATCGAATCTGATTAATAATCAACTATGTTAGATACGATTACAAAATTTCCTCATTACATACAAAATCCAAGTTAGCATAAATAATAGAGTGTGAAAGAAGTTGGATATTGCATGTGAAGCGTAGCAAATGAAGTGTGTTCGTACGATAAAGATGTTTTAAAAATATTCAGATCTTGCTGTTTCAGTAGTCATTACTTCGGATACAGTATATGGGTCGAAATCTTTTTTTGTGTTCCAGTAAATTTACAGGAAGTAACTTGTATTGCACCTCAGCAAGTTACATATCATATTTATAAAATGTGAAATAGTTTAATATAATTAAAACACGACCCAAACAATGTTTCCCCGTATAGCATTCTCCAGTGGAAAAGTTTTGTTTGGCCCTGATCTATATTCGATTAATATATTCGATCAATTCTATTATATTCGAAAGAGTTTAATATAATTAAAATGTGCTAAAAACTATTTATTTTTATTAATCGTAATGTAATGGAGTATTTTTGATTGTGCCTCTAATTAAACTATTGATCCGATTTTCTTAAAATTTAAAATGACTCGACAAAGTTAAGCTAAAATTATGTATTTTAAATATCGAGCGATTTAGTTGGGCAGTTTTTGCTTTTTTATATGCGGGTAGTTAGATGGATGGACAGACTGATCGATGAATATAGGTGCTAGCTATTTATATAATTATGATACACACTTAATATTATTCAGATCTAGAGGTACACAGCATTTCGATACAGTATATTAGCCTAAATCTTTTATGTGTCCCTGTAAATACTATCTGCTTTCTTTTATACAGGAAATAACTTGCAGTATTCCTCAGCAACATATATCAATCTCACAAAATATTAAATAGTTAATTACAATTAAAATGCGCCCCAAACAATGTTCTCCCTATACATTTATGTAATGGAATACTTTTATGTGGCCTTGTAAATCAATAAAAAATGCTCTTTACACCCTAGATTATGTAAAATGTATATTATAATATGTACTTGATAGATGTATATCGATTCTATTATGTTCGAAAGAGTGTAACAACATTAAAATGCATTTGAAACATTTTTCCCCATTGACCATAATGTAACGGAATACTTTTGATTGTCCCTGTAATTGATCTATGCATCCAATTTTTATAAAATTTGAAATGAGTCAACAAAATTATGTAATAATTATATATTTTAAATTTCAAACGATTAAAATGCATTTGAAACTTTTCCGCTTTGACCGTAATGTAACAGAATACTTTTGATTGCTCCTGTAATTGATCTATGCATCATAAAATTTAAATGACTCGAGAAAACTATGTAATAATTATATATTTTAAATTTCAAACAATTCGGTTGCGCAGCTTTTGCGTTGTTATATGCGGGCAAACGGACTGAACGACAACTATAGATGCTGCGTATTTACATAATTACGAACGCACTTAAAAATATAGTATTTTATCACAGGCCAATATAATATCCTTTCTTTGTAATGTGTAATTAATCACATAACAAACCTATTATTGAGCTATTTGTATTACATATCTAATTAAAGATTATTTGTGTAATAATTAGTTAATTTTGTGTAGTGATAATAATGTAATATTAAATACACTTACTCCTCATTTTAATAAATGCAAACATCAGTAGTATTTTATGTATCATACATAACCAATGCAAAACATTAATGTAGATAACTTTATTGTTTTATACCAACTAATGGAACTACTAACTTATTTCTGTAATTAGTAAATAATAATTGAATTTTATTAATTAAAGTGTAAAAATGTAGATCATGTAAAAAATTTGAGGTTTAATTGTTCGAGAAAAAAAAAACACTCTTGGTATCTATTCAGTATTATAACGCTGAGGAAAAAAATCCTATTTTTTAAAAAAAAAATCGATTCAAATTTTAAAAAGTCTGATTTAAATAAAGAAATCCATTTTCGTATTCAAAAAAAATATATATCATGATTTTTTACACCCTAGTTATAGAAGATAAAATATCCATGAACTGAAAAAAGTGAGGGAAAAAATAAAAGTTGTTGGCAGGGAGGCAGCAGCTCAGAAAATCCCCTCATCGAGTTCACGGATGAAATTCTAGAGTAACTAAAATTTTGATTCGCATACTAAAACGCCTGCTAAGTCATGGTCCAAGTCCACAATAGCTTTTCGAAAACACTTGAAACACAATTTCAGCGGTTTACCCATAGGTTTAAAATTGTAAATTTCTGCTCCCAGTCCACTATGTTTTCATACTTTTGGGTGTAAGAAAGCACCTACGAGTAACCTACGGTAAACCTACGAGACAACTAAGTTGAATTTTCCGGTATTTTCCTAAAAATAATAGCTAAGCTGACCGACTATATTTTACTATGCGCATCAAGATTTAACTAATCCTGGAATTTCATCCCTAAACTTGTTAAAGTTATTGTTTGTGCTGATCCCTCCCGGGCTATTGGTAACCTGAAATCGAAAGAGCTACCTTATTATTCACACTGAGAAAAAAATATGGTTCTGGCATATAGAATCAAAGTAATGGCTCTAGAAAAGATAGTTCCATGTCATCCCTATAAATTTTAGTTCCATTTCTTAGACAGTTCCAGAGTCTCTTACTAGAATTCAAGAACGTTTTCCTATATTTTTGTTATCAAATTTATCTAAAAATCTCTTCAAATAGATGCGAACACAAGATATCTGATTTAGTAACTATAATTATAGCTTAAGAAACCAATCCTTAAAATCAAGCGATAATTTATCGCTACTGAAACGGTTCAATGTCGTTTCGTCTCCTTGAAAACAAGAGATTAGAAATGTCAAGTCATTTCGCCTATTCAGCTTAGTTGTTCACCCTACTCGCATAGTTTGGACATCTATATTTCTAGTTTAGGTATTTAGAAAGTGACTAACTATTCATTCTAGGTGAAGGCGGCATATTTGTTTTCTCAGTGCAACGATGTAAGTGTTAACCGTTAGGCTACATTTGCACAGTCAAAAAACACTTTGAAGTAAATATATTTCCTGCAGGTTGATGTGTTTTAGCCTCCGATGCTATTTCTTTCAGACAAGCTAAAAAGTGTCGTGTCAAAAATTGTGGCACACTTTTACTTACCTATCATACGTAGTATAGGGTAAATCTTGCAATCGTTTTGAAAATCGAAAAAAAAAATCTGACAGATTAACACGTTTCAGATACTGGAGATTCCGAAAAAATATTTTTAGAAAAAAAATGCTGTCTGTCTGTCTGTAAACGCTCTATCTCACGAACAAATGAAGATAGACACTTAAAACTTTGTATGTACTTAATAAGTAAGAATAGGACGAAACCTATTTAATATCAGTAACCTCGATTATCCGGAATTATTTTTTACGGACTCTCGAAAAATTCTTTCTGATGAGATGTATATAAAAATTTTCGATTTTTTTTTAAATTTAACGAAAGGACATAAAAAGCAATAAAATAACACAAATTTTGCAACAAGAACGAAGTCGGTCGGATTAATAGTTGCCGAGATATTTGTAATCCTGTTTTCCACATTCTTCGATTTTTCATGACCCTGTATTTTCTTCAAATTTCAATGCAAAGATATGTTTTAATAGGAAATGAGACGCTGAATCTGACGCAGTAAACTTTTAGTTAATATGATTATTGTTTTTGGAGTTATAAGGATCTTTCTTTTACGCAATCCGGTACTACTTGTGTAGTTTGGTATTTTACATAATTTGTCGAAATGGGTTTATCAGCAATTCATTAATGGAGCATTACTACGTATATTAAGAATATTTAAACATACGTTTAAATTTTGTTTTGGAATTACAATGTATTTTATAAATAGTTTTCACATATTTTATTTTCACATATTATATAATGCATATTAATATGTGAAAATATTATGCATTATTATTTTCACATATAAGTGTTACGGTGGCTCCCAACGACTAGTTTCGTAATCTGGCCGTTAAAACGAGACATTCATACAATTTTATTGTTAAAATGCATTTCCTTTTTCTCAGAGTCTATAAAAAAGCGTTTCAAGTAAAGAAAAAATCCGTTTTCATGAATCTAGTCAATGAAGAAGTAGCTCGTCAAATTGTATATCTTTATTATTCCGCAATTCCAATGTCTCAGAGAGAAATTGCGAATCAAGTGGGTATTTCACGCCGTTCTCTTTGCTATTATATTGATAAACACAGGAAAAATGAAGTTAGTTCATTGCATTCTAAACGGGGTCGCCCTTCTAAAAGACATCTATCGATTTTTTTTTTTTTTTTTTTTTTTTTTTTTTTTTTTTTAATTGGTGGCGAAATTGAATTCTGCAATGGCAGAATCTACATTCAACTTGTTTATCAATTTCTTTCAAAAGTTTTTATTGTTGATGTTAATTTTGTAAAGATTTTGTCCATTATATGATTGTGTCTAGAGTACTATACTTCAGTATTAAAATATGCTGATAAATTTATGAGTAAATAATAAATTTAGGTAGACTGCTAGATGTAATATTATATATTTATGGGTGATTCTCAAAATAGGGGACAATTTATGTCTTTTGGCATACAAAAAAAAAAAAAAAAAATGAGAGGTTTTCTGTCATGTTTTTATATTTAGATATGTTTGTCTTAATATTATTTATTATTTGCACTCAAGAATTACTCACTTTTTAGTTAAAAACACCTTAAAATAACAGAATAAATGTTCAAAATGTCATTAGCATGGATGTCCACAGCAGCTATGCCTTGTATATACTAGCTTTTTCAAGAGTTAATATCATGTTTATAAAATAAAACAAATGTTATTCTTTCTTTAAATTAATCAAGGAGAGGATTTATCCAATAAATTTCTTTTTAAAAATAAAATTATAGTATATAAAAAAAGAATTAAAGTTTGTCCTCCATATTCTATTTTCAAAAGAAGGTCATACTATAACATCTGGTTATTAATCAAAATTCCATTTTCACATATGACAATAGTTTGAAAATATAAAGTTTCTCCATGGCAACAAGTAGCCATTTTATCCCAGCCTGAAAATAGAAGCATGTATTGTATTTTAAGAATAGAAGTTGAATATTAGGGGCGTACATCAATTGTATGTCATTAGAATGGATAATAATTTTCATGTTTATTTTATAATTAAAATTTTTATTTTACTTATTTGCATAGGACTTTTGTGTTTTAAAAAGCCCCAGAAAGGACTATTGCATTGTGATTATATTATGGCTCATAATCTTATTTAAATTAAAATTTGTCATTAGCATGGACAAATATCAATGTCATTAGAATGGTTTTTCTGTCCCTGCTAAAGACTCCTATTTGCATAAATGTAACCATTGCTTATATTGCATCTTTTATAAAGTTTAATTTTACATATAAATGTAGGTATTACATTTATTATCCCTAAAATATGCATTAAATCTGTCAGAAAATCACTAAGACAGCTTCTTACATTGTTAGTGTCAGAATGTTGCTCATGTAAACAAAGTTTGATCTTTGGTAATTTTTTTATTCTCCTTATATGTATATATGTAAAAATGGAAACCATTTACTGAAAAGGAAGGCTAATAAATATAGAAAAAAATATTTAAACAGGAAGAAAATAAAAATTTCTTAATATATTTATTCCATGCAATTTGTTTTGTCATTAGCATGGCTGAAAAAATACTAATTATTTTTTTTAAGTTAATTTTTAAATATTTAGCTCTGCTGACTACATGTAAAGTATACCTAATACTATATTAACAACACCTATTTTTTTCAGAAATTTTGCTAACAGTAATTTTTTTAAGATTTCACTTTTGAAATTGTCCCCTATTTTGAGAATCACCCTTATATGTTTATATATATATAAAATACATTTTATATAGATGTATATTTAATAATAAAAAAAATATTTTATTTTTGAGTGGAATCGATTTTTTTTTCATTTAATATTCAAAATAAATTATCTTTTAAATCAGTTCATTTAAAATTATAAATACAAATATTATTTATAGATAGCTTTTTAAGTTGTACTTTATTCGACTTTATTCAACTAATTCAACTTTAAAAAATAACTTACTGGAAATTTTGAATTAATTGTTCTCTACTTTTAAATTCAAAATCTTTTTTCGCTTTAAATTAAATTTTAAATCTTAATGCATATTTTTTTTCATTTTTTAAATAAATTCTTATTTTTGTATTTACCCTGTATACCTTGAATTTCAAATAATACAATTGCTTCACCCAAATAATCATCTACGTTAATGTCTAATATATCCTGAAGGCGCGTATAATAAAAATTCGATTTTTAAATATTTTTTAAATTAAAACTTGGTTAAAAAATCCATAATTCGAACTATTTTCGCAAAGACCTAAACAAGAATAATACATTAATTTAAAAATATATCTATAGTTATGGAAATCTCACGATTATTTTTAGAATAGTGCAAATAAATGTATTAAATTGCAATCCTATCCGTAACATTGCGGTATTTCTTAGTTGCAAATTTCCGTATTACATTTTCAAAGGGAAAAAAATTACTTCTATGTAAATGATTAAAAAAATGACCACAAAAAATTGCTTGTTCTATTTTACTGTTCTTTCTATATGTGTTTGTCCCAATTATTTTGTATGAAATATACAGTTTTTTTAGTTAGTTGATAAGTTTTATTGTTATTTAATCAGAAAAATTTAAAAAAATAAATTGAATTTTTTAACGGTACTTAAATGTACAGTATAAAGGGTTAACAGAATGTATGTGCTAGGAAGAAACAGAATTTCTTCTTCTTTTTCAAAAATTTGAAAAGCATTCACGGATAAAATATGTTTTCAAAGAGTTCGGAAATTATGTGTTAAAAAATGAGGAATAATTTGGTTCAAATTGAGGTTCAAATTTGGTTCAAGTTTTTCTGGCAATGATATAATTTTTAAATTAAGAATTATTCATTTGAAACCGAATTTCATTTCTTAAATTATCATTTACTTACCTGAAAACAACATTTAAAAATTGATTAGAAATAAAAAAAATTACCATCTGTGCATTGAAAAAAGAAAATAGGAAAGCAGATTTCTTGCGTTTAAGGGCTACAGTGGACTCTCAAAACTAATTTTTTTAATTTTCAATGATTTTTTTTTTTTAATTTCTGGAAAATAATCATAATATACATATCTCTTATTTCACATTTTTTTTAATATATTCAATAGTTTTTGAGATACAGATTATTCTTTTTTTTAAATTATCAAAAAATGGCAATATTTCAAAATGCCCAACGCGAAATTCTTTATGCCCAATTTTTCTGATTTTTTGTTTAAAATGCTCTATATGTATGTGTTAACAAATGTTACTATGCATTTTTAGCATATTACTTGTAAAACGTTTAAAAAAAATGATTTCAACTTAATTCTTTTGTATTTTCCGTTAAAAAATCATTAAAAATTTCATATAACTGAAATTAAAAAAATTTACATGCGTCTAATTTTTTTTTCTAGTAACATTTGTTAACACATTTATAAAGAGCATTAAAAAAAAAAAAAAAAAAAAAAAAAAAAAAAAAAAAAAAAAAAAAAAAAAAAAAAAAACAGAAAAATTGGGCATAAAGAATTTCGCATGGAACATTTTGAAATGAGGAAAACGACGAAAATATTCATTCTGAGAAAAACAGGTTTTAGTAACTACAGTGGTTATAATTGCTTAATATTTTCATACTGACACAGTTTCAGCTATTAAAGGATATAATATCATTTCTAGCTTATATGTAAGTGTTTTATGTTTTTATGGTAAATTGACATAAAATATGAGGCTTCGACAGTTAATCATGCAAAGGACGTGAAGTATCTGAATTTTACAAAATCTTCTCAAAAGTAACATTTTGTATATTCTAACGAAATTTTTTAAAATTTTACTTGAAATATTCATGGTATAAATACCTCTTATTGTATAAATTTTTGTTAAATATCCTAAATATTTTTAATATTTTAAATATATTAATATTTTTTCATTTACGATAAAAAGATTGGGGACAAAAAGCAATTCTTCTAAATACATTATAAACAACCGCTTAAAGAAACAGTTAAAAGTTACAGTTAAAGTATTTTTTTGCGAAATCACAAAATTAATAATTTCAGTGCAAAATAATAACATTTTGTATGGTAAAACTGAAAATTAGGATAAATTTTACGGATGTGAATCGGCAAAAAAGTAAACAAAGGGGCATGTCACAAGCAGCTGATTGGACAAAAATGCTTCTAACTCCAGTAAAAATAGTCGAAATTGAAAAATTCTTTTTGTGTTCAATTTCAGGGAGTTCATATAATGTTATTATGCTAAAAATGAAAATTCGACAATTTGATGATTTTTTGCGATTTTGAAAGTCCAGTGTAGCCTTAAGCTATTTAAACGCACGCTTTTAGAAGCGAATTTCTGAAATTTTTGAATTTTTCTCTTGCAATGCATTTTTATTTTGACATTTATTTTAAAACTTTGAAAAAAAAAATAAAAACTTTAGGAATTAGAAAGAATTAATTTTTCAAGAGAAAAATAGTGTGTAATAGTCAAGTAAAATTATGACAAAAATTACATTTCCGCAAAAGGTGATAAATAAAGAATAAAATACTGTACTGACATTTTTTTAATTGTATAATAAAAAGGAAATATTTTTCTAAGAACTTAAACTGAAAATATTATACTCGCCTGGCTATCTTAGATGATATGACAGTTAAAGTACCAATGTAACGAAAAATTCACAACATGCATATGAACTTTTCACTATATATCAGTGTAAATATAAAAATAGACCGGGTGGCGGCAACACGAATGACTACGCCATCGAGTTACGGCATGAAATTATGATGAAGGACAAGATTATTAGGTGTAGATCAAGGAATGACTGGTCTGCCTCGGACTTTCTTGGTACGATATGAGTAACAGCGGGCGCCAACCCGCCATTTTGGCGTCGCTATCACGTCATCGAGTTAAGAGACGAAATTGGTGCCAAATGAAAGGTAAAATAAAGTATTTTAAGAATATTTTGGTCCTCCTGCGCATATCCTGGTACAAACCCTCGGGAGAGTGAAAATTTTGAACAAAAAAAAAAAATTATGTTATAATGTAACAACTCAATGACTACGTCATCGAGTTACGGGATAAAATCATGATGTAGAACAAGATTATTAGGTGTAGATTAAGGAATGACAGGTTTGCTTCGGCATTTCTTGGTATGATATGGGTAAAAGCGGGCGCCAACTCGCCATTTTGGCGTCTTTATCACGTCATCGAGTTACGAGACGAAATTGGTGCAAATTAAAGGTAAAATAAAGTAATTTAAGAATATTTTGGTCTGCCTGCGCATATCCCAGTACAAATCCAATCATTATTTTCACCAAAAAACCAGTTTTTTTCCACTTGTTAGTAATGGGACCAAGATACATCATTAGTAGTGTACCTCGGTCCTATTTTCATTTTAGTTTTAATTCAAAAAAAAAAAAATCATGGAAATTATTTATATAAAAATTCAGATAAACATATGTTGTTTGTAACAACATAAAATTTTATAAAATCTTTACTTTTTTAATTTTGGCAACTTTTTTTAAAATAATAAATAAAAAATTCAAAATTGGTCCGAGGTACACTACCTTCCCCTGTTCTATGTCCATGGATTCGCAGGCCTTGAAAATATTTCTGAGTTGGACAATTTTCCATCAGACCAACTTTGCCTTCCAGAGAGTTGCTGTATATTAGTTTATGTCTCAATTTATCAACTGTTCTGTCAAAATCATCAAAAGCTAATTTCTGTTGCACAGAGGATTTCCCACTTTATAGGATTGTCTGCTTTCAATCTATAGCCGATTTTTTTAAATATAGCTTTCATAATGTTTTCTAAAGTATTTATTTTAAACTACAGCTTACTTCTAAAAATTTTTTGTCGTAAAGATTCGACATTCATCTCAAAATGTAAAAAAAAAAAAAAGAAAGAAAAAAAAAAAAAAAACGCGCGACTGCCTTTTGGTGGGTTTCAGGTTGCAAAAAAATGTAGCGACCTACAGCTTCCCATTTGAGGATATGAATCTCTATAGCATTTTAATGTGCGTTTTTATTTTCGAGGGTTTTTGGCAGTTGACTACTCTCTGTGACAGGTATTCATTTGGAAAAAGAATAGATTCTTGCGAAGTGTTAAGAAGATGAAGTGGGACATCATAGTGAACTCCTAAGAAACTATCATAAAAAAGTAAAAGTTTCACCGTAATTCACTGGAGTTTCACATTTATTACCAAATGATCCAATAAAGGCCATTTTTATAGACCTCGAACGTATACAAATACAATTTGGTGGGTCTTATGAGCGCCTAGATCGATCCATAAATAATATTCAGTATAAGCTTGAATTAAAGTTCCGTTTTAGAGTAAACATTTCCATTCTCATCACAAGTGCATGCTTGCAACTAATCCCAGTGCACAAACAAATATCCCACTATAGCACATCTGATATCATACGACGACTCTATGTTACCCAACCAAACAAGAAGATGTAGAATGAAACAGACAGAAACCATCTTCTGATGCGAGTAAAACTCCATGAGGGCATTTTTCGCTGCGATCAAAATGTAGCATTTCAGTTTTTCCTTTCAAACTTCTTTCAGTCAACAATGTCTTCCGTTCAAGTGTCATACAATTTAGCGCTTACCTCTGTCACTGCATATTTTCAGCAATTTTCCAAGTGTACGCTGACATTTAGAATTCTTAATTTACACAATAATTAACTGTGTCGCTTAAATTTGTATTCCCCAAAATTATTTCACTTTTTGATATATAACATGTCGATTTATCATCAAGTTAATTTTAGAAACGTAATAAAGGAAATAATAATAAAGGTAATAAGTAAAATAAATTTAAAATAAAATTTCAGCCGTCTCATGATTTATAATTTAAAGTAATTCGTAATTTTTTTAAATAATTTAGAAGATTTTAGTACCTGGTACAATGAGACTCCCTTGGTAGTTTTTTCAATGTTTTTATTTCCGTAAATATTGAAAAGTGATAGAACATACATCAATAAGTTATGGGGAATATAACGAAGTCCCGTTAATGCGTATCCGCTTAAGACGCATCTCCGAAAAAGGCATCATTTACTGCGGACTTCAGTTAGTACATGCGAGGTATGTCCTCCCTTGAAAGTCCGCACTAATGTTTATTCACTCTCTATATATATTTACCACTCATAGTCTTAGCACAGTCCAAAGTGAAAAGTCAATAAAAATGATGTCATAGTGATGCAAAAATGATGATGTTTAAGCGTTAATTTTATCTAAACATATGTTCCATGTAGGCAGACGATACCGTGCTACGTAAATTAAAATGTCAGTGTTGAGAAAGTGAAAAGAAGTAAATTGTTTTTTTTCTGTTTTTATTCCAAAGTTGTGTTTGAGATAAGTGCAGACGATAATGAAGCAGTGAGCTGCTAGTCAATTTATTCTTTATAAATAAAGAGTTTT
The DNA here is from genome assembly GCA_964019185.1 of Maratus speculifer. Lineage (NCBI taxonomy): Eukaryota > Metazoa > Arthropoda > Arachnida > Araneae > Salticidae > Maratus > Maratus speculifer. The sequence goes on from OZ025298.1 coordinate 120,265,385, forward strand.
TTAAAGAACCAGTGCATATGGAATAATTTGTGTAGTGTTTGCATTAATAATTAACATGGACCGCCGAGCCGTGAGGTGAAAATAATTATTTATGTGAGTGAATAATCATCGAATTTGAACTATGTGCTGATGTTATATTAAGAGTTCTATTATAGATCTGTCAACGTTCAACATGAGAATCTTCGAATAATATCGTGCTCAAACAAGTGAAATATTGTGTTTAAGATGATAAATTTAAGAATTATAATGCGTCTTCCTCGGAATTTCGCAGCGATTTGAGTGAGGTAAGAGCAATTTTTTAGTTTATTTTGATTAAATTATGTCTGTTATTGATAATCTAAATAAATACGAGCTTAAGCTTGTAATTGAGGAATTGGGTTTAACTACTCCTGAAAGTAGTAAAATTCTTGATTTAAGAAATATTATAGAGAATAGTGAATATTACTCAAATGAGCAGTTATTAAAAAGCATCGTTAATTCGGTTGTTGAGGAGTATAAATCACGAAAAGAAACTGAGAAAACAAAAGTAGAATTAGAAAAAAAAATAAATTAGCGCAATTAGAAAAAGAGTTAGAATTAGCAAATATTCGTAAAGAACCATCCCAAAATTCGGAATTAAAAAAATTAAACTAGCTCAGTTAGAGAAAGAATTAGAAATAGCCAAATTGCGTAAAGAATCTTGGGAAAATTTGCCGTCCGTAACAGAAAAATCGGAAACGGAAATAGGGAAAAATAACTTGGAAAATTTTATTAAAAGTATTAAAACTTTAACTATTCCTTTACCAACGAGAGCTGAGTCATTTAATCTTTTTTTTCAATCTCTTGAGAAAGCGTTTCGAACTAAAAATGTACCTGAAGAGTTTATGGCCGAAATTCTGTTAAATATTCTCGGCGAAAAAGCGAGCAATTTAATGATCTATTTATCAGAGGAAGTGTTGATTAGTTATGATAAATTGAAAAATATAGTCTTAAGGGAATTTCAACCTACCGCACAAGAATGTTTAAACAATTTCAAGAGTGCTCAAAAATTACCGTCGGAAAGTTACGTTCAATTTGCAGCTAGGCTGAGTTCAATTTTTCAGTATTACTGTAATTTGCGTGATGTAAATGATTTTAAATCATTATGCGATTGTTTCAGATAAAATTTTCAGTTCTTTAGATCGCGAATTAATGAATCATATCGCAATTAAACAATCAGAGTCATATTTTAAACCACAGCAACTAGGAAGAGAATGCGATATTTTTTTGTCGATTAAAAATAAATCTAAAGGTGAATCAAATGTGTATTCGAGAAATACGATAAATGAAAATAAACGTATAGCGACAAATAAATTTCAAAATCGGCCTCAAAGGAGCTCTTCAAATATATTTTTTTCGGAAACAAAAAATGTCAAATGTGTCTTGTGTAAATCTAATGAGTATCACGGTTTACATTCTTGTCCGCAATTCAAAAAACTGTCCATTAAAGATAGAGTAGAAGTTGTGAAATTAAATAAAGCATGTTTCAAATGTTTAAATTATAATTGTTGCTCACAGAAATGTAAGTCTAAAAATTGTGCTAGATGTAAACTACCGCATTCTCAACTAATACACTTTCCTAGAGAAGAAAAGGAATTAAATAATCAAAATAAAAATGTTGGTCATGTGTTTCAATCGGCTGCAGGAATAAAAAATTCACAACCCGAGGAAATCCTTTCCTACCCTCCGAGTCAGGCTGTCGCCTCTAGTTTTGTGAAAAATAAAACAAAATCCGTTTTATTAAGTACGGCGCGTATCCTCATTAAAGATAAGTTTTCGGAATGGCAGGAAGTTAGATGCTTACTAGATGTCGGTTCAGAAGCATGTTTGATTACTTCACAGTGTGCTAATCGATTGCAGCTTAGAATTAATAAAACGAATACTTTAATTTCATGTTTCGATGACACTTCTATGACAATAAAAGGCTGCGTAAATACAAAATTCGCAAATAGAGATAAAAGTTTTGAAAGATAATTGACTATGCTAGTAGTGAGGAAAATTACAAATTTAATTCCGCAGCAAGTGGTTAACATAAATGTTGAAGTACCAGATTTAACTATATTAGCAGATTACAGATTTAGTTTCCCTGATAAAATTGATATGTTGTTGGGGGCAGAAATATTTTATGAGTTATTAAGACCGGGACAAATATATTCTCAGCTTTCAAATTTACTTTTGCAAAATACCGTATTTGGGTATGTGGCTAGTGGATGCATAGAGCAGGAAAGTAATGTAAAAGTTCATTGTGGGCTAATTCGGGAGGAAGATTTAAACCAAACATTAAAAAAGTTTTGGGAAGATGAAAACGTCGAAGTAGAGTTATCAAAAAGTAAGGAATTTGAGATATGTGAGCAACATTTTGCGCGTACGCATTAGAAAAATGAGGAAGGGAGATACGTGGTGAAAATGATTTTAAAGGAAAATCCTTCGTGTTTAGGCCAATCTTGGGAGCTTGCTCTTTAAAAACTCAAATCGCTGTGGACTCGCCTATCAAAGGATAAGAAATACTTCAAATTGTATAAAGATTTTTTAAATGAATATGAAATGTTGGGGCATATGAAACATTTTAAAGAAGTGAAAGAACCTGACGTCGTGTATTATGCTCCACATCATGGTATTTTTAGACCAGAAAAGTCCACCACAAAACTGAGAGTTGTATTTAACTGTTCTTCCACAACAACAAATGGCACATCACTTAATTCATTGCAATATAATGGCGGTGTTATTCAGAATGACTTATTTACGATAATGGTTAGTTTTCGAGAGCATACTTATGCACTGACTGCGGATATTCAAATGATGTATCGAATGATCAATATTGATCCTAGTCAGCACGCATTGCAGAGAATTTTGTGGAACGATAATTTCGAGGAAGAGCCTAAAATTTTTGAACTACAGACCGTTACATACGGTACAGGTTAGTGCGCCTTATTTAGCAATGAAAACTCTCAACCAGCTATTGATTGATGAAGGAGATAATTATACTATGGCAGCATCGGTTCTTCATGAAAATATTTACATGGATGACATTTTGTGCGGTGCACCTACGTTTGAAGAATCCAAAGAGTTGCAGCGGCAGCTCATAGCGATTATGCATAAAGCAGGTATGAGACTCCATAAGTGGTGTACAAGTGATAAAAATCTTTCGCTGACATATGAAGAAGGGTACAAATTTGAAAATGAAATTGAAACTAAAACGTTAGGGGTTTCGTGGAACCCAAGAGATGATTGTTTCACTTTTCGAGTTAAGGTGGAATTGAGCAATGCCTACACAAAGCGAGAAGTATTGTCAACAATCGCGAGACTATTTGATCCACTGGGACTTCTGGGTCCAGTTATATCTAAAGCCAAAATACTAATGCAGATATTGTGGAGAATCAATATTGACTGGGATGACGAGCTTCTTGAGTGGCATCAATTTCTTATGTCATTTAAATGTGTAAATAATATAAAAATTTGTAGGCGTATTATAATTGAAAACCCAGAAATTATAGAAATACACGGGTTTGCTGACGCCTCAGAACGTTGCTATGGGGCAGCAGTTTATTGCAAATCCAGTGATTCCTTAGGAAATGTGATGGTGAATTTAATCGCTAGCAAGTCGCGAGTTACACCGATAAAGAGTCTAACTATTCCAAGATTGGAATTATGTGCAGCAGTGTTGCTAACCAAACTGGTAAACAGAGTATTATCATCCATGAAAGTAATAGTGACTAATGTTTTCCTTTGGTCAGATTCAATGGTCGTGTTAGCATGGATTCAAAAAGAACCTATCGACCTTAAGCAATTTGTTCAAAATCGAGTGGTTAACATACAGGAAAACTCTAGTGCTGAACAGTGGCATCATATTTGCTCAGAAGAAAATCCTGCTGACAAACTTTCCAGAGGTATGGATACTGACAAACTTGCAAACTGTGAATTGTGGTGGAAGGGACCTTCATTTCTTCAGAACAGTGATTATCCTCAACGTACAATAACCATACCAGAAACAAATGATGAGTTCAATAAAGAGCTCAAATTTAATGTTAAATAATTGAATGAATTTAATGTTATAAATTGTAATATCACCGAAAATTGTTTTGTATATAACTTGATTAATCTTAGTAATAATTATTTAACGATTGTGCGTATTCTTAGTTATATTTTCAGATTTGTGATGAATCAAGAAACCCTCTTATTAACCTTTTACAAGAAACCCTCTTTATAAGTGTAATGGACCCTTGAGTACGTCAGAATTGGAGCTTGCAGAGAGACATTTAGTTAAATCAATACAAAATAATGAATTCAGTGCAGACATACATAGTCTTCAGACTAAAGGATCGGTAAGTCCGAGTAGTAAGTTAAAAGGCCTCAACCCTTACTAAGATGAATTTGGAATTTTAAGGGTTCGTGGCAGGTTAGATAATAGTAATTTAATTTTTTCAAAAAAGCACCCGGCGATTTTACCAAAGAGTAATAAATTTACTGTGATTGTTATAAATTATTATTATAAGAAATATTTGCATGTTGGTGCGTCAACTTTACTATCCTTAGTAAGAAAAAAGTTTTGGCCAATAAATGGTCGTGCAATGTGTCGAAAGGTGGTTCATCAGTGCATTCCATGTTTTAAAGCTAAACCAGTTATTGCAAATCAATTGAAGGGCGATCTGCACAGGGATAGAGTCCAATTAGACTATTGCTTTAATATTTCGTGTGTTGATCTGTGTGGGCCATTTATGATCAAAATTGGTTATGCACGTAGGACCATCTTACAAAAAATTTATGTCTGTATTTTTGTTTGTTTTGTATTTAAGGCTATACACATAGAAATTGTTTCAGATTTAACTTCCGAATCATTTATTGCGGCACTGAAAAGATTCATAGCACGCAGAGGTAAATGTGCCAAATTGTATTCTGATAATGCAAAAAACTTTATTGGGGCAGATAAAACACTTAGAGTCTTTTATGAATTAGTAAGAAAACCTGATGAGAAATTAGCAGCATATTTGTCTAGTGAAGGCATTGAGTGGAAATTTATTCCCCCCAGATCACCCAATTTCGGGGGTCTTTGGGAGGCCGCAATAAAATCCTTTAAATTTCATTTTAAGAGAATAGTGGGATGTGCTAATCTCACTTATGAGGAATTTCTTACAGTAGTGATACAAATAGAGGGAATATTAAATTCGAGGCCTTTGAGTCCATTATCAGATGATGCAGATGATTTTGGAGTCCTAACTCCAGCTCATTTTCTTATAAACAGACCATTAAATGTCATTATTGAGTCTGATTTAACCAATATAAAAGAAAACCGCTTCAAAAAATGGCAAAGAATAACTAAAATTTTACAACTTTTTTGGCGCAAATGGCATCATAATTATTTAAGTGAATTACAACAGAGGGGTAAGTGGAGATTTGAAAAGGATAATGTAAAAATAGGAGATCTAGTGTTGTTAGTATAGGAAAATATATCAAGCAATAAGTAGCCTTTAGGCAGAATTATTGAAGTATATTATGGTAATGATAAGAAAATTCGCGTAGTTCAGGTAAAAACTCAAGATGGAATTTTTAAAAGATCGATTAGTAAAATATGTATTTTACCTATGCCTGAAACCCATAGTACTTAAAAAAAATGTATATATACAGGGTGATTCAAAATTCATGGTACAAACTTTAAGGGGTGATAGTACACATCAAGGCAAACAATATTAAATAGGAAACTAAGGGTCCCAAACGTCTTCCGAAGGAGATAGGCGCCATTAAAGTTTAGGGTCCAAAAATTCAAATGATTATAAAAAACAGAAAAATTGGTCGATTCGTTTGCGGTTTTCACTAAAATTATTCTTTATGTCAGTATTGTCTTGAAAATAAATCATAAAGATAAATTTCAAAAATTGTCGATAGAGGGCGCTTTAGACTTTGGAGTAACGAACAACTATTTTTTACCGTTATTTTTTGCATCTCATTAATTTTTTTAGAAGCTTAGACACAAACTTGAACTTTGAGCTCAAAATCTAAATCTCTGGGAGTGGTTAAGTATCGCAAACTGAACTGTAGGGAAAGGTTCAAATTTCAAATGATTATAAAAAACGGAAAAATTGGTCAATTGATTTGTAATTTTCACGTAAGTATTCTTTATGTCAGTATTATTGTGAAAATAAATTATAAAGATAAAATTCAAAAAATGCCGATAGAGGGCGCTTTAGACTTTGGAGTAACGTACAATTATTTTTTTTACCGTTATTTTTTGTATCTCATATTTTTTTTTAGAAGCTTAGACAAACTTAAATTTTGAGATGAAAATCTGAATCGTTGGGAGTGGTTAAGTAGAGCAAACTGAACTGTGTTCAATGGGGGTGGGAAGGTTCAAATTTCAAATGATTTTAAAAAACGGAAAAATTGGTCGATTCGTTTGCCGTTTTCGCTAAAACTATTCTTTTTGTCAATATTTCCTTGAAAATAAATTTTAAAGATTAATTTCAAAAAATACCGTTAGAGGGCGCCTTAAAATTTAGAGTAACCAACAACTATTTTTAACAGTTATTTTTTGTATCTAATTAAATGCTTGCAAATGCTTAGATTTAAATTTTGAGCTCAAATTCTAAATCGATGGGAGAGGTTAAGAAGGGCAAACTGAAATGTGTTCAGGAGTTGAAGTTTTACCCTCCCCACCCCTCGAACACATTTCAATTTTCCGCTACTTAATTACTCACAACGATGCAGATTTTGAGCTCAAAATTTAACTTTGAACATTTACAAGCATTTAATTAGATACAAAAAATAACGGTTAAAAATAGTTGTTAGTTACTCTAAAGTTTAAGGCGCCCTCTAACGGTATTTTTTGTAATTAATCTTTTAAATTTATTTTCAAGGAAATATTGACATAAAGAATAGTTTTAGCGAAAACGGTAAACGAATCGACCAATTTTTCCGTTTTTTATAATCATCTGAAATTTGAACCTCCCCACCCCCATTGAACACAGTTCAGTTTGCGCTACTTAACCACTCCCAACGATTCAGATTTTAATCTCAAAATTTAAATTTATGTCTAAGCTTCTAAAAAAATTCATGAAATGCAAAAAAAAAAAAAAAAAAAAAAAAAAGGGTAAAAAACAGTTGTACGTCACTCCAAAGTCTAAAGCGCCCTCTATCGGCAGTTTTTGAAGTTTATCTTTATAATTTACTTTCAAGATAATACTGACATAAAGAATAATTTTAGCGAAAATCGCAAATCAATTGACCAATTTTTCCGTTTTTAATAACCATTTGGAATTTGAACCTCCCCCCACAGTTCAGTTTGCGCTGTTTAACCACTCCCAATGATTTAGATTTTGAGCTCAAAATTTACGTTTATGTCTAAGCTTCTAAAAAAATTTAATGTAATGCAAAAAAATAACGGTAAAAAATAGTTGTTCGTTACTCCAAAGTCTGAAGCGCCCTCTATCAGCTTTTTTTAAAATTTATCTTTATAATTTATTTTCAAGGCAATACTGACATAAAGAATAGTTTCAGTGAAAACCGCAGACGAATCGACCAATTTTTCTGTTTTTTATAATCATTTGAATTTTTGGACCTAAACTTTAATGGCGCCTATCTTCTTCGGAAGATGTTTGGGACCCTTAGTTTCCCATTTAATATTTTTTGTCTTGATGTATACTATCTCCCATTAAAGTTCCTACCATGAATTTAAAAACACCGTGTATATATGTGTGTGTGAGTGTTATATTGTTTTTTCTTTCAATTTTATATTTAAGTAACATATATAGTGACCTTTTGTATTTATTTGTGTAATTAGTGTACTTAATAAAAAAAGAGTTATTATTGAATGTGAAACATGTCAATGGGGGCCGGTATGTTCCATGTAGGCAGACGATACCGTGCTACCTAAATTAAAATGTCAGTGTTGAGAAAGTGAAAAGAAGTGAATTGTTTTTTTCTGATTTTATTCCAAAGTTTTGTTTGAGATAAGTGCAGACGATAATGCAGCAGTGAGCTGCTAGTGAATTTATTCTTTATAAATAAATAGTTTTTTAACGAACCAGTGCATATGGAATAATTTGTGTAGTGTCTGCATTAATAATTAACAACTTAAAAGATTTAATTTATAAAAAAAAATTATCTGCATTTACGTAGTATTAAAAAGATCTTACACATTTTTCTCAATTATTCAAATATTTTGAATATGAGCTGCTTATATTTTAAATTTCAAAAGATCGGGTTGGGTAGTTTTTGTTCTGCTATATCGAACAGACGAACAGACAGACACACATACACACGGACTGAATGAAGACTCTAGATGCTACATATATGCATAACTATAAAGGCACTATAAATGCTTTTTCCTTTACCTATTTATTAGTAATAGTTTTACCTTCCACCTTTTAATGTTATACCAATGTCTAAATTTTTAACTTTTATTATTAATCTGAAATTTAATCCCATAAATTTTTCAATGGTCGTTTCCCTTTAAATTAAGTTAGCAGTTTTTCCTTAAATGTATTTTTTTAAACCACAACTCTGTGCTTTAATATAGACGTAATAATTGTTCTTTCTGCCTAGTAACGGTTTTTAGATCTTATTTATGTAGCTATGGGCTGTTGCTACAAGTTATTGAATTATCTGTACACTGCTACATTTTTAGAACCAGATGCTGTTGTTCTGCAACGTTCGAAGCTATTTTCATTATTAATACTTTGCCTATAAACTCCCTATAAACATTTTATTTTATTAACGTACATTCTCTGTGTCTTTCTTATCCTGTGTGAATTTTGCCAACCCCCTCATTTATTCCTCTGGAACCCAGAGCTGCTGTGACGATGATTTGTTATTGCAGAGATTTTTTTTAGGTTCATTATTTTATTATTTGGCGTTGTTTATTTCATATTGCGCCCTTTGATTCCTCTCATTGAGATATTATGAACTGAAACCACATGAGTTGCATGAGACTATGTTAGTAACGGCAATATGTATATGTGTGATTCGCCAAAAACTTGATCCTTCGAGAAAATGGATTTTTATTTTAGTCACCTCTCGATTGTGGCTTTGATGAAATAGTATGTAAAACTTTATACTCTCCTCTCCACCATTGGCGTTTCTGTCGAAAATCTCGGAGTGTGGTCAAGAACCGGGTATTAAAAAAAATCTTCATATGTGCCCTCTAATTGATGTACTACATTTGGTACATATCGGTCTACACCCAACTAAAAATAATCTTAAGATTATCTGAAGAAATCTCCACTTTCTTCAGAAATTTTATAGAAATCTGAAGAAGTTTTACTGACCTAGTTTTACCTTATAAATATCTGCGTAACTTTCAAGGATAATCTTTAAAATATCTGCAGAATGGGCCATATATTAAAATTTTTTACAGACATTTTTTAGTGGGGCTGTCATTATTAAAATAACGTATGTTTTGCAACTGACACTCCTGTGATGCTTCAAATATAAAAAAAATCTCTGCAATAACAAATCATCGCCACTGCAGCTTAAAAGTCATTAAGTACATAGCGCATCAGCTATGAAAGCGAAGTATTATTCAGAGAGATCTGCATCAGGCATTCTGTTGAATTTCCCTCTGCATCCAGATACGCAATTCGTAAAACTTAAGGTTTACACCGTAAGACATGGAGATGATGGGTCATTATTTTAATAATAACACAAAGTATATGTACTGTTATTTAACAAAAAAAATTAGACATTTTTTAATTAAATTTATGAGTATTAAACTTCTTTTAAGGCATATATTTTTTTAATAATTGACTTTCATTATCCAACACATTCGTCTCTGTTTTGTACTGAAAATACATAGTTAATTAAATATTCAGAAAACTGCACATGAAATCTGGTCTAATAAATTGTGACAAATGCACCACAGTTTGAATATATTTTGGGCAATTTACATCAAATGCTAGACAACGCTAGTCGCTATATCGAGAACTGTCTGAATTTGAAGTTTCATAAAAATTCATGAATTAGTTATTGAGATAGACCTATAGCTATAATCATGCAATCATGAGAATAATGTAGCATAGCACGACACTTTTTGGGAGTTTTACGGCAAAAATAAAACTTATTCCGATTAGACCAATTTTCTAAAATTTTATGAAAAATACAATAAATACTTCTTGGATTCGAGCTATTTTGGAAATCTCAGTTAATGCAGCAGCTCCACCTACGTAGCGATATTCACAGAAAAAAAGGGCGATTTTATATCAAGGTCTAACATAATCTAAAGTTTGATGAATTCCCGTAAGTTAGTTCTTGATATCTTTCTGTCGCATACAGATTCAGAGATATGACAGAGTTACAGACTGACAAACATACTCACAGACATTTTCTAAAAACCATCAAATCATGTTCAGGACCTTCGAAACCGGCAAATCCATTGACAATGGAGGTTAAATTTTTCCATGAATCCAATAATTTCTTCTTGTAAAGATAGAAAAAAGTAAAAAAGTGAAGATGAAAAATAATCTTTATCTGTTCACATTTGCAGATTTCCATAAGAATTTCTAAAATGAACGTTTAAAACTCATTTGAAATACAGATTATATCACCAAAAGAAAAAAGAAAACAGAAAAAATATTTACCTGTTATAACTGAGAAAAATACAGGTGACACACTGACACAATACCAAATGATTTTTTTTAATGAAATAGATTTTTCTAAAGAAACAATTTTAACTAATTTCATTCGATTCTTTAATGGTCTGCTAGTTTTTCTCAGTAATCATAAGTCTTAGCGAGTATTTAATGGGTTCATATTCCTATTAATTCAACCTTTTCTTCCATATAATCTTTGAAATAAAAAAAGAAATAATTTAAATTCAATGAGATTAATTTAAAAATTCTCAGATGTCTCTATTGATTTTTCTTCTATTCAAAATGTGTTTCTTCTAAATAACTTATGACTAAGAGTTAAATGTTTATTTTTAACTTCTGAAAAGGAGTTAAATATTTATTAAATTATTCATTTAAATCGCTATGCGCATACAACATTATCAGTTTAGGGGGTAGAGAGGGATCTGGCATATGCTGTCTTATTTATGGTAATTATTAAGGGGATTTAAGAGTTTGTCAAATGAGGTCTTTATCATTCTTGATCCAAGCATTTTTTTTTTCTTTTTCTTTTTAATTTATTTTTTACATGTATATATATTTCTTTTTATTTGTAACTTTAATTTTTATACCAAATTTGTCTGCAGCTCCTTTTTTAGGTGCGTTCGTAATTATATAAATACGTAGCACATATAGTTGTCGTTCAGTCCGCCCGTCTGACCGTCTGTCTGTCTGTCTGTCCTCATATAACAACGCAAAAACTACCCAACCGAATCATTTGAAATTTAAAATACATAATTATTATGTAATTTTGTCGAGTCATTTCAAATTCTATGAAAATTGGATGCATAGATCCATTACAGATCCATTGTTTTAGTGTGTCCCATGTTTGCCTTGCCGAATTGATATTTTTTACATGTACTATTTGGCTGTCTTCGTTACTAAGGTTGATTAAAGCTCTCGCTTTACGATCCTTTTTGGTCCATTCTGTGGTTATGGGGGTTGGAGCCTCATCCGTAATAACTTCAATTAAGTCTTTTCGAATTAAAAGCATCTCAATTTTGAACCGCCAATTTGAGTAATTATTGGCTTTCAATTTTTCTATGGTTGTGCTGTCTTTTACAGCAGCCATAATATTGTTATAGAAAATGTTTTTTTCTTTAAGTTTACTAAATTGCTTAAATATGGATTGCCTGGCCTGATTTATTTGGACTGTTTATTTCAATCTGTTAATCATTAATTGTTAGACATTATTTTGCAAAACATTTAAAATTGCGCGAATAAGTCCTCACTAGTTCGAGTAAAAACAGTAAGATAAGAGAAAGATAGGTAAGATTGACTTACCTTCATATTCTTTCATATCAGGAGAGGCCGTCAATAGATTCATTTTGAAGTATCCATTTGTAGTATGCACTTGCTAGAACGTAAAGTTTTCATTTAATGAAGACACAAAACACTACACCGTTTAGAAAAAAGAATATTAAATTATACTTGATTAAATATTTACGGAGCACTCATAAAAAGCTCCTATCTCTGTTGTTACATTTTCGTATCTGAGAAATATACAAGAAAAAAAAATATTATCAACATCGAAATATAGATTTATGAGTTAATAGTTTGTATAATGTAAAAGAGTTATTGAAAAGTTTATTAAAACAAATAAATTGGTCTTAATAATGATTTTGATAGATTTCCTTTCATTTAAGTATTATAAATCACATTAATGATTTGCAGATTATAATTCTATAAATATCTAGAGATTTGTTTATGTTACGCCCTTCACTTTTGATTATAAATGAAATTGTTCTTAATTTATTGCTTCTTTCTTGATTGCTGTTTAAAATATATAATGATGGATGAAATCCATTTAAAAGCTTGATTTATTATTTTCTGTATCTTTATTAAGAGTTTAGTTTATAATATCTTTTAACAATACATACACATACAAATAAATATTATATATTTATATATTTTTCTATAATTTTATGTATTTCATGTATTTATTATGTATGCCAAATTAAAATAAAAACTATAAACTTTTATAAAAAAATATGCTAAATGCAAAATATAAAAAAATAAAAAACAAATTAAGTCTATTCCAGTAATAAAGAAGCCACCCCAAAAGCTGGAGATTGCAACCACATCGATTCATTTAATGCAAAAAAGTTCGAAGAAAAATACCAAGATATAGAACTTTTCCCTTATTGAAAAATCTTGATTTTCCATCATAATAAAAAAATTATAAGAAGCTAAAACGGTTTTTTGGCGCTATTTTGGATTCCTTTGGCAATTACGCCAACAAGAACAGGATACGTGACTCTTCTCCATAATTTACTTGCTCAATTCTCTGCCAAATCTGAAAATTCTGCAAAAATCAAGAATTCGGCATATTTATGGTAGCAGAGCACAGATAATAAATAGCCAAACATTGTGTCAATTCATTGTGTTGGTTATTTTTTACATATCATTATTTAAATTATATTCATTTCACTCATTTCATTTATTATATATAACTTTTATTTTAGACTGAAACGATAAAATTCATGACTTTTATATATTTTTTTAAGCATAAAGAGCGGGAAAAAATATATTTTGAAGTTCTATATTTGCAGAGAAAGAGCAGAACGTAAACAAACCAAGTTTGTCGAAATAAAGCCTGCCAAAGGATTTTTACAAAATAACCAATGAGATGCATTTCATTCGGGTATTGCAATTAAACAATTGACGAATAACCTTAATTTCTGTGCCACGTACGATAGCGTGATATACATATCGATTCTGATATATGAATACAAAATTTAAAATTTGTTATAAACATATAAAGAAAAAAATAGAATTTTTGTTAAATAGAATGATTAAAATTAGCTACCTAGAAAATGACACATATTTTAAAATGTTATTAGATGACACTATCCTGGAAATGTTGGGTTACGACATGTTTTTAACTTTTGATAATTGCATCTTATGCATTCTGCATCGCTAAATCTGAAATTTATCTACATTTTTTACCCCAGCGTAAAGATGTTTTGAATATCATAAATTTTAAAATTAAAAAGATAAGTATAGTGAAATAATGATATTATAAAATATATATCTTTTTAATTATATGTACATATATATATACCGGGTGTCCCAAAAATGACTGATGAATTTTAAAATTCAATAACTTGCAAACGGTGACAGCTATTTAAAAAATTTTTGCAGGAGGGTTATGTACAATGCCAAGAATTTTTTTACCGTATTTTTTTTATTTTAGTTCGAATTTCAAAAAATAGGTGGCGCTGACGGCGATTGAAAGCCAGGCCGACGCATCACTCAGCATTGATCACCTGGCCTTCAATCGCCGTCAGCGCTACTTATTGTTTGAAATTCGAACTAAAATACAAAATTACAGTAAAAAAACTCCTGACATTATACATAAACCTCCTGCAAAATTTTTTTAAATAGCTGTTATTGTTTGCAAGTTATTGAATTTTAAAATCCATCAGTCATTTTTGGGACACCCGGTATACATACATACTGTATTTTTTATGTCTGAAACTAAAAATGACCTGCATTTTTTAGACATCGCGTCAGGATTTTTCCCAAAATGTAAATTTCAAAGTTAAAATCTTCAAATTTAAAATATAAACTCCTCCCCAAACTCATTTGTCCTTTCAGCTGTTTTGATATAAGAATTCCAGCATAAGTCTAAAACTGTGTAATATAACGAATTAAATAAAATGTAATTTAATAAAAAAAATTACATCTTTTTAAAATATTTAATTTTCGCTACATTATAACTTTGACATTTATGACTTACATAACAAATCTGACATGATGACTTAACAATGAAGGTCATTTTTAGATTCAGTGCTAAAAAGTACACAAAAATCAAATATCCAAAGTTAAAAAATACAGCCATCTTCTGTATTTTACTGTATCCGAAACATGAAAAGAAACACAGTCTCAAATTCTTACAAATATTTTCTACAATCTAAAACTTAATAAAAGTTTTTTGAAATGTATCTGCGCTTTGGAGAAATGTCTTTCGAATATTTCGATTAAAATAAGTTCTTCAATTACTGTATCAACTTGACATATAATCCCTCAAAACATGGACGAACTCGTTTGTTTTTAATTCTGGAAAGTGATAAAAGTCATGCAATTTCAAAATTTCATAATTCAGACATTTTTATGATGTGTTAAATTAATTTAGTGTTACATGATAGTGATCTTTCGTCTTCTTATTAGTGCAATAGAAAAATTTTACTAAACATACCTTGTACAACCGGGAAACCTTATAAAATTTAAATTTCGTAATTCAAAAGATGATTTTATTGACCAAACCGCTAATCCTCAGTTTGAAAAAACATGCGCAAAATTTGTTTGAAGTGATACATGTGTTTAGCGGTAAAGAAAAACGAAAAAATGTTGCGAACCAGTTTTGTTGATAAAATGTTTTGCCTGTCCTCCTATCCAATTATCTTGCGAGAGCAAGTGCATGATAGCATTGTTACTGTTCCGGAGACTGTTCACTTAATTGAAAACACTCGCTTCCGAGCGAGATTGTAAACAACTTCTTTAATAATTTAATGTTACAGAGTCAGGGACCGATTTACAAATTTGGGGGCCCTGGCACAGATGCTTACGAACCATTACACCGATATTTAAGAGATTTACTAAACAAAATGAAAAAAGGTATAAGTAAAGTAACATTTGTTGACTTTAAAATATCCATTAAAAAATTAAATATAATAACTTAGCTTTAAATAATTATTTCATAATTACGGCACATCAATGAGTAGATGTTTTATAATAAACTGTGGTGTTGTTCATATTTTCGTATGCAAGTCTATATATCTGAAATCATAAAATATACAACAACTAATAACAAAATTTTCTATAAGACACAGCTGCAATTGTTTAACCATTTACCTACCGACGATATTTATAAGTACTATAAAAATTACTTATTATAAATTTTTTTAATACGTCAATTAGTTGTAATACTGTATAGAATAAGCTACAGATACATTGATTTATTTTTTTTCAAACGCATGATTGATTACACTAAATAATATGTTTTTCAAAAGGATAATTTCTTTTGCCTTTGTATCATTTCAGCTTTCTTGCCGCTGAGGGAGGGGGATGGGAATATTTCCATTCGAAAATGTTTATATATTTATATCGTAAGAACACCATATTTGTGCATTTTATAATTCTAAAAAATACTAAGAAAACAATTTAAAATAAAATATTTGAGTTAGGTTATAAATATCGCACAAAATCCCTGTAAATACAAATTTAATTAATCTTTCTAAATCCTCCAATCCTTCTAAAATCCTTCAAAAGTTTATTATATGATTATGTAAATCTTTTAATTTAGTTTAAACAGTTTACGTAAAATGCTTTAGAATGTAAAATTTTCATGAATTCACAATGCGGTAGATAAAGGGTTAAAATATTAAGGGGCTCTACAGCATAAAAGTTACGCTCACCAATCCCAAATTGATCTGTTGAGTACCGGAACTGAATTAAACAAAAATTAATAATACAATATATTTTTTAAGTGATAAAGATAAAAGAATATATTCACTTTAATAAAGTAATAAATGGATGTTTCAGATTAAAACATACTTCATAAAAATACAACATGAATAGAATAGTACATAGAGTGAAATGAAAATTTCATTGGATATTAAAACTAGATCAAATTGAGGACAATAAATGAAAAACCTTCAACAGCATTTGGGGCCCCTTAAAAGCAGGGGCCCTGGGCCCATGGGCCCGATTTAGGGGCCTGCCTTAAATCAGGCGATGTACAGAGTCGATATCTTCAAGTAAGTGAAGAATTCCCTGAGAGGCATTATGTAATAAAAATCTATTATTAAATACTTTTAAATGGACGCTATTTATTTTTATGTATTTATATATGTACTAACTGACCCGCCCGGCGTTACTTGGGTCCGTGATAATAATATTAAAGGAGCCTGAAATTTGAGACTTTACTTCTAACTCGAAATACGTGGAAATACGTTGTCTGAAATACGAGGCCGCTGATTGAAAAATCGATTAAAAAAATTAAACAACTATTATTTAGCGGTGAAAATACTCAAAAGGTCTGCAATGGGGAATGGGGGAGGAATTAGTTATTAATAATAACTTTAAAATTCTGAATGTCAGGTACATTAGGAGAGACTTTAGGCTACTCTCAAAAACTTTTTGAGCCTCGTACGTGCCGTGGATTTTGATAGCCATCACAGACAAACATACGCACACACAGAGACAGAGCGTTTTGCTATTTTATTAGTGTAGGTCACTGTGAATATTCTAAATAATTCCTTTACTGCTGATTCATTAGTTTTTTGCCTATTTACATGCAATTTAAAAATAGATCAGACCATGATGCGTACAAAAATCTGTGATTTCGACAAAAATAAAAAATCGATGCTAAACGCACATAAAATCCAAAAATCGTTAAAAATCACATGGAAAATCTTACTGAAAATCGTGTTCAAACATCGAAGCAGACAAAATTTAGTAAACTAGGTTAAATGTTTGAAAGAATATTGTTTTTATCAATAAAAAAAATTGGCGCAAAATACGAAAAAATACTAAAAAATTACATTAAAAATTCGTTAAAAATTCAAAAATTGCTGTGCAAATTTCGAATAAACTTTATTGAAAAGAGAATAAAATTTACTACGTTGAGTTAAAAGATTGAAACCGTAGTTGTTTCACTAACATGGAAAAATCGCCCTGAAACATACTAAAGCACGCTAAAAATCGTCAAAAAATTAAATACAAATAGTTGAAAACCGGACTTCGAGATTACAAAACTTTACATACAGAGGTACCTTCCCTCGGAATTTTGTAACTGTACGTGCAGCGATCTCTTCAGAACAGTGCTGACACACTGACAAATTTATCTCTTTATTATTTTAGATTACTATGAATATCCCAATTAATAACTTTATTGCTGATTCATTACTTGTATGGTTTTTGCCTTTTTTACATACAATTCAAAAATAGATAAGACCATGATGCATACAAAAATATATAATGCTCTTGAAAATGAGTAAAAATCGATGCTAAACACAGAAAAATCGAAATATCGTTAAAAATCACATTAAAAATCGCACTGAAAATCACATTAAACAATGTTGTAATTCAAAAATCGTAGCAGACAAAAAATAGTAAATTAGGCTCAGTGTTTGAAACAATTTTCTTTTTATCAATGCCACAAAATAGCCGCAAAATGCTAAAAAATACTAAAAATCACATAAAAAAATTCGTTAAAAATTCAAAAACCGCTGTAAGAATTCCGAAAAAACTTTATTGAAAAGAGGACAAAATTTGCTGCATTGGGTTAAAAGAATGAAACCGTATTCTTTTCTTTAATGTGAAAAATCGCCTCGATAAATAATATGAAACGCTAAAAATCGACTAAAAAATTAAATACAAAAAATCGAAAATCGGGCTTCGAGGTGCAAAACTTCATATATAGAGGTACTCCCCCCCCCTCAAATTTTGCAACTCTACATGCAGCAGTCTCTTCAGAACAGCGCTGTCACACTCACAAACGTTCTCTGTATTATTATAGATATGTAATATTATATCACATATCATGCTGATATTTTATGACCTATCATCAATAAAGTATGCAAATAATAAATCAATATTCATATTTGTATATTACAACAAACAAAAGAAAAACTAGTCAGATATGGTAAACCCAAAACCTTCTTCAATTTTATATACAGGGTGTCCAGCAAATAAGACCCCGGTTTCAAAATTAAATTTCTCATAAACAATGATCGATAGAATTATGTGGTAAACGTTTTGTTTTATTAGGTAAGCAATGAAAATCTTATACAGAAGTTTCGAATGCTGCCTATGTTGAAAAGATTGTGTTCTGATAGAAAAGAATGCTTGACATGACAGTTTTCGTGTTCTAGATTGGTTGGGGAGAACGAGTTTTTCGGCTTACAGTGCCATATTTTATCGATTTTTCGAACTAAATTTTTGCTATTTTGAAATTTTAAAAATATAATTCCAAAGCTCGTTAAAATATGGCACTGTAAGCCGAAAAAACTCGTTCTCTACAAGCAATATAAAATACGAAAAATGTCAAATAAAGAATTCTTTGCAATCAGAATACAATCTTTTCAAAATATTCAGAGTTCGATATTTCTATACAAGATTTACAACTTATCTAATAAACGAACCGTTTACCGAATTATTCTATCGATCTCTGTTTTTTGAGATATTTAATTTTTAAATAGGGATCTTATTTACTGGACACCCTGTGCTTTAATACTTTCAGAAAAATGAAACAAAGCAGCGTCACCAGTAAGGTAATTTACGCTAAAATGTAATCTACAACAGCTCATTTCAAGTTCTGACTGAATCTGAGACTTTATGAAAATCCGTGTATAGAATTAGCACACAAATCTTAAAAAACTAATAGGAATTAGATTTTCCTATTAGTTCTAGCCATTTGTTGAGTGATATACTGTAAAAGCTAAAGAAAATTAACTTATAGCAGTGGCTAATTGAATCTGAAGTTTGGTGAAAATTCGTGAGTTCGCTCTATTAGTTCACGAGATAGAGCTGGTGTTATAATCTTGAATAATGCTGCATAACAGCATCATCTGTGGAGCGATTACTCCAAAATCTAAAATATATTAATTTATATCAGGGATTAACTGAATCTGAAATTTAATGAAAATTTGTGCATTAGCTCCTGTTACAGATCTATTGCGATAATCATGAATAATGCTACATAGAATTGCGACCTGTTGGGTGATATATATAAAAAAATCAGGACAAACGTATAATAAGAACTTCAGATTCTGTTAGATATTATTATTTTATAAAAATCTGTCAAATAGTTCTTGAGGTATAGCTACTGAGATAGTCGTGAAAAAGGCAAGTTACCTATCACAGTTACCTATTGGTCAATATCCACCAAAAACTAATCAGATCCAATTTATATCAAGCTATAACTAAATAGAAAGTTTTATGAAATTTCGTGCATTAGTTCTTGAGATAGAACAACCACAAAATTTATATCGCATATAAATAGACTGAAAAGCAAAGATTTTGTAAAAACATGTTTTTTGAAATTGCTGATCTCTAAAACGCGTAAATCCGACGAAAACTGGAATCAGAAAATTTTCACTTACCTAATACTTTCTTCTTGAAAAGATAGAAAAAAATGAAAATAGCTATTGATAATGATACTCTTAGGTTGGGAGTGGATGGGGGGGGGAGCTCGAAACTTACCAAAATTTTGATAATGTTATGTAAGTATAGTGACTTAAAGTATTTCTTAATATATATGAAATTTTAAATCACCTTCTTTCAACACATTTTTAATGACTTTCAAACTTTTGACGTGTTTCCTGTTTTCATATAAGCCATATTTCATTTTTATACCTTGTATAAAAGAAACCGAATCTCATATTTCCAATTTCTACAGAAGTGTAAGGATAACCTTGAAACCACATTCTTTGTAAGACGAATAGATTTGCATAATATGCATGAATTAATCCGGTAGTGAAATCTTCAAAATAATATAAAAAGATAAATATAAAACTTCTGTATGTTGCATTCGAAATAATTAAATCAATATTTTAAGTATATATGTGTTGTAAAGGCTTTTTAAAAAAATTACCAAACGTAGAATCTGTGATAATAGAGTTTCAGACATTGATAATATTCATTTGAAAATATGTTGTGAGAGTTTTTCGTATTAATATCTAATATGTATAGTAAAGCATTAAAACCGTGAACATTCTGTATTAATAATAGACGATTCCCTAAAAAAATATTTAACACTTTCTAACAAAGTTGAAAAGAGTTTATCCAGTAGGTTTGTATGTCCGTCTGGCCGCGCTCTAACTCTCGTAAATACACTCGGATTGCCATAACATTTTTGGACGAAGAACCCTATTGAAAATGAAGTTTCTAGCACGATTAATTTATTTACAGAGAGGGTCAATTTTTCTGTTATATTAGGGCCTATGGGGAAAATTATTTCAAGTGAATTTTAACGAAATTATACCCTGCCAAACATATTCAATTTTATATACATCTACAAAGTGCACTAAAATATGCATTTTGTATAATATACAGTTAAAATAATAGTTATTCATTTACAGGGCGACACAAAAGAATTCTAGTACATAAAAATAAAAGAGGAAATTGTTTGTGACATATTTTAACTGTGGTACACGGTTTTATATGCAGTTAAATTGATATACATCGCTGAGACTTGATATGATTTATTTCAAGTATAATACAAAGTTTATTAGCATTTACAAGGACTCACAAAAGATTTCAAATAGTATATTCTATACGAAGTACTGTATTTATGGATGATGACTGTTCGATGGATGAAATATATTTTTAATTACGATATGAGCTATTAAGCTTCACTAAATGTATCCACATTATATCATGTGTATAAATGCAAAAAGTTACACAATTTAGATATACAGGTTTACACAAAAGAGCTCGAAAAGGCTACGGAATATGAGCGTCATTTGCTCAAAGGTGGTTTTTGAATAAATTTTGCAGTCTTACGTTGAATTTCATTCAGCTCATTATGACATTTTTGTAGAATATAGATAAAATGATATACAGGGTCACTTAAAGAACTGAATAAGGGTTCGTCTATGGATGATAATTTCTAAAAATTTGATTTAAGTAGTTTAAAGAGTATTTTGTTTGAATTAAATTTTAGCATAATACTTTTGAGTAATAAATTTACTGGGAAAACTACATAGCTGATCAAAAGTATTGAAATAAGTTTCATTCTGTTAATATAAATTGCTAAAAGAAAGGGGTTTTTTTTGGCTAAACTAATTTTTTTCATTATATAGTATATATAGTATATATATGTATAAATAGACAAATCAAATACAGAGCTGTTCAAATGTAATGGAACACATGTTTGGTTATGGACAGTAACACCTTATTTCCCTGGATAACGAAGTTTTGTTAAAGATTTTTGGAAGTGTTGGAAAGTGTTTCATAATCTATGCTTAACGCATGATTCTTCTTACTCGCTCATGTTAATAAAATGAACTGTTTCAAAATATATATAATTGACTTTAAATACACGCTGAAAAGAATTAAATAATTATTTAAAATTCCCTAATGATAAATCGTTATCCAATAACCACACATCGTATATCATGTATCGGCAAAAAAATGGTTAAATTTAAATATGTAAGTATTTAACATCCACCAAACATGCATTTTTGAGGGAACACTTTTTACAAGAGATTAATTTATATATTTTTGATTCAAATTAAAAATATATACATAGAAAAAGTAATAAATTAATTTTTGAAGTTGGTCCCAAACAATCACAACCGATAATGATTATCTTCATTCCATTTATGATAATAGACATAATATATCCAAATTCTTACTATGCTTAGAATAATTTGGCACAATCTCAAAAATAATTCATCCCTTTGTATATATATTCCGTATATTAAATTAAAAATATGTAAATTACTCTCTTGTAAATATATATATATATTCACTCAAGAACAAAAGTTTGGTGGATATTCAGTTTTATATGTAAAATGTAACCATTTCTAATCCAGTACATGATGTTCGATGTGTGGTTATGGGATAACGACTCGTCATTTGGGAGTTTTAAAGAATTATTTAATTCTTTTTAGTGCCTTTTTTTTAATTCGGTCGATATATTTTTTAAAAGCTTAATTTATGTAGTATCCGAATCGTGAAAAGAAACAGTCTCAAATCCGTATCATTTGGGAATTTAAAGATTTATTTAATTTTTTTTTAACGTGTGTTTTTTAAGTCGTTTATACTTTTTTTTAAATTTTATATTATTCCCTACTTTTTAGTTATTTATACCGTTTTACATAATTATGTGTACTGGCATACGATTTTTTTTGCAATGCATTCACTAAAGGAGGTACTTTGGTGGGTTTAAATGCATTGAGTTCGCTAGTCACTGATTTTTTGATTGTCAGCTTTTCAAAAGTCACTTACAATCTCAGATAGAATCGTTCTGAATCTTTAGATTTTCTCTTTGTGGCAAATTGTTGAGATAAGATATGGCATTTCGAAAAAAAAATACGCGAAATTTTTTTTCCCAAGCACCTTCGTCGTTCCAAGCCCAAGCTCGCACTCTAATTGGTTGTTGCTCTCGGCACTGTTTTCACGTAACTTGGCGATAACCATACTTGGCGAAAAATACTTTGCTCGTAAGTGAACGAGTAAACCTAAAACCTAACCTACTCATTCTTATTCTTCCTTCATTATTATCCTCGTGGTCTTGTGCTCTTGTGTGTAAAAACTTTTAAAGAGTACAGCTTTCAGTAAGACACGTTCCATCCAATCCAATGCTGCAAGAGAAAAGTTACTTTGTACTCGGTTCGGAAGGAAATCAAACTCGACGGACGGAAGCATCTATCGCTACTCCAAACATGATTATCGCCAAGTTACATGAAAACAGTGCCGAGAGCAACAACCAATCAGAGTGCGAGCTTGGGCTTCGAACGACGAAGGTGCTTAGGAAAAAAATTACGTTAAAAATACCGCATTCATGAAACTTTAAAGTCCACATCGATTGCTACGGCATGGGAAGAGAATATAGAAAAGCTGACAATCTATCAAGTAATGTGTCCATACACATCAGAGGGCAGAAATATTCTTCCATATATAAATACACAGAAAAGTGACACCATTTATCAAAGCACAGTAAAATGCTTTTCAGTTGTAGTCAAAGTAATCCCCATTTAATCTACTGAAAAACACTTTTCAAATGTAAAAAAAAAGCCAAGCAAGAAAATAAAATGATGAATGTTGTGTCTAAAAATGTTCTGATATCAAATTTCCAAGCTTATATTATGGTAATTATTTAACATTTTCCATTAAAAAAATTACTATTTGTAAGTCAATGCCTTTGCATATGTTGATAAAAATCCTTCTCTCTTGTACTAAATACATCGTAAATGTGTTTTGAAAATTCAAATGTTTTTAAATTATGCGTGGTGGGCTTGGCGGTCATTTTTCCATATTGTATGCTAATTTCTATGTACCCAAATCCATAGTTAAAATTTAAAACTCAAAATTGTTACTTAAGCAGACATTTCCGTACTAAAATTCTAGTATTGAAATTTAAAAGTTATGTTTAGTTGTAGACAATCTATAAATAGATCGCTGGATGGTAAAGTGTTAAATATATTTGTCCATAGTTAAAATCAGAAGTTCTAAATTGTACTTAATGTAAACTTACTACGCTTTCCTTTACAAACTTGTATCTTGGAAATTTGTGTAAAATATGAAAAGATGGCCGCCAAGCGCATCATGCATTATTTTAAAACATTTGAATTTTCAAAACACGTTTACGTTTTATTTAGTACAAGAGAAAAGGATTTCTATCAACATATGCAAAGGTATTGACTTAGAAATAGTAATTTTTTAATGGAAAATGTTAAATTATTATGAGTAGGAAAATTTTGTAAAAAACTGATAGAATCGAAATAAAATATAGATCTATAGTAGCTATTTTAGTTAGATATGATACGAAAATCTAGTTTAGCAAGCAAACGAGTAATAAATTGAAATTTCTCAGCAATTTGTGCCTGTACACTTACTTGAATAGATTTCTACAGCCCTGTATTTTATCTGTTATCTTTACATTCACACTACTATTTATTTTAAATTTAATTCAGACTAAAATACTCTTAAAACTAGTTAAATCGCATGTCCAAAAATTATTATCCTTTGAAGGTCATATATCTAATTTTTTGCGTGGTCCTGTAAATCGTTTTATCTGTATTCAGTAAACATCTTTTAATATGCCAAATATATTTCAGCATAAAAAATGCATACTAATTGAACAAGTAAGAAAAATCATGCGTTAAGCATATATTATGAAGCACTTTCCAACACTTCATAATATGTTAAAAAAAACTTCGTTTATTAGGGAAATAAAAGTCTATAGCCAAATATGTATTCTAGTACTTTTGAAAAGCCCTGTATTTGATCTGTCTGTTGATATACATATTATAAAATGGGAAAATTTAGTTTAGCAAGAAAAAAGCTTAAAATTCTTTTTGAGCAATTTTTAATAATAAATGGGAAACGTACTTGAAAACTTTTGTTCAGCCCTGTAGTTTACCTTGTACCTTTATTACACGTCAGTAAGAAGCTAAAATTCATTTTAAACTAAAACTCTTAAAACAACTGAAATCACATTGTTAAAAATTATCATTCATAGGTGTCTATGTACACAATTCTTTGCGTGACCCTGTATATCATTTTACCTATATTCTGCAAACATTTTTTTGTAAATTGAATGGAGTTCAGCGTAAAAATGTATACCTTATTTAAGAACCACATTTAAGGAATTTACGCTCATACACAGTAACGTTGCTGAGCTCTTTTGGATAGCCCTGTATGTCAACTAAAACATTTATACACACCCTTATAATGTACAAAAATTTAGTGAAACTTAAATGCGTATATCATAATTAAAATGCATTACATCCATCCATCAGCCATCATCGGAAACATATTCAGTCCGTCGGAAGGAATATACTATTTGAAATCCTTTGTGTGTCCCTGTAAATACAATGTACTTCATATTATGCAAGACAGTATCGTATAATTTATATTAAGCCTCAGTGACATATATCAATTTTTTTATACATATTTTAAAAAGGTCGCACACTTTTCCCCCTTTACCATTATCCAATGGAATTCTTTTGTGTGGCCCTGTAAAGGAATAATAATATATTTTCACCGCATATTTTATAGAATGCATATTTTAGTGCACCTCTTAATTGTATATAAATTTTAATATATTTGACAAAGTGTAACATCTTTAAAACGCCTTTGAAACGATTTTTCCCTATAGGCCATAATGTAATGGAAAATTTGTGACTCTCCCTGTAAATAAACTAATCATGGTAGAAACTTCATTTTCAATAGGGTTCGTGCTAGAGTAAACATCAATAACATAGAAACATTTCAGGGCAATTCGAGTATATTTACAGGTGTTAGAGCGCGGACAGACGGACAGACAAACCGAATGCATAAGCACTTTTCAAACTTTTGGAAAGTGTTATAAACGTTAAAATTCATTTGAAAAAAATTTTCCCAATAGGCCGTAATGTAATGGAAAACTTTTGACTGTCCCTGTAAATAAATTAATCAGGATAGAAGCTTCATTTTCAATAGGGTTCGTGCTAGATAAACCTAAATAACGTCCAAAAATTTCATGGCAGTCCGAGTATATTTACGAGAGTTAGAGTGCGGACAGACATCCATTCGGCCAGACGGACAGACAAACCGACTGCATAAGCCCTTTTTAACTTTGTTGGAAAGTGCTAATAAAAACATGAATTCATTTATTTCTAGAAAAATGGAGCCAAAGATATTTTCTGATTAGTTTGTCTTGCCGCAAATGAAATGCCTGTAGTTTATTACTGATGATTATAACTGGTTAATATTGGTCTGGAGGCCATCTTTTCGCATTTGACATTATATTCTAATGTACTCAAATTCGTAGTTAGAATTCAAAATTGTAACTTTTTCAGACATTTAGGTAGCAGACACTTCCGTACTTAAATACTGGTGTCGAAATTTAAAAGTTTTCTAGTTGTAGGTAATCTATATGGTATCGTTGGAAGGTAACGGGTTAAATATTGGTTAGAAATTTGCGTAAAATATGGAAAGATGGCCGTAAATCGATATGATATAAAATACCATTGGTTAATATAATTGTACAAAGTTGGTTCGGTTGGTACAATTGGTTCGGTATTTCCAGAGATTACCCTCTTTAAATAAAAAATTTGTGGTAAAATCGTATTTCATCATACAATGACGTCAAAGTTGTTACCTATGTTGATTCTTTGCTCACACACAAAGCGAATATCGTTTACCATGGTTCTCCTTTTACATAAAAATCACACTCAACTCAATTTTTTTCAAAAGTTTTGTTTACATTAGGAATGAAACTTTAAATGCTAATAATTTTAAATGACTACACTTTAGAAGATATCTCTTCATTCAAAAATTAATTTTATTTTAAAGATCTTTCTAAAATAAAATTTTTACACTGTTTTATTCGAAAAAATAATCTCGACGAAAAATATCTGATTGGCATATGAAACTTGAAGTGGCAGCATTTAAAATGATTTGCTTTACTATAATGTAGCTAGTACACGATTGGCGGGTTAATCACACTTTGGCATAATTTGTTAATTAATTAGCAGTTTTTTGCTTAGTAAGAATAGATATTTTATTTTTTTAAACTGAATTTTACAAAAGCACGCATCTTAAATAATTAACTGTCCGAAAATGTACTCTATACTGCTGTCTGTCCCTTATATAAGTCTGTACCTTGATTGAAATAAAATTGTTTGACTAAGAAAAGAGTGATCATTTTCAGTATCTCCATGGTTTTTTAAAAATCCTGTATCTCTTTTAATAATTATTTTATAAAGATGAGTTTGATCTCAAATTAAAGCTTTTCATCATTAAATTCTTCTAGTTATTGTTTTATTTCTCTGCGATCTTTCATGTGTTAAATATCCGAAATTTTAAAATGCCATGTTTGGTCGATTTAACATGGGAAAGTTGTCTCGAGTATATTAAGCAGTTAAGCGGTTGTTATGTTCTTGGCGTTTGTTCGTTTGGCAGGCATATTATTTTTTTCTAGCTTGGCTTGGCAAAACGACCGTCCGGTTTGTTCAGAAGAAGCAAAAAGAAATATTTTAGCAAAAATTGCATTATGCTTCAATGGATAAACTTCAACAATGTAATTCTAATAAAGACAGTGTGACACTCCTTAGGTGTGGGTGCTTCTTTGTGGGCCAATGATTTCTCGGATCAGTTCTATTTTAACAATATATTTTATTTGCAGGACTTCACTGGACGAACACAACAACTAACGGGGACACAAAATCAACAACATACAGATAACATTTACGTTCCTGTTCCACATTAATTCCATTTACGGTCGGAGTAGCCGGACCGCCCTTTATCATACCTTCTCAGGTGGTGATCATTTCTCGTTCTACTAGTTTCCTCTCAGCTCCCAAGAGGGGGCGCTATAAGACAAGAGGGGGGGGGGCGCTTGAGAACAGAGGTATGCGCGGACATCACACCTCCCCCTTTCGAAGTTTTGATTTAGTCCTTATGACTAATCAAAATCTGGTACATATCTATACATATTCAGTAATACACATCATTAGTAAAAATAAAAATTATATACTTACTTAATACAAAGATAATAAAAAAAATATCTAATATACTATGCAATATGACAACACTAATAATATGAAAACTTTAAAGTTCTAGAATGTTCAAAAGTTTGTTTCAAAGTTCAAAAGAAAAATAAATAAAAGAGTTCAAGAAATAACAAGCAAAAGTCAGCAGGTGACACAGGATCAGCATGCGAACTACACTGGTGTCCAAAATTTAAGCATAATTGGTAATTAAGTAATTATTTTTAAGTAATGAAAGAAATATGAATCGGAATGTGCTGAAACTCCAGGTGTGTAAACAAAATAGTACGCGTCACATATTTTCGCGAAGAGTTTTCCCCGAAATCGAACAGGGGACCGTCAACAAATTGAAAAAGAACGAAGATCTTTTGGATAACCCTGTCAAAACTAATGTAGCATAAGCGTTCAAACTGCACATTATGATTAATTGGCTTATTGTAATGTACTGTGTTAATTTTTACAAGGATAGCATGTATACTCGTAAAGAAATTAAGGTTTTTATAAAAACAGCCCTAAATTTTTCCAAGTTTTTTGCTTATAATTTGCAGAGTTCTTATTATAAAATAATGTTCTTTTCTGAAAACATGACAAACATCATTGTACACAATACCCTGTCATCAGAATTTAAAAATAATAAAAATTATATGAAAAATGAATATGTTTAGTAAATAATTTTTCATTGCGCATGCGTCAACGATATCAAAATGTCATTTGCATATTGTGTTAGCTAAATGTATAGAGCAACTTCTGTAAAAGTTTCAAAAACATAGCTTGAAAATTCTGAAAATGGGAGCCTATAGAATCAACTCAAAATCCGTTATTCCTAAAGGAAGCAAAAAAATCAGGGGTTTTACCTAAATATAGTTGTACGTGCAATATTGTGTAGGCACTAAACAATGGAATATGGATACAGCCCCTCATCTTTTTGCTTCGTTTAGGGAATAAAGAATTTTGATCTCATTCTATCAACGATAATTTTCAGAATTTTTAAACTATGTTTTTGAGACTTTCACAAAAGTTGCTCTATACATTTAACTAACATAATATGCAAATGAAATTTTAATAGCGTTCACGCATGCGCAGTAAAAAATTATTTAGTAAACCTGCTCATTTGTCATACAATTTTTATTATTTTTTAATTCTGATGACAGGATATTGTGTATAATGATGTTTGTCATTTTTTCAAAAAAGAACACTATTTTATATTAAGAACTCTGCAAATTATAAGCAAAAAACTTAGGACTGTTTTTATAAAAACCTTAATTTCTTTACGAGTATACATGCTATCCTTGTAAAAATTAACACAGTACATTACAATAAGCCAATTAATCACAATGTGCAGTTTGAACGCTTTTGCTACATTAGTTTTGACAGGGTTATCCAAAAGATCTTCGTTCTTTTTCAATTTGTTGACGGTCCCCTGTTCGATTTCGGGGAAAACTCTTCGCGAAAATATGTGACGCGTACTATTTTGTTTACACACCTGGAGTTTCAGCACATTCCGATTCATATTTCTTTCATTACTTAAAAATAATTACTTAATTACCAATTATGCTTAAATTTTGGACACCAGTGTAGTTCAGTATCCTGGTGCATTTCAAACGGAAAGTTTCTTGGTCTAAGTCCAGTGTGACGCATACAGTCTACTCAGGGAATCGGCGTTACCATGGAGGGTTCCACGGCGGTAGGAGATTTGGGCTTGAAATCTCTGCAATGCAAGAGCCCATCTTTGAAGACGCGCACTTTGAGAGGCACAATCAGACAAGAACTTCAAGGGATTGTGATCGCTTACGACAGTCACTTGCGATCCGTAAGTGTAATGTTCAAACTTTTTCAAGGCGAAAATCACTGCATATGCTTCTTTCTCGATGGTGGCATATCTTTCTTGGCACTTAGACAATTTTTTGCTTAAGAAAGCGATGGGATGCTCTCTTCCATTTTTATCTTTTTGGGATAGGCAAGCACCTATCGCATATGAGGATGCATCTGCGTGAATAATAAAAGGTTTCTCAAAGTTTGGAGAATAACATATTGGCGTTTCGCTAATGGCCTGCTTCAGATCTTTGAAAGCTTTTTCACATGGCTCGGTCCATATAATTTCATTAGGTGCTCGTTTTTTGGTTAGTTCAATCAAAGGACGAGCTATTTCGGAAAATGTAGGAACATAGGATCTGTAATAAGATAGAAGACCTAAAAGGCTTCTGACATCTTTCTTCGATTTCGGAATTTCTAAGTTCTGGATCGCTGCTACTTTTTCTGGATCAGGAGCATGTATGCCAGATCCTACTACATGTCCTAGAAATTTGACTTGTGGTTTAGCAAACTCACATTTTTTAATGTTTACTGTAAATTTTGCTTCTTCGAGTGTGGTCAATACAGCATCTAAGTGTCTAAGATGATCGGGCCAATTATCCGAAAAAATAATTACATCGTCTATATATGTTTCAGCATAATCTTTATGTTGGACAAGGGTACGGTTCATTGATCTTTGAAAAGTCGCGCTAGCATTCCGAAGCCCAAAAGGCATAACAACGAAGGAATACTGTCCACGGTGCGTGACAAATGATGTCAAATGTTTGCAATCTTCACATAATCGCATTTGCCAATAGCCTTTTAGTAAGTCTAACAGACTAATAAATTTCGCGGACGCTACTTTGAATATCAGATCAGTTGCATTAGGCATAGGAAATGAATCAATTTCGGTTTGGGAATTTAAATATCGATAATCGACGCATAGTCTGATTGAGGAATCCTTTTTAGCTACGCAAACGATCGGGTGAGCATACTCGCTTTCTGAATGTTCGATAAGTCCTAAACTCAATAATTCCTCAATTTGCCTATCTACTTCACTTTTAAGTGCTTCTGGAATTCGGTACGGTTTTTGACGTTTAGCCTGGCTATCTGGTTTCAATTTAATCCGATGTTCGCCTACATTTGCAATTTTTGGGATACCCGATTGGAGATTCGAATGTTTGTGTAAAACATCAATAAGTTGTTTCCTTTCTTTATGTGTTAAATGGTCAAGGTGTAATTCCTTATCAAATTTGTTCGGATCATGTTTAGTAATTTTCGGAACATTTTCAATTTCACCAAAATCGATATCGTCATCATATATAACTCCTATATGTGTTGTTTGAGCCTTTAATTCTCGGATTTTATTAGCGTGTAAGTGCCTTACACTATTGTCTGGTAATTGTACTATATAACTATAGGGGGATTTCTTTTCGAGTATCATAGCTGGTGCTGTCCATCTAGCATAAATTTTATGGTTACTGTCTGGAATTAATACAATAACTTGATCATTAGGTTTAAATTCTTTATGTCTAGCTGTTCTGTTATGATAATAAGCATAAGCTCGCTGCTTATCCGTACAAGAAATTCCGGCATGTTCGGCGGCCTTTTCTAGTTTCATTTTCAAATCGTTCAAATAATTGGTAACTGAGCCTAACTGATCAATTGGTAACGGTGTTTCATTAGTCCATGACGATTTTAATATGGAAAGAGGACCAGTTGGATACCTACCATATAACATCTGGAGTGGACTAACACCTGTTGTAGCATTCGGTGCCTCTCGGTAACCCCATAAAAGGAAGGGTATATGTTTATGCCAACTTCCGGCGTTTTCCCTTATAACGTGGTGTATCATTCCTTTAAGGACACCATTCCATCTTTCAACTAAGCCATTGGATTGTGCGTAACCTGGTACGGAAAAACGCGGGGAGGTCCCTAAACGTTTCATAAATTCCTTCGTGAGAGTCGAAGTAAAATTTCTACCCTGATCGCTAGCTATTAATTTGGGTATTCCGGTTCGTGAAAATATTTGTAAAAGGGCATCGCATGTAGTTTTAGCAAAAATGTTTCGTAAACAGACAGCATCCGGCCACCTCGTACACTGATCTATCGCGGTCAGTACGTATCCACTCCACTACTCCAGTAACTCCACTGGCGGGTTCGATTGGACCAATTATGTCAATGTTCATAATTTGCATAGCTTCATCAGGACGAGTAACCGGGGTTATAGGTACATTATCGAACTTATTTGTTTTCGCTCGAAGCTGGCAGGATGAACATCTTCCGCAAAAATCGGTCACATCTTTCTTAATACTAGGCCAAAAAAAGGAATATTTTAACCTTTGCGTAGTTTTCTTTACCCTTAAATGACCACCCCAAGGACTAGAATGTGCTAACTCTAACAATTGCTTTCTACGTGATTCGGGTACCAGTAATTGATGCACTGTTTCTCCCATTATTTTATCTCGGTGATACAAAGGATTATCATGAACAAAATAATTATTGCGATTATTATTAGCATCAATCCAACACTTGTTAAGTGACGCATCGTTTCCCTGCTCACATTTAAATTTTTCCGAATCATTCAAAAAAATATTAGTATTTTTACCACAATCGGGATCAATGTTCTCGTTTGCATT
Organism: Maratus speculifer; assembly: GCA_964019185.1. Classification (NCBI taxonomy): domain Eukaryota; kingdom Metazoa; phylum Arthropoda; class Arachnida; order Araneae; family Salticidae; genus Maratus; species Maratus speculifer. Next base: position 120,297,635 of record OZ025298.1, read on the forward strand.
CCCTATTTCAATTGGAACTAAATCTGTGGCAGCGCCGAATACGTCTGCCGTTCTAATTTCTTTCGTACAGGACAAATTTACATTATTACAATCATTTATTGCACCGTCAGCTTCGGTACATTCACTTATATTATTCAATTCATTATATGCATTCAAAGACAATAATAAATCATTTATTAAATTATCAACCATCGCACATGTTATTACCATTTTTGGAAACACCTTACAACGTAAATTATCAGCCGCTAAACTTAGTGGAGCATTTATTAATGGTGCTTTCAACTCATGCCCGAAAGCAGATTTAACTATTATCGACCCGAAAGGATTTTTAAAATGCTCTGGTACGCACTCTGTCTTTATAATCGAAATTTGAGTTCCGCTGTCAATCACCCCTTGTAGTATTTTATTTTCTATTTCGACTTCTACCGTTTGAAGTGATTCAATTAATTTTCCTTTTTTCCGTGGCTGTTTTAAACCAAATAACACCTTCGAATTTACTCTTGCGATGAATGCGTCATTCGTATCACTTATTTCTTTTTTCTGTTTATCCTTTCCAAGTAAATAATTACAAATTGCGGTATTATGCGATTTGAAACAAAGCCTACATTTAGTTTTCACGGTACAATTTTTAATTAAATGGCGGCCCCTTAAGCAAGCGTAGCACCTGCCTTCACTTTTTAATTTATTTTTTCTTTCCTCAACTGAATATTTATCGCAATTCTCTAATAAATGACTAAGCGAATTACAAAAAACACAAATATTTTCATCAACTTTGACATGAGTTAGATTGGCCTTGAATTTATTGCTTTTTTGTTTCATTTCAGGTAACAAATCTGGTGGATATTCTTTCGTTCTCGAATCGAAAGCATTAATTAGATGATTCTGTTTTTCGCGCGCTTCCAATTCTGTTCGGATAAAAGATAATAATTTATCAATACTATACTGCGATCGTTCAGGACTTTTAATACATTCTTTTTCAAAGCTAAGTGACAAGCCGTAGGGTAAACTTTTTAATATTATTGGTGTTAAAACAGAGTCAAAGCTATTTGATTCAATCTCTAAAGATTTTAAGCTGCGTATTTGCGTTTGAATCGTGTCATATAGTTTTCTTAAACCGATTATATCATTTTGCTTTGTAACAGGTCGTAAAGTTAAAAGAGTGTTAATGTGACTGGATACGATTAAATCTGTTCTCCCAAATTGACTTTTTAAAACATCAATTGCTTCCAAATAATTTTTATCGGATAAAGCGAAACCAGAAACCGCGTTATATGCATTCCCGCCTAAATAACTCAACAGATAATTCATCTTTTCTACGTTCGACAGTTGTTCGTTATCGTGTACCGCTATTTTAAAAGAATTCCAGAAATTTTGAAAAAGGGTTACGTCTCCATAATATTTTTCGATTTTAAGCGTTGGAAGCTTAATTGTGATCGCGTCTACGGGTTTGTTCTCCTTGTTTATAATGGGGGATTCTTTTTTATTGTTTTGTTTTCCTTCTTTCAGTTTTTTGTTGATTCTGAACCTCCATAAATTAATTTTATCATGATATTCTGCCGACGCTTGCACATCTTTTTCTATTTCGTTTAAATCGTCTAACAAATTAAAAATTTCCTTATCATCCGATTTTAAATCGCACCCTTTTTGTTCCAATTGGGCGAGATTCTCTTCTAATTCGTCTAAATCGGGTGGGTCTGCTATAAATAGTTCTTCAATTTTCTTAATTATAGAAGTAATCGCGGTTTTAGTGACCCCACGAGTTTTTTTAATTTTAGCAATTTTATCGGCCATATTCAGAATAATAATTAAAATGTCTTACCTGAACTATAAAATCGATTCTTCAAAAATTATTCCAGACGCACAAAGGTAGTTATACTAGGATGCTGTAGATGCACACTCGAGGAAGTTAGGCCCACATATCCCTCTTTCTGACGCCAATGTGAGACTCCTTAGGTGTGGGTGCTTCTTTGTGGGCCAATGATTTCTCGGATCAGTTCTATTTTAACAATATATTTTATTTGCAGGACTTCACTGGACGAACACAACAAAACACTAACGGGGACATAAAATCAACAACATACAGATAACATTTACGTTCCTGTTCCACATTAATTCCATTTACGGTCGGAGTAACCGGACCGCCCTTTATCATACCTTCTCAGGTGGTGATCATTTCTCGTTCTGCTAGTTTCCTCTCAGCTACCAAGAGGGGGCGCTATAAGACGAGGGGGGGCGCTTGAGAACAGAGGTATGCGCGGGCATCACAGACAGTAACGGTATCGTTAATGAGTGGTGAGGATTCAACGAGAAATGCCAAAGTTTTAAACTGGTCGTGGCTGATTCTATCCGATAGTGACAACATTCGATGCCAAGACAATTTTTGACAGACACTTTTATCCAAACTATAGCAATGCTAAACATGATCATAGATTTGTTGATAGTTTAAGGAAAGAAATCGACTGTACGCGTGTGAGAAGATAACAATATTGGCGATAATGGACATTTCTCACAAAATTCTTGGTTACTTGCCTTTTTCCAAAATTTTATTGGCCAATCAAATACTGTTTTTTGTGCGTCCTGATATTCAGATGTTGAACTACTGCATGATATATATTGTTTGATTCAACTGCGACGCTTTTTTTAAATAACACTAATTTAAATGGTTGCAGATTTTGAAAGCTTTGATTATTTAACAAATTATGTCTGATAAAAGCAATAATAATCCGTTAGAGTACTATTATTTAAATTATTCTTGTAGTACACTTTGAAATTCTATAAGAAAAATTTGGATTACTATTGACGGAACCTTATTCGTCTCTGTCCTTTGTCAATCTGTTGGTCACAGAGTCCGTGCAAAAATATATATAAATAATTCAGAGAGTTCAAATTTTGTTTTCTCACTGATAATTATTTCTTGTCACAAAACAAATCATAAAATTTTGAAAAAGAGACTATTATTTTGATAATTATTAATTTTATTTTTAATATGATCAGTTTATTTTGTTTTGTTTTTTTTGTTTTTTTTCTCTTCTGATTTTTGAAAGCAAGTTTAAATAGATATAAATAATATTTCTTCTTTTACCCTTTACATAAAAAAAATGAAATACTTCTGTTGCCACAATTACAAAATTGGTATTAAAAACTACAAAAAACTTGATTTCTCAAAAATAAATTGAGATACAGCTTTTAAACAAATTGCATTTAAAACTACATTTTTTACCCTATACGATGGTGCAAAAATTGAAAATGTGCGACATTTAAAAGTTTTAAAAATTGGAGAAGCGTAAATTTCAAAATTGAGATTTCATTTCTTTTGATATATGTATGCAAGTTTATATAAAATTATTATGTATGTAACATAAATTAATGGATTAAATAGATCACGTGAAAACGAGCTGATTTGTTTTTATTTCATCATATTACATCATATTTATATAATCTATTTTGACTTACGAGGTGAAATATTTTTTTTTATTTATTAAATTCTTATTCATTGAAATTACTAGCCGCCTATGATGACCAGTTTGGTCTGCATTAAATTTATGCTAAGCTTTGCAATATTTTACTTTCATTCATAATTTTATTTACTTGCGTACTTTCACTAAATCTGCAGACTCTGATAGAGAATTCTACAAATGTATGTGATCAAGGCAACATTAAGGGGAAGAATTCAGTATTAAATTCTGATTTGGCACGATTTGCGAAGAAATCCCAAAATAGCGCCGATAAACAATTTTTTGGTCGTTAATTTAATGATAGTTTTTTGAAGGGGATATTAAACGAAACACACTGTGTGATGGGCCATCAGACTTACCCTCTTGTTTACTTATTGTATTGAAATGAAATGTCATAGAAGGAAGTATGTGACGCAATCTCTACCTTATTTACAAAGTCTGAAGCTTCTTCTGTAATCTGATATTGCTAGTTTAGATTATGATTGTCTTTCTCTTATTCCTCTTATATTTTATGATCTATGTGAGGGCTGTTTTCTAAAAAATATATGTAAAAATTTTAAGTTTTAAGCTGTGAAACTATTTATCAGCTGATAACACCCTCCAATCAGTTTGATTGTATTAAAAACAGCAAAATTATCTATGTACCCATCGTTCTATAGAGGTTTTTTTTTTTTTTGTCTAAATGACAGACCAGATGACATGAACTACAAGGTTATCTGACCGAAAAAGGCTCACCGGTTATCGTACGCAGTTAGCTTAAACGGTAAAGCATTGGCCTTGTAAGTCAAGTATCTGGGTTCGATTCCCGGGCTAGGCAATTTTTCGCTCTGTTGGAAATATTTAATTCGTATTATAACTTTACCAATCAGTTTGATTGCGTTAAAAATAGCAAAATTATCTACGTACTCATCTTTCTATGAATCTCCTTTACCTGCGGTCTATTCTGTTGATCTGTCTAAATGACAGACCAGATGTCGTGACGTACAAGGTTATCTGATCAAAAAATGCTCACCGGTTGTTGTTAGCTTAAACGGTAAAGCATTGGCCTTGTAAGTCAAGTATCTGGATTCGATTCCCGGCCTGGGCAGTGTTCGCTCAGTTTGAAATCTTTAATTCGTATGATAATACCCTCCATTGTGCTTTGCTCTGTTTTGGTTCGAAATTAAGTTGTTGAAACAAACCTTTGTTGTAGTTTTTTTATGTTAATCTGATTTAGCTGCAATTTTTTTAAAGATTGTATGAATTTCTTTAAAGTTTTGCGACTCTTGAAATTCAAAATATAAAACTCTGAAAACCTACGTTAGAACTGTGTTAATATCATATTGGATCATAAGAACGTTACTCGATTTCTATCCAGATATACTGGTTTATTAATTTATATTATTGTTAATAGTTATTTGAAAATAAATACATTTATGATGGATTTGTTTATTAACTTACATAGAAACTTTAGAAAACAAAATTTCAAATTAATAAACTGGAACATCGTAAAAGTAAAAATATTTAAAAAAAAAACCCTTTAATCTAAATGGAATTCTAATCTGAATGTTGAAAATATTGTCAAACGACTGATATACATGTCTTAAATTTTAAGTCCCCTTGTTTTTAAAAGAAGGAAAGAGTGCCTCATAAAGAAGTGTTTTCGAATAAGGTTTGTTCAAATGGTGTAATGGGGAATAAATATACATTCTATGTAATTGGTGAAGACTTGGACAGTCAATTAAAATATGATGGATGATTAGGATATAAAACTAGTCGTTGGTTGGCTACCGTAATACTTACCCATCATGGATATGCATACTATGAAATATGAAAATGAAACATGTGGAAACTCTTTATAAAATGCATTACAATTCCAATACAAAATCTAAACGTATGTTTCAATGTTTTTAATATGCATAATAATACTCTATTAATGAATTGCTGATGAACTCACTTTCGACAAATTATATAAAGCGCAAAATTATTCAAGTAGTACCGAATTGCGTAAAAGAGAGCTCCTTATTACTCCAAAAATAATAATCATATTAACTAACAATTTACTGCGTAGAATTAAGCTTCTTATTTTTAATTAAAACATATCTCTGAATTGAAATTTGATCCAAATACAGAGAGTCATGAAATATCGAAGAATGTGAGAAACAGGATTACAAATATCTCAGCAACTAACTATCCGATTGACTTTATTCTGTATGCAAATTCTTTATTATTTTATTGCCTTAGACGTCTACTCCTTAAAATAAAAAATTTCGAAAATTTTTATATACCTTTCGTTAAAACGAATTTTTCGAGAGTCCGAAAAAAAGTTTCAGATAATCGAGGCTACTGATATTGAATAAGCTTCATCCCATTCTTACAATACATGGAAATTTTTTTCCAGAGAATGAAAATTCGCCTTGAATACAATATTTCAAATGAAAATCAAATTTCAAATTCTTTTAATTGCTTATAGGCGTTAATGCCAACATAGTGAAAAAGATTCCATTCTAATTTAAGCAAATGGTTTTTTTCATGCAGAATAATCCGATTTTCTGCAAATTTTAAATATGTTCATTCTGATGAAGCGCTTCACTGATTAAATTTGGTGGTTCTTTAGTTAAGTATAAAGGGGAAATTGACATTTTATCTCCTCTTTTAAATTAGATAAACGGGGTTTTATGCAGAATTATCCGATTTACTTCAAATTTTGGACATAAATTCATTTCCCTGAGGAACTACATTGACTAATTTAGGGATTTTTAGGTTTATATTGGAGTAGCGGACGATTTATCACCTTCCTTAAATTAGGAAATTTGTTTTTTATGCAGCATTATCCGATTTGCCGCAATTAGATGAGAATGAGTTTTTTAGATTGATTGAGATTAGAATAAAGTTTTTTTATAAAGCAGATTCCTGAAGATTTTTGGGGATTAATTATTAAGTATATAGGGAGGAATAGGGGATTAATTATTAAGTTCAAAATGAGGATTTGTTGATTACCCAGGTCAAAATTCATGCTGGTATTTGTTTGCTAGACAAACATTAATTGCTATATCCCAGCTAGTGAAATAGCATAAACTACATAACATACTTGCTAGTTCTACCAGAATTACCAGCAAGTTATGGTGTGTATTGGCCCTCTTTACTGCTTGGCTAGCAAACATAATCCAGCATGTGTTGCTTGAATATGTTGCTGGCCTAGCAGCAACTAACACCATCATTTGGTTGTATTTTTTGCTAGTCTACCATAATTTTTTTTTACCATTATTTGCTTTTAAATTTTGCTATTCTAGCATTAAATTTCTAGCATCAGTTGCTAGTTTAAAAAAGACACTGGTGCTGCCATCTATTGACGGTACTGGAAGCGACTGCAGATACTGTGGGGAGAAACTGTATGGGATTTTTTTTTGTGAGGGTAGAACTCATAACCTGTTGTTTGGGAGGCGCACGCTTTCCTGACCGTGCCAGTGGGGACCTGTTTCTGAATGCCTGTAGTTGCAAGTGATGGTTGACGAAGCTGATACAACTGTGTGTTAATATTTTTATAAGATAAAGTGCCAGTTTATCGATGTAATTATAATTCCTCGAAATTTTAATTAATAAGGTTAATTTATTGTTAGAGTTTTATTAATGGTTAATGGATAATTAAAATATGGTTTGATTAATATAATTCACCATTATTATTAAAAGAATTTTCTTTGCTTAATACATAAATTGAACATGTTCTGAATTATTTTTTGAAGAGAAATAAGTAATTTCGAAATGTATTTTTGATAGAATAAATTTCAGGTAAATTCACTTTAAAATTGGATGATTTTAAAACTGTAATGTTTATTGGAAAGAGGGGGAATGAATTATACATATTTTTGAATCGATTGTTATAAACATAATTCTTTAATGAAAGAGAGCTTCTTAAATTTGGAAATTTAAATGACTAAATTTTGTTTTTTACTGATTTTGAAAAACAGGTTTTATTATTTTTTAATAACTTAAGATAATTAAGCACTAGGGAAATTGACAGCTGAGAATTTCCTAATGGGAAAAACGCATATTCCCCAAAATCCTTCATGGAAATTAATTTTCATTTTATTTTGGATTTATTCTTTAAAATTTTGCCTGAAACGGGTGGATGAAGGAAGTTTTAAATTTACGTTGTAGTAGCCCAAAAAGAACATCTACCATCCCTTGATTTAGAAATTTAAAAACATATTTTTCCCTTACTTTAATAAACGCATAAAACTTTACTTTTGGAGTAACTTAAAATAATTAAATACTAAGAGAAAGTAACGGTGATTTTTCTTCCATTTCATTAAGGGGGGGAGGAGCCTATAAAAATTAATTGTTATTATTTTTTGTTAAGTTTGTGTGTTAAAGCATTATCTCAACGAGTTCAAAATGCAGCGTTTTGTTCACATGGTGGTGCACAGCTATGCCCAGAATTTTAAATTCAATAAACAAAATTTTATTTTCATCCTATTCTTAAAGACATGGTAAATTTATAGTTTTCATGTAAGTTAAAATAATTCAAAGCTAAGAAAAAGATGAGTTAAAGAATCAGTTAAAAGGTCAGTTAATTTTCCGTTAGGGGAGGAGGAGAGTTACTCTTATAAACCCGCTATGGAAATAAAGTTTTAGTTCTGTTTCTTTTATTGTTTATAAGTTAAAAATTATCTCAAATCGGTGGTTTAAGATAATCATAAATTTCAGTGGTGATAACAATCCTTCTCGAGTATTTTTAATGAACGAAATTTTTTTCTCTCCAATTTTCAAAGACATAGTTGCATATTTTTTTCTTTTCAAGTTAAGCTAAAAAAATATAAATACTAAGGAAAATAAGGAAGAATTTTTTTCTTTTAAAGATTGTGTAGGATATTCTCCTAGAAACTTCTCACAGTAGGTTACAAAATTACATAGCGCCCATAGTTAAACCCCCAAAGAAAGAAAGTTCTATTTTACTGAATTAGAACACCTCCGAACAACGGGAAAAACGTGGCGCTCCCGAGAATTCCGTTATTTAGGGGTTTTACTGCACAGCCTTTATTTCATAAAAATTCAGATTTTTTGCAAATAAAGAAAATGCATTTATTTTATTCAAAAAATGTGACCAGTTTTTCAAACATAAATGATGCACTGATATGAAAGCATAAAAAACTCAGATAATTTTCACAAAAAAATATCCTTTTGCAGTATTAAACAATATTTACTCTTTATGCATACATTGTGAACAATCTCCCAATTTTTGCAACTGTGCAAAGTATTGCTTAAAAAGTTAGATTTTGCTATTCTAGAAGAAATTCATAACCAACAAATAATTTTTTGTTGCTATTTTTGTTTAGTGAATTAGAATATTTTATTGGCACATAGTGCGTCATGCTGTTTTCCTAGCATATCATGTTGGCAAGCAATAAAAAGCATATAATTATATAGCATATAATATTCCCACCTCTCCATGTTTTGGAAGAAGGTTAAATATAGAATACAAGCATAAAAAGTTTGTACATAGCGTGTCATGCTATTTCCCCCTAAACTGGCTGCATAGCATATTATGCTGGCAAGTATAAAAAGCATAAAAAGTATATTATAGCATGCTAAGGTACCTAATTGTACGCACTTGGAAGTAGCTTAAACAGCAAATAAGCAAAAGATGCTTGTACTTAGCTTGTCAAGATATCTCTCCCTAAATTGTCTGCATAGCACATTATGCTGGCAAGCATACAATAACATATTATAGCATGTTAAGGTACCTACCTCTGCATGCTTTGGAAAAATCTTAAACAGCAAATAAGCATAAGATGCTAGTACATAACTTGCCATGCTATCTCCCCCTAAACTGGTTACATAGCATATTATGCTGGCAAGCATAAAATAGCATATCATAGCATGTTATGGTACCTATCTCTGGATGCTTTGTAAAAAGCTTAAACAGCAAATAAGCATAAGATGCTAGTACATAGCTTGTCATGCTATTGCTGTGTAAGCTAGCTATATAGCATGTGATGCTGGCTAGCAATTTAAATCATATAATAGCAGGGATATCTAACAGACAAAGCAATATATAGCAATAACTAGCATATTTTTGCTGTTGATACTAGCATGAATTTTGACCTGGGTACCCTCCTTAAACTATTTAAATCGGCTTTGTGCAGAATTTTCGGAACATTCATTGCAGAACTTCGGATGCTTTACGTGAAAGGATTCTTACAGGTTCTTGTATAATGATCTCTCATTATGTCAATGGAATATCGCAAAGGAATGTGCTTATCGCCAAGTTGGCGATGGATTATGTGGCTTAATTTCGTTGTTAAATTTGTCAATTTTGGAGGTTACCGCCCCTCCTCTCATTATAACTGTAAGGTGAACTCTTCCGCGTAGGTACGAGAAGCATTGAGCACATTCGCTCCGAAATCGATAAATAAGGGGCTATCTTTGGATCACCGGTTCAGTTTTTTTCCAGCCGTCCTGCAGTGAGGATCTGAGAAGACTTTGTGTGTTGAGACTTGGGTCTTTGCGATTAGACATTGTATGCGCTGTATTTAACTTAATAGTTGTCAGAGGAAATTTGCTGTGCTTTGATTTCATTGGAAAAATATCTGATTTTATTTGATGAATTGCTGAATTTTGGTGTTTTACTGAAGACACCTGTGTTTTGTTTCCAAACTGAAGAGATTGTTACGGAATTTCCTTAGTTATTTTGAAAATACCTGTATTTCAGACGAGCTGTTTACTGTAAATAAACGCATTTTTTTTAACCCTGTTGTATCAATCTTAAAAGAACCCCGAACGCAAAATAATTTTTTGTGTCAGAAGAGTAGGGATTAATGCAGATTATGAGAGTAATGGAGGTTCTGTTCAGAATCTTATTTGAAAAACTGGGGGAGATTAATAATAATATGTGTATGAACAAGAAAAATAAAAAGGAAAAATAAGAAGATGGCCGCAAAACTTAGGGAGATGAAGAAAGAGATAACCTCCTTCAGGACGAGCGACCGGTATACGTGCCGGCGCCGTTTGTACTCTACATCGCGCTCGACAGGTTTTCCTGCCGGCGTTGTTTGTACTTACATCACGAGCGACGGGTATGCGTGCCGATCAAATGGAAAAGTTTGTTTTTCACAGCTTAGCCTACAAAGAATTTATTCCAATTTTATTTGAATGTATATTAAGGAAGAAGACTTCTCCTTCAAACTAGAAAAGATAATGAAAACATTTTTTTTTTTTTTTAAATCCACGTGAATTTAATTTTTTGAGCAAATATGACAATTGGAAAAAGCATATTTTTTCATCACGTCTTTGAGTTTCATAAAATTTTTTTAAGCGTCTAGTAAAACTTTTATTTTTCTTTATTGGAAATAATTCTACTGCGCTTGGGATGCAGAATTTTGGCGGTTAAAGAATCATGACAAATAATTCACGGGTGCGACTGAGTAGACAAACATCTGATTAACGTTTTTTTTTTTTTTTTTTTTTTTTCTTTTATTTCGATCGGAAATACTTTATTTATAAGTCGACCTCATTAGCGAGGTCGTGTTTTCTTTCTTTTAGAAAGGAAGATATATCAATTTTATACTTTTACTGTTACATCCTATTGTTTGCATATTGCGCATTTCAAATATTGATCAGCTTTCTTTTTATATTTCATTTGTCTAATACGTTTTATATTACATGCTTGCATATATATATACATTTATTTTTGAAAATTACCGGTAACAAGAACAAAAGCTTTTAAAGTGTGTTTTAATATATTATTTTGTTTTATTCATTACTATTCGGATTCTTTTTACTTATATAATAGATTATATGTTAATATAGATTTTAAAAGATAAATTTAACATCAACGAAAGTTTTGAAAAATATGTTTCAAGTCAGAATTAAATTTTATTCATAAATATCCAATAATTTTTATTCGATATATCTTATTATACGATACAACGTATACAAATATATTTTCTATTTCTGAAATATTTTTAACGTAAAAACGTTTTGGAAAAGCATGCTTTTAATTATTACTCTGATTTGCACATTATTACTAGTTATTATTCAACATTATTTGTTTGAGCTTTTAATTGTGTGTGTTTATTTATAAACAGGGGCTGTCAAGAGTTTCCGGCCAGTTAGTTTCTTCGATTTATTTAAAAGAAGGTTTCAGCAAAGAAGAAATGCAATTGCTTCAAAAGTTTTGAATATGTGAATGATCTCTGGCCGCTTGATCATTTTGATTGGACACTGAAGATACTTCATGCAAAGGGGTAGAATTCGAAGTTCGTGTGTGCAAAATTTCTGGCCCCTTATCATTCCTTAGATTCTTTTGTATCGGTAAAGTGTTTTTTGGTTGTGTTTATGAATGAATCAACATGTATAGCGTAGCTTAAATTCCAAATTGAAAACTTCAACAACTATTGCTCGTAAATGCGTGATTAGTTTGTCGCTAAAAGGCCGAACTTCTCGCGATATTGCGGTAAAATTATCGATAGGTCAAATAGACTGTAAACGATATTTAAAAATTATATAAAGATGGTCATGGATTTCAGGACTCTCAGAGGCCTGGGAGACCCCTGTAGATAACTATTTTTGTGAATAGAATCATTAGGAGAAAAAAACTGATGACCCGCATGAAAATTCCGTTGCAATATACTGCGATTTACGGAATGAAAATATTACTGAAATAAGTTGGTGTACCGTGTCAAGATGCTGACGTGATACAGATCTTTCTGGAATATTCGGTGTGTAAAAAATTTTCATAAGTAAAAAATAATCTACGTACCCGATTGGCGCTTTCCAAAAAACACAAAGTCTGGTCAAGTGAAAACTGGACATAAGTGCTATTTTTCCATCAATCGAATTTGAAACTGTTTTGAAAGTAATAGAAGACACGACGTCCGTTGACCTAACAACAAAAGGCATGATCTACAATGAAGCATGGCGGAGGACACGTTATGCTGTGGGGAGTATATGCTTCAAAAAGTGTCGATCCGTTATTTGAAATCCACGGCAAGATGAATGATGCAATGTATAAGGATATCTTGCAAGATTATTTGCTGCCTTATCAGAGGAAAAATTTTGGTCACAACTATTTTTAACATGATAACGGCATAAATAACATATGCAAGCCTCTACAAACAATGGTTTTCGCTCAGAAAATTCCGTTTTTGAAATGCCCAGCCCAATCGCCCATCATGAATCCAACAAAAAATCTTTGATAAGAAGTTGGCAAAAGTCTGCAGAACTATAAATATCCAACTCAGCCGAAATTTCCCCAAAAATTGCAAAAAATCTGGAAAAAAGGTACCATAGACGATCTATAACCGTTGATTGTATGAATGCCACGTTGCTGCGCCATAGTACTTATTACTAAAAGTAATAAAATACTAATACGATAAAATACTAATTGTAAATGTTGTTGATTATTGTAATTTTCTATTACAATACGTTTTTTTCCAAACTTGCGAAAGTAGCTGGAAAGTTTTGAGAACACGCGTTTTCCTTTGTATTTAATTTTGTCAACTAAATTTATTGATATTTACATGTTCTTCCATAAGAAAATACCTAACTATTAAGTCAATAAAATGTATAAGTATCACTTTGATATTCCTCTTTATATAGGTATACATACAAATTAAATGAAAAATTTTTGCTGGCCGGAAACTTTTGACCGCCACTGTATATTTATTTCAAAAATATATTAAACCATATTTTACCTTATATTATATACATATACAGGGTGTCCGAAAAGTCTGGAAACGGTCGAATAACTCGAGAAATACATATGAGATTGAAAAACGTAAATATACGTGTTAAATATTTTTAAATAAGCTACTCAGTGATACCAAATTTGACCTTCGTAACTGACCCCCTGGGGGTCAGAGGGGATCCAACTTTGAAATCTTAAACTATAACCCCCATTTTTTATTGCAGATTCGGATTCTACGGACAAAAATACGTAACTTTTGTATTTGATGTTTATTTCAAATCTTCGTTTATCATGGTGTAATCGAGCATATTAAATCGATACATATTCCCGCTTTTCCAACGGGATTTTCCCTAATCGAAACTAATTGAGGAGAATTTATGACATCAAATTCCTCGTCTTTTGCAATAATAGCGTTTCCTGAAAATCACCCGTGCCGATTATTTCAGTAGTGCTACACAGTTAAAAATTTGATTCATTTGCTGTAGCGTCACTCCACAGCTTTTATAGAATGTCTCTTTCATGACCAATGAGAATGTTCCATAACGCAGTAAAGTACACTGTAAAAAAATTGACCCTTTTGCTGCATCGTCACTCCTTTTATAGAAAACGATTACTTTACTGTGTTATGGAGCATTCTCATTGGTCACAAAAGAGATATTCTATAATAGCTGTGGAGTGACGCTGCAGCAAATGGGTCAAATTTTTAACAGTGTAGCACCATTGAAATAATCGCCACGGGTGATTTTCAGGAAACGCTATTCCTACAAAAGACGAGGAATTTGACGTCAAAAATTCTGTCCAATCAGTTTCGACTAGGGAAAATCCCGTTGAAAAAGCGGGAATATGTATCGATTTAATATGCTCGAATACACCGTGATAAACGAAGATTTGAAATAAACATCAAATACAAAAGTTACGCATTTTTGTCCGTAGAATCCGAATCTGCAATAAAAAATGGGGGTTATAATCTAAGATTTCAAAGTTGGACCCCCTCTGACCCCCAGGGGGTCGGTTTCGAAGGTCAAATTTGGTATCACAGAGTAGCATATTTAAAAATATTTAACACGTGTATTTACGTTTTTCAATCTCATATGTATTTCTCGAGTTATTCGGCCGTTTCCAGACTTTTCGGACACCCTGTATATGTATCTTTAAATGTTTTACAAAGTAACATTAACAGGTTGTTTGTAAATTTTATTTAATTATTTTCATTTCAAAATAAATCGTTTTTTGTAAAACATTTATTTTATTTACTGAAAGTGTCAAAAATTATTAAATATCAATAGAGTTGCATTTAATTTTCTATTATAGCAAAATGTATCATATATTTATATTTTACAGACAGGTAAGATTTTTCTGTCGCGTTATATTATTTTCTAAGCTAGAAACATGGTATTAAGTATTCATTGTTTATATTTCAACATTCTATTTTCAATTAAAATATCACAAATAGTGGGGTGGGATAGCTGAAAAAAAGTTCACATCTGGCAACCAATGTGCCAATTTGGATTCAGATAGCATAAGGTTAGGCGAGTCTAAAAACCCCGGGACATAAATTTTTTTGGCCCTCTAGCGGTGTTGGTGACGTAATCAATATGGCCGCCAAAATTTTGCGATACACTTCTACTTTTTCCCCTATAACTCGGCTTAATATTTGACATTAATCTGTATTATTAGTGATTATTAAGCAGGAGAAAACACACTTTCTAATGATATAATTGACTTCTTTGTTTAGGCTCATAATATCAGAAATAGTTAAAGTTGTTTCAAAATTTTTGATTTTAATTTTGATTTTTTCGAAACATTTTTCTAAATAACTTGGAATCTGTTGCAAGTAGTGTAAAGGTGTTTTCCTTTACATATTAGTTAATAATTGTTTTCCCCCTTAGTTAAAATTACAATATTCCCTTAATTTGTAACTTTATTTAATAAGCTAGATTTTTAATCCCTTTAATTCCATTCAAGTACTAACGCCATTTTTCCTTTAAAATATAATTTCAGTTATTTCTAATTCTTTCTCTAAAACCACAACGTACATCCGTTTGTTCATGTAACTGTAAGTATTTTCCCATAGCAACAACCATTTAAAGAGTTAGTTCTAGCCTGTATTTATTCATAGTTAAACGCTATTCACTTAAGAACCAGATGCGTTAAGTTTGTCTTTATTTTATTTCATTAGAATTAATTTCCTTTCTGAACCCGTGAGACTTTTGTTAACCCTAGGTAAAGAATTCAATCCTTGTGGTTTTCCGGTGCCATATACACCCTTTTATCGTTTGGAATTAATTATTTCAAATTTTACACTTTGAGCATTCTCATTGCACTCTATGTAACGAAAATCAAATGCATGTCTCCTATCATCGAAAATGTACATCTGGTGTTCGTTATTGGCGATAAATACCAATGTAATACGCCAAAGACAGTGGTTTCAAAAATTGTATTTTTTATGATTCGGCTCTCATCCTTTGTACTGTAATGTGACATAATATTCTCCTACGTTCCGGCGGTCGACGGGACTGACTACCGTCGACCGGAGCCTTTTTACATGCCTGATGCTCTTCAATAAAAGGATTATGTGTCAAGAATAATTGTCTTTTCATGGAGTTTTTTTGTCTTTTCTTGAACCCGTGATTACTTCACCGATGCGGAGTGAATACGCCCCTACACACATTGGTACAAAGTGCCGTATTTTTCTCCAAGTAAAAAAAAAAAATAACTACGGTATGTGGATTGCAGTAATAGGCTAAAGATGTTCTTCAATCATTCGAACATTTGACGGTATACCTCCTTTCCGTGTCTCATGACGAATGTTGGATTGTTTTCGAGTTATCACGATAAAAAAAAAAGAAAGAAATGAAAACTATTTCGAAGCGAATACTTTCATCAACTTGTGTTTTTCTCAATTTCGTCCATTCCTGAAGCGATTGATTATTAATTATAAAAAAAACTGTGCGCAATATTAATCAACTTAAACGTCTATTCTTACTGCAAGTGACTTTAGTAAAGCCTTTTTATTTAATTGTTGGGAGAATTATGACTTTTCTGCAGTAACCAACTTCAACAAAAATCTTCAATTTATTTTCTTTTCGCCTGCAAGTGTATGACTCAACATAACACTGTGTTTGCGCCGGCAACCCTGGAATTCTCCCTGGCAAGCTAAATTTTCTTCGCCTCTCATCAGTGCCGAACTTAAATGAATCATAATGCTCCATGTTTTCGTGAAGAAAAAGGAGATAAATATGTGAAAGAACTTTCCTCTGACAAATTTATTACACATCAGCACTTTAGACCTCTGCAGTTAATACTTTTTAAAGACAGGCTTGCAGCTGATCCTAGATTGACGTACAAAACAGATAGCGCAGCAAAATTAGCAAGGACACATGCTGTTGTTAATGTATCAGTTAATTAGGAAGGTGTTATTTGGAAAAGGAATGTTTTGTTTTTATTTTTTTCGCGCTTCAAAGTGCAGTATATTTAAATAGATATAGAATAAGATTTTAACGATAATATCTAATATAGATTACATCAAGTCGCAAGGCCTTCAGTTTAATTATTTTTTTTCTTTCAGCTAAGGTAAGTAACAGATTTCTATGGAGATGTTGCGATGTAAATGCATGTTTTGCTTAAAAGGCATTTTAAAGTCTCTTATTATTATTTATAGAGAGTTTTTGGTAAAAAAAAAGGAAGTATAATGCTTCCAGGATTTTACGTTACTTGAAATATGATTTTCCTCTATTAAAACAGTTTCTAGTATAATTTTTGAGGAGATACAAAAATTGCTTAAAATATTAAGAGTTGTGCCTTCATTATGTAAATTATAGACAGGTCTTGTCACAACTTAGAAATGAAGCACTTTATTATTTTATTTTTAAGTTTTCATTTTCTTCGTGATGTGTTTTGTTTGTAAAGCTATAACCCTTCTATAAGTGTTTTTACTGATATTAATCTAGAATTTGTTAATTATTTTTATAATAATACACAACGTTTTTGTGCATTCCTTATGAGATTTCGTACAAAAAAATAGAAGCTAATATTACGCTCTATAAAACATTGTGGTACTAATATTTTCAATTGATGCCATTGCATAGATTATTTCTTCTTAGAAATTTCATGCCTTTTATTACTTTTAGATATTTTATGTTTTCTATATTTTAACTATTTAAAGGTATTTTTATAATATTTTTGTCTCAAGTTTGTAAACATTTAGTAAATATATTTGTAGCAGATTGTGGTTCCGTTAAATGTCTTAATATTTAAAGCAGTACATTTTTTTTTTGGTGTAATTCGTCACATATTTTCATATAAAATATATATTTTACATGAATAATTATGTACAGGTAAAGAGTAATCATATTTTTAAAAGTGCTCAAAATTGTTTTGCATGACTGTTATTAAATTCTTTCTCAGTTATACTCAGTCACCTATTTTAAGTTGAAATTAATTTTATTCTGACAACAATGATTGCTTTTTTTAAATATACAGTGAAATGCATTAGACACTAGTTTATTGCAGTGTATTTTTTTTTCGTTCTTGAATAATTTCAAGGGTGCGTAAAATAAGTTGTGGTGTTGACATATTTTTTTCTCAAATTAAATTGTCAGTTTATGTACAGTTTGACTTTAGTCAGTGTGTTGGATTCAGCGATACCCCACCAATTTTACACACAAATTTACATTTTGCAGTCATTACTAGTGAAAGCCTTTTTTTCAATTTTACACGTGTATCGCTGCATCCTGATATGTGTTTAATTGTTACTTGTTTCAGTTACAACCCTCCCCCCCCCCCGTAAACGTAAATATTCATTTATTCATTTTATACTTTTACCATTCATAATATGCAGGTGTATACCAGTAGTCATTTTGGAGGTCCTACATTATTTTTTTCTCCCTATTTTGATGTTCCGGTGATGCAGGGATATTCTGCGGTGTGACAAACTCGCAATTCAGAAATGATTACTTAATCTATTTTTGAGCTCTTGAATTGCGTGTCGGGTGCTTGCGGTTATACACTCAGCCATGTGCGCTGGTTCGCATTTTTGTGTATAATCGTTTCAGTGCTTTTATTGTCACATTGCATTCTATTCGTTTTTTTTTTCTTCTCTCCAATAACAATATTTTGTGATGCAGTTTGCTTGACTAAAGTAACACTGTTTGTTTTTCTTATGAAATAGTTACACACCTTATAAAAAAAAAGAGTAGTATTTGTTCACAAAAAAAAAAATAAAAATAAAAATAAAATTTCTCTTCTAGCTGAGATTAAAAAAAAAAACTTGCTTTGCAATTAATAATTTTGAGACTTGTACACTTAATATATATATAGACACCATACTTTTCTTGTGGTTTTTCTCTTATACCTATATATGTTTGCTGTGAATTTTAATATACCTACACTTGTTTATGTTTATTGTATATACAGGTAAGAGTGACAATCCCACTTTTATATTTTAAGTACTATACATTTTTTTGTGTATCATACCTAAACACATAATTTTAAATAGAGAGTCCAGTATTGGGCTTCGAAAGTTTAACTTTTGCATCTGTGACATCGTAAGAAAAAAGGAGCAAGTTAAATTTATTTTTCCTACAGTTGTAAGTTGGCAGTTATTATTATTACGCAGATTTTAATACACTTCTCTAATTCCGGTCTCTTCTAAAAAAATAATAATAATACACATATTATTTTTCAGCAATGAGTTTTACTATTTGATTCGACTTTCTGTCATATTTATCAATAGATTTTTTTGAGTCACTTTCAAGATGTAATATGAAAGCTTACACACACAGAGAAGATACTATCTCATTTTCCCCCGCTTTTTAAATGAAAGATAGTCACAGAATCTAATAAAATCATTTTATTTTTACATTTTTACACTTTTACACTTTGGTATGTGTGGCATTTGGCATACCCCTACACAGTACATTTTTATGTATTTGTTCTTTCATTTTGGCAGTCATAAAATCTTAAATTTATTTTGTGTTAGGTCATCATTCACGGCACTGTTTTCCCGGGAGCAGCAATGTGTCTGATGTTTTGATTTCAGGGTTTGGTTGAGCAAGTTGGCCGCTTGCTTAGTCAAAGACTGAAATGGATTTATTTACACGATTTTTTTAATATTTTAATTATTCACACAACGCGAACACTAAGAATAATTTAAGTTTTTTTGTTTTACATAAGGTGTGTACATAAATTAATTGTACACAGTGATCGCACATGCATTTAAATTTTTATGCATGAAATAATTTGTACGTTTGAATTACTTTTACACAGGTAAACACACAGGTGATAATTCATTAGTTGTACAAATAGTGACTCGATAACAATATTTCTTATTTCAATTTTTCTCTCAAATATATGACAGCATTTGTTTTAAATTCATGTCGGTGTATAATGTTTTGTTATTTTGCCTGCTTTGAAACATATCATCTTTCACGACTGGATCAGGTAAAAAAAAAAAGGGATTTTTTTATTTTAGAGTTGATGCCTCTTAAAAAAATTTTAAATCATTTACACTTTAACTTTAATAATATTGTGTATGTAAACATTTTATTTTATTATGTGTATTCTTTTGCTAATATAGTATTCGACAGTATATTTTTCTCATACATAGTAGTTCATTGATAATTTACACGAAACTCAAGGTATCTGGGTTAGACTTTAACCAGATTCTAGTTACACTTTACACGTTGTTCATTGATTTTTTACACACATACTGGTTGTTTACTATGTTGCCCTATTTATTTTTCATGACTGTATTTTCTTTTTCAGGAAAGAAGGTATATAGTAGTAACAATTTTTATTCCTAAAAAAAAAAGCCTCTTAAAAAAAAAAAAAAAAAAAAAAAAAAAAAAAAAGTAATGGATTTTTCACATTTTTAGGATGTATTTGATAGAATTTACCTTAGAAATTCCACATTTTTTTTACTCCACAAGAATTTTTTTTTCGTTTTTTTTTTTCATTCACTGTTTGGACATTGTTGTGCCTTTTATAACAAAATTACAGCAATATTTTTTTTTTCATAATTTAACCCTTAACTGGCAGTGTAAACAACGGTAAATTTCTAAACGTAACAGAATGGGTTTTGTGCTTAGTGTACAGGACAAACTTTTGTTCATTGAATTTACACATTAGTTCATTGCATTTTCGTTCATTGTATATTACACACGTTGCTCATGGTTTGGGTCTCTCAGTACCCAAAATTTTGCTTCACACACATTACACATTAGTTCATCGTTTACAAAAATACTACTTCCTGGTGTTTTCAGTTCTTCGTGTGCACTGGTACTATAGCCCTTTACATTTAAATTTTTTTTTATGTGTGTTTGCTATGTCAGTTCCAGTTACTTTCACACATGATATTTTCTTTCACATAGTTCATATGATCGTTTACACTTTGTCAGAAATTTGTTGGATATTTTTTTTTGCACATTTTGTTATTACATGCACCGCTCATGTGTTTTCCCAGATTTTCTAAAATTAATTTTTAGTTACGGTTTCAATTTTCAGTTTTCCTCCACACTTCACCGTGTTTACATTCATCCTTTTTGGTAGTGTGTATAGCGGAAATTTGATTTAACAGGACTTTTCTCAATTTACTAGATGTACACCATGTCAGTTTTTTTCATTACGCTCTTTTATTGTCCATTAAGACATTACACATGATATATTTGTAAGGTTTTCAGTATTTCTGGTCAGTTTGTACACAGGTAAACATTATTCTTTTTTGTTCTCTTTTCCTGTTCACATATGTAGCCGCATGCTGATAGTCTTCAGTTACTACACCGAATGGTGTTTCGGGCTGCACTCTCTCACACACACATACATCTATTCTTTTAACGCTTGTGTACGATTCACATTAACCTGCCTTACATTTTTTTTTTTTTCACACGTTATACATTAAATCTTTTGAAGAAGGCTAGTTTTTTTTTTACATATTTTTTAAAAAAAAGTTCATTGTACACCCTTGTTTTTTTTTTTGCCTAAACTAAATTCAACCTAGATCAGTAAACAGACTGGTTTTGTTTTTGACAGAGAGAATTATTGATAAAGTCAAGTTTCATCAAATAATTCTGCCATATTTGCTCCTCTTTTTGCTCCAGTTATAAAACTTATGTGTCACAGAGTTCTCAAAATGTTTGATTGTGTTCTTATATATATTCAATATTTTATGTGTTATTTTTACCTTTTTGATATAATTCATGTCTCAAAAATATAATAATAAAGTAGAAGTTGGAATGTAACCAACTCGTTTAAGCAATAAAAAAAATTGCTTTGGTTTGAATAGAAATTTCAAGCAATTTGAATTAAAATCTTCTGGAATAATATTGAGTGTGCACACACAAAAAAAAAGAAACAAGATAATATACAGCTGTCCAGAAGTTCACTGCAGTTAAAAAAAAAAGACTTTTTGCAAGTTTTATAGGTACCTACTTGCTTTACCATGCTTGTCAGCATATTTAAAAAAAAATTGAGACATGATACCTTTTCTTATTTACTATATAGTTAGTGCATTATTGAACAAGTTATAACCAGGTTTCTCTTTAAAATATGTTTGTTTGTGTTTATCTTTTAACGTTGAGCGGAGACATGTGTTTGTTTGTTTTTTTATTTTATCTACCGCGTTTCACGCTTTTTCTTTCTCGGTCGTCGGGGAGATATAAGTAAAGGTGTTTTCCTTTACATATTAGTTAATAATTGTTTTCCCCCTTAGTTAAAATTACAATATTCCCTTAATTTGTAACTTTATTTAATAAGCTAGATTTTTAATCCCTTTAATTCCATTCAAGTACTAACGCCATTTTTCCTTTAAAATATAATTTCAGTTATCTCTAATTCTTTCTTTAAAACCACAACGTACATCCGTTTGTTCATGTAACTGTAAGTATTTTCCCATAGCAACAACCATTTAAAGAGTTAGTTCTAGCCTGTATTTATTCATAGTTAAACGCTATTCACTTAAGAACCAGATGCGCTAAGTTTGTCTTTATTTTATTTCATTAGAATTAATTTCCTTTCTGAACCCGTAAGACTTGTGTTAACCCTAGGTAAAGAATTCAATCCTTGTGGTTTTCCGGTGCCATATACACCCTTTTATCGTTTGGCATTAATTATTTCAAATTTTACACTTTGAGCATTCTCATTGCACTCTATGTAACGAAAATCAAATGCATGTCTCCTATCATCGAAAATGTACATCTGGTGTTCGTTATTGGCGATAAATACCAATGTAATACGCCAAAGACAGTGGTTTCAAAAATTGTATTTTTTATGATTCGGCTCTCATCCTTTGTACTGTAATGTGACATAATATTCTCCTACGTTCCGGCGGTCGACGGGACTGACTACCGTCGATCGGAGCCTTTTTACATGCCTGATGCTCTTCAATAAAAGGATTATGTGTCAAGAATAATTCGTCTTCTCTTGGAGTTTTTTTTGTCTTTTCTTGAACCCGTGATTACTTCACCGATGCGGAGTGAATACGCCCCTACAAGTAGCTTGAATCGTGTAAAATACTTTTTGTTTGTCAGAAAATTACCTTTCGAACGGTACATATGACTTCTATTTTATAACGAATATTTTCTAAGAAATAGCCAAAACAATGAAGCGTTGCACAGAGAGTTCTTATGGCAACAATGAAATTTTATATGGGTTCTGTTACAGAATCGGCATTATTAATTTTGTTCAAAATCACGCGATCTGCGATGAACAATGTAAGAAAAAATTCACTTGAAATGACATTTTAATATTTTATTTTATTGCTCGTGCACATGTGATTGTCTCGCGTTATAAGGAAAAATGAGAAAAAAAAGTTTTGATGCATTCTGTGGCAACTTCTTTTTCGTGTTGTCGATTCCAGAGGGAAAAATAAATTCTTGTAGTTTGTTTTCTTTTGTTATCATTGTTAAGTTTTTATGATTACAACTAATCGAACACAAAGTTGCTAATGTGAGTATTATTTACGTTTAAGATTTAAAGCTTAGTAAAAAAACTTTTATTCATAGAATTAAAGTCGACATAAACCTGTTTTTGTGTTACACTTAATAGATTTGTTACAGTTTGCAATAATTAAAATATATTGGTTTTATAGTTGTTTAAGTTGAACACAAGCCAGTATTACGCTATTTTTGTTTTCATAATATCAAAAAATAATTTAATACATTTCTTTATATTAACTCATTATTTAGAATATAAATAATTAAGACGCTTCTCATTAGCGTCAACAAAACAACAAAATTTTATTCTTTTTTTAGACAAAAAAAAAAGTCGTCTGCATTTTCGTTGCCATAACAACAAACCGAATTTTTACAAGTTCATGGAGGCTACAAAGTGCTAAATGTAATTTTTTATGTATAACTTAGTATATACTAGGATTTCAAGGGAAAAATTTAAAAATCGTAATCCCCTCGAAATTTTTTATATTTATTTTTTATGTGGAAAAGTAGGGCAACATAAAAAATATAATAATAACTAATAATAGAATAGATTAAATAAATGAGATTCTATTCAGTAATACTAATAGTGTAATTCTTTCTAGCTAACGTCATGTGAGGAATTTTACCGTTAAAGAAGATATCGTTTTGTTTACCTCATAGAGATTAAAATATATATATATTCAATCATGTCAATGAAGAGAAAGCATGAATTAGTTGATGCTATGGCTGACCCAGTGGTTGCTCCGTTTGCATGGGACATGTGTTTGCTATGCCAGAAGCATTCAAAAGAACACTTAATCATTCCGAAATATGAAGGTTATTTAACAATTGCAAAAAATCTTGCAAATTTTACTGAACATGGTGAGCTTCCAAATGCTATAAGAATTTTGGATAATTTGGACAGTGGGAGTGACTTTCACAAACACTTATAGCCCATGCAGCAAAATATCACAAATCATGCAAGAACAAATATGACAAGCAAAAGGCAGAAAGATTATCTGGTGAAAAGAAACAGAAAGGACGTCCCCATTGCTTAGACCAAAATCCATTTAGATCACAATTCACAAGATCAACAGCATTATGTTCAGATGTGAACAATGTGTGTCTGTTTTGTGAAGAAGGTGAATCTAGAGACAAACTTGTGACTGCATCTACGTTGGGTATTGTTCCTACAATTCATGATCATGCTGTTCAGTTACAAGATGAAAAACTGTTGAAAAAGTTATCGTCAACAGATTTAGTAGATTTAGGAGCCAAATATAACAAATTATGCTATACACGCTTTTTAACACGAGCAAGAGCTGCTAAACGTTCTCGAAGAGAAGATTACTATAATCCCGAAGAATTTGTTTATGGTTCAGTTGTAACGGAATTGGTTCAATACATGCAAGATATGTACTCATCTAGCCGAACTTCTCCAGTTTTTAAACTTTCTTATCTTACAAAATTAGTATCTCAGAGTATGATAGACATGGGAGTACAAACTCACGAAAAGAATATCAATAGAACACGTCTTAAGGAACATCTATTAGCATTTTAAACATGCCGTAGAAAATGGATATACTCGCATCTTAATACGAACTGTGGACTCAGATTTAGTGGTTATTTCAATATCACTGTTCCCACAAATACAAGATATTGATGAACTATGGATTGAGTATGGTTGCGGGAAATACAGGAAATTCATTCCAATCCATGAGATCTGTGCCAAACTTTCGACTGAAATTTGCCGAAATTTGTTGTCTTTTCATTCTATAACTGGTTGCGACACAGTTTCCACATTTTTTGGCATTGGAAAAAAGACAGCCTGGAAGGTTTGGATGTCATTTCGGGAAATTGATTGTGTATGGCATCAACTATGTACAGGCACTTCTGATATTGATGATGAATGTCATGATCTGTTACAGCGATTTTTTATACTACTTTATGATCAGGCATCAGATCTTCAGAGCATAAATGACTGCAGACGTGTATTATTTACAAGAAATAATCAAACTGTCGAAAACATACCTCCTACACTAGATGCTTTGACTCAACACGTTAAACGAGCTACTCTCCAAGCAAGAATTTGGAATAACAGTCTCGTTGCAGATAATAGAATACCTTCGCCAATTAGGGGATGGAAAATAATTTCTGGTGGATCATACCAGCCTGTGTGGACAACAATACCAGAAATATCAAAATATTCTGAACAGCTTACCTCCTGTACTTGCCGCTAGCGATGCACATCTTGTAAATGCGTTAAAATGGCAATGCGATGTAATAAACTTTGTGTATGTGAAGGGCACTGCTCAGACACCGATAGGTAATAGAAAGTGAATTTAGATAAATCATTAGGATGTTCTTGCACAAAACAACAATATATTGTATTATTTATATATTATGGCTGATATTAGTGTATTTGGATGAGAATAGGATATGATTAAACTTGGATATAATTGAAGTAATACTGCATGTACATTCTTTTGATTCTTATTCTTATACTTATAAATGTTTGAAACTTATCTCACAGTTATGCCTTAAGTTTGCATAACTGTAGGATAAATATGTCTTAAGATTCTTAGCTCTAAGAAAACTAGAATTTATTTACATATACATCAAAAATTGCGATAATTGTATTTTTTATTTAAACAGTTATGAGGTCATTGTATTAATTTTCAGAACCCATATAAAATTACATTGTTGCCATAAGAACTCTCTGTGCAACGCTACATTGTTTTGGCTATTTCTTAGAAAATATTCGTTATAAAATAGAAGTCATACATACCGTTCGAAAGGTAATTTTCTGACAAACAAAAAGTATTTTACACGATTCAAGCTACTTCCAACAGATTCCAAGTTAATTAGAAAAATGTTTCGAAAAAATCAAAATTATAATAAAAAAATTTGAAACAACTTTAAATATTTCTGGTATTATGAGCCTAAACAAAGAAGTCAATTATATCATTTGAAAGCGCGTTTTCTCCTGCTTAATAATCACTAATAATATAGATTAATGTCAAATATTAAGCCGAGTTATAGGGGAAAAAGTAGAAGCATATCGCAAAATTTTGGCGGCCATATTGATTACGTCACCAACACCGCTAGAGGGCGAAAAAAATTTGTGTCCCGGGGTTTTTAGACTTTGCTATTCATGTACTATCTAAATCCAAAGTGGCGTGTTGGTTGCCAGATGTGAAATGTTTTGGCATAATTTTCAGCTAACCCACCCCACTAAAAATATACCTCGTTTTTTGAATGAATATATAAAACAACATCATGATTCGTGTATGTTAATTTCAAAAGGTTTCATTAAAAAATTATTTTTTATGAATTTTTAAAGATTTATTTACAAGCTTTAGGCTTAACTGTGCGAAATCCTTTGGCCCAGACGGTGAAATCGAATTTTCACGCTTCGTCCTGTGATGCGCACTTCTGAATGCGCGCGCCGTCGCAAGCGGATAATTAATAGGATGGCTGAAAATCTTCGCCGGATTCAAGAAGAAATGAAAAGTGAAATGGCAGCAAGCTTAGGCGGGATGAAAGAGATAATGAAAGAAATAAAGGAATAAATGGACGATAAAATTATGACAAAAAATGGGAGAATCGATTGTGTGGAGAATAAATTAGAAGAGCAAATTGAAGATATTGACAAAAAAAATCAAGATGCCGCCAAAGTAGTGGAAGAAAAGATTGCGAGCGTTAGGAAAGATTTATAATGCTTTAAGAAACAAAAAATGGGGGCAGAAACCTACCCCGAAATAGCCAATAATCTATATATTGCTTCCTCGATCCTCAATTAAAATTTCGATGTATGGTGGAAAATTATCCTGGTAAATATACAAGACACGATTTGCAGTTGTTGCATATGTGAATGGATTGGATTCTCAAACAAAAGCTATCCAGTCAGCTGTTTCGCTGCGAGCTTATGCTGCCGACGTACTGCAGACTTTATCTGAAAAAGAGCTGCTTCATTTTGAAATGCTCGCCAGTGCTTTAGAAATGCGCTTTGGCTAAAAATGATGAAAGAATACACCAGGCTCGAGCTAAATCCTCGCCATCAAAAGTCAACTGAGTCATTTCAAGAACTTGCGACAGACATTAAGAGATTTTACCATCGAGGTTTTTCTGACTGTGCGACTGACATTAGGGAAAATCTTGCTTTTCATCACTTCATCGACGGCGTGCGTAATCCCGAGATCCAGAAAGCACTCCGAGTCACAGATCTCAAAGATTCGAAAGGGGTTTTAGTTTATGCATTGAAATTCGAGGCTGCCCAGCAAGCTACACGCAGAGATCGGCATTTTGTGAGAGTAACCCATATTGTGGAAACGTCGAATGAACCTCTGAAGCATCAAGAAAAACAAATAAATACTGTGCTGAGACAAATGAATTTTTTAATGTCGACTAATCTTGACAGAAAAACTATCATCAAATTCTGGCAATGTGGTGAAGAAGGCCATTTTGAAAGAATCTGCCTGAAATGACCCGCAAACGGAAGAGAATTGAAATTAAAATAATGGCCATCTAGCGAGGCGGATGTTGCCAGATTTTCAGAAGCCCCATTTTCAAGTACATTGATTGAACATAGAGTAAATTGGTAAGACCATGGTCTCATGTATATAAATTTATGTGTTTATTTATTTTGTTTATTATTATTTTTTTCTTTTGATATTTGTGTACTATAATTGTGTCTACAATTTTTTTTTGTTTCAATAAGTTTATTTTTGGGTTAGTTAATCATTTGCTTTCACGTAATTAAATGTCAAATTTTGTTTACGTTTTCTTTTATTTTTTTATGTGCATATTTCTAAAGTTTTGAATCGTATACAAATTGTAAATAATAGATTTATTCCTAATCAAGTATTTTACTGCCCGACAGTCCTTGAAAGCGGGGAAATATTACGAATTTTGTATATTTGAAAATATTTCCATTTTATTACGGCAAAATTGCAGTGCAGTTCATGCCAAATGTTTTGATCATCAATTGCAGAACCTCGTATTATTCTCGGGAAATTAGTCTTATAAGTTCTCGTATTTAACATTATGTCAATGGGAATATCAGAAGTAAATTATTCCATTTTTCAATATTGGGTGAAAAAAGTCCGGGCCAGGATTCGAGCCAGGGATGTATTGTCTGAAGCCGCCAATGCTCTACGAACTGAGCTATCCTGGACACGAACACTGGAGGACTATTTCACACAATTAACCCCAACGATCACTTTTATCCGGTCTGTTGTCCGGTCCTAATTGATTTACCGCTTGAATAATCGTGTTTAAAATTAATCTAATGGGAATATCGTCAAGGAATGTGTTTATCGCCAAGTTTGCGATGATTTTGGCGGCTTACTTTTGTAACCAAATTTGACAATATAAAACGAAATATATCGCCAAGTTGGAGACATTTTGTCGACTTTGAAGGTTCCCCCCCCCATATCTGTAAGGCAAACTGTCCCGTGAAGTTACGAGAAACATCGAGAACATTCTGTCCGAAATTTATAAATAGGGGGCTATCTTTGGATCACCGGTACAGTTTTCTTCCAGTCCTCCTGCAGCGAATACTGTTAAAAATAAAGGTGACAAACCGGTTGCATTTGACGCCCAGGAGTGAAAAGGGGTTACCATTTGACACCCGCGGGCTTGAAAATGTGTTTGGGGTACCATTTGATGTCACTCTGAGTGATTGACGCTAATTAGGGTGCCGCGCAATGCATACCATTGGAAGATTTTCACCCCTTAGTCATTTTCGCATGCTCTGTGACTTGTATTTTTCCCCTTCAACTACAGTAATTTTTCCCTACGAAATCACCGCTATACGCTATCTCAATTTCGTTTAGAACTTCGGATGGCTAATTTTTGGCGAATTTTTTTTTATATAAAGCAACCTTTGAATATCAGTGGCACTTTGAAGGTGAGCTCAATGGCCGAGTGGTTAGAGCGCTGAGCTTGCAATCAGACGTTGAGGGTTCGAATCCTTCGAGGGCCAAAAGTTGGTTTATATATTTTTTATTATAGGGCACTCTGGATTAATGGTGCCATCTTTTCACCCTAATTAAATGTGTCATTCTGGCTCTCCAAGAGGTGTCACCAGTGAGAAGAGCCTTTCACCCCTAAAAGGTGCAATGTGTCACCATTAGTTTTAACAGTGAATGTACTTGAAATCTTTGTGTGATGAAACTTGGGACTCTGCGATTAGACATTGTATACTTCGTATTAAACCTGAGAGTTCTGAGAAAAAATTAGCTG
This sequence comes from Maratus speculifer, assembly GCA_964019185.1. Taxonomy (NCBI): domain Eukaryota; kingdom Metazoa; phylum Arthropoda; class Arachnida; order Araneae; family Salticidae; genus Maratus; species Maratus speculifer. The sequence goes on from OZ025298.1 coordinate 120,326,911, forward strand.
TTGTTTGCTTTCATTGTAAGAATGCATAGAGTAAAGAGAAATTAATAGAGTGGAAGTATAATGTCTGGGGGTGATGCCAAAAAGGTAACCCTAAAGTCCGCAACATCATGACCAATTAAGCACTAAAAAGACCACGTATTTTTACACACCTATCAATTTAAACCGGTTTAAATCCGTATTTCTTTGCTTTTGTTTTTTACTGTCGAAGCTATTATCGAACAGAGGATTAAAATTTTGCTAAAAAATTATGATTTCTGACATTATTTTTTCCCTTTTGCATGCATATAAATATTTTTTATAATATAAATATTTAGTCTATAAATATATCATTATAAAATACATTTGAATAAACACGATTGGAAAATGTAAAAAGAACTAATCTATCGCTTCTAATGTAAGAAATGTCTGATTATTTCATCATATGTGCGTTAAGCGTCAATGTGCAAAATTCTTTTAAGATTTTGCTTGAACTGGTAACGATCTTCTCTTAAAATCGGCTGTAATCGGAAATCTAGATTTTGGATCAATATTCATTATCTAAGTTTTCATTCATGATTTTAAAAGAATGTTTCCATCATTATATTTTAAATAGTTATTTACATGTAATTAGTAATATGTTGTTAAAAAGAAATAGAGATATTTAAATAAATTAGTAGCGATTGATGTAAACAAAATAGAGATACATTTGAAAATTTCATTCCATAAAAAACTCTTTATTAATTAGTTTGAATTAGTTAAAATATTTATATATATTGTCATTTGCAAACAAAATAACTTCATCTACGTTATAAAGAATTAAAAAATACTGTAAAGAAGGAAACTGTTAGCAATGCAATTTTTAGTTCGTATAAAATGTTTTCAATTTCTTATTTAATATTAATTTGACATTTAATTCTTACTAATTTATCAATTTCAATTATTTTAAAAGCAGACATTTATTTAATAAATTATAATGGAACAAAGACCATTTTAAAATTTTACTATTTCTTCTTCAAATCTGCACCCGTGTTCATTTCTTTCAATTAGTCTTATTAATACAAAATCAATTCCACTTGCTTTTGTTTGAGACATTAAAATTTGAGCGAAAAATAGTTTCACATTGCAAACCTTTTTTAATGCTTACTTCACTTTCACCTATCTCATTCCTTCGTGGAAAGAATATCTGTTTTTACTTGATGAATTGCTGAATTTTTGTCTTCTACTGAAGATACATGTGTTTTGTTTCCGCCGAAAAAGATTGTTACCGAATTCCTTTAGTTATTTTGAAAATACCCGTGTTTCCGTCAAGCTGTTTATTGTAAAAAACCTTTTGTGTGTGTGGCATCAATTTTAAAAGAACACCAAACATTCAACAATATATATGTTGCAGCCAATACCCGAAATTGGCCAGTTCTAGAACTGGCCGGCCAATTCCCGAATTGGCCAGCAACGTTAAAAAATGACTGGTCAATTCTAGAATTGGCCAGCCAATTCGCGAACTGGCCAGATGCAATTGGCCAATTCGAAAACTGGCCAGATGCGATTGGCCAATTCGCGAAATAGATATAAGCACTCGGCTTAATTCTTTCTAACATAGTTGAAAGTGTCTATGAATTCAAATTGTCTAGACATCATCAGCCTGTCCGAGATCCAACTCGAGTAAAGTTTCCGGTTAACTTGTAATTGTCATCATATTTGGTTTATCATTTAATTTCGATATTGAAAGCGAATTGAGTACTATTTTTGGTTAATTTAGTTGGGTGCAAAAAATATTTCGTTTAATATAATCAATGGGAATCCTTTTTACTGTACATTTTAATAATACACTGCTCAAAACAATTAAAGGATATTGCAGTTTTAGGTCGATTTTGTATCTGGGAATCTTTTTAGCTGATTGATACATGATCGACAGACATAGTAGGTTATATGAGAATAAATTACACATGTTTGGCAGAAAAAAATGCATTTTATTGCGCATTTGTGTACAAAAGGAAAAAAACACAATTTGTGCATATGAGAAAAAAAGAATAAGAAAAGATGTTTTCTTCAAAAAAATCATTTTTAGTAGGGGGTATGGTTTCCACGGGCGGCCAGCAACGTTGAACACCTTTGAGGCATAGACTCAATGAGGCTATTAATGACGAGTTGGGGTATTCTGCCCCACTCTTCCAGAAGAGCTCTTTCCAGTTCTTGGAGAGTTTGAGGGGTTTGTTGGCGACCAGAAACTCGTCTTCCTAGAGCGTCCCAAACGTGCTCGATTGGATTCATGCCTGGAGAACAAGCTGGCCATTCCATTCGAACGGTTCCTTCCTCGAAAAGGAAATCCTCCACCAGGTTTGCACGATGTGGCCTGCAGTTATCGTCCATTAAAATGAAGTTATCTCCGATTGCTGCAGCGTAAGGGACTACAATAGGTCTGAGGATCTCATCCCTATATCGGCGACCAGTCAGAGCTCCATCCCGAATGATGTAGAGGTCAGTGCGCCCGTCAATAGAGATGCCACCATACACCAACACTCCTTCACCGTCAAATCTGACACTTTCGTGTACGAACGCAGGATTATTCCTACTGCCACGGTCCCTCCAGATGAAAATACGCCTATTATCCGGATGCATAGGAAAACGGGACTCGTCAGAAAACAGAATATTGCTCCATTCATTTCTCCTCCAGTTGACATGCTCGGTTGTCCACTCCCTGCGGTCGCGACGATGCGTTGATGTTAATCTAACACATACCATCGGTCGGCGAGCATACAGTTCTACAGCATGGAGCCGGTTTCGGACAGTCTGAGTTGAAATCGTGGTGCCTGTAGCCGAGCGAAGGTGTTGTTGGAGAAGAGTAGCGTTCATGTTTCGGTGTCTCCGAGCTGTTAACGCTAAATACTGATCTTCATTGGGCGTTGTTGCCCGTCTACGACCTTGCCCTGGTCTTCGGCCTTCACATCCACTCTCCAAAAAACGGTTCCAGATCCTGGAAATGACACTTTGTGACACTCCAATGGCTTGCGCTACTTCGGCTTGAGTTTGGCCCCCTTCTAACCTACCAACAATTCTCCAAGCTTCTGAATCTGTCAGATGACTTCGCTGAGACATCGTACTCATCGAAACAAAGCAATCACTGAATGCCGATCATCCTTGTCTTCATTCTCTTTTATCCAGTTGAAAGTCAAATTTCATTCGCTGCCGCTGAAGCGACGTTTTTGGCGTCGAACTCAAAATTTGCATACTCCACAGTTTGAAAACCAGAAAAATTTGCATTTGTGATTCTCTTCTTCTATTTTCGGCAAAAAAAATTTCGTTTATATCTTTATTTTATATTAAACTTCAAATATCCTTTAATTATTTTGAGCAGTGTACATTATCTTAATTACAAAAAAATTGGTGCTTATGCATGATAGTTCGGATGTTGGCCAAGGCTTCCCGGCCAGTTCGAGAACTGGCCGGCCAAAACCCGAAATACGCTATTCATTTTATGTATTTCGGGTTTTGGCCAGGAAGCTTGGCCAGTTCGGGTATTGGCCGGCCAGTTCTAGAATTGGCCAGGCTCCGGGTATTGGCCGCAACATATATAAGAATGGTTTATGGAATTCTCAGTTAATATTATTAAAATATTATATTTGTTTATAACAATTAAATTTAATCTTCATTCAAATTGAAATTGAAATTGAAATCTAATATGATATTTAACTTATTAATTAAATTATTAATATTTAATACTTATTATTTTGTAACTTAATTATTAGTTAATGTAGTTTGAATTAGTATTCAAATGAATATCAATGATGAGAAATCATTAAGTTAAATTAACTAATTTACGCCTGCATAAAAAAGTTAACTTAAGCAAAAATCTCAGCAGAAATATTCTTGTGGCATTTTCAAGGCTATAACGTTTTAGGGAAATAGATGTACTAGTTATTAATGAATTTAGTTACTTAAGATTACACTGTGGCTATAATATTAGTTTCCTGCAATATCTCATGAAATAATTTTAATTTATCTGGCGTGTAATATTTAAGTAATTTTGATATATGAAAAATTTTCTTTTTTTTATTTTGAATTTGTCTATTAATTTCTAAGTTGACGTCTAATAATTTTTTTTTAAATTCGATATGATATGAACGTTTAATGGACCATTAAAAGTACTTAATTCAAACATGAAATAAAATTCCAACAATAAATAAATCAATAAGCGAAATTAAAATATTGTAATTACTTTCTCAATGCTTGGAAAATGTTTCCTTGAAATAAATAATTAAACACTAATACTTGTTACAAACAAGAACACTCTTAAATAATTCACAATTCCAAAGTTTTTCAATTATCTTATCAAAATTTCAAGAAGTGGATAAATATTTCCTAGCTTTAGAAAAAATCCCCCAAAATATAATGACAATAAGGACAAGATTTTCTGAAAATAAAAAGTTAAAACACTACTGTATTTAATTATGATGCTTATTTCAAAAGCAGTTGCTAGGATAATTAATTTCAATCAACAGTTTTTTAATTATGTTTGTCTGTTAAATCCCAGAAAAAATTTAGCGCAACTCAATTTTTCCAACTGAATTATAAGATTATACGGAATTGGGAACCAAAGCTAACTCCAACCAGAGATTCTACCAAATAAGAACAAAGAAATTTAAATTCCATACGTATATCTTTAAAATTTAAATCAATTCTTAAATTCTACTATATTATATGTCATAGCAGATTTAGACATTAAAATATGAGGTTAATTCGTACATGAAATTAAAAAACTTAATGAAAATTTTTATTATATTTTATCTGTTAAAAGTCTAGAAGCAGCATCGTACAATTTCGATCGTACAATTATATAAATTATAAGAATCTGGAAACCAAAATTAATAGCCACCAGATATTCTATCAAATAAAAATACTAATACAAATGTTGTATTAGCTTTCTGGCTGAAATACCTCAAAACATACCTCAATAAATCACAAAAATGTTGCATTCTGAGAATGATTCTTTATATTAGCAAACATGAATAATTTGTAAAATTTAATTTTCATAAAATAGCTCATGAATTTCACTTAATAATCATCAACCGAACTTATGTACTGCTTTATATTTCATTATCATCATAAATTTATCTTTAATACTACACAAAAATGAAAAACATAGTACTAGTGTTTCAGTCTTACTAGTCTTACTAGTCTTACTAGTCTTACTAGTCTTTCTAAACAACAGTAAATGTCTTAAAACAAAAATGTTTCCTATTTCATGTTTAGTAATGAGAACAATTGTAATTATAAAACTTTAAATCGAATAACAAACTGTAATTAAAAAATATTCTACTATATGAAAGATCAAATTTAACTAAAAATTTATAATAATTATTACTATATTTTTCAAACAATCATATTGAAAAATCTAATCTGAAACATAATTGGAAAAATTTTCAGAATATCAAATGCTTCATTTATATTCAAAACTATATTTCTATGAACAGAGAAATTAATTCTTTAATTTTTGAACAAAACAGAATTCCTTCTACTAAAATAATAATAAAAATTATAGCAATAAATTTTAAAGTAAATATTCATGTAGAAATTACACAAACATAAATAAAATAAAATTATAAAATGAACTTAATATGATGTGGTTTTCTAGGCTTGTTGTTAGGAACGATCTAAATTTTATTTCTTAACCTTTCGCCGGGCGCGCAAACGTTTATCACATGAGCGGGCGAGCGTTGTAAATTGTACAACAGGCGCAAAACAATCAATTATTGCTGCTTTATTTTAATTTTACAAATAATTAAACTTACATATATCTCGGATCACAATTTAGGAAAGTATTCTGCAAAACACCTATTTTAACGTAACATACTAAAGCAGAAGTTTAGATATATATATAAAACTACTTACAACTACAATCACAAATAATAAAAATTAATAATGAATTAATAAACAATAATTAAGCAATTTCGGATTTACAGAACTTGTTCTTTATTTTATTTATATTAGTCGCTTCCCATATCAAACATAATATTTTCTTTTTTGCTTTTTTCAGATAAACCTTGCGCATTTTATGCACTGTTAACAGATTAAAATGACAGATGCAGCGAATTGCGGAATCTAAAATACAAATAACTTTCAGGAACTGGATAAAAGGATCTAATAAACGAATACAAACGGTTATTAACACCCATTACTGCTTGAATTTTGTTTTAAAGAAAAAGAGAGTGAATGTTGTACTTTTTACAACATCGCGCTGGACGGAAGGTTAAAAAAAAAGCGATTTGATGTAATCACTGCATAATATTCAAGAAACTGGTGAAACCCATGTTGTTGTCACCCATGAGAGTACCAGAATGTAGTAATAATAACAATGACTCCACTCATATATCGAAAACAATACAGATGGCGCGTCACCTTGAAAATGAGTGCACAATAGGTTCTACTTATCATGTGCTGGTTTTTGAAAGATCTGAACGTAACTACATAAAATCTTCTGTTAGAATACAAAATTATTTTCACTTAGTAAGAAACCCCATCAAGAACTTTTATAATTTTGCCAGTCGCATGGCTCCGGGTCGTAAACAACAACAAAATATCCTTTGACATGTTTCCCACTTAAAGGAATCAGAAGCGTAAAATATTTTTTAATCACGTTCATTCATATTTCACTTCGCAGGAAAACAATTCCATTCACGTAATAAGATGCAGCCGTCATCATAAAAGAATTTATGTGCCATAGAAAATTTACCACATAAACTCTTCTCACCAAATGGCAGTAGTTTTATTAGCACAAGGTAAACGTAAAAATCCAACCCCGAAGCCAATGTAGAAGCCGTAGCCAACGACTCTGAAAAAAAAATATATATATATATTTTATGGCAAAGATCTAAGATGCCAATTATAAATTTAGAAATAATGATTTCAACCAAAATCAAAATTTTACCTTGCGAAAATGAAAGAGAGTTCTCCCAACCGATCGGAAGGTTAAAATACAATCTGGTTTCCAGCGTCCATTAGAAGAAAATTGTGAGTAATCGAATGACTTTTATCGAACGTAGATACAAAGATATGAAACAGATAAAACAATAAATGTAAGAAATCTGATTTTAGGTAAAGAATTAATTTGATAAATTAATGTTTTTTAGAATAAAATAAAATAAATAAAACGTTTATTAAAGGCATGGAATTAAAATAATTATGTTATGATTTATGAAAGGAAAGGAAAAAAGTGAAATAGCATAAGAATTTGAAAATAATTAATTTTGAATTGATACGAATTTTATATACAGGGTGTTTCGCTACCAGACCGACAAACTTTGAGGGGTGATAGTAGACATGAAGACAAACATTATTAAACAGGAAACCATGGGGCGCAAACGTCTTCCGTAGGAGCCAGGGGCCATTATAGTTTATGGTCCAAAACTTCAAACGATTATAAAAAATGAAAAAAAGGGTGGATTCGTTTGCGGTTTTCGCTAGAATCATTCTTTATATCACGTTTTGTTTGTAAAATTTTTTTAAAGGTTACGTTCAAAAATTGTCGATAGAGGGCGTTTTAGACTTTAGACTAACAAACAACTACTTTTTAAGCTTATTTTGTGCACGGGGTTGAAATTATTCTAAAGTTTAGACTTTAACTTAAATTTTAATCCCAAAATCGGAAACTTTGGGATCGAGTAACTGGTGAAAATTTAACTGTGAACAGAGGGGTGGATTTTAAACATTCATAAACATTATATAAACTGATCGATTTTGTTGCGGTTTGCGTGTAGTTCATTCCCTTGGTAATTATTTTATTCCAAATGACTTACAGCTCTTGTGTATCCATTTTTTGGTACAGGTGCTTCCGACACATCTCCGATATTTCAATGGCATTACTCCTGTGTGTTTTACTACCAGACCAACATACTTCCAGGAAATGTTAGGGATGCAAAGCGACTCGGAATCATATAGGAATGTAACATTGAAAATGCATTTTTAGCGAGATGTGGTTAACAGAAGCAGAAAAAAAGCAACAGAAACAGGTAGTGAAACAGCAACACGTTAATGTGGCAGAAAGCAATTTAGTTAAACGTTTTACTACAAAAGGTATCTGAAATTACGACCAGAAGTAGTCGGGCATGCTTGACAGCAGCGTCGCATGCAATTCCTTACGCTTTGAAAGATTCCTGGCATCTCGGATAGCTTTCTGGCAGCTACAAAAATTCGAGCTGACAGGTCTTCCACCGACGGTACAGGAGTCTCATACATTCAACTTTTCATTTGATCCCAGCAGAAGAAGTCCATACAGATTCAAATTTAGATTGAACCAGCTGATGTTGGGTGGGGGGCTAACAATTGGTTTGAGCTCAACTAGCCCCACCCAACAATGCTCATTTAAAAAAATACAGAACAATTATACAGTAATAAAATAAAGGCAGGTAACAAAAATTAATTGATATAATGAAGTAGGTGTAACGATCTGGCAGGCCAACGAACCGGACCACCACTACCTATCCACCGCTGTCCACATGTTCGTTGAGGTGTCTGCGAACATCATTGGTAAAATGTGGAGAAGCCCCATCGTCCTATAGAATGGCGCAACGAAAGAGGAACATTTGCTTTTACCAGACGTTCCGACAGAACGCGTTGTAGAAATATCCAGTGGCTTTTTTCTCTGCTTCTTTAACTACAGCTCGCTAAAAAGGCATTTTCAATGTTACATTCCTATGTGATTCCGAGTCGCTTTGCATCCCTAACACTTCCTGGAAGTATGTTGGTCTTGTAGTAAAACACACAGGAGTAATGCCATTGAAATGTCGGAGATGTGTCGGAAGCGCCCTCTATCAAAAAATGGATACACAAGAGCTGTAAGTCATTTGGAATAAAATAATTACCAAGGGAATGAACTGCATGCAAACCGCAACAAAATCGATCAGTTTCTATAATGTTTATGAATGTTTAAAATGCGCCCTTCTGTTCACAGTTAAATTTTCGCCAGTTACCCGATCCCAATGTTTCCGATTTTGGGATTAAAATTTAAGTTAAAGTCTAAACTTTAGAATATTTTCAACCCCGTGCACAAAATAAGGGTAAAAAGTAGTTGTTTGTTAGTCTAAAGTCTAAAGCGCCCTCTATCGACAATTTTTGAACGTAACCTTTAAAAAATTTTTACAAACAAAACGTGATATAAAGAATGATTCTAGCGAAAACCGCAAACGAATCCACACTTTTTTTCGTTTTTTATAATCGTTTGAAGTTTTGGACCATAAACTAAAATGGCCCCTGGCTCCTACGGAAGACGTTTGCGCCCCACGGTTTCCCATTTAATAATGTTTGTCTTCATGTCTACTATCACCCCTCAAAGTTTGTCGGTCTGGTAGCGAAACACCCTGTATATATATTACAATACGTAAACTTTTTAGCCAAAATTAACCTTATACTATATTAATTTCCTTATAACAATATTTCGTATTTATTTCAGCTTATTATAACGTAACGCTTTCTACGTAAAGATCTACGTAAATAGTACAATATAAAATACCAAGTCAACTGACGCTGAAATATGAAATTTGATTCGTTAAATATTACATGAATATTACATAACTTATTTTCGTGTTGCTTTGTCAAGAAAACTTTTTGAAAGTTGAGTTGTACTGCACTTCATTTAACAGAATAACACTAATGATTGATTGCGTTGCACGCTCGAATTATTTTTGCATGGTAAAATTCATGTTTGGAGAAATTACTCTGTGTATTACCTTCATAAATTAGGTTTTTTTTCACTCATTGAAAAGTTAATCCTCTTTTCTTTACTTCGATAGAAAGAGATGTTGGATTGTTAATTTAATTTTCATTGAAGTTGTCAAAGAGGGTATACATATATTTCAACGTAATCCATCGCTCAAATATTATTTTTCAAACGATCTCTGTAAAAGAGTAATTTTATGCAATTTCATACGAAAAACTAATTTTGATTAAAATTGGTGGCATATGAAAAGCCGCATGGTTCATCCCTGCAAACTGTTGATGTCAGGTAAATATTTTGCAGTTAGTAATAATATTCTCTACAATATTTGACGAATTATAACCTCCGCCTGCTAATATTAAAGTACAGAATTGGGCGCATAGTATATAAAAAGAAGCGGGTAGCCCGGATTTATTGATAACAGACTTGTGACTTAAGATTTTATTATATAGATTTTATTTTATTAACGAGAGAATATTATTGTCCTTGTTTAAACTAACAAAAATATTATTTGAGAGTAATTTCATATGTGGATCATTCCATGTAAAATGAGCAAAGATGTAAAAAAAACGTAGTGGCTGCATACGAGCTAATTTTAATAAAATTTGATACACAAGTTCAATCTATATTCAAATGTAGCCCTGCAAAATATCTTAATGAAAAATAAATTACTTTAGTGCTTTTGGACATTTAAAAAACTTGTGATGTAAAATGGCATACGTGCAATCGTCGAAAGTTGCAAGTTTGAATTTTTGAACCTTAAAAACTATTTAAAAAATGAATTTTTTTATTATATCGTAATCTCTAAAAATCTATATTTACATATATTTCGTAACAATAATCTGACAATACCATTATGAATCTTAAGTCAGTTGTAAATATTAAAAATTGGTAAATTTTATAAAAATTAGAAAAGCTATAAAAATCAAAGAAATTAAAACACGTCAGTTAAACTCATGCTTGATGTAGAATTTTATATCAAGATAGAATTTTCCACGTTTAAAGTTGTCATTTATTTAATTAATCTTCAAAAATATTTAGAAACTTTTTTTTTTTAAATTTACAAAATCATAATTTTCCTCTTATGTATTCGAAAAAAATTAATAGAGGAAATGTCTGATATTAGCAATATTGCACAGCGATAAAGATCAATAAGTCCATGATAAACTACAAAAAAAAATAAGATAGCATTTTCATTCCTAACATAAGAAAATGGGTTCAAAAAGTAATATTCGTGACATTTTATGGATTATCCTCTGTGAAGTCACTCGCGTTTCGAAAAATATACCAGGACATCTAGCCGACTAAAGATGTGTGCTGCCATCTACATTTGCTATTTGATTTCAGAATTAATCTTTATAATATTATAAGTGTGAAAGTGTGTCTGAAAGTTGGAATTAAGTTGGCTTCAAAACGGATGGATTAATGCCTTTGAATCTTTGCATGTTGAAAAGTTAACGCCCGAAAATGAGCATAGGCTAATTTTTAATTCTTTTACTTTCCCTTAATGATTCAAAATTTCATTCATTTTCATACGAAATCAATAAGCATTATTTAGAAAAAATTAATCAATTTCCTTTCCCGTTGCCAAGAAAATTAAATTCTAGAATAACAATTTCTCAGAGGCAGTAAATTTTCAGTTGCGATATTTCCATGCGAAAAATGAAAATAAAAAGAGTTTAAAAGAAAATAAACATGATGTCATACGTGAAATAAAAAAAGGGAATATTTTTTGTTATATATTTAACATGGATATTTGTTTCGTTAATAAGAATTTATATGTTAAAAATGACAACATAATTAGAAATTAAAAAAAAATGGAAAAAAAAATATTTCACCTAGAAAAATATGATGTCACAATTGAAATAAGACATTCTATAGCAGTTGTTAAAAATATAACAGACATGGATATCAGTAATTATTGGAGCTAAATAAATAATGACATCATATTTAAAATGAATGAGATTTTTTATTTTTACTTATGTTAATTAATAAGTTATAAGTTACATACTACTGAAAATTTCCATTCAAAATTCATAATTATTAATGGAAGACATTTTGGTTAGAAAAAGTGGAAAATAAATCTGATTAATATATATATATTTATCTTTAATTTTTTTTTCTTTAAAATTAAAAAGATTTTAATTTCAATTCGTATAGATCAGCGCTGTCGAACGCGGCACATTCTGCCAGATTTTTGGAGCCCTTTTGATTGTATCCTATTGCTAATATTTTTTAAATAAAATTCCATTTTAAAAAATGCTTTATTTTAAATCCTTGATATTTGCTGGAGAAATATTTTTTAAACCTTTGCAAGTGTATTACAGGCATCAAAAATGAAAATGTGTTTTATAAATTTAACCATGCGTTATTGCCTTTCTTCACTAATTTACAATTATTCTTTATGCAAAAAGTGATAGAAATTTTGGCGATGGTAATTGGAATATGTTGGCAATAGCTTAATATGTTAAGATGTGAAATGTAGAAAAAAAGCACACCCCTTTCCCCTTCTTTCATGCAGGAACATGCAGGTCTCATTGCTGTTTCATAACGGTAAAGAAGTGTCATTTTACCGCTCAGAATCTAAAAATTTTAGGTATTTTTCTTAAATTGTTTTAAAAAATCTATAAAATCGTAAGAAATGATTTCCATCAATTAAAGTTCTTTTAAGACATTTCTTTGAAACCACCATGAATTGGTCACTAATATCCTTTTTGTATTTGTGCTTTTTACGATGCCACATTTTCGCCTCCAAAATAAATCAAGGAGTACCTATTCATCCTCAAAAAATCCCTAACAATGTCTGTGATTAGCATTTTATTTCAATTAAAAATCAGATTAAAGTTACTGGCTCCTTCCACTTAAAAAACCTTTGAGAAAACACCTAAAAAAAGGGTATACTTCGAACTTACTTTGATTTATAGTTATTTTATTTTTCTCTTATTTACATGAAGCTCCAGATCCACATAGGGGCCTTATATTTTCTACAACGATCTGCCTTTGTATGTTAGCCTCACATTTAGTACTGCGAGATATATTTTTTGGTATTTTTTGAGCTCTGTCAATGATGGCGCCTTTGCTGAGTAAAAAGTTAGACAGGCCTGGAATAGATGATATAAAAACACGATTAAAATAAATTTTCCTAAGACTAAAAACATATTTTCACACGTTGAAGCTTCATTAATTAACTTCTTCCACAGAAGCGGAAATCGTTTGTCAGCATATTGAAATTTATAACCAAAGATGTAAATTTAACTTCCGTAAGTATAAGTGGAATGTTTTTGCCCTTCATTAATACGCACTGGATTTTTTTTAAAACTGTAAGTCATTATTTTTAAACAATAGCAGTCAAAACGACGAAAGGTGTTTTTAGTTAAAGGATTTATCAGGTAAAAAGTATGTAATACTTTTTAAAGCATTCATTTTAAATAGAAAACATTGCTATATATTTAGTAAAATACATTTGCAAAGGGATGTAACCTGCTCCGAAAAAAAAAATAATCCTGAAATAAAAATATATATTTCGGAAATAATATTTTGCATTAATATTAACTTACATGTTAAATATATATTTTTTACTTGAAATTTAGTATTTGATAAAAATGATATTTGAATACTTTCTTAATGTACTGTAGTATTTGATTTCATTAAGCGATTTTCTGTTTTAATTAAATTAAAATGCTTAATTTTACACAATTCCTGAAGTGAAAGATTTTTTTTATCTTGACAAGTATTATTCCGTAAGAAAAACTATCCTGGTGGTCATATTTTAAATCATTAGCCAATTTCTTTCATAAAATATTTGCATTTTATAGCAAATATACAAAATAGCGTGATTTTCACAGAAATTATCCTTTGCAAATACATATTTAACACATTTTTACCTTAAAATTTAGCATCAAGCAACTTTATTGCTTAAATAATGAGAATTTAAGATTCGAGAGATTTCGAAACCTGTTGAACATTTCTATGTTAATGTTAGATCTACAGCTGTTAAAAGTGTGTTGCCGTGAAATTAAAATTTTATAAACATTTGAAAGTTAAAGATTTTACTTTTTAATTCAATTTTGAGCTATGCTATTTCACTTTGTTTGATTTTTTAATATCATTTATATTTTTCTTTTATAAGATGGGATTTTTTTGGAATAAAAACAATGTCGTATGCCAATTTTTTAATGAATTCAAAGACACTTCTGAAATTGTTTTTAAATTATAGCTTTAGTTTAGAAATATTTACTAATATATCTTTTTAAATAACATTCTTTGACACAAAAACATAAACCAATATCCATGAACAAGTTAAATGTTAAACTGAAGAAACATAAATTATAAAATAAGAATAACGTAAATTTAAATTTCATCCTAATTATATCATAGAAAACAAGTATGAAATTTCGAGCTCACCAAACAAATTTAAATGATCTCCTACATACAGGGTGTACTTGGGTACTAAACTCTTGGGCAAAACTTTAAGGGGTGATAGTACACATAAAGACAAACAATATTAAATGGGAAACTAAAGGTCCGAAACATTTTTCGAAGGAAATAGGCGCCATTAAAGTTTAGGGTTCAAAATTTCAAATGATAATAAAAAACTAAAAAATTGGGCGATTTATTTGCGGTTTTCTCTAAAACTATTCTTTATCTCAATATTGCCTTGAAAATAAATTATAAAGATAAATTTCAAAAAATGCTGATAGAGGGCTCTTTAGACTTTGGAGTGACGAACAACTACTTTTTACCGTTATTTTTTGCATCTCATCCATTTCTTTAGAAGTTTAGACATAAACTTAAATTTTGAGCTCAAAATCTGAATCTTTGGGAGTGGTTAAGTTGTGCAAAATGAACTGAGTTTAATGGGAGGTGAGGAGGTTCAAATTTCAAATGATTATAAAAATCGGAAAAATTGGTCGATTCGTTTGCAGTTTTCGTTAAAACTATTCTTTATGTCAGTATTTCATTGAAATTTAATTTTAAAAATAAATTTCAAAAAATTCCGATAGAGGCCGCAATAAATTTCAGAGTAACTAACAACTATTTTTAACCGTTATTTTTTGTATCTAATTAAATGCTTGTAAAAGGTTAGAATTAAATTTTGAGCTTCAAATCTGAATCGTTGGGAGTAATTAAGTAGCGCAAAATTGAACTGTGTCCGAGAAAGGTGGGGGGGGGGGTTACATTTCAACTCCTGAACACAGTTCAGTTGCATTTCTTATCCCCTCCCAACGATTCAGAATTTGAGCTCAAAATTTAAATCTAAGCTTTAGCAAGCATTTAATTAGATACAAAAAAATAATTGTTGATTACTCTACAGTTTCAGGCGCCCCTTAACAGAGTTTTTTGAAATTTATTTTCAAAATTTATTTTCCAGGAAATACTGACATAAAGTATAGTTTTAGCGAAAACCGCAAATGAATCGACCAATTTTCCCTTTTTTTTATGTTCATTTCAAATTTGAACCTCCCCACTCCTATTGAACACAATTCAGTTTGCGCTAATTAACCACTCCCAGCGATTCAGATTTTGAGCTCAAAATTTCAGTTTATGTTTAAGTTTCTAAAAAAAAATAACGAGATGCAAAAAAATAGTGGTAAAAAATAGTTATTCGTTACTCCAAAGTCTAAAGCGCCCTCTATTGGCGTTTTTTTATAATTTATCTTTATAATTTATTTACAAGAAAATACTGACATAAAGAATAGTTTTAGTGAAAACCGCAAATCAATTGGCCGATTTTTCCGATTTTTATAATAATTGGAAATTTGAACCTCCCCACCCCCGTTGAACACAGTTAAGTTTGCGCTACTTAACCACTCCCAAAGATTCAGATTTTGAACTCAAAATTTAAGTTTATGTCTAAGATTCTAAAAAATTAATGAGATGCAAAATAAGCGCCCTCTATCGGCATTTTTTGAAATTTATCTTTATAATTTATTTTCAAGACAATACTGACATAAAAAATAGTTTTAGTGAAAACCGCAAATCAATCGACCAATTTTTCCGTTTTTTATGATTATTTGAAATTTTGGACCCTAAACTTAAATGGCGCCTTTCTCCTTCGGATGATATTTGGGACCCTTGGTTTCCTATTTAACATTGTTTGTCCTGATGTGTACTATCACCCCTTTAAGTTTTGCCCAAGAGTTTAGATTCACCCTGTATATACAAATATAAGCAAATTGGGATCATAAGAAGTATTTCTATTATAAAACACGATAAAAGTTAATTACACATGCTTTTAATCATAGAAATCTTTTGCTTGATTGATGAATTTATTTTTCTTTAAATGTTATGTGAACGAAGTCACGGGCAACAGATAGTATATATAATTTGTAAAAGTGTATATTTTTTCTTCTACTCAAAATTAAAATATTTTTGGGACATAAGTAAACTGGAAGCAAGAAAAAACGCTTAGTATTTAAAATATACACCTTTATTTATAATATCAAAGAATTTAAGGTTTAGAAGTCTTTTTCTTCGTGTCTCCAAACAAACGATATGAATATTTAATTTTTCCATCAAGAGTTTTCACTACTTATTTTTTTCTCATTAAGGAATAAAAAGATTATGAATGAAAATTTAGATGCATAAAATATATAGCATTATCTATAACGCCAATTTTTTTAAACTGTAAGAGGTGTCATTCATGTTAAGACAGGTAATTGAAATATTTCTTCATTTCACGAAATTTTTTATTATTTATTTATTTTTAAATTACAAAATAAAAACACAATCACTAAATTGCACTAATCTGTTACTTGTTGTTCACTATTGAGTGTAAATTATTTTTAATATAGAAAATTCACTAGAATACTTTACTTTACTAGAAAATTAATACTGGAATTTTCAAGCATGTACACAACCCTTCGTTTTTACATCAACATTTAATGTAAATTTATATGCTGGAATTAACAAGTCTGAAAGCTATTACTTTGTATTTACTCGTAAATTAATTGAAAAACTTATATGATGATTTCAATAAAATCAGTAATACATCAGTTACATCTGATTTGCTCATTTTGTATGAATGACCCATTTCGCACGTGCTGCTATTTTTTCATTAGATTCATGAGATTAATAAAATATCAAATGAGTATTACTGTATCCGAATATTGTAATTAATGGTAAATCAGAGACATTTCTCTATTTCCAGTCTGTGGAGTTTGCGTCTTAAGCATTAGATAATTCACATACCATTATTCCATCTTATTTTGCTATTTTGTATGTATGACGTCATTACCCATATAGGTAGGTAATAACGCCAAGCAGCATAGGTTAAGAAATTACGTCATAACATTTTATGAATAATTTATTAAAATATTTTTTTTTCTTGTAACCACAGTCAATTAATTGCTGTATTAAATCCTATATTTGTTTGAAAAAAAAAATCTAAAACTAAACCGTGAAAATTATGATAAACCTTAAAGTGGTGTTATTAGGCTTAATTATTGGATTAAAAAAAGATCCACATGTAGATTAATTAAATCCACAATAATTAGAAGTTAAATCTAAAATCGTCCAAAACATTTTTATTTAAAGGAGAATGAAGAAGGAATAACATGACGTGTTTAAATCGGATTACGCTGCTCACTATTCTTTCTTACAAATTTAACTTTTTTTTAGAATATTAAATAACAATTTTGCTTTGCTAATAATAAATTCCAATTTTCCTTAATTATATGAAAAATAGATTTTTGATTTTAAACAATTGGTTGTGCCAATCCCAAAACTTTCTTTTATCTAATACGTACATTTAATGTTTCAAAAAGTAGTTAGACAGGTTAAAGCTTTAATATTATTAATTCAATATTATACCAACTTTGATTTTCATATTAAATGTCTGCTTCAGTCAAGTAATGGAAGTAAAAATGTGTTAATTTGGATCATGATATTTATTAAAATCAATAGTTTTCCCTTACTCTGTGATGTCAACTGTTTAGAAACTGACGGCTTAGCAGAACCGTCAGCATTTACCGTCTCTGCACAAGCCGATGAACAATACAACAACGAAGAATCGAGAAAATGATACAAAAAGCAACATGCTATTACAATGCTCCTTTTTCATGGAATATTTGCAAATTCAAGTAAGATCTGCTTGACATAGCCAAAAATATACACACAAAATTTGGTTCAACTCTGTTAATAAATCTATACTCTTTTCGACTGTACAATAATGAAAATAGCACGGAAATCGCTTTTACAGAACGCCCTTCCGAAAGTTTTTTTTCAAACTCAAAGAAGACCAGCTTGCCATACCCAAAATTAATCACACACATATTATTTAGTTTAGTTCTATTCATATCTTCATACACTTTTCAGAGGTAAAATATTGAAAATGGTACAAAAATCGCTTGTAAAGCACTCTTTTCGAATGGATTACTTTCAAATTCAAGTAGGGTCTGGTGACCTTAGCCAAACACTTACACAAAGAATTTGGTTCAATTCTATGCATAGCTCCATACACTTTTCAGTGGTGAAATATTGAAAATGACTCAAAAATCGCTATTGTAGCGCCCCTTTTCGGTTGATTTTTTTTTTCAGATTCAGGGACGACTAACTAGTCATAGCCAAACACTTAAACAAAAACTTTGGTTCAATTATACGCATACATTTATACACTTTTAGGTGGTACAATATTGAAAATGACACAATAATCGTTATTGCAGAGGCTCCTTTCCACGGATTCTGTACAAATCCAGGGAAGACTAACTAGCCATAGCCAAACGCTTACACAAAAAAGTTCGTTTAATTCTATGTACAACTTCGTACACTTTTAGGTGGTACAATATTGAAAATTGCACCAGTGCAAAAAAATATATTACATTAGAATATTTTAAAATTTAAGGTGGGCCTGCTTGCTATAGCGAAAACCATGGATAAAAAATTTGATTCAATTCTGTGCCTATCTTCTTACACTTTTTGATGATAGAAGGACGGGCACACAGACCTTTTGTAAAAATCTTTTTTTTTAAATCTCTGACCCCTATAACTTGTAATTTCGTTGAAAACTGGAAGCTGAAAGTTTTTGATTACAGTAATTTTTCCTATAGAAGAAGAAGATAGAAGAAAGTAAAAATGCGTAAAGCATAAACTGAATTCCTGAAAATAATAAAAGTTTTAGTTTTCAGAATTATCCAAAACCGGAAAAAAGTAAAAGCAATCTAACAAAAAACGTAACTGTAAGAAAAGGTGCCTAGCTCTGAAAAAAGGACAGGAAGAGAAGTGAAATGTAAGTAAAAGCCAGGTTCAAACAAAATGCACTCACACTTTTATACTAAATTGTTATAGCATTGTTTAAAGCTTTTAAAAATAAAAATTGTTGATAGTATATTAATGATAAATCTAGAAATTTGCGAGATTTTATATACTGGCAGATTATTTTTATTAATGACATTATTAAATGAAAACATTTTTTTTTCGTGTTAGGAAGCTTTAACTTAAGAGTGTTGAGGCTTCTGAAATTGCTTGAGTCCCTATGACCAAAGGACCTATCTTTTCATAAGTGTATCTATCTTTTCATCTGGTCTTTAAGGTAGCTTTCATTACAAAAAGTAAAAAGCTACCTATTGCAGCCGTCCGGAGGAAAGCACTTCCGGAAAATTTTGGTATATTTTCACCGATCATGACCCCCAGACCCCAAAACTACCCTCCGTTCAAATGTTGACATATATACAGGGTGATTCATAAAAGATGGGCAGAACTTTAAGGGGTTATAGTACACTTTAAGACAAATAATATTAAATAGGAGACTAAGGGTCCCAGACGTATTCCCAAGGAGATAGGGGGCATTAAAGTTTAGGGTCCGAAATTTCAAATGATTATAAAAAATGGAAAAATTGGTCGATTCGTTTGCGGTTTTTGCAAAAAATTTTCTTTATGCCAGTATTTTCTTGAAATAAAATTTTAAAGTTCAATTTCAAAAAATGCCGATAGGGGGCGCTTTAGACTTTGGAGTAACAAACAACTATTTTTTAACGTTATTTTTTGTATTTCTTTAAATGATTTCGAAAGCTTAGACTTAACCTTAAATTTTGATCTAAAAATCTGAGTCCTAACGAGTAGTTAAGTAGCTTAAACTGAAATTTGAAATTTGAAACCCTTCTCCCCCCAGAACAAAAATCAGTTATTCCCGATCTTTGTGTCGTAGATTAGGCTCTAACTACTGCCGCGTTTTGCTAAAATTATTCTTTATGTCAGTATTTTCTTGAAAATAAATTTTAAAGAAAATTTTCAAAAAATTCCGATAGAGGGCGCTTTAGACTTTGGAGTAACGAACAACTATTTTATACCGTTATTTTTCGTGTCTCATTAAATGCTTTCTAAAGCTTAGACTTAAATTTTCAGCCCAAAATCTGAATCGTTAGACGTGGCTAAGTTTCTGGGGAGAGGGGTTTGAAATTTCTACTCCTGAGCACAGTTCAGTTTACCATGTCCACACATTGTGTGCTGTGATACGAGGTAAAAAGACACAAATTAGGATTATGTTACCAAAGCATATTTATTAAAATGTAATTACAATAAATGTTCAAAATTGTGACCACCAGAGGTTATGCACGCAGAACAACGGCGAAGAATGGAACGGCGAACATTCGCGAAAACATCAGGCTTTTCGAGCACATCCCCTACAGCGGCGGAAAGTCTGGCGACCAGTTCCTCGGGGGATTCAATGGGTGTCTCATACATAAGAGCCTTCAATTGTCCCCAAAAAAAGAAATCGAGGGGTGAAAGATCTGGCGAGCAAGCAGGCCAAGCAACAGGACCACCTCGACCAATCCATCTGTTCGGAAATGTGATGTCCAGATAGTTGCAGACGTCTCGTACGTAATGGGCTGGCGCTCCATCGTGCTGGAACCACATGACCCGCCGGATGCGTGGAGGAACAACGTTTAACAGGTCTGGCAGCACTTGTTGCAGAAATGTGAGGTATGTTTTACCGTTGAGGCGTTCAGGAAGAAGGTACGGTCCGATTAGGTGGTCTCCGAGGATTCCTGCCCAAACATTGATGGAAAAGCGTCTCTGATGAGCATGTGGATACGTAGCATGTGGATTGACATCCGCCCATACATGTGCATTGTGTGTGTTAAATGTACCTTCACGTGTGAAGGTACATTCATCGGTGAAAAGCACAGTTCGTCCAAAATGTGGATTTAGCGCGTTCTGCTGCAGAAACCAGCGGGCGAATTCAATACGATTTGGATAATCCCCTGGAGACAGTTTCTGGACTCGTTGCACATGAAACGGGAGCAAATGTTCATCCTTCAGTACCCTCCAAGTCATTGACTGTGAGGTATCCACCTGCCTAGCCACTGTTCGTGTACTTGTACTTGGCTGCGCCGCTACTACATCCAGAATGGCTTCTGCAACAACTACTGATTCGTCCTTTTTTGCACGACCTGCATTCGACCGGGAAGCGAGAAATGATCCCGTCTCACACAACTGTCTGTGCAAGCGCTCGAAAGTTTTGCGGTTAGGCAACCGCCTGTTGGGAAATCGCTCTCCGTACATTCGTTGTGCCTCTGCACCATTTCCATCTGCCGCTCCGTAAATTAAATGCATCTCAGCCTTTTCCTTATTCGTGAAGGGCACCATCTTCCGATTCATTACTACAGCGACTTACACTTGACTCACCGTTCAGTGGTTTTTATGCCTGAATCGTGTCGAAATTTTGCATACGTGTTCTTCTTCTTCCCCATTTGACATTTGCATACTTTCTGTCTCCTTCTTCACCCGGTGACTAGCGTCAGGAATGGAGCTTTAACGTTTGCATGAGCGACGTTTCCAACTGTGCCAGTGCCTTTATGAGTGAATTCCGACTATGCAGTCCTTGACGAAAGTTGTATTTTTGCCTCGTATCACAGCACAGAATCGTTGGGCATGGTTAAGTAGTGCAAACTGAACTATGTTCAGAAGTTGAAATTTGAACCCCCTCCCCTCGCTACTGAACCACTCTCAGCGATTCAGATTTTGAGCTGAAAATTTAAGTTTAAGTCTAAGCTTTAGAAAGCATTTAAAGAGACACAAAAAATAACTCTATAAAATAGTTGTTCGTTACTCCAAAGTCTAAAGCACCCTCTATCGAAATTTTTTGAAAATTTTCTTTAAAATTTATTTTCAAGAAAATACTGACATAAAGAATAATTTTAGCAAAACGCGGCAGTAGTTAGAGCCTAATCTACGACACAAAGATCGGGAATAACTGATTTTTGTTTTGGGGGGAGAAGGGTTTCAAATTTCAAATTTCAGTTTACGCTACTTAACGACTCGTTAGGACTCAGATTTTTAGATCAAAATTTAAGTTTAAGTCTAAGCTTTCGAAATCATTTAAAGAAACACAAAAAATAACGTTAAAAAATTGTTGTTTGTTACTCCAAAGTCTAAAGCGCCCCCTATCGGCATTTTTTGAAATTGAACTTTAAAATTTTATTTCAAGAAAATACTGGCATAAAGAAAATTTTTTGCAAAAACCGCAAACGAATCGACCAATTTTTCCATTTTTTATAATCATTTGAAATTTCGGACCCTAAACTTTAATGCCACCTATCTCCTTGGGAATACGTCTGGGACCCTTAGTCTCCTATTTAATATTATTTGTCTTTAAGTGTACTATAACCCCTTAAAGTTCTGCCCATCTTTTATGAATCACCCTGTATATATGTATATACATATATACAGGGTGGTCATAAAAATCTTTGCCGATATACGGAGCTCTAGCAGCCAGTCCGCTCAACCGATCGAAATGAAATTTCAGATATAGCTATTCAGAGGTATGAGCTCGAGATTCTGTAAAAGACAACAAAATGGCGCTCACGGTTACGGTTATAGTTACAGAAACTCGAAAATTTCCAACGGCAACACCCATTTTTTTTCATCGCAAAATGCTCAGCGCATGCGAAAATCCTAAAGAGCGTTGGAACCGTACGTGTATCGCAAGAAACGGACATGTTATGCACGCACAAAAACCGTTCTGGGAATCCTCCCCCCCTATAGAAAAAAATAGGTTGGGGCGCAAAGAGGAAATTTGCATATGACAGAGAGACAGTACACTAATCTCTGATTACAATACAGATCGGAGAAACTAAAACTACACATTTTCCACATGGGTGCCATCACCATTAATTGCCTGTGATGGCACCCATGTGGAAAATGTGTAATCAAAATAAAAGTTTTAGTTTCTCCGATCTGTTTTGTAATCAGAGATTAGTGTACTGACTCTGTGTCATATGCAAATTTCCTCTTTGCGCCCCAATCGAGTTTTTTCTATGGGGGGGGGGGGTGGGAGGATTCCCAGAACGGTTTTTTGTGTGTGCATAACATGTCCGTTTCTTGCAATACACGTACGGTTCCAACGCTCTTTAGGGTTTTCGCATGCGCTGAGCATTTTGCGATGAAAAAAATGGGTGTTGCCATTGGAAATTTTCGAGTTTTTGTAACTATAACCGTAACCGTGAGCGCCATTTTGTTGCCGTTCACAGAATCTCGAGCTCATACCTCTGAATAGCTATATCTGAAATTTCACCTCGATCAGTTGAGCGGACTGGCCGCTAGAGCTCCATATATCGGCAAAGTTTTTTTATGACCACCCTGTATATATATGTGTGATTTTCGTCATGCGATAACTATCGTATTAGTGAACCGATTTGAATAAAACTTGGTATGTACATAGTACATGCAAATGTCTCGACCGAGGCCGTTGGCCAGCATCATACGCCAACTTGTTTCAAAATGGCGGCTATTGAATTTTTTTTTTAATTTAACTTTAAAATTAAATGCGAAAAAATTACAAGTTGAAAAATATTATTCTTTTATGTGTTAGAACTTAAAACAACGATTCCAAAACACTTTTTTTTCGTCTATATCTTAAAGTTATAGCACTTCGAATTTCTAGTATGGCCCATTTTGAAACGATCTGATTTTTGTCACGTGATAACATGCGGATTTATGAATCGATTTAGATGCAACTTTGTGTGTACGTAGTACATAATAAGGCCTGGACCAAGTTCATTAGCCAGTTCCATACGCCATCTTGTTTCAAAATGGCAGCCATTCAATTTAAAAAAAAATTAAAAATTAAAATTAGGTATTAAAAAGTGAGAAATTGAAAAACAGTTTTCTTTTGCGTGTTTGATCTTGATACAGAGATTCCAGGGCGTTTTTTGTTTCATCTATATCTTAAAAAATGGATGAGTTATAGGACTTTAAATTTGCAGTGTGATTGACATTTTGAAACGGTCTGAAATTTGTCACGTGCCAATACGCATGTTTATAAACTGATTTGGATATAACTCCGTATGTACATAGTACATACCAATGTCTTGACCGTGTTCACAGGCCAACTTTATCCGCCATATTGTTTCAAAATGCCGCCGATTTGTGTTTGTCATAAATCTTTTAAATGTGTAATGATGTACAAACAAAATATTAGAAATTGATAAAATGGTTCTTTATAAAGTGTTTGATGTTAATAATAAATTCCAGAATATTTTTTGCTTTGTCTTTACCTGCCTGAGATATAACGGTTAAAATTTCTAATATGAGTGACATTTTTTTAAAAATCAATTTGCTCGCGACAGCACTCGTATATATTAATCGATTTCAAAATGAGTGTGCATGTGCTTACGAATTAAGATTTCGACCAAGCTCTTTGGTTTGTTTTATCCATCATATTGCTTTAAAATGACATACACTTCATGATATCGCGGAATTTGGCGACTCTCTGAATCGCTTAAAATAAAACCAGGTTGAATAAAAGATGACTAATTTCTAAAAATTCCCATTTATATTCAGTATTGATAAAAACTAGTATTCAATCTTATATTATCGGGTTCCACTAATCTGAGTTTCGTATGTTTGAATAATATAACTTAATTTAAAATAAATAAATAAATAAATAAGTATATGAAAGCTACCTTTTCCTCCCGGCATTGCCGGAAGGACTTTTTATATTCAGCTTTTGGTTGGGGGGGGGGGGAAAGGAGTCATTAGAACATTAATGAAAAACTTGCTAAATCCTAGACATAATATGTTCCGTATCTAATGACAAGCACGGTAATAGAACGCCATCTGTAAAAAAGAAGAACCGTGTGGGTTCGAGAGTATAGAACAGAGTTGTTTTTGATTTTGAAAAGTGGCGATATGAGATCGCATTATGAGTTTGTGTTACCAGAAGAAATAAATAATTATTTGTGTGTTACAGTCCGTTAATTGTGCTTTGTGATTACTTCATGCTATCGACGAGATAATATTTATGCGTTGTAAAAAATTTTTAACTATAAAACAAGTTATATAATTGAAAAAATATATATAAGTAAATACGAATGAATTTTTTTTAACTTCCCATTTACTTTCACATAATTCCTTTTCTTGCTTTTTTTCCTTTTTTCTCTGAACTTGTTTGCCACTCTTCACAGTTATTTTATTCTACATATAATTACTTTTTATACAGTTACAATAATACTTAGACACTTTACTTAATGTTTTTAAAGTATGTACAAGTGACTATTTTATTCTTTTTGTAATCTTTAGTTTAATTTAAATTTCCTGAAACAAAACATTTGGCTTTCAATTTGCGACAAAAATCTATATTTTTACATTGCTGTATTAAATACTTTGTAACTAAATGTATTGATTTAAATTTTGATTGTTTCTGAAGCAACAATAATCATATTTACACAAGTCCAAATTTTAAAACAAAAATTTCTTCATTTTTTTAAACATTTCGACCGCCAATAAAAGATCACAGACTATACAACCGCATTGGTCAAATAGGTTTTCATTAGAAAATTGATGAAAACAGATTAAAATGGTTCGTGGCTGTAACACTCGTCTGCCAGTATATTTTTATAGAAACAATTCACTTTATTTATTCATTTATTTATTTATTTTTATTTATTTTTTTTTGCGAACAGCACATAAAATGAAAACTTAATAAACAGTAGTTATTCAAATTCAAATTCGTCCGCGAAAACTACTGCATAAAAAGAATTTGAATATTCAAAACCTACAATATCCAAAAATGAGAAATTTCAGTGAAAAAATACCGAAGATACCGACGATAATTAAGTATAATATAATACACTTTTTAAAAATCACCATAAAATGAAAAACAACGCACTCCCCTGCTTGTATAGAAAACGGTTACTTGGCCGTGAAACGGAGCTTTCTCATTGGTTGGAATAGAGATATTATATACAAGCGGTGGAGTGCGTTGCAAAAAAATGCAGCAGATTTTTAACAGTGTAAGGGGACAATACCATTGTCCCTTTACAGATTTGTATATGCTTCAACTGATGATGAGCTGTTTTTGTTTAAGGTCTAAACGTTTCCTGCTTTGTTTTTAGGTGCGTTCGTAATTATGTAAATACGTAGCACCTATTGTTGTCGCTCAGTCCGTCCGTCCGTCTGTCTGTCTGTCCGTCTGTCCGTCTGTCTGTCCGTCTGTCCGCATATAACAACGCAAAAACTACCCAACCGAATCGTTTGAAATTTAAAATACATAATTATAACATAATTTTGTCGAGTCATTTCAAATTTTATGAAAATCGGATGGACAGATCAATTACAGGGACATTCAAAAGGATTCCGTTACATTACGGTCAATAGGGAAAAAAGTTTTAAATGCATTTTAATCGTTTGAAATTTAAAACATATAATTATTGCGTAATTTAGTCGAGTCATTTCAAACGTTATGAAAATCGGATGCATAGATCAATTACAGGGACAATCAAAAGGATTCCGTTACATTACGGTCAATGGGGGAAAAGTTTCAAATGCATTTTAGTGATGTTACTCATTCGAACATAATAGAATTGGCATGAATCTATGAAATATATACTAAAATATGCATTCTGTACAATCTGTGATGCAAAGAATTTTTATTATTAAATTACAGGGCCACACAAAAGTATTCCACTATATAATGCTATACGGGGAAACATGGTTTGGTACGTGTTTTAATTATATTCAACTATTTCACATTTTATGAATAAGATATACGTTGCTGAGGTGTAATAAAAATTACTTCCTGTATATTTACAGAAACGTAAAGATTTCGACTATTGTACTGTATCCGGAGTACGCTCTACTATATCAGCAAGATCTGAATATTTTTAAAACTTCGTTATCGTACGAACGCACCTCATTTGCTACGTTCACGTGCAATTTCCAACTTGTTCATTTTATGGTGATTTTTAAAAAGTGCATTATTTTCATTTTTAATTAGTATGAAAGTTCGTATAGACATCGAAATGGTAATTGATAGCCACCTGTAAGGATTATTTTTATACTTAGCGGCAATCGGTATATTATCTTTATATTCAGCAGCAATCGATATATGCTTTTATACACACCGTCAGTCGATAGAGTACCTTAATACTCAACGGCAATCGACAGAATACCTTTATATTAATTGGCAATTGGTAGAGTATCTTTATATTGAGTGGCAATCGAAAGATTACTCGTAGTACCGACATTGAGATTCCGAGACACTTTAAGGTTGCCCACAACTAGACAATACATATTATCTCATACATATTATCTCAGTATTTTGAAAACTAATTCTGCGTTACTCATAAAATTTTAAATTTTTAGTAGTTAGAGTGACCTTACTACGTACTACAAGTACATATTTCTAATAGATTTTTAGTAATAGAGTATCGAAATTTGAGAAAAACAACTCCAAATGGTTCATGTAAAATAACATGAAACTATGTCAGATGAACTTAACTGGCACACTGCCGTGTGTATACACTACATGGCCATTGATGACCGTCCACTTGCGATATTAGACATTTTGTTAAATATCTAGAAAAATAAATGAGGAATTATCGTGAAATTCTAAGTGTATAAACATAATAGTGCAGGCCATATACAGGGTGATTCAGCTCGTCGGTGACAAACTTTAAGGATCGATAGAGCACACCTAGACGAACATTTTTGAATAGGGAATGTAGGGTCCCTGACGCGATGGTAAGGCGCTAGGCGCTTTCGAAAATTTGGGTGCCGAAATTCGAAACGTCATAAAAACTAGGGAAATGGTTAGATTTTCTTGCTTGTTGCGTCGAAATGATTCTGTTTGTTTAGACTTTCTTCAGTACCAATTTGATAAGCGTATCTCTTAAAACATGGATAGGGGGCGCTGCAGACTTTGGAGAGCTAGACAACAACTTTAAGCCCGTTATTTTGATAATTTAACACATGCTCGCCAAAGTTTATACTCTAACTTAAAGTTTGAACCCAAAAGTAGAGCCCTGCAAAAAGCGTAAGAGCCGGAATAAAATGTCAAAGTACAGGGTGGTCGAAACTCGAAGGCTCCTAAGAGATAAACAAACAGATTTCTTGACTTATGGCATGCATTTTCATGATTCTGTTTGCTGGGGCTCTCTGAAACTCAGTTGAACGGTACAAAAAGAAACATCGATAGGGGGCGCTTTGGGCAAAAAACATAATTCGTTGACATTTCGGACGCTAACTGGAAACGGGGCGCTACGATCAGTTAGTAATAATGAAAACACATTTTCTACCTCTGCTCAACACTTCTGAATAAATTTAGACCAAAAACATCAATGATACTGGAAATTTATTTACAAAAAATAACACTACAGAAGATGCTCGAAATTTCGACCTTGGGCCATGATGCAGGCTTCGCACCTCCGTCGCATTGAGGAGTGTGTGTTTCCAACAATGCCAGGAGTATCTCTGATCTGCCCTGCAGCTTCCACAATGCGCGCCACAAGTTCTTCAGCACTGCTGACAGGTGTATGTATACCTCAGCCTTCAGGTAACCCCAAAGGAAGAAATCCAAGCAGGTGAGGTCTGGTGATCGGGCAGGCCAGTGAACTGGACCCCCACGCCCGATCCACCGCTGGCCATACCTTGCGTTTAGATGGAGACGCACGTCGTTCGTGTAATGGGCCGGAGCTCCATCGTGCTGGAACCACATCTGGCGACGCGAACCTTCGGGTACGTGCGCCTCCTCCAGAAGCTGCGGCAGCACTTGATCCAGGAAAATCAGGTAATTTCCACCTGTCAGCCGTTCAGGTAACAAATAAGGGCCAATGAGGCAATCCCCCAGAATGCCGGCCCACACATTTACTGAGAAACGCTCCTGGGCTGCTCGGCTTCTGGTTTCATGTGGATTTTCATCACACCACACATGACTGTTGTGGGCGTTCCACATTCCCTCCCGGCTGAAGGTGGACTCGTCCGTAAACAAAATGCTGTTTACAAAACGGGGATCCCTGGATCTCATCGCCAAGTACCATCTTGAGAATTCCACTCGAGGGCCAAAATCCTGCTCTCTGAGCAACTGCACCCGCTGGATGTGGTAGGGGTGCAGATTCCGAAAACGTAAGATGCGCCACGCAGTTGCTTGCGAAATGCCAACATGTCTGGCGATATCTCTCGTGCTAAGACCTGGGTTGTCCTCAACCAGGTTAAGCACAGCCTCTTCGTTGTCGGGGGTGCTCACTGATCGCTCCCGTTCAGGCCTGCCTCCGTCGAAAGATCCCGTTGTGGACAACCTCTGGTGTACTCGAGCGAAGAAGGCATGGCAGGGGATTTGCCTGTTGGGGTAACGCTCGGCGTACAACCGCTGAGCGGCTCGTCCATTACAACCAGCAGCGCCATACGCCAAATGCATGTCAGCCAATTCAGAGTTTGTGTACCGTTCCATCCTACTACCGATCTGCAGACAAGTAACCCGAAGCTTAAGTAGGTACCGCACGTTCAAAAGACATGTCTGCGCATACAACTACGTCATCTCGCGTTGTCGTCTACGCATTACGTATCTTTTGCATATCGATATGGTACGATATCTTTTGCATAAATCAGCAAAAAGCACCTTATGTAAATTTTATTGCGCGCATTGTGCATGATTGAAACCAGCTATGTTTGTTAAAAAAAACAAACAAACTGCAGTTTTAATAGCTTCTTATGATAAGTAAATTACTCTCTTTGTTTTGTTTCTAACTGATCGTAGCGCCCCGTTTCCAGTTAGCGTCCGAAATGTCAACGAATTATGTTTTTGCCCAAAGCGCCCCCTATCGATGTTTCTTTTTGTACCGTTCAACTGAGTTTCAGAGAGCCCCAGCAAACAGAATCATGAAAATGCATGCCATAAGTCAAGAAATCTGTTTGTTTATCTCTTAGGAGCCTTCGAGTTTCGACCACCCTGTACTTTGACATTTTATTCCGGCTCTTACGCTTTTTGCAGGGCTCTACTTTTGGGTTCAAACTTTAAGTTAGAGTATAAACTTTGGCGAGCATGTGTTAAATTATCAAAATAACGGGCTTAAAGTTGTTGTCTAGCTCTCCAAAGTCTGCAGCGCCCCCTATCCATGTTTTAAGAGATACGCTTATCAAATTGGTACTGAAGAAAGTCTAAACAAACAGAATCATTTCGACGCAACAAGCAAGAAAATCTAACCATTTCCCTAGTTTTTATGACGTTTCGAATTTCGGCACCCAAATTTTCGAAAGCGCCTAGCGCCTTACCATCGCGTCAGGGACCCTACATTCCCTATTCAAAAATGTTCGTCTAGGTGTGCTCTATCGATCCTTAAAGTTTGTCACCGACGAGCTGAATCACCCTGTATTTCCGTGAAGATTCTTTTCCAGAATCTTTATAGGGCACCATCAACAAATTAAAAAAGAATGAATGTCTTTTGGATAACCCTGTCAAAACTAATGCAGCAAAAGCGCTCAAACTGTAGATTATGATTAAGTGGCTTATTGAAATAAATTGTGTTCATTTTTATGTCGATAGCATGTTTACTCGTAGAAAAATTAAGGTTTTTATAAAAACAGTTCCAAATTTTTGAGTATAATTTGCAGAATTCTTAATATAAAATAATATTATTTTATGAAAATATGACAGACAACTTTGCACATAATACCCTGTAATCAGAATTAAAAAATCATAAAATTTGTATGAAAAATGAGTAGGTTTACTAAATAATTTTTCACTGTGCGTGCGTCAACGATATCAAAATTTCATTTGCATATTAAGTTAGCTAAATGTATAGAGAAACTTTTGTGAAAGTCGAAAAGTCATAGCTGAAAATTCTGAAAATAATCGTCAATATAATAAGTTGAAAATCCGTTATTTCCAAAATGAAGCAAAAAGAAGAGGGGTTTGCTTCCATATATTTGTTACAGGCCAAACCCGATTTTAGGCTAAACTACATTGGGCTAGGCCAAACTAGTTTATCCTAACACCCATCGGATAAACTAGTTTTTCCTAGACCAAAACGATCTATCCTAACGCCCATCGGATAAACTAGTTTTTCCTAGGCCAAACCAGTCTACCTAACGCCCATCGGATAAACTAGTTTTTCCTATTCCAAACTAGTCTATCCTGACGCCGATAGGACAAACTAGTTTTTCCTAGACCAAAATAGTTTAGTCTAACTCTTATAGGATAATGTAGTTTAGCCAGCTGTTTATTAGTCTGAACTAGTTTATAATAGGCCGATCTAGTTTATCCGAGGCCAATTCAATTTGACTTGATTTTATAGAATTCAATGAACGCCTCAGCGCCAACATTCTAGTTTGTCCTAGGCTGATCTAGTTTATCCTAGGCGAATGTAATTTTATGTGTTTTTAGCTCACAGGCGTTAAAGCCTGAGAAATAATGGACTCACAGGTTATGTATGTATGCATGTACGGATGTATGTACGCATATATGAACGTATGTATGTATGAATGTACGTGATTATGTACGTAACGCTATAACAAGTAATAGAATTATCCGATTTGCTTCAAATTTAGGATGTAGGTTCATTCTGAATACTTTTCTGATTAGTTTTGGGAAATCATTGGATAAGAATAAAGGGGGGGGGCGAATGGGAGGCTGATCCCCCGTCGTTATTTTAGAGAAATGGATTTTTCATGCAGAATTATCAGTTTTCTTTGAAAATTTCAGATAAAGGATAATTCTGATAAGGCGCCTCCGTGATTAGTTGTGGATGTTGATTGATTATAAAGAAAGGGCAATTTAAGTAACCTCTAAAATTTAGCTAAATGTTTTTTGACGCTGAATGACGGATTTGCTTCAAGTGTTGGATATAGGTTCTTTCTGATAAGGCGATTCCCTGAATAGTTTTGGGGGTTCAATGGCTAAGTCGGAAAAATGTAGGATTACCCTCTAACCTAGGAAAAATTAGTTTATCCTATGGGCATTTACATAAATAAGTTTGGCGTAGGAAAAACTAGTTTATCCAATTGGCGTTAGGATAAAATAGTTTGACCAAGGCTCATCTAATTTGGCTCGAAATCGGGTATGGCCGACTACACTAGAATACACTAGAATAAGTATAAATGTGTGTCAAGAGTCATTGCTTATAGCCTCAATACAGAAATTTAACATGTCCAACGTAGAGACATGATGCATTGGAGATGATGTTTGCATATTTTTTTCTGCAGATTCGTGCCAACTGAGATCAGACTTGCATTTATCATCATCATCATCATCATTATAAGTATTATTATTATTATTATTATTATTATCATTATTATTATTATTATTATTATTATTATTATTATTATTATTATTATTATTATTATTATTATTATTATTATTATTATTATTATTATTGCATATCTGAGCCAGATCGGAGCTGAACATAATTTGGAATCGAACAGCTTTTTCTATTTTTGAGAAATTAATTACCTGTCGACATATCAGCTATTCTTGTCACGGCTTCAAATTATTCTTTTCCGTGAAGTCGTAACCGGAAATTCGATTCAAAACTTAGCTTTAATAGTATTTTCTCAAAGATACATCGCTTTTATGAAAAAATGGTTAACGCCATCTGATTACATATTTTCTGAGTGAGAATGCCTGTTAACCTTATACATTTCCGAGAAGGAATTATTTAATAAATGTGTTATGGTGTAGCTCTTTTGGATTTGAGAAAAGCTTTAAGGAATGACAGAGAAATATGTTCACAAATCTACATTTTACGGAACATATTCAAAAGTTATGATGTTTATAACTCTCCTTTTTTTCTTTTATTCTAAACTACATTGATTATTTAATGAATCTCTATTTGAATATTTAAAGGTCAAATAATCTAAATAATCATTAATACATTGTGTATTTTCCATTCTGTGAACACATCGTAAATTTATCCAATAAATATGTATGCAGTAATTTTAAAGGAATCTTAATTGTATGTGAAGTAAAACCTGAATTTTTTTCAGAAATTGAGAAAAATACTGCATACATATTTATTGGATAAATTTACAGTGTAATGCGATGTCAGAATGATCCTATATCTAAAATTTTAAATGAAAACTGATAATTCCGCATGAAAAATTCATTTCTCTAAATTAACGGTGAGGGATTAGCTTCTCGTTCGTCCTCTTTTATTCTTATCCAATGAATTCCGAAAACTAACCAGAAAAGTACCTTATCAGAATGAACCTATATCAAAAGCTTGAAGCAAAACGGATATTTCTCTCACGAGTTATCGGGTTACGTACATACGTATCTACATGCGTACATACTTACAGAAACTGTGAACGCATTATTTCTCAGACTTTGACGCCTATGAGCTAAAAACACGTAAAATTACATTGGCCTTGGATAAACTAGATTTAACTAGATTTAACTAGATTAAACTAGCCCAGGACAAACTAGAACATTGGCGCTGAGGCGGTCATTGAATTCAATAAAATCACGCCAAATTGAATTGGCCTAGGATAAACTAGTTCAGACCAGTAAGCAACAGGCTAAACTAGTTTATCCTATGAGAGTTAGGAAAAACTAGTTTGTCCTAATGGCCTTAGGAAAAACTAGTTTATTCAATGGGCGTTTGGATAGACTGGTTTGGCCTAGGAAAAACTAGTTTATCCGGTGAACGTTAAGATAGAGTGGTTTGGCCTAGGAAAAACTAGTTTATCCGATAGGCGTTAGGATAAACTAGTTTGGCCTAAAATCGGGTTTGGCCTGGAACATATTCATTGATTAGTGTCAATATAGAATGCACAATACGAAACGTACTACTGCATTTGGATAAAATCCCTCATTTTTCTTGCTTCATTTTGAGAACAGCGGATTTTGTGCTTATTCTATAGTCGATTACTTTCAGAATTTTCAAGCTATGATTCTGAAACTTTCACAAAAGTTACTCTATATATTTACCTAACACAATATGCAAATGTAATTTTGATATCGTTGACGCATGTGCAGTGAAAAATTATTTAGTCAACCTACTCATTTATCATACAATTTTTATTATTTTTTAATTCTGATTACAGAGTATTGTGTGCAATATAATTTGTCATATTTTCAGAAAATAATGTTACTTTATATTAAGAACTCTGCAAATTGTAAGCAAAAAAACTTGGAAAAATTTGGGACCATTTTTATAAAAACTATAATTTCTCTACGAGTATACATGCTATTCGCATAAAAATGAACGCAGTTTATTACAATACGTCACTTAATTATAATCTACAGTTTGAACACTTTTGCTACATTATTTTTGACAGGGTTATCTAAACGATATTCATTCTTTTTTAATTTGTTAACGGCCCGCTATGGAGTTTCAGGTAAAAATTTTCACGGAAATGTATGACTTGTACTATGGCATTTATACACTAAAAATTTCGGGATAATTCTTCATGTATTTTTCTAGCTATTTAGCAAAATGTCTAAAATCGCAATGGCCATGTAGTGTAGATGATTGAATGAAAAACAGTTAGCCACTGTATAAAATTAAGTATATATTTCTAATCAAAACATGCGTAATGATCACCCTGTGCATAAAATCTTAATCGTAACCTAAATGTAAAGCAACCATAACCTTTCCGTAACTTAACTGCAACTTAAATATAAAGTAAACGTCCGTAACGTAAGTATACCATAAATGTAACCTATCCGTCACCTATCATAAGCTATCCTTTATCTAACCATAACTTTAAACAGTAAGTTAACCTTAATGTAACTGTAACCTAATCGAAATTTAAATATAACAATAAAGTACTTGCAACCTAATCACAACATAACTGTAACCTAAATACAATCTAACTGTTACGTAACCGTATCCAAACACTAACTATACAGGGTGTTTCTAAATTCATGGTACAAACTTTAAGGGGTGATAATACACATCAAGACAAGGAATATTAAATAAGAAACTTAGGGTCCCCAACGTCTTCCGAAGGAGATAGGCGCCATTAAAATTTACGGTCCAAAAATTCAAATGATTATAAAAAACAGAAAAATTGGTCGATTCGTTTGCGGTTCTCACTAAAACTATTCTTTATGTCAGTATTGTCTTGAAAATAAATTATAAAGATAAATTTCAAAAAATGCCAATAGAGGGCGCTTTAGACTTTGGAGTAACGAACAACTATTTTTTACTGTTATTTTTTGCATCTCATTAAATTTTTTTAGAAGCTTAGAAATAAACTTAAATTTTGAGCTCAAAATCTAAATCGTTGGGAGTGGATAAGTAGCGCAAACTGAACTGTGGGGGGAGGTTCAAATTTCAAATGATTATAAAAAACGGAAAAATTGGTCAATTGATTTGCGATTTTCACTAAAATTATTCTTTATGTAAGTATTATCGTGAAAAAAAATTATAAAGATAAAATTCAAAAAATGCCGATAGAGGGCGCTTTAGACTTTGGAGCAACGTACAACTATTTTTTACCGTTATTTTTTGCATCTCATAAAATTTTTTTAGAAGCTTAGACATGAACTTAAATTTTGAGATGAAAATCTGGTTAAGTAGAGCAAACTGAGCTGTGTTCAATGGGGGTGGGGAGGTTCAAATTTCAAATGATTATAAAAAACGGAAAATTGGTCGATTCGTTTACCGTTTTCGATAAAACTATTCTTTATGTCAATATTTCCTTGAAAATAAATTTTAAAGATTAATTTAAAAATTACCGTTAGAGGTCGCCTTAAACTTTAGAGTAACCAACAACTATTTTTAACCTTTATTTTTTGTATCTAATTAAATGCTTACAAATGCTTAGATTTAAATTTTGAGCTCAAATTCTAAATCGATGGGAGGTGTTAAGAAGCGCAAACTGAACTGTGTTTAGGAGTTAAAATGTTACCCTCCCCACCCCTCGAACACATTTCAATTTTCCGCTACTTAATTACTCACAACGAGGCAGATTTTGAGCTCAAAGTTTAAGTTTGAACTTTTACAAGCATTTAATTAGATACAAAAAATAACGGTTAAAAATAGTTGTTGATTACTCTAAAGTTTAAGGCGCCCTCAAACGGTATTTTTGAAATT
The DNA here is from genome assembly GCA_964019185.1 of Maratus speculifer. Lineage (NCBI taxonomy): Eukaryota > Metazoa > Arthropoda > Arachnida > Araneae > Salticidae > Maratus > Maratus speculifer. The sequence continues at coordinate 120,362,848 of OZ025298.1, forward strand.
AATCTTTAAAATTTATTTTCAAGGAAATATTGACATAAAGAATGATTTTAGCGAAAACGGCAAACGAATCGACCAATTTTTCCGTATTTTATAATCATTTGAAATTTGAACCTCCCCAACCCCATTGAACACAGTTCAGTTTGCGCTCCCAACGATTCAGATTTTCATCTCAAAATTTAAGTTTATGTCTAAGCTTCTAAAAAAATTTAATGAGATGCAAAAAATAACGGTAAAAAATAGTTGTACGTTGCTCCAAAGTCTAAAGCGCCCTCTATCGGCATTTTTTGAATTTTATCTTTATAATTTATTTTCACGATAATATTGACATAAAGAATAATTTTAGTGAAAATCGCAAATCAATTGACCAATTTTTCTGTTTTTTTTATAATCATTTGGAATTTGAACCTCCCCCTACAGTTCAGTTAAGGTTACTTAACCACTCCCAACGATTTTGAGCTCAAAATTTATGTCTAAGCTTCTAAAAAAAATCAATGAGATGCAAAAAATAACGGTAAAAAATAGTTGTTCGTTACTCCAAAGTCTAAAGCGCCCTCTATCGGCATTTTTTGAATTTTTTTTTAATTTATTTTCAAGACAATACTGATATAAAGAATAGTTTTAGTGAAAACCGCAAACGAATCGACCAATTTTTCTGTTTTTTATAATCATTTGAATTTTTGGACCCTAAACTTTAATGGCTCCCATCTCCTTCGGAAGACGTTTGGGACCCTTAGTTTCCTATTTAATATTGTTTGTCTTGATGTGTACTATCACTGCTTAAAGTTTGTACCATGAATTTAGAAACACCCTGTATACAATCTTATATCCGAAGAAACGCAGTTATAAAAACCTATTCTTAGATTTGTTAGTCGAGAGGGTGGGAAAATGAAATAAGAATTTAAGAAATTTAGTAAAAGTATATTTCGGAAATAACCCCTACTCATAACTTGAGGACGAAGTATGTTCTGTACGAATTTGAACTACTTGTGGCAATGTATAGGGGGCATGCATTAAATTTAATAAAATTAAATATTATTGCAATTAAATAAGAATAAACAAAAAAAGTTTGAAAAATAATGCATTTAAATTTTGCTAAGGGTTTTGACTGATTGACATTTTAGAAAGTGAGCATTTAGATAATATTATTGAAAACCTGCCAAAATATGAAAGATTCTCGGACTTATATTTGCCTTATTTACTTCTAAATCAATGATAAATAAGTGTTTTTCAATGTTTTTTGTAAAATCTTTAATATAAGCTCCCCACTCAAAATTTAACTACTTTTGCTTTTGAAAGAAAACGGGGGAGTGGAGAAAATGCTTATAATCGGTATTTTGTAATAGTAAAAGATTTTAAAATTTCGCTTTTTTTAAAGATTATTTCTTCATTCGTACCACTAAATACTTAGCTGATTTAGATGTGGAAGTAAAGCATTACTGCAAGTTGGAAACAAATAAAATATAAACAGAAATTGCAAAATTGGGTAATGTAACAATTCTTGTATTAAGAACGCATGAAAATTACAACAATTTAATAAAATAGCACATAACACTTATTGTAAATTAGGAATAAAATTAAATTGATTTAAATGAAAATGGAACGTAAAAGAGATTGTTGCTTTTTATGTAACCGCTGACAGATGCATTTGTAGAACTTTCAATTCAAAACCAACTTTGTATAACGGGATTGTTTTCAATTAATATATATATACAGGGTTGTCATAAAAAAACTTTGCCGATATATGGAGCTCTAGCGGCCAGTCCACTCAACCGATCGAGGTGAAATTTCAGATATAGCTATTCAGAGGTATGAGCTCGAGATTCTGTGAACGACAACAAAATGGCGCTCACGGTTACGGTTATAGTTACAGAAACTCGAAAATTTCCAATAGCAACACCCATTTTTTTATCGCAAAATGTTCAGCGCATGCGAAAACCTTAAAGAGCGTTGGAACCGTACGTGTATCGCAAGAAACAGACATGTTATGCACGCACAAAAACCGTTCTGGGAATCCCCCCCCCCCCATAGAAAAAACTCGATTGGGGGGCAAGGAGGAAATTTGCATATGACGCAGAGTCAGTACACTAAATTCTGATTACAATACAGATCGAAGAAACTAAAACTTTTATTTTGTTTACACATTTTCCACATGGGTGCCATCACAGGCTATTACACATTGCATGGTGATGGCACCCATGTGGAAAATGTTTAATCAAAATAAAAGTTTTAGTTTCTCCGATCTGTATTGTAATCAGAGATTAGTGTACTGACTCTGCGTCATATGTAAATTTCCTCCTTGCGCCCCAATCGAGTTTTTTCTATGGGGGGGGGGGAGGATTCCCAGAACGGTTTTTTGTACGTGCATAACATGTCCGATTCTTGCGATACACGTACGGTTCCAACGCTCTTTAGGGTTTTCGCATGCGCTGAGCATTTTGCGATGAAAAAAATGGGTGCTGCCATTGGGAATTTTCGAGTTTCTGTAACTATAACCGTAACCGTGAGTGCCATTTTGTTGTCGTTCACAGAATCTTGAGCTCATATCTCTGAATAGCTATATCTGAAATTTCATTTCGATCGGTTGAGCGGACTGGCCGCTAGAGCTCCGAATATCGGCAAAGTTTTTTTATGACCACCCTGTATATATATACGTGTGTGTAGATATTAGTGCTGGCATTATATCTCATGAAGTTCACTGAAAGGAGCGGAATGACAAAATGTTTATTTTGGAATTTATGAAAGCTTCCTAGCTATAGTGATGAAAAAATATGTATAAAACCACTCGAAAATATGATATAATTAAAAAATAACAGATAGAACATTTGTGAAATTTCATATATATATGTATACATATATATTGCATGTTTCATGGAAATAAAGAAAAAAATAAATTCATTAATAACTACATTAATGAAAGGTAAATAGTCGTAAGAAATTTTCTGTATGAAGAAAGTTGGTAACAATTATAAAATCTATACACATATTTGATTAACAATTTATGTAAGACACTTTTTTTCGATAACTTTAGCTTGTCACCTACTCATTGAATCTAGCAGCGCATAAAAAGTACTTGCATCGATATTGTTCCAGCAACTTGAATAGCATTTATCAAATCAAACTTTTAATTGGATTGTCGTCCATTTTTGTAAACATTTTGGGCTAAAGTTCCCAATGATTTTCTATTACATTCAAATCGGTACTACGAGCTGGCCATTGAACGCATTACACCTGATTTGCTTCAAGCCAAAATTATTTGGTTTCGGAACATGAGCGGAAGCCTTCTCGTGAACCGTCAAGTCTCGAGAAATTATAAGAGGATCAATGGGTAATAAATTATCTCCTATCATATCTTGATACATAGTTGAATTCATTTTTTTTATGCTTGAAAACAAGTGAAGTGGATCCATAGGCAGCAAATGCAGTCCAAACAATTACTGAGCCATATTTAAATTGATTCTTTGAAAAAATATGACGTTTATATCGTAAATCAGGCCAAAGCATTTTATAAAAATCGGGCCTATGGAAATTAAATTTCTTTTTACAAAAAAAGACAGCACCTCACCAGTTTGTGCCTTCAGTTATGTGTTTTCGTGCAAAATCTAAGCGGTCATTTTTGTGTTGATTAGAAAGAGGGGGTTTTCCTTTAATTATTTATTTTTTAATTTGAACAATGGGACTATTACTTAAGACATTTCTTACCGTTCAGATTATACATGGTAATTGTAACTGCTCTTGATTTTGGGCAGACGGCATTTTTTATTCGCAAGCTAACTTCCGGATTTGTTTTGAAGGGATTACAGTTACGGATTACGGTCTTCCTGTACGCTTCTTACTGCTGTTATTTTTGGGATTTCCGAAAAAAAAATTACTGCACCCTCGGACGTTCTTATTTTGTTACAATGTTACAGCCAGGCATTCCAGCTTAACTTAAAGTTAATAATTTTATAGTTTACCATCGCATAACTTTTTTCCTCCTGGCACCAAATTAAACACACCAAATACACCTTTCCTGGATACCTAATTTTTTATGTCTGTCATTAAGCCAAATGAGGCCAGACCATCTGCTTTAGAATTATTTCCAAGTTGTTTGTTATTTGTTCTAAGAAATAAGCATGAGTTTTGGTCCCCCTACCTTTTTTCTAAATAATGTTTGTGTATGTTATTGCAATGTTGAGTATACAAAGGAAAATAGAAGATGCGTTATAAACAATTCCATTACTTATTTACTTTTGTGAATTTTACTATCGACTTTATAAGATAGCACTTAAGCACTGTACCCGAACTAGTATATTCACAAGAGCCCCACACGGCTGCATGACATAAACTGATAAATCATTAACATTTCTAAGTTTTAAAAGCAAAGAAACTTTATAAGAAATATTTACAGGTATTCATAGCATATATTAAAACAAAATTCAAATTAATTAATAAAAGAATAAAGTTATTAGCTTTTCAAAATCGAACTGAGATTTTACATTTCAGATCAACAAACAGTGTTTTTGTTAACCGAAGAAAACTAAAATGTCAAAGATTAAAAAAAAAAATTACAATCTGCCTACAGTTGCTATCATTTTTGGTAATTTCTTTTCAAATAAAAATACATTTAATAACTAGTGTAAAAGGACAACGCTCATATAGACCTTATGTTCACATGTGCCCCAGTCTCTCTTTTACATTTAAAGGAGAACTAACACGGTAAATTATAAATAACAGAATGTTAATATTTTTTATGTATTATTACATTTAACTATTAGATTGGTATTAAAAAATTGAGAGCAGAAAGAAGCTTTTGTAGCAAACTAACCGTGACATATTAAGAATTTCCACAAAGACATAAATTCAAATTGTGAAATTATATTTACTAAATTCTTACATAGATTATGTCACCAATAAATTTAATTTTAAAATTATTATAAAGGAAAATTACCTATTTTACTCAAAATTATTATAAAAAAATAAACAATTTCAAATTTTTTGAAAATCTGAAATATAAAAATTTTGCTGAGATATAAATAAAATTTTTAATTTCTGGAAACGAAAAAATGGTGTTTCATAAATCTCAGTTGCTTTTAAAATAAAAAAAAATATAATTTAAAAAATATATCATGAATGCCAGAGATAACTTTTTAAAGCATAATAATAATAATAATAATAATAATAAAACATAGCAAAAAAAAAAAAAAAAAAAAAAAAAAAAAAAAAAAAAAAAAACGAAATTTTTTTTAATTATATCCATCTTAATATGAATATTTTCATTTCTAGGTTTCAACTAAGAACCTTCTGTTTACCAGCAAGAATCTTTACCTCCAAGCTATGGTGTCTGAATTAAGCTACTCTTTTTAAGTTTAAATAGAAAAAATGGACGATGACATTGAAAAAAATATTTTAATTAAATTAATAGATTTTTTCGTAATTTTATGATTTGTTGTGTGACACTAGATAATCAGCTGTAAGTACACGAAATTTGAATTCTCTCACTTATACAGTTTTTATGTACAGACTCCGTTGAGGACAGACGGAGGAAAGGGACAACTAGGATTTCTTCAAATGAATGAAACTATAAAAAAGATCACTATCTTTGGTAACATTAGATATTTTTCTATGAATGAACCTAAACACATAACTTTCTAAAATTTTTACATGACGGTACTGGATTTAAATTAAAACTTAACACTGTAAATTTTCGCATTTAAAATTGTAGCTGATAAATGGGCTTTCAAGTTTCGAAATATTTTGTATTAGTAATTTATAGAGCATTAAAATAATTTTAAAAAAGAAAATACAAATATGACATCTGCGTATGTAAATTTTGAAGTGGATAAAAATGACGTTAAATTTTAATTTAAATAACAAAAAAATGCAAGATTGCGACTAAATTGACTAACTATGGCTTATTTTCCTTTCCATTACGTATTTAAATATTCCATAATATATACTAATATATTCCATAAAATTCTCAATTGATAGCTTCATCATAATTGGTGATATCTTGTTGATTTGAGTTAGTAATTTTTTATCTTGAAAATGAAATTCACTAGAATAATAATTAAAACTACATTAATTAATAATAAAGTTACTAAATAATAATAAGTAGTAAGTAGTAATAAGTTAATTAATAAGTTAAATATCATATTAGATTTCAATTTAAATTTAAATTGGAATGAAGATTAAATTTAATTGTTATAAACAAATATAATTTTTTAATAATATTAATTGAAAATTTCATCAACCATTCTTATGTATATTGTTGTGTGTTTGGGGTTCTTTTAAGATTGATGCTACAGAGTGAAAAATGCGTTTATTTACAATAAACAGCTCGACGGAAACACGTGTATCTTCAAAATCACTAAAGAAATTCTGTAACAATCTTTTCCTGGGGAAACCAAACACAGTTATCTTCAGTAAAACACAAAAATTCAGCAATTCATCAAATAAAAACGGATATTTTTCCAAAGAAAACAAACAGCTAATTTCATCTTAAGCACCAAACACATTTGACTACTTCTTGTGGTCAGGCATCGCTGTCTCTGATCTTGCGAGTCGGTGCGTTTGGTGTATAATTGATTTTCAGTGCACTGAATTTGAACTGCAAGAGGGAAACGCGAAATCAGTTGACAGCTTTACGACTGAAGATGGGGAAGATAACTGTACTAGGAATTTTCCCTTCCTTTGTCAATTCGATAGGCTTCGTCCGTCAAAAATCATTTAAGTAGGTTCCAAAACTAGCAACCTTTTGTTCCAGTGCTACCAATAGTAGGAAATACTGCTTCTTCAATGATTAGATTTATTGCTTTTTTAGTTTAACTGAAAGTATTGAGGTCTGTGCGCAGATTTAGAACTCTTAAGTTTAGTACGGGGTATACAATGTCTAATCTCAGAGACCCAAGTCTCATCGCACAAAGACTTCACAGATCTTCACTGCAAGAGGGCTGGAAGAAAACTGAACCGGTGATTCAAAGATAGCCCTCTATTTATAGATTTCGGATATATGTATTAGATATTAATACGAAAAACCATCACAACATATTTTCAAATGAATATTATAAATATCTGGAACTCTATTATCACAGATTGGTAAATCACACATTTAGTAAATTTTTAAAAAGCCTTTACAATACATACATACTTAAAATATTGATTTATTTGATTTCGAATACAACACTCAGAAGTTTTATATTTATCTTTTTAGATTATTTCGAAAATTTCACGACCGGATTAATTCATGCATGTTATGCAAATCTATTTGTCTTACAAAGAATGTGGTTTCAAAGTTATCCCTTCACTTCTATAGAAATTGGAAATATGAGCGGCGTTTTTCTTTTTCTTTTTTTTTTTTTTTTTTTTTTGTACAAGGTATAAAAATGAATTATGGCTTATATGAAAACAGAAAACATGTCAAAAGTTTGAAAGTCATTAAAAATGTATTGAAAGAAGGTGATTTAAAATATCATATATATTAAGAAATACTTTAAGTCATTATACTTACATAACATTATCAAAATTTTGGTAAGTTTCGAGCTTCTCCCCCCCCCCCCCCCCCTCACTCCCAACCTAAGAGTATTATTATCAATAGCTATTTTCACTTTTTTCTATCTTTTCAAGGAGAAAGTATTAGGTAAGTGAAAATTTTCTGATTCCAGTTTTCGTCGGATTTATGCGTTTTAGAGATCAGCGACTCCAAAAAACATGTTTTTAGAAAATGTTTGCTTGTCAGTCTGTTTATATGCGACATAAATTTTGTGGGTGCTCTATCTCAAGAACTAATGCACGGAATATCATAAAAAATTTCTATTCAGTTATAGCTTGATATAAACTGTATCTGATTAATTTTTGCTGACTATTGACCAATAGTTAACTCTGCTGTTTTGCCTTTTTCACGACTTTCTCATTAGCTATACCTCAAGAACTAATTGACAGATTTTCATAAAACTTCAGATTCTGTTAGTTCTTATTGTAAGTTTGTCCTTATTTTTTGGTGTATATCGCTCAACAAGTGGCACTTCTATGTACCATTATTCATGATTACGCAATTGCTCTGTAACAGGATCTAATGCACAAATTTTCATTAAATTTCAGATTCAGTTAATCCCTGATATAAATGCCCCACCAGTGGCCGAGAGGTACGGACCTCTCAAGTGGTAGACGGCAGGTGCTGGCTTCGAACCCAATCGCGGCTGTCGGCCTAACCGTTCGGAGTTTTCGTGGTTTTCTTCGAACCTTGCGTAAATACGGGTTAGGTTCCCTTAGAAAGACCCCCACGAAGGGCCCTCCCCCCTGGTCCTATATCCCTAGAGTAGATAATCGGACGACAAAAATAAACCAAACCAAACCCTGATATAAATTAATATATTTTAGAATTTGGAGTAAATCGCTCCACAGATGATGCTTTATGTAACATTATTCCTGATTATAATAATAGCCGTATCTCGTGAACTAATGCGCGAATTTTCATCAAACTTGAACACAGGGTGTCCAGTATATAAGATCCCTATTTCAAAATTAAATGTCTCGAAAACAAAGATCGATTGAATAGTGCGGTAAACGGTTCGTTTATTAGATAAGTTGTAAAAATCTTGTACAGAAATATCAAACTCTGAATATTTTGAAAATATTGTGTTCTGATTGCAAAGAATTCTTTATTTGACATTTTTATTGTATTTTACATTGCTTGTAGAGAACGAGTTTTTTCGGCTTACAGTGCCATATTTTAACGAGCTTTGGAATTATATTTTTAAATTTTCAAAATACCAAAAATTTAGTTCGAAAAATCGATAAAATATGGCACTGTAAGTCGAAAAACTCGTTCTCCCCAATCATAGAAAACTCATGTCAAGCATTCTTTTCTATCAGAATACAATCTTTTCAATGTATGCAGCGTTCGAAACTACTGTATAAGATTTTCACAGCTTACCTAATAAAACAAACCGTTTACCACATAATTCTTTCGATCTTTGTTTATGAGAAATTTAATTTTGAAACCGGGGTCTTATTTGCCGGACACCCTGTATATGAAATAGAAGAAAGTTTTTTGTTTAGCATATCTGATTCGTTTTTCTTTTGTTTGTTTCAATATACAAATATGACTGTTGATTTATTATTTGCATACTTTATTAATGATAGTCCATAAAATATCAGCATGATATATGAAATAATATTACATATCTAGAATAATAAAGAGACAAGTTTGTGAGTGTGTCAGAGCTGTTCTGAAGAGACTGCTGCATGTACAGTTACAAAATTTGAGGGGGGGGGGGGAGGAAGGTACCTCTATATATGAAGTTTTGCACCTTGAAGCCCGATTTTCGATTTTTTGTATTTAATATTTTAGTCGATTTTTAGCATTTCTTATTATTTTTCAGAGACATTTTTCCACATTAATAAAAGGAATACGGTTTCATTCTTTTAACCCAATGCAGCAAATTATGTCCTCTTTTTAATAAAATTTATTCGGAATTCTTACAGCGATTTTTGAATTTTTAACGAATTTTTTTATGTGGGTTTTAGTAATTTTTAGCATTTTGCGGCTATTTTGTGGCATTGATAAAAAGAAAATTGTTTCAAACATTCAACCTAATTTATTAAATTTTGTCTGCTACGATTTTTGAATTGCAGCGATTTTTAATGTAATTTTCAGTGCGATTTTTGATGTGATTTTTAACGATATTTCGATTTTTCAGTGTTTAGCATCGATTTTTACTCATTTTCAACAATATTATATATTTTTGTATGCATCAAGGTCTTATCTATTTTTGAATTTTATGTAAAAAGTGCAAAAACCATACAAGTAATGAATCAGCAATAAAGCTATTATTTATAATATTCACAGTAATCTAAAATAAAAAGAGACAAATTTGTCAGTGTGTCAGCGCTATTCTTAAGAGACCGCTGCACTTAGAGTTACAAAATTCGGAGGGAAAGTACCTCTGTATGTAAAGTTTTGTATCTCGAAGTCCGGTTTTCAACATTTATATTTAATTTTTTCGACGATTTTTAGCGTGCTTTAGTATGTTTCGGGGTTATTTTTCCATGCTAGTGAAAGGATTACGCTTTCAATCTTTTAACCTAACGTAGTAAATTTTGTTCTCTTTTAAATAAATTTTATTCGAAATTTGTACAGCGATTTTTGAATTTTTAACGAAATGTAATGCAATTTTTAGTATTTTTTGGTATTTTGCGGCTATTTTTTTTGTTATTCATAAAAAGAATATTCTTTAAAACATTCAACCTAGTTTACTAAATTTTGTCTGCTACGATTTTTGAACGCGATTTTCAGTGAGATTTTCAATGTGATTTTTAACGATTTTTCGATTTTTTGTGCGTTTAGCATCGATTTTTATATTTTTGTCAATATCACAGATTTTTGTACGCGTCATGGTCTGATCTATTTTTAATTGCATGTAAGTAGGCAAAAAACTAATGAATCATCAGTAAAGGAATTATTTAGAATATTCACAGTAACCTACACTAATAAATAATAAAACACTCTGTCTGTGTGTGTACGTGTATTTGTCTGCGATGGCTATCAAAATCTACGGCACGTACGAGGCTCAAAAAGTTTTTGAGTGTAGCCCAAAGTCTCTCCTAATGTACCTGGCATTCAGAATTTCAAAGTTATTATTAATAACTGAGTAATTCCTCCCCCATTTCCCATTACAGACCTTTTGAGTATTTTTATCTCTAAATAATAGGTGTTTAATTTTTTAATCGAGTTTTCAAGAGTCAGTGGCCGCGTATTTCAGATAACGTAATTCCACGTATTTCGAGTTAGAAGTAAAATCACAAATTCCAGGCTCCTTTAATATTATTATCATGGACCCAGGCAACGCCGGGCGGATCAGCCAGTATATATATAAATACATAAAAATAAAATCTTTCATTTAAAAGTATTTAATAATAGATTTTTATTACATAATGCCTTTCGGGGAATTCTTTACTTATTTGAAGATACCCACTCTATACAGTGCCTGATTTAAGGTTCCTGCTTTCCAGGGGCCCCAAATGCTGTTGAAGGTTTTTCAATTATTGTCCTAAAATTGACATAATTTTAATATCTAATGAAAATTTCATTTCATTCTACATTATATTCTATTCATGTTGTTGTATTTTTATAAAGTATATTTTGTCTGAAACATCCATTTATTACTTTATTATAGTGAATATTTTCTTTTATCTTTATCATTTAAAAAATATATTGTATGATTAATTCTTTTTTAATTCAGTTCCGGTACTCAACCGATCATTTTGGGATTGGTGAGCGTAAATTTCATGCTGTAGAGCCCCTTAATATTTTAACTCTTTATCTATCGCATTATGAATTCATGAAAATTTTACATTCTAAAGCATTTTACGTAACTTTTTTAAACTAAATTAAAATATTTACATAATCATTTAATAAATTTTTGAAAGATTTTAGAACGATTGAAGGATGTAGAAGGATTAATTAAATGTGAATTTACAGGGATTTTGTGCAATATTTATAACTTAACTCTAATATTTTATTTTAAATTGTTTTCTTAGTATTTTGTAGAATTGTAAAATGCACAAATATGATGTTCTTACAATATAAATATAGAAACATTTCCGAATGAAAAAATTCCCATCCCCCTCCCTCAGCGCCGAGAAAACTGAAAAGATACAATGGCAAAAGAAATAATCCTTTTGAAAAACATTTTATTTGGTGTAATCAATAATGCTTTGGGAACAAAATAAATCAATGTATCTCTAACTTATTCTATACAGTATTAAAACTAATTGACGTATTAAAAGAATTTTATAATAAGTAATTTTTATAGTACTTATAAATACCGTCGTTAGGTAAAGTGTTAAACAATTGCAGCTTCGTCTTATCGAAAATCTGTTATTAGTTGTTGAATATTTTATGATTTCAGATATATAGACTTGCATACGAAAAGATAAATAACAGCACAATTTTTTTTATAAAACATCTACTCATTTAAATGCTGTAATTATGAAATAATTATTTAAAACTAAGTTATTATATTTAATTTTTAATGGATATTTTAAAGTCAACAAATGTCACTTTACTTACACCTTTTTTCATTGTATTTAGTAAATCTCTAAGTAAATATCGGTGTAAAGGGGGGGGGATTCCGTAAGCATCTGTGCCAGGGCCCCAAATTTGTAAATCGGTCCCTGACTCTGTAACATTAAATTATAAAGGAAGTTGTTTACAATCTCGCTCGAAAGCGGATGTTTTCATTTAAGTGAACAGTCCTCGGAACAGTAACAATGATATCTAGCACTTGCTATCATGCACTTCAATGCTATCATGCACATCGCAAGAGAATAGGATAGGAGGACAGGCAAAACATTTTATCAACAAAACTGGTTGGCAACATTTTTTTCGTTTTTCTTTACTGTTAAACACATGAATCACTTCAAACAAAATTTGCGCATGGTTTTTCAAACAGAGGATTAACGGTTTGGTCAATAAAAGCATCTTTTGAATTGCGAAATTTAAACTTTTATAGGTTTCCCGGTAATATAAGGTATATTTAGTAAAATTTTCCTCACGCACTAACGCACTAACAAGAGAACCAAAGATATAACGCTATCATATAGCACTAAATTCATTTAATACATCATGAAATTGTCCGAATTATGAAATTTTGAAATTGAAATTTTGAAATTTTGACTTTCCAGCATTAAAAACAAAAAGTTCGTCCATGTTTTGAGGGATGATTATATGTCAAGTGGATACAGTAACTGAAGAAATTATTTCAATCGTTATATTCGAACGATTTTTTCCAAAGTGCAGATACATTTAAATAACTTCTATTAAATTTTAGATTGTATAAAATATTTGTAAGAATTTGAGACTGTGTTTCTTTTTATATTTCGTATACAGTAAAATATAGAAGATGGCTATATTTTTTAACTTTGGATATTTGATTTTTGTGTACTTTTTAGCACTGAATCTAAAAATGACCTTCATTTTTAAGTCATCATGTCAGATTTGTTGTGTAAGTCATAAATGTCAAAGTTATAATGTAGCGAAAATTTAATACTTTAAAAAGATGTAATTTTTTTATTAAATTAAATTTTATTTAATTCGATAATTTACACGGTTTAGGCTTATTCTGGAATTCTTATATCAAAACAACTGAAAGGCCCAGTGAATTTGGGGTGGAGATTTAATTTTAACTTTGAAGTTTCTAACTTTGAAATTTACAATTTGAGAAAAATCCTGTTGCGATGTTTAAAAAATGCAGGATATTTGCGGTTTCAGACATAAAAAATACAGTATATATATATATATATATATAATAAAAAAGATATCTATTTTACAATACCATATTTTCACTATACTTTTCTTTTTAATTTTAAAATTTATGATAGTCAAAAAATCTTTACGCTGGGGTAAAAAATGTAGATACATTTCAGATTTAGCAGTGCAGAATACATAAGAAGCAATTATCAAAAGTTAAAAACAGTCGTAACCCAACATTTCCAGGTTAGTGTTATCTAATAACATTTTAAATTATGTGTCATTTTCTAGGTAGCTAATTTTAATCATTTTAAAAAAAAAAATTCTATTTTTTTTCTTTTTATGTTTATAACAAATTGTAAATTTTGTATTCATGTGCCAGAATCGATATATATATTACGCTATCGTACGTGGCACAGAAATTAAGATTATTTGTCAATTGTTTAATTGCAATACCCGAATGAAATGCGTCTCATTGGTTATTTTGTAAAAATCCTTTGGAAGGATTTAGGTCGAGAAACTTGGTTTATTTACGTTCTGCTCTTTCTCTGCAAATATAGAGCTTCAAAATATTTTTATTTTTGTTTTTGTTTCGTTCATTTTGCTTATAAATACAAATAAATAAAAGTCATGAATTTTAACGTTTAAGTCTAAAATAAAAGTTATATATAATAAATGAAATGAGTGAAATGAATATAATTTAAATATCGAAATACAAAAAAACACAACACAATGAATTGACACAATGTTTGGCAATTTATTATATGTGCTCTGCTACCATAATATGCCGAGTTCTTGATTTTTGCAGAATTTTCTGATTTGGCAGAGAATTGCGCAAGTAAATTACGGAGAAGAGTCACGTATCCTGTTCCGGTTGGCGTAATTGTCAAAGGAATCCAAAATAGCGCCAAAAAATCTTTTTTGCTTCTTATCAATTTTTTATTATGATGGAAAATCGTTATTTTTTAATAAGGCAAAATTTTTATATCTTGGTATTTTTCTTCGCAACTTTTTTGCATTAATTAAATCGATGTGGTTGCAATCTCCAGCTTTTGGGATGACTTCTTTATTACTGGAATGGACTTAGACGGTCAGACAGGCGGACAAACGGACGGACTGAACGACAACTATATGTGCTACGTATTTACATAATTACGAACGCACCTAAAAAAGGAGCTGCAGACAATTTTGGTATAAATTAAAAGTTACAAATAAAAAGAAAAACATATATATGTAAAAAGCAAATTAAAAAGAAAAAGAAAAAAAATGCTTGGATCAAGAATGATAAAGACATCACTTGACAAACTCTTAAATCCCCTTAATAATTATCATAAGTCTCCCTAGAGATGTCTTAAGATAGCATATGCCAGATTCCCCTCTACCCCTAAACTGATAATGTTGTATGCGCATAGCGATTTAAATTAACAAATAAATAAATATTTAATTACTTTACTGAAGGTAAAAATAAATATTTAACTCTTATTCATAAGTTATTTACAAGAAACACATTTTAAATAGACGAAAAATCAATAGCAACATCTGAGAAATTTATAATTAATATCATTGCATTTAAAATATTTCTTTTTTTTGTTTCAAAGATTGTATGAAAGAAAAGGTTGAATTAATAGAAATATGAACTCATTAAATACTCGCTAAGACTATGATTACTGAGCAAAACTAGCAGACCATTAAATAATCGAAAAAAATGTCAACTTTGTTTCTTTAGAAAAATTTATTTTACTTAAAAAAATCATTTGGTAATTTGTAAGTGGGTATTTTTCTCAGTTATAACAGGTAAATGTTTTTTTCTGTTTGCTTTTTTCTTTTGGTGATGTAATCTGTATTTCAAATGAGTTTTAAACGTTCATTTTAGAAATTCATATGGAAATCTGCAAATGTGAACAGAAAAAGATTATTTTTCATCTTCACTTTTTTTACTTTCTTTTATCTTTACAAGAAGAAAGTATTGGATTCGTGAAAACATTTAACTTCCATTGTCGATGGATTTGCCGGTTTCGAAGGTCCTGAACGTGATTTGATGGTTTTTAGAAAATGTCTGTTTGTGAGAATGTTTGTCAGTCTGTCATATCTCTGAATCTGTATGTGACAGAAATATCTCAAGAAAATTTCTGATGAAGCTTGATGAAGTTTGATGAATTCCCGTACGTTAGTACGGGAATTCATCAAACTTTAGATTATGTTAGACCTTGATATAAAACCGCTCTGATTATTTTTTCTGTGAATATCGCTTCTAGGTGGCGCTGTTATGCTACATTAACTGCGATTTCCAAAATAGCTCTAATCCAAGAAGTATTTATTGTATTTTTCAAAAAACTTTAGAAAATTGGTCTTATCGGAATAAATTTTATTTTTGATGTAAAACTTCCAAGAAGTGTCCTGCATTATTATCATGATTTCATGATTATCGCTATAGGTCTATCTCAAAAACTAATGCATGAATTTAGGCAACTCAAATTTAGGCATCATCTTTTGCGAAGTATTTTTTTTGCTTTAATAAAGCCTTCTCTTGCTTCATTACCACAGACACTTATTGATGATTCTGTCACAAGCTTTATATCTCTTTCTACTGCTTGTGTATTACAGAGTAACCCGCCAAATTCATTAGGGCCCTTTGTTTTTCTGTACAATTCACGAAACAGGTTGCGCAAAGCCAATTCATTTAAGTGGAACAAACAAATCAGCCACTGCAGTGTTATGTTTAGATCTTTTTCCATTAAAGCAATCGCACCGCTATTAACTCCAGTGTTTGTGGCTGTCCCGTCGCATCCAATAGCAGTTACAGTTGGTATGTTCAAATGATTGTTACCATTAAAGTACTCTATTATTCTATATTTTTTATATACTCCTGTTCAAAAAGCAGCAATTACATGCCCTAGAAAAGTCTGTTTCTAAAATTTGTTTCCATTTTTATCTTGCACAATTATTTTATCCTTTCTTCCATCGAAAAACAAACCTATGTTTTCTCCAACTTCGTTAAGGTTTCTTACTATCTCTTTCGTTCGATTCTTGTCTCTCTCTCTTCAAATTTTTATCCTATCAATTATCTTACCTTTGTTCTTCTCTGTAATCATACCAACATCTTTAAGAACAGCACTTGCGATAGTTTCAGCATCTCTGTATGAAACCCCAGTTCGGTCACAGGCACTTGCAACTGTTGAAAGTACTACTCGCTTTGCTCGCTTGCAGTTGTATCCAAAAAAGAAATAGAGTAATTTCTGGGATTGTATGCTATATATAAGTTTCCTTATATGTTTGCTCAGGATCTGATTGAAGGGCATTATTTTCAGCTTTTCTAGCAGCCTTAACTACTAATTTCTGATTGTACTTGTAGTTTAATTGCTTCTGTTTTATATGTTGCTTCTTCTATTCTCTTTGTGTTAAAATCTTGGAAATAATTTTATCGACTCCTCTTATACTCATTTTTATCACAGTTCTTTGTTCAATTAGAAAGTTTAGGTACTTTTTTCTTTTTTCGCACTTACAGACAGAAAATTCTTTGCACTT
Organism: Maratus speculifer; assembly: GCA_964019185.1. Taxonomy (NCBI): domain Eukaryota; kingdom Metazoa; phylum Arthropoda; class Arachnida; order Araneae; family Salticidae; genus Maratus; species Maratus speculifer. The sequence continues at coordinate 120,379,601 of OZ025298.1, forward strand.
ACAGGCTGCTACATTAAAAAGACGTTTGTTTTCATTTAAAAACTTTGCGGCAATTTTTCTGTACCTTTCCTATTTTTTGTTTTATCTTAAAATACTTCTTTATTTATCGTGATAGGTTTTTGCCATGTGTAACATGCGGGTGTGAGATCCTACAGGAATAGATGCTTTCGACCAAATTTATTCAACTTTCTTATAAGAATATGAAGTAATTCATTCACTGTTGGCTCTTTTGATGGTTTTTTGTCTGGTTTCAGCTCATGTCAAATATAAAGATAATATTATATAATGTCATAATAAGTTGGAAGATTTCAATCGCTGAATTCTTCAGAGTGTCCAAATATTGGGCATTCTAACTTTTGTCTCGTCTGAACTGACACTGCCATCACACTGAAGTTAAAGTAATAAGTAATAAATTATTACATTAATATTCAAGCTGACATATTCATAAACAAAATAAAATCCAACAAAGAACAGCATATAAACATTTGTTACTCAAACGATTCATTTGCTTGCACGGACTAACGACAGAAATATATGACAGACTATTGCTACAGCTACATGCATCCCTTACTCCTTTGCCACCCTACACCAGCCAATAATATGCCGCCTGAATCAAGGTCACTTCAAGCCATGTACTGTTCTCCTTTTGACTATTAATTTTGTGAACTAAAAATGTTTTGCCGCGTTTTAAGTTAAAAGTAAGGTTAATTTTTTCTATTACGAAATACTGTTGAAATCTAAAGAAATAGAAGTTAAAATGTGCAAGAATTAGTGGCATAAATAATAAACGCATGCAGTATAAAACTATAAATATCTAGTGTAAAGTAGTTTATGTGTAATATTTAAAAATTAAAAAAGGGCATTTTTTTTTTTTTTTTACTAAACCAAACTTATCAAAATTCGTAAAATCTGCTTAAAAATCACATATTCAAATCTTTTGTGGCCCCTCTAAATATATTGTGCTTGTTTAGTACTGTCTTATCAAAGGCATTTGACAACTTGTTATCTCTATTACGTATCGAAATTAAAAAAATATTTTCTTTCGCTCCACCCTAATGTACATATTGCCGTCACTAACGAATTCTCATGCAACTCATGTGGTTTCAGTTCATAATATCTCAATGAGGGAAATCAAAGGGCGCAATATGAAATAAACAACGCCAAATAACAAAACAATGGACCTAAAAAAATCTCTGCAATAACAAATCAACTTCGCAGCAACTCTGGGTTCTTTAAACCAGAAGGAATAAATGAGGGGGTTCCAAAATTCACACAGGATAAGAAAGACACAGAGAAATTACGTTAATAAAATAAAATATTTTATAGGGAGTTTATAGGGAAAGTATTAATAATGAAAATAGCTTCGACTGTTGCAGAACAACAGCATCTGGTTCTAAAAATGTAGCAGTGTACAGATAATTCAATTACTTGTAGTAACAGCCCATAGCTATCTAAATAAGATCTAAAAACCATTACTAGGCAGAAAAAAATATTGCGTCTACATTAAAGCACAGAGTTGTATTTAAAAAAAATACATTTAAGGAAAAACTGCTAACTTAATTTAAAGGGAAACGAACATTGAAAAATTTATCGGATTAAATTTCAGATTAAAAATAAAAGTTAAGAATTTAAAAATTGGTATAACATTAAAAGGGGGGAAGGTAAAACTATTACTAATAAATAGGTAAAGGAAAAAGCCTTTACAGTGCCTTTATAGTTATGCATATACGTAGCATCTAGAGTCGTCATTTAGTCCGTGTGTATGTGTGTCTGTTCGTCTGTTCGATGTAGCAGAACATAAACTACCCAACCCGATCATTCGAAATTTAAAATATATACAGCTCATATTCAAAATATTTGAATAGTTGAGATATAAGATTTTTTTTTAAACAACGTAAATGCAGTTAATTTTTTTATTAATTAAATCTTTAATGTTTAGATAAAATTAACGCTTAAACATTATCATTTTTGCATCACTATGACATCATTTTCATTGACTTTTCACTTTCGACTGTGCTAAGACTATGAGTGATAAATATACATGTGGGATTAAAGAATAAAGTATCCAGCAATAAAAGATAATAAACAGAATGATTTAATGAACGTGATATCCAAAATGAGACTCGTGTGATGATGCGTAAAAAGAACGAGGTGTTCTATAGATTTCAGCGATGGCCAGTTGGATGGATTTTTAATCAAAAGCTCAGGGAAGCTTATTTATTTTAAATATTAATCAGTTCTACTGTTATCATTGAATGTTACTTACATATTTTATGTCTATTAAACCTTTTTATCTTATCAAGAATATTAGTTTTACTTAAATCATAAGCTAATCACTCAATATTCCCACATACATATAGAGTGAATAAAGATTGGCGCGGATTTCCAAGAGAGTCCATACCTTGTATGTACTAACTGAAGTCCACAGTAAACGATGCCTTTTTCCGAGATGCGTCGTAAGCGGATACGCATTAACGGGACTTCGTTATATTCTCGTTAACTTATTGATGTTTTGCGAATAATAACTATCACTTTTCTACACTTACAGAAAAAAATATTGAAAAAACTACCGAAGGAGTCTCGCTCTACCTCGTACTGAAATCTTTTAAAATATCTTAGAAAATTACGAATCACTTTAAATTATAAATTATGAAAGGACTCAAAGTTTATTTTAAATGTATTTTACTTACACGTTTCTAAAATTAACTTGATTATAAATCAACATCTTATATATCAAAAAGTGAAATAACTGAAATACAAACTTAAGCGACATAGTTAATTATTGTGTAATCTTAGAATTCTAGATGTCAGCGTACACTTGAAAAATTACTGAAAATATGCAGTGACAGAGGTAAGCTCTAAATTGTATGATACTTGAACGGAAGACATTGTTGATTGAAAGAAGTTTGAAAGGGAAAACTGAAATGCTACATTTTGATCGCAGCGAAAAAAGTCATCATTGAGTTTTACTCACATCAGAAGATGGTTTGTACCTGTTTCATTCTACATCTTCTCGTTTGGTTGGATAACAGAGAGTCGTCGCATGATATCAGGTGTGCTATAGTGGAATATTTGTTTGTACACTGGGATTAGTTGCAAGCATGTATTAGTGATGAGAATGGAAATGTTTCCTCTAAAACTGAACTGTAATTGATGCTTATGCTGAATATTGTTTATGGATCGATCTAGGCGCTCATAAAAGCCGCAAAATTGTATTCGTATACGTTCGAGGTCAATCAAAATTGCCTTCATTGGATCATTTGGTGATAATTGTGAATCTCTAGTGAATTCCAGTGAAACGTATACTTGTTTATGATAGTTTCTTAGGAATTCACTATGATGTCCCACTTCATCTTCTTAACACTTCGCAAGAATGTATTCTTTTTCCAAATGAATACCTGTCACAGAGAGTAGTCAACTGCCAAAAAACATCTAAAATAAAAACGCACATTAAAATGCTGTAGAGATTCACATCCTCAAATGGAAAGCTGTAGGTCGCTACATTTTTTTTCTTTTTTTTTTTTTGCATACTGAAGAAAATCAAAAGGCAATTGCGCGTTTTTTTTTTTTTTTTCACACTTTGAGATAAATGTCGGACCTTTACGACAAAAAAATTTTAGCAGTAAGCTGTAGTTTAAAATAAATACTTTAGAAAACATTATGAAAGATATATTTTAAAAAAATCGGCAATAGATTGAAAACAGACAATCCTATAAAGTGTACTCTGTGCAACAGAAATTAGCTTTTGATGATTTTGATAGAACAGTTGATAAATTGAGACATAAACTGATATACAGCAACTCTCTGAAGGAAAAGTTGGTATGATGGAAAATTGTCCAACTCCGAAATATTTCCAAGGCCTGCGAATAAATGGACATAAAATAGGGGAAGGTGGTGTATCTCGGACCTATTTTGAATTTTTTATTTTTTATTTTTAAAAAAGTTGCCAAAATTAAAAAAAGTAAAGATTTTATAAAACTTTATGTTGTTACAAACAACATATATTTATCTGAATTTTTATATAATTAATTTCCATTAATTTTTTTGAATTAAAACTAAAATGAAAATAGGATCGCGGTACACTACTAATGATGTATCTTGGTCCCATTACTAACAAGTGGAAAAAAACTTGTTTTTTGGTGAAAAAAATCAAGATTTATTTATAAAAAAGCTACATACATAAATTTTTCCCTTAAGGCTCATGTGCCTGCCAGCGAAGATACTCGCGAGCTGATGTTATTCCTATCGGGAGTTTTTTTTGTAATACCTCGTTTGCATATTGCCATTTTAAAATCATTTTTTGTATTGGTAGCTCAGGTCCATTTCTTCTACTTCTTTTTTTTTTCACTTTTTTTTTATTTTTTCAATTTTGGTTGAAGATATATTTTATAAATTTACTTTCAGTTTCAAAATCTGTTTTTAAGTGAAAAAAAAAATTGTAAAAGATATCTCCGGCCAAAATTGAAAAAAAATAAAAAAGGAGCGATGTGTAGATGCATCTCAACTATTCATTGGTAAAACAAGTATTTAAAAGTGTCGAAATGCAAACGAGATATTGAAAAATAGCCTTCACAAAGGAGCAGCATTATCTCGCGAGTGTCGTCGTCATCAGAGACAGGAGCATACATTTTATTTATTATTAGGTTTAAAAAATAAATGTAAACAGATATAAAATTTCGCAGCAATTATACTTATTACAAATACAAAAGTGGTGTTATTATAAATACAAAATCAGTGTACCTTGGACTTGTCCAAGGTTCACCACTTTTATTAGGTTCAAAGTACACCACTTGACACTTAAAAATAAAACTGCCAATCGTGATGTTACGGTTAGGCCTAACGTTGTTTAAAGCAAATGGTTTAATAGCTAGAACACTGCTTTGTGATACATAATCCTCATTTTAAAATAATTAGATGTGTTTTAGTATAAAAATAGTATAGAAATATCTAAGAAAAACTTACTTTTGAAAAGTGAATTAACTTTTTTCAAAAAATGTACGGTTAGTCAAGCTTCTAAACAAATGGCAAGAATTTAAATGAGACCTCTAGTGACAAATACTTAAGCTACAAGTGTTGTTGTTTAATGATCTAAACAAGTTAAGATAGAATTATCATAGGTCCGAGATACACATATATAAAGGTACACCACCGTTCCCTAACATTTGTCTAAGACAGAATATTGTCTATTACTGAGCATTTTTTCAGTTTCTATCGATTGCGTTTTAGACTGAGTTCACTGAAGATAGTCGAAAATTTTAATAAATGCATTTCATACAATAGCCTACATAACAGATTCAAGTCATTTCTTGGAATAGAGGAACATCAAAGGAATCAGGAGCTATTCTACTTACTGAACGCTTGTGAAATCTATGAAGGTAAAAATAAAGCATTTGAAACTGAATGAAAAAGATTTATGTGGCTTTTTTATAAAAGAAAATGAAATCCCATCAAAAATATCTCATGTAAAATATAAGCCAAGTCTCGTGACTCCTTGACGGGACAAAATTCGGAGATCACGTTAAAAACCATGTTTAGCTTTCTCATTAACTCGTACATTTTAATTTCACAAATTATTCTTAGTCTCTACACCTTTAGTTTATGATTAGTACGTGACTTGGCAATTATGCTGCACGAAAATGTAAAGGCTGCTGTTTACATTTTAATATTAACGTTTATTTATAATGTATTGCATAAAATAACATTTATAAGACCACTGTATGTATTTGTAGCATAGACATACTATTACACAGCATTGTAAGAAAGAGTGCGAAAACTCTCGTGAAAAAACGTGTGCTTAAATTTGATATCCAGAGTTTTGGGGCAGTTTTCTACGTTTATAACGTCAATAAGGACCAGATACCCTTGTTTACAAAGATACTCAACTAGTTAATACCTCCTTTAAGCTTTTATCCGTCCTACTCCTCCTGTTCATATTCAGCCTTAATAAAATAATACCACTCCATTAAAAAAAAAAAAAAAAAAAAAAAAACATAGTTAAGTGTTGACGCAATAAATTCTTTGTGCCTCTAATTGCAAAGTCGCGTAATAATCGTGAATTAAAGGTGTAGAGACTGAGAATAATTTGTGAGTTAAAATATCAGATATGAACAAAGGCTAAACTTGGCTCTACACAAAATCTCAGAACATTTTATTGTCAAAGAGACACGAGCTTATTTTTTCTTATTTACTTGAGTTATTTCTGATGAGGTTGAATCTATCAGAATATTCCGACATGGCGAAGGATTGAGAAAGTAGATTAAATTAAGGATAAAAGAAGCATGAGTAAACACATTTAAGGGAGACCAAATGGAACACCAAAAACGGCTGGTGAATTAATATTTAACGACAAATTATTGAAAAGCAGGTTTATTTTTTTAAGAAAATTTCCGCGTAAGAAATCAACATTTTTTTAACATGAAATTTTATATGGACTTGAATAAAAACTTACCAAAAATTTGTACAAGTATCTGAAAATAGGTTATTTAGTAAAGACATTAATTATATAGAAGTTATTTAGTAAAATTTGCTTTCGTGTCGTACATTTCAAAGCAGAAGCAGCAACCACACAAGGTACACAATAAGTTTGATTTACGCATTGATTTTCATATACTTACTTCTGTTTAATACGCCATGTTATTATTATTTTTTTCAAAACAAAAGGCTTTTAGAAAAAATATAAAAACATTCCAAATATATATTGCAGGTATTTTTATAGATCAAAGAGATAAACCTTGATCCCAAGAAACTCTCGAGTTTAGTTCGCTTCATCGAAATCGGCATTCCGAGATACATTCGACTAAGACCTCATAGTGTTACCTAAGTTGTTTGAATTTGTGTGTCCGTTGTCGATAAAGGAATTTTAAAACAGTGGGGTGGAGAACCTGACAGAAGCACCAAAATCAAACGAGCCGCCTATACATCCGATCCATATTCGTACTGAAATATTTAAGAAGAGTATATTTATGAATGTTTCTTAATTGTAACAGAAACTGTGGTTAAGGATATGTACTATGAAATATTAACATATTTAGTCTGTTACCGTGTATCCTATTTATGTGACTTTCAAAACTCGCTTGATATGAAAAATAAAATTTTGGCAAATCGTGGAAAATCTGTGCCTGGGTTCTTTGATTTTCAATGTAAACCAAGATTTTATAATGGAAGAAATCCAGGATAAAACTAGTTTCTTTGCAGATGTTCTGTTTTTTCTGTAGATATGTATCGATAGAGAAGATACGATTTTTTAACTTTAAATAATGCAAGTTTTGAAAATCTTGGCTTTATGTATAACATATATATATAGATATATATATACAGTGGTGGTCATAAGTTTCCGGCCAGCACAAGTTTTTCAGTTAATTTTTAAATATACCCATATGAAGAGGGATCTCAAAGTGATATTTATATATTTTATTGACAGAACTGTTAGGAACTTACTTACAGAATAACATGTAAATATCAATAAATTTAAAAGACAAAATTAAGTATAAAGGAAAACGCATGTTCTCAAAAGTTTCCGGCCACCTTCACAAGTTTGTAAAAAAGTGGTATTGTAAAAGAAAATTACAGTGATCAACGACATTTACAATTAGTATTTTATCGTATTACTATTTTATTAGCTTTAGTAATAAGTACTGCGGTGCAGCAACGTGACATTCATACAATCAACAATTAAAGATCGTCTATGGTATGTTTTTCCCACATTTCTTGCAATTTTGGCAAAATTTCGGCTGAGTTGGAATATTTATAGCTCCGCAGACTTTTGTCAACTTATTTTCAAAGATTTTCTATTGGATTCATGTTCGGCGCTTGGGCTGATCATTTTAAAAACGAAATTTTTTGTCCGAAAACCATTGCTTATCGAGGTTTGCAAACGTTATTTATGTCATTATCATGTTAAGAAAAAAAGTTGCGACCAAATTTTTTTCTCTAATAAGGCAGAAAATAGTCTTGAAAGATATCCTTATACATTATATCATTCACCTGGCTGTAGATTTCAAATAACGGACCGACACTTTTCGAAGAAAATATTCCCACGGCATAACTTGTCTTCCGCCATGCTTCATTGGTGGAATAACATAGGTCGAATCATATCTTTTGCTGTTAGATCATCGGACGCTGTGTCTGCCATCACTTCCAAAACTATTTCGAATTCGATTGATGGAAAAAAAAACTTTTTTGCAGTTTTCACGTGACCTGACTTTATGTTTTTTGGAAAACGCCAGTCGTGTACTTTTGGATTTTTTTTAACTCTGAAAAAATTTCAACACCGACTCTTCCATAAAGTTATGTATCACGTCAGCATGTTGATATGGTATACGGACTTATTTCAGCACTATTTTCATTCCGTAAATTGCAGTATATTGCAGCGGAATTTCTATGCGAATTATCAATTGTTTTTCTCTCGATAATTATGTCCATAGGAATAGTAATTTTCCGGGATTTCCCGGACTTCTGAAAATCCTGAAGGCCACAGCCATCTTTATATAATTTTTAAATATCGTTTACGGTCGATTTTACCGATCGATAACTTTGTCGCAATATCTCGATAAGATTGGCCTTTTAGCGACTAACTAATCACTCATTTATGAAAAATAGTTGTTGAACTTTTCAATTTTGAATTCAGACTATGCTATACACGTTGATTCCTTCATAAACACAGCCAAAAAACAGTTTACCAATAGAAAAGAAACTAAAGAATAAATAAGTGGCCGGAAACTTTTGCACATGCGAACTTCAAATTTTATCCCTTTGCATGAAACATCTTTAGTATCCACTCAAAATGATGACCAATTTTTGAAGCAATTGTTCTTCTTCTTTGCTGAAACCTTTTGGTAAATAAATCAAAGAAACTAACTGGCCGGATACTTTTGACCGCCACTGTATATATATATATACTTTTGTCTTAGTTAACCTGTCTAGTTGTTGTAGGTTAAAGTTAGTTGCACTTGCTTGGTATTTGGTCTCGTTTCTTAGTTTGTGCTTACCAAAGCGTTTTTTATTACCGATCTTGGAAAGGGTTTCTCTTGTCATATCCAAACACCTTTAAAATGTAATTTTCGAGCAAAATATATTTTTTTAACTTCATGCATTCATATTAAAATTGTTTCTTTTATCTGTCGAATTCTGCTTAAATTGTGTCTATACCTCGATTATATCGAAAGTTACATCCGTTTAAAACGACAGCTGTTACAGCTTCGGAATTATGTTTAAAATTTATTTTTAGCCTTTCTCAACATGAATTTTTTCGGATTTTTACAATATTCAAAACATTTTAAACCAAAAAATTATGCATGATATGCCGCGAAATTTCCTGTGCTTCTTTTACATATTTCTTTTGAGGAAATAGATTGGACACATAATAATATGTTAAATAGTTTTATGTTTACTCTGATATATAGTGACAAAGTTCATACGTATTTTGCGAAATTTTCATTACATTGGTACTTCATTGTATATCATCTTAAATAAACAGGCGAGTATAATATGTGTAGTATAAGTTCTCAGAGAAATCTTTCCTGTTTATTATGCAATTTACAAAATGTCAGTACATTGTTTTTTCTTTAATTAACACCTTTTGAGGAAATGTCAATTTTTGTCATAATTTTAATTCTTTTTCCCTTGAAAAATGATTTATTTCTAGTTGTTAAAGTTTTTTTTTTTTTTTCAAAGTTTTAAATAAATGTCAAAATAAAAATTATTTGCAAGAGAAAAATTCAAAATTTTCAAAACATCGCTTTTGAAGGTGTGCAGAGACCTTAATCGCAAGAAATCTGCTTTCCTATTTTCTTTTTTCAATGCACAATTTTTTTTTCCAATCAATTTTTAAATGTTGTTTTCAGGTAAGTAAATGATAATTTAAAAAATGAAATTAGATTTCAAACGAATAATTCTTAATTTAAAAATTATGTTCTTGCCAGAAAAATTCGTCAATTTGCACCAAATTATTCCTCATTTTTTAACACTTGATTTCCGCACTCCTAGAAGGCATATTTTATCCGCGAATGCTTTGCAAATTTCTGAAAAGGAAGAAGAAATTCTGTTTCTTCTTAGCAGACACTTTCTGTTAACCATTTATACTGTACATTTAAGTACCGTTAAAAAATTTCAATTTAAAATTTATTTAATTTTCGAATTAAATAACAATAAAACATATCAATTTATAAAAAAGCTGTATATCTCATATAAAATAATTGGCTAGATGCAACAGTAAAACTGACAAAGCTATTTTTTTTTTGGTCATTTTCTTAACCATTTACAAAGATGTAATTTTTTTCCCATTAAAAATGTGACACGGAAATTTGCAACTACAAAATACTAAAATGTTACGTATAAGAATGCAATTTAATACATTTATTTGCAATGTTCCAATAATAATTGGGAGATTTCCATAAATGAATTGTTATTAATTAATATAATTATTCTTGTTTAGGTCTTTGTAAGAATAGTTGGAACTATAGATTTTTCAACTCAGTTTTAATTTAAAAATATTTAAAAATAGAATTATTAGTACACTGTTAAAAGTGAACGGGACAAACCGGTGCCATTTGGGACCCGGAGGTGAAAAGGCCCTAGGGTCCATTGGAACTCGGGGCATTTGGAACCCTAGGGTGTCATAGGGGCTTGGATATGTGGTTGCAGTACCGACAGGTTTCTTACTGGGTGTTTGGAGCTAAATAAGGTGCAATGTACTTCATATTGGCAGCAATGTGGCACCTCATCGGGTGACTGGAACCATGCGCATGCGCTGTGACATGTGTCTTTCTGTTTTCTGTGACGGCAAGTATAATCTATGGCTATGGGTGAATGAAGGTGAGCTCCGTGGCCGAGCGGTTCGAACGCTGAGCTTGTAATCAGACGTTGTGAGTTCGAATCCCTCGACTGCAAAAAGTCAGTTTGTATATTTTTTAATTTTTTATTATTGGACACTCTGGATTAAGGGTGTCATCTTTTCACCCTAATTAAAGGTGCCATTCTGTCTCCTTTAGGGGTGTCACAGGTGAGACAAGCCTTTCACCCCTAAAAGGTGCAATGTGTCACCATTAGTTTTAACAGTGTATACGCGTTCTTCAGGATATATTAAACATTACCGAAAATAATTCTTTGGGTGAAGCAATTGTATTATTCGAAATTAAAGGTATGCATGGTAAATACATTTATTTAAAAAATGAAAAAAAAATTCATACATTAAGATTTCAAATTTAATTTAAAGAGAAAAATATTTTGAATTTAAAAGTGAAGAACAATTAATTCAAAATTTTTCGTAATTTATTTTTTAAGTTGAATTAATTGAATAAAATCAAAGAAAGCACAACTTATAAAACTGTCTGTAAATAATATTAGATTTTTAGTTTTAAATGAACTGATTTAAAAGATATTTTAATTTGAATATTCAATGAAAAAAATCGATTTTACTCAGAAATGAAAGAAATTTTTTTATTAAATACATATCTATATAAAATGTATTATAAATATATACCGTATTTATTCGTGTATAGGGCGCACGCGTGTATAAGGCGCACCCCTTCTTTACAAGTAAAAATGGCGATTTCTTATAATCTCGTATATAACGCGCACCATAAATTTGATATGCTAATGAAGAATGACCAAATGATTTTCAGTAAAAGAAAAAAAAAAAGTTGAAACAAACTTTATACCAGACCAGAAAACCAGACGAAAATGCATTTTTAAAGTTCGGATTGTAAGAGAACGACGGGAAATATGAATGAGTGACGGTAAAGAGAATTGCTAATTAGCCTTTAGATAATGTCATTAGCTCTGATGTATAAAAAACTGCAAAGAATGAAAAAATATTCAGTAATACTTCGATTAAGTAACATTTTCCAAGTTTTAATAACTTCTTTGAATAATTTCTTGTTTCATATGTTTATCATTCGACTGCATCCAGCAGTAAAAAAATATTCCGTGTATAAGGTGCACCATCGGATTTTTTTCCATCAGCGTTAAAATATTGAATAGATTCCAAGAGTTTTATATTTTCCGAACAATTAAACCTCAAGTTTTTAACATGATCTACATTTTTACACTTTTATTAATAAAATTTAATTATTATTTACTAATTACAGAAATAATACACTGTTATAAATTTCGTGCTACTTTGAACCAAGATTTGGTGCTCGCAGCTATTACCAGCTGCCACCATAGGATGGTTCAATCGAAGCTCCGAATCTGTGAACGAGTATACACCATATTATTTGAAAAAATAGCACTATGGTTCAACCTAAGTTCCAAATCTTGGAACAAGATTTCAATATCTTATGGTGGCAGCTACTAAGCACCAAATTTCGGTTCAAAGTAGCACAACATTTTTAACACTGTAAAAATTGCAAGTTATTAGTTCCATTAGTTGGTATAAAACAATAAAGTTATATACATTAATGTTATGTATTATTTAAGTATGATGTATAAAGTACTACTGACATTTACATTTATTAAAATGAGGAGTAACTGCATTTAATATTAAATTGTTGTCACTACATAAAATTAATTAATTATTAAACAAATGATATTTAATTAGGTATGTAACATATATAGCTCAATAAAATTGTTGTAATGTGTTCTCCATATTACAAAGAATGGATATTGTGTTGACCTGTGAATAAAATGCTATCTTTTTTTATACTCTATTATTTAAGCTAACTTGAATTTTGTATGTAATAAATAAATTTTGTAATCGTAAGTAAAATAGTTCATTATTATGAGAGAATCGATTTCTCACACACTTTTTTTAACTGCAAAAGTTATAAATATTGCGTATTCCTGTTTACAACGTAATCGTGTATAATTTTTACAGCCTAGTTAAAAATAATTAATTTATTTTAAAGTATTTTTCCGTTAGACGGATGAAGGTGATATACATACACTATGATTAAAACTATACAAATTACAAGAATAATGGACAAAACACATTTGCTAAATTGTGCAAACCAGCTTTTAAACTGCACTAACGAAATATTTTAAATACAAAAACCTTGAAAATAAAACACACACACACATATATATATATATATATATATATATATATATATATATATATATATATATATATATATATATATTCACGTTTTCTTCCAAACATAAATCAAAGCAGAGAATTTTCCATAATGAGATTCCTTGTCTATTAACGTATGTAAAAAAACGTTCACACAGCCTAATGGATAACGATTATGAAATTAATCTAACTTTTAAGATAAACGATAAATGTTGATATAAAATTTTTAATATCTATTCAGATTTGTAGACAATGAAATCTAAATATTTATTTGCAAATGAAATGCAAATGATTCATTATTAAATGCAAATGAAAATTTTCAAAATTAATTGTTATTCAAATGATCAATTCACATTTTTTTAAATTAAGAATCTATTTATGTTTCAATTCTCTCTCTCTCTCTTTCTCTTTTATTATTATTATGATAATTTTATTTATTTCATGTGGATTTCAGGATTAAAAATAAAGTTTTTCAAGTATAAATAAGTTTCAAGTAATAAATTTACAGTTTAAAAAAATGTTGATGCTTAAGATTTCCTGTAATAATCTGCACAGTAAAAACAAAACACCCAAATTGGGTTAAAAGATTTTTGGGTACAGAATTGTTCCAATTTGGAAAGTTCAGTTTGTAGCGCAAAATCGTTTTAAATAAGTCTGATTTTTAATGACATTAAAATTAATTAAAATATCTTAGATATTATATACATTATACCTCAGAAATTTTGATTAATTTAATGTTAATAAAGATCTGCTCTGTTTTGAACCATTTTGGGTTATTTATTTTGGGAACAATACTCTACCATTTAGGAATCCTTACTGTATCATTTCAGGAAAATTACTATACCCAGAAATCTTTCAACCCAATTTGGGTCTTTAATTTTTACAGTGTGGGTATAATCCATTAGATAGAGAATTTTTGAGGCTACATTACATAAAAGAAATCATAAAATATATTAAAAATGTATAGTTGAATAAAAAATTAGTTTCAGTTAATCTTAGAGTAATCTTTTACTTTACATAGCTTTTAAAAACATTTTTTATTTATTTATTTATTTATTTATTTATTTTATTTTTTTGAAAACTCAAAGTTTTTAACTTTAATGCACATTAAATATTATGTATTAATTTCTTATACAAATTATTAGAATTTTAAAAGTACATACAAATAATATACAAACATACATAAACAATAAATACAATAAACCTAACTGGTGTGAAAACTTAGCCAGAGCCAAGAATCGAACCCGGGACCAAGCATTCCACGTTGTTGCTCAAACCACTAAGCTACTCCGGAAGATGCCTGAATCAGCGATTTCTCACTAGTAAACCAAGTTGGAGAAAGAAATTTTCCATCATAAGGATAGCCAAGGATGATGGGACAATGATGAATAGATTTACTATTCCATCGATCTGCAATATACATACAATATGCATACACAAACAAATAACGTCTGCATTCAAAACATAAAGGTACATACAAATAATGTACAGAGATACAAATAATAAATACAAAAAACCCATCTGGGGTAAAATATTAGCAGAACCAGGAATCGAACCCGGTACCATGCCATTTCAGGCTGTTGCTCTAACCACTGAGATACTTCGGCCGATGCCTGTATATCTGCAGGCTTGAAATTCTATTGTAATTAAACGGCTAGAAGCTCTTTTCTGTAATCGATTTTGTATTCACATTTATTTGAGCGGGGATAAAAACTGCTGGGAACAGCTAGCGGTTCCTTTCTTGAGTAACTGTTTGAGAGCCATTAAAGAATTTGAAAATCAACTTGCATAAAACTGATAAGTAAAAAGTGCCGCTGTTTCGCAGAATTTTTTAATGAGAAAATACTTTTAAATGAATCTTTTTCAAAATGACGCAATTTTCACCGAAGTTAATCGCAATCAAAATGACGCAATTTTGACCGAAGTAATATCATACACACGCATTTTGCTGTTCGCTTAATATGCGCACATCAAATAGATTTTTCCCTAATAGCATGCATGGTCACAGTCTGCACTGTGAGTCACTTTAGTCACACCACATCTGTGACCAAAATGCCACCACTCAGTGACGTCACATTGTGACTGAGATGTGACTTTCTTAAAAATCTTTAGAAATTTATAAATATCCTTCAAAACATGTTATTTTCTTTAAAAAAAACATGTTTCTGGCAATTTAAATATCGTCGTTTTTGTCACATTTTCGTCATAATGTTAATGCCAAATTAGTCACAAATGACACATTTTTCACAAAATTGTCACCTTGTGAAACGTCACAAAAAAACTCTAAAACGGCCATAACGATTTCACATTTTAGTCACTGTGACTTCACATCGACGTCACGTGACGTCACATCGATAATCGATGGTCACAAAGTCACAATGTGACTTCACAACTACGTTGCAGTGACGTCACCATGCTTTACGGGTTACTTCAAAGATAATTATATTTTTAATTGAATGTGTTTGACAATTACACATTTGAAAATTTTAAATATAACTTAACTTTCTCATTTATGTTATTAGCACGCAGTAATTTTTTATATGTTTTGAAGTTTTATTTCTCTATTTAATATTCATGTGTAAGTGCATTGTTTATGTCGTAATTTTTTTCATTTACTGATTTTAGCACATGATCATTCAATTTTAATTTTAAAGTTATCTTCCGGTTTTTATTAGTCATAAGATATCCATTTTTTTTAATAAAAATAATTTTATCATTTGCATTGCTTTACAAATTTCCATCAATATGAAAAAATGAATTTCATCAATATGGAATAATAATCTATTGACTAATGAGCCTTTTTTCAAAGGTCAATATAATGTACATTTTTTCTAATGTGGAGAACATATTAAAACCCTACTGAGCTAGGTGTATTGCATATCTAGTTAAAGATTATTTATTTAACAGTTCGTTAATTTTAAGTAGTGTTAACAATTTAATATTAAATGCAGTTCCTGATCATTTTAATAAATGTAATTTCTTTTAATAAACCTCAAAAAGTTAGTGAATTATACGTTAAAAGTTAGTGATTAAACTGCCTTGCAAAGTTTTTGTTAAGCTTTTTTAACGGAATTATTTTGAGTGAATTCAGTATTACATGGCTATTAAAATCCTTCCTCGATTTACAAATTGTCAGTATCAGCGTGTTTATTGAACTTTTCTCTATAAATTACTAACTGTCATATTTTCTATGAAGTGGTAATCTAAGTAATAGCTAAGAAAGACCTCCAGTGTGAAAAATTCCATTTAATGCAGTAGTGCATGCAATATATATAAGTTATTACTGTTTACTATGGCATACACAGTATCGAAAACGAAAAAGATTCGGTTCATTTAGAGGACTACTCAAACGCTCTATAATGAAATATCGTATTTTAATGATATTACAGAATTTTAAAAAAATCTGATGTAACTACTTAACTGACCAATATTTTTGAAAACAACTTTCAAATAATGTGTTTTTTTCTTGTCTTTTACAGAATTTTTAATCTTTTATCACACGTTTTTCAAAACAGAAATTTTTATTTTATATAATGAAAAAAAATGCCTGGATTAATTAATTCAACATTCACAGTAAAATGTTGCTGCTGAGAATGATAAATTATGAATGGAATATTGATAACTTTACGTGGAACGGGCAAATCACGATGTGCAAAAGCACGTTGCCCGTATGTCGTACGGACAAATGAAAGAAGTGGCTAAAAAAAGAATCCCACTGGCAACACTGCTTTGACGAGCATCCGCGTCTCAAGAGATCCTTCGTCCACATTCCGCCTATAGTCAATGAAAATTTATTGGTTCAACAGGAATTTTTTTCAGATTTTCGCGATTGCTTTCGCTGAAAATCCTCGATCCTTAAAAGTCATAATTTTATCCTTCTCAAAACTGCTTAAAGTGCTTTTACGACTTCGCTCATAGAACTTATTTTGTAATCATGTTTGAAAATTTCTAAACCTGTGAAGTTTATTTTTATTCTAAACTAATTTGCATATTTTTATTTATCTTCACGAAAAGGCATCCGTTTGCACCCGTCTTTACCTCTTATCTCTTTAATGACACATAAATAATTCTTAAGTGTATGTTACTTGCATGAACAAAACGATGGTAATAATTACTAATTGTGTGTGGCAGATATCTCAATGTATTACATGAATGACAATGTAGTTAATATTAACGCTTAAAAGGTCTGATAATAAATGCTGATTATTAAACTTTTCTTTTCTGTTTTATTGAAAATTTTGAATGTTTTATTTGCTAATGAAATAGTAGACTTAAACAATATTATTCGTCATGTATTTAATAATATAAAAGTTTGTTTTACTTTTTAAAAAATTCATTTGCATTTGAATATCGGATAGAAAAATTATTTTCTACGGTATATAAATACCAATCTACATATTCATACACCACATAGCTCTTTATACAGAAAGTATATAAAGGACATAATAAAATATTGCCTAATGCATAAATGATTGGTTTTAATGAAAGTTAATCGATTATGTCTGCAGAAAACATAGGAAGATATATTTGGCCTATATTAGTTTCAGAGACACTTGTTAACATTTGAATTACGGACAATGATTTCGCCTACTTTTACATACACTTGTAGAAGATACAGAGAACATTTGAAGCATTTTTCTTTAATGATTAATATATCCTTTTACTCGTTCCACAATCCGTTATCAAAGGAAAATTGCCAGTTAATTGTAATATATAAGAAACATAAAAATAATTGATTTAAATCATCAAGAAATAAAAGGTCAAGTCTCGAACATTTTTTTTATATCGAAATATTTGTTAAGAGAATTGAAATCACTTTGAAAAAAGGTAGATAAATTTATGCTACACGATTTTCTTTCATTTGCTACTCAAAATTGTTTTGGTAAAATGTTGTATATAGACAAACCTGCTGAGATGGAAATCAAGGCAGGGGAGAAAAAATTCATTTTAAACACAAAACTTTTTGTGACATGAATCTGGAAACACTAGTTGCTGTACTTTGGCTTTATCTGATTGTGTTCATTGTTACTGCGATTTGTCTACATATTTTCCTAAAGTTTTTGACCAATGTTTTATTAAGAGAGACCCGTAAGAAAAAACCCAAATTTTTTATAAATGATTTTAAAGTAATGAATTTTGGTGTACTATTTAAGAATCTTTTTGTAAGATATAATTAGCAAAAAATTTCACTTTTTTTTAAAGTATGTTTTTTATGTCGATTTTTATAATATTTTTTGTGGAAAAATACACTTTTTAAAATTACTACTCCTCATATAATTTTCAATATTTTGGCATTACTAAAATTTCTTAAATAGTGTTATAGTATATGGAAACGACCTAGGGAGAGATACTGTTAATTTTCTATTTTAATCAGCTAAAAAAAAGAAAGAAATTACGCATGGTAAATTTCCTTAAATTCGTTATAATTTTCATGTTTACTAATTTATGTAAAATTTTCAGAAATAGATTTTAAAAAAAATCTCTCTCCTTACTTTTGTTGCAAATTTTTTTAAGATTCTAAAAACATAAATACCATTTTATCACTGAGCCTTAGTACTTTGAACTTAGGCAAAATATGGTAAAAGTCATTTTCAGAAAAACACATTTTAAATGGCCGCTAGTTCTTTAAACTCTATAGTGACTACAATTAAAAAAAGCTAATTCGCTACCTGTTCCAAGTGTCCCCGAGTTCTGAAATTTTGCATGGATATTCGTAAGCATGCATTTTATCATTTTCTGAGATAAAAAAAAAATTTGAACTTTTCATGATTTTTGGCCGAAAATGGGGTTCGGGTCTCCCTTAATGTGCAGAAACTTGAATCCATAAAATTTCTTAAGTCTGTTACTTTAATTCTTTCAATCTTTTGTATCCTTTCTGTTTACCTACTTTGACTACTATTTAAATTAAATAAATGTTTCTATCAATTTTCCCATTAGCATGTCAAAAAAGTTTTTCTTGCTTCTATGACAATTTTTCGAATCTTGGTTTAATCTATATTTTAGATTTTATTTTCTAGTGTAGATTTACAGAATAGTCTTACATTACTTTAGCAATGTAACCATTATGCCTCCATTATATAACTATACAATAAAAATGTTTACAAAAACACTTAGTAAAAGGAGTTTTGACCCTAGCCAACCCACCTTGCATTGCTTAGGTTAGGACTCTTTTCATATCAATTTTTTAAATACAGCACGTGGTTATGTTTAGAATAATTTATTTTACAATCTTTATGCCTGGAATAAAAACTCAATATTTCAGCCATACTTTAAACTGACAATTGAAATTTCTATGTAATATTTTATCTGTAATTCTTAGAGAATGTTTTTTTGAAATACACATAAGGTGGAAAACTCCTAAAAATCGACTTTTCCCATATTTTCTTCGTTATTTCTTGAACATTTAAGTACGTTTCGTTAAGTATGTTTGGTTTTAAGTATGTACGGTTGCCTCCAAAATATGAAAACTGAAGAGTGGTTTGAGCCTGTCCTATATTCAGAACTTTTCACTCTCCTTTAGAGCAATGTGCATTACATTTCTTTATTGTAGATTTCTCTTGAAAGTATCCTTGTATAAGTGTGTGGTCAGTTATTCTATTTTTAAATAGTGGTACGAATAGAAGAAAGAAACAGTCTTTGGACGACGTGTGTCTCAATCTCATAACCCAAGGGTAAAATTTTTTTTTAGCCTGATTTGTTGGTTATAAGAATCAAGACAATAGATTTAATTTAATATTTGACATAATTAATCAGTAAGTCATAAAAGACATATGTGAAAAGTTATAAATTTATATATATATATATATATTATAACACAGATAATGTCTCGCACTGTATCCATGATGAATACCTAACTTCTTTTTATAACATTGAGAATGTCTGTTACATTTATCCGTGATCAATACCTATGTGTACTTATTTTCCAAAGCAAGTGTGTACCGGTACCTAGACACCGTTCAGTGAGATATTAAATCTCGACCGATCTAATTATCTGCATTTTTCAAACGAACTCCTCGTGATCCCTTAATCCCTGAGTATCCTCTTCCGTCCTTCCTCCTGAACAAATGCTCTTTCTTCTTTCGAACATTCAGAGTGCGAAATCGATGTCTCCACCTACCTTGCACGGATAAGCATTCTCGATATTCTCACGTTTATCAAGTAGTTTCACTTTATAATTGCACTTTCGAGATCCTCGGTGTTATGTCGGAATAGTTCATAGAAGTTTCCATTAGTCATGAATATCTATTCAATTAGCGATCTTTAGAATCGCCTATCGATGTAACGTCAATCTTGAAGACGAAGGTTGATGCATTGATTAGTCTCATATCTGTCGACAGATTTGTGGACTTAGAAAATTAGATGGAAAATGCAGCTCACTCACCAACACATAGACTCCTATATGGACATATTCTACTTTATACGAGTGTTTCCTTGTTAGAAGTAAAATTCTCCCTATCGTGATCTAAGCTAACTGAGGGCAAAAGCACAGTTTCCCCATACCTGTCGCCTGTGAAGTGGAATATCACTTAATATGGAAAGCAGGTGAATATGACGTCAAGATTAAAACAAATAATTTAAATCTAATTTATTAATATTTTTTTTGAAACACGATTATGAGTTTAATATACATGAGCGTCTAGCTTCTTTAGGCAGTTATTAGCTTTGTAATTTAT
This sequence comes from Maratus speculifer, assembly GCA_964019185.1. Lineage (NCBI taxonomy): Eukaryota > Metazoa > Arthropoda > Arachnida > Araneae > Salticidae > Maratus > Maratus speculifer. The sequence continues at coordinate 120,400,286 of OZ025298.1, forward strand.
TGATATTTTTGTTACATACATTTATTATTTGATGAATTTCAATTTCCTCAGAAAATATGAGCCGAAAATAAATATTGTATTCTTTATATTGCTATAAGACAGTGTAAAAGTTGAAAGTATTTAATCTTTAGATGTTAATAAAATTACAAAAATGATATTTATTCCACAGGTTGCTTCAATATGATGTCAGAGTTACAAAATAGCATGTTTTTTTCAGTATAATAGATGAATTGATAAAAGTCAAAAATTTATGAGGCAACAAAAAAAATTATTATTTGTAAGTTAAAAAGAAAATGCATGGGTATTTGATGTTACGTATATAGCATTTCTTTTCTAAAATTATTTCTCAGTGCCTTATTTCCTCTTTTTCATTGTGAAAACTGTGAAACTGAAAAATTATTTGAAAAGATAATAATTAGACGAACAATTTTGACGACAGTAGTCACCTCTAAATAACTGTTTAAAAAATTTGCATCGCAAATTGCAATACGACATTTCATAAATTAAGGCCTCATAAATTTCAATTTGCCATTATTTCTTTTAGTTCTTTTACTTTAAAAAAAACTCTCACTGATCAAAAAAATATATAATTTGAATAACGCATGAAAATGAAAAAATAATATTTCCAATGTTGTTTAGGCTCGAAAAGGGACTGATATTAAAATATTTCATTCGGTTACTTCTACATTTAATATTAAATTCTTGTAAGGAATATTATTAAATTAGCTAAATTTTAAAGAATAAAAATATATTTCAAAGACTATGATAATTAAACTACTCTGGGAACTTAAATTTTGTAGAAAGGAAATCAAAATGAATATATGCTTTTCTTATGTTGCAAATATTTATACAGCAGATTTTGCATGTTTATACAAAAACTATAACCTATATGCATAAACTATATGCATAAAAAAGCGTAAAAAATAAGAAAAAAAGTCTAAGATTTATTTTCATTTCATTTCAACAAAATCCATGCTTTTGATGCAGTTTAAGTATCATACTGATTGAATTTTATTTTACTTGTTGTAAATTTAATTTGACCATATTTCTTTTAATTTAAATTTAATTTAATTTTCTTTTAAGAATTTAATGTTAAATGCAGAAACACCTGAATAAAATATTTGAATTAGTCCTTTGTCGGGATGAAACGATGGTGAGAAAATCGCTTTTTCTTTTATTTGTTATGCAAATTATGTTTTTATTTAATGCTTATGCCAGGCATGCCAAGAAAAGTGATAAAGTCAATGGTTTTTTCTGAATATAAAATTAATGTGTATTTTGCTTTTTTTGTATTCCTTTTTTATATACTTTCGTTTCATATAAAGTGAACGATTTATAATTACAGGATAAATTTTATGTGATCCAAGAGATGGATTGTGAATCAACAATAGTTACAAAAGTAATCAAAAATTCAACTCAAACAGTAGTAGAAGATGTTATAAGAATAATAAGTGACAAAATAGTATTTATAGAATATATTAACGTTCATAAAGTTCCAGAACAGATAAAATAGCCACACGAAATGTAAACAGTAATGCTAAATAGTGGCAAGATGTGGTTAATAAAGGTTATGTAAATTAAAAAATCAATTTTATTCATATTTTAATGATAGTTGATTAGGAAAAGATAATAGAATAAAAGAAATCGTACAAATCAAGGTAAAAAAAAAAGATACTGGACTAATCATGAAAAAAATACTGGCCGATGAAAATAATCTACACACATCTAAATAGATTTCTTTAAGCTAAGCTGGGAATCATCAATAAAGAAATATAAGAATGGTTAGAAGACTAGATAATTAGATGGAGTTAATCAGATTTTGTGACAACAGTATTATCGATTGTTGTCGAAGTAAACGATAATAAAATAGCCATCGTTATTCAAGAGATTTAATACAAAGTAGTACCTTTTATTGTCAATAATTTTACACTGATATAAACAATTATGGACTTAAACACTTTGTTTTTCTTAAAAATTCTTAGTCATTATGGTATACATGTAATTTATTAACATTCGTAGCACTTAATGAAAATTTATGAGAAATATAATAATTTGAAGATAATTTAATTTATTAGGATTTATTAGGTCTTATAGTGATTTTATAGATTTAATAAAGAACTATTGGTAATTTAATCACTATGACGTTTACTTTGATTTAATTACTCTTGCTTGGTTATAATGAGTTCTGTAATATTTTTAGGATTAATAAAATAGGTATAGTAGTTTCATACTTATACCAATGCCATTAAATGAAGATTTATATTTTACTGGAAGGCTCCTACGCCTGCAAACTATGCCCGTCAACCCCATTCAGTGTTCGCAAATTCAAAAAATGCGGTAAAGCGTCCTGTTTAAAAAGTATTATAAGATAAAAGAAGATTGAAGGATTGTCATTATTCTAGCTGTGTCTGTCTTCTGTAATCGGGTTGTAATTTTTTTCCGTTTAACATTTTTTTTTTTCTACAGTGACCTTATTCATCAATGTCATAATAGATGGAGTTTCAGGATCGATGTCTAAGATTAATCACACATATGAAAATCAGCTTGTAAAAAATAATTAGGTTAAAATATCTTTATCTTTATAACTTATATAACAACACTATATATAATATTCTCCTTTAAGTTTCAAAGTTAAAAAACTTTGTTTGCTTGAGAATGGTTCGCAGAACCATCTTATTAAAAGGCATTGTATTCAGAAACTTTCAAGATTATAATTTAAATTCTGATCGTGTTTTAGATATTTTTTGAAACACATATAGTTGATTCGTAAATTATAATTTAGTTCATCATCATGTATATTTTATATTGTATATTGCTTCTATTATTTAATAAAGAAATCGAGTTTTCTAAGATGTATTTATAGAATACTAATTCATACAAAATTATGTGAACTATATTTTTACCATGTGACGTCACATTAAATTTTTTCGAACGAGAAATCTTTCTAAAAAGCTGCTTTTAATACATGTATTTAATTATGTTGTTTCAAGGTCTTCATTTGTTTTCGTTAATTAACTATCATTATCTTCAGATTTGATTGTTATCCAAGCTGGCTACAAAGAAACAAAAAGCATATTATTTTTTATGTATACATTAATGAATGCAATATTGCTTATTCAGTTTCTCGAAAAATCAAAATGTTTACTGGACACCTGTGATAGAAAAGGAAAAAAGCTTTTATTCTTTTCTATCACAGATGTCAAGATACTTATTAACAGAAATATTGTACTAGATATTGTATATATTAAATACTAATTTTTTGCTAAAAGTCAGTTAAAAAAATGTCAATTTGTGGAGAATCCTTTATCATTCAGCCATTTTTAGAGAGCAATGTAAAAACAGCTTACTTATAATAATGATATCTTTTTGAATTTTCACAATATTTAATTGGATTTTTTTATAAGTTACTGCATAGAATTGACTATTAAATGATGTAAAAGAATCGTGTTTATCGTTCGCGCATGCGCAGATAAAAATTATTTCATAAAACTACTCATATTTCATAAAATATTTAATATATTTATATTCAATTGCGCTATATTTTTTCTAATAGATTTTGCCAATATTTCTGAAATTTGCGTTAAATTTGGTTACAAACCTTGCATGATATAGTAACCAAAAACATACCAGAATTTTTTATTTTTTTTAAATCACTCTTTTTCCATGAATATACATGCTATTCTTACAAAAATCAGTGTACATGTTGTGCAGTATCCACATATTTGTATTCTGCAGCGATAAATCGTTTCGTGCATTTTCATGTACAGGGTGATCCCAAATATTTCTGTTATTCCTTAATTTTTTGTCGGCCCCCTAATTGTCCTGCTTATCAAATGGATGTTGATAAATATGAGGTCATACATAATCTTCATAATCCTGAAATTTCAGAAGAATCTGACAAGTATATTTTTAAATATTTCAGAAAATGCCAAAAATCGAAATTTTTCAAACACTTATTGTTAGATAGTGTAGATATGTAATTCAACAATGAACTAAATCTACGTTTTATATCACCACATTTCCTCACTTCAAAAGAAAATAAATCTATATTTAACATTTTGCATTAATTCGTTTATAAAAAGTTCCTCTACTGACACGGTAAATTTTAATTTTAAATTGTATTAAAAAATAAATTCAGTTTATCACCACTCTATTTCACTTAATCCTACAAATTTTAAAATATAACAATATTTCCAGTTCGGTATCAAAATTTGAGGCATGGAACTTTTTTCTGGTTCATGGACATTTTTCATGATTTTTTAATTATTAATATTAAAATTCTTGGACTTTCCATGATTTTTTAGATAAGTTTACCTCTATTGAAAACGCAATGTTTTTACGCATTTCTGAACAGTAGGGACCTTCTAAAAAGTTTTTTTTTCACATTGTTTTGTATTGAAAAAAAATGGACTTATCTCACAATTATAACCTATTCCATATTACCTGGGTATTTAAAGTTACACAGAAAATGCAAATAAAAATATTATAATCTGAATATTCCAATATAATATAGACCCCAGAAGCCAATGCGTGTAAGTGACAGAATTTAACTAATTGTACAGATGACCTGGAAATATGTATTTTTTCCTATTCCGATAAAGATATGTAAATGTTTTTCTAATTACATGCTCGTTCTAGAGATAAACCACTTTTCCGAATAATCAAAATTGTTTCATCATAAAATTAAAGCAAAGTTTACTCTACATTTTTAATAGTTATTGAAATAAGAGTTCAAAGAATACAATGAAACAAGCGACAGTCTCCTATTTCAATTGAATCTTATTGATGTTTAATCTTAATTGCAATCATCTATGAATTCTATTTACTCCAAATCTAATTTATATCAATTCACTTGTGCCCTTTGGCTTCCTAGATCCTCACTTATTATATCGTACGTATTAATAAACATTGTAATCTGCTCTGTATTGCCTAAACAAGTTTAAAATACCAATTTCAAACTTTAATACGCGCAAATACACAAGAAACTAAATGTAAAATCTTGACTACATCGATAATAATTTTTGAAAATATTTCAATTCTGCTGTACAGCATTTTACTCTTCAAAGTTAAATGTTAATTACTTTAGATTGCAACATTTTTCAAATAGGGGTTTTGTTTAAATGTCTAGATTTTTTTCTGCAAAATTTTATTTTTATTTCCATAACAAAGTATGATAGTTTAATAAAAGTAATGTGCATGAGTTTTCTACTTTTTTGGCAGAAGATTAGTTTTCTGTATCGTCAAAAAGCAAGCTCAACTCCTGAAGAACATGTCAATGATTCTATTTCTTTGGGAGAATTGAAACGCTGCACATGCGGGTATTTGAACATTCTACGCGGCTAAAAGTCAAATTATTAAAGTATGAAGATTGTTAAAAAGAACTACAACCTGAGTTAGAGGGAAGTTTCGAGAACTATACCCAATCACTTCCAACTTTTCTAACCGCATGCTTCTTGATTAACTTTAATCGGAATTCGATCGTTCAACTTGTTGTTTCTGTCTGTTCGTGTAAACACATTATCTTTTTATTGTAATATTTATTATTTTACGCTTATTTTAAACGTTTTTCTGATGAATTCTGATACACAAGATAATAATGCAAAACTTTAGATTGTCTTTTGGTTGTTTTATCATTGAGAAGTTTAGTTATTGTACTTTGGAGGTACCGTAAAATGAGGTGAATAGGAACAGCGGGGTGAATAGGAACGAAACTTCCCTGTTATACAAATAAATTTATTATAAATATATGTGATGATATTTTTAGTTGCCAATTTTTTATAAGAAGGTAATAACATTAAGAGTTGGGAAATTCAGTTTTGATATGTTGGCACCATTACTGGGGTACATAAAAAAACTTCAAGACGATCCTCAAAAACCTCATTTTTTCAACGTCTTCAAAACTTTGTATGTAACTACACTATTTTTCATATTCTAAACCTAAGGGAGGGGATTTTAATTAATGATAGACCTGTAAAAGACATGCTGTATTAAATTCTACTTATTTCTAAACTACATAATGAAAAAATGAAAAATGGCTTGTAACATCAGAGGTTTAAGATTTACGGGGTGAATCGGAACACGTTTTCTCTCATGGTTTATTTTTCTATACAGTAATAGTTTCATGTAATATATGAAAACATATGTATGAATATGTATTGTAACAATATTTTGTTTGTTCTAATTACTTGAGGAGTTTAAAAGTGCCAAGAAATTACTTGGTTAAACGAAAAAGCCAACGCCTAATCCAACAGACATGGAACACACAATAAAATAATTTAAAAATAGCAAATAAGTAAAAAAAAAAACTGCACAGAATTATTCTCTGATATCCACAACATTACACAAACATCTCAAAATTAAAAAACCAAGCAAAAAAGAGAGGGATTCAAACAGTACTAAGGAATGGGGATAAAGACTTATTAGTAGATCGTATTAATACATGCAGCGATTGGGGCTACTCAATAGATTCACTTACCCAATGACTACTAGTAAAAACACAGAACAGGGCTGAATTTATATTAAATTCTACTTCTGCAATTCGAATATAATTTCTTAAAAACAAATTTTAGTTTTTATTGATTTCAAAGTTGTTTTCTAATTTTTAAAAAGGCATATCTTTACTTGTATATAAAATAAAGTCTTGGTTTCACAGTAACTACGTGTTTCTATTCCTGTCTTATCATTATTACCTGTCTTATTAACCCTATTAAAGTATGAATTGGAATAAATAAAGATTATAACATTTGTTCCGATTCACCCCTATCTTCGGGGAAAACATCATTAAAAAGTAAATAATATGTACATAAGCAGTAAAAATGTTTCGTTTTTGCTTAAAAGGTAAAGAACAAAACAAGACCGAAGTTTCTAGTAGAAAAATAAAAAATTAAAAAAATCAGTTGTTGCTTTTTTTTAACGTTAAAGTTGAAAAGTGTTCTGATTCACTCCATTTTACGGTACCCTCTTATTACAGTAAGATTATTTCTAAAATATTTTATTTAATCGAGTGTTTGTTGTACTACCCAGTCAGGTCCGGTTATAATTTCTCACTGAATCAAAAGCTTGAAGCTTTGAGTAGTGAAAAAAACTGCCGCGGAAAGCGCGGATGTGTATGCCATGGAGCTTTGACCCTTTTTTCTCCAAAAATTGAAAAAGAAAACAATTATCTGAAATAGCATTCTAAAAAATATCTTTATTGTAAACTTACAAGGTGTCTTGGGAGTAAAGAATTTAACCCATAAATATTTGTTTGATTAAACGCATAGCCTTTATTTGTCCAATTTAGAAGAGAAATCAAATTTCTTAAAAGATCAACTAATATCGCGTGAAAGTTACACAGAAGACCGAATTGAGAGCTTAAAATACATTTCCGAACATTTTAAATCGCAAATTAATTAGAGATAATTAAAAACAAATATGACGGAAGCCGTATTTCTGAAGAAAAAAAAATTGGCTAAAAAAAGTTTGTGATACCCGTCATATGCTGCCGTTTTATAATATTTCGTTATGTCAATGAAAATACTGATGTTTCAGATGAAGAAATTATTTTTATAAAAGATTTTGCGATGACATTAAACGCCAATGATGTTAAATTAAATGAGAGCAGCTTTTCAGTCATTTACGTCTTCATCATGACAATGGTAGATGGCAAGATCTTCAACGATATGCCTTGCACAAAATTGACAAATTGATGCAACATATGTGATGCAACTTCTAAGCACTTCAACAAAATTGATATTCAAACAAAAATTAATTCTCAACCCATTGAGTTTGGCCTTTAAATTGTACATACTAGAATTATAATTTTTGAAAGCATACTCAATTTGGCTTACAAAGTTGCCAGTAGATACATAGAGAGTGGAACATTAAGAACAGAAAAAAAAACCTCGACATCCAGCAAAGACTTCGCAAAGAAACTGGTTTACTAGCAGACATACCAAAGGCAAATTTTGGCAATACAAATGATGGTAATGCCAACAGGAGGTTTTTTGAAGTCCCAAAATTCGCTTCTGACATAACAGATATAAATTATGACCTAATAAAACATTTAAATGTCATACTGAAGACAATGTCAAGCGAACATACAATTTATACGAAAAAATACGGAGAATATGTAGTAGGAATGTGCTCCTTTATATATATTTATACTTCCAATAATTCCAACAATGGCCAAAATATTAATTCATGCTACAGTTATTATTAAAAACGCATTATTTTCCATTGAGCAACTTTCAGAAGTGGTCGCAGCACATGGTGTTACATTAATAGTCACTATAACCTACAGAATTTTAAATGAAAGCCTGCACACGTGCATTCATTGTGTCATACAGGTGCCGAATGTCACTTTTTTGGTATGGAGTTCCATGCTTGTTGTACTTGCTGTGTCAATACTGTGATGGTCAGTGCTAGCTGGGGGTGACACCGGTGTTCCATCCAATGATATCCCATATGTGCTCAATGGGAGCCAGATCTGGTGATCTCGCTGGCCACGGTAACAAGTCGACAGTCTGTAGAGCACGTTGCGTTATAACAGCGGCATGAGGGCGAGAGTTATCCTGTTGAAAAACTCCCCTTGAATGCTTTTCTTGAATGAAAGCACTACAGGTGGAATTATCAGACTGACGTACACATTTGCACTCAGTGTGTTTGGAAGAACCACGAGAGTGCTTCTGCTGTCATAGGAAAGTGCTCCTCAGACCATGACCCCAGATTGTAGATCCAGTGTGCTTAGGCCGCAAACAGTTTGGTTGCAGGCGTTCCCCTGGCCTCCTTCTGACCGGCACACAACCATCACAGGCACCTAGGCAGAACCTACTTTCCTTAGAAAACACAACAAATCTCCATTCCATCCTCCAATGAGCTCTGGCTTGACACCGTTGACGTCGCACGGCAATGACTTGGAGTCAGTGGAATGCATGCAACAGGGAACCTTGCTCGGAGCTGTCCTTTTAAGTAACCGATTTCTAACAATTCGTTTTGTCACTGTGATACCAACTGCAGCTCGAATTTCTGTCGCAGACGCAGTACGATGCGCCTCAGCCGTACGCCGAATACGACGGTCTTCCCTCTTAGTACTTGTTGTGGTTACTCTTAACCACTGCCATATTTTTATTTAATTTAATTTATCGTCTATTTTTGTTTCAATCTTTATTCATTTATTATAAAACTTGCATTCTAAAAATTATCTTAATTTTCGCATTTTTAATCTCTCATGTAAAGTTCTTTTTATTACCTAATTTTTTGTTGATTTCAAAATGTTGAAATCAGTTAGAATTTTGTTCCTTCCGGTTGTGGAATTTTCCTGTGTTTTCTCGAATGTTCGATGGGGTGTATTCTTCCGTTTTATGGCTCCTCCTATTGTCCAATCAGATGCTATTCTTCTGATGCGTAATTTAAAGATAGGTGAGTCCTTATATTCATTTTTGGCTCCGCATCTTTCTGGTAATATAAAAGCTTATTCTAAAAATGCAGCTTCCCTTTTAGTGGCGAGGCTCTTGGCTTCTTTATTTTATCGCCACTTCCTTTTGCCCAGCCAGTTGGCGTATTTTTGATTTTTATGGCAACCCCGCCCTTCTTCCCTTGGCTGCAGAAGTCGTTTCGTCAGAGCAGAGCAGACGTCGGCAGAAGTCGGTAGTGAACTCCTGCAATGATGGTGTGTGTGGAATGCCAGCTAAATTGTTTCGATTTAGGATTAAGGATCAGCATTCTTAAATAAGAAAGATGTAATTCTTTAAAAGGCAAGGAAAAGAAATTTATTGCTTCGTGGAGACGTCTAAAGATTTGTTCGTTCATGAAAAATACTACTTATGATCTCCAAAGAAGTATTTACGTATAATAATATATTTTGAGTTGAGAGAATGTTTTGTTCTCTGGAAATAATGATTTTTCAAATTATTGGAACATCAGTTCGTCTAGAATTTCCATTCGTGGTACGTTGTGCATACAGAAATGAGCACACCTTTGTTTTATTGCGTTTCAACATTTTACCCCTAGCTCTCCAATTGAATGAAAAAATGGTATAATCATTTGGAAATGAGTTTTCTGTTATTTATAAATTTGTACAAGTCAAGTGAGCCATCTATGGCCGGCTCTAAAAATAAAAGAGCTATGCCTACTTACAGTTATTATATTCTCTAAGAATGAGAATTCATTTATCTTCATAAAAAATAAATAAAGAAATTTCTTTGCAAGAAAATTCTCTGTGCCTATTCTTTTGTTTGTATCTGCTCTCATGATAACTCAAGTTTCTGCAGGTAAGATTTATTTTATTATTCAATTACTTTTTCCTGCACATGAATTAAAAATTGTTGAACTTTTGTCGATCATGTCAAGTGGTCTTTTGCGGCCAAATCAATGCAGTGTACTCAAAACGATCACTTACTTATTCTTTTCTTCGGAACGGCTCGGTCCATTCCAATTCCAAACACAACAGTACTACCACGTGGTCACCCGGAACCTGGTCTTCTTGAGGCAGTACCATCCCTTGACTACTACTCCCAACAATCAAGCACAGAGGATACATTCCGTCCAAATCTCTCTGCAAAATCGCGGAAAGAAAATCCACTTTCTCGTAGCCCAACTTTACGACCTCTTTCCGACTCGGGGAGCAGATGATAATGGCTTCTTCGTCTTATTAAAGGCATTCATAATCAACATCAACTCAATTCGTCAAATTTTGAAGATAAATAATGCTTACGAACTTTACAGCACGCATTTAAACCAAACCTGACTTTAAAGTTGTGAGTGGCGCTACTAGCGTCACATTTATGTGCGAAGCATAATACTTGAATCAATGTCATCTTTCACATGTATAAATTTGCCTACAAAATTTCGTTTAGCTAACACAAGTCTTTATTGGTGTTGGGATTTTTTTTCGTCGGTGTATTATAAAATAATTCTGGTCACGTAGATATTGAAAATACCCGTATGTACGCTGTTCTGAAAGATTATTAAATTGATCGAAATAATTGGTAGCCCTAAGTAGCTGAGTCTTCACTGTAAAAATATGACTATTTTGCTGCATCGTCACTCCACCTCTTTTATAGAATATCACTCTTTTAGCCAATGAGAATGCTCCATGATAGCCTGAAGTAGTCGTTTTCTATAAAAGCGGTGGAGTGATGATACAGCAAAATAATCATATTTTTTACAGTGTAGGAAATAATGGCGAGGGAAGTAAGACGTGCAATTTAAAGTTCCCGAATGCTCCTTCCCTTTTACATCAAAATCGCAATTTTTAAAGCATGTAAAGTACCCTTCACAAGTTTTTTAATTTAGAGCATGTTTATCATAACATCTTTAGGATATTTCCTAAAAACTAATCCTTGTTCTTTTTAAATCGCCCCATCAAATTGAAAATCTAGGAGCAAATTAATTTCTATCTGGGACGGAACAAAAGTGAATATCCATGAAATGTTGAGGGTTTTGTTTCATTTTGAAAAATGGGTTGTAATATTTTCGATTTCAAGTGAAAAATGTGAAACTATTAGGTAAAAGGGGTTTATACATTATTGAAATTTTTTTCTCAATTATATATTGATTTTGTGAAATCTCCAATTATTAGAGTAACTATAGTAAGTCCTCTGCAAAATTTTCCGGAAGGCCCAATAGAATCTATATATTTTTATCATAACAAAACCAGGTTCCTGTTTCGTGATCCGTTTTGTGAGTAAGATTTTTTTACGCGCATATCATCTTGGGATTACGCAAAACATACATTTGTTATTCAATACAAATGATCAGTTCTTAAAATCCTAAAAGGATCAACCGTTTATGGCCGTTGTTTTGCCACTGTGCTTGATATTGATATACAATATTAGCTGATTTACGCTTCTTTATTTACACATAATTTTTGGTCAGTTCATTTCACTATAGCATAAAATGAACAATTGGCACCGTCGAGTAACATGAAAAAGCTAGGCGAATAACTTTATTGTCCTCATTCGGTAAACTTAATGGGTGCTACTCGCCAAACGCGGTGGTTGAAAGGTATATCAGGGGGAGGTAAGGAGAAAAATTAGTTTATAATTTCCGGAGTCCAAAATTTATGATTATCCCAAACACTAGAAAAGAAAGTAGATAATTCTTATTGGTTCAAAGGTTTTCATCCGAGCTAATTACGTATGCTATTATACACTATGAAATATTTAAAACAGGGATCGTTGTTTATCTTAAAATTTGAAAAAAAGTTTCCCCAAATGTCTAATTTTAAATTTTAATCCTGAAATTCCTGAAAATGTCTTCCTCCGACTTATTATACAATATGATTAATTAATGACAAAATTGATTTTGGAGAGCAATTCCAAGTCAATGTTTCTTTTAGTATATTTAATACAGGAATCTCATTCCTGCGCAAATTAAATTGTGCCAGTTGACAAATTCTGCTAAACCCGAAATTTGGATGAATATGCATTGTACAACACCCATGTTCCTGCGCAAACTCGCTTAAGTTTACTAAATAAATTGCACTTACCTCGTGAAGCTGTTTTTTCCGCCGATTAGTTGCAATAATAACCGCCGATCAACTCAACAGTGTTAGGTCATGTAATAGATCAAGTGTAAAAGAAACCCTCCATCTTCAACTAATTAACCAATTAGTTTAAAATTTTGGTCTCCCTTTATTAGAAGGAGAAGTTACTCCTTTAACACGTTGAGTTCCATGTCAGTCACGGATGACTGACACTGAACTTTCCGTTTACTTAATGCTATCCTTTAATAAAATAAAACGAAAACTTTAAATAAACTTTTAGTAATTGCTTAAAACAATATCATATTTGATTTTCTATTGTAATTTTGCGCTTTCGGCCACTAGCGACAGAAGCAAATAAAATAGAAATTTCAAAGTCAGTCACCGGTGATTGGCACTTAATGTGTTAATGCAAGAGTTTATAGGTTAAATACTTGGAGGGGGATAACGCCCTTTTCATCCGATTAGGTTCAATTATAATAAATAGTATAATAGATTATAATAAAATTAAATAAAAGATTTAAGCAAAAAATACTGTAATACATTAATTTAATGCATTATAATAATATACAAGCAAAAACAAAACAAAACGAATTGATTTTTTACATTATAATAAAAAATATACAAATATATAATGCAAAAAAGTATTTGTACACTACATTAATGTACTATAATTCACAAAAATTTAGTTAAATGATACAAAATTATATTTTGTGTGAATTCCTTTAGCGTTTATCACTACTTCTAGATGGTGTGACATAGATTCCACCAACTTTTTTGTAGCGGTCTGGTTTATGTTGTTCCATGACTCAATAAAATCTTCTTTACAACTGTTTTTCCCTGATACATACTTTTTTCGGATTTCTGCATCCAATAGCCTCTACAAATTTTCTATTGGATTCAAGTCTAGAGATTGTGGAAGAGTTACCAGTCGCCTTCGAGAATTGTAGAGTAATCATGTGCTGGTGATCACAGCAGTATGCTTTGATCGTTATCCTGCAGAAAGTGAAAAGCTCCCTCTACGGGTAATTTATATGCATTGTTTAATAAATTATGTCGCGACACATCAATGTATGTTAAAGTTGTCATTCCAATGTCAATAAATTTCAAATGTCCTGCTCCATTAAAAACTATAAACCCCCAAAACGTAATATTCCCCCCACCATGCTTGATTGTTGGAAGTATACGTTTTGGATCTAGAACAGTTTTATTTTTACGCCAAATTTTTCGAATGCTTGGTGATAAGAAAATTCCGAATTTTTTCTCATCAGAAAAAATTACCGTTTTCCAAAAATCCAATGATTTACTTTTGTATGCGAAAGTGAGTTCTATGCGTTTTCGCCTATTTGTTTCACTGATGAATGGATTTTTCCTTGAGGATCTTCCTTTTTTTAAATTTGCATCGAGAAGAATATTTCTTATTGTTTGAGGCATTACTCTGATGTTAGAAGATGTTGCAAGGTGTCCAGCAAATTTAGAACTGAGCGCATAGGTTTTTTTTAAAGCTATTTTAACAACACTTCTCTTTTCCCTTATTGTTAATTTGCTGAGAAGTCCTGGTTTTCGTTGAATTTCGAAGCATCCAAATTCTTCATACTTTTTCATTATGCGTCCAAGAGTTGTAAATGGTAAATTAATAGTTTTTCCATATTCTTGTTGAGAGTTTCAATTTTTATGATGCTCAATAATAGGATTTCATATATCTAGAGGTACCTCTCTAGTTTTAGCTGCCATTCTCAATTACTTCAAGCACTAATTAGATTAAATGTCAGACAAATATAATAAACTGCTGTTTGTAAAAAATGCAACATCATGAAGAAATCATCCGAATGAAATGAAATTTGCATCAAATGTCAATTATAGGATGTTATGCAAAGTAGTAAAGTTTCAGAGACATCACGGATGCGTGGTGTGAGCAGCGCCCTCTGGACGGATGTTGAAAGCGTATAAGTAACGGGCTGTAGCGGGACGTTGAAAATAGTGCATGGTTATTTGTTAGTGGCGAACGTTTAGTATGCCTCCACGACGAAATAGGGTCAAATTTCAACAACTTACGGAGTTTGAAAGGGGGAGAATTATCGGCCTGCGTGAAGGAGGATTTTCCTATCGCGAAATAGCAGCTCGTGTGCAGCGGAACAGTTCCACAGTGATGCGAGTTTGGAAGCAGTGGACCGAAGAGAACCGGACAACTCGAAAAACTGGGAGTGGACGACGCAAGATGACGTCAGCGCGCGATGATAGACACCTGGTCCGCATGGCGGTGACTGACCGTACAGCTTCCTCCAGGCAGTTGGCAGCACGTTGGTCTACTGCTACAGGTGTATTAATGTCAGCTTCGTCAATTCGTCGACGTCTGCTGCACCGTGGATTGTGTGCAAGGATTCCATTATACAGGATCCCCATCACGGCAAATCATCGACGGCTGCGTCTGCAATGGGCTGATGAACACAGAGCCTGGCGGGCTGATTGGCAACAAGTTGTATTTTCTGACGAATCCCGCTTTAATTTGTGGAACCATGATGGCCACATACGTGTTAGACGCTATGCCGATGAACGTTGCCTTCCAGAGTGCGTTGTCGAACGTCATAGTGGCCGAACACCTGGAGTTATGGTCTGGGGTGCGATTTCGTATCATAGACGATCTCAGCTGCTACGAATTGAGGGTAATCTGAATAGCAACAGGTACGTCCGTCAAGTGCTAGAGCCCGAAGTCGTTCCCTTCCTTCAAGACATCCCTGGAGCTTTGTTTCAACAGGATAATGCACGCCTACATGTTGCACGGATTGTTCGAGACTTCTTTTCAGCCCAACATATCCAACTTCTTCCTTGGCCTGCTTATTCGCCGGATATGTCGCCTATTGAACATGTGTGGGATATGGTTGGTCGGCGTCTCGTGATCCGCGTCCTACAGTTTCATAAGACGAACTTTGGGTGCGCATACAAACAATATGGAATGCTCTTCTACAAGCAGACATTTAACATCTGTTTGACTCCATGCCACGTCGTATAGAAGCACTTATTGCAGCTTGTGGTGGCCACACCAAATACTAATTTCGGGCACTTAATATTGTTTTATTGCTTTGAAAATGTATACATTTATTTGTACCAATACAAGTCGTTTGTGTATTAAATTTCATTTAATTCTGATGACTCCTTCATGGTGTTGCATTTTTTACAAACAGCAGTATATGAAGAAAAAATTATTAACAGCTTCTGTATAAGTAGTCCTTTGAGCCATAAACACTATAAAATACTGTGTATATCAGGATGAGGAAATGTACAAATACTTTTTTTGATAGAAACTGTTAAACTTTTCCTATTAGAAAATTATTTTACATCTTTATAGAAATTTTCTTTTGTTTAATTTAAAACGCACGGTAAGCATGCTGTATTAAAATTATTTTGACAAAATATTTGTTTTTATTTAGTTAAAAATTAAAAATTTTAGAGTGTACAAATAATTTTTTTGCCAACTGTATGCATCTTTTTTTTAAATTATGATTGTAAATTGATATTAAAAAATTTTGTTTAGTTTTCAATTAATCCTTCATTTAGTTTATAGAAAGTTTTTAGCTTATGGAAATGTGCATAGAATTTTTTATTTTTTTTAAGTCTGATTATGCATATAAATTAAATTGCTCATATAATGAAATGTAAAATCGTCTTAATTTTTTTCAATTAAAAATGAAACAAATTACCGTATCATTCATTTATAAAAGATGTAACACTCCCAGCAGGACTATTCTAAAGTAGTAAATATGATCATCTATTTCTGCTCCAAAGCTTTGACTCGTTCACAAGAAATTTGCAGTTTCTGACACCCTTCATAAAACAAGAACAATAAAACTGCATTAATTTGTATTTTATTGCAAATTTTGGTACTTACGTATTAACGCCACCGCAGCAGAAGTGCTCTATATCGGCCCATTTTCCACCGAAATCCGATATGCTACTGTGTTTTTAAATATAGTGTTTTGAATTTTGAAAGTGTTTTAATTTTAATAAAGTGTTTTATTTTATGATTTGTCGCAAAAAATTTAGGTGTAGATTAAAAATCGCCAAATCTGTAACTGCGGTGGCGTTAATACGTAAGCACCCAAATTTTTTTTAAGTAACTTTCAATAAATGTAAATGCTTTAAAGTAAAACTCTACAAAAAAAAGTCTGCAGATTGTCAAAATTCATGTAGAGGCACACTACATTATGCTACAACTTCTCGTGCTTAAAAGATTGGTCAAAGATTGGATATTCAGCTAACAAGTGAATGTTTGGAAGTTGCACCAACATACAAATTACTACAATTGCTCGGCAATACATTCTTGCACTTTAAAAAAGAATAGAATATTTGTTTTACTTCAATATGAGTACATTGAAACAAATACTCATTTAAATAAACATTTTTTATTTATATTTCTTCTAATATAAGAGTAGAAAATGTCAATTATAAATAAAAAATGAAACAGAAATCAAATATAAGGATTTTAAAAAGTGTTGGAAAAAGTTAGGCTTAAATCCGGGCATAACTCAATTGCATTCTGTTTTAATCGGAGACTGTGTATTTAAGCTACCGAATGGTATAATGATGGTAAAATTAACTTAACCGCATTAAAATAAATATTTTAACACAAGATTTTCAATCAACACATTATTTTTCAGAGATTCCATAATAAAATTATTGTAAATTCAATAGCCATGTGGTTATATTTTGTTAATAAAATATACACTGAGTTTCTTTGACTAAAATTTTTAAAAAGAAGTATATTGTTTGATTTTGATTGTATTAAATAGTTACTTAAGTGCTAAGCTAAAGAAATTTTTTAAAAGGGGTACTATTCTCAGTACGACAGCTTAATTAAACATAAAATTTGCTTAAAAAATTTTAATGCAATATATGAAGAATACCATACAAGCTTAGCTGGTAGTTGTTTAAATTCGAATGCAAAAACTGGGCGCTTTTTTTAAGCAGATTACACTGATAAACAAATTTTAACGAATTTTCGATTTCTCTACATACGTTGGGTGTTTCTTATAGATTTCAAGCTGCTGAAAAAGAATATGTTTGTGAAAATTTTCTATCACCCTCCAATTTTGAGAAATTTTATTTATAAGTTTTGGAGTATGTAGGCATCGTACAGGCATTATAATTATATTACAGTATTCTCTTTCATGTATTTGATTCACACAAACATTCCTTTTTCTTATTATAACGATAGAAGATACAGCAAGAGAGTAAAAACAATGTCCAAATAATAAATTTTATTTTAGCGACTTTGAATTGACAGCTCTAGCCATCCCCATAGTATTTGACAAATCCATGACAGTTGTAACTTTCGGGACGACGGTACTACTATCTTTTGGTTCTGTAAGATTTTTTAATTAAATTTTGATTATAATTATCATATTTTCCTCTACAATATGTAAAACATGTCTAAAAAATGTGTCAATGAACCCGATTCTTTCTGCTATGTGTGGGGAAGCTAACTTTGAAAAATCACCGATGCTCTTTCGCGCCGTTAATAAAGACTGCCTATCATATGTACTTTGGATATAAAGTAGGTGAACAAGATAAGAAATGGGCACCTCCTTCTTGTTATACACGATGTGCTATAAACCACCGGGCATGGATGAAATGTATAAAAAGTGTTAGTCCTTTGCTATACCCATAAGTGTAGCATAATATACCCATAACCACCGGGCATGGATGAAATGTATAAAAAAGTGTTAGTCCTTTGCTATACCCATAAGTGGAGAATGCCGAAGGATCATATAACTGACTGCTACTAATGTATTACAAAAATTAAAGGATTCTCTGCAAGAAGTAGACATAAAATTAAGTACCCGAACTTAGATTCAGCAATGTGACCAGCATTACGTAATGATGATTTACAAATACCAAAACCTCCAGAGAATTTTCCATATGACGTTGCAGCAGTAGAAATGGAAATTGGTGAAACTGAAACTTCCTCTACATCTGATAT
Source organism: Maratus speculifer (assembly GCA_964019185.1). Lineage (NCBI taxonomy): Eukaryota > Metazoa > Arthropoda > Arachnida > Araneae > Salticidae > Maratus > Maratus speculifer. Next base: position 120,418,726 of record OZ025298.1, read on the forward strand.
AAAATATTCTCCTGGCATAAATGAAGAACCACACCTAATTACCCAAAAAGAATTAAATGATTTTGTGAGAGACATAAATTTATCAAAGAAAAACTCAGAATTACTTGGATAAAGATTGCAAGGTTGGAATCTTTTGAAAAACAATATAAAGATATATATTTATCGAGATTGACAGAAGAAATATTCGACATTTTTTCACGAAAAGATGATTTATGCTATTGTAATGATGTAAGTGGCTTAATGTCTGCTTTAAACTGTCAATATCACTCGGAACAATGGCCTATAAGAGAGCAGCCACAGATAAGACATTTACCGTTACACAAAGTATGAAATTTCCTATTAATATCATTTCTTTTTACAAAAATTCTTCTGTATTTTTCTGAAGTTTTATAAACAATGCATACTTTCAGTGTTTTAAATATTAATTTTAAGCTTTAGAAGTGTTTATTTAAAAGTTTGTGATTACTAAAATACAAAATGATAAATTTCATAAGGTATATGTGTTGAATAAATACTACAAAATTCAGATTTTCAAGATTTTGAATTTTTTAAAAATCTGTGGGTGATGGAAACTTTTTAATGGCATATTCTTTCATAGCACCACCTAAAATATAAAAGTCACCACATACTTAGTTAGAAACAGAAACCTTGTTTATCAGTGTTATTGGTAAGGTAAATGAAACATAGTTTCTTTACGTTAATAAAATTAATTTATTTTTAAAGTTAAAAATTTTAGAGGCAGTTTAGGGAAATTCGGTAAATTTACGGAACATGGGGGTGCTATAAAATTAGCGTTGTCTATTTGATTGTAAATCTCTAAGAAAATGTTATCAATGCAGAAAAATGTTTACATGTTCGTTAAAGATCAAATGTCTTATTACATAGCATTTGGAATTTTGCATTAAGATTTTACGTAAAAAAACATTACCGTACTTAGGAGTCACATTTAGGCATAATAACCTTACCACAAAATTAGTAATATTTCCTAGTAAGTGCCTTAAACGGCACTTTTTCATCCTTTACATATATATGTAGCTTGCAAATTCTAAAAAAGGGGGGATGACAAAATTTAAACATTTCTCTACTGATATGGCTCGAATTTCGGGTCTCAATATTTTGAAAAATAAAATATTTGTCCAGAGCTTCTTCCCTTTCCCCTTCAAGCATTTATTTTGTTTATAATAAATTTTATATTAGATTTATTGTTTTAGGAAAGAATCGAACCCGGTTAAAGTGGAATCCCGATTAATACCCAAGTTCACTGCAGTTCTTTGAACATTGCTCTTAAAACAAATGTAAAAATATTCCATTTAATATTAGATAAAGTTTTCATCCCTTGGACAAAAAGATCTTGTTTTAGACGCGAATTTATATACATAAAGTTCTCAATATGACATCAAAGTTCTTCCAAATAGTAACAATCGCTTTATTTAAGGCCAGAAAGATTACTATTTGGAAATAGCGATAGACATTGTAAAAAAACCCATTAACTGGTACTACTAATTAAATAAGGCGAATATTACTAATTGGAAATAGTAGGTATTTAGAGGAAAAGTCGTGATACTAAAATCGGGAAATTTGGCAAACAATCACTGATAAAATAATTTCGTAAAACAATCTTTGGTCGAAATTGAAAAAATAGGTTTCAAAATGCACAATAAGATGGGTTTACGCACTTTCATACGAAAGTTGGTTGCTCTAGGTCTAGATCCCAAAATCTTTTTTCCAACAGAGGCAACAAAATGACCCACACGCAAAAAGTAGTTCATATGGTTAGTAAAGACCAAAAAGATTCTCCAGAATGTAAACTGAGGAAAAAAACATTCGAGGTGCACAATTATATGCGTAGTTAAAGCTTCAGTAAAAATTTGTCACTCTAATTTCCCTATTCGATTCATAACTAATAATACACACACAAAAAAAAGTTTTTTCGTGTAAAATGTAGCCTAAGAGCTTTGCAGGGCAGACATTTTCAAAAAGAGCATTAATATGCGCAATTAAAAGTGTATACGCACCTTATTACTATTATTTATAATACAAGATCCCGTAGTCTTTTCACAACTGGGATTATAAAATGACATACACGAAAAATAACGGTTTTTCTGTAATTAATATACTGATCACAAAATAAGGAATGTTACACAAACCATATATAAATTTGCACAGATTATCAATAATTTCTATTTTACAATAAATTCACAAAATTACACAAAAGTTCAAAAAGTATGGCTGCTAAAACTAAGGAATGTTACACAGAAAATATTCGTAACGTTTCACAGTTGATCAGTAATTTCCACTTTCTCAACTATTCCGAAAAGTTACACGACATTGTGGATGATGTTACACCGGATTTCTTGGTATTCTTGTATCAGCAGAAATAATCCGAGAAAAAAAACAGGAATTTTACACAGTAAACATCAAGAACATTGCACAGATTTTTTACAGTGTTTGAAATGTATGAAATTTCCAGTTATGCAATAATTTGCAATGACAGTGAATGAGTCAAAAGGCCGAACATCTTCTACAGTTGGACTGTATTTAAATAACCATTTTTTTTAATGGGCATGTGTATGCAAGTATTTGCATTTATTTAAAGAATGGGATAATTAAAATATTCATATGGAGAATACTTAAGAGGAACATCAGCTTTTAAATAATGAAAAACTTTTTTTAAACACACCGTAGATCCGGAAGTTTTGTGACTTAATTTTAATTTATCATTAAATTACATGTTACATGTTTTCATTATGCAACAGAGTACCACAAATCCACGCACCTATTGTCCACGAACGTCTGGAATAAGCGATCCATTTCTCAATGTAAACAAAGAAATTGAATTCTTGGAAAATATTTCACTTAAGACAAAATTTAGAAAAAAAATTTCACCAATTTAAAAGTTTTCCTTTCTTTAGGTGGGTACATTTAATTAATAAACTATTTTGCATAATTACTTATTCATGCAATAGTACTTGAAAAATTGCATATGAGATGAAAAAGTTATTGTTTTAATTGAAAGATGATTACTTTAACATTACATTTAATCATTTATTATTTTTTTAGATTAAGTCGTAGTTTTAAACTTCCAAAACGCATTTCAAAATAATATTTATGACTAATTTATTACTATTTAATGATACATTACACCGTGAGATCTTAATAAAGCATTTTATATGGATTTTGACCTATAGATAACATACCACACATACGCATAAAATTCTCTAATTTCGCTATTTTTTTTGCCAAGCAATTAAAGAAAATAGAATTAAAATGGTAATTAAAATAATAAAATTTGGATGTTTTCCTTTTCGCTGAGATATTATTATTTTTTCTTATTTATGACATTCGCCCTTTATTTTCAAAATTTATTGTTTCTTTTATCAACAAAACGTACCAGATTCTTTCATCTTAAACTTATTAATGATTTTAATTCCTCCCCCTCCATTAAATCATAATTAGAAACTTGAAGACTTTTTAAATAATCCCATAAATAATAATTTTAGGATTTTTTTTATAAAACCTGAAATATAAATTTAAAAATATTAATACGTGTATTTGTAGGCTGCAAGGTAAAATTCAACAACAAAAATCATATGTTTGAAAAGAGGTGACATAAATTAATAAATAAAAATAAACTTGACGGCATGTATAAAAGTGAAAAAAATATATATATATATATATTAAAAAGGTCTTTATTTATTTATTTTTAAAATTTTACAGTCTATTTTTTTCCAAAGTATGAATTATGAAATTTTTTTTAACGATTGAACAGTCATGACATATAATCCGCAAAAAAGCCTCAAATCCATACTACACTTGAGAAAAACTAAGCTGTGAGCATTTGTATTCTTATACTTCACACTATTTTCCATAAAGATGCTTAGTTTTTCAAATGTGTTTCATCTATCATTGTGCATATATATATATATATATTCATAAACATATTTATACATTCATTCCATTAGAAGTCACTATATGAATTAAAATCTATTTTTTACATTTGATTTTAAAATATGCAAATAAAAATCCTCATAAAAAAGCTCGTCTGAATATCTGTCAGGCCACTGATTTTAGCGGCTAGAACATTTATTTTCTAAGTAATCCTTTATATAGTTTTTCCTTCACTTTGCCCTAAAATATGATATAAATCAGTTAGCAACGTTAATCATAAGAGAGAAAATCATAGACAAAACATTATCATTAGCACTAGAACTACCATAAACCGCCATTTTGACGGCTGCCATATGAATATCTTTCGGTTCAATCCATAAATTTGATTATGAAATAAATTTAAAAGATATAAAGAGAAAAAACGTTAAATAACAACGTTAAACTGTTTTAAATCACAATTCTGGTGTATAAAACTTGTGTATAAAACGTGGTGTATAAAACTTGACTAAAATTTCCGACAATATACTAGTGTCAAGCTTGATTTCTCCGTCTGAACAATTAGTACTCGGAATAATTATAAATTCTTATCAATTAGCCGAGAGCCAATATTATAGGTTAGTATTTATTTTCCGAAAAATTCATCCTAACGTCTTCATTAAAATTAGTAAAAAAGTGAATATCAGAGGGAAAAAATTCCAATTTTTATTTTTCTATTATTCAAAATAATCAGGTAAAATATAACGTAGGTTTATATCATTGTTCTTATAAGATTTATTTTTTTAAAGGTTCCTTACATAAAAATGTAAATGGAACCATTATAATAATACTCCTGTGTCTGTATGTCCAGCAACTTTACTCGTAAACTATAAAACTTCAAAAGTTTCGGTTAGGATAAGTGGTACTTTTGACACACATATATCAGATTATTAAACTTTCACAAATATATTTAGGAAAAACGTAGGAGGGAGGGCAAATTAAGTTATTTGAAAATAAATTCCTTTGTATATCGTGTGGGTAGCGTACAAAAGCTTTCGTAACCCTAAACAAAGAAAAAAAATCTTTTAATTTTAGGTATTGTATTTTCAGAGATATAATCGAAAATGTAGTGCAAAAATATGTTTCAAACGTCTGTTCCAAAATCTATTGAATCTAAAATTATGGAAATAAAATAGAATTATTAGATGTTAATTTAAACCTTGCATGAAAAATACAGTGATTACCCAATGTCACATGGTTTTCGAGATAAGCGCACTTTTCCTTTACACACAAATTTCAGCTTGCAGTATCCAGCAATGAACATTTTAGCTGGAGCCGGAAATTCAGATTCGGGATCAAAAATGAATTACAAAATAAGCAGTTTCGAACAATTATTTTCTCAATACGGCCAAATTTTTCCTTTCCAGTACTAAAATTTGAGGAAAACTCTATTCGACTTATGCACACATTGATATCATTTTTTAAAAATACAAATTCTGTGTTTAACAAAAATCGATCAATATGTCATATTATGTACCTTCGGAAAGACAGAACCTGCCATTTAGATGAATTTGAGATAAAAAATTAATTCAAAAATGTATCGGAAAATAAGCAGTCTTTGAACAATTATTTTATCTATACGACCATTACGAAAAATGAGTTGGAAAATAGACATTTTGGATTTGAGAACAACCTTCACATGATAATTTTTTCTTCAACCGTGTATTTTTAATTGTTTTTGCTATAATAATTGCTTCGATCTAAAACGTGTCAATATAAAATTCGTAGGTATTATTAAAAAGATAATAAGTCGCTCGACAATAAGTCAATGCGGATTTGATATCTTCTGAATTGAAGAAGTTATGTTTTTAGCTTTTCAACAATTCCTTTTTTGTTTCCGTGTTTTTATTATTATTATTATTATTATTATTATTATTATTATTATTATTATTATTATTATTATTATTATTATTATTATTATTTACTTTACAAGAATTGATCTAATGAAAAAAATGTTGATATAAAAGTTGTAAATGACACTAAGAAAATTAAAATAAATTTAATTCTTTTGATACCTTGAGAATTGACGAAGTTATGAAGTTTTTCCTTCTTAAAAGCCTATTATTTTACCCCTTAAAATTTTATCAAAAATCTGTCATGCATCATTTTTGATTTTTTTTTAAAGTAATAATAACTTTAAACTGATTCGATATATATTATAACTAAGAAGGTACCCCACAAACACTCGACTTAAGGCTGTAAGCTGGTTTCGTCGCGGCCAAAAGGAGTTAAGGCCATTTGTACAAAAACAATGCTGTACCGCAAGTGAGCAGCCGCCAATTGCGGCAGCTATCGCCGAGCTGTTAACGGCTCGGTGATGACAGAACTGTTGCATTTACTTTGCCGGTAAACTCTTAAAGGTCGCTTTCGGGCAAAAAAGTAATGGCCCTCCAACATCTAGAAAGCAGAGGGCTAATATAAACTGACCAGCATTTTTATTTTAAGAGAGAAAATGTATATATTTTTGGTCTTTATTTCTTTCAAAAATTACTTTAAATCTGAGTTTTAATAAGCATATGCATAATTTACGAGATTTATATTTAAAACAATAAAATAGATGGCATGTTTTATTTAATTTGAAAACATTTTTATAAGAAATAAAAATTGTCCCCAAAATGTATACAGAATTCCAAGTTTTTCTTCACCGGTACACTTTTATATTCATTATTCATAAAAAAAAGAGTTTAAAAAAATGAATAAAACTTTAAAATATAGTAAAATTATTTAAAATAAATATTAAAATAGGAAAATGCTTTTAGATTATGCCTAAAGCAGTCCATGTCCACCCCCCTCCTCCCCATTACTGAGTCATGCAAAACTTTCGCAAACATCATAAAATCATTTTTAATCGTACATGCAATAATATATTTCTAAAATTGTCGATTTCAGTATCTCTAAAATTGGCTTAAAAATACAATTAGTTTAACATTTTTTTTTCGAGGAAAGATCATTTTAAAATATAAAAAATGATGTTATCAGAAAAAAAAGAAAGAATGTATTTTGATTTACTTGCATCTACAAGCGCGGAAACAAGGGAGAGGTTATAGGGCTAATAATTAATTCTCCCTATGTTTCTGTAGAACAATACATTTTAAAAAAATGTTTATTTTGTATCAAAAATGCTTTGATATTTTAACACTTAAACATATGCTTTTGATACATATTGTTATATCCACAGGTTCGAAACTATTAAAGTAGAAAAAATTTTACTCTTTGTCCATAGATTCACAGGAACTTGAAAATCTTTCAACATTAAATTAATTTCAGTCTTATATGGAGTCCGCCATACAGAGAATATATACTGTATTTGTATTGTTACATTTTTTTTTTTGTTAAAAAATGATTTCTTAAGAAAATAATTATGAACTCAAACAAAAGATTTGTTTTATTAAATTGTGATTATTAAAAGACATTTTCGCTTTCGTTAAAAGACATTATCGTTCCCCTCTATCCCTTTCCTCAACAGATGATGAAATTTTATAAAAGCTTTCTTTAACTTTCATAAACAGATAAAAAATTCTTTTTTAACAAAAAAAAAAAGTTTGAAAAAGACATTATTGAAGACAAAGTTTTTTCTTAAATTATTTAATCTATAATTACATATTTGTTAAATAACAGCAAGTAAAAATATCTCCCTAAAACATTTTTCTTTTTCCCGCTATATCCACAAAAACATTTGGTGAATGTCGAAGTAGAGGAAAGTGCTCAAGGTCACCATTGCTTGAGGAGATTTCTTGGAATTTAGTGGGGTTCGCAATGATAATGAAACTGGACATTATCCGATGAATTTGAAGCTTTCAATTTTGCATTATCATTCTTCTCTCCACTGTAGTTGTAGTATGCAGATGGCATATAACGGGTGCAGAAATTTATCCAGATTACTATAGTAAGTGTTACCTAGTATTATATGTTTATTCATTAAAACTTTAATAGATTAGAATCTGAGTTTATTTTTGCATCATTGCTTTTAACATTAAATTGTTGTAGAGTAATGTAATATAAATCTATGTGAAATTTTTACCAAACGTAGAATAATATTTACTTATGTTATTTCTGGTGCAAAGCATGTGGTTAAGAAATATCGCAAAAATGTGATAATTTTAATTTAATTAAAGTTTATTCGTATTGTTGAATCTTTTCGAAGTAATTATTTTAATTTTATGACCATGCACACGTATACTATAAAACATATTGTGAAGCCTTGAATAGTTTATTACACGTAAAGTTTATCCTTATTTTAACAGGTAAAACATAATTTTTTTTTCACACGCGAGTTTAAATTAGTAATGCAGGGCATGTGCTTAAAAAATACCACAAAAGCTTGATAATCTTAATTTAAATAAAATTTATTCTTATTGTTGCTACCGTATCTTTTAGAATAATGATTGGTATTTTGGTATCGTGCATGGACAATATTACATAATATTTACTATAGATTGCCTTTATCATATTAATATTTTTGTAAATTAAAAAATATTGAGCGTATTATTTATTTTTTTCTCAAAATTTAGATTTTTATCGTCGTTTTGAATTAATGGTTGTTATTTTCCGATCATGTCATAAAAATATTGTGAAAGCTTAGTAGTTTAAATTTATTTTTATTGTTAAAAAAAATCGATAATTTTTTTTCGCATTTATTTAATACCCTTAAAACTTAGACTAGCAAAGAAAATTATATTCATTAAACAATAGGATAAAGTTAAAAACAGATTAAAATTTAATTCAATATTATTATGTAAAATCGTTAAAATAATGATGAAATTTAAAATTACTGCAAAGATTGAAAAGATTAAAATACGTTTGTGAGGTATTGACTATTGGGGTAATATTTGAATACTGTTGCTACTTTACTCAAGCGAAAACACCTCCTTGGCAAGGTTCATCCTATGGAAGCAAAAAATTAAAATATCGCTTTCGCATTTCAATATGTATGTACCATAATTTTCGGCATGTAATCCGCGGATTAAACAATTCTGTTTTGACCCAGAAATTTTATTTAGTAAATAAAGCTAGTTTACCGTTATCCAATTTTACCGTTATCCAATAAATTAAAGTTTATTTAAAATATTTCTGGGTCGAAAAATGATTGTTTGATTCGAGAATTATACTCCAAAAATTACGGTTTATATATATATATATACAGGGTGTCCCTAAACAAATGGTGTATACGCTAAGGGGTGATAGAACACATTAAGACAAGTAATAGTAAATAGGAAACCAAGGGTCTCAAGCGTTTTCCAAAGGAGATAGCCGCCATTAAAGTTTGGGGTCCAAAATTTCAAATACACATGAAAAACGAAAAATTTGGTCGATTGATTTGCAGTTTTCACTAAAATTATTCTTTATGTTGGTATTTTCTTGAAAATAAATTATAATGATAAATTTCGAAAAATGCCGATAGAGGGCGCTTTAGACTTTGAAGTAATGAAAAACTATTTTTTGCCGTGATTTTTTGCATCTCATTAAATGGTTTCCTAAGCTTAGACTTAAACTTAAATTTTGAGCTCAAAATCTGAATAGTTGGAAGCGGTTAAGTAGCACAAACTTAACTGTGTTCAGAGGGTTTTAATTTCAAATGATGATAAAAAACTGAAAAATTGATCGATTGATTTGCGTTTTTCACTAAAACTATTCTTAATGTTGGTATTTTATTGAAAATGAATTATAAAGATAAATATAAAAAAATGCCGATAGAGGGCGCTTTAGACTTAAACTTAAATTTTGAGCTCAAAATCTGAATAGGTGGGAGTGGTTAAATAGCACAAACTGAACTGTTTTCAGAGGGTTAAAATTTCAAATAAAAATAAAAAAACGGAAAAATTGGTCGATTCGTTTGCGGTTTAAAATAAAACTATTCTTTAAGTCAGTATCTTCTTGAAAATGAATTTTTAAGATAAATTTCAAAAAATTCCGTTAGAGCGCGCTTTAAACTTCAGAGTAACCAACAAAAAATTTTAACCGTTATTTTTTGTATTTAATTAAATGCTTTCCAAAACTTGTTAAATGTTTTCAAAATCTTAGATTTAAACTTAAATTTTGAACTCAAATTCTGAATCGTTTGGAGGGTTTAAGAAGCGCAAACTGAAGTGTGTTCAGGAGTTGAAATTTAACCCCCCTCCCCTCGAACACATTTCTCTTTTGCGCTACTTAAACACTTGCAACGACTCAGAAATTTATCTTAAAATTTAAATCTAAGCATTTGAAAGCAGTTAATGGGATTTTTTAAAAAAATAACGGTTTAAAATAGTTGTACGCTACTCCAATGTCTAAAGCGCCCTCTATCGGCATTTTGTGAAATTTATCTTTAAAATTTATTTTCAAGAAAACACTGATTTAAAGAGTAGTTTTAGCAAAAACCGCAAACGAATCGACTAATTTTTCCGTTTTTCTATAGTTTTCCGTTTCGTTTGAAATTTAAACCCTCTGAACACAGTTCAGCTTGTGCTACTTAACCACTCTCAACTATTCAGATTTTGAGCTCAAAATTTAAGTTTAAATCTAAGCCTACGAAACGAAACCATTTGATAAAATACAAAAAAAAAAAAAAAAATATATATTATTAGGGTGGATTTTGTTAATCCAAAGTCTAAGTGCCCTCTATCGGTATTTTTTGAAATTTATCTTTATAATTCATTTTCAATAAAATACCGACATAAAGAATAGTTTTAGTGAAAACCGCAAATCAATTGGCCAATTTTTCTGTTTTTTATAATCATTTGAAATTTAAATCCTCTGAACACAGTTAAGTTTGTGCTACTTAACCGCTTCAAACTATTAAGATTTTGAGATCAAAATTTAAGTTTAGGTCTAAGCTTAAGAAACCATTTAATGAGATGCAAAAAATCACAGCAAAAAATAGTTTTTCATTACTTCAAAGTCTAAAGCGCCCTCTATCGGCATTTCTCGAAATTTATCTTTATAATTTATTTTCAAGAAAATACCAACATAAAGAATAATTTTAGTGAAAGCCGCAAATTAATCGATCAATTTTTCTGTTTTTTATGTGTATTTGAAATTTTGGACCCCAAATTTTAATGGCGGCTATCTCCTTTGGAAAACGTTTGGGACCCTTGGTTTCCTATTTACTATTACTCGTCTTGATGTGTTCTATCACTCCCTAGCTTATATACTATTTGTTTAGGGACACCTTGTATATGTCGCATTGAACTGCTCATGTTGATCTCTGAAAAGAGCTTGTTTAGTTTTTCAAATTTGTTACTTTGTTCATAGTTTTTTTTTTTTTTTTTTTTTTTTTTTTTTTTTTTTTTTCAAAAGCAAAGCACACTAGAAAAAAAATTGTAAAGATCCACCTTATTTATCCAGTGCAAGAAAAAATATTAAAATTCAAATTAGAATTTTTTACCTCCGATTTATTTACCTCCCCACCCCTCCCAGCTTATTATTAACATTAACAAGTTTGTGTTTTCGTGTGAATAACGTTTTTTCTTAAGCTGTGAAAGAAAAATCTAAATGTGAAATTTAAAAATATTTAAATGATGCAAATATAACGATATTTTCTCAGATTATAATTTAATAAAGTTTTAATAAATTAGCGTATACTGGTAACACGTATACCAATAAATGTAAAAATCACATACAATGACAGGAAATTTATATATATATTTACAAATACATGAAATTTAAATGTAGTACACATAACAGATCATACTAAGGTTACATAAATTGTTTAGGGGTAAACTCAAAGTTTGTTCTATGAAAAATTCTTGTTACAAAATTGCTTAAATGATGAACAATTTTTCCTGAAAAACAATATGTTAATAGTCATTCAGTAATTTTTTTCAAAATATACATACAAAAATTTATTTATCTTGAACTTTTTTCTTTTTTCTTTTTTCTTTTTCTTTTTTTTTAATCTTTGAACTCTAATTTCAATAACTGTTAAAAAAAATAGAGTACAATTTTCTTTAAATGTATAATTAATCAATATTGTTTGTTTTTCGAAAAAAGTGGTTTATCTCTATAACTCAACAAATAATAAGAAAATGACCTATATTTTTTTACCTGAAATGAAAAAAGCATATTTCCAGATACCCTGTGCACTTAACTCAATTTTTCAATTTTGTCATTTATACCCCTTGGCTTCTGGGGTTCTCATATACATTTTTAAAATACATAATTGGAAAAAAAACTAATTTCACTTTGCTACGTAATAAATTTGGAATTTTTTCAAAAAAGTTAAAAAATAAATAAATTAATAATTCTTTTGAAAAAATTATGTAAATAATTATTAATATATTGTTTTCATGCAAAAACACTTATCTTCTAAACTATCTTTCAAGAAATTTTGTTTATAGACCACATTTTGAATTTATGCTTAAGCATCTTAATGGCATGAAACTGGCAGGTTTTTGGCCAGTTAAAATTTAAATTACACCATAAAAGGCCTTTTTTATGTGCAGCTTTTGGCTAAATTTAATTCTTACAAACACAAATGGCTGGGCTAGGGCGAACTTCTGGCCAGCCTTTATTTTTAATGGCCCTTAAAAGAATAACTGTGGCCAGTTTGAGGCTGTCTGATGTTTTTGGTAAAACATTAATGGCGCATTTGTGGGCAACTTTTCGTATTTATGTCCAATTATCCTCAGTCCGCTTTCTGACGAGCGTGACAGTTTTTTGATGGAGCCGTTACGGCCAAAGATGGCGGGACGTTATCAAACACTTTGGGCTGACGTTAACATGTCATGAATGGCCCACAAGTTGTGTGTTTGTTGGGTATTCTTTTCTACGTTTATAGCCAACCCCCCCCCCCTTATTTCCGCATTTCTTGTCCGATTTTGCCCATTAACCCTTTCCGGCGCAGACAAATTCTGTTCAATAAAATGAGAATTTGTTGACTGACACCGGAATTTACAAAAGACTTTTTTAGAAATTAAGCATTCCCTGATTTAAGCTGTCATTGTAAAAGTAAAATTTTACTAAAATATTATTGGTGCCGTTAATTAAAATTAGGTGTTGCCGGAGTGGTAACACTGCGCCGGAAAGGGTTAATGAGCTTGATCGAGATTTTTTGCCCTTTGATATTATGTTTCATTTTGGAAGAGATTTGTACAGAATTATGGAAGATATTGTATCCATAAAAAGTGATATAGATAGATAGATAGACTGACTGATTGAGAAAATTTTTGACTGTGGTTGGGGGGGGGGGGGTGGTTCTGGTTGAAGGGATCATCAACCGCGAAGATCTACAAAATGTTTTGAGAAATTTCGACCAAGGGGAGAATGTAATAGGTAGTATTTCTTACGAAATCTACCTATTAAACGTCAAATCGTTAGAAAATGACTAATTTATTTAAATAATCCCATAAATATTATAGGACTCCGGTCTAGTTTGCATTGAGGGGATCTCTTAACATGCTTTCAAAGTCTTTAAAAGCCAATTGAAAACCTATCTGCAAAAACGTGAGACGGACCACAAGTTATTGAAAATTTGCGACCTTCTTTCGAAATGCGCTTAGCACAATGCTAAGTTTAAACGTTGTATAAGGGATTTGTTTTAGCTACTCTGACAAGAGATATGTTTATTATTACGTTGAATTTAATTTTAAGAAATCCCAAATGAAGTTTAATTATGCACTACTTTTATTGTCAGTGCTGAATTAAATTCATAATAAACAAATTAGTATAAGATTTAAAAAAAAAGATCTCTATAGAATAGCAATATTTAATATTATTTAAGCTTCATATCTCATTGAATTTTATTACATACCAATTTATACGTCTCCAATATTAGAAGCTATACCAACCCTACGTTGTTTAGTTGTTTTACAAATTTTATTATTCTGTTACCAACGAATTCCTTAATTAATACAGTTTTTGACTGTTTTTTTTAAAGATTTGATTGCATTATTATTATTATTATTTATATTATAATTATAATTGAAGCCAAAACAAAGCGTTCATATTAAATATGCATTTTCTTTTATAAGGAATAAGTTGTTTTGTAAAACGAAAATAGTTCAAATAAAGGACATCTTCACATTAGAGTATTTATAAAAGGAATATCTAATCAATACCATACAACGTTTTTAATAAGAATAATTGATGAATGTATTAAGGTTTTTTTTTCACTATTGACCTAAATTTTATACGCATGTTTACATTTGCACAATTTCCTGATAGAAAACTTTGCCTTAGGTAATCTCGGAATTTTACATTTCAATAAGGCGAGATTTGCGTTTCTAAAATACTGTTACTTAAAAGTAAACACCTATACAAAATCTGTATCCATCGCATATATCTTCAGCTTCTCTAAATTTCTAAACGTGAAAAACAACGAGTGGATACTGAACTGAGTGTTCCTAATAAAAATTCTTTTGTTGGTCTGTTTACTTATATATTTTTGTAAATTGTAAATCCAACTTAAATCCGATAAAAACAGAATAATCCAAGAAACTGTTGTTGATTTGTTTTGAATTTCAAAGAAGAATTTAAGAAATTAGATGAAGAATATTTTATCAGAAATAAGCTGTTCAGTATACACTTGTTATTCTTAATTAACCTCTTCAGACCTGAGGTACACAAATGTGTACTTCTATTTTTTTCCTCATAAAAACTAAATTGTTCGAGTTTTTTGCATTTTTACTTTATTTCTATTCGGTTGAATGTTTTTAGATTTAAAATAAAACCAATAAATATCAGCACTGATAAATATTATTTCATAAAATAAATACTATTTTCATCCGAGTTTCGAAAAAACCTTCAAGACATCGTGGCCAAGAAAGTAAAAGATATTCATGATTATTTAACTTAAATGTTTTACAATAAAAAAATTTAAGGATTTTCTGATCATTTACTTGTTTACAGACCTTAATTTTGTTATTGCGTAAATTTATATTACCGATAGTTAAACTGATGTTTTAAGGGGAGTGGTACTTTTATATCCATATTCGTAAACCTAAATCATCAGTCCCCTAAAGTACTGATTTCATAAAAATGACTCTTTCTGTCATCTATGGTGTCATTTTGATTATTCAAAAGCAATAAATATATATTTGTAGAGTTATTTTATGCTCAAGTCTGAAGAGGTTAATATATTTGGAAAATTGCAAAAGAACCAAAGAAAGAAAAAGAAACATTCAATACATGGGTTTTATCGTAAACACGTCTTTTTATGCGATCTTTTTTTAACTTTGTTACAGCAAGAGCTAATTTTGTTTAAAATTTGTTAAATAAAGTTTTATTTAAAAAAATAACACTTACGGTAGCATTCAGGTCATTGACTTGAGTGCATAAAATAAGAGGCTTTGTATTTCAAACAGAGAGAAAATCTATATAACTTCGCTTCCTCCAAGATTTGAAAAGTTGTAAATCATTCCCCAGTGTTTAACCCTTTCCGGCGCGGTGTCCCTTAAAAAGGACACCTAATTTTAATTTTACTTGCACCAAGAATATTTAATTAAAATTTTCCTTTGATAAAATGCCTGAAAATAAGCAAGTTCGTATTCTCTAATAAATTCGTTTATAAATTCTGGTGGCAGATAATTATTTCAATTAAACTTACTCCGCGCCGGAAAGGGTTAAAATCGAAAAGAAAATAAGAAATAAACTTTAAACGACATAAACTGACATAAATTTTCCATGCATGCATTCTAATGATGGGCACTGATTTTTCACATTTTTTTATTTGACTTTTTAAACCCAAAATATCTTTTTTGAGTCGATTTTTGTCTTTAAAATATTGATATAATGTCTCTTTATTTTACTATATTTTCTATTTATCTTAATTTTAAATATTTAACTGCACTATAATATAGATCTAGTCAGATGTGGCAATCCCAAAACTTTCTTCTATCTATGCATGTTAATACTTCCTGAAAAAGGCAGCATAGCAGCGTCACCGCTTAGGTGGCTGAAACCAAAATCTTGTCATTAGCAACTTGTGTCAACGTTTATCAGATTCTGATGTTTGATGAAAGTCTGTGCATTAATTTTTGAGATACAGCTATTGCAAATTTTTTTTCTTAAATCTGCACATTTTTTTTTTTTTTTTTTTTTTTTTTTTTTTTTTTTTAAGCGGCACATGTTAGGCGATCTGCACAAAAAAACTTATCAGAATCGATTTTCTATCAAGTACTAATATAATCTGAAGTTTAACGGAAATCCGTGCTTTAATTCTTGAGAGATATTTATTGCGAAATGGTGAAAAATTTAGCTATGCAGCGCCATATATTCACCTGGGCGATTTACACAAAAAACTGAAGAGCCCTAACCTATATCAGGGACTAACTGAATCTGAAGTTTTAGAAAATTTCGTGCAATAGTTTTTTAGATAAGAGCTATTGCAATAGTCAAGAATAATGCATCCTAGCAGCAGCACCTGTTGAGCGATTTGTACCAAAACGTAATCAGCAAGATAATTATACCAAGTACTAGCTAAATATAAAATTGTGAAAATCCATGCACTAATTTTTGAGATATGGCTATTGTGGAAGTTGTAAATAATGCAGCATAGCAGCGCCATCTGTTGAGCGATATGCATAAAAAACAAATGAGATCTAGTTTTTATCAAGGTCTCACAGATTCTAAAGTTTTGTGAAATTCTGTGCGTTAGTACTTAAGATAGAACTATTATAATAATCGCAAAAAATTCACCACGGCAGCACCATCTGTTGAGTGATTTGCACTAAAATGTAATCAGCATCATATAATATAAAGCACTAATTAAATCTAAAGGTTTATAAAAATCCATCTAGTAGTTCTTGAGGTAGGCCTATTGTGGAAATTGTGAATAATGCAGCACAGCAGCGCAACCTGTTAAGCGATATACACCAAAAACTAATTTGATCTAGTTTATATCAGGGTCTAACAGAACTAAATTTTTGAGATATTCCATGCATTAGTTCTTGAGATAGAACGCCCACAATATTTTTGTCACATACAGACAGACTCCAGTATTCCTGAAGTATATACTCTTTTTAAGAAACAATCTTCGTATGCATTTACACTTTTAAATTAATCATCATGTCAAAATCCTAGTTTCTTTTCTAGGCGTCTATCATCTCTCAAGGGGTAGTTATATTACTATTAAATGCCTATGTCAGAAAAAAGGACGGTCACCTTTAATTTTCAAATGTTAATTTTGAAATCGGTTTGATATTTCTTAACATTCCATAGAAACGTAATTTAGAAAATTTTTTAAGTTTCTGCTTACCCCAACTGGTAGCGGTACTGGCATAGAACATACAGGATCATAATAATATAGGATCATGTGAATGATCTTTGTAAGATCAGAAAGTGTCATTATTGATTCAAAACCATCAGTATTATAATCGGATTATTACTTCATGAGCTTGTACAAAAACCGCATTCTACAAATTTTTTAGAACGTTTTTCGCACCGCCCCTTCGTTTCATAACTTTTAATTTCGAATTTACTCCCGACAGTTCTTAGAAGACATTTATATATTGTAGGAAACTAACATGCCAAATTCAAATTTTCTAGACTGCGTAGTACAATAAAACTACCCATTTTGAAATTTTTGGATTCTGCACCCTCTGTTGATAGTGTCACCGACATAAAACGTAGCTTATGTTTATTATGTTTTAACAGCACCTATTACCACCAATTTACTTTTGAAATAAGTTTGATACGTGCTCAGATTGCCATTTAGAAAGTTTTTACTTTATTGAAAATTTACAGCATTTGCTACATCGAAACTTTACCTCTTTTACAGATTACCTTTATTCTGACCAGTGAGAATGCTTTACTATATATTAAAGTAACAGAATTTTATGAAAGCGGTGGACTGATGATGAAGCAAATCCTGCAGATTTTTAACAGTGTAGTAACAACAAACGCCGTTTAACACATTTCCCACTCCTTTAAAATTTTGAATTTTAAAGGAATTGCTAATGATCTTTCACATCTTTTAAGTAATTACCATAATAAAATTCATGCTTGTGGTCCCTTCAGTAACACAAAAATTGCATTCTTAGAACGTTTATTGCTCTTACACCCCCCTTTGCTTTTGTGGCATCAACATAATATATAGCGTATTTTTGAATCCGGGAGAACACCATCATTTTGATACCATTACTTTTGAAATAACAAACAAACAAACAAACAAACTAAATCAGCAAACCAACAATACAGAAACAAACAAACGAAAAAACCAGCAAACCAACAAACCAAACAAAAAAACCAACAAAAAAACCAACCAAAAAAACCAACAAAAAACCAACAAACAGACAAATAAACAAACAAACAAACCAACAAACCAACAAACGAACGACAAAGCTAAAAAACCAAAATACCAACAAACAAACAAATAAACAAATGTACCAACAAACAACAAACTAACAAACTAAACAACAAACAAAACAATCAACAATCAAAGAAACAGTTTCAGTTTCATTTTCAGTTTCAGCTAGGTGGGGAGGCCTACCAAATGGTTTAAGCTCAACAAGTCCCACCTAGCAGGGTGAAACAATTATGCTAAAAGCCCAACAATGGACTAAGACAGAAATTCCAAAAGGAAAGCAGAATCTCCGGATATATACGGAGTCAGGAGAGACCAGGGGCACTACTGAATGGCCCTCAGACCGCCGTCACAATATATTAGATAACAAGTGAAATAATATAATTTAAACATAATGACAACACGTAGCCCTAGTTATTCAGTGGGTGCTCAAAAAGTAAACATAATTGAAGAATTCTTCACAGTGATAAATACAAAATTATATGTACAATATAAATAATTAAGATAAACCTATGAGCATTTTCATAACCAAAAGTTGCAATAATCATATTTCTAACTTAAATAATACTTAATTATGATAAATTTTCTTAGCTCTCAAAAAATAAAGTAGTAATAGGTTAAGACATTTTAGAGATAATTGAATGGAATAAATAAAATAAATAGAATGATATAAGTAAGAGTTTAAAATAAGAACAAAAAGATGATAATGTAAAACTTGTTATGTAATTTTCCTAATGATAATTTTGTAGGTTAGAGTTCTATTTAATAATGTTCTTATGATATTCTAAATGTCCTCATCATCTATTAAATCCAATGGTGGCATTTGAAAAAGTCCTTGATTTCTTTCCGATAATGTTATACAGTGTATAATTTTTTGAACTAGTGCTGGTTGTTTTAATATCAGTTGGAACCATGATGAAAAGGATATAATTCGAGATCGTCTAAGATGATAAATTGAAGTTAAAAAGCATTCATTTATATAATGCAAAGAGGAACCTATTTTTCCACAGGTACATCTTGGGGAATATGTCTTTCCGATTTTAAAAAAGTACTGCGGGAAATGTCCATGATTTGACGCTAATAAATATAAATTTCTATGTGATAACAACAGATTTTCGAAATTGTTGGTATTAATTGAAAAGTGAACCTGCTTCTGTTATCCGTTTTCCATATATCTTGCCAGACACGTATAAGTTTTAGTTTTAATTGGCGCTTTAAATATGATGGTGGAAAAGGAATAAATTCTTGTTTTGTGTCTAAATCTGTTATTGCTGCTTCCGCATGTTCATCTGCTTTTTCATTTCCAAAATTTCCAGAATGACCTTTTAACCATGAAAAATAAACTATTTTTGTTGTGTTTTGAAGTAGCTTAATGATTTCTTGAGCTATTGCTATTTTTGATGTTAAATCTTCTAAGGCATAAATACTAGAGAGGCTATCATTATGTATTTTTGCAGTATTATAAAGAGTTTGAAGGAAACAAAAAATAAATAAACAAACAAAAATCAAACTAACAAACAAACTAAGTAGCAAGCTAACAAACAAACAAGCGCATTCCCCCAAGTTAAATTTCGAATTTTCAAGGGAATGCTAGAGATCATCTACATCATATAAGTAATTACCATGCTAAGTTTCATGGTTGAATCCCTTCACTAACTCAAAAATCACATTTTTAGTATGCTTTTCGCACCTGCACCGTTTTTGGATTTGTGGAATCGACATCAGATATAGCCTATGTTTGATTCTCGATGAACAACATCATTTTGGTACCATTACTTTTGAAATCAGTTCGGTAGTTACGGAGATTAGACCCTACAAAAAAACAAATAAGTAAATAAACAAACTTTTCATTTTTATTTTATTTACTAGCTAATCTACCCGGCGTTGCTCGGGTTCGTCAAAAAAAATAGCAAGAATTGTGAAAAAAACTTTAAAATCGAAATAAAAATTTCGAAATACTTAAAAATTGTTGCACGAATTTCGTTTAACGTTCATCGAAAGGGGAAGGGCTAGAAAATTGAAACTGGATGCTTTTTAATGTGGAAAAATCTTACAAAATTGCGAAAGCATTAAAAAGTTAATAAAAATATAAAACGAAATTAAAAAATTGTATTTCGAAATTTGAATAAACTTAGAGGGAAAAGAGGACAGAGTTTACAACATTCGGTCGAAAATTGACCGTCTAAAAAATCGAAGCGAGTCGAGAAGAAACGTAAACATTGCATTAAAAATGGCAAAAATTTCAAAAACCACGGAACTAAAAATTTACTCTATTTGGATAAAAGATTTTTAATCTAATTAGTGTAATAAAATTACAAGCAGTGAAATGCAAATAAAAAATTTAAAAAATCGCAATAAAAAAATTCAAT
This sequence comes from Maratus speculifer, assembly GCA_964019185.1. Lineage (NCBI taxonomy): Eukaryota > Metazoa > Arthropoda > Arachnida > Araneae > Salticidae > Maratus > Maratus speculifer. The sequence goes on from OZ025298.1 coordinate 120,439,237, forward strand.
GTAGCAAAAATTTCACAGGAGAAAATTTTTCATATTAGAAAGAAGTTTAAAACGAATTCCTTTTAAAAAAGCTAAAACATTGCATTAAAAATCGCTGGAGATCAAAATAGGTGAGCAAAACAATTACCATAAATGTTTCAAATTAAATTCCTGTTAAGCTAGAACTTTGAAATCGAATTCCTTTGAAAAATGCCAAAAAATGTGAAAGCCCGAAAATTGCACTGAAAATAGTATTAAAAATCGCAAAATATTAAAAAATCGCTATGGTAAAAAAATTACTGTTAACAGATAAAATACTGCAATCAAAAAATTAACTATATTAAACAAAATGTTTGAAATCGAAATCAATTTCCGAATGTCAAAGAATCGCTACGAAACTTGAAGAATGGCTAAAAATCGCATTGAAAATTGCATTAAAAATCGCTAAATATTTGGAAGTCAATGCCTAAAAAAACTAATATGAAGGGGGGAGGTTGTAATCAGAAATTATTCATGAATAACAAAATGTTGACATGGTACGCCGAAAATCCTATTAAATGCTAAAACAGTGCAATCGAAAAACAATTATATTAGGCAAAATGTTTAAAATCGAAGTAGGTTTCCGAATGGCAAAAAATCGCCCAGGAACTAAACAAATGGCTAAAAGTCACAGATGCCATACAGGCACTACATTGGCGCGCTATTTTTCTGGCGCCAATTTGGCGAAAATTAGTTAAATGCATATTTTTTAACTAATTTCTATCTATATTATAAAGGCCAAACGTATCTGTCAGTAACGCATACGTTGCGAATAACGTCATTTTGCGAATGGCAACACTTTCAAATTTTAAATGAAATTTCGGTATTGTAATTTTTCCTACTGCAAATTTTTACACTTATAAACATCCCACATTTTCCATTTTTACACCATCTTATAGGGGAGGAAATGTATTTTTAAATGCAAATTATTTGAAAACTGTATCTTAATTTGTTTTTGAAATATTAATTTTTTTGTAGTTTTTAATACGGCTTTTCTAATTGTGGCAACAAGAGTATATCACCTCTATTAAAAGCCATAGAATAAAAAGAAAAAGAAATAAAAAGAATACTGCCCAATTAAACTGATGGCATTGAACTCACAGGCTACGCATACTAATTGTACATTACAGCCTTATATTTTCAAGGGTTAATTCCGTTCGAAAAAGAAATTAAGAAGGAGAAACAGCTCCCCCCTTTCCCCTTTTTTATACTTAATCATTGAACCTCCTAAACTATCAAGGACATGCTTTATCATATAAAAATCTATATCCAAAATTCAGAGCAAATCGGATAATTCTTAATAAAAACCCATTTAGCATTTGTATAATTTAAGAGGAGTTATCCTCCTCTTTTATACTTAACCATTAAACTTCCAAAACTATTCAGAGATTTGAACGAAATCTGACAATTCTGCTTGAAAAACCCATTTATATAAATTAAGGGGAGGGGCATTAGAACCCCCTTTCCCTTTTTTTATACTTAATCATTGAACCTACTAAACTATCAAGGACATGCTTTATCATATAAAAAATCTATATCCAAATTTCAGAGCAAATCGGATAATTCTTAATAAAAACCCATTTAGCATTTGTATAATTTAAGAGGAGTTATCCTCCTCTTTTATACTCAACCATTAAACTTCCAAAACTATTCAGAGATTTGAACGAAATCTGACAATTCTGCTTGAAAAACCCATTTATATAAATTAAGGGGAGGGGCATTAGAACCCCCGTTCCCCCTGTTTATACTTATTCAATGAACACCTAATAACAGTCACGGAATCACCTCATCAGAATGATCCTATATCTAAATTTTGAACGAAAACTTGATTCTACATGAAAAACCCACTTATTTTTATTAAGGGGAAGGGCATGAGCCCCCCCGTTCCCCCTCTTATACATATCGAATGAACTCCAAAAACTAATCAGGGAAGCGCCTTGTCAGGATATACCTATATACAAAATTTCAAGTGGGTTGGATATTTTTATCATGAGTTATCGCGTTACGTACGAACATACATACAGAACGGGCGGGCACATAAGCTCTCAGGCTATGATAGCCTGTGAGCTAAAAAGGGAAAAATTTATTACTGTACCTTTATGTTGTCATTTTTTCTTTAAAAGGGGAAAAGTTGAAATTGAAATATGTGCTGTGACTTTCAAGAATAGCATCTGTTTAACCCGGTGAATTTTGATTTCATTTACAAAATTTGATTTATACTTAAAAGAATATCAATAGTTTAATATCTGTTTCAACAAATAGCATCGAGACTTTGAATCAAAATCATCAAATGAAGATGGCAATTTATTGAAAATATTAGTACAAATACGAATTGTGCATTTGTAAATTTTGATAGGGGAATACGATGTCGGGTTTAGATTTCACAGGGAAAGGAAATCTATGATTGAGTCAAAGTTGAATAAATTTTGCTTTTTTTCATTTTGCAAAATTAGCATAAGAGCCTTAATTGATAACTTTGTCATAATAACAGATCTTTAATATTTCTTACTGCTTACATGCACGAATAAAATTTAATTTTAACAATTTCTACAACTGAGTTTTATGGAGACAGTATTTTGTTAACTTTAAGTTAAATACGATTTATTAGAGAATTAAACTTACCAATTTAGGGTGCATTTTTTACTATAACTAATTTTGTAGGTTTATTATAAATCAATGATACGGTTCCTTCTTAAACATTTTCTTTCGTTAAAACTTGACGGGTTCTGCCTAGTTATTTTAAAAGGGAATAATCATAAATAAAAAAAAGCTTAGTTAATAATTATACAGTAAAGCAGTTTATATCATTTTAAAAAAGAAAATAAAAATAAACAAATAGTTTATTAATAAATAAGTAACAATAGCCGGGTTACCATGTGAAGCGTATATAATTGCTATTTTGTTGCAATCGCACCAATGTGGTACGTGTATGACATCTTGTGTCTATTTTCTGGCAGAATCTTCTAATTTAGCAAAAAATTAAGCAATTAAAATAAATTATGAATAAAAGAAATACGATTTAATGGTTAGTTTACATTCAAGGGAAACCAATCTCATCGTCAAGGGCATCTAGTTAACTGTATTTGGTACTGTAAAACAGTGTAATCGGAAATTATTTACGAATGATAAAAAATCGGCGCAAAGCGTAGAAAATCTCGAAAAATCGCCTTAATTATAGATATATTGAAAAATCAACTACATTAGGCTAGGGTATATAAGGGTAAAACATTGCAATTGGAAAATTTTCATGAATGGCAAAAAATTGACTCAAAATGTAAAAAATAATAAAAAAACTGCTAAAAATCGCACTAAAAATCGCATAATTTCAAAATTTGTAAATGGCAATTTTTTTTTAAAGAGAAGGGGTAAAAATTTGAAATTAAATTCCTTTTACAAATTTCAAAAAATAGCCATGAAATTCTAAAAACCACTAAAAAAATTATTGAAAAAAATCATTAAAAATCGCTTAATGTAAATGCATCCCGAAATCAAAATTTTTTGTAGTTGGGTAAAACATAGAAATCATATTTTTCATGAATTACAAAAAAGTCGACAGAACACAAAATGTATCTAAAAAACGCATTGAAGATACACAAAATTAAAAAAATGTAGATGGTGAAATTTACTAAATTATTTTAAAATTTTGAAACCAAATTCCTTTTTTAATTGTTTAAACATCACTGTGAGGATCGAAGAAATTTGTACTAATCGCATTAAAACGTTAATTAAAAATAGCATTGAAAACTGCATTAAAAACGCACTGAAAAATGCACTAAAAATCACTAGTTTATTTTTAAATCGCAGTAATCAGAATTTTTCAAATGGATAAAACATACCAATCAGAAATCAGTACTATTTAATTATCCAGTCGGTCAAGAAACTAATTGCCAAATTATAAGATTAAACGCCAATAATGGCTGATTGTAAATGTCACATTCACTTGACATTGAACGCGTTACACATGTTTGTTACGTCTTCAAATGATTTTTACTTTTTTGTTTTATTTGTATTTTATTAATGTTTTTCAAATTTATTTGTCCTTTCATTATTTAACGTAAAAATTTCATCAATTTGCATAGTTTGGCGAGTCGTTTGATGATTTATATAATTTGGCGAAATTGATCGACTGCATAATCAAGTATTACACGGAAATCTTTTATGGATGATAAAAAAGCGACGCGGCACACAAAAAATCTTTTAAAAAATGCATTAAAAATCTCTTAAATGACATACGATTAAAAATTTACTGATCAATTTTTATTTTAGAATATCAAAAATTACCATAAAACTCGGAAAAAAACCCGCTAAAAATCTCTTTGAAAAATGCATAAAAAATCACTAATATTAAAAACTAGTAGGGTTAAAAAATTTATTCTAATAAAACACTATAAAACATTGTAATTGGAAATTTTTCATAAATGATGAAAATTCGACATCAAGAGCAAAAAATCTCGTAAAATCGCATTAAAAATCGCTGAAATTCATGAATCTTAACAGACAGCACCGTGCGAAAGGGGCGATTGCCCCGGGTACGGAAATTTAGTTGGCGCCAAATTTATACTACCAACGTCATTGTTGCTCTATCACAAAAAAAGTTCGAGGGGCGGGGGGGGGGAGCCAAATTGAAACTTTGGATCGGGTGAAGTTTTATCTTCGCATGCCTATGTTAGCAGCCAAAATTCCTTTTACTAATATCAAAATACAGCGCAAAATACAAAAAAAAAAAAAAAAAAAAAAAAAAAAAAAAAAAAAAACCTTAAAAATTTGCACTAAAAAATTCACTACAAATCCAAAAGTCATTACTCGAAATCCAAATAAATTATAGTGAAAAGAGAGCAAAATTCATTATATTAGGTTAAAAGAATGAAACCGCATTCTTTTCGCTAATGAGGAAAAACCGACTCGAAACATTATAAAAACCTGCTAAAATTCGCATAAAAATTATATTAAAAAGTCAAAAATCGGCCTTCGATGTGCTAAACTTCATATATATAGAGGAACTTCCTATCAAAATTTTGTAGCTCCTCGTGCAGCAGTCCCTCCAGGACATCGTCGGCCTTTAAAAATTTTTAGTATGTATTATAAGCTATCTTAAAGTTTCAAACAGGCCTTTTTGTTACATTTTCTAATTTTGTTCGCACCCTGAAATATGTTACACCATTTTTAATTTTTTTTTTTTATCATGTATTATAAACAATCTTACAGTTTAAAACAAATCATATTGTAAGATTTCCGAATTTTAATAAAATCGTTGTATGTTGGTTCCATATTCCACCACTAGGGAGCGCACTCTATTCTTATCAAAACTATATCTAAACGAAACTCTGTTTAAAAAAACTATCAGGAGATATATTACTCGAGTGGGTGGCTGTCTTAAGCAAGAATTTAAGATAATTGATGAAATTTCTATTGAAAAATAGTGGTACCTAAACTTTTAACATTTTAGGTAGATTTCGGAAAAAAAATTCTACCTATTACATTCTCAACGGTTCAAGTTTTTACAGAAAAACTATGAAAAAAAAAATAGATACTAAAAGCAAAAAATCACGGAAAATTGTTAAAAATTGTTAAAAATCGCATTCAAAATCGAATTAAAAATCGTTGAAATCTATAAATCGTAGCAAATAAAATTTTGTGCATTACAATAAAAGTTCGAAAGAATTTTTCTTTTGTCCATCTAAAAAAACAGCCGCAAAATGTGAAAAAACACTAAAAATCGCATAAAAAATTCATTAAAAATTTAAAAATCGATGTAGGAATTCCGAATAAACTTTATTAAAAAGAGAAAAAAAAATACAATATTAGGTGAAAAGATGAAACCGTATTCGTTTCATTAATGTGGTGTGTGTGTAATCGCCTAAAGAACGCTAAAAAATCGCCTAAAAAATTAAATAAAAAAATTCTAATAAAAAAATTGAAAATCGGGCTTCTAGATGCAAAACTACATGTATAGAGGTACCTTTACTCCAAATTTTGTAACTCTTCGTACAGCGGTCTCCTCGGAACAACGCTAACAAACATACTTGTCTCATTATTATTATAGACTAGAAAAGCCTGAAAATTTATTGAAAATCTATAAAATTATATTTCACCAGAGTTTTGTTTTCAAACAATTTAAAATTTTTATTGAACGTTTTTTTCTTTTTTTTTTTTTTTTTTTGTATATATTAAACTTATTTTATAATAACTTTCTTCGTTTGAACCAAAATATATCGTATGACAGTAGTCAAAATGACGGTTCACGTATTAAAGATTTACGTTAAAGCCACGTGATTATTTAACACTAGAAAGACCAGAAAATTTACTGAAGTTTTATAAAAATATTTCTCACGAGGATTTTGTTTTAAAACAGTTAAATATTTTTATTTAACATTTTTTTCTTTGTCTATTTTAAACATATTTTATAATAAAATTTTGGGTTTGAACCGAAATTTATTCTTGTGATAGCGATCAAAATGCCTTTTCACGTATTTTCTAGTATTAAAGAGTTCTGGCAATCCACATACTCCTTTTCTTGATCCCACTAATTACAATTAATTATCTTATTGATTGCATTTTAGAACATTTGCAATGAATGTCACCATTTAGATTGTTGTTCAGGAATTTAATCAAAAATTTACAGGTAGATCTTCTGAGGTTGATTTCGGAAATAAAATATGTGATTAATTTATTGTACAAGTAAACATAAAATAGACTGAAATGCATGAAAAAAAAAACACGCACTTTTCAAATAACATCAAAATATTTATTACTTAATCTATCGAAAAAACAATACAATAAAGCAGATTGAATAAAAAAAAAACTGTTTATATAAGCTGGAAAACTGCAAAAAATATGTATAATTCAAAATAATGAATATGGGTGATAAAATATATATATATATAAGCGCTAATTAAAATGGGCTTATCACAAATCTGTGAATTATGGAAAATAATACTTCTAAAAAGGTTTTTGTATTAATTAGGCAACTGAATCATTGTCTAAAAAAATACAACTTTTAAGGTATGGGGAATGGGAGTGTGCAGATAATAGCAATGCAGTGTTTTGCATATGTCTTATTTTTGGATTCAAGGGCATTTTTTTCTTGTCTTTAAGAGTATTAATTAATAATTCGTGTTTTTATGTCAAATTGAAAGGTTTAAAAGTCAAAAGTCAATAGATAGATTTAAAAGTTTCATAACACGTGTAGAAAGAGTTAAAGAAAATAAGTGAGATTATCATTTATGTATCTACATGATAAAGCAAAAATATGTATATGAACAGCACTTTTGCGTTTGCTGCATTTTTCTTTTTTTTTTTTTTTTATCAACCTCTACACAATTTCATTTTTCACATCATACAATAGAGAAGAATATGTTTTTTAAATGCAAATTTTAAAAAATCTGTATCTTAATTTTGATATTTTTGTTGGTTTTAAAAGAATTTTCAAGAATGATTTTTTAAAAATCTATTTCAATTGCGTGCAACTCGATTACGAAAGTGTAAGCCATTGTTTTTTAAAATACCGTTGTTAATATTTTTTTTTAATTAACTCCTGAAAAACTACTAATAGAGAAATATTGTTTTTGTTTTTATACTAAAGATTAATTAAATACATTACTGTTATTTTTTATTTATTTTTTTGAAACAGTTTACAATTTTAATATATATGTATAGTAGGGGAGACCGGGGTTAGTTTTGCCAGGGGCAAGTTGTGCCATCAAGCTTCCTGACTGACCCAATAGATTGCAGCACATGTCGCGTCATGTGAGTGACGAGGTTCATTATCTCAATGTGCTGCGTATTTTTTGAAGTACAGCGTCGCGCTGTTTTCGAGATAAAACTATTTTTCTTGTTTTCTATCGTAAAAGTAAATTTTGCTACCTACATTAGAATCGTCATTGCCACTAGCGATTCTGACGTATGTAAACTTCCCTAACATTATTTAAATGCTTATATTTTGCGCTCTTATTCTATGTATTTCATTTGTTAATCATGCCAACATTTCGGAAACTAATGAATAAAGTTCAAAATGGCGTAACCCGGGACTAGTTGTGACGAATTCTAAGAGGCACGTTATAGACGGTGTCACTACTTACCCCAGCATAATTTTTAATGAAGGTTTTTATATTTCAGGAAAAATTGTACGAAATTACAAAAGGCGTACTGAAAGAGCTAAAGTTACTTTATAGATTATGAAAGGGCTGCAATAGAAGTTAAATCCGGAAATTGTAGTTTAAGGAAAGTCCCATAACTGTTCAATGTAAACTGAATGTCCTTTCTTAGCTATATGAATAAAAAGAAGAGTACTTATACGAAAGGAAATATTGAAAGTGTACGTAAAAAACCGCATATGTTATTCATACCTAAACAAGACATGGAGTTGTGTGAATACGCCAAACATTTAGCGAATATGTTTTATGGTATTAGTTCTGCAGAACTGCGAAATTTAGTTAATTTAGAGTTTGCCATTAGAAATGACATAAAACATTCTACAATCTGGCTGTATGGGGATGGTTGAAATCACATCCTTTAAGCGTTGTGTCGATCTACGACATACAAGGTATTTTCAAAATAGCCTTTCCTAGTGCTGCCACTCCAAAAAACACTCAAGCAGGATTTCGTTGTAGTGGAATCTGGGAATCTAATAGGAACATTTTTTACATAAATATATAGAAACTATATACTATATACTATAGGAACATAAATTTTACAGATGAAGACTTCCTATTTTCCTCAGTAATTGATCAACTGTTATCTATCGGAGATGAGAGCGTTAAAGACCAAATTGACAATGATAAAAAAAGTAATATATATATATAACTGTTAATAAACCAAAGCACTTCAGCAATAACATTAATCAATGACGGTGAGATTTCATGACCGTCTTCAGAAGTAAGAAATTTCATTGGATTAGATGATTCTATGACAACTAATAATAGCAATGTGTCAGTTGTAAGTCTTACAGAGATAAAACTACTCCCTAAAGCAGGACCTCGAAAAGGCATGCGATCTATTCGTAAATGTTTGAAATCTGCCATTCTAACAAGCACACCTGTAAAAGAGAAATATCGAGCAGACAAAAAACAAAAGGACGCAGAAAACAAATTGAAGAAGAAAAAGCAAAAAAGAAACTGTATGGAAAGGCCCAGCAGTGCATAAAAAATTACACCTAGGTTATTGAAAAAAAGGGAGAAGCAAGTATTGGATAGCTCTGAAGAGAACAAAAATTGCTTATGTCTAGTTTGCTAGGAGCAATACAAATTTTCTAGATCCGGAGAAGACTGGCTGCAATACATGGCATGACGCATGTCAAATGTACCAAAAATGAACCTTATTATAGTTATACTAGAAGATAGCCCATCAAAATGACGTGTTTTTAAAGGATGGTAAAAAATTACAACAACTGTGGTCAATCATAGCCACTTTAGGCTGATACTTGGTTGATTGGTTGGCAGGCGGCTTGAGACTTATGCTTCGCCATAGGCGACTTTGTCTCGACTACTCGACAAGGAAGAGAATCCGAAATCTCAAATGCATAGGCTGAAACAATTTTAATAAATACAGCGATTAAACTTGGAGAGGAAGAAAATCTAAAAAAAAAAAAAGAAATCTACATTTAAAACTATAGCAAAATTATCTGGTAGATAGGGGTGGGGAAATTTTAAACACACCCGCGGTTTACTTAAATAAAAAGTTTTAATTAAATATTGTTTTTGAAATCGTGAAAAGATTTCAAAGCGAAGTAAAATGTAGTGACGTCATTTACAGATCCCACTGTGAATCTGACCAATGAGAACGCTCCATCACGACTATGGATCGGTTTCATTGGTCAGAAAATAGATTGCCTTTAAAATCGCTGGTAACTTTTCACAATGTTTTTTTTTTAGATTTGAAATTCTCAAGAGTCATTCACGGCTCTAAAGAAAAAAATGAAAGCAACCCGAATATAAAAATTTTAACAATATTGCATTTAAAACGCACCTTCGCTTACCTTTATTAAAAAGTTTTAATTAAATAGTGTTTTTGAAATCGTGAAAAGATTTCAAAGCGAAGTAAAATGTAGTGACGTCATTTACAGCTCCAACTGGACATTTGACCAATGAGAACGCTCCATTACGTCTATGGAACGGTTCCATTGGTCAGAAAATAGATTGCCTTTAAAATCGGAGGTAACATTTCACAATGTTTTTTATAGATTTGAAATTCTCAAGAGTCATTCACGGCTGTAAAGAAAAAGAAATTAAAGCAACCCGAATATAAAAATTTTAACAATATTGCATTTAAAAGGCACCTTCGCTTTCCTTTAATAAAAAGTTTTAATTAAATATACTTTTTGAAATCGTGGAAAGATTTCAAAGCGAAGTAAAATGTTGTGACGTCATTTACATCTCCAACTGCAAATCTGACCAATGAGAACGCTCTATTACGATTATGAAACGTTTTCATTGGTGACTGAATTTCTTTTTCTCGTGGATAGGTGGATATGTTGACCCCGGAATTGTTGTACACGGAGGGGTTTTATATAGATAATTAAATGCAAATCAGACGCTGAAACAAGCGATGACAGTAAGTGATTAAAAATAACGAGCGATTATTTCTTCCACTGGCTGGATAACCTCATTGGCTGAAATCCCCCTCATTGAAACTTGGCGACAATTTACTGAGGAAAAGAATTTTTTCACCAGCTAGCTTGGAAAAAAAAGCCACGGTCCGTTTTATTCAATCGTCACGTCGGCATGCAGAAAATACGTATTCATTTACAAATGCTGTGCAATAACTTTTTCAAATATAATGTGTTTAAAATAATAAATATTAGGAAGTTCACAAATAATTTAGTTTTTCAATGTTTTAATAAATTGAATAAATCAGGAGTGAGAGATATTCATAAAAAAAATATCTTCATATAATCTGTTCTTATCGCCAAGCTTTAAGCAATAAACGTCATTTCTGGCATACTTAAAATGTGATAACCAGTGGACCAATGAGATTATCCAGCCAGTGGGAGAAATAATCGCTCGTTTAAAAATATAGTATATAGGCCTACACGTTGTAGTAGGCTCCCGAGTCAAAGATCAATAAGGTCAAAGATTAATGTTGGCTTACTTTTTATTTCTTTCCTGATCAAGAAAGTTTTTTTTTCTTCTTTTTATTGCTAAGCGTCTCTAAAATTATCTCTATAAAGGATTAAGAGTTTATAAGTGTTAACAATTAAACGATTTTATTTTCATTTCATTTACAATATTATTCAAACATGAAAGTGTTTTTTTGTGTTAAAAACGTTATAAATGAATCAATTTCTCATTCTTGATTTAACATATCTCATTTAATCGCCTTTCTTACATAATTTGTATGAAGTACACTTGTATGTGTCATTTATGTGTTACAATGTGCCACAAGCATGTCACAACTTGCCCCGTACCGGGGTTAGTAGTAACAAAATTCGAGGTTACGTAAAATTCATTTTGTATGATGAAAAACGTTAATAATGTAAATGGTAGTTTTATAAATATGTTACGCAAGACTTACTCTAAAGATATGATGCACTAAATGTTTCGCTTCCGTTCAAATCTTACTGCTAATGTCAAAAATGTCACTACTAACCCCGGTCTCCCCTATTAAAAATTATTAATGTTTTCAATTAAAAAATGGTTTTTACCTAGATTCTGTAATACGGAAAGATCCGGTTGAAATCATCATATAATCATTTTTGATTTTTTAGAGGTTCCTGTTTTGCCGTCTTTACACTAATTAGACTCATTGTAATTGAAAAAAAATATGGAGGTTCATAAAACGTTACTATACCGAGAATTTAGAGAAAGCGTTTTATGAATTTAGAGAGAGTATCACGCCAAATTATGAAATTAAAATTTTAATACATTCTACCTCATAAGCCTGTTTAGGGTTCCGTACTTATAAAGTAAAAAAGGAACCATTATAAGATCACTCACGTGTCTGTATGTCCGTCTGTCACAAATATTTTACTCATAAACCATGAGATGTCAAAGTTCAAGTTAGAAGAAACAATAAAGACTATTGACATACATATTTAGAGATTATTAAACAATTACAAATATATTTAGGAGGGAAGTAGGGGATAATTAATTTATTTGAATAAAAAAATATTTTATTTGTATATCGTGTTAGGTGTCTTCTGAAAGCTTCCGTCAAGCTGAACTAAAAATATATTTCTATTAATTTTTGTTCAGATGGGTCTTTCTTTCCGAGATATCGTCGAAAATATAGTGCAAAAACATGTTCCCTTTTCATAATTCCGAATCCACTGAAACTAAAATAATGAAAAAAATGAAATAGATGTTACTTTAAACTTTGCTGGAAAACTATAGCGATTAATCTAGATCGCATAATTTTTCAGACAAGCATATTTTTCTGTCACACACCAATTTCGATGTGGGTGATGTCATTGAGCAAAAGTGTTCACGAACTTTGGAGGTATTTATCGTAGTAGAAGTATAAAAGCATTGTTGATAATGATTTTTAAAAATATTCGTCGGTAATTAGTCCAAATATTAACCCTTAAAGACAGGGACGGTATGAGCATTAATAATGACGGGGATTGAGTACACTGCATACTACCGGTTTTTAAAGCCTAGATAACAGTTTTTAATAATTTATTTCTACTATGCAATACCTAGTAGCGGTATAAACACAATAAACGTCATAATGCTGCAAACTTGCTAATTTGATTAGAGATAATCACATAAATCAGGGTTCTTACGCATAAGAAATTAAAATAAAACTATGCATTTTAGTACCCTTTTTTTAGTTTTATTATTCTTATTTAATGTTTAGTTACTTTTAGTAACTTAGTTTTATTATTCTTATTAAAACGTTTCTTATTTTGCATATAGCGGCCACTACGTTACTTAAATTTTTGGTACTTAAATGTCCATTTTTTTCTAATTCTTTATGCCTGCAAACCCTTTATAAATACTATAGGGTTTTCGACTAATTTGCACTGAGTGTGTCTGCCATTACGACTGTTGTGTATATAAAAGTCAATTAAAAACTTATCTGGAAATACGCATCACAGACTAAAGTGGATTTGCAAATTTGCGAGCACCTTTTTACACAAGCTCCTTTAGCACAATGTGAGGTTTAAACATTTAACAAGGGTTTTGTGTTACCTACACTGGAAAAACAAAAGGTTATTATTACGCAAAATGTAGTTTAATGAAATGACAAATGAAGTTTAAATATGCAGTACCTTTTATTCTCAAGACCAATTTAAGTTCTTTATAAATAGATAAGGATAAGATAAAAAAAAGAGAGTTATACAGAAAGCAATATTTGATATTATTTAGACTTTATATTTCTTTGAAAGTCTATGGTATACTCATGCATATTTTTCTAAAATATTATAGCTATGAACAACCCTACTCTGTATAGTTTTTTACAATGTCTTATTATTCTTTCAGTAACGATTTTCTTTTAATAATACAGTTAACTTCTTCGCGATGAGGGCACTTAGCTTAATTTTTAATCTTTAATCACCGGTTTTATGAAACAGAAAATTTTCAGTACCTGAATCGCAAAAAAATGCTCCAATTAAATACGGTAAATTTTACGATAAAAAGTAACTAGTGGGAATATTAAAAGATTCTGAGAGTTTTAAGTAGCACATATCCAGTCGCTCATCCCCAAGGATTTAACCCGCGAGAACTCGCGCATGAGATTTTTTTCACCATCGTACCCTTTTTAAGACTATTTTTAAAGCTATTTTTCATTTTAGTAAAATTTAAAAATGTGATTTCGATTACTTTACCTCTTTTTTGAATAAAAGTACTAAGCCAAACAAAAAATTTGATATTAAGTGACTGTGAAGTAAAAGAAAAGAATTGAGCATCGTGAGAGAAATTCTCATAGCGAATTCTCCTGGGTTAATAATATATATGTCTATTGAGTGTGAGTAATACTGGCATTTAACCTTTTTTTTTTTTTTACTACTATACAGCGGAGAGTGGGGGAAAATTCCGAAAAACTGTCTAAAAAACGAAATTGTTATTCAAATTGCATGAAACTTCGTATGTAGGTGTTTTTCAAGATTTTGATACCATTGCAAAATTGAAATTAAAAGAAAATGGCAGATTCAATATGGCGGAATAAATATTTAAATGCTTTGATGGTTATTCAATTTGTATGAAATATTATTTATGGATTATGAATTCATATACTCTTCACGATGCTAATTCAGATTCAAAAGTCAAACTTTAAAAATAAATAAGTAAATAAAAGTAAATAAATAGTAAATTGTTTAATAAATCTAAAACAATTAGATTAAATGTAATTTAATGTTTCGAGGCTAAGCTTCACAAGGAATTTTCAAGAAAACAAAACATTTTTAATTGAAATTTAAGTACGTGAATTTAAATCAAAATATTATAGCATTTAAGTTTAATATTATTAAAAAAACAAAAATATATTCCACAAACATACATTCTAAATCAACTGTAGTATATTAAGTAGATTTTTCAGAGGCCGAGGTGTCGAAATAATTAGCAGCTTGAGCGTCTTCCGACATTTGCGAAATCGGCAATAATGAAGAATGTATTATTTCTTTGCCATTAATCGGTAGTTTGTACACTGAAGTAAACATATAGAACTAGGGATATAGATCAACTAATCTGCGAACTGTTTATAAGAAAAAATCATTCACATTAATTGCCTGAGCGAAGCGAAATCTTATACTCATAGTACGTAACGATATTAAGAATCAAAAAAATTCTTTTGTCCAGCAAATCTCAAAAAATACTTGTCGGATTTCGATTCTGTTTGTACAAGAAGGTACCTATGAAGGTAACCTGGTGAACGCACCTACTTTCAAAAATTAGTTCGAAATAGTTTAAAAGTTATATTAAAAAAAACTGATAAAAAAGCGCAATTTATTTGCATACGACACAGAAATATACTGTGCGACATTTTTCACTGGCTGGGTATTTTCGTAGAAAACCGAATCATTGTACATGCAGTAAATAGTTGTAAGAATGGAGCGAAGGCTAATACACATAGTACGTAACGATATTAAAAGTCAAGCAAATCTGAAAAAATACATGTCGGATTCCGATTCTGATTGTATCAAACAATACCTATGAGAGCAACCTATTGAATGAACCTACATTCAAAAATTAGTTCCAAATAATTTAAAACTTATGTTTAAAAAACTGATTTAAAAAAATCACAATTTATTTGTATACGTCACAGAAATTTAATGTGCGTCACGTTTCACCAGCTGGATGTTTTCGTTAGATTCCCAAATTTAAGCACATGGAGCAAGGAATTAACAATTGAACAATTTTTAAATACAATAAATTATACTTAAACTTCAGAAACAAACTAGAAAATAATGGTACTTACGTATTAACGCTACCGCAGCAGAAGTTGTGCTATTGCGCCAATAAAGAGCAATCTTGTTGTTCACACGCGCACCCACTTATCTTTTGGATTCCTTGTTGCCTTGTTGTTTTGCTGATTTTTGACGACATATTTTAGGGCTACGAAAATGTGTATTCGGTATTTGCCAAAAAACAGAACAAGATGCAATAATATTTTGAATCTATATTAAACTCTATATTGTTCCATTTTCCATCGAAATCCGATTGGCTATTTTGTTTTTAAATAAAGTGTTTTAAATTTTGAAAGTGTTTTGATTTTAAATGATGTGTTTTATTTTATAATTTGTCGCAAAAATTTTAGGTGTAGATTGGCGTTACTTAAAAACCACTACTAGCGTCTAGACCCTGTGAGGACGGTTTCAACATCGTATAGGATGTCTGCGCTGTTAAGTCGTAATTTGTAGTTTCAATTCCAAAATCGAGTAGAATCCATGAACATTGAGAAAGGCAACACAGAAGGATATTTACTAGAGTCAAATTTTTTATTAATTTCACAGTTCCAAGAATGGTTGCCGTGCCAGAGAGGGACCCTCGCAGAGATAGGTCCGATCGATAGTAGTTACAGAGAAGGAGTCCTCACAAATACATTTTTCACATTGTCAAGTGTTGGAGCGATACATGTACATAAAATAGCCAAAAACGACTGATACGTACAAATTGCGATGAGAGAAGGCACGTGGAGAGTTTCCGTTACATAGACTTACAGTGATAGAAACCAAAGTGCATGATTTGAAATAATTAACGCCAAATGATAAAAGATAGCATCCCATATAGCACACTTGCCTCCCCAGGATATCCTGGGGAGGATTCACATCCCAGGATCCTCATCCCCCAGGCATCCCTGAGGATGCAGAAAATTGTCACCAGGAGGTCCTCAGGAACCGAAAATGTCCGTTTTACAGCATCCTGGCGCGCTCCCCAGGACTTTCTTCAGGGTAAGAAACTCCCCAGAACCTCCCCGGGAGGTTCTGGGGAAGATTTGAGGAAGTGATATAAGAGGAGTTTGGGAAACTTCAAGGTAACTAATATGTTAAAAAAATTAAAGCTATGATTTAATTTAAATTTTTTTAGGAGAAAACGTGAATGTTCTATTTTTTCTATTATTCAGACAGATTTACATATACAGAGATTATTTAGGAACAATTTTCTTACCTTTATTTTTCGTGCTGGTATCCCGAGTACCTTGGTATTCTGGACGCGCGTTCTGACCGTTATGCTGTCGGGTCAGTAAGGAAGAAAGGTTTCTAAGGTATAGATGCATTTTTACTCCGCTTTTGAAACTTAAAACTAGGAAATGTCCTCATATTCTGTGCCTTCTGCATACACTCGAAATAAATTTAAGTTAATAACTTTTAATAAACTGTCAATAATTATTTGTTATAACATAAATGTCTTCGAATTTAAAATTTTTTAAATGAAATTGTATT
Source organism: Maratus speculifer (assembly GCA_964019185.1). Classification (NCBI taxonomy): domain Eukaryota; kingdom Metazoa; phylum Arthropoda; class Arachnida; order Araneae; family Salticidae; genus Maratus; species Maratus speculifer. The sequence goes on from OZ025298.1 coordinate 120,456,074, forward strand.
TTTAAATGATAAAGATATCCTTTTAGCTTTTAATACTTAAAATCCATTAAAATCTTTCAGTAGTTATAAAATTGATTATGAATTATATATTTTGACACACAATGAATGATGCAAAAGGTTTCTGATGATAGCTCCTATAAAATTTAGTTTTAGTTAATAAAAATATTATTTCCAGAAATTAAAATAGCAAGAGATTAAAACACATAGTTTCGATTAGAAATTTTAATCGATTTTTTTTTTCTCTTGGTGGTAGATGGTAGATGGGAGGTGCTGAGTTTGTACCCAATCACATCCGTCGGACTAATCGTTCGATGTTTTTCACGGTTTTCTTTGAATCTTAAGCTTCCTTTAGAAAGACCCTCACGGAGGGCAACCCTCATCCCTTAATATGTATCCTGATTTTTTTTTTTTTTTTTTTTTTTTATAATGATTGACAAATAAAATCTAAGTAAATCCTTTCAAAAATTAAACTTTTTTGCTCTCTCTCGATCTTACTTTTTTTACAGAAATTTTTATCGATATTTTTTTTTTACGCTTGGTTAAAGGTGCTCTTATTATAACGAATTTATGAAAAAAAATATGTAAATTTGCTTAGTCTTTTCTTTCCTACTTTTTACTCTTTGAAATATTCCATTGTTTCAGTTTCATTGTGGGTGCCACCAGCGTTCAACAGATTCTGCTTTCGAAGGTGGTAGATGGGATGTGCTGAGTTTGAGCCCAATCGCGCCCGTCGGCCTAATCGTTCGGAGTTTTCCACGGTTTTCATCAAATCTTCGATTCCTTTTCGTAAATACGGGTTAGGTTCCTTTAGAAAAACCTCACGTAGGGCAACCCCCCCCCCTCTCTTGATATGTCTTTGATGATTTTTTTGTTTATGATTGACATATAAGCTGTAAGTGAATTTTTCAAAAGTAAAAGATTTTCGCTCTCTCTCTTATTTATTTATTTTTTTACAAAAATTTTAAGCGATTTTTTTCTTTTTACGCTTGGTAAAAGGTACTCTTATTATATGAATTTATGAAAAAAATATATAAATTTGCTTAGTCTTTTCTTAAGCCTTTTCCTTTTTACTTTTTGCTCTTTGAAATATTTCATTATTGCAGTTTCATTCTGGGCCTCACCCGTGGTCAAGAGATTCTGCTCTCGAAGCTAGTAGATGGGATGTGCAGAGTTCGCGCCCGTCGCGCTCGTCGACCTAATTTTTCGCAGTTTCCCGGGGTTTTCTTGCATTTCCTTGCGTAAATACGGGTTAGGTTCCTTTAGAAAGACCTTCACTGAGGGCAACCCTCCGTTCCCTTGATTTGTCCCTCATGTTGATAATTGGCCGTCATAAATACAACCAATCAACAAACTCGTTTTAAAGTGATTAGGTATATTTTGGCGAGTATTTATTAACAAATAATTAAATCCATTACTTATGAAATTCTTATACGACGGTACGAGTTACAGATGTTTGGAGATTTACCACTTGTTGCGGGATTAAAAAATACTGTAAAACCACTGTATTATTTTATAACATAGTAAAATATTAAAATTCTGTATTTTCATCAATAACACACCATCGTACAAATTTGTATAATTTTATTATATCAGAATTTGGTGTGAAAATCATTTGTAAAATTCTATCATTACACTGAAACACTGCTTGAGTTATATAAAATAGAAACTATTAATAAAATTTTAATTTGTTACAAAATCATTTTATTTTCTTATTTTTATAAATAAAATTACTTTTCATTTAAATCTCCATTTAATTGTCTTTGAAAATTGTATGAAATACTTATATGCATAAAAAATACAATATGCACCATTTTTCAAGATTTTAGGCAATTTAAAAAGCCTAAAAGAACTGATATTTTTATTTAAAATATAAGATGTTTTCAATATATGTATATATGTTTCTTTTACATTTATTAACAAAATTGTTTGTAACGCTTTTTCTTACAAATTCAGAAATAGTCTAAGTTTTAATTCTTGGAATATCGCACTTTCTTTTTCTCTGTCTCTCTCACAGAGTGACCCGCAAAACGCATTCTTAGCTGACAACTGACTGGGAGGGGGGAGGGCAGGATAATCTTCTTAAAAATTCAATTGTTGAAAGGTTGGGAAGGTGACAGCCTGAAAGTAGGGAAGGTCACTTGGGGTATTGAAATTCCATTCAATTCAGTTGAAAACTGTGATAAAAAATTTTTGTTACTTAGGAAATACAGATAAATATTTATCTGTAATTTCAGAACCAAAAAATTATTCATATATCTGAAGTATTCAAAATAAAGATTTCATTTTCTCTTTCAGAATTTAAATAATAATAATAATAATATAGGATGGACGAATCCTTACTGTAAATAAAAACTATTCTCTGACAGTCACATACATTTATTAACAGACGAACAGGACATAAAATAAACAAAAAAAAAATAAAACATCAAATCGCTCTTTGTGAGTATTCAAAACATTCTTATCTAACATCAATTCGTCGTAAATATTTTAGAGTTCTTAAAAGATTCGTCTTAAATCTGGCTTTTAAATCGTCGGAATCATAACGTCGTTAGCCATCGTCGAAAAACATTCTATTTACATTTTCTTCCTCTCAATCCTGACCACACAGCTTCGATGTTTCCCGTTTCTACTTTTAATCTCGAAGCAGAGTTCGGACAGTGGTGGATGGAAATACATTCCAATTCAGGTATAACACAGAGTGTAGCCCACATGCGAGGGTATATCCCACAATAATATGTCTGATAATCTATAAAAGATATTAGAAAAATAATTTGCTATTAAGTACAACTTACATTTTTAAAAAATATTAATGATAAATAAATCAAAATAGGTTAAACCTTCAAAAATGACATTTCAATTGATACTTCTATTTAGAAAACAATTTATTAACTTCAATACATATATAAATTACACTGGATAAATATTTGATAATAACCTAAATTAAACTTTAAATTAGCGTGAATTTATATTTTTAAACTGATTTTATAAGAATGTATATTTTTGGACAGAAAATCTTTTCAAATAAATCATTTATTGGTATGTGTTTGGGGAGGGAGAGGGGAGCGGCTCAATATTTATGTATTTTAAATCCACATATACCATTTTAAATGAATTATCTTTGATTTTGTGTTATGCGCTGTGATAAATATGTCTAACTTTGTCGGGACACTTTTGTTTATTTTATATATATATATATATATATATATATATAAACATTTAGCTTTGACGTTAAGATGCATTAGGACTCAATTCAGATAATTTTCATAACAAAGTTTTGAAGGATACTTATAAACAAACTTACATTAAGAATCTTTTTTTTTTTTTTTTTTTTTGGCATAAATATCTTTACCTCGAAATATCAGAAAAATTATATGATATAGAAATTTCTTCTATTTAGAGATTTTAGTGTATTAATTTAGAAACTTACTATTTAGTTAACTTAAACAAGTTAAATTAATTTCTTAATTAATAAAACAAATAATAATAAAGCAAAACACAATAGGTTATTTATAATTAATAAAATATTGATAAATGAACAAAACTTGATTTAAAAGATATATAATAGTAATTAGTTTATAAAACATTTGATACTTTATTTAAAAAAAAATTGATTATTGTATTCCAGAATCATTCATAAGATGGCGCCAGCACTGTGACTTCCTGGACACTTCCCCAGGAATGACAAACCGGGTGCATCCCCAGGAGGGATTTCCCAGGTACTTCCTCAGGAGTAGCGTCCCTGGGAAGTTGCTCTGTGGGACGTTACTGGGAGCTCATTCCTGAGAACATCGTAAAAGACTCTTCCCCAGGACGTCCTGATCTTGTCATTTCAATTTTAGGAGGAATATGGGATGGCTTGCAGCTCCTGGGGAGGTATTGAGGAGCTTTTGTGCTATATGGGTATGGCCCAGAAAACCACAAGGATTGAATTCTTTACATAGGGTTAACAAGAGTCGCACGGGCTCAGAAAGAAAATTAATTCTAATGAAATAAAATAAAAGACAGACCTAATACATCTGTTTCTTAAGCGAGTAGCGTTTAACTGTGAATAAATACAGGCTAGAAATAACTCTTTAAAAGGTCGTTGCTATGGGAAAATACATACCGTTACATGAACAAAAGGATATATGTTGTGGCTTTAACGAAAGAATTAGAGATAAGTGAAGCCATATTTTAAAGGGAAAATGACCGTTAGTAACTGAATAGAATTAAAGAGATTAAAAATCTAGCTTATTAAATAAATTACAAATTAAGGGAATATTGTAATTTTAACTAAGGGGGAGGGGAAAACCATTATTAAATAATATGTAAAGGAAAACATTTTTACATATATCTTCCCGACGACCGACAAAGAAACTAGTCGTTGGGGGCCACCGTAATACTTACCCATCACGGATATGTATATGAAAATAAAACATGAGAAAACTATTTATACAATGCATTGCAATTCATAAAAAAAATTTAAATATTGTTAATATACATAGTAACGCTATATTAAAGAACTGCTGATGTACCAATTTCGACAAATTATATAAAACGCCAAACTACTCAAGTAGTACCGAACTGCGTAAAAGAAACATCCTTATAACCTCAAAAATAATGATTCTATTCACTAACAATTAACTGTGTCGGATTAAGCGTCTAATTTCCAATTAAAATATACCTCTGAAATGAAATTTGAATGAAATACAGGGTCATGAAAAATCGAAGAATGTGGAAAACAGGATTACAAATATCTCGGCAACTAATAATCCGATCGACTTCGTTCTATAAGCAAAATGTGTGTTATTTTATTGCCTTTTACGTCCATTCCTTAAATCAAAAAAATTCGAAAATTTTTATATTCCTTTCATCAGAACGAATTTTTCGAGGGTCCGAAAAAAATAGTTCCGGATAATCGAGGTTGCTGATATTAAATAGGCTTCGTCCCATTCTTACATACTAACAACATACAAAATTTCAAGTCTCTATCTCAATTTGTTCGGGAGATAGAGCGTTTACAGACAGACAGACTGACAGACAGACAGACAGACAGACGGACGGGCAGACAGACAGACAGACAGACAGATGGACGGCAAATTTTTTTTTTCTAAAAATATGTTTTTCGGAATCTCCACTATCTAAAACGTGTAAATCCGTCAAAAAAAATTTTTCGATTTTCAAAACGATTGCAAGACTTACCCTATACTACGTATGATGGATAAGTAAAAGGCGTGAAAAGCGGGAGATAAAAGAAAAAAGCAACCAACACCTGCCTTCTCTCAATGCAACAACAGCAACTCATATAAACAAAACATATTATTAAAGAGGAACTGATGATAACTTGTCTAATAATGCAATACTCAAGTATTAAATAAGCAAAGGAAATACATCATGTTTCAATTAAAAAAAAAAAAAAAAAATGCTAATAAGCATGATAAAGCAAGCAGGTACCTATAAAACTTGCAAAAAGTTTTTTTTTTTTTTTTTTTTTATACTGCAGTGAACTTCTGTACAGCTGCTGAATATTTCCCTTGTTTCTTTTTAGGTGCGTTCGTAATTATGTAAATACGTAGCACCTATTGTTGTCGCTCAGTCCGTCCGTCTGTCTGTCCGCATATAACAGTGCAAAAACTACCCAACCGAATCGTTTGAAATTTAAAATACATAATTATAACATATTTTTGTCGAGTCATTTCAAATTTTATGAAAATCGGATGGATAGATCAATTACAGGGACAATCAAAAGGATTCCGTTACATTACGGTCAATGGGGCAAAAATTTCAAATGCATTTTAATCGTTTGAAATTTAAAACATATAATTATTGGATAATTTTATCAAGTCATTTCAAATGTTATGCCAATCGGATGCATAGATCAATTACAGGGACAATTAAAAGGATTCCGTTACATTACGGTCAATGGGGAAAAAAGTTTCAAATGCATTTTAATCGTTTGAAATTTAAAACATATAATTATTACGTAATTTTGTCAAATCATTTCAAATGTTATGGAAATCGGATGTATAAATCAATTGACAGGGACAATCAAAAGGAATCCGTTACATTACGGTCAATGGAGAAAAAGTTTCAAATGCATTTTAATCGTTTGAAATTTAAAACATATAATTATTACGTAATTTTGTCGAGTCATTTCAATTGTTATGAAAGTCGGATGCATAGATCATTTATAGGGAAAATCAAAAGTATTCCATTACATTACAGTCAATGGGAAAAAAGTTTCAAATGCATTTTAATGATGTTACACTCATTCGAACATAATAGAATTGGCATGAATGTATGAAGGATATACTAAAATATGCATTCTGCACAATATGTGATGCAAAGAATTTTTATTATTAAATTACAGAGCCACACAAAAGTATTCCACTACATAATGCTATACGGAGAAACATTGTTTGGGACGTGTTTTAATTATATACAAGTATTTCACATATTATGAATAAGATATACGTTGCTGAGGTGTAATAAAAATTACTTCCTGCATATTTACAGAAACACAAAGATTTCGACTATTATACTGTATCCGAAGTACGCTCTACTATATCACCAAGATCTGAATATTTTTAAAACTTCGTTATCGTACAAACGCACCTCATTTGCTACGCTTCACATGCAATTTCCAACTTGTTTCTTATAAATAGAAAAAAAAACAAGATTTATTTTCTTGGTTAAATAAATTTTAATATGTTTTATTGTACTTCAATATTTCTGAATGCGTAAATGTTTATTATTTACTCCATGTACTCTGATTCGGTTGTCTACGAAAATATCCAGCCGGTGAAAAATTATGCACTCCAAATATCTGTGACGTATGCAAACCAATTGTGCTTTTTTATCAGTTTTTTTTTAAATAAAACTTTTAAAGTATTTGGAACTATTTTTCGAAAGTAGGTGCTTTCAGCAGATTACCTGCATAGGTACCTATTTACTCCATGTGCTCTGGTTCGGTTGTCTATGAAAATATCCAGCCGGTGAAAAATGAAGGACACCAAGTTTCTGTGACGTATGCAAATAAATTGTACATTTTTATCAGTTTTTTAAATATAACTGTTAAACTATTTGGAACTAATTTTTCGTAGATGGTGCATTCACCAGATTACGTTCATAGGTACCTACTCCTACAAACAGAATCAAAATCCGACAAGTACCTTTTGAGATTTTCTTGACGAAAGAAATTTTTGACTTTTAATATCGTTACGTACTATGGACATAACACTTCGCTTCGCTCAGACAATTATTTCATTGTTTGTATTTCTAAAATGTATTGTGTATCATATCAATGCGTATCTGTCATTTTTAGTATATAGTGCATAAGAATTTATATACATCAGAAGTTAAGATAAATGCTCTCGATGGGACGAGGGATAGGGAAAAGTTATAGGACTTTCAAAGTAGGACTTTTTAAGTAGGACTCTAAAGTAGCACTTATGGTAGAACTTTTTATGAGTATTTCCACAGTGTGGATTACCGTCCAACATGTGGAAACTGGAGGGAAGGTGTGAAGGTCGCCTATACTCCATGGCCCAAGAACATATTTTGAAAACGCCGAATGGCAATATCAGAGAAGAAGATAAACGTTGGTTGTTCGAAAGATGCGTGGTGTGACGCGATAATATGTAATCTGCAGAATAAATTCTTTATTGTTTGTGCGGTTTTTGTTTGTAATGTTCGTTCAGTGTCTTCGTCTATGTAAATGTTTTTTAATATAGCATAGCTTCTCGCTTATTTAGAATAAACAACATTCTAGTATGTATGGCCAACTTCATAAACATTATTAAGGTCTCCTAGGCATGTTTGGTATTATATATGATGTATGTGGTATTAAAGTTCCTTGAATAGCACCCAAAAAAATTTAATTACATTATAGTCTATGAGGAAGAAACGCTTACAGAGTATTTTAATGATATTACGCTATTGCAGATGGATTGAAACTGTTATAAATCATCGAGTTTCATAATGATTATGTAAGAACAGGACATTCATGGCATTTTAAATCCATTTATAGGGACACACAAAAGAAATTACTTACAATACTGTATTTAATAACAGCTGCTGAAATGAGTTTTCAATTTCGGCATTCACTTCTAAATTTAACTATTTTTTAGGTACGCTCGTAGTTTTATAAATACGTATCTAAAGTCGTCGTTCCAACTCACCAGTTTGTCTATCTATCCATCTATCTGTCCGCATATAACCGTACAAAAACTACTCAACATATTCGTTTGAAATATTAAATATATATTTGGTGCCGAATTTTGTTGAGTCTTTTAAAATTTAGTAAAATTGGATCCGTAGTTCAAATACAGAGACAGTTAAAAGTATCGCGTTACATTACGGCCGATAGGTCGAAGCAGTTCCAAGTGCTTTTTAATTATAACACCATCGAAACATTAAGAAATTGAGGAGCACTAGAATATAAATTTTGTAGAATATGCCGCACAAAGAATAATTATTATTCATTTACAGGGTACTACAAAATATTTCCGAACCATGAAGGTATGTGGGGTGGAGGGACATTATTTTTCCAATCAAGAGATTTTCTCATTTGACATTACAAATTATTTTAAATAATAACTTATTCAGGTAAAACTGCATAATCGAATTCACTTTGGCGTAATTTAAGCCTGCATGTTTTGCTGAAAAAAAAATGTGTTCAGTTTTCTAAATCGCAGGTGATGACACTTTGGCAGCTCAAAGCTTGTGCAGACGAGATAGTGAAATCTTGTGTCGTACTTTATACTACAAGCATTGCCAATTCCTTTTATTTAATACATGCTAAAGCGAAATACTGCTCAACTTCTTGAGAACAGGTTTGAAAAAAAAACAGCGTATGTAGTGGTCAGTATGCACTACCCATATAAATCCGAATGATCATATGTGGAGCACATTTAAACAACGCATCGTATTCCTTTTTCGGCGTTTTCGGGATTTTTAAGTATCACTTTTTAAAGAGAGAATTTCCTAAATTCTTATCGAGAACCTCATCGCATCAATAGAAATTACATGTAGATATTATACTGTTGAAATATTAACGATTTTGTATTAACTATTTAAAGGGTCCACACACCATATAAAAATTTCCCTCTTTCTATTCAACCATCATGATTTGTGCCATTTTTAGGTGCTAAAATTGGTGTGGAATGCCTGTTTATTTCTTGACGCAATTTCAGAGTTCAAATTCAGATACAAGATATTTTAGTGTTTTATTATCTGTATTACTTTTAATGTATTGCGTACTTCCAATTTATATCCATGCATGGCTGTTTTGCACAGTTTAATTTTCCATTTTTAAACTGTGTATTCGAATTAATATAGAATATTTTGAGAAATTCTATAGCTCACTTTTGTATATTTTCGTCATTTTAACTTACGGCAGTATATGGTCAATTAAACGTAGCATCGTATTAAGTATTTGGGAAAATAGTTCTTGTTCTCGGTAGAGAATTAGGAAATCTGAAGTATATCAGAATCTTTTTATTGGTTCAATTCTGCAATAAAGTTGGTTTATTTTATTGGTTTTCTGATTGGTTCATTCTTAATGTCTAGAAACGAAATACTTCTATTTTTTATTTTATTCGTTTTCTAATTGGTGCACGTTTAATGCCCAAAAATGGAATATTTCTGTTACCACGACGAGAACAATTAATAAAAATTACAAAAAAATAATAATTATAACTCAAAAACAAATTTAGATACAAGTTTCAAACAAGTTGCATTGTAAAGTAATTTTTTTTTCTTTATACGACGGTGTAAAAATTTAAAATGTGCAATGTTTAGAAGCTTTAAAATTTGCAGTATCGAAAATTGTTAAACTGAAATTTCATTTAATATTTGTTTATGATTGGTCCGGGAATATTACGGTATCTCTAAAAGTCCAGGCATATTAATATGAATTTTTTATTACGTAAACTGCGTTTTGGTCATCATAAAAATAATACATATGTATTTTTAAATATAGAAATCATTTATAAATGTAAAATTATATTCTTTGAAAATATTATTGTCCAAATAGTCGTTGTAATTTATTAAATTACGTTTTTCAAAAAATACATTTTTTTTCTTTTACTTTTCGAAAGTTATTACTAAATCTATGTTTTTCAGCAATATTGCTCAGTAGGGTGGATCAAAAAATCGAAATTCGGATAATCGAATCGGCGCGGGGTGCAAAAGTTGCCTTTTATGTATACTAATTCACATGTGTTTTTTTATTGAAATCCATTCATATCTTCCGGTGCCCCAAACGCATCAAAAATAGTTAAAATTTGAAAATTTTATAAATTTTACAGTTTTTTTCGCTTCTTAATACTTTTAAAATTATTTTTGGGAAAGTTGCCTTATATATATATTAGTTCAATCTTTTTTTTAAATTTAAATCCATCCATATCTTCCGGTGCCCCCAAGCGCCCCCAAAATAGTAAAAAAGTTGAAATTTTATAAAAATTTATAATTTTTTTTTTTTTTTTAATTTATTTTAAATTATTTTATCAGCGGGATAAAAAAGATGCATTTTATAGTATATTAGCATGCATCCAAATAATTTTCGACTTTGATAAATTTCTTCCAATGCCACAAAACTTTTAATTATTTGCCGAAAATAGAGTTTCATGCAAATTTTGAGCTAAAAAATACAAGTAAAATTAACAGTTAAAAAATAATTTATCTAACGTAAAACGTAGATCGAGAGGATGAGAAATCGTTAATCGTATTTTATTAAATGTATAAAATAAACTTTTTATACTTTATTATTTGGAAAACAACATAGATAGAAGAGTTTTGAGCAATGACCAGCAATATTTATATGATATTTACATAGCAATATCACGTGGTAAATGTGGTTCTGATCTGGCATTAATGAAACCTGGTCCAGTTTATCACTCAAGATGGCTAACAACTGCGTGTAGTATTTTAAGATTGTAAGTGGCTACAGAAAATCCTTCTGATAATCTCATTACTCTTACAACATATATTATGAAGGTATATGCACCTATATGGTTTCATATCAAAACAAAGCCATCCATAACTGAAGGAGCGCGTCATATTTGGAAACTTATCACATAATCTTGATATTTAGAACCCAATTTAAGATAGATCGTAGATGCTGTTATTCCACAAAATAGGTTTTTTTTTTTTTTTTTTTTTTTTTTTTCTTTTTTGCCACCTTGAAAATTTGCTATTGTCAATGCTCACAGATAACACAGAGCATATCAAATCTTTAGCAATGCAAAAGCTAATTTGTGCTGGAAATAAAAAGAGGAAATCACCAGAAGTGAGAATTTTCAAAATACCCAAATAAACTTCAAAGCGAAAGATTATTTTGAACTTATTGACTGGCAACGAGTTGGACGTTTTGAACCACCTCTTTTGATGAATGTGCCTTGTTAATAAATTGAGAATGTAATAAAAGTTGTAAAAACGAATGAATGGTCAAAATAGCCATGCCATACCCAAGCGGTTGAAAGATGCGTTCGACTAGTGTCTGAGGCATCAGAAACTGTATCTGGACAAGAAAAGAGACACGGTTTTATATTGAATAGAATAAAATCAAGAAGCCATATAAAACACTTTGATACCAAAAAAGATTACAAACTTTAAAAATATGTAAATTTCCAAATTGAAGGATGTAAAACTTTCCTCTACGTAAGTTCGATTTTTGTAATTTTTATGATTTAATGCTTTGATTTTTAAATTTATATGCCGCTTATTTTTGTAAAATTAATGTTATTTACAACCTTACACCTTATTAATTAAATTGTTTTCAAAATTTGTAAGTATTTTTCGTTAATTATAATTCCTATTACATTTTTGAAAAAATTTCAGTTTTTAATTAAAATTGGTGCATCAAAGATGTGAATGGATATTGATTAAAAAAATATATCGGAACTGCAGATTTATGTAGTATTGTAGTAAAAACTTTCCAACCCAGTGCCAAATGAATTTAAAAAAGTAAAATAAAATAAAATAAAATAAAAATAAAATAAAACAAAAAAGTTTTTTTTCAAGAAAATTTCAATTTTAAACTATTTTTGGGGAGTTTGGGGCACCGGAAGATATGAATGAATTTTATTTTTAAAAAATATGTAAGCTAAGATAGATAAAAGATAGCTTTTGCACTCCGCGCCAAAAGTAATTAAGAAAAAAAATAAAAGAAAAAAATATAAAAGAAATCATAAAAAACTCAATTTTAATTACTTTTGGGGCGCTTGGGGCACCGGAAGATATGAATGGATTTTAATAAAAAAACCCTGTAAACTAGTATACATAAAAGGCAACTTTTGCACGCCGCGCCGATAGTGATTTCTAAAAAAAAAATTTTCCTATACTTTCCGATCCACCCTATTGCTCAGTCTAATCCTTTTGAGGTAAGTCCTAGTTTGAAAAAATGTCACATGGGTAAGGAGCTGTTTTAGGTTACCTGATATAGGTAGCAACGTTTAATATTACGCTAATTCGTAATTAACGACTACTTGTTCTCTATGAGTGATTATATTAAAAATGATAAGATTATTTTTCCGATGCTCATTATAATCTGTTTCAATGACAGTAACTAACGTATTTTCGTGAAAAAATGGATCTTGATGGTCCTAGTGGATTGAAGATCGCGGATTTTTTCAAGATAACGATTTACGACATTTCTGCCACATTTGTGTGCTCTAGTGGCACGATACATGTAAGTAATATATTAAAAAGGGATTTTTTACCATCGCCATTGCTAAAATTTTTGTTTGAAAGTACTTTAGCAAGGTGTGCCATAACATCCTCACTTGCAAATCAAATCCAGATTACTAAATTACTCGGAAATTGGACTTTTTATTACATTAATTTGCGTTCATAAAATACCCTCAGCAGTATGATCTGGCAAAAATTGCCATTGGCGAGATAGTTCTTTTAAATACAATAGAAAGAACAAAACTAATACCTATAATGATAAGAAAATATAATTCTATCGGATGAGTAATAGAGAATTATGTTCATTTTTTCTTTACTAAACTTACTTTTCAAATCAATTTCTATACTAATAAAATCCGTGCGCCTCTGTCTGTCTGTCTGTCTGTCTGCTTGAAGCCGATTATAGTTCGCAACGCGGGCGAGTTGGAAGTCGCGAGAGGTGTCTTTCGATTGGAAATATTCCGGGGAAGACATTTCGGGCATTTTCGAGACCGTGGGACCAAAATTAAAAAAGTTATGAATTAAAAACCCCTTGGGAATCGAAACGAAAAATATCTCAAATCCCGAACGGCGCTCAAACGGAGCTCCGAGGCAGAACACTGCGCTACCTTGCGGTGAAGAACCTGAACTTTTCCCCTTTGGCTAAAAGAAGAAACAGCCAAAAACCGCTTTTTCTACCTGCGCTAATTGCGTTTTTTTTGCGCGTTTTTTTTGCGCGTTTTTTCTTAAACCATCATGCAGACAGTTTTTAAAGTAGAAAAAAACTGATTACATATTCAGAATCTGCGTAAAAATCTGCTTCTGATGAACTAAAAAATACGGGAAAATGTCTTAAGGGCGCGTAGTGCCCACCGTGCAAAACCAAATAATTTTAACGGGACTATGGGCGCGAAGCGACCGATAGTTCCGATCCACAATCTTTTTTTTTTCAAGTGCACGTGGCCCACAGTGCGAAATCACATATTTTTAACGGGACCATGGCTCTTTAATTTACTTTTTTTTGTGCTTGAGGATTCGAACACCAAGACTTGCTTATTTAATGAATTTTTTTGCTTATTATATACTGCTTAATACCGAGGTTCGTTTGGAAAAAGTGGCCCAGCTAGCGGGCGTAGCTCGCTAATCTATACTAATAAAATCCGTGTGCCTCTGTCTGTCTGTCTGCTTGAAGCCGATTACAGTTCGAAACGCGGGCGAATTGGAAGTCGCGAGAGGTGTCTTTCGATTCGAAAAATTCCGGGAAAGTCATTTCGGGCATTTTCGAGACCGTGGGACCAAAATTAAAAAAGTTATGAATTAAAAACCGGTCGGGAATCGGAACGGAAAACGTCTTATTTCCCAAACAGGTCTCAAACGGAGCTCTGAGGCAGAACACTGCGCTACCTTGCAGTGAAGAACATGAATTTTTCCCCTTTGGCTAAAAGAAGAAACAGCCGAAAACATCTTTTTCTACCGGCGCTAATTGCGTTTTTTTCCGCATCAATTTTTTTGACTTGCCGTAGAATATTTACCGTAGTTTTCGCTAAAATATTGAACTTAGAAATAAAACAGGACTATCGAAACTTTTTTTTGCGCTTTTTTTCTTAAACCATCATGCAGGCAGTTTTTAAAGTAGGAAAAAACTGATTACATATTCAGAATCTGCGTAAAAATCTGCTTCTGATGAACTAAAAAAATACGAAAAAATGTCTTATGGGCGCTTAGTGTCCACCGTGCAAAACCAAACATTTTTAACGGGACTATGGGCGCGAAGCGACCATAGCTCCGATCCACAATCTTTTTTTTTTTTTTTCATGTGCACGTGGCCCACCATGCGAAATCACATATTTTTAACGGGACCTTGGCTCTTTAATTTACTTTTTTTGTGCTTGAGGATGCGAACACCAAGACTTGCTTATTAAATGAATTTTTTTGCTTATTATATACTGCTTAATACCGAGGTTCGTTTGGAAAAAGTGGCCCAGTTAGCGGGCGTAGCTCGCTAGTATTCTTATAATTATCGTACATAATTGTAACATGATTATGTAATATTAGAAATGTGAATGTGTTTTCGAAAGTTTGAATGAAGTAAACATCAAATCAGATGAATTAATGTTTTTGTGTTTTTGCATATAAATAGATAATAGCACGGTGGGTTTGCATATAAATATGTAGCCCTGGAAAGAACATAGGCTAATTTTTATTTATTTTATTCAAATATTTTTCTTATTAATTCAAAATTTCGTTATTTTTCATACAGAATCAATTGATCGTTTTCTAATATTTAATTAGATTTAATCATAAATTAAAAGGAATTAATAGAGTGGAAGTATAATGTCTGGATGTGACGCCAACATTTAACCTTAAAATCCGCTACATTAAGTCCAATAAAGACAAACAATTAAGTACCCAACAAAACCACGTACATTGACATGCCTATCAATTCAAATCGGTTTAAACCCGTATTCCTTTGCTCTTGTTATTTGCCCATCATACGTAGTATAGGGTAAGTCTTGCAATCGCTTTCAAAATCGAAATTTTTTTTCACGTATTTACACGTTTTCGACACTGGATATTTCGAAAAACTTATTTTTAGAAAAAAAATTGCCGTCCGTCAGTCTGTCTGTAAACGATCTATCTTCCGAACGAATTGTGATAGAGACTTGAAATTTTGTATGTATTTAGTATGTAAAAATGAGACGATGCTTATTTAATATCAGTAACCTCGATTATCCGGAACTATTTTTTTCGGACTCTCGAAAAATTCGTTCTGATGAAAGGTATATAAAAATTTTCGAAATTTTTATCTTTTATTTTTTACTATTTATATAAAAATTTTCGAAATATTTTATTTTTGTGAGTGATCGTCAATGGCAATAAAATAACACAAATTTTGCATAAAAAACGAAGTCGATCGAATTATTAGATGCCGAGATATCTGTAATCCTGTTTTCCACATTCTTCGATTTTTCATGACCCTGTATTTCATTCAAATTTCAATTCAAAGCTATATTTTAATTGGAAATGAGACGCTTAATTCGACGCAATAAACTATTAGTTAATAAGCTTTTAATTTTTGGAGTTATAAGGATGTTTCTTTTTTGAAATTCAGTACTACTTGAGTAGTTAGGCATGATGTATAATTTATCGAAAGAGATTCATCAGCAACTCATTAATACAGCAATACTATGCACAATAAAAATATAAATACACGTTTAAATTTTGTTTTGGAATTGCAATCCATTTGATAAATAGTTTTCAAATGTATTATTTTCATACATTATATATGCACATATATGATGGGTAAGTATTACGGTGGTCGCCAACGACAAGTTTTTTACCGTCGAAACTTATTGATCAGAGAATTAAAATTTCGTGAAAAAAATGATGATTTGTGCCATTATGGGTATTGATGCACGCTTTATGTAAAAGGGACAAGGAACTGATTTATCGCTTCACCGGTAAGATTTTTTTTTCATCATATGTTTTTTAATATTAATATAGAAAATTCTTTTACCATTTTACTTGAAGAGATAACATTCTTCTCTAAAAATCGTTTGCTTTTAGATCAATATTTACCATATCAAGCTTATATATCAAGTTTTTATACATGATTTTAAAAGAATGTTTTCATCATTATATTTTAAATATTTATTTATTGCAATTATTAATATGTTGTTAAAAAGAAATAAAAATGTTTACGTAAATTAGCAACGACTGACGTAGGCAAAATGGAGATTTATTTGAAAATTTCATTCCATAAAAGAAACTCTTCACTAATTAGTTTGAATTAGTTGAATTATTTATACATATTGTTATTTTCCAACAAAATAAGTTTATCTACGTTATAAAGTATTAATAATTACTGTAAAGAAGAATATTTTTAGTAATACAATGTTTAGTTCGTATCAAATATTTTAAAAACTTTATTTAACTTTAATTTGACAATTAATTATTGCTAATTTTCCAATTTTAATTATTTTAAAAGCAAACATTTATTTTAATGAATAATAATAGAACAGAGACCATTTTAAAAATTTACTTTTTCTTTTCAAAATATGCTTCAGATGTAATTCATTTCTTTCAAATAGTCTTATTAATACAAAATCCTTTCGGCGTGCTTCTGTTTGCGACATTAAAATTCGAGCGGTAAATGGTTTCATATTGCAAACTTTTTTTGTGGCTTACTTTACCTCCACCTATCTCATTCCTTTTTGAGATTTAATCATCCCGTTTATTTGTTGCGAAAAAAATGAAATAATAATTTCTCTTTGGTAATTAATTTTCAACTGAAATATTTTCATGTGAACCAAATTAAATAAATAGATTAATAATTTTAAAAATATCATTTTGACGTCATATTGGAAGCAAAATATAAGTTTTCAAGTATTCATTTCTAATAACACAAGGTACCTAAATTTTGAGTAAGTGCTAAAAAAAACGAATTAGACGTTATATATGGAAAATAAAATGGATATGCTTTAATGATGAAAATCAAAGCATAGTCATTCTAATCATCTCATTTTATAAATTAATTAATTTTAAGCATCTCAATCTTATTTTGATAAGATTCAGTTATGATGCCAAGTTTTATTTATTAGAGAAAATTATGTTTATCGTCTGCCGTCGATAAATATTAATTTTTAATTTTTAATATTAAAATGGAATAAGAAAATGACAAGAAGAAAATGAATGAAATGAAAAAGAAAATGAATAGAAAATTCGTATTCTTTTTGTTTCTTTTTTATTCGTATTGAAAATTCAATTATTAATACCGCAAAATTATTCATGTCGTAGATCATGTAATGACGTTCACTGATAAATATTTTTTATCATTCTTAAAAAGTAAAAATACAGCTCAACTCATCGAAAATAAAAAAGTTTTTTGATAAACATTCATTCTTAAAGCTGTTCAGCTCAGAAAATATGAATAAAAATGCACTTTCAGGCTTTAAACCTAAAGATTTAATATGATTGTGTGAAAATAATATCATTTCCCTTTGTTATTAAGAATCGGGAGCTCAAGTTGCATTGGAAACCCGACAGCACAAAAATCTATGTTATCGACACAAGAAAAAAAATCTTTATTTTATGGAAGAGTAGTAATAGGGGTATTCTAATGATCCATGACTTTCTGTAGTGAAGTGGTGCATAAGCCAAAAATTAATACCACTTGTAGCTTACTTGTATGTTTAACATTGTGTTTGTCGTACAATCAAAGTATGAAATGATTGAGCTCAATATCTTAGGTTTTTGAGCTGTCGGCTCTTGGGCTTTTTTTTATAATTTCTAACATGGTTGAAAAGTGTTTACGACTTCAACCTGTCTTCATTCCGGATTCTGAGTAACTGCGGTCTGCCATCTCTCTGTCCGTGCTTTAACTCGAATAAATATAGTCAGAATTCTAACGAAAATGATAGATGTTATTGAGGTTTGTCTTAGCATGTTTGGCATGGAAAATGAAGCATGTAGTAATCATAGCTCAATCATAAGAGCACTCAAAAGGACACTTTACATTATGGTTCAAGAAAAAAAATCTTTGCTATGTATTTTAATAGTATTAAATAATTTTAAATTTAACGAAATTCATATACATTGTCAATGTGTTCAAGAATATGATTACTATCGAAAATGTTAAGTCTAATACTTATAGTATGTGTACACGGAACTCAAAAATACTTCATTATATTATTGTCCATGAAGAAAAATCATTTGCGGCGTATTTTAATAATATTACACGATTACAAATATAATGAAATTGATAACCATTTCTGATATGCACTGAAACGGGATTTCTGTTGAAATTGGGATGCAATGGGACATTCATTTACAGGGTCACAAAAAAGAGATCGATGATATAATAGTTTACGAGGGAAAACATTACAAGCATATTTTAAGTGTGTTGCACTGTTTCAAAATGATGAAATTGATATGCATTACTAAAATTTAATACGATTGTTCATTTACAGGGACTCATAAAATATTAAGGATACATTAATGTATCCGAAGAATGGTCTATTAGAAATGATTGCTGTAAAGCATTTTCAGTTACGGTCTGCCTTTTAATGTAAACTAATTTTTTGTATAACATGTGGTGTGTTTAAATTATATAGACTAAATACAGGACTACACAAAGAATTCATAAGCAGTACTGAAAATGAGCTTGAATTGGTTAAGTTGTTTTTAATTTGAGATATGCATTTTCAAGTTCAAATATATTTACTATAATTAGAAATGTTTGTAGAATTTAAATAAAATCATACACTAGACTATACAAAGAAAAGAAAAGAAAACTGTATGCATGGTTACTTGTGCAATATCAATTCCCAGAAATGTGAATCGATTTAGTGTTTTTAATCGGTTTTTGGCTTGAATAATTTAAGTTAAATATGCGGCACGTATAAAAATTTGCACGTAATATACAGTGCTGTACCAAAGAATTCAAGAACGTTTCTGTCTATTATTATAAATTACTAAATGTGAATTTAAATCTTTACTATACTATTTCCAAATAAACTTTAGCATTATATTTAGAATATTTACAGTCATATATATCACATACATTGCTGTACAAAAGAATGTGCCGGCGAAGTTATGTGTTTTGGAAGTGTTGGATAATTTTTAATTATCTAGGTTTAACCCGTGATTTCTCTTTCTTTGGTGTGAAATTCTGAAATGCATTACAACACGATTTCTGTAAAGCATGATGCGCGTTACAATGAATGTACAATATAAGTAGTTGCAGTTTCATTTTCGTGATTGTTCATATTATCTGGCACAACATTTCCCTTTTATTTGTCTAAGTTTTATTAAGTCTCATGCTACTATTTTGCCTCCTATAAAATAAGATAAAACGTCTGTTAATTATATATGTATTAAATCATCGTTAATGAAACGTTATGCTTAGTTAATGCGTTTAACTTTTTTAAATCCTACGTGAACGACGTCACGAGTAACAGCTAGTAATCTATCTCTCTCTCTCTCTATATATATATATATATAATAAGATATGTCTATCTGCCACTCTGACTGACCGCGGATAACGCCGAAATCATAACGCCCAGGTCACTGAAAATTTTGTCATGCGTTGATGCAAACACTGGAAAGCAACTTCGCAACCGTATTTTTAAATTTCAATTTAGATTTTTTTAATTAAAACTTACTGGGATTTTAATTAAAACTTACTGTTTGGAATGTTCTACCAATCCGAGGCAACGAAATAGCCACCCAATGAGAGGAAGCGGTAAATATGTGATTTAACGACTGCATTTCACAGCTAAGTACTACCATGAACTAGATATAAGATAAAAATTTGAAACTTTTGCTGTATCGTCATTTCATCTGCCTTTGTAGAAAAAGGTTACTTCACTGTTTTATGGAATATTCTCATTGGTTAAAATCAAAATATTCTATAAAAATGGTGGAGTGATGATGGCAGCAAATGTTTCAAATATTTAACAGAGTAACATCAAAATGAACACACATTTGTTAACTTTTCCGGTTTTGATAATTTTTTTCTGATTGATTTGCAATTGATCTTCAAAATCCATCCATGGCACCATACAAAAAATTAGTAAATTAAGTAATCACTCCTTTTGTGTTTTTTTTACAGTATTTTCAGATATGATGCCAACGACCGGCACGTACTCAGAAGATTTTGTATGGGGTAGGTCTTATTGAAAAAAGGAATTTATAAAATAATTCAATTATTGCATTATTTTTGTGGTTCAAAACTGCTAAAATCAACGACCATGTTTATTTCTTCTTTCAAAACATGGTTTACGTAACAGAAATTCATACCTGTGTTACTCAGATCAAATTTAAAATATTCTCTAGATAAAATTTATTTTTTTTCTATTTTAGTATGAATGGAGATTTTAAATATTCACAATTTGTTTGAAAACATGTATGGTTCCCGGACAACGCCAGGCAGATTAGCTAGTGGATCATTAGTGGAACCTATTAGAAAATTGAATAATCCAAAAATTTCAAAAATATTTGACATAAAAATAATGTTGAAAAGCAATCAATTTCAGAATTTTATAAGCAGCTAAAAATGTGACATTTCACTTGCGGTTACTATATATTACACTTGCGGCATAAAATATACGTAAAATGAAGAATGGCAGTTTAGTGCAGTTGGTTTTTTCATGAGTAATTAGGTAATAGTCCAGGCTATTATTTTCCTTAAATTTCGTTGCGGAACATGGTGGAATTTATAATTTTTGGATGTTTTAAGCAAAAGGATAAAACATTTTATCAAAATTAATCAAGAAAATATAAATTTTTATGGGCTTTTTATAACTGTTGTAATACGTACAACTAAAGTACATACTATCACAGTATGAATCCATTTTAAATCATTAAAATCAGATAATATGATAAAATGTAGCGCGTTTTTACTTGAACAGTTGTTTTGCTCTGTTTGTTCGCGCCGAATGATACTCCTTCAAGCATCATATTTGAAATAATATAGATTATCAGGACATAGCAAAACTATTTTTCTAAATACAGAGTCTGACACTCCAAATATTATTCAAGACAGATATATAATCAAAATTCCCCAAATAGAAACTTATTTTTCGACTTTTGGTGAGATTTTTGGGTCAGATACCATCATCAAATATTACTACATATTTCCACTTTTTCTCTGCCTTATAATTTTCATGTAGAAATCGTTATAATTATATCATAAATAATATTATATCCTTTTATAATATTATTTACCTGCTCACTCCTTTAATGAAACGACTGCTAATTAAAAGTTTATTTTGCGAATCGTATTTACTGGAGAAGCTTTTTGCCGGATATATTTCCCATATTACGTCATATGACATGCAATAAAATGATTAAGAATTCTCATTTCATTAAATTTTCTATTTTTCGTTTACGATCTTCCATTGAACAAAAATGCCCAATTGATCTTTCGTGTTTACTTTTCAGATTCACAATTTTCAATGTATTTAAAAGTCTATTACTAACTTTAATTTATAATTAAAAGTTACTTTTAAGTATAGAAAACGTGTTTACAAAATCGCAATTGTGTGTAATTCGAAGCTTCCCGACAACACGAGGGTATCGCGTAAACAACTAGTTTAAATCATCGAATCAATGATTTCTTCGTAGTTAGTGAAAACATTTTGACCTTCAGAATACTCAAAAATTTAGGTGACTTTTATTATTTAACTTTGAAACCGAAATTTCATAGATTATATTATTTGTATTAAAATGAAATTACATTGTGTTGTCGACCTCAGTATTTATTTTAATTGTTTACCTTTAGATTTTAACAATTTCCGCTATTTCTTTGAAGCAGAATTCTGCCGAATCATATAGGTATATTAAAATACTGACGATAGCGATGTGATGCAACTAAAATAACTTCGATTTTACCCATATTTATTTAAAAATGTTCAGTGTTTGTTTTTAAATGTAAATCACAGTAAAAAATATAAAAATGTAAATAAAATAAATATATAAAATTATTCTATTCGTCTGAAAAATAAGAATAGAAAACTTTCTTTGTGTCATTTTCTGACTGGTTGGCATTTGTGCTTGGTTACTCCCGATGATTAAAAAGCAATAAACAAAAACATAATTTGCTAAACAAATTAAATAAATAAAATTTATTTCCTACATGATTTAAGACCAAGAAGGGACAGATATTAAAAAATTTGATTTATTTATTTCTACATTTAGTATTAAATTTTTGTATCAAATAATTTAAGTTATGTGAACATAAAAAAAAAAATAAAAATGAAATTCAAACAATATGATACTTAAAAACCCTAAATTTTAGATGCCGTTCAAACGAAATCGAAATAAATCTGAGACTTTTTTAAAAACTTAACTTGCAAATATTTGTTTTGCAGATTTTGTATAATATTTACGGTAGGTATAAAAAAAATAATAGACATATCTAAAAAGAAACTGTTCAGAAAAAGTCTAAGATTTATTTCGATTTCGTATTATCATTGTATATTTATTAATAAATTGTTTATTTTATTTTACTGTCCTTTTTTAATCATATAAATTGTTTTGTTCTATACTTATAAACTTTTTTTATCTATCAATATTTATAATAATAATAAAAAAAATGCATGTGACTGGATTTAAAAACGAAATTTTCACCAAATTGGCATAAAAAAAAAATGCTGCAACGTGGTAAGTATTAGACATCTGTGCCAAAATGTTGAGCGTTATGAATGTTTCAAATGTGTTTACATTTTATTATTTCATACAAATAATGAATCAAAAGAGTTTTATGAAAATAATAACTTGAAATATAAAAAAAACAGCTCTTTTCAACAGAAACTCTTTGTGATATTTTAAAAATTAAGTCGTGTAGTGTGTTATCATTTTAACAATCATCGGAATAATAAATTTAATACAAGTTAATTCAAAATTAATTGTATTTATGATTAATTGTTTGTAATATTGCAAATTTAGGCGCGATTTTAAAAAATCGCCAAATCGGAAATTAAAAAAAATATTCGTAAACATTATTGTTTATTTTTACATGAATGTTTAAGTTGATAGAATTGGCTAATTTATTGCAGTGCCGAAAAGTCTTACGCCATGTAGTCGTTAATTCTGCGGTTTAGCCTTAATAAATTCCAGGACTTGAGTTTGAAGGCCAAGTTCTGCAGATTTACTAGTTTCATTACATACCAAGAATGATGTACTATTACTTTTTACTATTATTCTTTAATACTATTATTTTTGAAGACATTTATTTACCTTAATTTATTTTGATTTTTTCTTCAAACATTTAAGGCGGAGAAACTTTTTAAATGTGGCTTAGGTACAAAATCCCCACACAGATACCATATACGCACTGGATTTGGGGCGATTTTTTTCTGATGCCAATGTGCCAGAAACCTCGCAAAATATGTCCATTGACCTCTAGCTTTTTTCGATAGGAGGAATTTTTTTTTACTCAATTAGGTGCTTCGAAAAAAATTTGTGACAGCGCGTACAAAATGTGAGAAAAAGTCTAGGTAAATAACTCGTTCAATGTTAAATTCTGTATTAAATTAACATTAAGGAGTCCACTGGAAATAAATAAAACATAGCACTGCCGTGCTATGCTTTAATAATAAAAAAAATTAATAAAACATCTCGAACTTAATATGCAAACATCGCAAAAAATTTATTTTCAAAAAAAAAAAAAAAATATTACATCAATATTCTATGCGATATTTTTTCGGCATGTTTTACTTCTTAAATTGAAACAAATATATGAATCACACAACATATTCCTAGAAGATAACTTTTGGAAAATGAAAACATTTTAAACAGAAATTAAATTACGTAACACATAAGTACATTTAGCATGTATCTTCACTTTCACTTTGAATTCAGTTTCTTGCTTATTAAAATTATCTTAATACTCAAATGTTTAAGACATTATTTTAAGAAAATCCCTGTGGCCTTGGCCAATAGATGGAAGTAGATTTCGAAGAGTGCTATTTTCAACAAATCTATATATATAAAAGAAAGTCTGGATTTCGTATTAATCACAGCATAAAAAAATCTACCGAACACAAAATCTTGAAAATTGGGGTAAAAATACTTCTAATAGCATCGAGTGCCGCTAAGAAGGGATTTTAGAAAATTCCACTTCTAAGAAGGGTAAAAAAAGGAACAAACTTTAAAAAATCCCTTAAAAATCGGCTTTAATGCTTATTTTTCAACTGATAACATATTTAAGTGTATTTTTTCATGCTGAATCGAATGGTACTAAACAATTTCTTTTAAATCCAGTAGTTCGTGAGATACTTCACATTTTTATAAATTAACTATGGCTTTAGATGACTGATTCTTCACCGATTATAGACAGTCTAAAATATGGCATAAAACTGAAAATTAATATGATTTAAAAATTTCGTTTGATTCAAAGTTTCTTTAGAAAAACTGACCAGCGTAGCGGGCGAAGGCTGCTAGTATATACATATATATATATGTAATATATGATTAGAGTTAAACCCAGTTTAACAGTTTTATTTGATTGCTTTTAAAGAATTTTTAATTTTATTTTACCGTAATAATTTTTTTATCAGAATCATCTTAAGCAAAATTCGGCTCAAATGTCCATTTTGACAGCATTTTTTGAAATATATTCTGCCTTATTCAAAAATCGATCAATACGGCGCATTATATAGTTCTTAATTAGAAAAAACTGTCAATTGAATGCGTTTCAGAGCAAAAATGGATTTAAAAAGAATCAGGAAAAATTAATTTGTTATTTGAATACTTCCTCAATTTTTCAATCATGATTGCTTCGAAGAATTCTGTTAAAATACCCAATTTGGCAGCATTTTTAAAATATATTCTTTCTTTATCAAACAACTGGCCAATATGTCACATTTTATATTTCTTAAATAAGAAGAAAGGCCGTTTGGTTGCATTTACAATCAAAAATGAATTTTAAAATTAATCAGAATATAAGCAGTTTGGATTTCAAGTTTTTTCATCAACTCATATTTTGTTTACTTTTTTTTGCAATAAGAATTGGTCCTATAAAAAACTTGTATGTATGAAAGTTGTAGATATTATTAAAAAGATGTAAAATAAATTTAATCGGATTTGATAGTCTAAGAAAAGATGATGTTATGGATTTTTTTTCTTTTTACACTCTTCATTTTCTTTTTGTTTTTATTTATTTTTATTGGTAAGAGTTGGTCCTATCGAAAACTTGTAAATACAAAAGTTTTAGATAATTTTAAGAACAATTATAAAAAATTTAGTTAGATTTGATATTTTGAGAATTGACGAAGTTATGAATTTTTTTCTCCCTAAAATCCTATTTTTTCACACCTTGAGCCCATTTTTAACTTTATCAAAAAAATTTGTTATGAATAACCATTTGACCTATTTCTTAGAAGTAATATAAACTTTAAAATGATTCGATATCTTTTTTAATCAAGAAATTATGGCATTTTTTCGGTTTTCAGAAAAGGCATTCCGATTTCTACCTTCTTGCTCTAATTTTGCCCATTAACGAACTTGACCCGTGATTTTATGTATCAGTTTGGGAGAGATTAGATCAAAATTAGTGAAGTTATCGTGCCCATAAAAAAGTGATATATACATAAATATGTATACATATATTTCATGTAAAAAACTGGTGGAACCACAAAGAAAAGTAGAGCTCGATCTAAAAAAATGTTATAGTAAAAATTGGGAAATATTTTCAATCTAAAAATGTGTGTAGAAAAGAAATGGAAAAAGGTGATTTCTAAAACTCATGAAATAACCCAA
The DNA here is from genome assembly GCA_964019185.1 of Maratus speculifer. Lineage (NCBI taxonomy): Eukaryota > Metazoa > Arthropoda > Arachnida > Araneae > Salticidae > Maratus > Maratus speculifer. The sequence continues at coordinate 120,481,985 of OZ025298.1, forward strand.
ATTCTTGTTAGCTGAAAATGTGGACTGAGCTTTACTGGTGCCTTAAAATCAATCAGGAATAAAGAGGCATTTTTAACTCATACCGTATTTCAATCATCCACAATCAGTTTAAGTATTTGGGTTCATAACTACATGTTACAATGTAATGAAGTATGAGAACGGTTCGTTCAGTACAAAGTGTGGACACAATTCGATTTTGGTGGATTAGCGGTTTTAATAAGTGGGGGATCAAAGCTCCAAGTAAACTGAAAACCTTGAACAGATACGATTCAACCATGTACAAAATATTTGCGTTCAGACATATTTATGTATATCAATTCCTCAACAACCTGATTATATTAATGTTATACTTTAATGAATACTTCATGTTTTTATTAGTTTAGCGTTATGGAGCTTAAGGGATTCGAGACTACGTTATAATATATTATATGGACTACTTTCCTCAGTAATCATTTTGAATGGATAATAGTATAATTTTGAATATAAGACACCAGTAAAGCTCAGTCCACATTTTCAGCAAACAAAAATTTGGGTTATTTATGAGTTTTAAAGATCACCTTATTCCATTTCTTTTCTACGCACATTTTTAGATTGAAAATGTTTGCAAATTTTTAATATAACTTTTTTTTAGATCCCAGCTCTACTTTTCTACCTGGTTCCACCAGTTTTTTATACCAGTTCATAGCTTTATCTGATCCTTACAGGACTTTTATCAATCACCTAACAAATCTAAACTATTATTAGTATTAATTTAAGTAAGGATTAGTTATAGTACGTTATTTTTAGACGTATTAGTATGGCGAAATATCGGAAATAACGCCAAGTTGGCTTCTATTTTGGCGAGTATTTTTGTGCGCCAGATATCGCCAAATTGGCGGAAAACTTGGCGACATTTTGCAACAGAACAGCTCCCTCTCAGATGGTCGTCCCAGTGAAGTTTCTCGGTATCTACACAGATTTTTATAGCTTCCTTTTCAAATCGTTTTTTTTAATAAATATAAAAGAATTTTTTTCTGAATTATCCCTTTTTAATTGAAATATCCGTATTGTAGTAAATGTTTTGACATCGAAAAAACTCAAATAAATGTGCGATGTTGTTTTGACACGCATTTAGTTAAAGTTTATATATATGCTTATGAAAAATATGTATTTTCTGTTTCGAATGACGTCAGTTTCAAAATCTCAAAAATCTATCAGGAGAATCAGAATTTTTATTCATCGATAGAAAAAGAACACGTGTTATCATATCTTTCTTAAATTATTGTACTGTTTTTTAGTTGGTGGCTACTCCAAAGAAATAATTGAATTAAATATTAAAAAGGAAAGATTTCTATAATGTTAAATTATGTAAAATATAGCGTTATATAAATTTTAAATGGGTCCCATTTCCTTGATATTGGATATTTTTTGAGAGGACTTTCGAAAGGCACATACCTAAAATAAAAGCTTTTGAACAAGCTATTACACGTCGCTGCATGTTTCCTGGTTTGGGTTATAATTAAGTTGTCTTTTTTTTTCTTGTTTCACGAGAGAAAAGTGACAAAACAGAGGTTCTGGATCCACATAACTAATCGGTGGGTCTGGATGATTTTTTGTAAACTGTTAGGTCTAGATTAGGACACTTCGCCTTTTTAATTTCGTCGCGATCCGATGATTGGGTCCAAAGTTCTAAAGAGCCAAACTTTGGACTTCAACATTAGAGATGAGACTGAGCTCTAATATGTAGCACTATCGTGCTGTATGATATATATATATATATATACAGATGGGGCACAAAATAATACGAATACATGTGAAAAAGTATGACGTATTTCACACCTGCAGTACAGCCGCGCCACCTGCAACAGAAGTCTGCCACCTAGTGAGCGTGAAGAGGAAGGTATCAGTCTCTCAACAGAAGTCACCTGTGTTGCATGCGTCAATCGAACTGTATGTAATAAATTAAAACGTCAGACCTGTCAGAGTTCCAAAGAGGAATGATTTTTGGAGCGCGTTTAAGTGGAGCATCGGTTACGGAAGCAGCAAACATTTTAGGGGTTACAAGCAGTACGGTACGGTAGTTATGACAGCGTACACGAAAAAGGTTAAGACGACGTATTCAAAGCGCAAAAGTTGCCGAAAATCCAAGCTTGCTGATAGGCATAGACTAGTCTTGAAGCCCATAATAGCCCGAAAGCATAAGCAATGGTCATCCGAGATAACATCCGAAATGAACACACATATCCAGGATCCCATTTAAACAAAAACTGTCAAAAAGGAACTCCATTCTGCGAGCATTAATGCCAGAGTGCAATTCAAAAACTCTGGATGACAGCAACTATTGCTTTCAAGCGACTTCAATGGTGCAGAGATCCCAAACGGTGATTTCCACAAATGTCGCAACATGAATTATTGTCAGATGAATCGTTATTCGCCCTAATTCAGACGACCGTACGCGTTTATGTCTGGAGAACACCCATAGAAGCGTTTAAACCTGAATGCCTAATGCTGAATTTGAAGCATTCGGGTGGCTCCATTATGGTCTGAGGTTCAATATCTTCGCTCGGTCTTGAGCCACTTGTTATTCTGCATGGGAGGATCAAATCCAATCTCTATCTAACCAGTCTAGGGGATCATATCCACCCTTTTGTCCAGACTTTATTCCATGGAGAGCGACCGTTTTTTCAAGACGACAATGCCCCTATCCACACTGCAGGGTGTGTTCAACCTTGGTTCGAAGAGCTTGACGATGAAGTTGAACATCTTCCTGGTCCTCTCAGTTTCCGGATTTGAATATTATTAAGCATATATTGGAAGATTTGGAGTCCAAACTTCGTTCTCAATTTCTTCCTCCCTCCAGCCTTTCGGAATTAGAGACCATTACGCAAGAGTGATGGCTTAATATACTATCAAATATGGTCCATGACCTTTATACATCTATAAAAGATAAAATTAAATCTGTACTTCAATCAAAGGGTGGACCATACCCCTACTAATAAAGATTTTCCAGTATTTCACAGCTGTTCGCATTATTTTGTCCCCCATCTGTATATATATATATATATATATATATGTATAAACTTTTTTATTGATGGTAGTTTTGGGGTCTAGGGGTCATGATCGGTGTAGATCTACAAAAAAGTTTCAGAAACATAGGATCGACCGCAATAAGTAGAATTTCGTATGAAATCTACTTAAAAATGCATTTACATGTTTTGGAATTCACGTTGACACTACAACAGGTCAAGCAAACAAATGTGTGTACAGGCTCTTTTTAACTATTTCGAACAGAATGGAAAAACGTGTATAGCTTTTCTTTGGCTATATGCGGTGTGTCTTCCAAATGTCTGCGTTTTTGTAAATACACTCGGTATATTTTCAAAATATACATCTTGTAATTGACGTATGCTACTATGGTTTACTAATGCATGTTTGTTATTGAAATTATAAAACCTATATGGATACATAAGATAAATTCAGTGTCCGATTAAAAAAAAAAACAAAAAAAAAACAAAAAAAAATATTAAATTTGGATCTCTTTTTATAGGGGTAAATCATTTAGGATATATTTTAACTATGTTGCATTATTTCAACCATGATGAAATTCATATAGATCTCTGAAATTCATTTAAGCATACATTTTATAGAATACGGTGTGCAAAATAATATAGAGGTATACAAAATCGCATAGGCATGTGTACATGATAGCGAATAATCCTGCTTGACTTGTGCTGCTGTCTATCCTCCCAAACATGGAGTTACTACTTTTCATTCGTCATTACCAGATTTTATAGCTGAGAAAAGCGCTGTTGTGTTTCTTTTTGTTTATAGGTTAATTGTTTCATTGCTAGTTTTATGGTTACAAAGCTCCTTTAAGTACATGCTATGTCCAGAAAAATAAAATAATAAAAAAAGTTTTGTTTTCAAATGTTACATTAAAAACCTGTCATAAAAGCATAATGAACATAAAACCAATATTTAAAGAAAAAAAAGCAATGTGGTGATAAATATAAATAAAACCAATCAATGAGATCAAAATGCAATTCATAGAAACAATGCAAATAATTATAATTAAAATCTAAACAGTCCAAAAAGTTAATAGGTCTACAGCACAAAGAATAAAATGTACAAATACAACATAAAATCAAGAATATTTCAGACACAGATTATTAAAAAAAAAAACAATGTAAAATCGCTTCGATTCGCACTCTTCAGACACAATATTTTTCTTCATTGGCATCAAATCATTACAGTTAGATTCGGACCAGATAGTCTCTCACGATGTGCTGTAGCTGTTTAGACATTTTAGCAGAAACAGCATATGGCTGAGACATGACTTCCTAAAGAATAACTAAAGAAGGTAACACACTGTAATTTTTTTAAAGATTTTTTATCTGTTTTGGCCTAGTTTTGGGTAAAAGGCCGAATAATTCAAGCAGTCTTTAAAAAATGTGTAAATAATATTAAAAAATCATCTTAGGCCATTTTATATTCTAATAAATAATCTTGATTTACAGGTGATACAATGCCACGCTACTATCAAAAGAATACTATGAGACATAGTTCACCAGAGAAAATATCGTCAGGAGCGATTAAGAAGTTCTTGAAGGAAAAATAGACTATAAGCGATCGTCTGATATATCGAAGGATCTTCAAAGTACCCTGGAGGAATGTGGAATAAGGCTCAATAGCATGATTTGATTCCTGTAAAAACTGATAAAAAAGAGTTAAGTACGCTGCAAAATAAAAAAAAAAGAAAAATTACAATCCTACAGATATAAAGTTGCCAAAATCTATATGCTTATTAACATTTTATCTGTCCACTGTACAAGAAAAAATGTAAATATACAAAACTAATTTTTGTAAAGTTATAGAAATCTGTAACTTTTACAAGCGGATCTACTGAAATTCCAGTTATCTTACTAAACTTTTATCTGTAACCTGTGTCGCTGTGAAATAAAAAATTCTAGGAATCGCAGTTTAATAAAAAGTTCTTATTAACTTTACATATTTCTGGATTTTCAATGCAAATCTGAATTTGTTACATGATTTTGTGTTGTTACCGTTACATAAAATGTTCTAGGAATCCCAGTTTCCTAGAAAACTTTTAGTAACTTTACTGATTTTTTTTACAGTGTAGATTTACATGTGTTTTTTTAGACGCTTAGAGAAATGAATTTATTTTATTTAAAGGAAAAATGTTTGGCGTTGAACTATGAGATTTAGTGAATTAGCTTTTGAATTACACTGTAAAAAAAGAGCCGATCTACTAAAAAAACTTTAGTGATCCTTGTATTTACTTAAAAATTTTTAGTAATCTTAGTCGGTTACAAGAAAATCTGTAAGAATTACTAGAAAAAATTTAGCAACGAAGAGAGTTAATAGTTTTATATTTTTAATAACTATTACTAAAACTCACTTGGTGTGTCCTTGATAGCATAGTGGTTATAGTAACGGACTCCAGACTAAAAGGTCTCGGGTTCAAAACTGGCCACCGCCAAATACGCCCCGAATATGTAGTGTAAGTACTCGTTAGTAAAGGAATTATAAAAATTTTGTCAAAGCAGTTAGCAATGTTTGGTGCTGCCATCTATTGCAGTTTTGCCGAAAATCTTCCGCTTCAGAAGTCTGGATGCAGCTCGAAGGAACCTCCTGCCCTTCGGGCGCACGTAATGGTTATTAAAATTAATTTTGGAGATATTACTAAAATTTGCTTGGTGGCTCATACTAAAAATTTTTAAGTTAGTTATACAAAAAATTCTTTTGTTCAGTTTACAAATTAAATGCTTGTTTCACTTGCAAAAAAAAAAGTTTGTAATGGTTATTAAAAAATTCTCTGGAATACAAATTTACTAAAAAATTTTTAGTAACCTCTTGAATTTTTTTCACAGTGTAGCAGAGACAAAAATCTTTCTCAGACTTTAATAGTAACAAAATAATACATATATGGCTTCATTCGCAGAGATAAACATCACCCATTAAAATTCTTTCAGGAAATATCTACCACTTCTGCAAAAAGGCTTTTTCAACTATACTACTGCCTAAAAGTTTCTCAATCCGTTACTAGCTATTTACGAAACACAAATGTATTCCCCTAATTTTTATCTACGATGTCGGTGAAACTGGTATATGAGTTATTCCATCGATGATATTAACTCATTGAGGAAAAAATACTATAGGATGTTGGACTTCTGTTGAGCGGAGTTTCCGCGTATAGGATGAAATTTCTATGAATGCGATTGACATTCATACAATTATGCAATGCATGAATAATGCAATTGGCATTATTCATGCACTGTAAAAAAAATCTGTGAAGGTACTAAACATTTTCTAGGAAACTGGGATTCCAAGAATTTTTCATGGAGCGATAACAGGAAAAATTCATGTAATCGATTCTGAAACTTGAATTTTTGCTGTAACCGTTACAGGAAAAGTTCTTGGAATCCCAGTTTCCTAGAAAAGGTTTAGTGCCTTTGCAGATTTTTTTTACAGTGTGCCGACAATGTTAATTTTTTGTAAGAAACGAAAAACACTATCTTGATGGATGATGATTTCCCAGACTCATTTGCTGTATACAATAAGAGAATTATTAAAGAGTCTTTCAGTACTATATTTCAAAAAATTATCTTGTTTGCAATGTTTCTTGTGGAAAGCCTTCTATTTTAATCCTTGATGATTACGTAAATTGTGATGAAAAAGACTCTTTCTCTCCATTAAAAACTTATTTGTTTCCAAAGCACAACGCCAGATGGCAGCAGCATGAAACTTTTGTCCTGAAACGAAGAAAAGAACTCATTAAAAAACTTTCTTTGACGTCACATTTTTTCTGCGAAGCTACTCTCAGTCAGAAATGATTCTAAGCAGATGATGTTTACCTTTTCCTAAAACTGTAAAATTCGGAAGCAAAATTCTCAGCTCCGATAATATTTCTTTTTAAAAGAACTTTAAGATTTAAACATTTAAATTCTACTTGTTTTGTGTTTACGTAAATTGTGCTGTGATTTTTTATTTGTGTAATTAAAGAAGACGTCTTTCCCAAAACGGAAGTGCACATATTATTTATTCAACAGTACATACTAATAAAATAATAATATATTATTATTCCAGTAAATTCTACGCAGGCCTAAAGAAGAAGAAAGTTATTATGCTCGAAGAAGATTCCTAGCAAGGTAGGCCTGAACTTATATATTTTTCTTTTTATTGAAATATCAAATTTAACTGAAACACAACTCACCCTATAGATTATGTGTACTGAGATGTTCTTATATATATAAGTAAAAGAGCTTGCCCATGATTCTATTATTTGAAAATATTAAACTATAAACAGTCTTTTGAAAATATATATGATAATTGAATAAACGATTGAATTAATATAATTGAATAACGATTGAATTGATGTTGATTTGAATTAATATAATGGCTACCAGTAATATAGCCCTCATTGAAAAGCTGAACGATCAAAATTACAGTAATTGGGCATTTAAGATTGAAAATCTTCTGCAAAAGGAAAACGTGTTTTCAGTAATCAAAAATCCTCCACCGGATCCTGTCACTGCCCAATGGACCAAAGATAATATTAAAGCGAAATCTATTATTAATCTGTGTATTGAAGATTCTCAGATTATTCATGTGAAACATCTAGTAAATGCTAAAGATATCTGGGAGGCTTTGAAAAATGTTCATTTAAGAAGTACTCTTTCTTCCAAACTTTTTCTTTTAAGAAAACTGTATTCTCAAAAACTGAGTGAGGGGGGAGACATGATCTCCCATATCAATAATATTTTATCCATCAAAGATAAATTATTTGCTATTGGCGAGGAAATCCCTGACTCGCATATATGTGCCCTCTTGCTTTGCTCCCTGCCTAGATCTTATGACCCAATGGTTACCGCGTTAGAAGCCAGCGAGACGGATCTAACTTTAAGTTACGTAAAAAATAAATTGATCGATGAATATAAACATAGATGCGAAAACAGAGACGCGAGTTCAAATTCGCGAGATTCGGCTTACAAAGCAATAAATAAGCCTGAGAATCGTGAAGCTGTTTCGAGCTCACGCGACTCAGCATATAAGGTAGTAAATAAAAATGCTAGAAATAAGAAATTTTGCACGTTTTGCAAACGAGACAACCATGTACGCGAAAATTGTTATCATTTAAAGAATAAAATGCAAAATGATAACTCGAGAAATAATCCGAATCGAAATAAGTTTTATAATAAATCAAACTCTTTCAGAAATAATTCGGGAAATTACAAAGGTAAACAAGGTAATGTAAGGGATACTTCCAACTTCTGTTTTAAAGGTAATGTTGACGCAGAAATAGGTACAAATAATTTTTCTACCTCAACGAATTCGGAAGAAAACATTTATAAGTTCTCCGAACAAAATTATCCTGCGTGCGATTTAATGTCTGCTAATAGCGCACAAGAACTTAATGTAAATAAATTCGTTATCGATTCCGGCTGCACAAGACATGTAGCATTCGCAAAAGAAAATTTCATAAACTTTAAAACCGGAAATTTTGGTAGCATAATGATAGCGGATGGAAATAAACTAGATTCACATGGTATGGGTGATATTAAACTTTGTACAAATTCACCACATCAAATTATACTTAAAGATGTTCTTTACTGTCCTGAATTACAAAGTAATTTATTATCGATTAAGAGAGCAACAGAAAACGACTTTAAAGTCATTTTTGAAAAAGATTCTTGTAACTTTGTTAAAGACAATAACATAGTTTTAACAACGGAGTTAAATAATAATCTATATGAAATTTGTCCTAAAGATGAGTACGGATATGCTGTCAAAACACAAATGTTTTGTGATAATCCGAATTGTATTACAACTTGGCATAAACGCCTAGGACACAAAAATTTTGAATCAATCAAATATCTTGTGAACCATAAGTTAGCGGATGGTATAACTTTAAGTAAGTGTAAACATGATAATATATGTACTAAATGTATTGAAGGGAAAATGTCACAATTACCTTATCCAAAGGTAGCATCAAATAGATCTAACGAAGTCCTTTCACTAATCCATAGTGATATCTGCGGTCCCATGAAGACTGAAACATTCTCAGGTAAAAGGTACTTTATTACTTTCATTGATGATTTTAGCAGGTTTACTATGGTTTATTTACTTTCACACAAATCGGAAGCCCTAGAAAAATTTAAAGATTTCTCTGCACTAGTAAAAAATAAATTTGGTAAACAAATAAAAGCCTTTAGATAGGATAATGCAGGGGAATATCTTGGGGAAAATTTTGAAGATTATTTAACCCTTAACGGTATCGAACGCAAATTGAGTGTACCATTTTGCTCACCTCAAAATGGTGTTGCTGAAAGAAAAAACCGTACCCTTGTAGAAATGGCGCGCAAAATGCTGTCAGACGCAAATCTACCAAGACAATTTTGGGGTGAAGCAATTCTCACTGCCATTTACTTAACAAATAGGCTGCCAACCAAAGCAAACAATAACATAACCCCATTTGAACTTTGGAATAATCGTAAACCAAATTTGTCACACATAAAAACATTTGGTTGCAAGGCATACGCCTATGTAGAAAAATCTAAAAGGGCTAAATTCGATGAGAAAGCCATTGAAGGCATTTTTTTGGGATATGACCAAAGGAGCAAGGGATATAGAATATATATCGGGGATAATAGAGTAATGATATCTAGATCAGTAAAATTTCTAGAAAATGTAAAAAATGATACTAAACAAGACGAAAATAACATTTCGACCCCAACCGAAGTTGCTCAAATTGAATTAGATGGTGATAAACATGACGCGGACGCAATTCCACATCAGAGTCAAATACAGCTTAGAAGATCGGAAAGAGAAAACAGGGGAGTACCTCCCGATAGGTATGGAATTAGCGCAAACATATGTCAGGTTGAGGAACCCAAAACTTGGGAAGATATAGAAAATATGAAAGACCCAAAAATTAAAAATAATTGGCTAGCAGCTACAAATGAGGAATTCAATTCACTTATGCAAAATAAAACTTGGGAATTAGTCGACCCACCTCCGGGAAAACATATTATAGGTTGTAAATGGACTTTTAAAACAAAACGCAATGCACGCGGAGAAATAGAACTCTACAAGGCGAGACTTGTTGCGAAGGGTTATTCGCAAAAATTCGGGTGCGATTATGATGAAACTTTTGCCCTTGTCAAGGCACACACCACAATAAGAAGTTTCCTAAACGCTGCTGTATATAAAAATTTAGATATAATTCATTTAGATGTAAAAACAGCATTTTTGCACGGAAACTTAGACGAGGAGGTATTCATGAAACAACCCGAGGGATATATAGTAGAAGATCAAAAGGAAAAGGTGTGTAAACTGAATAAGGCTATTTACGGGCTAAAACAGGCTGCTAGAGCCTGGCACCTAAAAATTAGTCAAACACTCAAAAACATGGGATTTAATCAGTGCACATCAGATTTATGCTTGTTCAAACGAAATAAAAACGGAAACTTGTCTTATATTATAGTATATGTCGATGATATTTTAGTAGCAGGAAAGAAAAGGGATACCGAAGAGATATACAAAGAGTTATCAAGGGAATATGAAATAAAATCGTTAGGTAAAGTATCGCATTATTTGGGGATAAATATCAAACAAACAGAAGATGGAAGTCTAATGTTAGATCAAGAAAATAAAATTGACGAAATTGTTAGGAAATTTAACTTAGTAAATTCTAAACCAACTTATACTCCCATGAATACGGATTATTTTAATTTAGATCCTGATAGTAAACTAATGAGTAACAATACCCTTTATCGACAAGCAGTGGGGGCACTCTTATATATCTCCACCATCACTAGACCGGATATATCTGCCTGTGTGAACATATTAGGTAGAAGAAACGAAAAACCTAGAGAAGTAGATTGGTTAGCAGTTGAAAAGGTTATTGGATACTTAAAAACGACCAAAGATCTCAAACTACTAATTGATAAGAATAAAGAGCCCGTCTTAACAGCATATTGTGATGCGGATTGGGCATCAGATAAAAGTGACCGGAAGTCCACTACCGGCAATATCTTCAAATTGGGCAACAACTTGTTAAGCTGGTCAAGCAGAAAGCAGACCAGTGTCGCACTCCTCTCTACTGAGGCAGAATACATTTCTGTCTCAAATACCTGTCAAGAAATGGAGTGGTTACTCGCATTATTAACAGATTTGGACCTACCACAAACCTTACCGATTTCGATCTATGAGGATAATATTCCATGCATAAAAATCTCAAAGAATGAGAAACATCTATCAAGGAGCAAATACGTAAGTGTCAAATACTACAACGTAAAAACTATGATAGAATACGGAACAATGTGTCTACACTATTGCCCTTCAAAGCAAATGATTGCTGACATAATGACAAAACCCCTTGCGAAACCTCAGTTTGAAACTTTTAGATCTCAGCTGCAACTGAGGCTAGCACTTTGAAAACAAAAGTGGGGGTGATGGAAAAGACTCTTTCTCTCCATTAAAAACTTATTTGTTTCCAAAGCACAACGCCAGATGGCAGCAGCATGAAACTTTTGTCCTGAAACCAAGAAAAGAACTCATTAAAAAAATTTCTTTGACGTCACATTTTTTCTGCGAAGCTACTCTCAGTCAGAAATGATTCTAAGCAGATGATGTTTACCTTTTCCTAAAACTGTAAAATTCGGAAGCTAAATTCTCAGCTCCGATAATATTTCTTTTTAAAAGAACTTTAAGATTTAAACATTTAAATTCTACTTATTTTGTGTTTACGTAAATTGTGCTGTGATTTTTTATTTGTGTAATTAAAGAAGACGTCTTTCCCAAAACGGAAGTGCACATATTATTTATTCTACAGTACATACTAATAAAATAATAATATATTATTATTCCAGTAAATTCTACGCAGGCCTAAAGAAGAAGAAAGTTATTATGCTCGAAGAAGATTCCTAGCAAGGTAGGCCTGAACTTATATATTTTTCTTTTTATTGAAATATCAAATTTAACTGAAACACAACTCACCCTATAAATTGTGCTAAAAGCATGGAGTTTATATATAAAAAAAGAAAATATTAATTTTAGTACAGAAGGTGGTAGCACCCCAGCTACCACCATAGTTGCTGCAAAATTTACAATCTGCTGCCTATGTAACAGTGCTGTAAATTTTCAGTCTCGTAAAAATCGTGTTGCTTTCGACTTCAGTTCGTCGATGTTTGCTTCGGGGCATCTCTAAACTCATATTACAAGGAAAAGGTGAATATGTGTTTACTTTCCAATCGTGAGCGATCTATAATTATTTACCAATACGTACAATTTTTCCACAGCCGCATTTTTGAGAGCAATTGTTGCAGATACAGTTGCTAGTCTCCTTATTTTCATCAGACTCTGCAGCGGTTTCAAGTGGTAAGAGCCCGATTGGCTTGCTAAACCAAGGTGTACCCTGATTTGCTTTCCTGTACTTGCAAACGAGCGAGCCCGCTACTCCCCGATGGGGCAAACTTGCAGGCACCATGTTAAACTTGAGAAAAGAGAGGCTAGGCCTGGTGTATGTCAGCGACTAAATAACCAGTCTAAGTTGCGCATCAATGTTCCATGTAACTACAGAGTCTCCATCAGAACACGAGAACAAAAAAGCGGCGGTTCCCCGTAGGGAAACAGCCGCTCATGCGCCCCAATGGATTCATCCCTAGGACTCGCTGTAAAGAGAATCATAGTTACTCCCGCCAGTACAATTGATGCAGTAATACCCCCGTAATACCAACATTAGTGCTTGGCACGAGGCATTTCGATTACCTCATGCGTCTGGACATCCATATCCTTTGATGAATTCAAATAACGCGCAGTTGACATAAAGACAATACTAAGAATACACTTTTGAAAACATGAAAGACACATTAAAACACTACGCTGTAAAAAAAAAAACTGTAAATTTACTAAAAGCTTTCTAAGAAAGTGGGATTCCTTGAACTTTTTATGTAACGGCAACAGCAAAAATTCATGTAACTGATACAGATTTCCATTAAAAATCAAAAAATCTGCAAGGTTACTAAGAACTTGTAACGGTTGGGTGGCCGTGCTGGGAGTTAAATGCAGACATACTCAGGAAATAAGATAAAAAAACACAGTTTATTAAAACTATAAGGGCACAATGGAAGTGGAGCAAGTCTAATTTTCACAAATGAGAATACTACGAAAAGCTAAACGCATACTCACAGGCTCCGGAAACTAGCTCAATCGGGGCAACTCTGGTTACTTCTCACTATCTCTCGGCTAAGCTGCTACATAAAAGTAATTAGACAGCCCGTGGCTGTAAATATCCTTTATTCACTTTGAAATAATCAAATGCAATTACTATTAAATTTCTTACCACGGCCAACTTCTCAAATTGAATACCGAAACTCCTTCACAACTCACGGGAGGCTCGATGCTACTTGCAATCTGTTAGATACCAGCGGGAAACACACTTCGCTGACTAATATTCTTCGAACACTCGCTCTGCTGGCTAATGCCAGAGACTCACTGCTAGCTGGCTAATGCTCTGCTGGCTATCGCCAGAGACATTCTCCACACACTCAAAACCCAAGCTTTTATATGCTGCAAACTGAGATACTTCAAATTAACATATTACTACTAACTGCGAGCCTAACTGCAGAATCCGAAAGAGACGCACACACTCTAGAAAGTTAAAGTAAAAGAGAGGATAGATGTCGCTTTTACGCTTACACATGTTAAATTATTGACGTCACGATCTCAGAAATACTAAAGTGCCTTTATGACAAAGGTCACTCCCTCACAACTCCCCCTCGGATTCCACAGAGAAAAAGGGCTGGGCCAAATGCATGCCCAGAACTTTTTCTTGTTATAAATTTCAAACCGTAAAAAAAAACACAGTGATGGGTGAAATTTAGCGCCGAAACATAACTTTTAAAATATTAACTTTAACCCATCACAACCAAAAAACCTCAGTTTGCAACAAAAATTCACATATTCCATCCAATCATCCTTCTATCTTAAAAATAGCCTCCATAAAACTTTTAAAACTTTTAAAACTTTCAAAACTAATTACTTCCTCTTTCAAAATAACCCACTCCACTGGGACAGCTAAAATTCATCAAAACACTAAGCTTTCGCAATTTTCCTCAATATTGAAATACGACTGTAACTTTACCAAAAATTTCTCCATAAAACTTTCCTAACACTAGAATTTGCACCAAGTCCAAAAAAACCCAATGCGCAAAAATTTTCCTCAACAAAATTCCGAACTCATCTAAAATTAAATTCACTTCGTACTATCATAACGCCCCACCAGTGGCCGAGAGGTTCGGACCTCTCAACTGGTAGACGGCAGGTGCTGGGTTCGAACCCAATTGCGGCTGTCGGCCTAACCGTTCGGAGTTTTCCGTGGTTTTCTTCGAACCTTGCGTAAATACGGGTTGGGTTCCCTTAGAAAGACCCCCCACAGAGGGCACTCCCCCTGGTCCTATATCCCATTAGCGTAGATAATCGGACGACAAAAATCAACCAACCAACGTACTATCATAACTCTGCTACTACGTAATACCTACATACCCATTAGCCAATGAACTAACTCCCAAAACTTCTTCAGAACTAGCTCCACTTTCACAATATTTGGGGCACATACGTACAGCTTCACATAGCTGTGCTTATGCAATAATCAAAAATTACAAATTTACAAAATGACGTCATCATACTCTTCATCTGTATAAACTAAAAGAAAAAATAGCAATATCAATATTTAACACAGATATACTTCCCTGCAAGAAAATCACATAAACATTCAACTTTAATACAATAGAATTTCATATTCAAATGTAACAAAAAACGTCGCGACTTGCGGAAACCATTTCCAACTAAAGTACAAACGTAACACATGAACCACGAACGATAAGAAGAAAAGTTAATTCATTAAATGTTAGTATAAGAGACTGAAACGCGTGTCAAGGACTTCTTGACCGCAACACACGTGCACGCCTGACTCGCGGCGCGTGTACAAAATAACCCAAATTACTATCTATACTTTCTGAAAATTAAACATACATTAACATACATTTTATAACACATGAACAGTATAACAATATAATAACATTTTAAACAATTAACATAAGAATTTAACAATAGATCCAGAATTTTTAAAAGCAGTTAAGACCAAAATTTCAAACATACATAAACTAACAATTTTGCAAACAAATTTTGAACACAATTAAGCACTAATCGTGAGTCCGTCAAAAAATTCCAAAAATGGCCAAAAATACAAAACAGTCTCTCTGCTTTTTATTCCTTCACATTGCTACCACATATATGCACTCTAATAGAAATTTAATAAGGAAAATGATCACCCAATCATAGAGATGATTCGCTGCTAGCCGGCTTCATACTACAGGATGGCTTTCTCCTCTTGTCCCAAAAACCTTGCACGAAGGATCTTTCGTCATCAGAACTGTACGGTGACGCCACAGTTGACTGTCGTGCCTGCAGCCTGGTCCAGAATGGATGCCGTGGGATACTTGTAGTTTCCACTGGACGACTCTGCTCTGGTCGGTTCGCTGGGGTCACTCCATGGCGAGATTCACACTGCTGATGCCGGTAATCCGAATGTTGTCTCCTCTTTCTAGACGCACCCGAAGTTACTGAAGATCCTAGGCCACGTTTCTTTCCGAATCTATGCTGTCACTTATTGGGCAAAAATTCAGACTTTAAAGTCCTTTTAACAGTTTGACGAGTGTCCACATGAAATTTTTTCCGAGGATTAATTACTGAAGATGTTGAACTATTAGATAATTTATGTTTTTGAGGTTGCTGTCTAACAAGTGGAGGAACGGGACAGTTTATAATCTTTTGTCTTTTATGGCACCCTGAGTCTGATGTATTTGACACTGCTCTCTTATTTTTATTATCATACTGTGCTCTCGGATTGATAGGCTTTCTACTTTCAATAACAGTTTTTGGAGCTGTTTCACTAGATTTTCTTTTTGCATACTGATGAAAAGAATTAGATAAAGAAGTGCTGGACTCGGGACACTCATTGGATCGGGAATATTGCGAAACATCGCTCGACACATGAGAACCTTCACTACCATTTTCTCTAAACTTATAAACTCTAACCTGATCCAGATTAACCGTCATTCTCTCACCATTGACATTTACAATCAAATTATTATTCCAAACTTCCAAAACCTCAAATGCACCCACAAACTTTACACCAAACTTAGCTACCTTCTTTTGACGACTTGAACTTAACCAATGCTTTTCTACTAACACAAAATCTCCAACATTAACTTCCAATTCCCTTCTACGCATATTATAATACTTGCTTTTCCTGCGCTTTTCCCATCTGAACTTGAGCCTCCTTAACCAACCTCTCAATATCCTGGCACATAAACTGACTTTCCGCATCTGACACCATAACTAGCCTTTGGAATAGAGTAATGACTTTTCTACACAAAAACAATTCAGCCGGCGTTTTCCTCGTTGACTCGTGAACTGCTGTACGAAGTGCGTACGCAAAATGCTGAAGAAACTGGTCCCAATTAGCATGATGAGAACCAACATAAGAAGAAATCATTTGAATTCAGCCATATTAGACTGAGGACGATACGGAACAGTAAAAGAATGATCGATCTCCAACTTTTCACACAAAGACTTAAAAATATTGAATATAAAATCATAACGAAATGGTTTACTAGCAACAAGTGCGTCAAAACCAGTATGAATTTCATTTGTTAAACTCGGCTTATCTGAAAAGACTTCACCAAAATCGGCCAAAGACTTATTAAATTCCTCCTTCTCGATTCCACTTAAACCCGACTCTTCCAAATCAACTGACACTGAAACAGGCTCTTTCTTACTCACATTCTCATCATTATTTACGATCAACGACTTTTTAAAGAAATCCAGACTAATTCCTCTATCCTTCATATAATCCATACCAACTATACAATGCACTGTTAATCCACATAACACACAAAACTCCCAACACGTCTTAACCGAACGAATTTCAACTTCCAACTCTACTGAACCTTTATTATCACAAGCTACTCCCTGTGCCGACTGAACCACCAGACTTGAACTCTTCAATTTCTTATACGAAAAATATTTGCGATAACAATCAAAAGAAACGAACGACTTATCTGCCCCTGTATCGAAGACACTCTTAACGGCAATACCATCCAACACAATTAATACTTCAGGTAACTCAACCGGATTAATAGTAACATTATTTAAACTCACAGAAGGCTTTTCCGATTTAACCTGTGACTGCATACCTTCCGAAATACAGTCACCTACCAGTTTAACTGACCCGACCTCTTAACACATCTCCTTTGCATTGATCTAACTTCCAAATTCTCATCCGAAGTTAATCTCCTTACTTGCGAAGAAACATTCTTGTCCCGTACTCCCCCTCTCCGATCTTAACCACTATTCTGCCTATTTCCATACATATATCTATCACCATTTCTAAAATTACTAGCACCACCACAATTCCTATTAGCATTACCAGTATTTGACTTATTATGACCAAATCCATCATTTCTATTACGTAAATTATTATCCGAGAATCGCTGTCCCCCTCTCAAATTCATATCCCCCTCATTTCTCAAATTACTATCCGTAACAGGTCTCTGACGAGGGCTACGCGAATCCCGTTGACCGGAGCTATGCCGAGTCTCACACTTCGATAAAATCTGGTGCATTTCTGAAAAATTCTTAGGTGCTCTAACTTCAATATAGTCCTGTATATTCGGATTAAAAAGAGGAAAAACAATGTCCAACAATTCCTCAGATGTGATATCTAAATCCAATTTATTTTTTAGTTCAAGCTTACGTAGGTAAAACTTTGATGCTGACTCATAAATATTCTGCTTATTGCAATAGAATTCTTTTCTTAAAATACTTTTATCTTTAACGGGAGGAAACGCCTTCTTTAACTCATTCACAGTCTGTTCAAATCTTTTACCTTCATCATTAATCAGAAATTTTCCTATATTCTCTAACCACAAAAGTGCTTCGCCCTTCAATGAGCACTTAAGCACTACGTATTTGTTTTTCACAGGTATATTATTGAACAAAATATAATCATCTAGTTTAACTAAAAATTCACTAATGTCACCTGCACCGGTAAAATACACACGTGGCAAAATCTCACAATGTCCGACATTTCGTTGGGCGCCATTTGTAACGTTTGTGTGTTCGTGCTGGGAGTTAAATGCAAACATACTCAGGAAATAAGATAAAAAAAACACAGTTTATTAAAACTATAAGGGCACAAGGGAAGTGGAGCAAGTCTAATTTTCACAACTGAGAATACTGCGAAAAGCTAAACGCATACTCACAGGCTCCGGAAACTAGCTCAATCGGGGCAACTCTGGTTACTTCTCACTATCTCTCGGCTAAGCTGCTAGACAAAAGTAATTAGACAGCCCGTGACTGTAAATATCCTTTATTCACTTTGAAATAATCAAATGCAATTACTATTAAATTTCTTACCACGGCCAACTTCTCAAATTGAATACCGAAACTCCTTCACAACTCACGGGAGGCTCGATGCTACTTGCAATCTGCTAGATACCAGCGGGAAACACACTTCGCTGACTAATATTGCTCGAACACTCACTCTGCTGGCTAATGACAGAGACTCACTGCTAGCTGGCTAATGCTCTGCTGGCTATCGCCAGAGACACTCTCCACACACTCAAAACCCAAGCTTTTATATGCTGCAAACTGAGATACTTCAAATTAACATATTACTACTAACTGCGAGCATAACTGCAGAATCCGAAAGAGACACACACACTCTAGAAAGTTAAAGTAAAAGAGAGGATAGATGTCGCTTTTACGCTTACACATGTTAAATTATTGACGTCACGATCTCAGAAATACTAAAGTGCCTTTATGACAAAGGTCACTCCCTCACAACTCCCCCTCGGATTCCACAGAGAAAAAGGGCTGGGCCAAATGCATGCCCAGAACTTTTTCTTGTTATAAATTTCAAACCGTAAAAAAAAACACAGTGATGGGTGAAATTTAGCGCCGAAACATAACTTTTAAAATATTAACTTTAACCCATCACAACCAAAAAACCTCAGTTTGCAACAAAAATTCACATATTCAATCCAATCATCCTTCTATCTTAAAAATAGCCTCCATAAAACTTTTAAAACTTTTAAAACTTTCAAAACTAATTACTTCCTCTTTCAAAATAACCTACTCCACTGGGAGAGCTAAAATTCATCAAAACACTAAGCTTTCGCAATTTTCCTCAATATTGAAATACGACTGTAACTTTACCAAAAATTTCTCCATAAAACTTTCCTAACACTAGAATTTGCACCAAGTCCAAAAAAACCCAATGCGCAAAAATTTTCCTCAACAAAATTCCGAACTCATCTAAAATTAAATTCACTTCGTACTATCATAACGCCCCACCAGTGGCCGAGAGGTTCGGACCTCTCAACTGGTAGACGGCAGGTGCTGGGTTCGAACCCAATTGCGGCTGTCGGCCTAACCGTTCGGAGTTTTCCGTGGTTTTCTTCGAACCTTGCGTAAATACGGGTTAGGTTCCCTTAGAAAGACCCCCCACAGAGGGCACTCCCCCTGGTCCTATATCCCATTAGCGTAGATAATCGGACGACAAAAATCAACCAACCAACGTACTATCATAACTCTGCTACTACGTAATACCTACATACCCATTAGCCAATGAACTAACTCCCAAAACTTCTTCAGAACTAGCTCCACTTTCACAATATTTGGGGCACATACGTACAGCTTCACATAGCTGTGCTTATGCAATAATCAAAAATTACAAATTTACAAAATGACGTCATCATACTCTTCATCTGTATAAACTAAAAGAAAAAATAGCAATATCAATATTTAACACAGATATACTTCCCTGCAAGAAAATCACATAAACATTCAACTTTAATACAATAGAATTTCATATTCAAATGTAACAAAAAACGTCGCGACTTGCGGAAGCCATTTCCAACTAAAGTACAAACGTAACACATGAACCACGAACGATAAGAAGAAAAGTTAATTCATTAAATGTTAGTATAAGAGACAGAAACGCGTGTCAAGGACTTCTTGACCGCAACACACGTGCACGCCTGACTCGCGGCGCGTGTACAAAATAACCCAAATTACTATCTATACTTTCTGAAAATTAAACATACATTAACATACATTTTATAACACATGAACAGTATAACAATATAATAACATTTTAAACAATTAACATAAGAATTTAACAATAGATCCAGAATTTTTAAAAGCAGTTAAGACCAAAATTTCAAACATACATAAACTAACAATTTTGCAAACAAATTTTGAACACAATTAAGCACTAATCGTGAGTCCGTCAAAAAATTCCAAAAATGGCCAAAAATACAAAACAGTCTCTCTGCTTTTTATTCCTTCACATTGCTACCACATATATGCACTCTAATAGAAATTTAATAAGGAAAATGATCACCCAATCATAGAGATGATTCGCTGCTAGCCGGCTTCATACTACAGGATGGCTTTCTCCTCTTGTCCCAAAAACCTTGCACGAAGGATCTTTCGTCATCAGAACTGTACGGTGACGCCACAGTTGACTGTCGTGCCTGCAGCCTGGTCCAGAGTGGATGCCGTGGGATACTTGTAGTTTCCACTCGACGACTCTGCTCTGGTCGGTTCGCTGGGGTCACTCCATGGCGAGATTCACACTGCTGATGCCGGTAATCCGAATGTTGTCTCCTCTTTCTAGACGCACCCGAAGTTACTGAAGATCCTAGGCCACGTTTCTTTCCGGATCTATGCTGTCTCTTATTGGGCAAAAATTCAGACTTTAAAGTCCTTTTAACAGTTTGACGAGTGTCCACATGAAATTTTTTCCGAGGATTAATTACTGAAGATGTTGAACTATTAGATAATTTATGTTTTTGAGGTTGCTGTCTAACAAGTGGAGGAACGGGACAGTTTATAATCTTTTGTCTTTTATGGCACCCTGAGTCTGATGTATTTGACACTGCTCTCTTTTTTTTATTATCATACTGTGCTCTCGGATTGATAGGCTTTCTACTTTCAATAACAGTTTTTGGAGCTGTTTCACTAGATTTTCTTTTTACATACTGATGAAAAGAATTAGATAAAGAAGTGCTGGACTCGGGACACTCATTGGATCGGGAATATTGCGAAACATCGCTCGACACATGAGAACGTTCACTACCATTTTCTCTAAACTTATAAACTCTAACCTGATCCAGATTAACCGTCATTCTCTCACCATTGACATTTACAATCAAATTATTATTCCGAACTTCCAAAACCTCAAACGCACCCACAAACTTTACACCAAACTTAGCTACCTTCTTTTGACGACTTGAACTTAACCAATGCTTTTCTACTAACACAAAATCTCCAACATTAACTTTCAATTCCCTTCTACGCATATTATAATACTGAGCTTGCTTTTCCTGCGCTTTTCCCATCTGAACTTGAGCCTCCTTAACCAACCTCTCAATATCCTGGCACATAAACTGACTTTCCGCATCTGACACCATAACTAGCCTTTGGAATGGAGTAATGACTTTTCTACACAAAAACAATTCAGCCGGCGTTTTCCTCGTTGACTCGTGAACTGCTGTACGAAGTGCGTACGCAAAATGCTGAAGAAACTGGTCCCAATTAGCATGATGAGAACCAACATAAGAAGAAATCATTTGAATTAATGTGCGATTTACACGTTCAGCCATATTAGACTGAGGACGATACGGAACAGTAAAAGAATGATCGATCTCCAACTTTTCACACAAAGACTTAAAAATATTGAATATAAAATCATAACGAAATGGTTTATTAGCAACAAGTGCGTCAAAACCAGTATGAATTTCATTTGTTAAACTCGGCTTATCTGAAAAGACTTCACCAAAATCGGCCAAAGACTTATTAAACTCCTCCTTCTCGATTCCACTTAAACCCGACTCTTCCAAATCAACTGACACTGAAACAGGCTCTTTCTTACTCACATTCTCATCATTATTTACGATCAACGACTTTTTAAAGAAATCCAGACTAATTCCTCTATCCTTCATATAATCCATACCAACTATACAATGCACTGTTAATCCACCTAACACACAAAACTCCCAACACGTCTTAACCGAACGAATTTCAACTTCCAACTCTACTGAACCTTTATTATCACAAGCTACTCCCTGTGCCGACTGAACCACCAGACTTGAACTCTTCAATTTCTTATACGAAAAATATTTGCGATAACAATCAAAAGAAACGAACGACTTATCTGCCCCTGTATCGAAGACACTCTTAACGGCAATACCATCCAACACAATTAATACTTCAGGTAACTCAACCGGATTAATAGTAACATTATTTAAACTCACAGAAGGCTTTTCCGATTTAACCTGTGACTGCATACCTTCCGAAATACAGTCACCTACCAGTTTAACTGACCCGACCTCTTAACACATCTCCTTTGCATTGATCTAACTTCCAAATTCTCATCCGAAGTTAATCTCCTTACTTGCGAAGAAACATTCTTGTCCCGTACTCCCCCTCTCCGATCATAACCACTATTCTGCCTATTTCCATACATATATCTATCACCATTTCTAAAATTACTAGCACCACCACAATTCCTATTAGCATTACCAGTATTTGACTTATTATGACGAAATCCATCATTTCTATTACGTAAATTATTATCCGAGAATCGCTGTCCCCCTCTCAAATTCATATCCCCCTCATTTCTCAAATTACTATCCGTAACAGGTCTCTGACGAGGGCTACGCGAATCCCGTTGACCCGAGCTATGCCGAGTCTCACACTTCGATAAAATCTGGTGCATTTCTGAAAAATTCTTAGGTGCTCTAACTTCAATATAGTCCTGTATATTCGGATTAAAAAGAGGAAAAACAATGTCCAACAATTCCTCAGATGTGATATCTAAATCCAATTTATTTTTTAGTTCAAGCTTACGTAGGTAAAACTTTGATGCTGACTCATAAATATTCTGCTTATTGCAATAGAATTCTTTTCTTAAAATACTTTTATCTTTAACGGGAGGAAACTCCTTCTTTAACTCATTCACAGTCTGTTCAAATCTTTTACCTTCATCATTAATCAGAAATTTTCCTATATTCTCTAACCACAAAAGTGCTTCGCCCTTCAATGAGCACTTAAGCACTACGTATTTGTTTTTCACAGGTATATTATTGAGCAAAATATAATCATCTAGTTTAACTAAAAATTCACTAATGTCACCTGCACCGGTAAAATACACACGTGGCAAAATCTCACAATGTCCGACATTTCGTTGGGCGCCATTTGTAACGTTTGTGTGTTCGTGCTGGGAGTTAAATGCAAACATACTCAGGAAATAAGATAAAAAAAAACACAGTTTATTAAAACTATAAGGGCACAAGGGAAGTGGAGCAAGTCTAATTTTCACAACTGAGAATACTGCGAAAAGCTAAACGCATACTCACAGGGTCCGGAAACTAGCTCAATCGGGGCAACTCTGGTTACTTCTCACTATCTCTCGGCTAAGCTGCTAGACAAAAGTAATTAGACAGCCCGTGGCTGTAAATATCCTTTATTCACTTTGAAATAATCAAAAGCAATTACTATTAAATTTCTTACCACGGCCAACTTCTCAAATTGAATACCGAAACTCCTTCACAACTCACGGGAGGCTCGATGCTACTTGCAATCTGCTAGATACCAGCGGGAAACACACTTCGCTGACTAATATTGCTCGAACACTCACTCTGCTGGCTAATGCCAGAGACTCACTGCTAGCTGGCTAATGCTCTGCTGGCTATCGCCAGAGACACTCTCCACACACTCAAAACCCAAGCTTTTATATGCTGCAAACTGAGATACTTCAAATTAACATATTACTACTAACTGCGAGCATAACTGCAGAATCCGAAAGAGACACACACACTCTAGAAAGTTAAAGTAAAAGAGAGGATAGATGTCGCTTTTACGCTTACACATGTTAAATTATTGACGTCACGATCTCAGAAATACTAAAGTGCCTTTATGACAAAGGTCACTCCCTCACAAACTTTTCAGGAAACTGGTATTCCAAGAATTTTTCTTGTAACTGCAACACAGGTTACTGATAAAATTTGATCAAGATAAGAGTAATTTTAGTAGACTCGTTTATAAAGTCATAGATTTATGTAATTTTACAAAATTTAGTTTTGTAAATTTGCACTTTTTCATGTACAGTGTACATATAATATGTTAGTAACCATACAGATTTCGGCAGCATTACATCTGTCGGATTGTAGATTTTTTTTTTAATTTATTTATTTTTTATAGTGTAATAACACCTTAAAGTTTATTAGATATCTTATGTCATGAAGACTACGCAAAGAATAACCTATTTTTTTTTTCTTTCATTAAAGGGGCAATGAATCTTCAAACTAGTTTTATTATTATTATTATTTTACTGCTCTTTAATAATTACACTGCAAATTCCCAAACACAAAAATAAAAAAAATTAAGAATACTTTTTGTGACCAAATTAACAAAACATATTAATGTGTTGTGAATTAGAAAAATTTAGATACAAAACATTTTTTGTTTTGTGATTGTGTTCTTAAGATGTTGAAGAAATGTTGCTCTCTTGAAATGTGTTCTTAATAAGTTGCAAAATATTGCTGTCTAGAAATGTGTTCTAAAAATAGTGTAGTTAGTTGTGTAGATAAAGTGCTATTTAAAATATATGCTTACAATAGTGTTCGCTGCACAACATTGTGACACCAAAATTAAACACATTATAAACGCCACACAATTTTAAACTAGTCGTTAGGGGCCATCGTAATACTTACCCATCATGCATATGTATATGAAAATAAAACATGTGAAAACTATTTATACAATGCATTGCAATTCATAAGCAAAATTTAAATATTGTTAATAAACATAGTAATGCTATATTAAAGAACTGCTGATGTACCAATTTCGACAAATTATATAAAACGCCAAACTACTCAAGTAGTACCGAACTGCGTTAAAGAAACATCCTTATAACTCCAAAAATAATAGATCTATTAACTAACAATTAACTGCATCGGATTAAGCGTCTCATTTCCAATTAAAATATACCTCTGAATTGAAATTTGAATGAAATACAGGGTCATGAAAAATCGAAGAATGTGGAAAACAGGATTACAAATATCTCGGCAACTAATAATCCGATCGACTTCGTACTATATGCAGAATGTGTGTAATTTTATTGCCTTTTATGTCCATTCCGTAGAACAAAACAATTCGAAAATTTTTATGTACCTTTCATCAAAACGAATTTTTCGAGAGTCCGAAAAAAATAGTTCCGGATAATCGAGGTTGCTGATATTAAATAGGCTTCGTCGCATTCTTACATACTAACTACATACAAAGTTTCAAATCTCTATCTCAATTTTGTCGGGAGATTTACAGACAGATAGACAGAGAGACAGACAGACGGACGGCAAATTTTTTTTTCTAAAAATATGTTTTTCGGAATCTTCACTATCTAAAACGTGTAAATCCGTCAAAAAATTTCGATTTTCAAAACGATTGCAAGATTTACCCTATACTACGCATGATGAGTAAGTAAAATGAATGTTTTGAAATATATTTCCAATACACATTTTTACCTCTTATAATATTTAACATGTTTTTGCACAATCTTTTTATTTGACACAACAATTTTGCAACAGATTCACAACACAATTGAAAATGATTTTAGGTAAAAATGTTAATTAACATGTTCAGTTAGTGATGTGTATCACAGATTTGCGGTGTGTCCAAAGGCACTCTAATTGAATTACAGCGCATATTCATCTTCATCACACAAGAAATGAAAAAAATTGAGAAAAATAAGAATTTTTGCTTACATACATAAATAATATTGTGCATAGTTTTTTTTAATTAAATATAATTGTAGTTGTTAAAGATAGTTAAGTATAGACATATGTTGTAAAAATGCTGTAAGTGTCCTAAAATTAGGATTTTTTCTCTTCTTATTTTTACATTCAAATACACAGAATCTTTACATTCTATTCAACTTTTTTGTATACACTGCAAAAAAAAATTCTGTAGAGGTACTAATTTTTTTTTCTAGGAAACTGGGATTCCAAGAACTTTTCCTGTAGCGGTAACAGCAAAAATTCTAGTTTTAGAATCAGTTACATGGATTATTCCTGTTATCGTTACATGAAAAGTTCTTGGAATCCCAGTTTCCTAGAAAATGTTTAGTAACTTTACAGAATTTTTTTTACAGCGTATGTAAACATTATTGGTATAAAAAAATATTGAGTATTTTAATTGATATGGAACTCGCATGGGGCACTTTGAAAATTTGTTCATAATTGTTAAAATATTCAGAATTTTTTTTTTCTTCAAAATATTTCTTTCCTATTTCTTGAGTTATGAATATATACCATAATTCATACAGTTTCCACTTGTACAAAATTTAAATGGCAATGTTAAAAAAAATGAATTTCAAGGCGAATTGTCTCCATAATTAACATTAAACAAAGTAATGTTACAAGTGGATAGAAAAATGGGTTTAATCATAATCAGAAATATCTATTTTAGGTTTAAAGAAATTTTTTTTTTGAGTGCATTACAACAGCCATACTCAATGAGCAATCACCGTGTCGTATATGATCCGGTGAAATTTTATTTGCTGCCCAAGATACATAATTATTAATGCATACCGTTAAAATTATTTGAGGTCTGTGTAAATGGTATTTATGACCTTCATAGTTTTTTTTTTTTTTTTTTTTTTTTTTTTTTTTTTTTTTTTTTACATTTTCACAGGAAAACAAAATCTGTATTGTTATTTGTAATCAGTTTATATTAAAAACATTTCAAATAGCATTTTCTTAGTCCAAATTTTTTTCATCTAGTCTATTAATAAGCTACAATTTCAAAATTCTTACAATTATACTGTATCTCTAGAATTTAAGAAAATAATAAAATGTTTTTCTTTAAGCAAAAGTCTTATTTATTTTCTTACTTATTATCTCTGTTTTCTTTACCTTGTAAATTCCGTCATCATTATATTTTTTAGTTCTATGCTTATTAATTAGCGAATACTTCCTTTTTAAAGGTATCTTTTAGACGCTTGTCGAGAAAATAATCAACAATAAAAAAAAAATTGTATCATTAATTCAGAACAACAAACATTGCGATATTTTCTGCATCATTTGCAATACAATTTAAGTACAGAATTTTAATGATTTTGAAAATAGTGATATTAAATTATTATGATTTTATTGGTAATATTGATGTTAAATTATATAAATATCTTCTGTGTCAAATGTCAAACTCTACTAAAAATATAAAATTTGTTGTATTGCTTTGTTGAATTACTTAGTTATCTTGTTATTTTAATTGCCCTTTTTAATTAATTAATACAGTGTAAGAATTTTGAAATTGAAGATTAAAAAATAAGAGTACCTGAAAAAAAACTTTTTAAGTGTATTGCAGCCAATTTAATGTCGCAAACCGTTATTTATGGCCCACGAGAAAATAAATCTGGGTACAATCCCAATCCTTCATATTTCATACTTTTGGGTGCAGAAGAGCAGAACGGTTAATCTACTAGTCAACCACTAAAATCGGATTTTTAAGTGTTATCCATCAAGATATGATTTGGGAAACCGATTGCATTTGGATATACGAATCAAGATTTAACTAATCTTGGATTTTGATTCGTTAACTCGATGAGGTGGATTGTCTGTGCTGCCTCCTCCCAGTCTATAATAAAAAAAATAACTTTATGATCAATGAGCTTTCTGTCACCGATGTTTATCGACTAGATATTCTAATATGAAGATTAAAAAACAGGTTAATTTTAACTACACACAACTTTCTTTCTAAACACTGATTTTTCTATTCTTGTCATTCAACAACAGCAAAGTACAAAAAGCATGTTCACACGAGTGTGTTGCGTGAAACCTATCCCATTAAGCAATTAAAAGCTGATTATGATAGTGTTGGAAATTCTTCTTGTATATTTCTTCATATGAAAATGAAGAATTTTCTTTTGAGATATTGTTTGTTGCTGAAACTGTTATATATTTTTTTAACAGATGAAATAAAAAAAATGTATTTTTATAACAAACCTGGATTGCTATGTGACCCATAAGTTGGGTAGAGTGGTTTTAAGGATTATTTCTTTATCATTTGCATATCTTTATCATTTTCTTTTCAGCTTTCTTGACATTGAAAGATGGTGGATGAAAAATTGCAGTTCTTAATTATTCTTAAATAGCTATTGTCATAACATTATACTTGTACATTTCCTAGTTCTATAAAAAAATAAAATAATAATAAATAAAATGAAAAGATTTGAGATCAGTTATAAATATTACACACAATCCTTATAAATGGAAATTTAATTAGATTAATTTCAATTGGAAAAATCCTAAAAAAAATATATTAAATGATTGCGTAAATATTCTTATATAGTTTGAAAAATTCACAAAAAATGTTTTTTGAAGATGAAATTTTCCTGAATTCATAATTAAGGACGTAAAATATTAAAGTTCTAATAGATTTTGATGTTGATATTTTCTATGTTTCTAACAAAAAAAGAAACAAATTCTATTTTTGGATATTAGCAGTACCCTCGTCACAACTATTAGAGATTTAATGCCTTGTATACTAAAACTAGTCAGATGTGACTATCCCAAGACTTGCTTCTATCTCATCCATGTTAATATTTCCTGAAAAATGCAGTATAAACAATACTTTGCAATGAAATCTAATCGGGATCAATTTATCTCAAATCCTAACTGAATCTGAAGTTTGATGAAAATCGATAATTTCGAAATCAAAATACGTCAGTTTTTTTAAATAGAATCACGACCGAAATCTTTAAAAAGGTTGGATACAAGCGCCGTCTGTTGGGCGATTATCTCAAATAACTAAAGTATACTAATTTATATCAGGGACTAACTGAAACCGAAGTTTGATGAAAATTCTTGAGATAGGGCTATCGCAATAATCAAAAATAATATCGCACAGCACCGTCACCTGTAAGCAACTATATTATAACAAAGGCTAACGGAATCTGAAGTTTTATAAAAATCTGTACATTTGTTCTTAAAGTACTATTGCTATTGCGGAAATCTTGAAAAAAATTGCATAGCAACACCACCTGTTGAGAAATATGCACCAAAATCTAATTATTTCTAGTTTATTTCAAGGTCTAACAGAAACTAAAGTTTTGTGAGATTCCGTGCGTTACTTTTTGAAATGGAGTGCCCACAATATTTTTGTCACATACAGACTCAGTGAGTGACAGTGTGTGCGGGGAGACGCACAGAGAAACATTTTGTAAAAATATGTTTTTTGGATTCTTTGATACTAAACATGTAAAACTGTCGAAAACCGGAAGTAAAGATAGAAAAAAATAAAATGTCTCTGTATGTTACCTCAAGAGAATCCAGACGGAATTGAAATCAAGATCAAGATCCAGATTCATCATTGAATAATACTTTGAGCCAGTCGACTGCGTACGGTATATACCATGAAGCTAATTTTCCTTTGGCCTATTTTTGCGTTATTTATTTATGGCTCTTTTTGCGGTTTGGGAGAATTTTTACTTTAAACTTTAATCTTTTAGACTCTGTGTGTATATTGTGTATGAGTCTGTATGTGCATGTGTCTGTATATTGCATCCTTATGCACTGTAAAAAAATGCAAAATTATTAAAATTTTTCTAGGAAATTGAGATGTCTAAAAAAATATGCCATTAAAACAACAAAAAATCACGTAACAGATAAATGCTTACACAGTAATAAACAAATAAATAAAGTTACTAAGACATTTTTTTATGAAAATGTGATGCCTAGAACTATTTATGTAATTGCAATCTGGATTACAGATAAACTTTTATTTGTAACGCTACAGAAATCTGTAGCTTTACAAAAATTAGTTCGATAGATTTACATGTTTTTTTTTGTACAGAGTAAAGATAAAATTTTAATAAACATACAGATTTATGTAACTTTTCAACTGTAGAATTACAATTTTTTTACAGTGTGCTATTGATACCAACATTAGAGTAGAGTGATAAGTAGTAGCGAGAAAGTTGGAATTTTGATTTCGGATATCAGCCAGAAGTTGCCTTTTTACTACCTCTAATACACGTGCAAAATTTCCTGAATTTTGAAAAACACCTGAAGTTCCCAAACAGGTCATTTATATCTGGATTTATTTACACGATAGACTATTACCATAAATTGTACATTAACAGGTTTTTTTTTTTGTAATCTCGTTTGGAATTTTTATATTTAAAATGTTTAGTGTAATTCCTTTTATCATTTTCAAACTTTAAGTCTTTATTTCTAAATATTTGAAACGGTTGATTGAGTTTTAAAAATTGTATGCTGTCATTTTTACAGTGGAAATGAGTGCGTGTATAAGCAAATCGAAATTTACCATTACTAGAAGTGCAATGGAATATCCTATATTTGGTGATTTTTCAAAACTAAATAAAGCTGTTTTGCCAACAATAGCATAATATGCTATGCAATATTATTGTTATAGAAGACAATAAATAAAACACGGCAGTAATTGTCAAGTTCCACCAAAATCAGAGGTAAAAAAACCCTGAGAGAAAACGTCGAAGTCATCAATTATTGTAGATTCCCACACTGTAAAAAAAATCTGTGAAGGTACTAAACCTTTTCTAGGAAACTGGGATTCCAAGAACTTTTCATGTAACGATAACAGGAAAAATTCATGTAATCGATTCTGAAACTTGAATTTTTGCTGTTACCGTTACAGGAAAAGTTCTTGGAATCCCAGTTTCCTAGAAAAGGTTTAGTACCTTTGCAGATTTTTTTTTACAGTGCAAAGACGTATTGATCAAATGACAGACAAAATGTTTTCTGAATATCAAAAGCTTATTCAATTCCCCAAAATCAAAGGAAATGGTGGCAAATTGGAGATTGATTATATGAAAGAATTATAAGTGAAAAACATATATCTCTGATCTAAAGAGTCAAATTAATTGGATTTGGAACACATTACAACATCTTTTGGACCAGGAAAGTTCATTACAGGAAGCATTAAAATATTGCACTAAAAAAATGCAAACTTTGATAAATTTAAGGGAATAGGTTGTGACGGAATTTCTCTAAATAGTAAGGTAAAACATTATGCTAATAGATTTTTGAGACTTAGTCATCTGTTGTACACTGTAAAAAAAAAAAAAAAAAAAAAAAAAAAAAAAAAAAAAAAAAAAAAAAAAATCTGTATAGGTACTACACTTTATCTAGGAAACTGGGATTCCAAGAACTTTTCCTCTAACGGTAACAACAAAAACTCAAGTTTTAGATTCGGTTACATGGATTTTTCCTGTTATCGTTACACGAAAAGTTCTTGGAATCCCAGTTTCCTAGAAAATGTTTAGTACCTTTACAAATTTTTTTACCGTGTAGTGGTTAATATGTCAGCTTTCTGTAAATGAATCTCCACTAAGTCATTGAACTTGATAAACAAAATAAAGGCTCACTAGATTTTCTTGTTCCAATTAAAAAGTCATTGGATGAATGTGAAAAATAAATACTTATAGAAATTAAAAAATTACTGCTCCTATCACCGAGAAATAAACTCTGGGGAGTTAAGTGCAAATCAAAATTATTTTTATGACATGTGTCAAACATTTGCATCTGGTTAATGCTCCTCAAATCTGGTAAATCGTAATCCGGCAAGAATGTCGCACGCTAAATGATTGACAACTGTCAATTGACTACTTGGAAGTCAGAATTCATTCCAAAATCTGAAGATTATGGCTGAATTTGTAATGAAAGTACATTCGTCTATGTTGTTTCACTTCAAGAAAGATTCTTCTTGTAAAAATAGAGCTCAAAATGTTTTTTTTTTTTTTTTAACATTAAGTTGTTTTGTTATTTGAGGAAATATTTAAAGAAAATTATCGATCCCGTTATTCAACAACACGTACATTTCAGTCATTGAGATTTACACACTGTAAAAAAAAGAATCTGTGAAGGTACTAAACATTTTCTAGGAAACTGGGATTCTAAGAACTTTTCATGTAATGATAACAAGAAAAATTCATGTAATCGATTCTGAAACTTGAATTTTTGCTGTTACCGTTACAGGAAAAGTTCTTGGAATCCCAGTTTCCAAGAGAAAATTTAGTACCTTTGCAGATTTTTTTTTACAGTGCAGGAACGATAACTGATAAAAAAAAATCATGTTTGAGAATTTGTATTCCAAAGAATATTGAAGATAAAGGATTATGTATGTTCTACAATAAAACAGTTTCATATTCCAATATTGAAATTCAGTGTTACAAAATATATAAACATTACTGACAGGAAAAAATACGAAATCACACCACATTCTTAATAGAGTAAAAAGAGAGAAGCTGGAAATTCTCAGAAAAAGATCGGAAATCATTTCTTTTCAATTGAAAAATTTCCCTGTTAGATTCAAATATTCGAAAGATGCGTAAACTTAGTTACTGTATCACCTTTAGCGGCTGTAGTAGTTGAAGCAGGGAACGGATGCATATGAACAAAAATCGAATCACAAAAGGTAATACGTAATTTTTATAATAAAAGTCAATATAAATTAGAGTGAAATGAAAGATCGCTTTACAATACATCGTATATATTATTTTCATCGCATTACTATATATTCAGAAAACTGCATTTCCCTTATACTTAGAGAAGTATATTGCGGGGAAAAATTAAAAAAAGAAAGAGTTGAATAATTTACAGTACATAGTGAAATCTTGGTTTTTACATGCAAAGGCCATGATCTTTAAAAGCTGGTACGAAACTAAAGATGAATTCCAAATGTCAATCAAAGATGAATGAAATTTTAGCCTTACATTTAGTGTGCCAAAAGCAACTTTTTAGAACCATCCGAAGAAAAAATTCTGAATTTTTTTTTTTTTTTTTTTTTTTTTTTTTTTTTGTGATATACACTACATAGTGAAATCTTGGTTTTCACTTATAAAGAGCATAAACTTTAGATCTGGTAGGGAACTAAAGACGAATTTCAAACAAAATGAAATTTTAACATTATATTCAGTGTGCCAAAAGGCAACTTTTTAAACCTATCTAAAGAAAAATTTCCGAAAAAAAAATTTTTTTTGTCATTTTCACTCCACTTTATCCAGCATTATTACTTTCTTCTATATTATGAAGAAGTATTGAATCCGAGAAAATTTTCAAAATCTAGTTAGAACAGATTACAAATTTCAGGGGTAAGAAAACCCGAAATACATAATTTTACAATATGTCTGTCTGTGAGTCAGCAAGTCTGTCAGCCTGTCAATCTGTATGTGAGGAAAATTTTGTGGCCACTATATCTCAAGAAATAATGCACGGAATTCCAAGAAACTTTTGATTCTGTCAGACCTTGATATAAACTAGATCTGACTGGTGTTTAGTGCATATAGCTCAACACATGGCGCTGCTATGCTGCTATGCAACTGTGCGGTATTTTTCACGATTTCGCAATAAATGTTTCTCAAGAACAAATGCATGGTTTTAGGTAGCTTTCATTAAAAAAAGTAAAAAGCTGTCTATTGCAGCTTTCCGGGGGAAAGCACTTCCAGAAAATTTTGGTATATTTTCACCGATCATGACCCCCAGACGCCAAAACCACCCTACGTTCAAATGTTGACATATATATATATATATATATATATATATATGTATATATGAACCGATTTGAATGAAACTTGGTATGCACATACACTGTAAAAAAAATCTGCAAAGGTACTAAACCTTTTCTAGGAAAGTGGGATTCCAAGAACTTTTCCTGTAACGATAACAGCAAAAATTCAAGTTTAAAAATCGATTACATGAATTTTTCTTGTTATCGTTACATGAAAAGTTCTTGGAATCCCAGTTTCCTAGAAAATGTTTAGCACCTTCACAGTTTTTTTTTTACAGTGTAGTACATACAAATATCTCGGCCGAGTTCATTGGGCAGCATCATCCGCCATCTTGTTTCAAAATGGCGGCCATTTAAATAAAAAAAATTAAAATTTAAAATTAAATGCGAAAAAATTCAAAGTTGAAAAATATTTTTTTTTATGTGTTAAATCTTAAAATGCCAATTCCAGAACACATTTTACTTTGTCTATATCTTAAAAAATGATTGAGATATAGCACTTTGCATTTTTCTTATGGCTGACATTTTGAAACGATCTGATATTTGTCATGCTATAACTAACGCATTTATGAACCGATTTGAATGAAACCTGGTATGTACATAGTACATATAAATATCTCGACTGAGTTCGGTGGCCAACGTCATTGGCCATCTTGTTTCAAAATGGCGGCCATTTAATTTTTTTTATTAAAAAATTACAATTGAATGCGAAAAAAATAAAAGTTGAAAAATATTTTTATTTTATGTGTTAGATCCTAAAATACTGATTCTAGAACCCTTTTTATTTTGTCTATATCTTAAAAAATGATTGAAGTTATAGCGCTTTGGATTTTTTTTTATGGCTGACATTTTGAAACGATCTGATTTTTGCCACGTGATAACACTCGTATTTATAAATCGATTTGGATGTAACTTGGTGTGTACATAGTACATAATAAAGCCTGGACCGAGTTCGTTAACCAGTTCCATCTGCCATCTTGTTTCAAAATGGCGGCCATTTATTTTTTTTTTAATTTAAATTTTGAAATTAGGTACAAAAAGGCGAGAAATTGAAAAAGATTTTTTTTATGCATTTGACTTTGATACAAAGATTCCAAAGTATTTTTTTTTTTCGTCTGTGTCTTAAAAAATTTCTGAGTTGTAGTACTTTTAATTTCTAGTGTTGCTCACATTTTGGAATGATCTGGTTTTCGTCACTTGATAACACGCGTATTTATACACCGATTTGGATGAAACTTGATGCGTAGATAGGACATACTGATGCCTGGACCGAATTCGTTGACCAGTTCCAACCACCGCTTTATTTCAAAAGGGCGCAATATTATTTTTTTAATTTAAATTTTAAAATTAGGTGAAAAAAAGTAAGAAATTTAAAAAGATCTTTCTTTTGTGTTTTGACCTTGATACAAAGATTCCAGAGCATTTTTTGTTTCATCTATCTCTCGAAAAATGGCTGAGTTTTAGCACTTTCACTTTCCAGTGTGATTGACATTTTGAAACGGTCTGAAATTTGTCATGCGTTAATACGCACATTTATAAACTGATTTCGATATAACTCCGCGTGTTCATGGTACATACCAATGTTTTGACCGAGTTCATCGGCCAACATTATCCGCCATCTTGTTTTAAAATGGCTTCCATTTAAATTTGTCAAAAATCTTTTAAGTGTATAATAATGTATAAACAAAATTGAGAAATTGAGAAAAGGTTTTTTCTAAACTATTTTTCTTAATAATGTATTCCGGAGTATTTTTTGCTTTGTCTTTACCTAGAAAAACGTCTGGGATATAGCAGTTTGAATTTTTAATGTGGGTGACATTTTTTTTAAATCAATTTGCTCGCGACAGCACTCGTATATATTAATCGATTTCGATGTGAGTGTGAATGTTCACATGAATTAAGATTTCGATCAAGCTCATTGGGTTTTTTTTATCCATCATGCTTCTTTAAAATGGATATCGTGGAATTTGGCGACCCTATAAATCGCTTAAAATAATAGTTTTTATTTATGGCTTAGCTTTTACCTCAAATTTGATTTACGTGAAATAATTTTATTACTTTTAAATTTTTTTCTCTTTCAGATTGATGATCATCAGACTTGTCAATCAGAATCGATGTCATTTTCTTATCATAATTAAAATATAAATTAAATAACGATTTTTTTTCCATAGCAGTCATTTGTGTGCTTATCATTTCATATATTTGTTTCAAATACCAGAACAATTAAAAAAAAATTTAATAACTTTTAAATTTTCTAAATGCAAAATATTAAAAATTAATATTATTGAAAGATTAATTCAAATTTTCATGACATTTCTCTTATAGCTCCAAACTTTTTTTTTTATCGCAAATGATGTCATCTCCTCATTACTAAAGTCAATTTTTCTTTAATAATTGATGAGAAAACTAAGCAGGAAATTTTATCTTTTTTAGATTCAGTTGAGCAATGGATTGTATTATTGAACTTACTGCATATAGACGATTAAAGAAAAATTCGTTTACACTTAAAAGAATTTTAGTAATTTAGCACTTATTTCCAGCTAATAACTCCTAATAAAGAAATGGACCTTAGTCTTCCTTTTTGTTCGAGCCTATAAAAATCATCATTTTATCAAGTGTGACGTCAGAGTTATGCTATCCATTATTATTCCAATCATTCATTTTTCATGTGTGGTTTTATAAATTAGTTTAATCAGAATAGAGGGTACTTTTCACCAGATGCGAAAATGCATAGGAGATGGGATAAAAAAAAAAAAAGAGTGATTTCACGTGACGTCACAATTCTCTGAAATTGTTTTCGTATCTTGCGGGAATATGGGTGTAAATTTAAAAAAAATAATTCCAAAGTGATATCTATAAGTAATAATCCCTATTGTTTTTTTCCTTTTCTTTAGCTGTTACATAATAGTCGAAAGTTATGGATTGTAATAGTTAAAATGACGTCAAAAAAATAACCTTAAAATCCGCTCATTCGGAACACAAAAACGTACTTTCACGAAAAATAAGAAATCATTTAATAATACTATGTTTAATTCTAATACAATTAAATGCTATTTTAGAATGCTTAATCAGATCAAAAAAAAAAAAAATAATAATCAGATCATTTTCATTTACAGAAAAAAAGCATGTATGATGCCAGAGAATTCAGTCCTTGTTCCACGTCCCAGTTTCTTTCTTTCTTTTTCTTTTTTTGTGGGGGGGGGGAGGTCGATTAATGGCATCTAAATTTGAGTGATAACAAATTACAAACCATTTTTATGGCATACTGTATTTCTATCTATCTCTTTCCTTCATGATTTTTAAATCAATAGAATTGATTTTTACGATTAAAGTAGCGGATGATTTTTTGTTTTCTGACGTAATTGATACACGGAGATCGAATAATTAAATGCAATGTTTATGTCCGGTTGGTCCAAGAGATTGTTGGTAGTGAATCAGTTATTACTATTACAAGAGGTTAGTGTAATGGAATTATTTACAGAATTATTATCTACTGATTTATAAATATTTTATGGTAAATTATGAGCCAGTTTTAAAAGAATCATAATCATCTAAATAACGAAAATTTAAATATTCTCTCTCTCTCTCTCTCTCTGCCTCTCTCTCTCTCTGTCTGTCTCTCTCTATATATATGTGTGTGTGTGTGTGTGTGTGATGTATGTGTGTTATATTATTAAATTAATTAAGCAAATTAAGCATTAAATTAATTAATTAAGCAAATTAAGCATTAAATTCATTAATTAAGCAAATTAAGCATTGAATTAATTAATTAAGCAAATTATTATTTATTACGGAATTACCATACATTCGATTGGATGTTTACCGCACGATGTTCGACAATACTATATATAGAAATGTAAAATGTTGCTCTAAACCAAACGATATGTAACGGTTAATGCTTGATACACTAATTATCAAGAACAATCAATCGCAGTACCAACAGTTATGTGGCACAAAGTGGCAAGGCAAAGACTCAATTTCTCGAAATATTTCCCACACAAATCAGACGTAGACGAAATCCTTTTTAAACACATTTATTCGCGTTTCACAGC
The DNA here is from genome assembly GCA_964019185.1 of Maratus speculifer. Lineage (NCBI taxonomy): Eukaryota > Metazoa > Arthropoda > Arachnida > Araneae > Salticidae > Maratus > Maratus speculifer. The sequence continues at coordinate 120,519,712 of OZ025298.1, forward strand.
ATAGTAAACAATTCCACTAATACTCTAGTTTAAAGGTCGTACCGATGTAATAATCCGCCACAATAAAACATAAAGACGTTATTATCACATTAGAAATTCACCCGGTAAAGGCTTTTATCCACCAAATGATAGGATTATTTTTAACACTTTAAGAAATGTAGAAATTAGCTTCTCAAATCAAAGAAATCGTTTTATGTATCAAAGTGCATAGGAATACAGGATATTACATCAACGTTTAGTGTTGTCAATAATCTTATTAGAAAACGCTTCTTTATCCAATACGAAATTTTAAACAGGGGAAGAAGAGATTAATTTTTCCAGTAGCCTGAGGCGACTGGGCGCAACCCGGCTCTAGCATCATTTCACCAAGAACTGTGGGTAATAGAATGATATTTAAAAAGTAAAATGGGAGCACCATTCCCCAGTCCTAGGCCGCGAGTCCTTTTCAGCTCCACCCATGCTAAGTTCCCACATGGGTCCCTTCTGCAAACCATTTCGGGCTAAAATACGGATCACCACTTTTCCCCCTCGTACTTTCGGATACTTCAGCTTAAGAGCCTGCATCAGTCAAACCGAAACTCAAAATCCGATCACAAACCTATGCGTGTTGCCACCAGGAAGGCGTATCCCGAACCCAAAGATTGACACCTTAAAAGACCAATGATATTTTCCAAGCTTGTAATTAATAAGAAAATGGTCATCTCACGCCACCCTTTACCTCCAGGCGATAAAAAGGGGATAAGATACCCCAGGAAGAAAAAAGTCATTAGCAAATGCTAAAAACTCTCGCACCTTTTCAATACTGATAGCCCGAGGGATATGTGCATTTGGATAGTTTCTTCGAGATAATTTCTGACAAAACAGTCGGATCCGTTTTAAAACAAGTCGACATTGACCTTTTTTGTTAGATAGTTTCAAGTGAAATTTATATGTAATTTTAAAAGACAACATACAGATCGTGATTATTATGTCAGAGATTGCACATTAAACATTTTCCAAAGAATCTCCTCTACATTTTAATATTTTTAAATGATTTTTTTAGTATTGAATAGCTGAGATCATTGAACTGTACAAAGACCGTTTTATATTTTTTCGATTTTGTTACGAGTATTTTATAATGACTTACATCAATAGAGCGAAATCCCAAGATAGAAATTTTTAAGATATCTCGTTTGTATTTTAATATTTTTAAATGATTTTTTTAGCATTGAACAGCTGAGATTTTTCGGTATAAAGACCGTTTTGTACTTTTTTTTATTTTGTTTACAGGTGTTTTAAAGAGGCTACTTCAGTCAAGTGAAATCCAATGGAAGAAAATTATAAAAATATCTCTTCTACATTTTTATATTTTTAAATGATTTTTTTGTCATTGGATAGCTGAGATCTTTTGGTACAAAGACCGTTTTGTACTTTTTCGACCTTGTTTATTTAAAAAGCTATTTCAGTCAAGTGAAATCCCATTGTAGAAATTTATAAAAATATCTCTTCTACATTTTAATATTTTTAAATGATTTTTTTGTCATTGGATAGCTGAGATCTTTCGGTACAAAGACCGTTTTGTACATTTTCGACTTTGTTTAAGGGAATTTTAAAAAAGCTACTTCAGTCAAATGAAATCCAATGGAAGAAATTTATAAAAATATCTCTTCTACATTTTAATATTTTTAAATGATTTTTTTGGCATTTCATAGCTGCGATCTTTCGGTACAAAGACTGTTTTGTACTTTTTTGATTTTGTTTAGAGGTGTTTTAAAGAAGCTACTTCATTCAAGCAAAATCCTATAGTAGAATTTTATAAATATATCTTTTTATTTTTAAAGATTTTTAAATGATTTTTTGGCATTCGATATCTCAGGTCTTTCGCTACAAAGACCGTTTTGTACTTTTTCGACTTTGTTTAGGATAATTTTAAAAAAGCTACTTCAGTCAAGTGATCAAATGGTACCAAATCAAATGATAATAATAACAAAAAAAAAAAAAAAAAAAAAAAAAAAAAAAAAAAAAAAAAAGAATATCTTCTACATTTTAATGTTTCTAAATGTTTTTTTTTTTTTTTTTTTTTTTTTTTTTTTTGGGCATTGGATATCTCAGATCTTTCGGCACAAAGACTGTTTTGTACTTTTTCGACTTTGTTTAAGGGAATTTTAAAAAAGCTACTTCAGTCAAGTGAAATCCAATGGAAGAAATTTATAAAAATATCTCTTCTACATTTTAACATTTTTAAATGATTTTTTTTGTCATGGGATGGCTGAGATCTTTCTGTGCAAAGACCGTTTTGTACTTTTTCGACTCTGTTTAAGGGAATTTTAAAAAAGCTACTTCAGTGAAGTGAAATCCAATGGTAGAAATTTATAAAAATATCTCTTCTACATTTTAATATTTGTAAATTATTATTTGGCATTCGATATCTCAGATCTTTTGGTACAAAGACCGTTTTGTACTTTTTGACTTTGTTTAGGGGAATTTTAAAAAAGCTACTTAAGTGAAGTGAAATCCAATGGTAAAAATTTATAAAAATATCTCTTCTACATTTTAATATCTGTTAATTATTATGTGGCATTCGATATCTCAGATCTTTCTGTGCAAAGACCGTTTTGTACTTTTTCGACTCTGTTTAGGGGAATTTTAAAAAAGCTACTTCAGTGAAGTGAAATCCAATGGTAGAAATTTATAAAAATATCTCTTCTACATTTTAATATTTTTAAATGATTTTTTTGTCACTGGATAGCTTAGATCTTTTTGTACAAAGACCGTTTTGTACTTTTTCGACTTTGTTTAGGGGAAATTTAAAAAAGCTACTTCAGTCAAGTGAAATCCAATGGTAGAAATTTATAAAAATATCTCTTCTACATTTTAATATTTTTAAATGATTTTTTTGGCATTTCATAGCTGCGATCTTTCGGTACAAAGACAGTTTTGTACTTTTTTGATTTTGTTTAGAGGTGTTTTAAAGAAGCTACTTCATTCAAGCAAAATCCTATAGTAGAATTTTATAAATATATCTTTTTATTTTTAAAGATTTTTAAATGATTTTTTGGCATTCAATATCTCAGATCTTTCGGTACAAAGACCGTTTTGTACTTACAAAAAAAAAAAAAAAATATCTTCTACATTTTAATGTTTTTAATTTTTTTTTTTTTTTTTTTTTGCATTGGATATCTCAGATCTTTCGGCACAAAGACTGTTTTGTACTTTTTCGACTTTGTTTAAGGGATTTTAAAAAAGCTACTTCAGTCAAGTGAAATCCAGTGGAAGAAATTTATAAAAATATCTCTTCTACATTTTAATAATTTTAAAATATTTTTTGTCATTCGATATCTCAGATCTTTCGGTACAAATTCCGTTTTGTACTTTTTCGACTTTGTTTACAGGTGTTTTAAAGAGGCTACTTCACTCAAGTGAAATCCATTGGTAGAAATTTATAAAAATATCTCTTCTACATTTTAATATTTTTAAATGATTTTTTTGTCTTTGGATAGCTGAGATCTTTCGGTGCAAAGACCGTTTTGTACTTTTTTGATTTTGTTTACAGGTGTTTTAGTGAGGGTACTTCAGTCAAATGAATTCCAATGGTAGAAATTTATAAAAATATCTCTTCTACATTTTAATATTTTTAAATGATTTTTTGGCATTCGATATCTCAGATCTTTCGGTACAAAGACCGTTTTGTACTTTTTCGTCTTTGTTTAGGGGAATTTAAAAAAAGCTATTTCAGTCAAGTGAAATACAATTGCAGAAATTTATAAAAATATCTCTTCTACATTTTAATATTTTTAAATGATTTCGTCACTGGATAGCTTAGATCTTTTTGTACAAAGACCGTTTTGTACTTTTTCGACTTTGTTTAGGGGAATTTTAAAAAAGCTACTACAGTCAAGTGAAATCCAATGGTAGAAATTTATAAAAATATCTCTTCTACATTTTAATATTTGAAAATTATTATTTGGCATTCGATATCTCAGATCTTTCGGTGCAAAGACCGTTTTGTACTTTTTCGACTCTGTTTAGGGGAATTTAAAAAAAGCTACTTCAGTGAAGTGAAATCTAATGGTAGAAATTTATAAAAATATCTCTTCTACATTTTAATATTTTTAAATGATTTTTTTGTCACTGGATAGCTTAGATCTTTTTGTACAAAGACCGTTTTGTACTTTTTCGACTTTGTTTAGGGGAATTTTAAAAAAGCTACTTCAGTCAAGTGAAATCCAATGGTAGAAATTTATAAAAATATCTCTTCTACATTTTAATATTTTTAAATGATTTTTTTGGCATTTCATAGCTGCGATCTTTCGGTACAAAGACTGTTTTGTACTTTTTTGATTTTGTTTAGAGGTGTTTTAAAGAAGCTACTTCATTCAAGCAAAATCCTATAGTAGAATTTTATAAATATATCTTTTTATTTTTAAAGATTTTTAAATGATTTTTTGGCATTCGATATCTCAGATCTTTCGGTACAAAGACCGTTTTGTACTTTTTCGACTTTGTTTAGGATAATTTTAAAAAAGCTACTTTAGTCAAGTGAAATCCAATGGTAGTAATAACAAAAAAAAAAAAAAAAAAAAAAAAAAAAAGAATATCTTCTACATTTTAATGTTTTTAATTTTTTTTTTTTTTTTTTTTTTTTTGCATTGGATATCTCAGATCTTTTGGCACAAAGACTGTTTTGTACTTTTTCGACTTTGTTTAAGGGATTTTAAAAAAGCTACTTCAGTCAAGTGAAATCCAGTGGAAGAAATTTATAAAAATATCTCTTCTACATTTTAATAATTTTAAAATATTTTTTGTCATTCGATATCTCAGATATTTCGGTACAAATTCCGTTTTGTACTTTTTCGACTTTGTTTACAGGTGTTTTAAAGAGGCTACTTCACTTAAGTGAAATCCATTGGTAGAAATTTATAAAAATATCTCTTCTACATTTTAATATTTTTAAATGATTTTTTTGTCATTGGATAGCTGAGATGTTTCGGTGCAAAGACCGTTTTGTACTTTTTTGATTTTGTTTACAGGTGTTTTAGTGAGGGTACTTCAGTCAAATGAATTCCAATGGTAGAAATTTATAAAAATATCTCTTCTACATTTTAATATTTTTAAATGATTTTTTGGCATTCGATATCTCAGATCTTTCGGTACAAAGACCGTTTTGTACTTTTTCGTCTTTGTTTAGGGGAATTTTAAAAAAGCTATTTCAGTCAAGTGAAATACAATTGTAAAAATTTATAAAAATATCTCTTCTACATTTTAATATTTTTAAATGATTTTTTGGCATTGGATAGCTGAAATTTTTCGGTACAAAGACCGTTTTGTACTTTTTTGATTTTGTTTATAGGTGTTTTAATGAGGCTACTTCAGTCAAGTGAATTCCAATGGTAGAACTTTATAAAAATATCTCTTCTACATTTTAATATTTTAAAATGATTTTTTTGTCATTGGATAGCTGAGATTTTTCGGTGTTAAGACCGTTTTGTTCTTTTTTGGTTTTGTTTACAGGTGTTCAAAGAGGCTACTTCAGTCAAGCGAAATCCTTTAGTAGAAATTTATAAATATATCTTTTCTACATTTAAATATTTTTAAATGTTTTTTTGGCATTGGATATCTGAGATCTTTCGGTACAAAGACCGTTTTATATTTTTTGGATAGTGTTATGGGAGTTTTAAAGAGGCTTACTTCAATCAAACGAAATCCTATGAAGTTTTGAAGTTCATATAAATATATATTTTCTCTTGTACATTTTAATATTTTTAAATGATTTTTTTAGCATTGAATGTTAGAAATTTATAAAGATATCTCGTCTACAAGTAAATATAAACTGATGATTACCTCAATCAAGTAAAATCCCATGGTAGAAATTTATAAAGATATCTTTAAGATCATTTAAAAGTCATTTGTAAAGATCATTTTAATGTAATTTTTTTTCATTATATAACTGATATCTTTCTTTACAAAGAACGTTTTATATCTTTTCGATTTTGTTACGGGTATTTTAAAGTGACTTACTTCAATAGATCTAAATCACATTTTAGAAATTTTTAAAGATATCTCGTTTGTATTTTAACTGTCTTTAAACTTTTTTTCGGCGGGTGGGGTATTAGATATCGGAGATTTCTCTGTACAAACACCTTTTTACATTTTTTCGATTTTTTACGGGTATTTTAAAGTGGCTTACTTGAATAGAGAGAAGTCCCATTATAGAAATTTATAAAGATATCGCGTCAACATTTTAATTTTTTAAATGATTTTTTTAGCATTGAATTTCTGAGATATTTCTGTACAAATACCGCTTTATATTTTTTTGATTTTTTACGGGTATTTTAAAGGGGCTTACTTCAATGAAGCGAAATCCCATCACAGAAATTTATAGAAATATCTCGTCTATATTTTAATAATATTTTTGATATTGAACAGCTGAGATCTTTCTGTACAAAGGCCGTATTACAATTTTTGATTTCGATACAGGTATTTTAAAGTGACTTACTTCAGTCAAGCGAAATCCCATTGTAGAAATTTATAAAGATATCTCGCCTACATTTTTAAAAAAATATTTTTATTTTTATTTTTTTTCTCTTACATTGAATAGTTTTTACGATTTCATTTATTTTAAAGAGGCTACTGCAGTTAAACGAAAAAATGCCTTCGCCTTAAAACTAATGCTATGAAAGAAATTTATAAAAGTGTATCGTCTGTGTTTTAATAGTTTTAAGTTTTTTTTTTTTACTTTGCCTAGTTGATATCGATTTGCACAAAGGCCATTTTCTATTTTTTCGATTTATTTTACGGGAATATATATATATATATATATATATATATATATATATATATATATATATATATATATATATATATATATTATAAAACTTTAATCAAACGAAACAATTTACTAGCTTATGATAATTCTTTCGACGATAATCCAACGGTCGAAATTTATAAATAAGTCTCGTCTGCATTTTAATATTTTTCCATTTTAATAGCTCAGAGCGATCTCTTCAAAGGCCTTTTTCTACTTTTTTAATTTTCTTTACAGGACAGTTTCATTTTCGAAACCGTTTTCAAAAGTGATATTATCCTCATATTTAAAATCTACAATCAGTATCGAAAAAAGTAAAAAGCGGCCTCTGTACAAACCATCGTCAGCTATACTATGCAGAAAAAAAAAAAAAAAAAAAAAAAAAAAAAAAAATTAAAAATTGGAATGAAAATATGGTACCTTTAAAAAAATCTTCCATAGGTTTAGTATAATTGAGTTTGTCTTTTTGCGTGACTGAAAAAACCACTATTCTAAAACTTAGATCAGTTAGACTATGACAGGCTTTGGAATATATGCGTATTATTTAGTTAAAATAGTATAAGAACTTTAAAAATCATTCGTTTATCTTTCTGAAAGGGAAAAACAAAGGAAAGACAATTTATATACAATAAAGCATAAATATATCATTTACGGATGTGAATTTTACCGCAACAGAATATATTTTCTAAAGTATTGTAAATTAGTCATAATTTTCGATAGAAGTGTCAAAATAAATATATTTCTATCTTTTAAATTAGTGTTATCCAATTTAATCATGAATTGCATAATAATTACCTTATATTTTAGAGTGGGTATACTGCAAACTTTTATTCATTAAAATAGAAATATTTATGAAATATTTATGAAAAGGAACATTTAAACTAATTCATTAAGAATTGTCTAAAAGAATGATAAGAAAACTTTAATACAAATGTATTTATTCGCGAATATATCTATTCATTTTTAATGTCAGAACCATTGTTATTTTCTTTCTACCCTTTCTTCTTTTCCCTTTGTCGTCTGCAGATGACAAAAAGTTAATTCTATTATTTTTTATAAATTAACGAATATTTCATTTTGATGTTGTCCGCAATTAAAGAATCTTTTTTAGAAATTAAACTTCAAATATATGGAAGAAAAATAATAAAAATGTTAAATGTGTTTTTATTCGAAATCAATAATGCTTTTAAAGTACATCTGAGATTGAATGCCTAGTTAAACAAACTTTTTGAAATCAACATGTATTTACATCATTTCTGAAATTCATTTCTGATCGAACTATCATGCATTCAGGAAAGGAAGTTTTTATTTTTTTATCCTAAACCAGCAAACAACATTTTACTTATAGCCACAGGCAAGATTTTACACCTTCGTCCCTGTAAGACTCCCTGGAGGTAAACCCATATCGTCTTTCACCCTAATTACTTTCAAGGCGTCTCACTTTTAAAGGCGGAGTTAAACACCATTTTCCACTATTTTAAATCAAAGTATTTCAACTTTTTATACAAATAGCATAGATTAAATATTTGTAAAAATAAAAATAAAAAACATTTTCTGAAAGCTAAATAATTAAACTCTGCATGCTGTTTTACCAAATTTTAAAATGTCAAACAGATTTTTCGTAATAAGACATTAAAGGTGAATTTTAAAGACTATAAAATAACGCACTTGTATCGCCTTAAAATTAAAAAAAGAAATAAAATTTCAGAATGACGTGCATAGTTTAAACCTACAGGTTTTCAAAACAACAAAAATTATTAAATTTGAGCAAAATGCAAAGGAATGAAAGCGATAAATTTCTTCCATTGAAATAACATTAGCCGTTCTATCTCGGAGCGTTACTGATGTAGGGCCTTAAGGACCGTGCACTGTCCAGTTTCAAATCGTAAGACGAAAAGGCGCTTATGTCAATTTTCGTTATCCAATTCCAAATAGATTGCGTGACATATACTGTTGAATAACTAAAAATAAGCTTTATTTGAAAAAAAAAATTCTCAATAAATGTTGATAGTCCCCAATTATTTCTCGAAGAGCTACTTGTCCCCACAAAATTCCCTAAGACAGATAGAAACTGTGGTAGACCTGCCAGAAGAGGACGTTTATTTAAAAAAGTAACATGTGATGATATTGTAGTTAGTTTACCAGAACTATACACAGCGCAAGTTCAGATACAGGGATTTTAAGAACTAACAAATGATAATATACGATCCGAAAGTTAAAAGAGTTTGATAATCAATCTCAGTAATTCTTGCAATGCTCTGTAATACAATAGTGTGATGACTAAAGAAAATTTTGATTCCTGTTGTCATAACGGACTCAGTTTTATTCGAAACTCTACTATATATGATCAAATAAAAGAGATGGTTTTTAATTGCCCAAGTTTTCTTTAAGACATACAATAGTACAATATCGCAATGGCGTTGGATTCGTTTTCAGCAAATTGGACGGACATTCCAAAGGATGGTCTATATTGCTTTAAACTAAAATTTAAAATCAACATTTCGTTTCAGTCAAAGTTCATTTGGAAAAATAGACCAGCGGAGAGCGCATAGCCTGCTAGTTATTGTTATGAAGATTTTTTTATATTTTTAATACCATATAAAAGTAAATTTTTCATTGAAAGGCGTGTACTTATTTGCGCTTTTTACAGTTTAGAAACAAAATAAAATTGATTTAAAAAAAACCTTTTGAAATGACTAAATTATTTTTTTATCAGTAAAATAAATTAGCCACTTAAAAAAAAACATTTCACCCCTATTACCTCAAATGTATTAACTACATTATTGAACTAGTTAGATGTGACAATCTTAAAACTTTCTTCTATCTCATCCGTACATTTTAATATTTTAAAAAATAGTTACACATGTTAATGCTTAAATAATTTTAATTCAATACCATACCTACTTTGATTTTCATCTTAAATTTCTACTTCAGTCAATTAATCGGAGTAAAAATGAGTCTCCGTCTCTGCACGAGCCGATGGACAATAGAATGATAGAGAGATTTTTTTTTCAAATTCAGGGAGAACCTATTTGCCATACCAAAAATTAATCGTACACAAAAATTTTAGTTCAGTTCTACGTTTAGTTTCATACCCTTTTTTATCTTAAAATAATGAAAAGGGCTCTGACATCGTGATTACAGCGCCCCCTTCCACCGGATATTTTTCAAATTTAGGGCAGACCTACTAGCCATAGATAAAGAGTTACACAAAAAATTTCGTGCAATTATATGCATAACTTCATACACTTTTAGGTGGTACAATATTGAAAATGGCACAAAAATCGCTATTTCAGCGCCCCCTTCCAGCGGATTTTTTTCAAATTCAGGGAGAAACAACTAGCCATAGCTATACACACACAAAAAAATTGGTTCAATTCGATGGATAACTTCATACAATTTTAGTCGGTACAGTATTGAAAATGACACAAATATCGTTGTTGTAGCGCCGCCTTCCGGCGGAATATTTCAGAAATAAAGTAAGACCTGCTTGCTACAGTCAAAAACATTCATAAAAATTTGGTTCAAATCTATGCATGTCTTCATGCACTTTTTGATGGTAGAATGGCGACATACGGACACACACACAGACAGACACACAGACACATAGACAGACAGACATTTTGTAAAAATATGTTTTTTGGAATCTCTAACCCCCAAAATATGTAAATCTGTCTAAAACCAGATATCGAGAAAAATATCGATTGCAATAGATAAAAGTAAAAAGTACAAAGATAGTAAAATAAAAAGAAAGGAAAGTAAAAAGATAGCAAAATTTACATGCAGAATTTTTGTGCCGATAAAATTAATATGCCATAATTAGTATGTTTAATGCAACAATTTTGACCGTATTAAAATTATATATCTTTTAAAATAATTACTTTACCTGAAATTGTTCGCTTTAACTTGTTTATCTAATAATTCTCTGTAAGTCTGTTAATTATTAATATTATTATTAATATGTATTAATTTTCTAGATATTAGCCTAGAAAAATGTGTACAAAGAAAAAAAGGCTCTGACAGCCTTTTCTTACATTATTGTTAAAGAATATCTAGTAATAAGTAATAATATATTATAATATCAGTTCATTTAGTACGTTACTTTTAATTTAAAAACATAACATAATCGGATAGAATATCACTGCATAGAGGTGAGATTTTATTCAGGATTTTTATTAAAGATATTTTCATTTAAAATGAAAAGTAGTCACGTCTGTAACGAGGAAATTCTTGAGCCCTTCTCGCAATACTTGAGAATTTCTTGTAAGTTAAAAAAGATTTAAAGACGTTCTTCGTACACATGTCGTTATGCATATTTTTATAATTTAGACTCAAGTGCTAGTATGCATATAAACCATTTATAACTGACTTAGGAGCGATCATAGCATGTTCAAGATGGAATGAGTATTGTAGTAATTCTATGAATCTGTTGCGTAGTGTTTTGATGACTAAAATTCAGAGAAATTGAATAGTATGCATGAGTTTGAAATCTTTAGCAATAGCCAGGAAACACTCACATGTGTAGAAACTTTTTAAGAGGCTATTTCAATCAATGAAAAGTCCCCTCCGTAATACCATTCCTATGAAAGAAATTTATAAAGCTACCTCAGTTCCAGTTTATTATTTTTATACGACTTTTTATTTTCTTCTATCTTTATAAGAAGAAAGTATTGGATTCGTGGAAATTTTCGAATCCCGGTTTTCGACGGATTCTCTCCTTTTAGGAGTCATGTTATTACAAAGTGTTTGTCTGTGAGTCTGTCAATCTGTCTGTCTGTCTATATGCGATGAATTTTGTGGGCACTCTATCCCAAGAACTACACTGTAAAAAAAAATATGTAAAAGTACTAAACATTTTCTAGGAAACTGGGATTCCAAGAACTTTTCATGTAACGATAACAGGAAAAATCCATGTAACCGATTCTAAAACTTGAGTTTTTGTTGTTACCGTTACAGGAAAAGTTCTTGGAATCCCAGTTTGCTAGATAAAGTGTAGTACTTTACAGATTTTTTTTTTACAGTGTAATGCATTGAATTTAACAAATTTTAAATATAATTAAATATAATTGATTATTCTTTAGTTTTTGGAGTAAATCGCTCAACAGGTGGCGCTTCTATCCAGCTTTTTTTATGATTTTTGCGATGATTCTGTCTCAAATACTATGGATATTCATAAAACTTCAGATTCAGTTAAACACTGAATTAAATTGTTGCAGATTAGATTTTTGTGTAAATTACCTAACCAGTGACGCCGCAATGTTTCCTTTTTCTAGAATTATTAGCATATTAACGTGCATGAGATAGGAGAAAGTTTTGGGATGACCACAGTTGATAGCATTGACATTCTATAGAATAGCTGAAATTGATCTGTTCGAGGACCGTTTGTTGTATTTTGAATAACAAAACTTGCATTTCCGGAATTGGTTTCGTATATAAAAGCATCCGCATAAAAAAAATCTGCAGTCAAAATCGAAAAATTTAACACTCCATCGGGCGTAAGAAATTCGTCGATTTCGAAAAGAAAAGGGAGTTTCACGAACTTGACCTTCACAGTATCTGTTCTTCCGGTCATTTCCGTCCCTGGAATGCAGTGGTTTCAAATTTTTGTCGATAGGAATTTTCGGTTTTGCGCTTTGTTAAGGATTTGTACAGGAAAAAATCGATCAGTTCGAATTAAAAATGTATTGCTTTATTCCAATTCTATTATTTTTTCTGTATAGATTAAATTTAATATTTCACATAATATGTTAATTTTGTTTTAAAAATATGTTCGTATGTTACCCATCATTATGCTATTGTATTTTAACATTTTCATTGTATGTAAATTGTATTTTGTACTTAATTTAAATAATGCGCAAAAAGAAAAAAAATGGCGAGGAAAGGTCCAGGTGTAGGGGAGGTGGAGCCTGGAACTAAATAGAAAAATAATATTTTAAAACTCATTTTTAAACAATATATGTTGCTGAAATAAGGAATGTATCTGTCAGATACAACGCGCACGATGGTGCAACTTTTAAAGCTCACCCGACGGAGTGTTAAAAACCATCTAGCTACAGATCAATCTCAGTTATTCAATGCAAATAAAAATCATTTAAAAATTGGCGTGACTTGAAGCAGTCGCTTACCATCTGCTTTGCCATAAAAGTTTATGTATCCATCATGTAATGACCATCATGTAATGAAGTTCCATTTCCTGTAGAATATTCTGTTGAGTTGTCTGCGTGGCAGACCAGATGCTATTGACAAACTGTTTATGAGAATGAAATGTATCCCAGTATTGTTGGTCTGGATAACTCAATAGGTAGAGAATTGGTAATTTAAGCCTAATGTCATGTGTTCGATTCTAGGATTGGTACTTTTTCACTCATTTTCAGCATTTTATTTCGTATCATATCTTTACCAATCAGTATTATAGGTAAAAAATAATAATAATAAAGTTTACAAGCTATAATATCTGAAAACATGCAATTTTTTTAAAGCTATAATATATACGTATAATGATATATTTTTTTAAGGATTTTAAATATTTTATGGTAATTCTATTGTTTATTTTATTTTTTTAAATATAATTGAAAAAAATACAGTGCAGTAAGTAATCAAAGAAATAAACTGTATAAAAAAGAAAGTGACTATTAAACATTTTTTCTAACGAAATTTTAAAATAACGTAAAAACTAGTTAAACAGAAAACTAATTGTCAAAACCCTTTAAAAAAAAAAATGTAGCTACTAAACTTTTTCTACGGAGCTCGGATTTCTTAAACTTTTTATGTAAAGGTAACATTAAAAATTCATGTATCATTGGTATCATAATCTGGTTTGCAATGATACCATTTCTTTTATTATTCCTAAGTTATGGTTAGAATTAATGAATAAATTCCTCGTGAGGGCTTGAATGGGATGAACCAAGTTGGAATTTCTTTTGATCATGGTCTATTTTTATTTTTATTTAATTTTTTACAATAGCGCGCGTGTTTTTTGGTGTTTTTTTATATCTCTTTGTCGCGTGTCATTTGTATTGACCGTGAAATAGTTTGAAATTTTTATTTTTAGTTAAGTTTTAGATCATGGTCTATATTTTAATTTAATTTTTTGCAATAGAGAGAGTGTTTTTTTTTTTTTGTTTTTTTTTTTTTTTTTTTTTTTTTGTTATTTATATCTCATTGTCGCTTGCCATTTGTATTGTCCGAGAAATATTTTGAAATTTTGTTTTATTTATATTATGACTATGGAACTTATTTGACGGTTCCGAAACATGTCAATGTATTTTATTTTTACTATAAAACCTTTCTTAAGAAAAATTAAAATTGTTATTAAAATGCTTATATAAAAGGTGAATATTTTAAAATCTGATGATTTAAAAAATCAATTGGATTTAATTAACTTTTTATCATTCATGTAACCGATTCTGTTACATGAATTTTTCCTGTTACTGTTACATAAAAAATTCTAGGAATCTCAGATTCCTTAAAAGAGTTCAGTAATTTTACACATTTTTTTTTTTACAGTATAATAAATTATGCAAGATTAATTTTGTCGTACAATATTAAAACTTTTGATATAATATATATATTTCTTAATGTCAGAAAAATTTTGGGCCCAACTTCAGGTAATTTTCGCCATTAGGAACTTTTCTGCTCTTATTAAAAAAGAAAAAAAATTGTTAAATCTTTTTATATATTAATCTATATTAATGTTATAAAGAACTAGATTTTGTTTGTTTCTTCGTATGAGGTAATCTCTTGAACTGCCGAACTGATTTCGAACTTAATAGCATCAAAAATAGGTAAGCTAAAAAACTTTCTAGAGCTGTCCTAAAGTACGATTTCTATTCAATCTCAAAAAAATAATGAACGGATTTGAAAAGTACACTGAAAGAAAAAGGTAAAGTAAATAAAGGTTTTTTTAGGCAACTGGGATCCCTAGAACTTTTTATGCAATGGCAACGGTAAAAATTCATGTAACAAATACAGATTTGTACTGAAAATCAAAAAATTCTGTAAGGTTACTAAGAGACTAGAATGTACCTAGAATGTATTATGTAATTGCAACTCAGGTTACAAATTAAATTTTAGTAACATAACTATAATTTTCGTAGATTTGCTTGCAAAGTTACAGATTTCTGTAGCTTTACAAAAATTATTTCTGTACATTTACATCTTTTCTTGTACAGTGTACTGATAAAATGTTAATAAACATATGGATTTCGGCAACTTTGCTTTTGACGAATTACAGATTTTATATATATATATATACAGGGTGTCCGAAAAGTCTGGAAACGGCCGAATAACTCGAGAAATACATATGAGATTGAAAAACGTAAATATACGTGTTAAATATTTTTAAATAAGCTACTCTCTGATACCAAATTTGACCTTCGAAACCGACCCCCTGGGGGTCAGGGGGGTCCAACTTTGAAATCTTAAATTATAACCCCCATTTTTTATTGCAGATTCGGATTCTACGGACTAAAATACGTAACTTTTGTATTTGATGTTTATTTCAAAGCTTCGTTTATCACGGTGTAATCGAGCATATTAAATCGATACATATTCCCGCTTTTCCAACGGAATTTTCCCTAATCGAAACTGATTGGGCGGAATTTTTGACGTCAAATTCCTCGTCTTTTGTAGGAATAGCGTTTCCTGAAAATTACCCGTGGCGATTATTTCAGCAGTGCTACACTGTTAAAAATTTGACCCATTTGCTGCATCAACACTCCACAGCTATTATAGAATATCTCTTTTGTGACCAATGAGAATGCTCCATAACACAGTAAAGTAATCGTTTTCTATAAAAGCGGTGGAGTGATGATGCAGCAAAAGGGTCAATTTTTTTACAGTGTACTTTACTGTGTTATGGAACATTCTCATTGGTCATGAAAGAGATATTCTATAAAAGCTGTGGAGTGACGCTACAGCAAATGGATCAAATTTTTAACTGTGTAGCACTATCGAAATAATCGGCACGGGTGATTTTCAGGAAACGCTATTATTGCAAAAGACGAGGAATTTGATGTCATAAATTCTCCCCAATTAGTTTCGATTGGGGAAAATCCCGTTGGAAAAGCCGAAATATGTATCGATTTATTATGCTCAATTACACCGTGATAAACGAGGATTCGAAATAAACATCAAATACAAAAGTTACGTATTTTTGTCCGTAGAATCCGAATCTGCAATAAAAAATGGGGGTTATAATTTAAGATTTCAAAGTTGGACCCCCTCTGACCCCCAGGGGGTCGGTTACGAAGGTCAAATTTGGTATCACTGAGTAGCTTATTTAAAAATATTTAACATATATATTTACGTTTTTCAATCTCATATGTATTTTTCGAGTTATTCGACCGTTTCCAGACTTTTCGGACACCCTGTATAAACTGTATTATAGTTGCGAAATCAATGGTTACAGTTTCTGATACTACACAGGCTAATTTTTATGCCTGTGCCACTACCACCTCGTGTTGACAAGAGCAAAAAACCAAACCTATTATGAAGTTAATGTTGAAAAATTAATGGTGTGAATCCCTATTTTAACATATACATTTCATGGTTGTGCCGCTACAACTAGACAGGTGGTAACCTGTTAGACAAGAAGCTTAGAATGATGCTTAACATGATGCTTAATTTCAAGATGTAAATACATTAGGAATGTGGCTTCTATTAAAATACAAATTTCAAATGAATACGGAAATGAGTATAAAAGCTTTAAAATGTTCTCTAAATTCTCATTTATTTAAAATTAATTTTAGTGAAACTTGCTAGAATTATGAAAAATTATGAAGGTGATGATGGAAAAGTCCGTGTAATCGATCTCAAGATCTCTAGAGGTATGTTAGGTAAAAATATTACGGGCATAGCATTTTTACCATTTTTTGCCATTTTGTGATGTTGTTGGACAGCAGTCCAAAACCGGGTGGGATTTTTCGGCTAATTCTCGGAATAGTTATTTCGCAAGCGCATGCTCTGTTTTAACCTATTACCTTTTAACTGAAATGAATTAACTCTTTGTTGAACATAAGACTTGCTTAGATATATCACACCGAATGGCTCTTTAAAGATGCTTTTATGTTTCTTTTTGTTATTAAATATTTGTTTTGTGCCATAAAAATGTAATTTGTCGAATTACATCTTCTGAAATCGAAATCCATTTGAAATGACAATATAGAAAACTTCATCTTTTACAGAACAAAATGCACAGTAAAATCGTTAAATATAATCCCAGAAAAAAAATGTTTAATTCAAACAGCGAATTTCATCTTTGCACCTTTAACATCATCCGTGTAATTGATCTCAAAATTTCTACAGGTATGTTACGTAAAAATATTTCAAGAGTAACATTTTTACCGATTTTGCCATTTTATAATGATATTGGACAATGAAGGATGCTTTAGCTAATTCTCTAAACATTTAGTTAGTCTGCACATACTGTGTTTGAACTGCCCACTTCTGAACTGAAAGGAATTTACCTTTTCTTGATTTTTTTAAAAATAAATGTTAGGTTGGACTTGTTGAGCTCAAGCCGTATGGTAGGCCTCCTTACCTAACTGAATCTGTTAAAATTCTTTAGATGTATCACCTCGAATTGCTGTTATCAGATTTTTTAATGTTCCTTTTCGCTATTAAATGTTTGTTTTGTGCCATAAAAAGGCGATTATTGTCGAATTAGATCCACGGAACATATTAGATATACTAGATTAAATTTGAAATGATTATTTAGAAAAATTCAATTAAAATAGAACAAAAGGTATGTTAAAAATTTTAATTATAACCTCAGGAAAATGTTTAATTCAAAGAGCGACGTTACTTTCTGTTTTTATTTAAAATATCTATATTATAAAGGCCAAACGTATCTGTGCCTAACGCATACGTCATTTTTTGAATGGCAACACTTTCTGATGAAATTTCTCTTTTGCAATTTCCATTACTGCAAATTTTTAACTCCTAGGCATCGCACATTTTCATCTTTTATATCGTAGTGTAGGGGAAAATATGTACTTTTAAATGCAATTTGTTTGAAAACTGTATCTTAATTTGTTTTGGAGATATTAATTTTTTTTGTAGATTTTAATTTAATTTTTCTGGAGGTGGCCACTTCAGAACTCCATTTCTGTGGAAAGTAAAGGAAAAATAGCCATAAAGTAAAAGGAAAAAATAGAGAGGACTTATAGTGGCTGGGAGTGATGCAAAAAATGTAACCCTGAAATGTGTTACATTAAGCCCAAACACAGCCGCGTGTTTACGCAAAAAAGGAGGAATCTTTCAATGAAAAGTCTGTGGAAACTTTTAATACTATAGTTTTTAGTTTATAATAAAATAAAATGCTACTTTAAATGCTTAAATTTAAGCAGATCATTTTTATTTAGAGAAAAAATGCACGGCTGATGTCAAAGCCCAGGTAAAAAAGTCAGCAACAAACCTTTAAAAAAAACCTTCAGGGAAGCTCAAGGTATTTCGGACAAAAAAAACCTGAAAGCTACCTTAAGGTAAAAAACCTGTATTTCCCCTCCACATTTTTGTCCGAAATACCTCAAGCTTCCCTGAAGGTAATAAAACCTGCGTAAACCCTTGATACTTTGTCCGAAATACCTTACACTTTCCTGAAGGTAATAAAACCTGCGTAATCCCTTGACACTTTGTCCGAAATACCTGAAGTTAGCCTTTAGCCCCGCTTAAACCCACTAGGGGAAACCCTGAGAGGTGTCCCCCTGGGGGGTGGTAAAATGGGGGTAGGGGGAAAGGAGGTGCATAACATGTATAAGGAGTCACAGGTTTTCCAACAATATGTCACATGTGGGGGGCAACAAAATTTAGAAAACTGTCCCCTTCGGGGGGGGGGGGAATAAATGAGAAAAGAGAAACTGTTGATGCATAACAAGATTAAGTAGTTACATGCCTTTCAAAAGGTATGTCACAACAGGGATATCAGCAAAAGAGCCCTGCTTTGAATCCCTCGAAAAATTATGCCCCTTGAAATGTCCTCTTTCCCCCTTTCTTTGAAATTTTTAGATATTATACATATTTATCAGAACACCATAAAAAAAGGATCTAAAATGATAAAAACGCTACAATTTCAAAAGCATACGAAAAGCAGAAAAAATAATGAAATTCTTCATTCGTCCACAGGAAAAATCTGCGAAATTTATCCGTTGACCCAATGAAAAAAATTGTAAATCAATTACAGCTGCAAATTTTTTTAACATGTAGGAATGAAATGTTTCAAAACTCATAAATCAGTAATGCGAAAAAAATTGATACAATATTTCACTCTTTAAAAAAATTCACAATATTTCCCAGTCAATTATTTGAAAAAAAAAAAAAAAAAAAAAGAGAGAGAGAGAGAGTTTCTTTATTCCGTTACTTTAAAATAATGAGAAATTTAACAATCTGCTGCAGTAAAAGAAACTCACCAGTGAATTGTGAGAAAAAAAAAAAAAAAAAATATTGAGATTTTTTAGTCGGTGGCAGGAGAAAAAAAATGCAAAAATTTTAAGCCGATTTCTGGTGAAAAATCGTTAAATGAGTCACACTGAATATTGCATAATGAATAATAATTAATGTAAAGGAAAAATATTGCATAATAACATTTTAAATAGGGAAAAGTCACAAAATTCATATACCACAGGAAAACATTTCAAAATTTTACTGATAAAAAAAGTGTAAACAAACCAATTCAAAATATTTTTTTTCTGAACAAGGTACATAATAGCCCTTTTATAAAAATTCATGCCTTTTTTTCTTTTTTAGAGCAGCTCTTTTATATATATATATATATATAAACAACATAATTTTAGTATATATTTGAGATAAAAATATCGGAGGGGGGGGGGGGGAGAATTTTCAAAAAATTGAGCAGTTGTATCTTGTTAAATAATTTATACATATATATTTTTTTAAAGTTCATTTTTCACAATAAATTTTAATATTTTCTGTGACTGATTGATTTTTTGGAGATCTTCCCAATTCACTGATGAATTCAGCGATTTTTTTGCCTGTAATCAAATAAAGAATTTTGCTTTTTTTTTTTTTTTTTTTTTTTTTTCTTTTTAGAAATGTTATTTCTGTCATTAGGCTGCCGAAAAGCTTTGCAAAATTGTCAATCGTTTTTGCGAAAAAATCGAGAAATTCACCAAACAGTTGGCTATGATGAAAAAAAAATTATTCAGTCCGTCAAAAATAAATACTTGTTTTGCCAGTAAGTCGCGAGGGAAAACAGGGAAATTCACCAACTGTTTACTGGTAAAAATGAAATTTTTGGACCACCTGAGGGAGGGGGGGGGGGAGGAATCTGCACCTTGCCTGTCCTCATACACAATTAAAGTTATTGACCGTAATAGCCTAATGTGAAAGAAAAAAAAAAAAAACCTTAAAAAGGAAAATTTTTTTAATAATAATTAAAATGCTAGCAAAATATATGTGAACACTCCCATAAGATTAGCATTAGCTTGAGTGTTTTAAATCTTAAATAGTCATGCAAAGAAATTGAACTGCTAATGTTAACCCGCGAGTAGTCGCGACTTTTTTCATAACGTCATTAGTCGCGCTCGGTCTTTTCGCCGCTGCCCCCCCCCCCCCCGCATACCAAATATGTAAAATAAGAAATATTTTTCACCTCATATACGAAAATAACATTGCAACAAAGATATAAATTTGCAATTTTCTTAAGTTATGCATTTTATTCATGAGATCTGGAGTAACTGGAAAAAGTAAAACTGAACTCACATTAGTGATTTTTACGTAGACTTTTTTGCCAATTCACAAGTTTGTTTCTAAAAAATGTGCCTGAAAGGAAAACAGAGGTGTCCTGTTACTTCATTAAGGTGATCAAGAAAGCTTCAAAGTCAGCTACATGGTAGATCTCCGTTGTATTTGTATTGTGATATAAATTAGGAGAAGATAAGTTATACGAGCGGCGAAAAGACCGACACGCGACTACTGACGGGTTAAAAATTGGGTTACTGTTTACTTTTCGATTTTTATTACAGATTATGTATATATAAAGCTTCTTTTACTTTCACATATCTCAAAAGGATGCTCCCATAGATTTAACATTAGCTTGTGAGATTCTTTGTATATCATAAATTTAAATATATACATTTTTGTATGATAAAAAAAAACATTCTTCAATCTGTCAAAAAAAAAAAAAATGCCTGATTCACTTATTGATTACATGTGGAAAGAAAACTCACAAGTTTATCCAGTAAGTTGTGCAGAAAAATAGGGAAATTCGGCAGCTGTTTACAAGATAAAATGAAATTTGTTGACCATCTGCATGGGGGTGGGGAACCTGCACCTCCCATGTCCTCATACACAATAAAATTGATCAACTGTAAGAGCTTAATGGATAAAAAATCCCAAAAAAATAATGACTAAAATGCTAGCAAAAAATATGTAAACTTCCCCATAAGATTAACATTAGTTTAAACATTAAAAATCGAAACTGGTCATGCAAAGAAATTGCATCACTAATGTTAAACCTATGAGAGCATTCTTTAAAAAAATTTCTCACTTGCATATTGATAATTTTAAATGTTTTTTTTTTTCTTGCTCAGAACAGCTGAGATTGAATTATAATTGGGCTACTGAATACTTTTTGATTTTTATTACAGATTATATATATAATTACTTTTACTTTCACATACCTCAAAAGGTTGCTCCCATAGGTTTAACATTAGCTTGCGAGTTTCTTTGTATATCATAAATATATACATTTTTGTATGAAATGACTAACATATTCTTCATTTACCACTCCCCCCCCCCCCCCCGCCTTTCATTTTGCCACCATGGGCACATGTGGGAAGAAAAAAATGAAAAAAGTCATACAAGTGTTGGTATAATATAAATAATTAAAAATAAGTAATGCAATATGTAAGCAGACATGGTACTGGCTCAGCAAAAAAAAAAAAAAAAAAAAAAGCTGAACTTTCACAGCTTCACGGACTTTTGACAAAATTAGCATTTTCTCGCAGCGATTTAACAAAATTAGCACTTTTCTGTAATTTTTTAATGAAATTAGTGTTTTTTGTGAACATTTTACAAAAATTGCACTTTTTTCTACGATTTTTTCAATGAAATTTATATTATCCATAATCCTTTAGCGATATTCAGTTTTTCTCACCGTTTTTGACAAAATTCACATATTTTCCACAATCTTTCGAGTATTTTTTGCGATATTACACCATAATTCGTGTATTTTCTGTGATCTTTTGTCAAAATTTGCATACTTTCCAAGACCTTTCGTCAAAATCTGCATATTTTCTGAGATCTTTCATCAAAATCCACATATTTTCTGAGATCTTTTGAGAAATTTCCCTTTTTTCCACGATCTTTCGATAAAATTAGTGAGTTTTCTTCATTCTTTCAAAAAATTCATGATTTTCCACCGATCTTTCTTCAAAATACGTCTATTTTCTGTTATCTTTCTACAAAAAACTTCTATTTTCCTCGATCTAACGACAAAAGTCTCATTTTCCTCGATCTTTCGGCAAAATTTGCAATTTTCCGTGATCTTTTGGAAAAATTCGTGCATTTTCCAAGTTCTTTCATCAAAATTTTCATATTTCTGCTGATCTTTCAAATAAACCCGCATATTTTCCCTGATTTTTCGACAAAATTAGAATATTTTCTTCGATCTTCCGAAAAAGTTTGAGTATTTTCCACGATTTTTCAACAAAAACTTGAGTATTTTTCCTAATCCTTTAACAAAAGCTGCGTCTTTTTCCGTAATCCTTTGACCGAAATCGCATTTTTCTTTCCGCAATCTGTTGAAGCAAACTCCGCTAATTGACTGTTTGAAACTGACTATTTTTTTTCCACGATCGTTAAACAAACTTATAGGTTTTTTTGTGATCCTTTAGAGAAATTTGCATTTTTTCCTACAGTCCTTTGAAGAAATTTTCTCAATTTGGTGCGGTTAGTATTCATGTTTTTGTTGTATTTACACCTTCCTTCCCTCAATAAGAAGGCCAACAAATTATAATGCATATTTGCATCGATCCCAGGGATGATAAAATTCATCGCCGAAAAAGCCGGAATTCAGCATTTCTGCAGAAAAGTAGCATGTATGCGTAAGTCAACCCACAAAGATAAATCCAAAAACTCACCATGTTATAAAATGGGTTGTAAAAAATGCAAATTTTGATAAGTGACCGTGAAAAAAATGGAAAATTTAAAACAAATTTCATCAAGATCCCGAGAAAAAGACAAATTTCAACAAGCGATGCTGAAAAAAAATCTGCAAATTTTCTAGGCAGATTGCTAAAAATGGTAAATATTGTAAAAAGATTACAAAAACGACTAATTTTGTCAAAGAATTGGGAAAAAACTATAAATTTTGTTTAAAAAAATCCCCCAAAAACGGCACATTTCAACAAAAATCCTGAAAAAAAAAGACAATATTTGTAAACAGATTGCAAAAAAAATGTGAATTTCATTAAACGATCATGAGAAAACACCTCATTTTCTATAGGTATCGGAGAAAAAAATGTAAATTTCGTTAAAAAATTGTGAAAAATCTCAGAAAAACAGTAAATTTTGACAAAAAATCCTAAAAGACAAAATTTGTAAACAAATCTAAAAAAAGGCAAATTTCATTAAAAAACGATGAGAAAATGACTGTTTTGTTAAAATATTGTGAAAAAACTACTAAATTCGTCAAGAGGTAGCGAAAAAACACAATTTTTGTCCATGTATCGCAAAAAAAAATGTGAATTTCGTCAACGGATCGCGAAAAAAGAAGGCAAGTTTTGACAAAAAAATCCCTAAAAAACAAATTTTGTAAACAGATCACGAAAAAAAAACCCAGCAAATTTCATCGAAAGAAATTCTGGAGTCTATTGCTTTTAAATATAGTGAAATTTGTTAATCGGTTAAAGAAAAATAAAATCATAAACATGGAAATTCGCTAATTCCAAAAATACAATATTTATCTTATAAAATAAATAAAAATTCACTTACATTTATTTTAAATACTTGTACAACCTTTCAAAAATTTTTAGAAAATGCATTCTAAAATCTTACTTTTAGATTTTTGTCATGTAATTAACATTGTTTTCAAGTTTATATTTATTCATTATATTATCGAATTATCAACATCTAGCACAGATATAATTTTATTTGAAAACAAACATATCAAAATCATTTAAGTGTATAAAGCAGTGTTGAACTCCTGGAGAAGCCCGGGAGACATTCCCCATTGGAGCAATGAAATATTTCTCTCCCCCCCCCCCCCCCCCAAGATTTGAGACTGTGTTTTCAAACATAAGAACTCTATAATGTCCCTGCCCACAAGCACAGAAATCCCTTCCTGCAAAAAAGTATTTGAATTTAACAGTGATATACAAAGTGGAATTCTGGTTACAATAATTAAAATCAACGTTTAACACACAATAAATAAAAACAGCTATTATTACTATTATTGGAATTCTGATATTGTATATGTGGTTCATTTATTGAATTTTTTTTTTCTTCTACGAATGAAACAGATAAATGTTTTTCTGAAGTCTGTTTTGTGCCCGTTCCAAAATAAAAATTTTATTTCAGAATTTTTCTCACCAGTGGCAGATCTGAGGGGGGGTCATGACCCCCCCCCTTGGAGCTCTTCAAAGAGTGATGCACAGTGTAAGTAAAAAGTGCTAAAACAAGAACGCAAAATAACGTCTAATCGAAAGAATTTGCACTTTTTTCGAAACTAATCAAGAAAATTCAGGAATTTTCCACGCCTAATCGACATAATTCACAATTTTTCCACACCCGATTGGTGAAATTTCCGATTTTTGCAAAGCTGATCCACGAAATTCACAATTTTTCGATGCCTAATCGACGAAATTCACGATTTTTTTCGGGTGTGATCGACGAAATTTGAGATTTTTCTTCACTTGGTTGAAAAAATTCACGATTTTTCCGGCCTAATCCACAAAATTAGCACATTTTTCCGTTCTTGTTCGATGAAATGCGAACTTTTCCACACATGAACTATGAAATAAGTGTTTCTTAATTGACTGATGAAATCTGCTTTTATACCTGCCGTAAATTGATGAAATCCGTGATTTTCTTCTCGCGATAAACTGACGAAACTCACGATTGTTCCGCAGGCACTCAGATTTTTTTAATTTTTCCACGCATCATCGACAAAATTAGCAGTTTTTCCGTGCCCTATCAACAAAATTCGGGAGTTTTTTGTACTCGATCACGCGAATTCATGTTTTTTACGAAGCCGATCAACCGTATTCACGATAATCTCTTTCCCTATCGATAGAATTGTCAATTTTTGTTCGCCATATCAACGTTATTCGCGATTTTTTTTTTATTTCTGATCGACTGTATTAGCGCTTTTTATGAAACTGATCGACCATATTTGCGACTTTTTCATTCCTGATTGACAAAGATCGCGTTTTTTCCGTGCCCTACCAAAAGCGATTTATCGTTCCCGGTCGACTAAATTCGTGCTTTTTACGAAAGCGATCGACAATATTCAGGATTTTTCTGTGCCCAATCGATGAGATTCGAGTCTGTTTCCGTTCTTGTCCATGAAATACGCATTTTTCTTAACTGACTGATGAAATCTGCATTTTTTCCCTGCCGTAAATTGATGAAATCTGATTTTTTTTTTTCTCTCGCGATAAACTAATGAAACTCGCTATTATTTCTGCAGCCGCTCAAAAAATTTTTTGATTTTTCGCATCTTCGACAAAGTCTTTGATTTTTCCATACCCTATCAACGAAATTAGCGAGTTTTTTGTTCTGAATCAACAAAATTCACGAGTTTTTCGTACCTAATCTCCCGAATCGCTCTTTTTATGAAGAGAATCGACTTACATTCGCAATAATTTCTTTCCCGATTCACGAAATTGGAAATTTTTGCATTCCATATCAACTCGAAATTAACAATTTTTTTATTCCCAATCAACAAAATTCGCGATTTTTCTGTTCCTGATCGAATAAATTCGTGCTTTTTACGAAGCGATCGAGAAATTGGAGATTTTCCCTGCTTTAGTAATGAAATTTGCGATTTTTTTGTACCAGACATACAAAATCAGTGATTTTTTGTGCTCAATCGAAAAAATTTGCGACTTTTCAGAGACATACAGACAAAATACGAGATTTTTTGAAGGCCGATAGACAAAACTGGCAATTTTTCAATGTCCAGTTGACGATATTTTCGATTTTTCAGCGCCCGATCAACAAATTTGCGTTTTTTTTGTGCAGTAAACAGGCAACTTTTCCGCAACCTATTTCAAGTATTATAAAAAAATTAGATTTTTTTTTCCTTGCCCGATAAACGAAATCTGAGATTTTTTGTGCCTAATCGACAAAATTCGCAATTTTTTTCATGCCCGATTGGCGAAATTTGCCACTTTTTATCGTAATTCCGTTTTCACAAGATTTACTGTATTTTAAAATTGTTTCATTAAATCATCTGACAAAAGTTGTGACCCCCCCCCCCTGGAGGTTGGGCTGGATCCGCCCTTGTTTCTCACGCTGTTTTAGAAGGGTGCAGCTGCTGAACCCTACCTGCCCATTGCTTTACAAAATAGTATTATTTCTGTCCTTCATTTAAAAAATTTGCACGCTTGTAACCTCTCAATAAAAAATAAAAAGTTCCCTTTTGCATTAAAAAAAGGGCTTACATATTCCTTGCTGTAACAATTTTGATTAAAAAATTTAAAGTTTATATTATAGAACATATTTTTTTTTGGAATAATTTGCAGTCTACAAAAAAATATATTACACAGAAGGTGCAGGCAATTTCTTATCATATTTTATAAGCTGACTATTTACAACACAATTACTTTAAATCATTATTTTTTCAATTATCTATAAAACTATTTACAGATTAATAATTTTACCAGAAATATTTGATAATATGCATAAAAAGATTAAGATATTTTCGATAACTTGATTGACTCTTATTTTTAATACATAGGAGAAGTAAAATCAATATCAATACAAAAAATAAATAAATAAAAAAATACATATATACATGAAATTCTTTGCAATGAACAGGGCTAAATTACGTATGAGTTATTTGAATTCCCTGTAACTGACATTTAATTACCTCCTCTTCTATTAAAATATTAAAAAACAAATCTAAAATTAAATAATAAGAATAAAAAACTTAATCTAAAAATTCACTATTAGTATTCTTTATATATTATATTATATATTCTTATATATAGTCTTTAATATTGAATAGCTAAAAATACACTAAATGTTCATTTCTCCAAAGGGATTTTTTTAAGAAACGTGGGACTTTTCATGCTTAAATTTTCGCCAAGTATTAATTTTAAACTTGTCGGTTTATACATTTAAAAAGATTAATAAAAGTACAAAGAATGACTCCAATGTTAGCTAAAAAAGAATAACAAAATAATAAACAAACGAACGCAACGCGACTAGACACGAGAGCGATTATCATCCCGCCAAACGAGCGGTCAGTTTGTTTACAAAGTGGAGTGGAGTTGAGAAGATTTCAGTCGCGACATCAGTCATGACATTTCGCTAGTAATCAAACTACAAATTATATTTAAATTTATATTTAAGAAGAAATTAAAGATAGCAATTGTCCTGACGTCACCATCTTGGAAGCGTTTAAAGTAAAATTGATCATGTCTGATAGAAAAGAAGTTTAATCATGGGCGCCACCCACTGAGCTATTAATATAAATGGATTTTCTTTAAAATATCGATATATATGTGACGATTTCAGGAGAACTCGAATTATTTCCACTGGTTAAACAGAAACACGCAGTCATGGCAAGCGAGGGAAAAAACAAAAATAATAAATAAATGTAGAAGATCCAATAATTAGTCATGGGCTGCTGTAAATTCATTTATTAAATTCGTGATAATGAGGAAGGAAAAGCTCCTTTTTGCAAAAATTCCATCATTATTTCAGCGAGCTGTCCTCATCGAAGAAGCAACCCAAGAAATCTTCAGAAGAATCTTTCTTTCATCTCGAGACTTCCCCCTTTTAAACTAAAAAGAAAGTTCTGGAACATTCTGTAATCTCTAACCATCATTATTTTATGTAAACAGAATTCTTGTCCAGCTACGAGATTATTTTAAACAGACGATAAATTTATTAAAAAAAAAAATATATTATTTAACCAATTTATAATTGACTCAGAATTTTAAATATCTTAGGCAGACGATTTTTATACATGATTAATTTTAAGAGAAAAAGAAAAGAAATGAATTTATTAATATGCAAATTATCGTTGACGGCGGAAAAATAAATAAATAGATAAAATAAAATAATGATATTTTTTAAAGGTATGGGTTTGGAATAAATTTAATAAGACTTTCTTAAAAAGGGTTGATAAAAACATAGAAGAAATCAGTTTTATTTGGAATATTAAGAAATAAAGTTTTAATTAAGAATATTTTTAATTTAGAGCCATCTTTTTAAATTTACGCATACTGGAATAATGTTTTTTAAGGAAAATTAAGAATTTATATCGTCTGCATACAGATTAACAGATTAGATTTAGAAACAAGATTTTAATTTAATAATTTGGAGTAAGTACGGAATATTATTATAAGAAAATTAAGATAGTATAAAGGTTAGTTTTGGCGAAAAAATTTTAAATTTGTAATATTATCCCCCCTCCCCAAGACTTTGTATGAAATTGATAGTTAAATAAAACTACAAGTTCAGACAACAGAAATATAATAATTTAGAAAAGTTAAATTTTGGAATAAAACTGTCAAATCCAGGAAGCCAAGAGATGGAAGAAAAGAAAATTAACGCAATATAAAAAATATTAGCGATTAAAATAAAATAGTTAACAGAAAATAATTCTGAATTGAATTTAGGTAGGAGCATTTCCCTGAAAGAAATACAATAATGTTACAACATCACTTACCATTTGTAAGTGCATAGGAGATAATACATATAATAACAGTAAATAAGTTATGAATATTATTAAGCAAGAGATAAAAATATAATAAAAACAATAAAAATTCGTTCTCATGGAAGTTTAAATAATTACAATGACTTAATGCATAGTTTATTTTAAAATAAGTCCTTTAAATGAAAAAAGTCTTTCAAGAATATATAAAAGAGTCTTTTTCAATGTCCAGTGAATACAGTCTCTTTAATTAAAAATCTTCAAACCTAGTTTAATCTTTGGTTTTAATGTTATGTTGGATCCAACATCTTTCAGTAATATATCAATTTTTCAATAATAAATAGCATCACTCTCAATATCAATAATAAATAATATAGAAAAATTTTAATAATAACAATAACAACAATAATAAGTAATAGTATAATAAGACTCCATATCCTAATATTTTTCAATAAGAGTATAATTAATACTAAACTTCTTCATAGAAATCATAATAATAATAATAATAGTAAAACAAGAGTATAATCAAAAGAAAATATCACTATTTGTTTATTATTGATAGGGAAAATATTGGTTGAGAATAAAAATAATTACATAGCAACTAAATAATTTTCTTATCTTCTAATAGCATAAGAAAGTATTTTTTGCTAGCCGAAAGTATAAATAAAAAAAAATCATAATAATTCCAAAATCCAAATAAAATTAAATCTAACTACTTAGAAAATGGACTCTCAACCAGTATTTCCTTACAATAATTCCTCTCTGATACTCTTTTAAAAAATTGTCAAATTTGGTTATAAGTTTTCAAAGCCAAATGTAGAATAATGTTTTATCCACACATGGTTTATAAACTTTAATAATAAAATACAATAGGAATAAAAGGTGTCATTCTTAATTGAGAAATGGAAATAAAAAAAGTGTGCTTTTTTGAAAAACTTTTAATCTGTAGTTTTCACAATCACTGAAAATCACATATTATGTTATAGGTTTGAGTAGAATCATTAGATTTTATAACTATTATCATATAATATCTGCTGAATAAATAGAGTAATACTAATGTCAAATAAATGAGTAAATATAGTTAGACTTAAACACCCTTAAAATTAATTTATCAACATCAATTTGAAAGCTTTTACAATCAAAGTGTTCACCTTATGCCTGCATAAGGAGCCCAATTTAATCCCAAAAACTCCCAAAAACAAGTAATATTCTTGTAGCGCTCCAAGAACATACCCGCTGATGTTGAAAATTATGGTTTTTTTATGGTAAATTTAATCTATTGTCTTGACTTTAGTTTGATCTAGTGATTGTATCTGAGGTTTTGTTTGTTTTTTGGATTGCTCATGAAACAGTTTAAAATCTTCGGGTGAAAAATAGGGTCTTAATTTAGAAACATGCACAATAACGGAATTCTGTCCTGTCTCATAATTAAATTTATCTATTTCATAAGTTACATCAGAAAGTTTATTTATAATTTTATATGGTCCAGAGAAAGTAGGTTCTAATTTTCGAGTGTTAGGGTATTTAAATTCTTCATAAATTACAGAGTCTTGTATTTTTAATGGGCATTCAACAAAATTTCGATCATAGAGTCTTTTACTTTTAAGGTGAAATTCATGAGTTCGCGCTTTCGCAATTTTGAGGGCTTTGTCTACTGATGTTGTATACATTTTAATTGCCTCACACAAAACCATTACCCACCATTTAAAAAAAAAACTGAATCAAAATTATCGTGAAATTGTGACTATATTTAGCTGTTAACATTAACCAGAAATTTTATCTAATAAAATAGAAATTGTAAACATCATAGTTATACCTTATTATTACAAACTTGCCCTTAATCGTGCATAGAGATATCATAATAGTCTTAATAAGTAACAGTAAATATCTTAAGAACATCATACTCCTCAATTAAATCCTTAAGAATAAAAATATTTCAAAGTTAATAATTTCTATCAATTACATATTTTTTCAAAATTACTATATCAGATCCATAACATACGATAAATAATAAATAATAGAATAATAAATAAATTAGTAATTTAATAAATTAACTTCAAATTACTCTCATCAATAAAACAATAAATAAATAAATAAATAAATAATAAATACTTTCCATCAATCATAATTAGAATAGAAATAATAATCAAAACATTTAATAAAATAAACTTACAGTTCAAGAACAATCTTCAATAAAATCCAATCTTCATTAAATTCCTCATCGAATACCTTTCACATACTCACCACTTTGAAATCATTAACTTTCAAAAATTGTTATTATGACCATGATTATCTTGAGTCATCAGTTACACATAAACAGCAAAAAGGTGGAATATCAGGCCTCAGGAATTCACGAGATACTTAGAAGAAATCTTTCAAACCACTCGGACAGAAAGCTGTTTAACATTAAAATCTCCTCTGTTACATTCACTCGAGGAATCAAAAGATAATGGCAATTCTTGCTTAATAACACTTTCAACCATGGCGGGAAAAATTTTCGGCGATTCATATTTTTGTCATCACTTCGTTTCAGTAGATTCATTAGATTCATTTACATAGCATTTTACTTCTTCAGTAGATTCATTTCAAAATCCGAAACAGGCACTAGCACAGGCATTACCTATCCTGTGCGACTTTTCGATTAGTTGTGACGATTTCAGGAGAACTCGAATTATTTCCACTGGTTAAACAGAAACACGCAGTCATGGCAAGCGAGGGAAAAAACAAAAATAATAAATAAATGTAGAAGATCCAATAATTAGTCATGGGCTGCTGTAAATTCATTTATTAAATTCGTGATAATGAGGAAGGAAAAGCTCCTTTTTGCAAAAATTCCATCATTATTTCAGCGAGCTGTCCTCATCGAAGAAGCAACCCAAGAAATCTTCAGAAGAATCTTCTCTTCATCTCGAGACTTCCCCCTTTTAAACTAAAAAGAAAGTTCTGGAACATTCTGTAATCTCTAACCATCATTATTTTATGTAAACAGAATTCTTGTCCAGCTACGAGATTATTTTAAACAGACGATAAATTTATTAAAAAAAAAATATATTATTTAACCAATTTATAATTGACTCAGAATTTTAAATATCTTAGGCAGACGATTTTTATACATGATTAATTTTAAGAGAAAAAGAAAAGAAATGAATTTATTAATATGCAAATTATCGTTGACGGCGGAAAAATAAATAAATAGATAAAATAAAATAATGATATTTTTTAAAGGTATGGGTTTGGAATAAATTTAATAAGACTTTCTTAAAAAGGGTTGATAAAAACATAGAAGAAATCAGTTTTATTTGGAATATTAAGAAATAAAGTTTTAATTAAGAATATTTTTAATTTAGAGCCATCTTTTTAAATTTACGCATACTGGAATAATGTTTTTTAAGGAAAATTAAGAATTTATATCGTGTGCATACAGATTAACAGATTAGATTTAGAAACAAGATTTTAATTTAATAATTTGGAGTAAGTACGGAATATTATTATAAGAAAATTAAGATAGTATAAAGGTTAGTTTTGGCGAAAAAATTTTAAATTTGTAATATATATAACACTAAATGTATGGACATTTTATGTGACAAGAATTGAATTTCGGAGCATGAAAAGGGGGGGGGGGGACATATTTTTAAAACTTCAGATGCAGTTTTTTGACGGATACTGTTAAATATTATTTATCAAATATAGAAATTTCAAAGGGATTTCTTATTGGAGGTGGGATGAATTTTCTTTGGGGAATTTTCGTGCGTGTTTGAATACGATTTTAAATAGTAATGAAAGGGATTTTAAATTAATTTGAAGGTTTTCTTAGGGAGAATTTTTGTTAGTTGAAATTTTTGTATGTATTAGAATTCGAGGGGCTATTTTACTGCGGAAATTTGAGGAAAAATTATGAAAAATTTTATGGTAAAAAATAGATTTCAAGAAAATTTCGTGGTTTTTTTTTATTTTTTATTTATTTATTTATTTATTTTTATTTAACGAGGAGACTTTCAAATAATTTTGAGATTTTTGTTTTCTTTAAAGGGATTTGTGGATGGGAATGAAAAATAATAATTTTAAATGGTAATTAAAAATCTTAACGAGGAAGCCTTAAAATAATTTAGATATTTTTATTTCTAGAACGGGATTTTTATATCGCTATTTTAAATTGAAATTTAATTAAAAATTTGAATGAAGGGCGTTAAGAATTTTCCATTTAACCGCTAACGGGATTTTTGGATGGGATTGGAAAATTGTAATTTAAATGGTAATTAAGAATCTTAATGAGGGGACTTTAAAATAATTTGAAGATTTTTTCTTTCTTAGAACGGAATTTTTATATCGCTATTTCAAATTATAATTTAAAATAATTAAAAATGTTAACAAGGATAATTAAGAATTTTTTATTGAACCGGTGGAAGAAATTAGATTTCTCAGAATTATCTAAAATATTAATTTAAAATAATAATAATAATAATAAATATTATGAGGAAATGCAAACATGTCAAAATCTTAGATATCATAATGTGCAATGATAAACCTCAATAAAACCTTCAAGTAAAACCTTTATATCACCTGCGTGAGAAACAGTTTTCACTTTTCTTCAAACTACCTCAAGTGATTTCATGAAAATCTTCTAAGTCAATAAAGGTGATTTAAAGGTAATAATTTGCTCATAAGAACCTGTATGAAAACTTTTTAAAAGCTGTATATTTCTCTTAGGGAAACCTTTAGCTTTCATTTTCCTTATAAATACCCGCAAAAACCTTTAATATGCCTGCAAAATCTCAAAATATTTAAAGGTTTTTTGCTGATTTTTTTACCTGGGAGGATTTAGTACCTATTCAATGTGATTCTTTTTTTCCCTCCGGGCTGAAATTTTTTCGCCGAGTTAGACAAGAAAACAAAGATGATCTTTACAATAATTCCAGGCTTAAAGTAATGCCCGATTCCCCAAATTTTTGTCCAGTTGTTTAAGACATTCAATTGTAATTATATTAAAATAACATTATTCGCTTAATATAATTTTTTTATAAATTTCAGTTAAACGTGCTACAGCAGACGATTTTTTAAGTTCTTTTTTGTTACCTGTCATTTTACCAGAAGTAAAATGCAAAACAAAATTATTTAATTTTTCTTTCTTTATGGAATCTTTATATTTTTTATGTTATTTATTTTTTTACTTTAATTTTAGAACCATTTGTATTTTCCAAATATATTTTCAGAAAAGAAAAAAAAGGCACATTTTTCACATAGAAAATTGATCTGAAATAGAAAAAGAAAGATGCAAATGACGAAATGGGATTTCATAATTCGCCAATATCAAATGTTTAAAATGTAATTGAAAATTTGGTTTGGCATGGTTTGTAAAAATCAAAATTTTCGTATTTCACGGAAAATACGGCATCTTCTTTGCACGTTGAAATGACAGAGTGCAATGTTTATGTATTTTAATGCTTATTCTTTTAATTTGTGTTGTGTATTTTAATTTATAAAATGAATTTTGAATTTGTCATAGAGTTAACTTTGAAGCAAACTTTTTTGAATAAATGTACGTGCAGTCATTTCTTTACTTTTGACATTTTAGTATGCGCGTAAGATTTTTCGGTACTACTTGGTTATCCCGTCGATCAAAAACTATCGCCAAATTATAAGATTAAATGCCAATAATGGATGATTGTGAATGCCATATTCAATTATATTAAACACGATACACATGTTTAAAATGTCCTCAAGTGTTTTTTAATACCACTTTTTATTTATATTTTTATTCATGTTTTACTAATTTATTAGTTTTTCCGTTATTTAAAATAGAAATTATGTCAACATATATAACTTTGCTATTTGTTTGGCGAAAGTTTGTTTTTGGAGTTTTTTTAATTTGGCGAAAATTGTCGACGGGATAATCAAGTAGCACCGATTTTTCATATACGCAAAATCTATATTGTAAGGAACAGATGTGTCCGTGTGTAGCACTAACGTTATAATTACAACATTTCAGGATAAAATGGCTTTTTGCAATTTTTGTTACAGCAGTTTTTTAATCTTCTAAAAGTTGCACATTTTCAATTTTTATTTCATCATATAGGAAAAGAAATCTACTTTCAAATGCAATTTGATTGAAAACTGTACCTAATTTGACTGATTTATTACGTGCTTATATTTTTCAATTTTTTTTTTTTTTTTTTTTTAATTTCTATCACGCATCTCCATTAAGAAATAATGATTTTTAATAATTTACTCATAAATCTATAAATATTTTTCCCGAAATTTTTCCATCATAAAATTAAAATTGCATAAGTAATAAAATAAAAGAATGTTTAAAAACGCAGATTAAATTATTAAAAATTACAAATTCAACATGTAATCAAATAACTTAAATTTTACACTGCCAAATAAGAAAAAAAAAATACTTTGAAAATACTTTGAATTTGTTTGAAAACTGTATTTCAGTTTACTGATTGGCTGTTGTTTAAAAAAAATCAGGTGTAAATTATTTTTAAATTTATCTCTATCGAGTGAAACTCGATTACTATAGATTAATCTAGTCCTTAGAAAAATATAAAGAGTTCGGAATTTGTTTCCGGCTAATATACTATAGCAAAATTATTTTTTTTTTCAATAATTAATAAAACAAAATAAAACAAATAAATACAAATTTAACAGCTATGTAATTGAATTACGCGTTTGAAGCACTGAAATGACCAGAAACAAAATTGCTGGCGTAACGAAATCTTTGGCTAAAAACTTCTGGCATGCGTCTAATACGGAAATTTGACTTTTGATAAACTTCAAAGCTTTATTTGATTCCATAATTAATATTTTTCATTTAACCTTTTAACCTAACCATGTTTTTCCGCTGCGTAATATTTTAAAAAATATGTAAAGTTATCAAATACAAATCTTCATACCAATGCTTTTCACAGATATTATTTTATGAATGGAGCATGAATGAAAAAAGCCGCTAGACACTTAACCCTTTGAGGGAAAAAGCACTTCAATTCTTAAAATGCTGAAATGATTGATTCACACCGAATTTAAAAACAAATTTGTTTCAAAATATTTAAAAGTGTTTCTTCACGTATTTGAGAAAAACAAAGTTGCTATTTCAAATCATTGGCGTCAATATGGCATTTTGCAAATAAAATTAAGTGGGATACATTTTATCCCCCCCCCCCTTCAAGGGGTTAAAGGGTTAAAAAGACTTTTTTTTGAAGTAAGTTAGCAATCTAAAACGCATATTACATGTAGAAAATCCATTAAATTTTTCAATAAAAAAATGGTTTTTATCTTTGCTATGTAACCCGGGTAACCCGGGTTCGATCTACTAGTTTTAGTAAAATCCAAAATCTTTTCGATTTTATCAATAACTCATGATTATTACAAAACAAACTAAAACACTCATTTCCATTTCAATAATATGTCGTTTCTATCTTTTTAAAACTATATAAAAATAGTTATTCCTAGAATTAAGTTGTTTACATTCGACTTTACCTGGAATGTTTTCTGATAAATGTTTACGTAACGCCACAAATGTTTATTTTATTCATTGATTTTATATACACAGTAATCCGCGACAAAGAGAAAATACACAATTTTCTGCAGTATAGAAATGTATAAAATTATTATAGTTAATCACGTTTTCTGAAATAATTTTAATTTAATTATTTATTCTGACAATATGAATTGTAAATAGAGTGTCAAAGAATATTTTAGGAAAATATACATTGTGTTTTGAATAATTATTAAATTAAAATTAAGGCTGGGTTTTAGTCATCTTATTGGGTTTTTTGCTGAATTAGTAGTATTAATTATTTTTGTAAATGAATGCTGTTTAACTGCAGGTGTGTCTGCACTAGCTACGTTTTTTTAATTGCTCTTTAATTTTTTTAATTTAATAAAAAATTACTTTATCCTATTTCGTTAAAAATATGTTAATCGGATTACTTCCATTTGTTTCAGAGAAGTAATCGGGTTTGTTTATCATATATATTAAACGAGGAAGCGTTTATCCGATTACGGATGATATCGTAACCTATTGGGCCGATTTCAACGAAACTTGCCTTTTACATTAAATCGAGCATGGGGAAAAAGATCTTGGTTGGTCTGAAATTCAAGAAATTTTGTGCTTGCTGTCAAAAAGGCTGTCGAATTGGGCGTTTCGAACAGAATTTCGAGAAGCGGTCGGGAATGAAAAATGGAGAAAGTATACAAATAACAAATTGCTTATTTTTTGATTCATTTTTAAATTCTTTTATTGTTCTCAAACGCATATAATTGACAGGTTCTCTTATTTAGTAGCTGTATAATGTGTGGTATTGGTCAATTTTTTATTAAAAGCAGATTATATTTCAAAAAATGCTGTCAAATTCGGCGTTTTGAACAGAAATTCCCGAACCGATCGTGATTATAAATTAAGGATCTATTAAAAAAAGGCTTCTTTTGTGACTCATCTTTAAATTCAATTTTGCTTTCAAAGCATTAAATTGGTAGTTTCTCTTATTTAGGAACTATATAATGAGCCATATTTTTGGATTTTTTCATAAAGTGAGGATAAATTTCAATAAATGCTCTCAAAATGGGCGTTTTTGAGCTGAATTTCGCTTAAGATGATTCTGGTAAAACCACCACTTATACAAATTAAATAATAAATTCTTCAAGAGCGGCCAAAAGTGTGTTAAACTGGGTTTATCTCTAATCATTTTTTTTTATGTCGAAATGAGCACTTAACCTCGAAATCTACCAACGCCTGTAGGCCAAGCCTACAGGGAGTTTAAGATGTACCAAACTTAATGCAGTTACAAATTTAAATAAGTAGAAGAGATTACAAGTTTAAAGTAGATAGTGTTTGTAATTATGTTTTTACTAGATAATACTTAATGATATAGATAAATTTAAATAACTAGATAACTAGCTATATAAATTTATAAAATAAAAGCGGGGTTCATGCATTTTAGTGAGCTGATAACTTTTACTGCATTTTAGCAAAATTCATATAAAGATAAATTGCTATCGTTTATTATTTTGCAGCACCTCCATATTAAAAGGTCAAGTCTTTTGGGAGGAAAAGCTATCATTATGGGTTAAAGAATTAGTTGAACAACAATCTTATATGACTCGTTTTACACATTGATCAGAAATATATTTATTAACCGTTTAGACGCCGAATTAATGTCGCAATGTAATAATAATTTTTTTTCTCTATATTACAGCTTCAAATGTTTTAATTTATGCATACAAATTTAGAAAATAACCAAAAAATATATATATCCGCAGTTTTTTTAGCTGCTTTCATTTCAGTTTTCGCATTTTGGAACGTGTATATTGATTGACAACCTATGCAAATATAACAAATTATTTTCCGCTACATGCTACTGTATGTTGTATTTTCTAGAATTCTAAAAACACTTAGATTCCTAACGGTGAAATGTAAGTAATATAGAGAAAATGATAAAAGCAAATAACATATTTTTTATGCAAATTAATGAATTTACATATTCCTTAATACCTGTGATAAATGCTTAAACATAAATATTTTCTTTTCAAAAGTGCAAATCAACCTTACATTTTATAGGAAAAAAGGACATTGCTATTATGTTGGAAAATATATGTTTTGTATCACAAATAATGCAATGTTCCATTTGGGAACATTGGCGTTTAAACGGTTAATATATAATCTGTTCAAGATATCAATTATATTTCAGAAGTACGATTTATTAAAGCTAATCGTAAATATTTCAAATTGAATTAAAACTAAGCTCTTTACCTTAAGGAGTTACTTGCTGGGGCAGAGCAAACGTCTTTGTGGGGGTTTTTTTCTGAATTTCCGAGAACTTTAATATACGTAGTGGAAATATGATTCTCATAAAAATTATTATTGTGTATGTCTAAAAATGTCTTTAATAACAATTAGATTATCGGTGAGGAATTATAAATTCACTATTAAGCGGTTCATTTGCTAATAAATAATCTTACGACAGAATATAATTTTTACTTTCAAATGCTCCAATTGAAATTTTATAATGCATTTAAAATTCTTGTTTCATAGTTATACAGTGTGTCCCCTCTGAACGGTGGCCAATAGTTAATTCCTAAACTATTAGTCATAGACATACAGTTCCAGTTACAAAAATGTTTGAAATGAGGTTAGAAACATTTTAAAAGAAAATATTTAATATTTTCTTATAAAAATAGATATTTTCTTAATATAATATTTAATATCTATGGATCGATAAAAAAAAAATTCTTAAAAAACTACGAAATTTAAATTTTTATACGGTCTCTGGTCCTATAAGTTATATTTAGTAAAATGTTCCTGTTACACTAACAAGAAAAAAAAAATCCCATTATTCTATGATTAAAATTGACAGAGTAATAGCTGTTAAAGGCAGAAGCATATTTTTTTGTTGTTGCTTATTTGAGGGCATTCAAAAATTTAGTAAAAATGTGATTTCATCAGATAGATTAAAAAAAAAATTAAGAATAAAATTAACATTACAGTACAAAATTGAAATCTTTAATAACTCCGATATATGAATGCAAAATATACAATTTGTTATACAGAAAAAATCCAGAATTTTTCTTAGATAAAATGATGGAAATTAACTACCTAATAAAAAATTTACATATTTTAAAATGTTACTAGATAAGACTAGCCTGTAAATATTGGGTTAAGCCATGTTTTTTAGCTTTTGATAAAAGAATCTTATATATTCTGTACTACTGAATCTGAAATTTGCCTTCACCGATCAAAGATTTTTTGAAAATCATAAATTTCAAAGTTAAAAAAAGAAAGAAATAACGAAATTTTGATAATATAAAATATATAAGTTTTTAACATTTGATTATTATTTTTCGGGTATTTTTTACCGCTGGAATAGAAAATGACCTTCATTTTTAACTAATGCATCAGGTTTTTTCGCAAATTATAAATTTAAGTTAAAAAGTTCGAAGTTAAAATTGAACCTTTTCTGCCACCACATCGGATTCTTCAGCTGTTCAGCTGTAAAAATCCCAGTATAAGCCAAAAAACTGAATAAATTATTGAATTAAATAAAATTAAATTTAGTAAAGAAGTTTTACATCTGTGTATACTTTTAAAATGTTTGTTATATTTTAACTTTGACATTTACGATTTCCAAAAAAAAATTCTGAAATGATGACTTTAAAATGAAGATCATTTTTAGATTCAGTGCTAAAAGTACACAAAAATCAAATATAAAAAAATACAGCCATTTCCTCTATTTTATAGTATCCGAATCACGAAAAGAAACAGTCTCAAATTCTTACAAAATAAAATATAATGCTAAAATACAATTTTTTTGGACAA
The DNA here is from genome assembly GCA_964019185.1 of Maratus speculifer. Classification (NCBI taxonomy): domain Eukaryota; kingdom Metazoa; phylum Arthropoda; class Arachnida; order Araneae; family Salticidae; genus Maratus; species Maratus speculifer. The sequence goes on from OZ025298.1 coordinate 120,559,657, forward strand.
TCTGATACTTAATAAAAGTTATTTCATGTACATCTGCGCTTTGAAAAAAGCCGTAGAAATATTACTGTTGAATAAAGCTCTTCATATACTGTAAGCACTTGGCATATGATCCCTCAAATCATGGTCAAACTCATTTATTTTCAATGCTGAAAAGTTATATAAGTCATGCACTTTTAAAACTTCATAACGCTGCCAATTTTAGTGTTATACTAGATGGAACCCGTCAAAACTTGAAGGCACCAAAGAAAGAAAAAGGTATTTTGCAGCTATTAAAGGATTTTTTAACGACTAATCTTCAGCAAAAATTTCAATAAATAAAAGAAAAACCTGCAATTTACATCCAGTCAAATGACCCGCATTTGGCCGAGTTGCATTCAAACATGCTGTCAAAGAATTAGAATCTCTCTCATTTGATAATTTTCCATTTACAAATACAACACCAATAAATTATACATGACATGAATAAATCATAAATTACTGTCATTACTCATTTCATACAAAATATACATACTTCACTTACTTCGCATCAAAATAAGACTGAATTTATAGTTTACCATTTACCAACAACTATAACAATGATCCTCCCAATGGTTAATTTAACAATGATCCTCCCAGTGGTTAATTTACCCACCCTATTCAACAAATAAACATTTGCATTGTCAACTAACTTTTCTATTACCTTTTCATAAATCAAAAATACATGTAAATTTCACATATTAAAAAAATTAATGATAATATTTATTCTGGCTAGGTGAAACCCGTCAAAACTTGACGGCAACAATATGAAATAACCAAAGAAAAAAAGTATGTTGCCGCTATGAAATTTTTTTAAAGATTAATATTTATTAAAAATTTCAATATGCTTTTCCATTTACCAACGTAACACCAACATGACATGATCCCGGGCGCAGAATCGGTGCAACGCTGCGACACACGTCACAGACTCTTGAAAATGTTTGAAGATAATTTTTTAACTGTTAAAGTTTTTTTTTTTTTTTTTTTTTTTTTTTTTTTAAATGCTAGTAATCATTTGGTATGTACCAAAATTTGTCTAGGCACCATACAAAACGCAAATTTTGGCAAATAATCATAAAAAATAGCAAATTTTGTCAAAATACCCCCCCCCCTCGAAAAAAAACATCACCCGGAAATTTTGTAAATACATGTGGAAAAAATTTATGGCCTTTTTTCTGTTTTCACAAAAACCCACCCTATTTCCACCCCTTGGTACGACTTTGCCCATTAACGAAGTATACCGAGATTTTATGCCCCTTCATTTTATGTATGAGTTTGGAGGAAATTTGAGCAGAATTTTAAAAGTTATAGTGTCCATAAAAATGGATATATATATATATATATGTATCCCAGGTAAAAAAGTCAACAAAAAACCTTTAAAAAAAACCTTCAGGGAAGCTCAAGCTATTTCGGACAAAAAAACCTGAAAGCTACCTTAAGGTAAAAAACCTGTATTTCCCCTCCACATTTTTGTCCGAAATACCTTAAGCTTCCCTGAAGGTAATAAAACCTGCGTAAACCCTTGATACTTTGTCCGAAATACCTTACACTTTCCTGAAGGTAATAAAACCTGCATAATCCCTTGACACTTTGTCCGAAATACCTGAAGTTAGCCTTTAGCCCCGGTTACCCTCACTAGGGGAAACCCTGGGAGGTGTCCCCTTGGGGGGGTGGCAAAATGGGGGTAGGGGGAAAGGAGGTGCATAGCATGTATAAGGAGTCACAGGCTTTTCCAACAATATGTCACATGTGAGGGGCAACAAAATTTAGAAAACTGTCCCCTTCGGGGGGGGCGGAATAAATGGGAAAAGAGAAACTGTTGATGCATAAAAAGATTAAGTGATTACATGCCTTTCAATTGGTATGTCACAACAGGGATATCAGCAAAAGAGCCCTGCTTTGAATCCTTCGAAAAAATATGCCCCTTGAAATGTCCTCTTTCCCCCTTTCTTTGAAATTTTTAGATATTATACGTATTTATCAGAACACCATAAAAAAAGGATCTAAAATGATAAAAACGCTACAATTTCAAAAGCATATGAAAAGCAGAAAAAATAATGAAATTCTTCGTTCGTCCACAGGAAAAATCTGAGAAATTCATCCGTCGACCCAATGAAAAAAATTTTAAATCAATTACAGCTGCAAATTTTTTTAACATGTAGGAATAAAATGTTTCAAAACTCATAAATCAGTAATGCAAAAAAAATTGATACAATAATTCACTCTTTAAAAAAAAAAATCACAATATTTCCCAGTCAATTATTTGAAAAAAAAAAAAAAAAAAAAAAAAAAAAAAAAGAGAGAGAGAGAGAGAGTTTCTTTATTCTGTTACTTTAAAATAATGAGAAATTTAACAATCTGTTGCAGTAAAAGAAACTCACCAGTGAATTGTGAGAAAAAAAAAAGATTTTTTAGTCGGTGGCAGGAGAAAAAAAATGCAAAAATTTTAAGCCGATTTCTGGTGAAAAATCGTTAAATGAGTCACACTGAATATTGCATAATGAATAATAATAAATGTAAAGAAAAAATATTGCATAATAACATTTTAAATAGGGAAAAGTCACAAAATTCATCTGCCACAGGAAAACATTTCAAAATTTTACTGATAAAAAAGTGTAAACAAACCAATTCAAAATATTTTTTTCTGAACAAGGTACATAATAGCCCTTTTATAAAAATTCACGCCTTTTTTTCTTTTTAGAGCAGCTCTTTCTTTTTTTTTTTTTATAAACAACATAATTTTAGTATTGATTTGAAATAAAAATATCGGAGGGGGGGGGGGGGAGAATTTTCAAAAAAGGGAGCAGTTGTATCTTGTTAAATAATTTTTACATATATATATTTTTAAGTTCATTTTTCACAATAAATTTTAATATTTTCTGCGACTGATTGATTTTTTGGAGATCTTCCCAATTCATTGATGAATTCAGCGATTTTTTCGCCTGTAATCAAAAAAAAGAATTTTTTTTTTTTTTTTTTTTTTTTTTTTTTTAGAAATGTTTTTTCTGTCATTAGGCTGCCGAAAAGCTTTGCAAAATTGTCAATCAGTTTTGTGAAAAAATCGAGAAATTCACCAAACAGTTGGCTATGATGAAAAAAAAAATTATTCAGCCCGTCAAAAATAAATACTAGTTTTGCCAGTAAGTCGCGAGGGAAAATAGGGAAATTCACCAACTGTTTACTGGTTAAAATGAAATTTTTGGAACACCTGAGGGGGGGAGGGGGGAGAGGAATCTGCACCTTGCCTGTCCTCATACACAATTAAAGTTATTGACCGTAATACCTAATGTGAAAAAAAACCCCTTTTTTAATAATTTAAAAAAAATTTTAATAATAATTAAAATGCTAGCAAAATATATGTGAACACTCCCATAAGATTAGTATTAGCTTGAGTATTTAAAATTTTAAATAGTCATGCAAAGAAATTGAACTGCTAATGTTAAAAATCGGGTTACTGTTTACTTTTTGATTTTTATTACAGATTATGTATATATAAAACTTCTTTTACTTTCACATATCTCAAAAGGATGCTCCCATAGATTTAACATTAGCTTGTGAGATTCTTTGTATATCATACATTCTTGTATGATAAAAAAAATATTCTTCAATCTGTCGAAAAAAAAAATGCCAGATTTACTTATTAATTACATGTGGAAAGAAAACACAAGTTTATCCAGTAAGTTGTGCGGAAAAATAGGGAAATTCGGCAGCTGTTTACAAGATAAAATGAAATTTGTTGACCATCTGCATGGGGGTGGGGGGGGGAGGAAACCTGCACCTCCCATGTCCTCATACACAATAAAATTAATCAACTGTAAGAGCCTAATGGAAAAAAAATCCCCCAAAAAATAAATAACTAAAATGCTAGCAAAAAATATGTAAATAACTTCCACATAAGATTAACATTAGTTTAAACATTAAAAATCGAAACTGGTCATGCAAAGAAATTGCATCACTAATGTTAAACCTATGAGAGCATTCATTAAAAAAAATTCTCACTTGCATATTGATAATTTTAAATGTTTTTTTTTCTTGCTCAGAACAGCCGAGATTGAATTCTAATTGGGCTACTGTATACTTTTTGATTTTTATTACAGATTATATATATAATTACTTTTACTTTCACATATCTCAAAAGGTTGCTCCCATAGGTTTAACATTAGCTTGCGAATTTCTTTGTATATCATAAATATATACATTTTTGTATGAAATGACTAACAAATTCTCCATTTACCACCCCCCCCCCCCCGCCTTTCATTTTGCCACCCTGGGCACATGTGGGAAGAAAAAAAAAATGAAAAAGTCATACAAGTGTTGGTATAATATAAATAAATAAAAATAAGTAACACAATATGTAAGCAGACATGGTAAAGACCTCAGCAAAAAAAAAAAAAAAAAAGCTGAACTTTCACAGCTTTACGGACATTTGACAAAATTAGCATTTTCTTGCAGCGTTTTAACAAAATTAGCACTTTTCTGTAATTTTTTAACGAAATTAGTGTTTTTTGTGAACATTTTACAAAAATTGCACTTTTTTCTACAATTTTTTCAATGAAATTTATATTATCCATGATCCTTTAGCGATATTCAGTTTTTCTCACCGTTTTTGAAAAAATTTACATATTTTCCACAATCTTTCGAGAAAATTCGAGTATTTTCTGCGATATTACACCACAATTCGTGTATTTTCTGTGATTTTTTGTCAAAATTTGCATACTTTCCAAGATCTTTCGTCAAAATCTGCATATTTTCCGAGATCTTTCATCAAAATCCACATATTTTCTGAGATCTTTTGAGAAATTTCCCTTATTTTCCACGATCTTTCGATAAAATTAGTGAGTTTTCTTCAATCTTTCAAAAAAATTCACGATTTTCCACCGATCTTTCTTCAAAATACGTCTATTTTCCGTTATCTTTCGACAAAAAAACTTCTATTTTCCTCGATCTAACGACAAAAGTCTCATTTTCCTCGATCTTTTGGCAAAATTTGCAATTTTCTGTGATCTTTTGGAAAAATTCGTGCATTTTCCAAGTTCTTTCATCAAAATTTTCATATTTCTGCTGATCTTTCAAATAAATTCGCATATTTTCCCTGATTTTTCGACAAAATTAGAATATTTTCTTCGATCTTTCGAAAAAGTTTGAGTATTTTCCACGGTTTTTCAACAAAAAATTGAGTATTTTTCCTAATCCTTTAACAAAAGCTGCGTCTTTTTCCGTAATCCTTTGATTGAAATCGCATTTTTCTTTCCGCAATCCGTTAAAGAAAACTCCACTAATTGACTGTTTGAAACTGACTATTTGTTTTCCACGATCGTTAAACAAACTGATAGGTTTTTTTGCGATCCTTTAGAGAAATTTGCATTTTTTCCTACAGTCCTTTGAAGAAATTTTCTCAATTTGGTGCGGTTAGTATTCATGTTTTTGTTGTATTTACACCTTCCTCCCCTCAATAAGGCCAACAAATTATAATGCATATTTGCATCGATCAAAGGGATGATAAAATTCATCGCCGAAAAAGGCGGAAGTCAGCATTTCTGCAGTAAAGTAGCATGTATGCAAAAGTCAGCCCACAAAGAGAAATCCAAAAACTCACCGTGTTGTAAAATGGGTTGTAAAAAATGCAAATTTTGATAAGTGACCGTGAAAAAAATTTAAAACAAATTTCATCAAGATCCCGAGAAAAAGACAAATTTCAACAAGCGATGTTGAAAAAAAATCTGCAAATTTTCTAAGCAGATTGCTAAAAATGGTAAATATTGTAAAAAGATTACAAAAACGACTAATTTTGTCAAAGAATTGGGAAAAACTATAAATTTTGTTAAAAAAATCCCCCCAAAAACGGCACATTTCATCAAAAATCCCACAAAAAAAAGACAATATTTGTAAACAGATTGCAAAAAAAGGTGAATTTCATTAAACGATCATGAGAAAACACCTCATTTTCTATAGGTATCAGAGAAAAAAATGTGAATTTTGTTAAAAAATTGTGAAAAATCTCAGAAAAACAGTAAATTTTGACAAAAAATCCTAAAAGACAAAATTTGTAAACAAATCTAAAAAAGGCAAATTTCATTAAAAAACGATGAGAAAATGACTGTTTTGTTAAAATATTGTGAAAAAACTACTAAATTCGTCAAGAGGTCGCGAAAAAACTCAATTTTTGTCCATGTATCGCAAAAAAATGTGAATTTCATCAACGGATCGCGAAAAAAGAAGGCAAGTTTCGACAAAAAATCCCTAAAAAACAAATTTTGTAAACAGATCACAAAAAAAAAAAAAACCCAACAAATTTCATCGAAAGAAATTCTGGAGTCTATTTCTTTTAAATATAGTGAAATTTGTTAATCGGTTAAAGAAAAAAAAATCATAAATATGGAAATTCGCTAATTCCAAAAATACAATATTTACCTTATAAAATAAATAAAAATTCACTTACCTTTATTTTAAATATATCACTTGTACAACCTTCCAAAAATTTTTACAAAATGCATTCTAAAATCTTACTTTTAGATTTTTCTCATGTAATTAACATTGTTTTCAAGTTTATATTTATTCATTATATTATTGAACTATCAACATCTAGCACAGATATAATTTTATTTGAAAACAAACATATCAAAATCAATTAAGTGCATAAAGCAGTGTTGAACTCATGGACAAGCCAGGGAGACATTCCCCATTGGAGAAATAAAATATTTCTCTCCACCCCCCCACACACACATAAGAGCTCTATAATGTCCCTGCCCACAAGCACAGAAATCCCTTCCTGCAAAAAAGTATTTGAATTTCACAGTGATATACAAAGTGGAATTCTGGTTACAATAATTAAAATCAACGTTTAACACACAAAAAATAAAAACAGCTATTATTACTATTATTGGAATTCTGATATTGTATATGTGGTTCATTTATTTGATAAATTGAATTTTTTTTTTTTCTTCTAGGAATGAAACAGATAAATGTTTTTCTGAAGTCTGTTTTGTGGCCGTTCCAAAATAAAAATTTTATTTCAGAATTTTTCTCACCAATGGCGGATCTAAGGGGGGAGGGGTCATGACCCCCCCTTCCCCCTGGAGCTCTTCAAAGAGTGATGCACAGTGTAAGTAAAAAGTGCTAAAACAAGAACGCAAAATAACGTCTAATCGAAAGAATTTGCGCTTTTTTCGAAACTAATCAAGAAAATTTGGGAATTTACCACGCCTGATCGACATAATTCACAATTTTTCCGCACCCGATCGGTGAAATTTGCGAAGCTGATCCACGAAATTCACAATTTTTTTATGCCTAATCGACGAAATTCACGATTTTTTCGGGTGTGATCGACAAAATTTGAGATTTTTTCCATGAATGGTCTGCAAAATTTGAGATTTTTCTTCATTTGGTTGGAAAAATTCACGATTTTTCCAGCCTAATCCACAAAATCAGCACATTTTTCCGTTCTTGTTCGATGAAATGCGAACTTTTCCGCACATGAACTATGAAATACATGTTTCTTAATTGACGGACGAAATCTGCTTTTTTCCCCGCCATAAATTGATGAAATCCGTGATTTTTTTTCTTGCGATAAACTGACGAAACTCACGATTGTTCCGCAGCCACTCAGATTTTTTTAATTTTTCCACACATCATTGACAAAATTAGCGGTTTTTCCGCACTCTATCAACAAAATTCACGAGTTTTTCGTACCCAATCTCCCGAATCGCTCTTTTTACGAAGAGAATCGACTTACATTCGCGATAATTTCTTTCCCGATCCACGAAATTGGCAGTTTTTGCGTTCCATATCAACTCGAAATTAACAATTTTTTTATTCCCAATCAACAAAATTTGCGATTTTTCCGTTCCCGATCGAATAAATTCGTGCTTTTTACGAAGCAATCGAGAAAATTGGAGATTTTCCCTGCTCTAGTAACGAAATTTGCGATTTTTTTGTACCAGATATACAAAATCAGTGATTTTTTGTGCTCAATCGACAAAATTTGCACTTTTTCAGAGACATACAGACAAAATTCGAGATTTTCTGAAGGCCGATAGACAAAACTGGCAATTTTCCAATGTCCAGTTGACAATATTTTTGATTTTTCAGTGCCCAATCAACGAAATTCGTGTTTTTTTCGTGCGGTAAACAAGCAACTTTTCCGCAACCTATTTCAAGTATTATAAAAAAAATTAGATTTTTTTTTCCTTGCCCGATAAACGAAATCTGAGATTTTTCGCGCCTGATCGACAAAGTTCGTAATTTTTCATGCCTAATTGACAAAATTCACAATTTTTTTCATGCCCGATCGGCGAAATTTGCTATTTTTCATTGTAATTCCGTTTTCACAAGATTTACTGTATTTTAAAATTGTTTCATTAAATCATCTGACAAAAGTTGTGACCCCCCCTGGAGGTTGGGCTGGATCCGCCCTTGTTTCTCACGCAGTTTTAGAAGGGTGCAGCTGCTGAACCCTACCTGCCCTTTACTTTACAAAATAGTATTATTTCTGCCCTTCATTTAAAAAATTTGCACACTTGTAACCTCTCAATAAAAAATAAAAAGTTCCCTTTTGCATTAAAAAAAGGGCTTACATATTCCTTGCTGTAACAATTTTGATTAAAAAATTTAAAGTTTATATTATAGAACATATTTTTTTTAAATAATTTGCAGTCTACAAAAAAATATATTACACAGAAGGCGCAGGCAATTTCTTATATTTTATAAGCTGACTATTTACAACACAGTTACTTTAAATCATTATTTTTTCAATTATCTATAAAACTATTTACAGATTAATAATTTTACCAGAAATATTTGATAATATGCATAAAAAGATTAAGATATTTTCGATAACTTTATTGACACTTATTTTTAATACATCGGAGAAGTAAAATCAATAGCAATACAATAAATAAATAAAAAATACATATATACATAAAATTCTTTGTAATGAACAGGACTAAATTACGTATGGGTTATTTGAATTCCCTGTAAGTGACATTTAATTACCTCCTCTTCTATTAAAATATTTAAAAAAAAATCTAAAATTAAATAATAAAAATAAAAAATTTCATCTAAAAAATCACTATTAATATTCTTTATTTATTATATTATATATTCTTATATATAGTCTTTAATGTTGAATAGCTAAAAATACACTAAATGTTCATTTCTCCAAAGGGATTTTTTTTAAGAAACGTGGGACTTTTCATGCTTAAATTGTCGCTAGGTATTAATTTTTAACTATCTTGTCGGTTTATACATTTAAAAAGATTAATAAAAGTACAAAGAATGACTCCAATGTTAGCTAAAAAAAGAATAACAAAATAATAAACAAACGAACGCAAAGCGACGAGACACGAGAGCGATTACCATCCCGCCAAACGAGCGGTCAGTTTGTTTACAAAGTGGAGTGGAGTTGAGAAGATTTCAGTCTCGACGTCAGTCATGACATTTCGCTAGTAATCAAACTACAAACAAACGGTTACTAGGCTGTATTTTATATTTTGCTTGTATATTATAACTATATCCCGTAGCTAAGTATTTTTACGCTTTACAGGCAGTTGTAACATTTTCTATGATTTATATTTAAGAAGAAATTAAAGATGGCAATCGTGCTGACGTCACCATCTTGGAAGCGTTTAAAGTAAAATTGATCATGTCTGATAAAAAAGAAGTTTAATCATGGGCGCCACCCACTGAGCTATAATATAAATGGATTTTCTTTAAAATATCGATATATATAACGCTAAATGTATGGACATTTTATGTGACAAGAGTTGAATTTCGGGACATGAAAAGGGGGGGGGGGAACATATTTTAAAACTTCAGATGCAGTTTTTGGGCGGATCTCTTTGTTAAATATCAAAGGGATTTCTTATTGGAGGTGGGATGAATTTTCTTTGGGGAATTTTCGTGCGTGTTTGAGTACGATTTTAAATATTAATGAAAGGAATTTTAAATTAATTTGAAGGTTTTCTTAGGGAGAATTTTTGTTAGTTGAAATTTTTGTATGTATTAGAATTCGAGGGGCTATTTTACTGCGGAAATTTGAGGAAAAATTATGAAAAATTTTAGGGTAAAAATAGATTTCAAAAAAACTTCGTGTTTTTTTTTTTTTTTTTTTTTTTTTTTTCCTTTTAACGAGGAGACTTTAAAATAATTTTGAGATTTTTGTTTTCTTTAAAGGGATTTGTGGATGGGAATGAAAAATAATAATTTTAAATGGTAATTAAAAATCTTAACGAGGAAGCCTTAAAATAATTTAGATATTTTTATTTCTAGAACGGGATTTTTATCGCTATTTTAAATTGAAATTTAATTAAAAATTTGAATGAAGAGCGTTAAGAATTTTCCATTTAACCGCTAACGGGATTTTTGGATGGGATTGGAAAATTGTAATTTCAAATGGTAATTAAGAATCTTAATGAGGGGACTTTAAAATAATTTGAAGATTTTTCCTTTCTTAGAACAGAATTTTTATATCGCTATTTCAAATTATAATTTAAAATAATTAAAAATGTTAACAAGGATAATTAAGAATTTTTTATTGAACCGGTGGAAGAAATTAGATTTCTCAGAATTATCTAAAATATTAATTTAAAATAATAATAATAATAATAAATATTATGAGGAAATGCAAACATGTCAAAATCTTAGATATCATAATGTGCAATGATAAACCTCAATAAAATCTTAAAGAAAACCTTTATATCACCTGCGTGAGAAACAGTTTTCACTTTCCTTCAAACTACCTCAAGTGATTTCATGAAAATCTTCTAAGTCATTAAAGGTGATTTAAAGGTAATAATTTGCTCATAAGAACCTGTATGAAAACTTTTTAAAAGCTGTATATTTCTCTTAGGGAAACCTTTAGCTTTCATTTTCCTTATAAATACTCGCAAAAAACTTTAATATGCCTGCAAAATCTCAAAATATTTAAAGGTTTTTTGCTGATTTTTTTACCTGGGATATTCATACATACATATATATATATATATATACATACATATATATATATATATATACATACATATATATATATATATATATATATATATATATATATATATATATATATATATATATATATATATATATATATATATATATGTAACAATAACGACGGCGATGCTCTATAATAGTGTATAAGCTTGTGGAACACCATTATTCACTAAGACTCAATAGTGGGATGAGCAGTCATTCTGGCAAGTGGATAAGCCATGGATTTGTTGTCGTAGGAGTTTCTCCAATAACAATGCAAGAAATCAGTTTTTTAGTTCTTTATTATTTAGAGCACGAACTTAAGTTACTCCACAGATCACCGTTCCACACATCCATCACTACGGCCCTCGCTCACTAAGCTGCAACACTCTCGGTGTTCTACATTCTCGGAAAAAATGACATGGATTCCGAGTAGTTTAATGGAGAGATGCATTCTCACCTCCTAAAAGACCAAATGAAAAAATCATTTTCACGACAAAACTAGCGCCCTCCTACTCCGCGTCAATCATTTTAAAAAACCAATTAGGATAAACTCGAGCCTCAAACGGACAAAAATGATCAATTCTAATTGGTCGTAGCAGGCGGTCCTTGGCAAGAACTATATTTTTTCCTCGGAAGAGCAAGCCCTTTAGCAACGCGTAGTAACACCTATCACGCGATGTTAAAAATAAAAAATAAAATTAAAATCCCAGGAATATTCCAGAAAGTAAAAAGCTTACGAAATATCTCCCGCCTTTTTGAGAAGCAAGAAATAATTTATTAATAACTAAAGTAAGAAAAAGAATTTTAGCTGTTACAAGTTACGAAACTAAGATTGAAATATGTTCCACAAATTAAGAATTGAAGCTAAGAGAGAACAAAAAAAAAAATGGCGCAATTTTTTTTTTATTTTATTACAAATCCCCCCTCCCAGAAAGACGGGTGAAAAAGTAGGTCTGAGACCTGCAATTTCACAGAAAGGGAGATGATGCAGACTTAGCTCACGAAGTTGTTGATATAAGTAATAATAATTAAATACTAAATAAAAAAAATTTAAATTAATTTCTCTTTTTCATATAAATATAGAATTCAAATTTAAGAACACTAAGGTGATGCGTGGAATAACTTCAAATTTAAATACAATAAAATAGGCATCAGTACAAATACAAGATATAATCTTGTTTAAAGTACACATCATAAAGTAATTTGAAAATATAAGCAATTACCCATAGTAATAACATAAAAATGAAACATAAAAATGAAAAACAATAACGTTGAATTCTTTTTTAACAATGTCAAATCTAGAAATGAAGGAATTTAATAGAACTTTCTTGAAATCAATGTTGAAAGTTTGTTTCAAACATCCATTTAAGAGTCATATTTAGAGTATTCATGATCTCTTTTCAAGGAAGTCTAATTACATCTTATTATTGTCTAAGAGTCATATTTGGAGTGGTATAAGTAAATCTCTTAATAAGTAATAATAAATATCACAAAAGACATTCTTTAAATACTTAATCTCGTTTATCTCATCTCATATTTTTGGGATGAAATATAGAGAGAAGTGAAATAGAATAAAAAATACAATAAATTATGAAATCATTTACTTAATCTGGTAATTCGAGTACAGGATTAAGTAGGAATATGTACAAAAAAAATTAAAATAAAATATAATAAATTAAAATAAAATAAAGATAAATAAAAATTTTGTTCATGTTTGAGAATGCACGTGACCTTTAAACTACTAAGATTCTTAAAAAGAATTATTAATAAATGATAAAAATAAAAAACAAGATCTATTCATGTCAAATAATTACGCAATAAATATTCTCTCGGCGTGATAAAACATAGCAAGATGCAAGTAGGAAAGAGAAAAAGAAACAAAATTATATTATAATTGACATGTACTTGGACTGGAATGCAGAAGCAAAGAAAGAGAGAAAGAAAAAAAATTAAAATAAAGTGATAAAAATTTTGTTACTTGGCAAATAATTAATTTATTAATTGATAGCTTAAATTTAATATTACAAATAGGTTCAATTTAAAAAATTATATGTATATTTTTAAATATTTATTTGTTATTATACTGTTCTAAGTAGGGTAATTCAGTACAGAATAAGAAATTTCCACTTTGTTCGTCTACGCCGGCATAAACAAACAAATATAAAAATTTCCAGACAAGTGACACTCTCGCTGCAGTCAAGAGATATCATTGCCATTCTGTAAGAATTACAAGATATTATCTGAATTAAAATATGGAAAGAAATTTACTGTTTAAGAAAAGAAAAAAATTATAAAAAAATGATAAACTAGAGATATAGTCTAAGCTACAGTTTTTACTTGAGTTTGTTGCTGTTGATTAGGGGGTTGTTGCTCATGACTTAATTTAAATTTATCAGGGGAATAATAAGGCCTTAATTTAGATACATGTACTATTTCTGAACTTTTGAACTGGTTTTGTCTATCAATTTCAAAATTTACTTCGGATAATTTGTTAAGAATTTTATAAGGGCCACTAAATACTTGTGATAACTTTCTAGTATTAGGGTACTGAAATTCTTCATAGATAACTAGATCTCCTATTTTAAATTTTGGTTCGATATAATCTTTATCATAATATCTTTTATTTTTTAAATGAAATTCATCAGTTCTTGCTTTAGCAATTTTAAGTGCTTCATGAACAGGGGGATAATAATTTTGTTGTAAGGGGGAGTCATAGGGTAATTGGCCAAAAAGCAAGTAAGCAGGTGGAAATTTAGTAATAGAATGGGGTGTATTATTATATTCATTAATTACCTCAGTTAAAAGCTTAGTCCAGGGAATTTTAGAGGTAGTGGAGTTTACTTTACATTTTAATCAGGTTACTATTGTCTGATTTATTCTTTCACATTTCCCATTCGTTTGTGGATGATGGGCAGTGGTCAAACGTTGTTTAATATTATGATTTCGCAGGAATTTTTTGAATCTTGAAGAAGTAAAAGCAGCATTCCTGTCACTTAGTATTTTTTGAGGGGATTGTACACTTGAAATCTTACTAAAACAGAATAATTGTTGAGGGATTTTGATATTAAAGATTTGTTTCAGACAATTTGTATAAGTTTCTGTAGTGACACTTTTGGAAGGAAATGCCCAAACATATCTTGTGGCATGGTCTATTGTAATATGGAGATATTTTTTGTAGAATTATAATAATTGAACCCTCCTACATTATCAACAGACAGACAGTCAAAAGGTTGATCTGTAGTGGGCATAGCTTGTAATAAACCAATTTTTTTCTGTCTAGGTTTTTTATTTTTCTGGCAAATATCACAGTATTTAACAAAGTTAGTAATGTCTTGGGTCATATCTGGCCAATAATAGTTAGGAGAGATTAAATTTTGCATTTTTTGAACACCAGGGTGACCAAACTGTTCATGAGCAACACTAAGCAATTTTTTTCTTAGGGACATGGGAACTACCACTTTATGAAAACCTTTTCTTTTAACTATAATCAGTCCATTGTCATTAATATAATTTGATCCACACACATTTTCTTTTTCTTGCATCTCAATGATCTCTTTAACGTCAAGAAGAAAAGCAAGGGGTTTACAAAAATGAGAAATAGGGTTTCGGGACAACATGTCGGCTTCGACATTTGTAGATCCCTTTAAGTACTCTATTTTGTAATCGAACATACTTAACTTCAATGACCACCTAAATAATCGACCTCTTAAATGTTTGACATTTTTTAACCAAACAAGAGATGCATGATCAGTATGGATGGTAAATTGTACACCGTGAAAGTAATGATAAAATTTATCTAAAGTATCAATGATAGCAAGACACTCTAGTTCGGTAATGAAATAATTTTTCTCATAACTTCTCAATCCTCTAGAAAAATAAGCAATTGGATGTAAAAAGTTATTATGGTCGGGTTGTTTAAGAACTACACCTACCGCTACCTGAGAAGCGTCAACAAACATGTGTAGGGGTAATTTTGTGTCATAAATCTTTAAAATTGGTTTAGCAATGAGGGCATCTTTTAATTTTTGAAAAGAGTTTTGACATTCAGTATTCCATTCCCAAATAGTATCTTTCTTAAGTAATTTATTTAGGGGGTGTCTAATTTCAGCATATTTGTCAATAAATTTATGATACACATTTATAGAACCAAGAAATCTTTGTAATTCTTTAGTATTAGTAGGAGGTTTTAATTTTTTAATTGTTTCTATATTAGTATTAGCTGGAGTTAAAGTTCCATTTTGGATTTCATACCCTAGAAAATTGATTTGTTTTTGAGCAAAAGTACATTTAGATAATTTTAATTTAATATTTTCTATTCGGTATAAATCAAAAATTTGGATGAGATGCTGTATATGTTCATCTATTGACTTAGAAAAAATAATTATATCATTAAAATAATAACAAGCAAACTCTATTTTATATTTTGTAAGAATTCTTCTAAATGTCCTGTTGAAAATTGGGGGGCCTACCTTTACACCAAAGGGGAGAACATTCCATTCCCAGAGCCCACAATTAGTAGTAAAGGCTAACTTTTCGGAATCGGCTGGGTGAATATGTATGTGCCAATGCCTGAGGCTAAATCTAGTGTAGAGAAATATTGGGCACCACTTAATTTGTCTAAAATTTCATCTATTCGGGGCAAAGGTTCAGCGTCATTTTTCATAATAGAATTTAATTTTCGGTAATCAACACACATTCGGGTTTTTTTGCCTTCATCTCGTTTATTTACTAACGTAACTGGAGAAGAATACGGGCTATAACTTTCTTTAATTAACCCAGCAGCTAATAAGGATTGGATTTGCTGAGATATTTCTTTTTCATCAGGAGTGGATGTACGATAAGGCCTCAAAGATATTGGTAGGTCAGATTTAAGATAAATACGCTGAGGTTCAATATTAATTCTCCCTACATCATATTTATTTTTTGCAAAAATATCTAAATAATCCCTTAAAAGTTCCCTTACATTTTTATTTTGAATAGCATTCAGATTCCCCAATAGATTATAATCATCATTATTAGTTCGCGGCAAGGATTGAGGAGTTATGGTATTTCCATAATCGGGTTGCACAGTAGTATCATTTTTTATAATATCAAAATGAAGCAATTCTAAGTTATCACTGGATATGTTGACATATTGGTTTAACGAAATATTGTCTTGTAACACCTGGCTTTTTGCAGAATCAATTTTCAATTTAAATTTGGCACAATCAGGTAAACCTAAAATAGCATAGTCCAAATCAAGCTTACTTACTAAAAAATTAACATATCTCTTTATATTACCAAATTTAATACATAATCGACAAGATTTGTTAATTATAAGAGTTCCTTGTGCCTGTTTAATAGTAATAGGGGTAACATTATGTAAATTACCATTTAAATATCGAACAAATTTGAGGGGTAAAATTGAGACAGTTGATCCACTGTCAACCACACAATACACTTTGTTATTGCCCACATATCCAGGGATGATTAATTGTCAAATATTATTAGTAGGGGGTGGTTGAACAGGAGCAGGAGTTTGAGATTGAAAGGAATTTGTGTTAAAGATACAACTCCTCTCCCAATGATATGCATTTTCTATGCCTCTGTTTAAACATATTCTGCACGGACGACTAGGGTAGTTGTTTTGATAATGAGTTGCAGGCATTCTAGGAGTTAAAAACCTAGGATTAAAATTTTGGGATGGATTGTTTGGAGTAGGTCGAGTCCAATGTCTGGGCTGAGGATTGGGATTGTGCATAGGTCTAGTTTGTTGAAAATTTCTATTGCTGTTATTAGAGGTATGATTTGGAATCGCTGCTAATTGTTTAGCAATGCGAAACCATTCACGAGTATTGCAAGGAGGGTTAACCATCAAACAATTTTGATACTCCGGCTGATGTCCATCTGTTAATCCCTGTATAATTAAATTTTCCTCAAGCTGAAGTTGCCTTCCAATCTCAACTTTCTTTCTAAAATAAGAATCCAAATCACTTAGATCATTTAACTTTAAGGAAGTAAACTCAGAAAATTTTGGAACTCTAACCTGAATGTATTTTTCAGTTAAAATCTCGACAATTTCCTCATAAGTAGCACAATCCAAACAACCATTTCTATAAGTTTTTAGCGCTTCCCCCTTTAAATATTTTGAAATATTTTGGTGTTTCCACTCATTATCTTTTTTTTTCTACAGAACATTCTCGATCAAAATGTTTAAACCATTTAAAAATATCCATGCCCGACCCAAATTCAAAAGGGACAATATCAAGTTTATTTTCTGACATTTTTTCTTCTTTTACTAATCCTGACCGTAATAACATGAAAGAAGGATAATTCATATGGAAAATATTTAAATGCTATACTTCAATTATTAAAATTCAATTACTATACTTCAAATACTTCAATAAATAACAATAAAAATAATAAATAATAAATAAATCAATTCTGTTTGAATTCATGTGAAATAAATAAATAATAAATAAATAAGTAATAAAATAATAAATATCGGTTTTCCATACATGGGAAATAACAAATAATTTTAAGAACAAAAATACTTTTCTTTACGTATTGAAAACAAATTTAGCAACAGAGAATTTTTTAAGAACAAAATAATCCATCTTTCGTATTATTAAAAAAAAACACCTTTAAAACTAAATAAAATTTCTATGAGCAGAAAATTTCAATTAATTAAAAATTAAGAACAAATTTATTTTTTAATATCTGTAATAAAAAATTAAAAAAAATCAAGAATTTAAATAAAGAAATTATAATTAAAATTTCTTAATCAATAACAAATAAAATAATAAATAATAACTTACAGACACCTCGCTGTGGCCTTGTTCAAATACCTAAAATTTATTAAAATAAACAAAAATAAAGCACTTCGTAGATACGACTCACAGGTGCAAATTTCAATTAGCTTATATTACCGATGGTATCAACCGTGGTTTCGCAATCGTGATGAAGTGTTCATTTATTATGAAATGAAAATTTATCAAAATATTTCTGCACTTTTACCTAGAAAATACAGTAATAAATAAATAAATGTAAATGATGTTGAAATTTGTCGTGCAGGTGTTCTTTGGATTAACTATATCAGCACACGTTTTTCATCGCTGTCAAGAAAAAAAAAATACTGCAGGCATATCTCACACTTAAAAATTTGCAGATGCTAGACATAGTCACACAAAACTTCATAAGACGATCCGTTTCCCATCTGAAGGGTTTATTATTTATGCACATGAAGAATCGGCGTATTCGGCGAAAATGGCGCATGCAGTTCTCTTTATGTAGTTGGAACGGGAAGTGTAAGACAAACACATTTCTTCCTAGAACATGGCGAGCACACACTCATCGCTGTAGGTTTCTCTAACAGGAACAGTCTGCAGTTCGCAAACCATACTAGTTTAATATTTTCCCAGAGATGCACGCCGGCTCATGAATCCTGCCGGCTAAAATGTAACAATAACGACGGCGATGCTCTATAATAGTGTATAAGCTTGTGGAACACCACTATTCACTAAGACTCCATAGTGGGATGGGCAGTCATTCTGGCAAGTGGATAAGCCATGGATTTGTTGTCGTAGGAGTTTCTCCAATAAAAATGCAAGAAATCAGTTTTTTAGTTCTTTATTATTTAGAGCACGAACTTAAGTTACTCCACAGATCATCGTTCCACACATCCATCACTACGGCCCTCGCTCACTAAGCTGCAACACTCTCGGCGTTCTACATTCTCGGAAAAAATGACATGACTTCCGAGTAGTTTAATGGAGAGATGCATTCTCACCTCCTAAAAGACCAAATGAAAAAATCATTTTCACGACAAAACTAGCGCCCTCCTACTCCACGTCAATCATTTTAAAAAACCAATTAGGATAAACTCGAGCCTCAAACGGACAAAAATGATCAATTCTAATTGGTCGTAGCAGGCGGTCCTTGGCAAGAACTATATTTTTTCCTCGGAAGAGCAAGCCCTTTAGCAAAGCGTAGTAACACCTATCACGCGATGTTAAAAATAAAAAATAAAATTAAAATCCCAGGAATATTCCAGAAAGTAAAAAGCTTACGAAATACCTCCCGCCTTTTTGAGAAGCAAGAAATAATTTATTAATAACTAAAGTAAGAAAAAGAATTTTAGCTGTTACAAGTTACGAAACTAAGATTGAAATATGTTCCACAAATTAAGAATTGAAGCTAAGAGAGAACAAAAAAAAAATGGCGCAAAATTTTTTTATTTTATTACATATATATATATATATATATATATATATATATATATATATATATATATATATATATATATATATATATATATATATATATATATATATATATATACATTTTTCCTGATGGTAGTTTTGGGGTCTAAAGGTCATGATACGTGTAGATCTGCAAACATTTTTCAGAAATTCTAGCATAAGAGCGACCGCAATAGGTAGTATTTTATACGAAATCCACCTAAAAATTTTTTTTAAATTGATACCCGATACATTTAAAAGGCAAATTACACAAATTAAAGAAACTGGAAAGTAAGATATATTGACTTGGGGCAATGAAGCTATTGAACGACCGTAGCAACGTTTTGCATGCTATTAGTCTTGGAGGTGGATGGGGATGAGTGCGTGGGCCAACTGCCGCGAGAGCGGCTAAATTTTGTCCGTGATCCTTATCCTTGACCTGAATATCTGACTCTTTAGAAGAACTGAGAAAAAAAGAAATTTGTAAAATTGATACAGGAAACATTTGACCATCATTTTACCGGACACTACAGGAGTCTTAAAAATCCGTTTGTTATTAAAAAATTACAATTGTTAAACGTTTAAAATGCACTAGACCATACTACCAATCGTTCCTTTATCTGACAAAACATCTTGCATGGCAAAACTGTCACTACAATGATGAGATCAAAACCAAAGTTGAAATATGGCTATCGACAACAGGTTACCACCTGTTTTCGATACTTTGTCGAAAAGTTCTATGACTAAGGGATACAAAAACTGGAATTCGGACTTACAAATGATTTTACAATGACATCAGGGTTATCGCTGCCGATGAACGTAAGCGTTAGCGAATAAGCAATAAAAAACAGTCACCAAATAAAAGAAATTTTATCAAAACAGATTCAGCCTGAAACACAGAAAAATGCATCTTTAACCCCTGATTGTATACTTTTCTTCTCAATGTTCTGAAAAGCCTAATTATTTGTAACTGCTTTTAATATAGAAATATGACTATCCTCTACAGAAGCTATTATAAATAAGAATCTTCTAAATGTCTCCTAGCTCTAAACGTATGAATATTTCTAACATTTTTTATAGTAGTTTAAATAAAAGTTAAAAATAGCTATCGTTGATTTACCGTTGTAAAAATATCTCTCTCTGGACACTCTACCCCACGTCCTGGACTCTCTGCAAAACCCTCTACCTGGATGGCCGTCAAGATAGATAATGAAATTTTGCTATCCATGTTGGAGATTAACTCGCATCTAAATACAAGGAGAATCGCAAATTATTTCGGCACTATCCCATCAACAACTGGAATACTCATTAGGTATCTCGTAGAGCGGGCAACGGCGACACAAATGTATACGTTATCAGTTACGAGATGAAATCATCATACACTACAGAATTATTAGTCGTAGATGGAGGAAGTAATAGTCTGCATCGACATTTCTTGAAATTGTTAAAAAAATTTCTGTGAAATTACGGAGAATCTATTGGTAATCCATTATCTTATGTCCCTTGTAAATTTACAGATATTCTGTTAAATAACAGAGAGCTGGTTCAGTTAATTTATAATAGACTCTGTAAATAAATGTCGTTGAAAATACACAAGTCTGTACATTTACTTTTAATGTAATAATTAAATTGTGTTCTTTTAATTAGTGAATCACACAATCCCAAGTAAACAAATCAGTAAAAAACATGCATCTTCCTTGATGGTAAAAAGCAAGGCAATTCGCAAGTATTTGAAACTTAATAACATGCAGGTTTCATGAAGGTAAAAAAAAAAAAAAAAAAAAAAAAAATCTGCATTTTTCTTGCATATGTGTGAAAACACAGATTTAAAGTGCATATTTCTCTGCTGTACTCAAAATATACAATAACTCCCCTTCCCCCAGAATTTACTAGGTATAGAAACTCAGCGGAAAAGAATAAATAATAATTAATTAATGAGATATTTAGAAATTAATGCTTTGCTGTTGGATGGAGAGTACAGTGGGTACAGCGTAATCACGCCGAATACAAATTTAAATGCTGTACTATTTTTTTTTTAAAGAAAATTAAGTAAAATCGTTAATTACACGTATTAAATTATCAATTTCCCGCATTTTATATAAAAATTCTGAAAAATAAATATTTTTTGCGGAAAATTGAAGTCAAAAAACAATTTAAGGTCAGAAATTAAAATATGAAAAATGAAGAAAATAATTAAAATATTTTATGTAAATGCATATAATTGCATTATGTAATTACTCGGTTCATTTGAGGCTGGTGTATTATCTTATAGTTTTAGAATCTCGTGATTATTTCTAAATTCAAATATTCCACGTTGTCGCTAATGGGTTGACTTACAGCCAGCAGGGGTGAAGAGGACACTATGTTGAGGTATATATATCTTTATTAGGTTGGGCTTAGTGTTATTTGGAAGAAAGAATGATAAAACTTTAATTAATGAGAGAATTTTTGCGAGAAAATTTATACAAACTAATGATGATTGAAATTTAAACTATACATATGTTTTTTCCATGATTTGAGAACTTTTAATTAAGCGTTTAGATTATCAAATACTTAGAATTGTGGAGCTTAAAATCTGCTAGGGCCGTCAGAATGAACTGGCAAAGGGACTTGATTATTAATTACGCATGTTATAACTTAATTAATAATTGTCCTAAATGCATGAAATTTACCTCAAAATGTAACTGGGACATTCACACATTTCAATATATGGAAGGCCACCGGGTCTTGGGTCGCGACTTTCCTTGTATTTTTAAGAACACTTCTGTGACACGCCCGCACACAACCAAACGAAGGCTTGAACTCAGGGAAAAATGATTATAAATATTCACTAAGTTAATGGGTAAAATGAAGGCCATATTTTTCTTAAAAATAGATGAAATATATTTGCCAAAAATCAACTAACAAGGAAGGTCTCCATACGGGCATATTCAGAAAAATCTGAAAAAATTACAGAATGTTCTTCTCATATAGTTATATATGTTTATAAAAAAAATTTCGGCGGAACCTCCTTATAACGTCCGTAAAAAATAATAAAAAATTCGTTTATTTGGCGATTTATCTCCGGTTGGCGAAAAAGCGAAATTTTGAAAAATACGCTTTTACGCTTCGAATACTTTTTAAAGAAAAAACTTTCTATGTTCAATTTATTTAAATAAGTTTAGTTTAAGTAATTTTAGTTTTGCATTTTTACTTTACTTTAAGTGTAATTTTGTCATATACATTTATATGTACTTAAATGAAATTAATATAAGGTACCCTGGGGTAATAACGCCACGTTAAGGTTCTACCAATTTTCACGGCTCAGTTTTAGTTTGCATTTTTCAAACAAATATATGATTTGATACAGCAACTCATTGACTATTTATATAAAAAAGTAATTTAACAGATATGTATTCATAAAATGTAATGGCGTGATTTCTTGACCAATGCTATTTGGCGTTATTACCCACCTACATGGGTAATAACGCCATGCAAACAAAACTATGAAATAAGATGGAATAATTGCATGTAGATTGCCCAATTCTAAAAATACAAACTCTACAAACTTAGAAATTGACAAATTGCATTCTAAGCTATTGAAAATGTTCAATTTTTTGCGAAAGTATAAGAAAAATAAAGGTGTGGTGTGGGGGAGGGGGGTGAGGAGGATGAGGCAAAAGAATATCAGACCGGGAGCTTCTTTTTGCTTAAAAAGGACCGCTTAAATAGAATTATTAGAAACATTGCACAGTTTTAACTGTGTTTATTTGAATCAGTATTTAGGATGTAGCTCGGCCACTGTAGGGAATCAACCGGGATATTAATGCCAAGGATTGGCGTTATTACCCCGTTATACTTATTGCGCTGTACATTTTAAATTAAAAATTATCTCGAGAAGATATCCAAAATCTTCAACAACATTTTGAAAGTCCATGAAATATACTACAAATTTATGTAATTAAAAAAGTATTTCCGGATAAAAAAAAATAATCTTCACATCACAAAACTCACCTCGCAAATTTTAGATCAAGCGTTAATTTTAGTTGCTTGTAAAAACAATAAGATCTAAAAATGAAACAAATTAATTTGAAGCTGTTTTTCGCGATTTGTTATATGGCTCAAAACCCTTCTGCGCAGAGCACATGGGTGTCATTTACCAGATTATTTCACAATTATACAAAATATTAGCACTTGGCGTTATTACCCCGCCTGGCGTTATTACCCCATGGTACCTTATTTTATCATTTAAAACACAATTTAAATTGATTAAAATTGTTCCAAATTGAAAAATACACTGTTAAAAATCTGCTGCATTTTGTTGCAACGCACTCCCTTGCTTGTTTAGAAAACGGTTACTTGGCCGTGAAATGGAGCTTTCTCATTGGTTGGAATAGAGATATTATATACAAGCGGTGGAGTGCGTTGCAGCAAAATGCAGCAGATTTTTAACAGTGTTGCACAAGCTACAACACCGCTAAAAATCTGTACCATTTTCTGCAGCGTCACTCCACCGTTTTTATAGAAAACGGTCAATTCACCGTGCTATGGAGCATTCTCATTGGTCAGAAGAGAGATATTCTATAAAAGTAGTGGGGCGACGTTGCAGTAAATGCTGCAGATTTTTAACAGTGAAGTCAATTAAAATCAATTTTCAGATTCGTTAAAATCGTCTGCTTTTGGCGAGGAAATGCACTGCTCGCCAAATCCCGCCTCGCTTTCAGCTTTTCCCGGCAATTATTCCAAACTATTTTATTTTTTTACATATCTAATAATGTAATTCCGCCGCTAATTTTCACTGATCCTTTATTACCTACATGAGTAGTTTAATTCGTATTTTTTTTCAAAAAATTCTGAGTATGCCCCCAATGGAGACCTTTCTTGTAAGTCACCAAAGGAAAATTGAAGGCACTATTTTCCTTCTAAGTACCTGAACTATATTCACTAAAAATCCGCTAAGTAACTGAAGGTAAATTGAAGGGCTTTAATTTGCTAATAAAAGCCTGAATATAACTTTTAGAAATACTACATTTTCTTGCAGTTCTCATTTTCCTTCAAAATACCTGAAGAGACCATCAAAATGCCTGATTAGTAATTTGGAGATCAGATAAAAGCCTGTTTTCTTTCTTTAAATAAATAGTACATTCCGTCACATAAACCTGCACTTGTAAATTTTTTTTTCAAAATCTCTGTAGAAACCTTCAAAATCACTGGAAGATCTTATTTTTTTTAATGGTTTTTCGCTGATTTTTTTACCTGGGATGCTCAGTGAAGTTCAACGAACATGAATTTCTTAAGAAATTTGAGCTGCTGTATCATTAAACTGCTATCACGAAAGAGGGTTATTTCATCTAAAAAGTTCAGTTGACTTATACTGATCGTATACAAAGCGAAGAATGAAATATTGAGACAAAAACTATATATTAAATTATTATCATATCAGATAACGGTCTACTATAAAAAAAATGAATACATCAAATGCCGGAATTTACTAGAGATACTTTTAGGGAACGAACAACATTCAAAATTCAAAGTACATAGTATCTGTCCTCGAAGAAAAATATATACTCACTTAGAAATGAATAAATGGCAGCGAAATGCAAACAAACAGCCGAACTATAAAAAGTGAAAAAATCGGGTTTTGCAAATTTCAATAATCTCACAACGTCACATGTCGAGATAAAAAATGAACTATCTAATACTGTTCATCGTAGTCAGCGCTGAAGATCGTGATAACAGATTACACATGCATGCGACATGCCAAAATTATTCTTATTTATCGTGAATGTCAAAAGAATGTCAAACGAATGTCAGAAAGGCTGTGAAAGATATTAATTATAAAAAGAAGTGTTCTTATACGTCCATTAAAAACGTTTCAAAAAAATATATTAAAATATTTAATTGCTAAAACGGACGTCAAATACTAATAAAATACATTAAAAGATCTTAATAATTTTACATGTTTCGATTGAATTTACTCAATGATCATCAGAAAAACAAAAATACAAATAAACACAAAAATGGAAAATGACAATAAACTGTTATAAATGAAATTTAAAAATAAATAAAAATCACGCGCGTTATATTTTAATTATGTTTCACGTTGCTTAATTTTAATTTTCAAATTATCTAATAATTCAACCCAAATATTTGGTATTTGAAATGAAAAGGAGTCATTGCAGACCATTTAGCTTCTGACGTAAATTTCAATAGATTCTCTAATAAAAAGTTGCAAATAAAAATCTTACCTATAAATTTGAAAGGCTGCGAAAGTTTTTTTTCCATTGTTTTCCTAGGCGTTGGCATCCATTGTATGAAACTATAACTGACTCATAGCACCGTCTTACAGAGATCGGTTCTGTTGCACCATCACTCAGAACAAATAGATGGGCAAGGTGGAATCTTTGAGTGACACCGAAGCAGGTAATGGCATTTGCCCTTTTAAATCCACAACTGAGCTCGGCGAAAATAAACGAGGCATGTGTACACATGCATTAGCACGTCTGGTATTTAGAACATGCACATGGTGAGCATCCATATCATCAGACACTGGGACAAGCATTGATGCTGGAAGACCGCGCATGTCGATTTGATTTTTCTAATTCGATGTTCAAAACCTTACAGGAAAGAAAAGTGATGTACTTGGCTCAGAAATATATTAATGTAGATATGTTTATGATAGTTGAAGTTTCAGTGAACAAGCTAATTAACATAAGTGAGGAAACTATTACGCTTATTATAAATCTCTACTGTATTTTATTATATAAGATTAAATCAAGATAACAAAACTAAACCATTTTCATTAGTTTTCTTTTGAAGCAGAAATTCAGAATTAATTTCTTGAGAAATTGCATTAAAATCACAATCAAAGTTTAAAAGAATCAAATACTGAATTTACCTGTAAGCTTGAAAATGAACATTAGTTATATCAGTTTTTAAAAAAACTCATAAAAACAGGTTAATAACTGTAGATAAGCAACTGGTATCCATTCCAGTATCATTAATTTGCAAATAATATTTTGACCATGTGTAAAAACAACTATTAAAAAGAAAAAACAAAACAATTTATAAAAAAATGTTTAGTGTTAAAAACCCAAAACAAATAAAAGTTATACCGATGTTTTAACGATATCTCTCTAATTTATTAATAGGAATATTTGTAAATAAATTTTCGAAATAATTTTTAAATTTTCAAATTTAAAATTAATTTATTCACAAATATTCCTTCTTATTATTGCAACTCCCAATTTATCTATTAGAACGTCTTGAAAAAAAAACATTGTTTAACATTGCACGAAACATTGTACAGTGTATTTGAAACAAATACTCAGAAAAATCATAAAATTATTTTTACAGGAACAACTTAAGTCAAGAATGATTAAGTTCTGTTAGAAAGATAAAAAGAGTTTCATAAAAAAGGTTTTATTTTGTACTTTTAAGAAATAAACCTTTACGTATTTTACAGTCAACATTATATCGTTTGTAAATCTCTGAAAAAAATCGCAAAAAAAGTACATATTGATTTAGTAATAAATTATCCTAAATTATACTAAATTATACTAAATTAGTACTTAATTTTAGTATAAAATTCTCGAGTACTAAATTAATATTCTCGTAACATGAAAATTATATTTAGGAAAAGGTACATTTTTCTGCATTAAATTCAATCATTCTTTATCACTTTGTTAAAATTCTTAGTAAAAATTTGCGATAGACACACACACACACATACACAAAAAAAACTGTAGATCTTTAACTTTTTATCGACCTTGGAGAATTAACACTGATGCGAAATTAATATATGTAATCAATGTTTAAAAAGAGTTATTAAATTTTTCTATTTTCAATGAAAATTAATTTTTGTACTCGGAAAAGCTTTTAATGAAATATTTTGTATTTGCTTTCTGTTTCACTTGAGTTATTCGGAGAAAACTGAAGATGACTATTTCCTTTTAACATTTATATTTAGCAGTTGGCTTTTTATCGTGGTATCAATCGTTCAATGTTTTATATTTTAACCCTCTAAGCGTTTGGTCTGTAATATTCCGTACACTAAGCTCCAGGTTTCTCTGCAATATAAGCAATGTTTAAGATATTATAATTCTATAAATTTAATGAATTTTCAAAGCATTGAAGAATGATTAAGACTCTCAGGAATTACATTTATATTCCTAAATAGGATTTTTTATGTAATATTGAAAGAATCATATTTTATTAGCATTTAAAACAAAATGCAGAGAAAACAACATTACAATTTTACCCATTTGCAAGACGCTTGGAGGGTTAAAAGAAGAAGACATGATAATTTTACTTTCAAAGATATTTTTCCTCTAAATATGATAAAATATTGCCGAAGTCATAGAAAGATTTTGTCTGTTTTTTTTATTGTTAATACAATCAAGTGAACTCAAGCGATATATTATAATTATTAATATGTGTATATTACAGAAATAAACATGTATAGAAACATCTAAAAGATATTTATTTAAAAGTATTCAATGTTCATCATAAAACGCATGACTAATTTGTTTAAATTTATGAGTTTTCGAAAAATCTTCAGTTACAATGCATTAATTTAACATAAACGGCAAACTCAGGATTTTACTATCAGAGGGACAGACCAACTATGTGCCTCGGCCCATACGTTTACGGGCCCTAAAATGCATTTCGTCCCCGTTTTGAAGTTACAAATTAATGCAAATTTTCATTCATATATTGTAAAAAAAAAATTACTTTTTTCCATTCCTGTAAGCTATCTGAGTTTTTTTTACAAACGACAGTTTAATGTGTAATGCATATTTTTAAATTCTAAGAAGCATTTTTCATTCAATATTTTATGTTTAGAGTTTTACTATAAATAGCATATAATGTAGAACATTTTAAATTTCCATAACGATTCAACGCATTTTTATTGGAATATATTACGGTTTTTCTAATTTAAATTCAAAATATACAAACAACAGGACCAAGCAATTCCCGTATCCGATTCATGAAAATTACGGAGCCTCCGTGACCGAATGTTTAAGGCACCATTCCACGGCGCTAATCGCTTGCGAGCGCAGTAGGTTGTGGGTTCGATTCTCACTTGCACAATGTTTACAGCTCACATGCTCCCTCGGTATTTATTTCATATTGTAAAATTTTCTTGTGCTGTCTCATCCCTGTATATTGACGATGACTCACAAGCAGGCCTTCATGTCACGTACACAAATCAATGCATGTTGTTCAATAAATAATTAAATGGAAATTACCTGCACAAAGTAAATATAATATTTTGTTCTATATTGTCGTATATAATGTGACTTGACGTAAATGTTTTTATTTTGTTAAGTATTAATTAAATGTTAGTTATGCATATACTGCTACCTCTTCATTTATTGCTAATGCGAATTATTAAGTAATTAGTTATGCAAGCATCTTAATGTCGACAAGTAAAATAAAATTGTGTAGTTCTACCATAAAAAGCCTTCTAAAAATAGTATTTGATCCGAAAAAAATTGCTCAACTTATGTTTTCACTTTTCCACTGTTATTTGTAATATTTAACTGTGTTGATAATATGTTATAATCTTCTACAGCTCGGGTGTAGCACATGTTACAATTACATTTATATATTTCTCTTTTGATGCTTTTAATAAATAAAATTGTTTATTAGTTTCAAAGATTTAGATGATACAGCTGAATAAAAGTATATCCAAACATAAAACGGTTAGAAGAAAAAATTCCTATTGCTCTATATTAAAAAAAGAAAAGATTCTGCCTATAATATCACGTACGTTTTTGAAATTATATAGTTTCTTGATTGTTTTATACGTGCCAAAACATTGTTAATCTTTCAAATATACTGAAATTGTGGATATTCTGCTTAAGCACTTAAGCCCCGCTTCCAACAAATTTAGTGAACATTATTGAATACGTTATCAAAAATTATTGCAATCTTTCCATCCTTTACAGGTGATACCTTAATGAGTCTCATACCATTTAAAATCACCGTAGCCAGTTCAAAAGTGATGTGGTGTCAAGTTCTTTTATTTTTTTTTAAATACTTATTGAAATAACATAAAACTTTGTAATGTATTGAAGTCAATTTGATGCTTTATAAAAAATAAAAATGAATATTTATAATTAAATATAATAAAAAATACAGTTCCATTAATACTGCAAATTTTTTAAACAGGGTTATGTTACTATACACAGGATGACTTAACTTTGAATAGATCTATCAAAATAAAACTGTTGTTAAAATTAATTTTATTCTCTAACTCATAGAAGAAATTAAATATATATAAATTCTATGATAGAAATTATTTTAAAAATTCCATTCAGTTTCAAAAATGAAAAAAAAATAATTGTAAAAATAATTAATCAATGATAAAAAAAAAAAAAAAACGAAATTATTTACTTATCACAATATATAAATTCATTCAGTTGAAATATTGGTTGAAACTTATTTTAACATACATTTTACGTTTAAATATCTGTTGTAAATATGTGCTCATATATTTGTTGTAAATATATGTGCAAACTCTCAAACGTGGATTAAAGACATAAATTCACGATCTGATACTTTGCAAATGAAAGAGTAAAGCATTCCTTTTGTAGTACAGAAATATGCCTCATGTTGCAACGTGGTAGAGTCGAACATCATTATTCTTAAAATGTCACATAAAAAAATATACAGGCTGTTTCCAAATTTTTTTTACAATAAAAGAGGGGTGATAGTACACATCAAGACAAACAATATTAAATAGGAGACCAAGGGTCCCAAACGTTTTCCAAACGTTTGAACCCCAATAGAGGGTTCAAATTTCAAATGATTATAAAAAACGGAAAAATTGGTTCATTTATTTGCGGTTTTCACTAAAACTATTATTTATATCGGTATTTTCTTAAAAATAAATTATAAATATAAATTTCAAAAAATGTCGATAGAGGGCGCTTTAGAATTTGGAGTAACGAACAACTATTTTTTGCCGATATTTTTTGCATCTCATTAAATGTTTTCGGAAGCTTAGACTTAAACTTAAGTTTTGAGCTCAAAATCTGAATAGTAGGGAGTAGTTAAGTAGCACAAACTGAACTGTGTTTAAGGGGGGGGGGGGGTGTTCAAATTTAAATAATTATAGAAAATGGAAAAATTTGTCAATTCGTTTGCGGTTTAAAATAAAACTATTCTTTAAGTCAGTATCTTCTTGAAAATAAATTTTAAAGATAAATTTAAAAAAAAATCAATTAGAAGGCGCCTTGAACTTTAGAGTAACCAACAATTAATTTTAACCATTATTTTTTTGTTCTAATTAAATGCTTGCAGAACTTATTAAATGTTTTCGGAAGCTTAGATTTAAATTTAAATTTTGAGCTCAAAATCTGAATAATTAGGAGTAGTTAAGTAGCCCAAATTGAAGTGTCTTCAGGAGTTGAAATTCAACACTCCCCCTCCTCGAACACAATTCAGTTTTTCGCTACTTAAACACTCCCAACGATTCAGAATTTGAGCCTAAAATTTAAGTTTATGCATTCGAAAGCATTTAATGAGATTAAAAAAATAACAGTTAGAAATAGTTGTAAGCTACTCCAAAGTCTAAGGCGCCCTCTATCGACATTTTGTGAAATTCATCTTTAAAATTTATTTTCAAGAAAATGCTCATTTAAAAATTAGTTTTAGCAAAAACTGCAAACGAATTGACCAATTTTTCCGTTTTTTATAATCATTTGAAATTTGAACCCTCTGAACACAGTTCAGTTTGTCTACTTAACTACTCCCAACTATTCAGATTTTGAGCTCAAAATTTAAGCTTAAGTCTAAGCTTACGAAAGCATTTAATAAGATGCAAAAAATAACGCCAATAAAGAGTTGTTCGTTACTCCAAAGTCTAAAGCGCCCTCTATCGGCATTTTTTGAAAATTATCTTAATAATTTATTTTTAAGAAAATACGACATAAAAAATAGTTTTAGTGAAAACCGCAAATCAATGAACCAATTTTTCCGTTTTTTATAATGATTTGAAATTTTAACCCTCTGAACACAGTTCAGTTTGTGCTACTTAACCACTCCCTCTTTCAGATTTTGAGCTCAAAATTTAAGTTTGAGTCTAAGCTTACGAAAACTTTTAATAAGATGCAAAAAATACCGGCAAAAATAGTTGTTCGTTACTCCAAAGTCTAAAGGGCCCTCTATCGGCATTTTTTGAAATTTATCTTTATAATTTAATTTCAAGAAAATGCCGACATAAAGAATAATTTTAGTGAAAACCGCAAATCAATCATCCGATTTTTCCATTTTTTATGTTTATTTGAAATTTTGGTCCCTAAACTTTAATGGCGGCTATCGCCTTTGGAAAACGTTTGGGACCCTTGGTCCCCTGTTTAATACTGTTTGTCTTGATGTGTACTATCACCCCTCTTTTATTGTAAAAAAAATTGGAAACACCCTGTATATTTGCTATGCCAAAAGATACAAATTGTGTTTATGACAAACAAAATGCAAAAAAAGTCCAAAATTAAAGTCCATCCCTCTGAACACAGTTCAGTTTGTGCTACTTAACCACTCCCTCTTTCAGATTTTGAGCTCAAAATTTAAGTTTGAGTCTAAGCTTACAAAAACTTTTAATAAGATGCAAAAAATACCGGCAAAAATAGTTGTTCGTTACTCCAAAGTCTAAAGGGCCCTCTATCGGCATTTTTTGAAATTTATCTTTATAATTTAATTTCAAGAAAATGCCGACATAAAGAATAATTTTAGTGAAAACCGCAAATCAATCGACCGATTTTTCCATTTTTTATGTTTATTTGAAATTTTGGTCCCTAAACTTTAATGGCGGCTATCTCCTTTGGAAAACGTTTGGGACCCTTGGTCCCCTGTTTAATACTGTTTGTCTTGATGTGTACTATCACCCCTCTTTTATTGTAAAAAAAATTGGAAACACCCTGTATATTTGCTATGCCAAAAGATACAAATTGTGTTTATGACAAACAAAATGCAAAAAAAGTCCAAAATTCAAATTAAAGAATTTCAAATTAATCAGAAAGAAGCTGTAAGAAATTATACTCCAGAAGTCTCGTAAATTATTTGCAATTTTTTAGCAAGAAAAGGAAAATTGCATTATTCGTTCAAGTTAATTCGAATATTCGGAAAAGTTATGTTAATGAAATAACTAATGTGGACTCAGAGATGTCTTTTGTTCATGATTCAAATTCTGAAGAATGCACGAAATTTCTGAAGTAAAAAATCAATGGTGAAACAAGATATTTTTTTATCATTGCAGCCTAATATTAGAGATCCGAAAACAATTGCCTTTCATGATTCTAATATTACATGTCCAACTCCAAATGACTTTAATAATCCTAACTTTCACTCCTAAATCAACTACCTCTGATTAACCCATTAGTGCCTGAATTATTTTCTTCGTTAAAATTCAAATTTTGCATTTTCCCACCACTTTTAAAGAAAGAAAAACTTTTATCTTAATTTATCGAGGACTTTGTCTCGAGAAAGAAAATATTTATTTAGCCTCTTTTTTACTGGTGTAAAATGCGCTTACTTGAATTTTAAAAGTCCCAAAAATGGGACGCCAGGCACTAATGGGTTAAATACTTCCAAAAACTTCTATCTTCACTAGTTCCAAGGTTGATTCTGCAGAATCTTTGGAAATTATTTCTTCTTCTCCACATATATTTAAAAGAGCCGACCGCACAAAACCTTATGTCATTTAGCACAAGAAAAAATCCTATAATTTATGGAAGAGTAGTAATAGATGAATCTAATGATCTATGTCTACCAGAAGCGAAGTAGTGCATAAGCCAAAATTTAATACCACAAGTGGTTGACGCGTAGAATTATCGTTGTGCTTTCCTGTATCTAGTTTTCCATGTTTTCATACTTTTGATTGTACGGCAACACAATTCTAAACCTATGATTCAGTTACTAGTAGTATAAATTTTTCGGTTATGCACCACTTTGCTCCCGACAGACATACACTGTAAAAAAAAAGGGTCGATCTACTAAAAAAAAAAAAAAATAGTGATCCTTGTAATTACTAAAAAAAGTTTAGTAATCTTACTCAGTTACAAGAAAATCTGTAAGAGTTACTAGAAAAAAGCTATCAATGAATAGAGTTAATAGTTTTATATTTTTAATAGTTATTACTAAAACTCGCTTGGTGTGGCCGTGATAGCCTAGTGATCATAGCACAGAGCTTCAGACTGAAAGGCCTCCAGTTCGAAGCTCGATACCACTAAAGACGTACCGACTGTATGCAGTGTAAGTATTCGTTAAGTAAAGGGGTTATGAAATCAAAATTACGCAGATAGCAATGTTTGATGCTGCCATCTATTATTATAGCGTTGCCGGAAATCTACCGCTGCAAAAATTGCGTTTGGACTAGCTACTAAGAATCCGTGAGTAATGGTTATTAAAAATAATTTTGGAGCTATTACTAAAATTTGATTGGTGGCCCATACTAAAAAGTTTTAAGTTAGTTATACAAAAAATTCTTTTGTTCAGTTTACAAAAGAAAGGTTTGTTTCACTTGCAAAAAAAAAAAAAAAAAAAAAAAAAAGTTTGGAATTGTTACTAAAAAATTCTGTGGAATACAAATTTACTAAACAAATTTTAGTAACCTCATGATTTTTTTTTTTTTTTTTTTACAGTGTAGATCATTAGATTCCTCTATAACTACGCTACCATAAAATAAAGAATTTTTTCTCGTGCTCGAAGACATAGGGTTTTGTGCGGTCGACTCTTGGACTAAAAGATCCTACAAGAACAAGAAAGCTCCTGAAAGACTAGAATATTAAGCGGCGGGAGGAGAATCAGGATGTTTTGAATTTGAATTTAAAATGTACAGATTGTACCTCCAAGCAATTTTCCTACCAAATTCATTAAACACGCTTGCATTTTTTCTGATATAATTTAACGATTATACGATATAACGATTAAACTTTTTCAGTGTTTAATTTTAATATTTTGGGATATTTTAACGATTGTTTTTATTTACGCTTAATTAAATAATTGCTGTTTAATCTCGTACAGAATTGCACAGAATGCACAGAATATTTGACGAGTTATCACCTGTGGAAAACTGACAGAAAAATTTATTACTTTATTAATATGTTCTAAATATATTAAATAGTTGTATTGTCACCTGTAACATACATGAGAACGTATATATTTATAATCATACGGTATGAGAAAATGCGTAAAAAAATCATTACAAAACTTCATCTTTACATATAAACCATGTTTAGTTAATTAAAATAGCGTAAAAATATCTTAAAATAATGGATTTTCAATATAAATAAATACATAAGTATATTTTTTTTAGAATTGAAACTTTCCAATCCATGTTTTCTAACATAAAGAAAGCTGAAAGTTTAGAAAAGCAATTACCAGTTTTTGTTTTAAAAACGAATATGTTTTTGGCATTTTCTAACATAATTGAAAAGTATTTATAAAATCGTTTTGTTTGTCCATTCTGTCTCTCTGCCCAGCTGTCCGTGCACTAACTCGCGTAACTATAGCCCGATTGCTATGAAATTGGTAGACGTTATTGGGTATCACTAGGGTATATTCGATTTTGAAGATGAAGCGGGTAGTCCAGAACTTTTGATGACAGTCACATGACCAATGCTTTTATTATATAGATGTTGTTATAATCTTTACACCTCTTGTGTGTTTTTTAAGAAATAAAAATAATAACAATAATTTGAAACTGATGCATTAAACATTAAAAACTAATAAATTAATAAAAATGGCACATTTTAATAAAAAAGACAATTATATGTACAAGGATAGAAAACCAACGATTAGAAATGCACAAATAATACTTAAAAAGGTAGAAAACAGCCGTTACAAATCTACTGTCGAGATTCTTCATCAGTAAAATACTCAGTGTGCTGAAAAATGCAAAGCTGGGCCAAAAGCATGCTGAAGCTTTTTCTAGCAGGCCAAGTCTTGCACTGATGAAGAATCTCAATAGCAGATTCAAAACGGCTGTTTGCTACATTTTTATAAATTATCTGTGCATTTCTATTGTTTGTTTTCTATCCTTCAAAATTTTTGCACAAAGGCATTATTTGCTAAACAAGTATATGTATTTTAAAGTAGATTTTTTTTTTTTTAACTTGCTTCATAGGAAATTGCTGCGATAAATATTTCTCACTGTGCAACATTCAGAAAAACCAAGTTCAAAGAACATAGTTTTCAATAACAAATCAGAAATTGCGCATCAAAAGTTTCAAATCAAATGCATTCGTTCTATAACTAGTTTTATAAATATTCAGATCTTGGTGCAATAGCTGTTGCACCCTCATGCTAAAATACATGAATATAAAATTAATTACGATTCTATTTACTATATTCAGTGATATGGAAATGACATAATTCCATCTTTAATATAGATAATCACCATGGCAGCCTAGAATTATTACCAATCATAAGCTATCATTGAATTAATTACGTATGGTAGAATTTAATCGAATAAAGAAAATTTTTAATAATGCTTTTTTAAATTTGAATTTAATAAACTTTGTAATAACTAGACAAAATTCTGCAAAGCTTATATATTATTTTAAATTTCAAACCATTCGGTTCGGCAGTTGTAGGAGGACGGACCGAAAGACAGACGGACGGACCATGGGAAAACTAAAGGTATACATATTTCTATAATTAAGGAGCAACTGAAAACAGTATAAATGTGGTTGTGGAAAATTTAAAGATATAGGTTTTTGACAAATGTTTGTTTATACAAACAACTACTTCTGTCAACATCGTCTTAGATATCAAAAACAATTCGTAAACAATGTCATTTTTTTCTATTCCAAAACTTTACTGTTCCTTTTAATAAACTATTAAAAATTAATTTACAATGTAAAAAAAAAAAAAAAAAAATCAATTACTTGTTTTTTTATATTTTACGTTTGACATACAACATAGTTTTAAAAAAGGAAAACTATTTGCTAATTTAATTATTGCTTTTCAAAATACTTTCTTATTCTTTTGTAAATAAAGCATATTTGAATTATATAACAGAAACAACTCTTTATGCTGTAAATCAACAAAATAATTTTGCCCATATACGATAAAAAATAATTAAAAAAGTATAAATATTTTATCGCATGATATTGAAATTTCATGTATTAATCGAGTTTCAGAAATAAGAAATATAACTAGATTTTTTTTCAGTAGTGAAAATATTCTATATGAATTTGTTTTAAATGCTTGTATCTACTTTACCAAAGGCCAAAAAAATACAGACAAAAATTAAACATTACAGAAATAAGTTACATTTTTAGCCGTACGAGGGAAAAGAAATGCGTATTTTTCTATTTTTGTTTCTTCTTAACGCATTCAACCATAAAATATACCTATATCATATATATTTTCTTTATTTGAAAATAACTAATTTTAATAACATAACTTCTTTAAATCTATTTTTTATAATATAATCTAATATCAGAATCTTATGAAATGCATAAAAATATAAATATTTTCGAATAGTTATAAGATAGAATAATTACTCAAAAAAGAATTACTTACGTAAGAGGTTAAAGCAATTGTGTCCAAAATACTTAAGATATTTTTTTTATAAAATATTTTCGATTTTTTAATGTGTGGAATTTGGTTTCAGAGGAGTTGAAAATTTCTTTGATTTTGACAATGTTAACTGAAAATAATTTGGAGAAAAATTCTTTCAACTCAAACGGTAATAAAATTTGTTTCTTATGTGTGACATATTTACCTTAAAACAAATTTAAAGAGATTAAGTAATCTAATTAAGTAAATGTTGCATTTCTAATAGACAGAGAAATGGTAGCATACACCGCCACCTAAACGAATTAATTCTGAAATTTCTGAATTAGTTGAATCTCGATTTGCATATTCAAACTTAATCTGTCTCCCAATTCATACATTTGTAGAAAAGACCTGGAAGCCCGATTTTAGCGGTTGATTTGTATGTTTACCAGAGTCTGTTAATCTGTGACATGAATTGTGTACAATCTACTATACATAATACGATAGTAATTGTTATCGACTTAAATTTTACGATTAAATATCTTTTGCTTTAACTTTAAATTTTTATAGAAAAGAATACTCACAATTAGTACATTTGCGCATTGCTGAAGTAAGATCACAACACCTGCGAATCTAAACAATAAAGACGCATATAATACAAGCCATCAGCATTTTTAATTTTCTATCTTCGAATACAAGAAAAAACGGTGTTGCCACAAAATACATCAAAACTTAGTTTTTCTCAATTTCTTTTTAACACGAGACAATCACATACTAACGCGCAAATAAAACAAAATATTAAAATGTCAATTTAACTCAATGTTTTTTTCCTCTTTTTCTTTTTTACTTTGTTCATTGCTGATCGCGTGATTTTGAGCAAAAATAATGAATAAATAATGCTGATTCCCTAACAAATTGATTTTTTTTTTTTTTTTTTTTTTGACATTTTGATGTAAATTGTTCAAAGAGTGGCCTTACTATTCTGCATTTTGTATGATTTCTGCATCGATTCATTCTCATAAATTAAAGCACGAGTTTTCATCTAAGTGTTAAATGATGACACAAGTTTTGCTGATTAGGTTTTGTTGTTAAACGCCAAACAGGCGGTAATGTTTTGCTGCATTTGCATAATTTCCATGACTTTTTAAACAATCATATCCCAAGAACACATGCAGGGAATTTCATATCTTTAGAATACTCATGATAGGCATTTATCGCAAATGAAATTAAGACAGTGATAGTGAATTTTGAAGTAATAACATGTATGAGATAGAATAAATTTTTCAGATTGATTAGTAGTTTCTAGACACTATTGTAAGTGAAAGTGTTCGGTTCATTTTTTTTACAACCTCATTATAGTAAGCATCGGCACAGAAATAATGTTTTTCTTTTGAAATATTATTTCCTTTAAAGCAAATTAAAAGTGTTATTTTAATTTATGCGATTCACTTCGAATTTTATAATGCGTATTGTTAAGTTATATATATATACAATAGAGAGCTGATTATCATCCAGACACCTCAATAACCGGATTGTGCAGTTAAACGGATCGATCAAAGGTAATAATTTTTTTGCATCTTCCGCAAAATTTTAGGTCGATTTCATATGAAATACTATCTATTGCAGTCTCTAATACAGTCGAGTCTCTCTATAACGAAACTCCATACATCGAATTTCTCTATATAACGAGTTTTTAGTAGGAACGGTCCCCTTTTCGCATGATTACATTAAAAACAGTATCTATATCGCGAAATACCTATCTCCATATAACGAATTTCTTTCGTAAATTGGTCTTAATTTATTCAGTTTTAAAAAGTTTCGAAATCATATGGAATCAATTTTCCATCACTTATTTTTTATTTATCGTCAGTGCTGAGTTTATTTTTAATATTACTTCTCTCCTTGTTCTTTAAATCCAACGAATTCACCCCACCTCCCACACACCTTTCTACATCCTTCTCAAAACAGTGTCAATTGGATTGATACACATGTAAGTGAAGAATAAATGAGAGGCACATAAGAGAGGCCTTCAAATGGTGGGAAATGTTAACTATAATTTTTCATTCCTTGCTAAAATTTGAGCTTTTTTTTTTTTTTTTTTTTTTTTTGAGAGCCTACCTACTTTAAAATCAAAACAACAAAAAATTACAGATTTCTTCGTCTGAAATTAATGCAAGTCTTCCTTAATTTTTCTTTAAGCTTATAAATAAATGTTTGTTCTCTTTTTTGAAACAGCTTAAATAATTAAGAAATAAAATGTTAGGTTAATATTTACTTTTTAACATTTCAAATTCTTAATTCAAAAGATCAAACATAATATTTGTTTAAATTTCAGACATTAAATACGATTTTTAACGTCATTCTCTATACATCGAATTTCTCTATATAATGAATTTATTACTGGAACGGTGGATTTCGTTAGATAGAGACTCGACTGTATGTTGGAAATTGTGAAAAATTTTTGCGGATCTACACTGGCCATGACCCCTAGATCCCAAAACTACCACCAGTAAAAAACTTTAAACATTTATCTCCCTCTATATATATACCGGGTGTCCCAAAAATGACTGATGGATTTTAAAATTCAGTAATTTGCAAACGGTGACAGCTATTTAATAAATTTTTGTAGGAGGGTTATGTATAAGTCAGAATTTTTTTTACCGAAAATTTTTTATTTTAGTTCGAGTTTAAAACAATAGGAGGCGCTGACGGCGATTGAAGGCCAGGTCGAAGCTTCACTCAGCACTGATCACCTGGCCTTCAATCGCCGTCAGCGCCACCTGTTGTTTTAAATTCGAACTAAAATAAAAAATTACTGTAAAAAAACTCCTGACATTATACATAACCCTCCTGCAAAAATTTCTTAAATAGCTGTCACCGTTTGCAAGTTATTGAATTTTAAAATCCATCAGTCATTTTTGGGACACCCGGTATATATATATATATATAAACAGGGTGTCCTAGAAGTAATGGGACAAACTTTAAGGGGGGTAGAGAACATCACAAGGATTCAGATTTGTACAGCAACTCATGTTCGGAAACGTTTACTTGGCGCGGTAGTGACGACACAAAACGCAAGAAGTACAGGACACGAATAAGAAGAGAAAACATCTTTACTATCCTTAGTACAGCAGAAAACTAAGAAAAAAAAACATTAAAGAAACAACGATCGGCCTCAAAATAGGTGTTCGAAATTACGACACCGGGCCTTGATACATGGAGGCGCTTCTTCGGTGCATGGAAGATCTAATGTTCTCTTGAAAACACCAGGAATGTCCCGAACTTCTCCAACAGCTGCAACTTGCTACAAGTATCTCAGAACTTTCCAGTGTTAATCCGTATTTTTAAAGCACTAAGAATATGAAGCATGTTTTCTTTCTCTTTTCGTGTCCTTTTTTTGATTTTTTTTTTGTGTCGTCACTACAGCGTTACGAAAGTGTTTACGACCATGGGTTGCTATGCAATTCTGAATCCTTGTGATGCCCCCTACCTCCCCTTTAAGTTAGTCCCATTACTTCTGGGACACCCTGTATACAGGGTGATTCCGAATTTTTGTTACAATAAAAGAGGGGTGATAGTACACATCAAGACAAACAATACTAAATAGGAGACCAAGGGTCCAAAACGTTTTCCTAAGGAAATAGCCGCCATTAAAGTTTAGGGACCAAAATTTCAAATAAACATAAAAAACGAAAAAATCGGTCGATTGATTTGCGGTTTTCACTAAAATTATTCTTTATGTCGGCATTTTCTTGAAATTAAATTATAAAGATAACTTTCAAAAAATGCCGATAGAGGGCGCTTTAGACTTTGGAGTAACGAACAATTATTTTTTGCCGGTATTTTTTGTATCTCATTAAATGTTTTCGTAAGCTTAGACTCAAACTTAAATTTTGAGCTCA
Organism: Maratus speculifer; assembly: GCA_964019185.1. Taxonomy (NCBI): domain Eukaryota; kingdom Metazoa; phylum Arthropoda; class Arachnida; order Araneae; family Salticidae; genus Maratus; species Maratus speculifer. Next base: position 120,600,251 of record OZ025298.1, read on the forward strand.
AAATCTGTAGTTGGGAGTGGTTAAGTAACACAAACTGAGCTGTGTTCAGAGGGTTCAAATTTCAAATGATTATAAAAAACGGAAAAATTGGTCGATTGATTTGCGGTTTTCACTAAAACTATTCTTTATTTAGGTATTTTCGTGAAAATAAATTATAAAGATAACTTTCAAAAAATGCCGATAGAGGGCGCTTTAGACTTTGGAGTAACGAAGCACTCTGTTTTGGCGTTATTTTTTGCATCTTTTTAAATGCTTTCGTAAGCTTGGACTTGAACTTAAATTTTGAGCTCAAAATCTGAATAGATGGGAGTGGTTAAGTAGACAAACTTAGCTGTGTTCAGAGGGTTCAATTTTTAAATAATTGTAAAAAACGGAAAGATTGGTCGATTCGTTTGCGGTTTTTGCTAAAACTAATTTTTAAATCAGCAGTTTTCTTGATCAATCAGTGTTTTCTTGGAAATAATTTTTAAAGATAAATTTCACAAAATGCCGATAGAGGGCGCCTTAGACTTTGGAGTAGCGTACAACTATTTTTAACTGTTATTTTTTTAATCTCATTAAATGCTTTCAAATGCATAGACTTAAATTTTGGGCTGAAATTCTGATTCGTTGGGAGTGTTTCAGTAGCGAAAAATTGAATTGTGCTCGATAAGGAAAGAGGGTTAAATTTTAACTCCTGAACACACTTCAATTTGCGCTTCTTAACTCCTCGTAACGATTCAGGATTTGAGCTCAAAATTTAAGTTTAAATCTAAGCTTCCGAGAACATTTAAAATGCTTTTGCAAGCATTTAATTAGAACCAAAAATAATGGTTAAAATGAATTGTTGGTTCCTCTGAAGTTTAAGGCGCCCTTGATTTATCTTTAAAAATTATTTTCAAGAAGATACTGACTTAAAGAATAGTTTTATTTTAAACCGCAAACGAATCGACCAATTTTTCCATTTTCTATAAGTACTTTAAATTTGAACCTCCCCCTCCCCCTTGAACACAGTTCACTTTGTGCTACTTAACCACTCCCTACTATTCAGATTTTTAGCTCAAAATTTAAGTTTAAGTCTAACCTTCCTAAATCATTTAAAGAGATGCAAACAATAACGGCAAAAAATAGTTGTTCGTTACTCCAAAGTCTAAAGCGCCCTCTATCGGCATTATTTGAAATTTATGTTTATAATTTATTTCATCGAAAATAACTAAATAAAGAATAGTTTTAGTGAAAACCACAAATTAATCGACCAATATTTCCGTTTTTTTTTAATCATTTGAAATTTGAACTCTCTGAACGCAGCTCAGTTTGTGTTACTTAACCACTCCCAACTACAGATTTTGAGCTTAAAATTTAAGTTTGAGTGTAAACTTACGAAAACATTTAATGAGATGCAAAAAATACCGGCAAAAAATAGTTGTTCGTTACTCCAAAGTCTAAAGCGCCCTCTATCGGCATTTTTTGAAATTTATCTTGATAATTTAATTTCAAGAAAATGCCGACATAAAGAATAATTTTAGTGAAAACCGCAAATCAATCGACCGATTTTTCCGTTTTTTATGTTTATTTGAAATTTTGGTCCCTAAACTTTAATGTCGGCTATTTCCTTAGGAAAACGTTTTGGACCCTTGGTCTCCTATTTAGTATTGTTTGTCTTGATGTGTACTATCACCCCTCTTTTATTGTAAAAAAAATTCGGAATCACCCTGTATATATATATATACAGGGTGTTTCGCTACCAGACTGACAAACTTTCAGGGGGGATAGTAGACATGAAGACGAACATTATTAAATGGGAAACCATGGGGCGCAAACGTCTTTTGTAGGAACTAAGGGCCATTAAAGTTTAAGGTCCAAAACTTCAAACGGTGATAAAAAACGGAAAAAACAGTCGATTCGTTTGCGGTTTTCACTAAAATCATTCTTTATATCACGATTTTTTTAGAAAAAAAATTTAAAGGTTACTTTAAAAAATTGTCGATAGGGGGCGCTTTAGACTTTAGAGCAACAAACAACTACTTTTTATCGTTATTTTGTGCGTGGAGTTGAAATTATTCTAAAGTTTAGACTTTAACTTGAATTTTAAGCGCAAAATCGGAAACATCGGGATCGGGTAACTAGCGAAAATTGAACTGTGAACCGAGTGGGAGATTTTAAACGCTCATAAACATCAGAGAAACTAATCGATTTTGTTGCGTTTTGCGTGTAGGTCATTCCCTTGGTAATTATTTTATTCAAAATGACGTACAGCTTTGGTGTCTTCATTTTTTGATAGAGGGCGCTTCCGACACATCTCCGACATTTCAATGGCATTACTTCTGGGTGTTTCACTACCAGATCACTATACTTCCAGGAAGTGTTAGGGAAGCAAAAGCGACTCGGAATCACATAGGAATGTAACGTTGGAAGGGCCTTTTTGCAAGTTACTGTTAAAGGAAGCAGAGAAAAAAACCCCCAAAAAACAGCAGAGAAAGAGCACCACGTTAATGTGACAGGAAACAGTTCATTTAAACATTTTACTGGGAAAGGTGTTCGAAATTACGATCAGAAGTAGTCCGGCAAGTTTGACAGTGACGGTAGATGGTGCTGCGGTTTCCTTGCGGTAGATGGCGCTAAACGGTAATGCGCGCGAACAGCGATCATTTTGAAGCAATCATTCGCAAACCGGTTCCAAAGGTTCCATGAAGTATTTAAACGATGAACAAACAGCACGATGGGACTCATCCACATTTTACCAATGACGTTTGCCGATACTTCAAAGTAACATATGGACAGCGGTGGATAGGTCGTGGTGCCCCGGTTCATTGGCCTGCCAGATCGCCGGATCTATCTTGTATGGACTTTTTATGCTGGGATAAAATGAATAGCTGGTTGTATGACACTCCCGTACCATCAGTTGAAGACTTCGCAGCTGGTATTTCTGTAGCTGCCAGAAAGCTCTCAGAGATGCCAGGAATCTTTCAAAGCGTGAGGAATTCCATGCAACGCCTCTGTCAAGCATGCCGGACTGTTTATGGTCGTAATTTCGAACACCTTCTGTAGTAAAAAATTTTAATAAACTGTTTTCTGTCACATTAGCATGTTGCTCTTTCTCTGCTGTTTCTGTTGCTTTTTTCTCTGCTTCCTTTAACCGTAACTCGCAAAAGAGGCATTTCCAACTTTACACATTCCTTTATGATTCCGTGTCGTCTTTGCATCCCTAACACTTCCTGGAAGTATGTTGGTCTGGCAGTAAAACACACAGAAAAAATGCCATTGAAATGTCGGAGATGTTTCGGAAGCGCCCTCTATCAAAAAATGAGGACACCAAAGCTGTACGTCCTTTTGAATAAAATAATTACCAAGGGAATGACCTACACGCAAAACGCAACAAAATCGATTAGTTTCTTCAACGTTTATGAGCGTTTAAATTCTCCCCTTCGGTTCACAGTTCAATTTTCGCTAGTTAACCGATCCCGATGTTTCTGATTTTGGGTTTAAAATTTTAGTTAAAATCAAAAGTTTAGAATAATTTCAACTCCACGCAGAAAATAACGATAAAAACTAGTTGTTCGTTACTCTAAAGTCTAAAGCGCCCTCTATCGACGACTTTTTTAAGTAACCTTTAAAAATTATTTCTAAAATTTATTTCTAAAAAAATGCCAATTTTCAAGGGATTTAAAATGATTTTCACGCGAATATTCAGAAGGAAGTAATATAATTTCAATAACTACTATCCCTCGTAACCGCTAGTCCAAATAACATCTCATTCGGGTCGCACATGGTCACAAGAGTCACAGTCACTACGGTGAAACAAAAAAATTGGAAATTTCATACGTCTCATTTATGAGTCTCAAATGACTTCTATATGTGACTCCAGTGTCAGGTTACTGCGACTGCTGCTTTGTGACGAGTCACCAGGGGACTTTACAGTGTCGTTTTATTGAGACTCTCATGTGACTTTCATTTGGAGTCTCAATTTCAAAATCATTGTGAATGTTGCATTATTATAAATAACCAAATAATGACACATTAAAATCACATGCTGACTTTCTGCCACAAGACATTGTCAAATGGTTAACAGAGACCCTACTGGGAAGTAAAAACCACTGTGAAAAGTGGTGAAAACTCACTATGTGACTTTAATGGGACATTGTTTGTTGATTTATCATAATGCAACATTCACAATGACTTTTAAATTGAGCCTCCAAATGACAGTCACACGAGAGTCTCAATTAAACGACGCCGTAAAGTTACCTGGTGACTCGTCACAAAGCAGCAGTCGCAGTGACCTGACAGTGGAGTCACATATAGTAGTCATTTGAGACTCATAAAAGAGACGTATGAAATTTTCTATTTTTTGTTTCACCGTAGTGACTGTGACTCTTGTGACCATGAGTGACCTGAATGAGAGGTTATATGGACTAGCGGTTACGAGGGATAGTAGTTATTGAAATTATATTACTTCTTCTGAATATTCGCGTGAAAATCATTTTAAATCCCTTGAAAATTGGCATTTTGGGACTCCGTCCTTAAATTTTGCACACCAGTGTATATATATATCATTTTTATGGGCATGATAAATTCTATAATTCTACTCAAATATCTTCTAAACAGATACATAAAATCAAGGGTCATAAAATCTCAATCAAGTTCGTTAATGTGCAATATTGGATTAAATGTGTGGAAATAGGGACGGGTTTTGTGAAGAGCGAAAAAAAAACTCATAACATATAAATTAAAATAGATATCAAATCAAATTAAAGTGTGTATTACTTAAAAAAATGGGTCAAAAATTTATGCATGACAGATTTTTGATAAAGTTAAAAATGGTTTCAAGGGGCGAAAAAACTTGCTTTTTTGGGAGAAAAATATTCATAGCATCGTCAATTCTCAAGATATTAAATATATTATGATTTTTTTTAAATATTACCTTAAACTTTTTTACTTACAAGTTTGTGATAAGCGCTCTCTTATCGCAAAAAAATATAAAAATGTTGGGGGGGGGGGGGAGAAGAAAAAAATCCATAACTTCGTCAATTCAAATGAGGGATATCATGTTGCGATATCAAATCCGATTAAATTCACTTTGCATCTTCACAATAATATCTACAACTTTTATATTTGACAAGTTTGTGATAAGACCAATACTTATAGTAATAAAAAATAAAGCAAAAATAAGAGTTGAAGGAAAAATCGTATTAAGGGTGTACTCAAATCCAAAATGTATTTGACTCTATTCTAAATTCATTTTGCTTTCAAACACATCCAATTCGCAAATTCTCTTATTTATGAACTATATAATGTGCTGTATTGGTCACGTAAGGTCAAAGTATATTTCAAAAAATCCTGTCAAAGTGGACATTTTGAGCCGAATTTCACTTAATGTTATTCTGATATAATCAGCTAGCTCTTACAGAAATATAAAATTAAAATTTCTTCAAAAGAGGCTTAATAAAGTTGTGAAACTGGGTTTATCTCTAATCATATTTTATTTTTTGTTGTTGAAATGAGCACTTAACTTCGAGATCTACCTACGCCTGTAAGCTAAGCCGACGGGGATTTTTGAAGTAAAACATCTTTGGCGAGTAGTGAAAATTTGGCTGGATACGAAAGTTAACCCTTTACTAAAAATTTTTTAATCCTGAAATAATAAAACTGCCAGCAAATGGATAGCGAGCAATGCATAAATTCAATTGTTTTTTAGAAATTAAGTAGTTTCACTTCTAACGCGCGAGAATACCATGCACAGTTGTTTTCCATGAAAATACCTCTTTATATCCTAATTCTCAGAAAAGAGTTTAAAAATTGTTTGTCTGATCTATTTTTTTTTATCCAACATTTTTTACAAAATATAAGTATAGTCATAATTGTGGATATATTATGCCTAATACCATAAATGAAATTGTGATAATCATTATCGATTGTGATTGTTTGGAACCGACTTCAAGAACTAATTAATTTCTTTTTATATGTATATATTCTTAAATTAAATTTAAAAAATGTAAATTAAGCTCTTATAAAAATATTCTCTCGAAAACCTATGTCTGGTGGATATTAAATTCTATGTGTTAAATTTAACCGTTTTATGTCCGTACATGTAATTCGATGTGTGGTTATTGGATAACTTTCGTCATTAGGGCATTTTAAAGAATTGTTTAATTCTTTTTAGAGCATTTATAGAGCATTTTTTTGAAAAAGTTTATTTTATTTAACTTTATAACGCGTATTTTAATAATTATCGTCTTTGAAATTTCAATCTAAATCTTTTAATCCCTTCATAGCGTTTATCAATTAACAAAGCAATTATATTCTGAGACTATGTAATAGTTATTCTCGAGTGTTTGAAATAGCCACTTCGCTATTTTCATTTATAATTTATTCCACGAATCCAGATTCCCGCACTTTCTCGGACGCTGGACGTTTTCCTCCAAAATCTCTACATTATCAAGTCTGGGATTATTTTCCAATAACGTTCTCTTACGCTATTAGTTGAGCTCTCGCTGCTTGAAACACACCATTCACCGATTGGGTCGTTTCTGTATTACTTTGTAATATTTCTTCATACGCGCATTCTAACAAAACCGGAATGTCCTGACTTCGGAGCCAATAATTTCTGTAGTTTCCAGTGCTCCCAACTAAGTTACCTGATGCCTACTAACTAATAGAGTATCTAAATTTGTTGTTAAAATATTTTTAGCATGGTGTAGCGAATTGTACTCAAGCCTGAGGACTCATAATGTGGAATTTGTTTACGTTTTCATATTTTGCTGAATAAACGTTCTTATAATGACATTTTGTCTGATTTCCTGGAGAAACTACAGGATTTTAATCCGCTGTCCTTCTACATGTATGCTCTGACCTTTGGATTTTAATACGACTGCAAATCCAGTATTTGGTTTCAATTGAATTGTGCCAGGGGTCAGAGGATATAGGACAAATTTTATTGTTCTTACCATTATCTTTTATCAATAATCTTCATGATATATTCATATTTCATACCTTATAAAAATGTTTCTTGAAGATTTTTAAAAAATGTACTGGTAAGAATAACGAACGATGTCCTATATGCTCCGTTTCTGGATTAAGTCAATTTCAACTTTTTTCAACAAACAAAATCTGTCATCAGCAACCAGTGTTCTATTAATTTAACTGATTCAACTGCAGTCTTTCACTAATTTGCTAAGAAATTAAAAAACGCAGCAAAAGTAGGGAAGATTAATAACTGAGGCATCTTTTAATTTTTAAAAAGAATCCTTGACAATCTGCATTCCATTCCCATACAGTATTTTTTTTAAATAATCTATCGAGAGGATATCTGATTCCTACATCATTATTTATAAATTCATGATAAATATTAATGGATTCTAAAAATCTTAGAAGCTCTGTTATATTAGAAAGAGGTTTTAATTTCTTTATGACTTCAATATTAGTACCAGCAGGAGTTAGGGTACCATTCTTAATTTTATAGCCTAAGAAATAAATTTTGTCCTGAACAAAACTTCGTTAAGAAATCTTAGGTTGAATATTTTGATGTGAATATTGGAATTTATACTAAAAAATTATAAGAATTTTTTCATTAAATTTTGTGTCATTTTTATTTTTTGTAGAATTGATATTTTTTTTTATGTGTTTCTCTGAAATTATTCATCATTAATATTAATATTATTATTATTTTGAAGTGTATTATGGTATTATTGTGCAGGATTAAAGGTTAAATTACTATAATAATACAAATTTAAAGCCAAACTATTAATTTCTGAAGTCACGACGTGTCGATTTTGCTAAAAGGTGCCTACGGAGAAATATCCCAAGGCAAAACAGAGACGCATCGATCAGTGAGCAGCAAACATCGAAAAAATAGGAGCTGAAATAATAGCATGAAAGAAGGTGGGATTTTAATAAAGTATACCAGAATTCATAATGCAGGGATTTTGGTGTAAAAAGTCTAGCGTCGGACAAGGCATGGTAAACTAGATACATTGAATAAATTCGAAATAAAAATAGCAAAATGGCTTTGACAATAATTCGAAAATAAAAACTAACTACTCTCAAAATGTTTTAGCTTTGGCAGCTGAAAAAAAAGTTTGTTGGGGTTAAAAGTTTTGAATAATAAGTATTTGAATTTTAAACATTCAAAATTTGGTGCTTCTAATGTTAAATTACATTTTCATATTTTTATTAATACCTGCCAAAGTTATACTTCTAATGGGCTAATTTTTTATAGAGCAATAATACTAAAATGGTCAAACATGAATTTACAATTTTTTTAATTTTATGATATGAATTAAGAATTAATGTTCGAAATAAAATATTAATTGTAACTTACTTTTCTTTTGATAGATAAAGATTTATTAAATCTTGGTTTATGGAAATCCAAAATTTAAAACTTTTCTTTCAAGTAGTTTTCAGATTATGCTTAAAAAAAACGGCAAAATGACTATATAAGGGACCGGCAACGTAAAAGGGACTACTACTAATATTTATTTAGAAACTTCTTGTGCAATCCTACAATCTAAAAATCCTCAATGACTGCTTGAGGGGCACATAAAATGCCTTGATCAAAAAGCCAGCTCTCTCGGTCAACAATTGTCGCCGAACTTTAATTTGTATTTGCCCTTAATATATACTCGTTTTAAAATAATTATTTTCTCGGAAACGTACCATACAAATTGCATGAAATTTTGTCTTTAGGCTAATAGAACTGAGTAGAATTCATTTATGCTGTCAGAATTGGTTACTGCTATTGAATAAAACAAATTTAGGGAAAATTAGGAAAGCTTTTATGTGTGGGTAGCCCTTATGCAAATTTTATATGTATCATTTAAAAGTATACTTTATTTACAATCGTTTGGTACCAGTCATTTTTTTCTACGATAAATTTTTGCTGAGTTAGTATGGGATATTTACTATTTTTTTCCTCACGACCGCACTTCTGTTTCTTTATTCAATATTCCCTGAACTTGTTTTCTTCGGCAAAAATTATTAACTGAATTTTTAAAGAAAATCATTATTATGCATATAGGAATACTGAGATTTATTTCTGATTGTTGGAAATGAATTCATTTTGATTAATTAAAGACTTAAAAAAAAGCGTCAACAATGACTCCTTTAAAGTTCTGATAATTACTTTCATAGATATTTCGCCAAATGAGGATAAAAACTCAAAATAATTCAGAATATCCTAAGATACATTGTCCCTAAACAATGTTTTTATAAAAAAAACTTTCTTCCGAATTTAAATGAAATCTCATTACCTTAAGCATCGACAATCTGATATCGATTTCTACTCCAAGAGTAACTCAAGCCAAACAAATATAATCTCAGGTTACGCATTGCCTTCTCCCCTCACGTTTTAAATCTTTGTTTATCAATACTAAATAGGCTGGTGGGAAATTAGTAAACAACTGACTGAATTTCAAAACTCTTTACATAAAAATGCATTACATATAAAAGAGGTAGATATAAGCACTATAATTAATTCTCAAATATTGAAAGAAAAAAAATACAAATTCTCAAAATAGTAAACATTCTTCAAAGGTAAATTAATTAGCGTTTAATTTTCTGGAAATATTTCTTTAATGAAGTTTAAGGATGTTAGGCTGTGGGCCGTGAGCTAAAAATGTGCTTAAAAAGCAAGTTCCGTTTCAACTCTTTGGGGGCAATTTGACATTGTTAATAATTCATTCTTTGCCATATGACAAACAAAATTTACCAATGTTCTGGAAGAAATCTTTGCACATTATTTTACAATCATGATTTTAATGCGTAAAACAAAAAACAACAACAACAACAAAAAAACTATGTTTTACATCTGGCATATTTAACATATAAATTAGTAAATTTTTATAATTTCAGAATCTATGTTCCTTTATCACACTTTTGAGCATGTTGTACTTTTCCATTATGGGGGGGGGGGGGGCTTGGAAATATTTTAAAATCTTGGAGCAATTAAGTTTTAAAAAGTGAAATTTTAAATCTCACTTTCTAAAGCTTGACAAATGATATAAAAACAAACCTGATGGACTTTTTAGGCTTGTTTATGAATATATTTAAACAAATAAACATTTATTTATGTATATATACTATTTTGTGTACACAAATTACTTCTGTTTGTACAGCAGACTCCCTCAAATCTGCAAACAACTATAATCCGCACATCATCACAGATGTAAACAATGAAACTTTCAGTTAAAATATAGAGACAAAATTACAAAATTTTTTGTTTTATATCATTCCGTGTGTATTTTAATATGTAATTCTTGATAATATGTCTGAACTCATGTTTTTTCATGAAGAAAGTATACATTTTCTGAAAAAAATATCGCTGATATCACTGCTAATCAAAATATTTTTACCAAATCTCTTTATGTATTAACCAAGCTTTATTGATTATTAACAAATCTATTCATGAACTAATTTGTTTTCACATATTTTAACACTAAACCATTATTTTTTTTATTTAAAAATTTTTTTTAAGAAATATCTATTCACAAAAAAGTATAGTACAAATATTTTTCAGTATTATATTAAACTCTTGGATTTATTTGGTTTAATGAAACATCCTTGTTATTAATGCAAAATATAGTGCCTGTTAAAACTGAAGGTTTTACATGATTTTAATAATAATAATATTAAAACAATAAATAGAAATTTCACTTTTTTTTTTTTTTTTTTTTTTTTTTTTTGACAAAAATGGGTTTTAAAAAGAAATATCTGAATTGACACCTGAAATTAACATTGGTTTCAAACTGTAGGAATATAAATATACACCATAAAAATATATAGTGCAAGATCTTTAGAACACATCATCAAAATTCAAAACTTACCTTGTAAACATAGCAAAATATGTGAGAAACATGTCAATATGCAGTCAAAGATTTGTATATTATTAAATTCCTTAAGACTAGATGCTGTGCACATTTAAAAACTTTTAATAATATGAGATCATTTCACATACCATTATACACTCATTTAAAAAAAAAAATATTACAATAAAAGCAAGATAGAGTAATTTATTGAATTTGGATAAGGGAAATATGCTATTTTGAAAATTCATCATCATCAGAATCCGATACTGGTTGCACATCGGTTTGGTCGGAATTATTGCAATTATTACAAAAACATAGTTCAGTGCAGTGTAAATTTGATGCACGACAGGTACACAATAGTTTCTCACAGGATGTTTTTTTGCATTTGCAACGAATTTGTTGCAGAAGAGATTTTGGAATTGGCTCATCTGCCATCCAATCGATTTCTAGAAAGTTATCAGAAACTTTCCAACCATGATGAATCTGAGAGGGTGGAGACATTTTAGCAATCAAACTACTTTTATAAATTCCTGCTTGATAATTGGCACGCTGCATATGTTTAAATAAACAGTCTTTATTTGGAGGAAGCATAATGTCACTTTTGCATCCAAGCCGCAACCAATCATGGCGGCATATGTCTATGTTTTTGGTGTTTTTTCTTCCATACATTTCACACGTAAACATCTCCAAATTCTCTCTAAGGTCATTATTTAATATCCATAATTTGCCCAGTTCTTTGAATGTGGATATGTACTTTGCTTTTTCAGACATAATTTTAAAAGACTTCACTTTACTTTTCCCTTTGAAACTACTCACTGAATCACATCCAGTGTACACATGCAACCCGATTAGGGCCTGGCAAATGTCGTCTCCAATAGATGTACTGATTGCATTAATATCTATAATTTTTATACCTTTTATTAACTGGGCAAAATATAGTTGTGCTTTTATATGTGTAGAAAAAGATAGGGATAATAAGAAGACATCTGTATCTGGACTCAAAATAATAATTCTTCTACAGAGGGATGAGGCTTGAGCAGCATGTAATAACAGCCTTGTGTCGGCTTCTTCATGATCGCTTTCAAGTTCTTTTATTTCATTAACTTGAAGTTCATCACCTGAAATTTGCATGGCATGGCACTGACTTCCATGTGTAACAACTAATTTAATATCACCAAGAGAATTGAGGCCTAAGATTTTCCAAACTTGAAAAAAAAACTCAACTAAAGCTTCTTTATATGAGCCAGAAGCTAAAAACTTCTTAAATTGTGTCGGCATTTTCTGATTTGAGTTTTTAATTTTTATAACTTGAGTTCCCATTGATGCTCTACGATCTCTCTCCATTCCTTTTATGCTTAATGTGGGATAAGTATCAGTTAAGAAGTCAACACGCTTGCATTTGAATTTTTTGGCCAGATTCAAAATAGAATTTAAAATGCTTTGTGCAAAATCTCCAAATGTCAGATGAATGCCCTTTGTTTGCTGAATGAGTGCCATGCCATCAATTAACAACACTGATTCGATTGGGATATCTTCAATTGATGCAATGCTGCGACAATATTTATTTTCAATGTAATGAAATAATAATGCTTTATTTGTTCTGTTTTTACTTCCATCATGGTTACCAAGAGACAAAGGTATAGTGTTAAGACTATATTTCATGAGTTCACTGAGATCCATATTCTTAACTTTTGCAATAACAAGAAGGCGATTTAATAAATCTTTACTGGATTTCAAAGCTAGCATTTCATCTTTGACCTTCATCTTGACTGTTTTTCCAACATTAGTGAAAGTTTTAAGTTTTAATTTTTTAAGGGGAGAAAAAAAATCCAATGAACTTACTTCATCACTTAATCTTTCTTTTAAAAAGTTATTAAAACACTTTTCACCAATATCAAACGCTTGTAATATATCTTTCAGGATATCTATTGGAGTAACACCACCAGTTGAAATATGAATTAAATCATTGTACTGTACCTCAAATGGATTGAACATTGATTCGATAGTTTGAATAATTTTATTTACATCTTCTTCATCCCGTTTAATTCGCGAAGCATCAAGTTCTTTTCTGGAACGAACATATTCTTCTTTGCCTGCCATTAATTTGCAATAATGTGAAATTATGGCTCTAGAATGATGTGAAAGAATCCATCTGTTTACAGCTCCTTTATTGCACGTAATTCCTGTCAACCCGCCTTTTGTCTTAGAATCACGGTTGCAAGTTTGTTCGATTACCTGATCACAAGCAGTTTTGGAAAATCCATATTTTTCTTGTTGTTGACAAGAAAATTTTCCTTTTAGGAATTCATTCTTTATATCTGGATGTGTTTTGTGCAACATTTGCATTTCACACCAATATATGGATAAATATCTTGAGTAATTTACTCTGTCGTAAGCAAAAAACCAAGGAAGCATAGAATAAACAGCAGATAAATGCAATTCCCGGTTTCCTTCTCTAGTTGCTCGAATAAAAATCAACAAAATTTCCATCATCTCTAAAAAACTACTCCAAAAAGCAAAGGTTGGATTATCTAAGGATTTTTCAGGTATAAAAGCAGAATGTTTTTCAAGGAAATTTAAGACATTTTTATCACATATATATGTTTTTGAAGAATCAGATGCAAATGTGTCAAGAAATTCTGCAATGGTATTTTGAATTGCAGTACGTTCTTCATTTTCTAATTCATTCAAAAAATATTGCAAACATAATCTATGTAGAGCTTCACACATTAATTTATTTGCACGGATACTCCTATTATAATGATGTCCACTAATTACCCCCTGGATCGATCCTTCAGCTACTATGCCTGACTCAATAAAAATATCACTCAATCCAGCATCAGAAAATCTTTTTCCAATTACAGCCAAAAATGCCATTGCTGTATGAAATTCACCTAACCTGATAACTAACCGTTGTTTAAATATTTCATTTTGCCACCTTATTTGCTGCGCTTTCGAATAAAGTGCTTGATCCATAACAAGAACAATGCTATCAATCGCCAGGTTGTCAGCAATTTGTACACTACGTTTTAATATAGAGTTTACAGTCGACATATTGGTAGGATTAGCATCCAAAACAGGTAAATAACCTATTTTTGTTTTTTGATAATTCTGCTTCTCTACATTTTCAAGCATAGTATTAAACCCGGACCAGCCAGGTAATTGTTGACCTTCACTACAAAAAAATTTGCACAAATAAAAAAATGATCAGTCTTTTGCGAGATATCTTGGAAATTTATATATTTATCATCTGTAGTAGAAGGCAGGTCATCATAGCGAGGAGGGCAATGTTTCTTAATTCCAGTAAAAATTTCAACAGTAGTAATATTCATATCCAAAGTTCGTTTTCTTCCTTTTTTCATTGGTGGAATTGTCGTTTCATTTTCATGGAGTGTTTCAATTAAAGTTAAAGGATGACTGCTCCATTGAATAATAATACCATTTGTATTATGTGTTGTCCCAGACCCACTAAGCGTTTCCTCACCAAAATCGTTATTGTCCCAGACAAGAGTAGTAAAATTGTTTTTAGAAAAACCATGAGGTACTAAACTGTTTTTATTTAATTGCTGTATAGCTAAAGCTGTATCATGTTGCAGGACAGTACTATGAGATACGCAGTGTCCAAAACCATTTAAAATTCCAATCAAGGAAGCAGATCCTGTTAAATGACGTATTGTCATGGCCAAAGCTAAATGTTTTGGTGTTTGTTGCTTTCCATTCGATAATAAGTACATCAAGTCTTGAGATACTGATAAAATTTTTCTTTTCATATCTTCGTTTACAGAAACACAATAATCTTCAGCTACTTCTTCTGAAGCTCCAACACACCATGCTATAAAATTAAACAAGAGTTTAGGTACATAATTTGATGCTGCCTCTGTTGTTAGATCATCATCTTTCGGAGGCCACACAGTTATAAATCCAGGAGTGTCGAGCATTACATTTTTTAACATTTTCGTAGCAAAATACAAATTTCTAATTTCACTCTGATTAACCTTTGATTTGCTTGGTGGTTCTTCTTGCTCTGCATCATCTGAATCTTCATTTTCTGTTTCAGTTGAACTGTTCTGTTCCATAACATGACACACATTCCTTGAAACCGAGTCACATAATACAAGTTCACACTGATTAGAACGTGGACGCTTGACAAAACTAATCTGTGGATAATTTTTTTGAATACGCCGCTTAAGTAAACAATTTCTGTATCCAGATATATCAATGTTTTCATTTTCAAGCACAATTTGAACAAACATATCTACTAGTTTATTCATCCTCATTACTTTATTTTGCTTGATGATTAAATCTTCTATAACATCACTGCAGAAAATTTTAAATGATAAGGAATATTTTGTGTCAAGAGGTTGTGCGCTTTTGTCAATGGTTAAAAACTTAGTATAATTCTTGTAACAAGATCTATGATACTGCATTTCGATTGCTAACAAGTCCTTATCACGAATTTGTATCAGTAAATGCTCATCCTTCTTTGCGATTGCAGCTTCGAGCAATAAATTGTTGTTTGTTTCACATTTAGCCAATTTTTCTTTTATTCTTTTACCTGTAGGTCTGTCAACAATATATTTTTCTCTTTGGCAAACAACACAAACGGCGGGCAACACGCATTTTTTGTTTGCACTCTGCGAAAATATAGAATCACTTCGCATAATTCGTTTAGAAATGTTTTTGGAAACTGATACATCATTAAGTTGTTTTGCTTTTGAAGTTGATGCTTTAGAATTTTTTTTTCAGCTGCAGCAATTCGAGTTTTATCCGTAAACTTACTATAACATTTACGATGATAACCATTGTTTTTATCATCAGGTAATTCTTGTTCATTTACCGGCAACAATAACAATTCAGAAGCTATTTTGCTTTCAATGGTATCAAAATCTTTCCATTTCAAACAGCACTGTTTAACTTTTGCCAAACTGACGGCGGAAAAGCTTAATATTTTTAAATCTGCATCATTGACAAGATGCAAACAACATTTCATAACGTCCGACATCGTATTAATATCATTAGTATCATACATATGAGGAATCAACTTTGTAAACAAGGCGAATTCTAGGATGTAAACATACGATGGAGATAATGCTAGATAGAGCGCTAGCGATTCGCCGATGTTCATTGAATCATTAAAAAGAAACGGCGGCTTGTGATTGGAGGATTCAGTTGCAGATTCGGCTACTTTTACATACTAACATATAAACAGGACCGCAGATATTTTAAAAATTAAGAATTTATATAACTGATTATGAAAAATGTGCATATTATGATACCAGAACATTATGAATTCTTTATCTATACAATATTATTTAAATTTTAAGATTAATTCGAAATTGCCCCTCGATGAGTGAAATGAACTTGCATGATATTCACACACGGCCCACGGCCTATGTATCCAATTTCATGTTTTTCTGTTCTTTGAAAAGTAGTATTTAACACCTGAAAATGAGTTGATTTTATTCCATTTCTTTTTACACTAAGATTTTAAATATTATAATTTAAATCTTGTACGGGTCAATAAAAATGCAAAGATTTTTAACATTTATTTCTTTGTAAATTTTTTAATGCATTGCTAAAGAAATGTCTTATTTTGGAAACAACAAATAACTCACTACGAATTTTTGTTATGTTTACATTTATAGAGTTAGGTACACTGTAAAAAAAAGGGTCGATCTACTAAAAAAATTTTAGTAATCCTTGTAATTACTAAAAAATTTATAGTAATCTTACTCGGTTACAAGGAATCTGTAAGAATCACTAGAAAAGAACTAGCAACGAATAGAGTTAACAAATTTACATTTTTTATAGCTATTACTAAAAATCACTTGGTGTGGCTGTTATAGCCTAGTGGTCATAGCACCGAACTCCAGGCTGAAAGTACCTGGGTTAAATGCTGGCCGCCGCTAAATATGCACCGAATGTAAATAAAGGGATTATGAAAATCCTGTCGTAGCAGTTACCATGGGTAATGACCTCTGAACTTCCCCTCCCCTTTAGAAACATGTCAAAAAAGAGTAGGTAACAACGTTTGGTGCTGCCATCTATTGCGGCTTTACCGAAAATCTTCCGTTTCAGAAGTCTGCCTTTTTACCCACTGGATGCAACTCGAAGGAAGCTCCTGCCCTTCGGGCACACGTAATGTTTACTAAAAATAATTTTGGAGTTATTACTAAAATTTGTTTGGTGTCTCATACTAAAAAAGTTTTAAGTTAGTTATACAAAAAATTCTTTTGTTCAGTTTACAAAAGAAATGTTTGTTTCACTTGCAAAAAAAGTTTGTAATGGTTATTAAAAAAATTCTGTGGAATACAAATTTACTAAGAAATTTTTAGTAACCTCTTGAATTTTTTACAGTATACTTAAAAATTAAAAACGGAACCATGGTAAGGTGTCTCGCGTGCCTTCTGTACACCTGTACACAAACATTTTTCACAAAAATTATGGAACGTGCAAAGTTCAAACTTGGTGTATTTACGAAGTATATTGACGCACATATACATAAATAATTATTCATTCACAAATATTTCTAGGAAAGTTTTAGGGAGGTAGTGAAATTGTTGAAAGGAGAAAATTTTATTTTAAAACACACATACACACACAAATAACGCCTGCATTCAAATCATAAAGGTGCATGCAAATAATATACAGACATACAAACAATAAGTACAATAAACCCAATTGGAGTGGAAAATTAGCCAAAATCGGGAATCGAACCCGGGACTACTGCCTGGAATGCTGTGGTCCCGGGTTCGATTTTAAGTTCACATTTTTCATTCCAGTTGGGTTTGTTGTATATATTGTTTGTATGTCTGTATATTAATTGTATGTACTTTTAAATTTTTATTTGTTTATTGTGTGACTATTGCTCGAAAGATCTTGTCCCACCTAACGGAAAAATACGTTTTTATTTTGAGATATTTTTCAATCAGGGATATTTTCGACTATGCACTGAAAAATACATCAACCTATCTTCTACTTCAGATTCTACTGAAAAATAAATATGAATAACTTAACATTAGTAGGGGTTTATTTAAATCTTGCAGGGAAACAAAAAGATTACACTGGCTTACACGGTTTATATACTTTTGCAAAATGTGTATTTTTTCATAGATTCCAGTGCACTGAGTACGGATAAATTATCGTAAAATATATCTTGTCTAGTTTAAAAAATTTAAATACTTAATAGAATAATAACATGAAAAAATGAAAAATGATTAATTTTACTCATTTTTCACAATTTTATTGATTTGTTTCTCTTAAAATAGATCAGCAGTAGTTTCCTAGCTTACTTTTGTCCCAAAAATCTTTGTGTCTACCTTCAAAAAATTTTATGGTATTAGTGAAAACATTTCCCCATCTCGTCATTTACGACACCCAAGTTTTCAGAAGAAAAACTCAAGTGTAAAGGAGAAAATGTACCTTTCAGAGACATGTGTTCACACCCATTGCATGATCGTTTTTCAACAAAACAGCAATATTTTTTTTTTCATAATTTTCATCTTTACAATTTCCTAGAAACCATTAACCACCGTTTTTCCCCTAAGGTTATCGTGCGACAAAGATTTTTCCCCAACTTGTCCCATCTCCCAATGTTTTCTATTCTAACTTACCAAATTTTTGATATTTTTCTTCTTTTTAACTTTAAAATTTATGATAGCAAAAAATCTTTATAATATAATGTAACTTTTTAATATAGAATAAAGATCTGAGGTCTAGAGGTTGTACTATCTAGTTTGTGCAGTTGATGTCGGTGTCGGAGCAGAAGTTCATTTAGATAAAGAATACATATCAAAGGTTACAATTCTCTTCTTAATTTTTTCCAAAGCAGGCTTTATCCTGGCTTAAGAAATAATATAATGATTTTTGTATTTCTCCACAGTGACCAGATGAAGTGTCAAGTGACCCAAATATTCTGAACCACATTCAGACGACATGGTAATATTTGTTTCGTCGCAGCTTCTCCCATCTCCTATTTCTTGCCTGAAGCTTATGATGACTGGGATTGCATTTTCGTTAATTTTTGCTACACATTCCTTTCTTCTTCCAGAATTGTTGTCAAAACATACTATGGCCCGTAATTATAATATGTGATTCTAAACGCATCAAAAAACCGAAGGAAGAGCAGGTAACATAATAAACACAATAGAGAGAAACCGACGAACAAACAAAACAATACTTGCAATTTTTGCTCTCTTATACGTGAAAAGGTAATAAAGAATCGCCTGATTAAAAATGCATATAACTATTATTTAATATATAATCAGAACTTATTTAAACACTTCGTATTCTAAACATGACATTTCAAGGTAATTCAGCTAAAATAAATTCAATTTGTCATTATTGCTAAAAATTTCAAAAAGCAGCAGCACTTGAGCAAAACTAGTCAGGATAAGGAATTGTCCAAAAAATTTCAATTTTTTTGTGTGAACTGAGTGCCATCACTTACAGTTTATCCGCTCTACCAATCATTGAAAATCGAAAGAAAGATTTTCTCGGCCCACCCTATTGAGGAACCCCCGACATTTCAACCGAACCGAATATTCCAAAAAATTGCATATAATATTTTTTCATAAAAGATTGTCAGTTGTTAGCCGACATAGTACTTAAAACCTATTTAGAAAAATCGGCACGGACCAAGGTGGCATTGCAATTTTGAAACCTCTTTTCGAAGCGGTTTTAAGAATACAAATTTTAATCTCTGTTCAAGATCTTTCTTGTGAATTAACTGTTTGTAAGTGAGTAAAATTCACCCTTGATTCATTAGTTATAATGAAAGATAACATTGGACTTAGGAATAAAATTAAGAATTTAAGAAAGTTTGTAAAAATATTTGAGCTAATGTATGATTTTTTGTGTCAGTTTAAAAATCTAGAGCAGCAAGGAAATAGAATTTGGTTAATTTGTTAAATGCTAATTCTATATGTTTTTATTATCTATTTCTTATTTAATATTACATACATGTACAGATACAAGTACATATAATTTGATTCAAGAGACAATTTTTAATGAATTTTTTTTTTCATTCAATGAAGAATTATGCAACTGAAAATGTTTAAGATTATTTGAAAGTAAATATTTGTTTCCTTCAGTTTAGAGTAAAGTATTTTTTACTGTTTTTAGAGGACAATTTTTTTCATCAAATACCATGATACTATATATTTTTTTATCGATTTTTTAAAAGTAAATCTGAATATGAGTAACATTCCGGTAATTTATAAACTGCGCTTTCTCTTCATTATACTAGACGAGGTAAGAAATGCCATATGATGCCACTTTCTCCTTACTGTCAAATGCAATATGTTTATAAGAATGACAATAATGGCGTTCATTATTTCAATTATAAAAGTCTCAAAATAACTTCACACCAAATAAGGTACCCTGGGGTAATAACGCCAGGCGGGGTAATAACGCCAAGTGCTTATATTTTGCATAATTATGAAATAATCAGGTAAATGACACCCATGTGCTCTGCGCAAAAGGGTTTTGAGTCATATAAATCGCAAAAAACAGCTTCAAGTTAATTTGTTTCATTTTTAGGTCTTATTGTTTTTACAAACAACTAAAATTAACGCTTGATCTAAAATTTGCGACATATGTTTTGTGATGTGAAGACTATCTTTTTATCCGGAAATGCTTTGTTAATTACATAAATATGTAGTGCATTTCATGTACTTTTAAAATGTTGTTGAAGATTTTGGATATTTTCTCGAGATAATTTGTAATTTAAAATGTACTGCGCAATAACTATATCGGGGTAATAACGCCAATCCTTGACATTAATACCCCGGTTGATTCCCTACAGTGGCCGAGCTACATCCTAAATACTGATTCAAATAAACACAGTTAAAACTGCGCAATGTTTCTCATATTTCTATTTAAGCGGTCCTTTTTAAGCAAAAAGAAGCTCACGGTCTGATATTCTTTTGCCTCATCCCCCCCCCTCCCATACCACACCTTTATTTTTCTTACACTTTCACAAAAAATTGAACATTTTCAATAGCTTAGAATGCAATTTGTCAATTTCTAAGTTTGTAGAGTTTGTATTTTTAGAATTGGGCTATCTACATGCAATTATTTCATCTTATTTCATAGTTTTGTTTGCATGGCGTTATTACCCATATAAGTGGGTAATAACGCCAAATAGCATTGGTCAAGAAAAAACGCCATTACATTTTATGAATACATATCTGTTAAATTATTTTATTTTATATAGATAGTCAATGAGTTGCTGTATCAGATCCTATATTTGTTTGATAAATACAATCTAAAACTAAGCTGTGAAAATTGGTAGAACCTTAACGTGGCGTTATTACCCCAGGGTACCTTATTCCCGTTTATTGTTTTCTTGTAACAGTGTTATAGAAAACAATTCATCAGATATCGTCTCCATACTTAAAATATAAGGCGTCCGGGGGGCACTTTTAGAAAGAATCACGTTTTGAGCACCAGCCTTGGCGAGTTGGCGAAAGCGAGAACGTTCAGCTAGCTGCATCGCCAAAAACAAAATAAACTAAGTTCAAATGTGTCATAACACATATGATTAATAGAATTATATTTATTATAAGAGAATCTTTACTACTGTTTTTAATTAACTTCTCAATTTCTCCGAACATAGCGTGTTAAGGAAATAGTATTTTTGAATTGAGAGATAGAGAGAAAAAACCTATGTTTAGATGTTCTGTGAAATTTAAAGCATTTTAAACTGAAAAAATTCTTTGTTTTAAGCTATGTTTTAATCGTAAACAATGGTGAATAACATTTCCTCATATTATAGTCTTTGCTTGATAACATTTACGGAAAAAACAAATGAACAATAAGCGCGATATCTTTGCAGAAGGAAGGGTTGCTTGCTATTCGCTAGGCGTTTGAAGTCACAAACAAGAAAGGGTGCGTAGCATTGACTTCATCTCAGCGCCAATCGTTGTTCTGGCGATAAGGTGCTCAAAACGTGATTCTTTCTGAAAATGCCTCCGGGGGTGGGTAATGACGTCAAGTGTTACTATTACATTTAAATATGAAGAAATTCGGGAAAATGACATTATGGGAGTTTTGACGAAAGTTTATGAATCATTTGAATCACAAACAACGGCTTAAAGTTAATTTGTAACATTTTTAAACCTCATCTCTGAAATAAGCATGTGAGATTCAACGTCCGGCCAAAAATTTGCTAGGTATGTTGTATGATGTAAAAACTCTATATTTAGCAGGAAATTATTTGTTTATTTTATAAATTTAAAGTGTATCATCTGTACTTTCAAAATGTTGTGGAAGATTTTAGATGTGTTCCGAGATAAATTGTAGTTTAAAATATACTGTACAAAATGTACACCGGGATTATAATGCCATCACCTGGTGTTATTACCGCAGTTGATTATTTTAAGGGGAAGAACTTATTTATTTATATTTTATCCACGAGAAACCATTATTGTCATTGTTGAAAACTAAAAAGGATAAAGATAAATTTGAATGCCCTGAATGCTGCTACTTTTTTCATTCAGGATGAAATATCACGTGATTATTACTGAATCCTGATATCACAATTAATAGTAAATAAAAGAAATTTCTCAATTTCTAGAATTATAGAGTTTGTATCTTTACAATTTACACGTCATTACACTCTTAAAACAAAATAGTGATTTGGCTTCTCAGAAAAGAGCTGTAATTTATTGGATCGTGAATGAATTGTTTTTTAAACATTTTTTTTTAAATCTTGATTTAAGTTGCTTCTTTAATTTACTAATCTTGGTTTAAATTGTTTAAAAAAAACCTTTTACTCGAGTTGTTTCAACTTTTTACTAGAAGCTGATATTCTAATCGTGAGATGAGTGCATTTAAGCTCAACTTGAGCTATTTTATGTCTGAGATTTTAAAAGAGTAATACATCTTATTTTATAGTTTTATTTACATGACTTTATTACCGACATGGATTTA
This sequence comes from Maratus speculifer, assembly GCA_964019185.1. Classification (NCBI taxonomy): domain Eukaryota; kingdom Metazoa; phylum Arthropoda; class Arachnida; order Araneae; family Salticidae; genus Maratus; species Maratus speculifer. The sequence goes on from OZ025298.1 coordinate 120,622,960, forward strand.
CAATAACGCCAAATAGCAGCGGTCAAGTTATCATGCCACTACACTGTAAAAAAAAAAATCTGTGAATTCACGGTAAAACCACTGGCAGCAAAGTTACCAGACATTTACCGTTCCATTAGTAGATTTCCCGTTATGGGAAATAAAATAAAAGAATCTCCGTTTGAAGAAGCGGTAACTTTCTGCTACAATGTTTGATTATTTTATGATAATAATTTAATTTAATTTTTTAAAGTAATGAATCGATCAATCGTCTAAAAATTCGAACTTTCCAACTGATTTTGAGCGCTATATTATTTATTTAATTTCTTAAGTTTATTTTTTTTTTGTATAATTTACTTCAAGCCGTCTTGAGGATCCAACTCAAGATCTTTTAACAGCGGAATAAGTCCTTACTGACTGAGCCAATGCTGCTGACACCAGTTTGTACAAAATATGTTATTTATGAGTTAGGGGGAAAATCTTTTGTGCTTTTCAAAGATTTACTTTCAAATATATTATTTAGAATATTCGTAAACGATTTTTTTTTTAGACCGATGCATAAAACTTATTATTTTTTTTTAATCAACTTTAATTTTTTTAACTAGTTCAAATTTTTAAAAAAATCACTGTTTAAAATCAGTTTTTTTTCTGTATGAATGAATAAAAAAAAATATTCATTTTTTACAAAAATAATATTATAGACAATTTTTTGAAATTGTCGCGCAATATTTATTTATTTATTTAGCTAATTAGTTAAAAGATTTTTTTAATGAGAAATAAAAGAAAAAAAAGCAGAAAAAAATGTAATTTAAAAGGTATTCTTTATGTTTTCATTATTTCATGGCACCAGCGGGATTCGAACCCACAATCTACGATTGCAAGCGATTAGCGGCGTGGTATCTTGACTACTCGGACACGCAGATTCCCAGACATTTTTTGTTTTTATTTCTATCCGTTTCGTTATTTTCAGGAAATATAGTGAAGTTTTTTGATTTTTAACGAAAAATCCCCTTTTGTTGCGAAAAGGGACTTTTTCTGTGAAATTCAGGGAAAATATATCCGTGAATTTCAAATTTTTTTAACAGTGTACATTTTTCGAATACGTATTCAATAATATGATTATAATATTCAATATTTGTTTGGGAAAAAAATCTAAAACATAGCCGTGAAAATTGGTAATTTTAACATGACGTTATTACCACAAGACACCTTATATCAAACTTTAAACTTTTCAGTGATAGCACGTAATTTTGACAACGTCTGTAGATTTTACTATGAATATCATGGGAAAGAATTATATTTTGAAAAAAAATTGTATAAACAAAACATGAATCGAAATTTATGAATTTTTTAACAGTAATCAATTTCAAGAAGATTTGAAATGCGAAACAAAAGTTTCAGTTTTTTTTGACAAGTATATTTGCCGTTTCCCTCAAAATGATGCATACATTTCAATCTACTTAGAAATGGTTATAAACGGATTTAACATTCAATCAATAATAGTTTCAAAATTGGGTCTGCATAATTGCGAAAGTATTTGATCGAATGACTTTGAGTTTGCTTTTTACACTGTAAAAATTGAAGACCCAAATTGGGTTGAAAGATTTCTGGGTATAGTAATTTTCCTGAAATGGTACAGTAAGGATTCCAAAATGGTAGACTATTGTTCCCAAAATAGATAACACAAAATGGTGCAAAACAGAGCAGATCTTTATTAACATTAAATTAATCAAAATTTCTGAGGTATAATGTATATACTATCTAAGATATTTTAATTGTTTTAATGTCATTAAAAATCAGACTTATTTAAAACGATTTTGTGCTACAAACTGAACTTTCCAAATTGGAACAATTCTGTACCCAAAAATCTTTCAACCCAATTTGGGTATTTTGTTTTTACTGTGTAAGAAAATATTTGTTGGATAAACCAAATATGATTCAAAAAATGGCGTGTTAGCATTTAATTATTTTATATGTCAATTTTACATGATCTTTCAAGAAAATTCAACCATAGTGGAATACCAAACAAGATGCTTTGGTGAAAAAATATTATGTTTTACAATTTTTACAATTAAAATACTAACCATCTTTCGGATAACTTTTGTCATTTTATTTATTATATATGAGAGAGGTACTGTAAAAGTACCTATCCGTTTTTATTTCTCATCAATGCCAAAACTTTATTATACGTAAATGCTCTCTAGCCAAAGAAAAAATTTTTTTATATCTGTATACATACGTTTGTACTGCTGAAAAAATTAAGTTTTTTGAGCAAACACGGAAGTCGCATTTCAAGATGAGTTACGTTCTTAAAACCTCAGCCCTCCAAACTGGTAGACGGTAGGTGCTGGGTTCGAACCCAATCGCGACCGTCGGTCTAACCGTTCGGAATTTTCCGTGGTTTTCTTCGAACCTTGAGTAAATACGGGTTAGGTTCTAGGGCCTATATACCATAGTGTATATAATTGGCCGACATAAATACAAACAAACAAACAAGCTTAAAACCTCAGCCACAAAATAACTGAAATTGAGCCAAATTCACTCGTTTTACGATTTGAATGTCAGCTTCTCGTAAAGAGCTGAAACAATTCGAGTGAACGAGTTTTTTTAAGCAATTTAAATCAATATGAGTTATTTAAATAAGCCATTTAAATCAAGATGAGAAAACATTTTAAAAACAACTCATTTAAGATTCAATAAATTACAGCTCTTTCCTGAGAAGCCGATTCCACTCGTTCCGTTTAAGAATGTATTTCTTCAAATATAATTCGGGTATATTAGAGCATTGCAGTAAAAGGGAAAAAATATTATAATGCAAATAAACTTTCGAAAATGAGATTCTTTTATAATCTAACAAATCTGCAGATCAGCAGCCTCAACATCAACTTCGCACGACACATTTTTATTTTGATCTTCTTATATGAACTATCAAAATTCCTATAGTCTCCAACTTATTTATTTATTTATTTATTTATTTATTTTTATATATATTCAAAACCTTAAAATTTTTTCCAATAAAACCGATTTCACTTCATAAAACTCTTTGACCTTAAAACTTTTTTTTATATAAAATCTGTAAGATAGAAAGAGTTTTCTTTATCCAGTTAACTTAAACAATGAAGCTCCCTATTATCCTTTAAAAATATATAGAAGATTTTTAAAGTTCCAATGAACTGTGCGCGCGTATATAATCTTGCATTCTGGATGAAGGTATGCAAACAGTACACCAAACAGCAATACTTTGAAAAAAAGTTCAACCCACAGTCTATCGACTAGAAAAGATCACATAAAACAAATTTTTCTTTAAAAATATTCAACGGTATTACTTAAAACATGTGATGTGTGAATAGTTGAATATCACAAAATGTGAAATATGGGTTACCTGATAAGTTGAAATTACACCATGTAACAATTTTTCAAAAAAGTTCTGTTTCTAGTTTGACAATATTGGTTTCTGTTTAACACATTGAGTGCCATGGATACTGACACTGAGCTTTTTGCTTAGTCCGCGTCAGTTACAAATGATTGACAATGTAAAATTAATCTATACTAGTATCTGTCAGACCGAAATGTCGGAGCATGGAGAACAATAAACATAAAAGATAATATTTGAAGAAATGCTTTGTTTTTATTATTACTTTTTTATAGTATATGAGTAAGTTTGAAACAATTGTCAAATCTTCATTTTAAAGCGTTTAATTCAGTTACTTCATGTAATGCTTTATTTCTAATCTTTCAGTAAGTTCTTCCATCCTTTTAATTTGGTCATGCCTATCCTTAGTGAAAAACGCTTTACTGAACACTATCTGTAAAAGACAAAGTGTACTAAAAGTGACATAAGTTGTTTTATGTGATAATACCTTTAAAAAAATGTGCGCAGTATTTTAACAGTGTTAAACTTTGGGGTTTTTGTATGGTTGCAGGACAAATGCAGCAGTTAAGGTAACTGACTTCACGAGCATCAGGCATTTTCTGCTTTCCAATATTTAAAATAGGCTTAATGTGAAAAAATCTTCCAGTTAGAAATGGTCTATGATAATCATCAAAATGAAAAATTATATACTGTGACAACCTTCGAGGTTCAAATCTCGGGCCACAGACAAAAGCTCTTATCGTAATTAATGAGCCTTTTCTCAGTCCTCACTCCATCCAGATATTAGCACTTAATAGAACTCTAAATTCAACTGCTGAGTAATGTCCAGAATGAAATTCACACGCGTGGTCATCCTAACTCCATCTTAGCATTTAATAATTGTGGTCAACTAAAATTCTTGTCATTGGCCATTTGATTTAAGAAGTACGTCTTGATTATGTTCTTTATCTTGATTGTTTTTGAAAAAAACACATGGCATCTTTAAATCATTTAAGTTAGCTGGAAGCAGTACATTTTTGGGTCGTTGCATAAGTGAGCAAAGTCAGTTTAAAATTTTACCCACGCAAAGTTAGTTAAGAGTCTTCCGAAATTGCGTTTTGCTAATCGTTGTTTTATCTCAATAAATATGTTAATGTGGAATTTTTTTCAAAAGATCTAAGCCTTTTTTTCTCGCGAGGAGCCAAAATGTCTTTTATAGAATATCTCTGGGAGGAATGTCTCTAAAGGTATGTATTTTATTATGCGTTGTAACTACCTAATATTTCCAAGTATTTAAACAAATAAGCCTCTAAAATGCTTAGTGCTATGTGTTTTACCATCGCGACATCTTTATTCAAGATCAGGCATGAAAAAAAAACTTATCATTGAAAATTTGTCAATAATAAAAAATAACACTGGATCCATGCTGAGCTGTTGATTCATAGCTGTTTGACTTTTTAATCAGGACTATTTAAAGAACGTTGATTATTTAAGAGCAGAGTGAATTGCCATGCCTTTGACATTAAAAGAATGTACTAAAATAACGTTAGCTTCTGATCCTAAATGCTCTATAATTGTTTTAATAATTTCAATGAATATCGTATTTTTTTTTCACTGTTGTTTTCCAATAATAAAAGTTGTCTTAGATAAATTTGTAACTTTTGCTTGTAATGGCGAAATATGTCAGAGCATAATTGAAATATTTTCTAATAATCATGCGTAAATCTGATGTCAGGAACTATCAAAAATTTTAAGCAACGTAATTGTTGTACATTAAAATAATTCAATAATTCAAAAATATTAAAAGTAAAAAGAAACCATTGGGTATGAGAGTCTATGGTAAAGACAAAGAATAACCACCTGATGTCTTTGAGCGATTTTGATTTCTTTAATGTAGCTCAGATCTTTGAGACTATCCGAAAATTGGAACTGGATCTATCGAGTTAGCAGCAAGAAACATCAAAGCCTCTTGAAAGATTTGCATGTCTGGCAGTGCCCAGACAATTTCAATATGATATCAGGGAAAGTTTTGTAACACATTATGTAACACACTACACATAAGTAATCTTCTATGCTCCTCTATAAAACTTGATACCTTCATGCATCGGAGTTGTGTTATCGTTAATCCGCAAATACTCGGAAGGAATCTGGGTTATTGTTATGCAATTTTCCAAATAGAATTGCGCTGAATATTTCTTTTCATCTCGATTGCTTTCGTTTAATCAGCATTTTTGAAACGTTACACATATAAAAATATGTAATTTTTTTTTAAATATGCATTGAGTTTAGACAACAGATTAAATAAAATTCAAAGATTGATTTATGACGTTTAGTGAAGCTTATTTAACACGAATTGTCTTTTATTGTTGTAAACTGTTCCTGAATATATGCATAAAATTATATATCTAATTACATTAACGTCAAATTACTCCCCAAGCTTGGCGATAGCTGGAAAAGAAAGACAAATTTGACGAGTAAAAATTAGACGCCGTAAGTGAAGCATACTTGGCTATAGCTGACTAATTTGTCGAAATTTTTATTAAAATTTAGTACTGTTAATTCTTCTCTCATAAAATTCTTCACATTTTAGCTTCGTGTTTTCCACTAAAATTAGGTAAAATCTTAAAACCAAGAAACAGGAAAGCTACTTTTTCCAACCCATACAGGAATTTTTTATTTTGTAATCTGCATATTTCTGTTATTAATTGTACATCTTCACAAAAAATGCTTACCTCAAAATTTCAGAATATTCACTTCCATTTCAGTTGCAACACATTCATTTGCGGTAAATTAAAGAAAAAAAAAGAGTAACCTACTGTAATTTGGACCGCTAGGTTAAATTTGCACATCCAAAAACGCTCACTAAATAATTGAATTGTCTACGAACCCGATTAAGGAAATTTTCCAATACAATCGTACAAACATCTCAATACAAATATACATATATAAGAATATATAAATGCAACTAATACATATATAACATTATATTTTTCTTGATAACAATCGTGGCCACGCGCCTAATACTCAAAATCGTATTTTACGCATTCTATTTCTATTAATTTCTCTTAATGTAAAATTCAAAATGAATTGCATCGATTTGGAAGCTTGCGGAGAATAAAAGTTAGCCCAAAACAATCGCTAATATGGCGATATATCGCCAAGTTGGGTAAAAATTTGGCGGCATTTTTATGGTCGACTGGAAAATCAAGTAATAACGAATTGCATAAAAGAAACATCCTTATAACTCTAAAAATAATAATCACATTAATTCGGATGAAGCGTCTCATTTCCAATTAAAATATAACTTTGAATTTATATTTGAATGAATTACAGAATCATGAAAATCAAAGAGTGTTTGATTGCAAATATAAATGGAAACAGCGAAAAAAAATACGATTTGAAAGATGGCGATAAAATGAAAGTTCGCACAAAAACAGGGGAGGGGGAGGGAAGCTTTACGTGCGCAGAAAGTAAAACTTCTGAAAGTCAATTTATATGTCAGATCCCAATTGGTGACAATTCTGGGCTGCGGTTACATAATGTACAAATGGATCTAATGTTTTAATTAATAACAAAATAAAACAGGTTAAATTTCGACAAAAGAAGTTATTTTAAAAAAGAACTCCAACACTGATTAGTACTTACTCTCTTAAAACAAATATTCTTTTAAAGTTACCAAATTTCTAAATCCATAAATCTCGACAGATCAAAATATTAAAAATTGTGCTGGATAAATCAGTTTCAACCACATGATCACCAGCTCACTATGTTTTATCCAACCAATAATAATCAACAATTTGTAGTCTGTATTATTAGCCAACTAATCACAATCAGCTAAATTTGAGGGGCGAACAAAAAACATTTCTGGTGTGACGCCAGTTGAAACTGATCTATGAAGAAATTACCCATTGAGTTTCTTATGTTTGAAATTACCGATTAAAAATCAGCTAAAATGATTTCACCTTGAATCAATCACAGCATTATTTTACGCATGATTTCAAATTTAATGGTATTTTCATCGTCTTATATTTTACATATGCATCTCTCATATTTATATTCACAATTTCAAAAAATATTTCAATGAGCAATAGGTTATTAGCATATACAATTCAAAATTTGAGGTTAATTTTGTCAATTATGTCTTACATGTGAACATTCTCGTTAAAGAGTTCAATCTCTTTATCGGCAAGTAAAAGAAAGAAACTTGTATTTTTTTAGAGGCAATCGTAATAAATCATGTAGTTTCATCGAAGAAAATTTAACGTTTTCATTTAAATGTGTCATTTTATCTCGTGAAGCATTTTAGCTAAAATTCAGTATTAGCGGAATTAAAAAGTACTGTTTTTTAAAATGTAAAAAAAAAATAAATAAATAAAATAAAATAAAAAAGTATTTAAATGCATCATATAACTTTTAATAGGAATTTTATTGTACGGATTGCAATTTTCGTATTTTGTGGTATTCTCTCAAATTTTAATTATACAACTATATAAGCTTAAAAGAAATTAATTAAATTCCCATTTTGCCAAACTTGGCGATATCCAGTGAAACTTCCATCACTATATTCTATATCATAAAACATTCTATAATACGATGTATAAACATTTAAAATTATTATTTAAAACTTAATAGCGTAACGTAAAACTAAAATGTCTCAAAATTTTATAATATTATATAACACAATTCCGAGTAAAGGTATCTTCTTATGAAACTGGCCAAATTCTCTTATCTTCTGCATTTATATTCTTTATTATAACACAAAACTGTCTTTAAAAATATTTTAAAGAAGTAATTTTCGAATCTAATTTTTTCGCAAAATTACGTACCTTCTCACAATCCAGTAAACTGTAAAGAAAGCAAGGATCTAAGAGCACGTTCTTAACCCTGTCATTGTTTATGGAGATTTTAAAACCAATTCCTTTACCAGTTGCCTATCATTAAGAGGCTACGCCCCTCACCCGAGACCACCCTCTCTCCAATGTTAAGCCTATGGGAGATATTTTTTTAATCTGGTCTACATTAAAATATTTTAAATTTTTTTTTCTTAGTCTTGCATCGGATAACTGAGCAATATCTTGATCGCTGTTAAAGTAAATGTACCCTTATAAATAAATAAAACTGTAGAGAAAATCTAATTAGTTAAAAGAAAGTACAAGGTGGTTATAATTAAACTTCCCCTATAAACACCATCCCACAGAGCAAACGGATGAACGGAATGCAACGAAATTTTGTACACGGGCTTTACACGAGATGCGCTCACGGAATTTCGAAAAAAAAAATTTAGTTCCAAAATGTCCACCAGAGGGCGCTTTTTTCGTAAAAACATGAAATTTAACTCAGTAAAAGGCCGAAACGGAATACAAAAACAATATTAACAAACCAGAACAAGAATTATGAGTAATAAAATGCAAAACCGGGAAAACCCGTCAGTTGTAGGAGAAAAATGCCGAGATTTGCATGCTTGGGAAGAAGAGGGAGCTTTATGCAAAACAGGTTTGGGTATAAAACGTTGCAGACGTTGGCATGTTTAAGTCGATGTTTCCGGCTGTATTTATGGCGGTCTCTTTAGTTGAACGTGCGTTATTGGTGAAGCTGGTTTACGAAAACAAGGGGAATGCTTCTGCTGCAGTTCGTGAATTTCGTCGTAGAAAGAACCTACGGCGTGGATCAATGTCAACTAAAGGTATCCGGGCCATGATTAAGAGATTTGAAGAGACGGGGAATTTAGGAGCTCAACCTGGAAGAGGCCGCAAACGTGTCACACCTGTACTTGTTGATGCCGTAAAGACAGCTGTTGACGCACAGTCACAAACATCAGAGTTTGGGGGCAGTAGCGCACGTGCAGTTTCTCGACAGACTGGCTATGCTTACAGCACCGTCCGAAAAGTGCTCAGAAACATAATGCACTACTTCCCATGCAAGATCCGTCCTACCCACGAGCTGCTTGATAGGGACAAAGCACAACGTCTCTCATTTGCATCAATGCACTCAACAGAATGACTGTTGATCTGTCATGGCCTTGGAATATTCTGTGGAGCGACGAGGCTCATTTCTACCTCAACGGGACTGTCAACACACAGAACTGCCGCATTTGGGCTAAGGAACATCCTCGGATGCACACTGAAAGTCCCCTACATTCTCCAAAGGTGACTGTCTGGTGTGGATTCACGGCGACTTTCATCCTTGGGCCATTCTTCTTTGAGGAAATCACTGAACGTGGGCCTGTCACATGTTCCGTTACGGGCCGTCGGTACCATGACATGCTGCAGACGTTTGTTGTGCCGCAACTACAGCAAAGGCGGGTACTTACATCGACCATTTTCATGTAGGATGGTGCACCCCCACATATCAATGAGTCCGTGAAGGCTCTATTGCTCCAACACTTCACAGAGGAGCGTGTTATTAGTCGCTCCTTTCGTAGTCCATGGCCACCACGTTCGCCGGATCTAACTCCGTGCGATTTCTGGTTATGGGGTTATTTAAAAAGTCTGGTGTATCGTGGAGGTGTTACGACGTTGAATGACTTAAAGAACTCCATAACGCTTCATGTGCGAAACCTCACAACTGATCAGTTACGATCTGCTGTTGAACACACTGTGCATCGACTTGAAATTTTGCAGGTGAATAAGGGTGGTCACGTGGAGAACCTTTCCTTACATCGTCCTGGACACTATTAACAACTGCTCCGCTTGTGAAATTTCGTCCTAATGTGTTTTTGTTTCGGCAAACTGAACTGTTTTTTTGTTTCTCAAATAGCGTACTGTTCTTTTTTCCTTACCTTTACTTAATGTGGTTCGATGACAGGGTGATCAGACATATTAATAAATGTTAATTGTTTCTGTATTCCGTTTTGGTCGTTTATTGTGTCACATTTCATGTTTTTCCAGAAAAGGCGCCCTCTGGAGGACATTTTGGAACTAAAATTTTTTTTTCGAAATTCCGTGAGCGCATCTCGTGTAAAGCCCATATACAAAATTTCGTTGCATTCCGTTCATCCGTTTGCTCTGTGGGATGGTGTTTATAGGGGAAGTTTAATTATAACCACCTTGTACATTGCAGAGATCGACCTCAGCTATCCGATGTAATAAATAAATAAAAAATGCACGGAAATACAAATGGATCATTAAAAAAAATATCCCGTAGGATTAACTTTAGCAAACAAGTGTTTTTGCGTGAGTAAAGTAATCCTGTAACGAATTATTTTCTCAAAATTATTTATTCAGTTGGTTAGTTGGCTGGTTTCAGTTTAACGTCACAAATCCCTTTTAGGGACAAAAAACACGCAAATTAAAAAAATAATAAAGTTAAAATAAAAACAAAATTATCTTCTAAAAATGCATTTAAAAACGTGAGATAGGAATAATGAGCAAAAACAGTCAATTTAATTTGAAAATTGTGAAAAGATTCAAAGTTAAAAAAAATATTTAATAGAACTAAAATATAATTAAAAGACAAAGATAATATTTAAAGTAAAATGTCTATAAGTTATAAAGTTCTGATCCTAAAACCAAACATACTATGTTATAATAACACTGAGTAAAAAGAAATTCTTTAAAAATGTAAAATAATGTAAAATAAAATACTTAAAAAACAGTATTTTTTCATCGGTAACAGAGTTCCCAAAATTAGTTCCCTTTCATAATCCACAATGAAACATTGTGGATGTATAATTTCTTTGCATAAAATTATGTCACTTCAAAATGCAGGCTTTTTTATAATATAAACCCGAGTTTCTTTTTCTTTTTATTTTTCAAAACTCTTTCACAAAAGTACTTACCCTGTGAAAATATGCCAAATTTGCGAATTATTGGTAAAAATCTCATTCCTATTCCAGGAGGAATTTCAAAGCTCAACCATTTTTTTTTTTTTAATGTTTTGAAGAATTTTTTTTAAATATTCATTTATAATACAAAATTACCTAACTTCTTTTAATCCAATTAAAGTTTACACTATTTTAAATAAGAAACTAAGAATTTATAAGTAAGTGTATACTATAAGGTCAAGGTAAGGACTTATAAGCAAGACTTATATTACCTTACAGTATTGAGTGCGAGTATCAAAAAGATATCAACTCCTTGTGTGTTTCGTTACCTAAATCAATTCCCGAAAATTAGTTTATTTTCAGAACCCACAATAAAGAATTGAAAATATGTAATTCCTTTCCATAAAATCACGTGTCTTCTAAGCGCAGTTATCTATAACATAAACTCGAGTTTCTTTCCTTTCAAAATTTCTCCATACTAGCACTTCTCCTTTATAAAGAGGTCAAACTAACCAAGGATTTTTTTTTTAATCTTCATTACTATGTTCCAGGATGTATTGAATAACAAAACCTCCCTTTTAACACTTTTGAAGAAATACTTTAAAGATAGAAACTTTTAACTGAAAATTTACTAACTTCCCTTAATCCAATAAAACTTTACATCATTTGTTTTAAAAAGAAGCTAAGGAACTACGAGCACGTGTATAACCTTGTATTGTTGAGGGTTCGTATCAAAAACAATCACGATACCTCGTGCTCCTCGTTATTGAAATCGATTTCTAAAAATTAGTTTCTTTTCAGACCCCACAATGCAAAAATAAAAGGAAAAGTAATTCTCGGAAATTCAGAAGCGTGTGCCCAACAGAAACTTAAGAAGTCCCTCCCTGTCGCTATGACGATGACTATCCTAGGACATCCTCCTCCCCATCTTTCAAAGCGCTCCTGGAGTTGCCGGGTTCAGTAATCGTCTAGATTTTGAGAAATCAACAGGAGAAAAGTTATTTGTCTTGTGCTAGTGTAGTACAAGTCATCCTTAATACAGTGATGTGATTTGGACTATCGATTAAAGAATTTGATCTGTCATTTGATTGTCAACTTGTTATCTACCTTGACGTTGACGGTAAGTTAACTATGATTTCTTATGAAATAAAATAATTTCTAAATGCTTTAAGATTTCAGATTATAAAAAAGAGGTATACGTTTAGTAGGTTTGAAAAATTTTTGGAACTGTACAATTAGATAAGAAACAGTTTTCTTAAATTATTATTATAAAACAATGTCATATATATGTAATATATATATATATATATACATATTAATTCGAAGATTTTTGAGTTTAAAAATCGTTGTAACATAATAACTGAATGTCAATTTTAAAAAAAGAGACATCGGTTTAGTAAGTTTATAATACGTTTAATAAGTTTTTTTTTTTTTTTTTTTTTTTTTTTTTTTTTTTTTTTGTAACTATACAGTCAGAGAAGAAAATGTTCCTTAGCTGATTGTCATAAAGCAAAATTACATATATATTATAATAGAAGATTTTCGAAGTCTCAAAAATTTTAATTTAATAACTGTAAGCTAATTTTTTAATTATATATATAAATATTAATATATATATACATTAGAAGATTTTCGGATTTTCAAAATCTTTATAAATTAATAACTGTCAGTTAATTTTTAAATTTTATATTAGAAGATTTTCAGATTTTCAAATAAATTAATAACTGTCATTTAATTTTTAAATTATATATAGATTATATTAGAAGATTTTCGGATTTTCAAAATCTTTATAAATTAATAACTGTCATTTAATTTTTAAATTATATATAGATTATATTAGAAGATTTTCGGATTTTCAAAATCTTTATGAATTAATAACTGTGATTTAATTTTTAAATTATATATAGATTATATTAGAGGATTTTCGGATTTTCAAAATCTTTATAAATTCATAACTGTCAGTTAATTTTTAAATTATATATACACTATATTAGAAGATTTTCGGAGATTCAAAATCTTTGTAAATTAATAACTGTCAGTTAATTTTTTAATTTTATATACATTATATTACAAGATTTTCAGATTTTCAAAATCTTTATAAATTAAAAACTGTCATTTAATTTTTAAATTATATATAGATTATAATAGAAGATTTTCGGATTTTCAAAATTTTTATAAATTAATAACTGTCAGTATTTTTTTTAATTACATATTCATTACATTAGAAGAATTTCAGAGATTCAAAATATTTATTAATTAATAACTGTAAGTTAATTTCTGAATCTTATTCAAAAATATTATTGGATATGTTTAACATTTGTTTTATTGTTGTATTATAAAATAATTTAATTTTTTTTTTATCTTAAATGTATAACATGAAGAACTTGGTGTATTTCATCATGAAAATTTTTAATAATCACTTACAAGAGTTTTTTGTATTTTAGAATTATAACTAAACAAAGTTGTAAGATTTTTTATCTTGGAATATACTATTGAATTTAAAATTTTTATAATTTAATATTTTTTTAATCGCAAAATTTCCGAATATATTGAAGTGTTTTAATTATGGAAATGATTTAAAAGTTGATTTCTTATTTTTTTAAATTATGTTATAGAATTTATTTCATAATTTTAATATTTTTGATTAAAAAAAATAAAATGTTTTAAATTTAAATCCTAAAAGACGACAGAAAAAATTTTGCATATTACAATTAGAGAAATTTTAAATAAGCCGATAAAAAAAGTTTCATAAACTAGATCCTATTGGCCAAAAAGGATTGACTGTCCCGCATATTTTAGCTTCATTCATTAAAGAATAATAAAGTTATAAATTTTATAACGAATATATGATTCTAATTAATTTTTTATGGGCTTGTTTAAAATTTCTCGAATGAAATATACAATTTTTTTTTTTAATCTTAGAAAGTTTTTATAAATTAAAAGCTCTTGGAAAAATCTTTCATATATTGATTTTTATCTGAGTTATGGGAATACGAAAGAAATGTATTTGATTTTTTTTATTAATTGAAGTATAAAAAAAGGTTGTACTTCATTATTTGTAAAATATTTAATTAACTAATTTTTTTTCTAAATCACAATTTTATAAAACAATATAAAGACTTCTGCGTATATTGGTTGTATTATATTCGTTGCAAGGCATATATACCAGTTTATCGTTTAACATTTCATGTAAATATATTTAATATAGTTGACATACATGTGTAATAAATATTAATAAATAAATAAGTAAATGAAAAATTTCAAGTACTATTTTGTGCATTCGATATGAATGCATAAATTGATGTAATTTTTATGAATCCAGAATAATTTATTGTGTGTACATTTTTTAAAAGTATAAATATGATGATACAACAGCAATAAAAAAACTAAAAGTCGTTATGCAATTTTGATACATTAGAAAATAAGTATATTTCATTATCACTTATAATAATATTGTGTGAAAATTTAAAATTCGAATAGAAACACAAAATGCATTACTATTATGAAATATAAGATATTTATAATTGTATGTATGTAAATATAATATTTTTATAACTGTTTCATGTGTTGTATGATATCATAATGTAAAAAGTACAAAACATATATCTTAAAAGTATTACTAATAACCCGTTATATATTAACATCATAGGACCGAAATCCATATAGATTTTGTTAATGGACGATTTTGACGAAATATTTCAATTATAGAATGTAAACAACTTTCTGATTAATTAAGAATTGCAGAATACGCTGTTGAAAAAATTGTAAATCTAAGTTACTAAAGCTACTAAATCTGAATGCTTACTAAAATTTTATCTGCACATTACACACACACAAAAAAAGATGTAAATCGACAAAACTAGTTATTGTAAAGCTACCGAAATCTTTAGCTTTACAAAAGAATCTACTAAAATTACAGTAATATTATTAAGATTTTATCTGGAACCAGGATTACAGTTACATAAAAAGTTTTAAGCATCCTAGTTTCCTAAACAATTCTTAGATACCTTACAGATTTTTTTTATTTACAGAACAAACGTGTAGGTGATGTATAATTTTTGATGTGGCCATTAGATAAAAAGTTCTCAAAATCTCAGTTTGCTAGAAAAACTTTAGTAACTTTACAGATATATTTTTACAGTGTAATCCATTATTGGTCGAAAATCTAGAGTTGTTTTTCATTGTTTTTAATTTTCAAAGTACATTTATAAACAAACGAAAACACGCGATGAAACGCAAAAACTACTTGTTGAGCGATCATTTTATATCGATCGAAAGAAACCTCTCAAGGAGCAAATAGTTTATGAGTATCAGAGTAAGAAGCTGAAAGGAAGGAGAAAAATATTTTCTTCCAATCATTTATCACATTGTGTTAAAATATATAAATGTGGACACGAGTGATTTTATCAACATCAGTATGTTTCAGATTCAATTATATTCAACCTGCGGTCCGTGGGCCGCATGTGACCTGCAGACCTTTTATGAGTTACTGAAGACGTATACTTATTAATCCACATTTATAAAATTTATAGAAATGTGTATAAAGGTTTTTTAGACTTCAGTGTGCTTTTGTATATTTTCATAGGAAGATAAAATCTGTCCTGTTATTTATAAATATTAATTTAGAATAATATCAAAACGCTTTAAGGGCCAGCACTTGCCCTTCAAAAAGACACGGATGATAATATTAAGTCTATCGGGGCGATCTTTTTAAATATCTCGCTCAAATCTGAATAGTTTTACTTTTTTGGGGGGGTGGGGGGTGGGGGGGGTATAGGATAGTTGAGGATGATCTACAACGGGGCTGGTTTTTGCTGTTTTAATTCTGGTTTCAGATATAATTTTTTTTAACTTTAACTTTCGAAACCTGTAAGAACCGGTTCTGAAATTGAAACTATCAGAATATAAATAATATATCACCAAAATCGAAAAAGTAAAAACTATTCCTGTTGTAAATTATCCTCAGATATCTTATGAAAAAAAATCATGTAAAAATATTAAAATTTGAGCGAGATATTTGAAAAGAACACTCCCATAGACTTAATACTATCATCCGGGTCTTTTTCAGACCCGGTCTGTAAAAGACCCGGATGATAATGTTAAGTGTATGGAGGCGTTATTTTCAAATATCTCTCTCAAATCTTAATGTTTTTGAACATTTTTTTTGTTTTTTATTTTTATTTTTATTTTTATTTATTTTTATTTTTTATACGATAGCTGAGGACGGCTAGTTTTAATGGTAGTTTTTGATTTTTCGAATTTGAATGTACGTTTTTTTATATTAGGTAATTTTAATTTCAGAACCGGATCAAACCGGTTCCAAAAGTTAAAGTAATTAAAAAATTTTGAAGCCAAAATCGAAAAAGTAAAAACTAGCCTTAAAACTAGCCGTCCTCAACTATCCTATGCAAAAAAAGAAGTTTAAAATTATTAAAATTTGAGCAAATATTTGAAAATAACGCATCCATAGATTTAACATTATCATACGGGTCTTTTTCCGTGAGTAGTGTAGGCTCTTAAGTGCCGTTTTCTTAATCAAAATTTCTTTTTACATGCTGTCATTTTTTTACTACATTGGATACACTGCAAATGCGTGAAATACTTTTGTAACTGAACATAAAAAATAACACTTCTAACTAAAATCGTTTTCGATTGTGTTATAAAAGCGTTGCGAATGTGTTGTGAGAAATAAAAAGCTTGTCCAAAAAGTGTTGTTCAAAATTACAAGAGGGAAAAGATGTTTTCAAAACATTCATTTTTAAAATTGTGTAACTTTAAAGGCAAAATGTAGAAAGTATTTTTAACGTGTTTTATATGTGTTGTTTCATAATGTTCTAAATTGTGTGGTGTTTAAAATGTGTTTCTCATTTGGGGACAAATATTATACAGCACATTACTATCTTAAGAAACTATTCTCATGAACACAATATACAATGCAATTTCACCACCATTAACAGCATAATTTTTGGAGCATAATTCTAGAATGCAACACATCTGCAACATATTAAGAACACATTCACAACACATTAATGTGTTGTGAATTTGGGGACAGTAAATTTTCTGAAATGTGTTTCTTTTTGTGTTTGAGAATTTTTAGTGTATATATTTTTATAAATATTAAACACTAATAAATAATTTTTCGTCTTTAGAGCTTGGAATTGCTATACTGTTACATTTTTATGTTTTAAACTAACCATACACAGACCTGGCAGCATATAGAAAAAATATTGTTCTCAGTAGTATTTAGAATAAAATATATGTATTCATCATAAATTTCAATTCCATCTGCTAAACATAAATCTGTTAAATATATGTATTGAAGATTTTAATTGAAGATTATGGTATGAATAATAAAAGTTTCCCTATTCTGTGACCCTTGCATTAATGCTTATTAGATGTCAGATTTGTCACAAAAAAACTTCTCAACCAAAACTTTTACCCCACTATTTCCAAATAAGAATGTTTGAGGCTTACTTATCTTATTTCTACATCATTTGCAATAGAAATCGGGCAGAAAATGTAATATTTAGTAATAATGGTGTTGAATTTTCTTGGTCAAATTTATTATTCTACAAACGTTCAATTCAACAGATGACATTAACTTTATAATATTGATGTGTTATACTCTGACTGTTATCTCACTTTTTTAATTCTCCATTTTTTACTTTGCTATATAAAATGTGTTGTGGCCTGTCTGACCTCGCAAATTATGGCCCGCGAGAAACAATCGTTACGTATAGCTTATTTAGAAGAAATAATAAATATGAATTGTGTCGATTAGCATACTTGTTGATATAAAATATATCAAACCAGTTTTTCTTTTCAAGTCCATCTTAGATATTAAGCTTATTAATGAGACGTATGTAGCCAATATTAATCGTTACTTTTTATTTCATTATTTATAGTTAAGCACTCTGTAGTACGTTTTCGGCAGTGAAGCAATATTTCTTTCACAAATTTCAATCAGAAGTCTTTTAAAACTTTTATACTGACAATGAATTGGGAAAAAAAGTAAATACATATCATTTGCCAGTCATAAAGTCAAAAGCGCCTAAAATTACTGAAGGATACTTTTAAAAACTAAAAAACACATCAGGTTATAACAGCAAATGTTAATTAAAACTTTTATTGTGGGAACGTAGAAAAGATTAAGAGAAAAATATTAACAATAAACTTAGTATGAATTAGGATGCTTAAAAAGTTTTTTTTTTTAATTGCATATCCGCATTATAAAAGACAAACGTATTCGTGCGTAAAGATTTTGATGCTGGCAATAGCAAACTATTAAATTGAGCTTTTATGAACTTTAATTGCACTTTTTTATCTCTAAATGCCGCACATTTTTAATTTTCCCACTAATGAATAGAAAAAATGTACTTTTAATTGCAATTTGTTTGAAAACTGCGTTGCTATGTACACTGTAAAAAAAAGGGGTCGATCTACTAAAAAAATTTTAGTGATCCTTGTAATTACTAAACATTTTTTTGTAATCTTACTCGGTTACAAGAAAATCTGTCAGAATTACTAGGAAAAAGCTAGTAACAAATAGAGTTAATAGTTTTATATATTTAGTAGCTAATACTAAAACTCACTTGGTGTGGCAGTGATAGCCTAGTGGTCATAGCACCGATCTCCAGGATGGAAGATCCCGCGTTCGATGCTGGACGCCACCAAATACGCCATTGAATGTATACAGTGTAAGTACTCTTTAAGTAAAGGGATTATGAAAGTCCTGTCGGTGCAGTTAGCAATGTTTGGTGCTGCCATCGGTTGCGGCTTATTATTAAAAATAATTTTGGAGCTGTTACTAAAATTTGCTTGGTGTCTCATACTAAAAAGTTTTAAGTTAGTTATACAAAAAATTCTTTTGTTACGTTTACAAAAGAAATGTTTGTTTCACTTGCAAAAAAAAGTTTGTAATGGTTACTAAAAAAATCTCTGGAATACAAATTTACTAAAAAATTTTTAGTAACATCTTGATTTTTTTTTAAGCTATTGCATAGCTTTTATCGCGGGCTTTGAGCGCGGCGACCGAATGTAGAAACACTCGGCTAACGTCGTTTCAGTTCGGCAGACTTCGGCATGGTATCCTTCGGTACACTTCGGCAGACATTGACGCGGTATTTTTCAGATATTTAGAGGATATCAAGTCTCAAACTTATGTTTCTTATTTCAGTTACAACAAATCTATATTTTCAATGATAAAAATTCCTGATAGAATGTGTATAGAAAAGAATCGTCTTAAGATAAAACAAGGTAGGATAATGTAGCTTTTGGCGATTGGAGACCCGCCCAATGGTGAGGATCGAAAAATTTAAAATGCTTATAACTAGCTATCTAATTTCCGTAGCGCGGCCAAATTTTGTTTGGTAATTTATTATGAGACTGTTAATTTTTGGTGACAGGAGCCCCCCACAGTGAGGGTCGAAAAAGTTAAAATGATTATAACTCGCGGTCTAATTTTCGTAGCTCGGCCAAATTTTGTTTGGTAATTTTTTATGAGACAGTGTTAATTTTTGGTGACAGGAGACCCCCCACGTTGAGAGTCGAAAAATTTAAAATGCTTATAACTCGCGATCTAATTTTCGCATCGCGGCAAAATTTTGCTTGGTAATTTATTATGAGAGAGTGTTAATTTTTGGGGACAGGAGACACCCCCCCCCCCCCACGGTGAGGGTCGAAAAATTTAAAATGCTTATAACTCGCGATCTAATTTTCGGAGCGTGGCCAAATTTTGTTTGGTAATTTATTATGAGACAGTGTTACTTTTGGTGACAGGAGACCCCCCCCCCCACGGTGAGGGACGAAAAATTTAAAATGCTTATAACTCGCGATCTAATTTTCGTAGCGCGGCCAAATTTTGTTTGGTAATTTATTATGAGACAGTGTTAATTTTTGGTGACAGGAGACCCCCCACGGTGAGGGTCGAAAAATTTAAAATGCTTATAACTCGCGATCTAATTTTCGTAGCGCGGCCAAATTTTGTTTGGTAATTTATTATGAGACGGTGTTAATTTTTGGTGACAGGTGACCCCCCACGTTGAGAGTCGAAAAATTTAAAACGCTTATAACTCGCAATCTAATTTTCGCATCGCGGACAAATTTTGTTTGGTAATTTATTATGAGACAGTGTTAATTTTTAGTGACAGGAGACCCCACGGTGAGTGCCGGAAAATTTAAAATGCCTATAACTCGCGATCTAATTTTCGTAGCGCGGCCAAATTTTGTTTGGTAATTTATTAAGGTATTGCATATCCTTTATCGCGGGCTTTGAGCGCTGCGAAAGAATCTAGCAATTCCGTAACGAGAAAAAGACCGAACACTCCGGCTAACGTCGCTTCAGTTTGGCAGACTTCGGCACGGTATCCTTCGGTAGATTTCGGCAGATATTGACGCGGTATTTTTCAGATATTTTGAGAATATCAAGTCTCGAACTTATGTTTTTTATTTCAGCTACCATAAACGCATAGTTTCAACGATAAAAATTCCTGATTAACCTACATGTATTGTAAGATAATAAAAATATTTTAAACGATATTAACTTCTTATTTATTCAATAAAAGAAAAAAAAATTTGTTATCGGTTATCACGCTAAAAAAGTGTAACTTGACTTAATATCAAAGACAAAAAAAAAAAAAACTGCATAAATAAAAAATAAATAAATAATTATAATTGCATAAGTTGATAAAAAATGCTATGCGACAGCTTTACCGTGGCAGTCCCCGAGTGCCACACTTTTTTTTTTTTTTTTTTTTTTTTTTTTACAGTGTACTGAATACTAACTGTTTTTAAAATATTTTTCAAGAATGAGATTTTTTTCAAATCGATATCTAACACGTATAGATGATTACTAAATAGAAATATCCGTTTGCATTTACAACATGTAAGAAAAAATCATGCATTAAGCATAGATTATGAAACACTTTCCAATATTTCCGGAAATCTAACAAAGCCTTGTTATTTAGGGAAATAAGGTGTTACTGACTATAGCAAAATTTGTATCCCAGTGCTATTGAACATCCCTGTATTTAATCTGACGGTGTATATATATACTATATAGTGTAGAAATTTAGTTTAGCAAGAAAACGCCTAACAAATTGAAATTTCTCTTTGAGGAATTTATACTAATATATGGAAACATACTTGAATACTTTTGTTGATCTCTGTGGTTTACCTAGTACCTTCATTACACGCCAGTATGTAGCTAAAATTTAATTCAAACTAAAACACTCCGAAAACTGTTTAAATCACCTTTTCCAGAAATTATCATCTATTTTGTATCCAATTCTTTGCGTAACCTTCCATATCATTTTATTTAATTCTACAAACATTTCTTAGTAAACTGGATGCAGTTCTGCATAAAAATTCATAACTTATTCTAAAACAACGTTTAAGTAAATTATTTTCATATGCAGTAACCTTTACCAACTTTTTTGTGTAGATCTGTATATCAACAATAGCATTTATAACACCATATAATATGCATACATTTACTAAAACTTAAAAATGCGTATCACAACGAAAAATAGATTCCATCCATCAATCAGTCATCATCGGTAATATACAGTACTTCGGGATGTATGTACTATTTGAAATCTTTTTTGTGCCCCTGTAAACGTTAAGCACTTCATATTATGCGTGAAATAACTTATATTTAGCCTCCAAGATGTATATAAATTTTATTATACATGAAATTGTTTAATGTAATTAAAATATGCCAAACAATAATTCACTTTATCATTATTTAATTGAATTATCTTGTGTGAATTTATGAATAATTATAATTCTTTTCACCGCATGTTTTACAGAAGGTATATTTTAGTGCACTTTGTAAATGGATATAAATTTGAATAAGTTTCACAGGTTGTAACATCTTTAAAATTGATTTGAAACGATTTTTCCCCCAAAGGCCGTAATAATGTAAAATTTTTGGCTATCCCTGTCAATAAACTAATTGTGCTAGATACTTCAATTGCAATAGGATTCAGGCTAGGGTAAACGTCAGTAATTTACAAAAATGTCATGACAATCCGAGTATATTTACGAGAGTTATAGCGCGTCTATCCGACCACATGGACAGACAAACCGAAAGCCTAAACATTTTTCAATTTTGTTGGAAAGCGTTAAAAATGTTCACTGCTCAGCATTTGTTTCCACGTAATATTCCATAACGAAATTAAAACAAAAACCTCCAGCAATAAATATAACAATGAAATATAAATTAAACCCAATTTAGGACTCATAATTGAATTTAGCACTTGAATCACCTAAACAATTAAAATTAAAGCTTTAAGTAAGCAGATTAACAAATATTTTATTTTGATAATTAAAACTTCGAAATTTAAAAAAAGAGAAGATCCATTGCCAAAAAAAAGTGTTTTAAAAGATAGCTTTAAATTTCAAAATTATTTCAAAAAAGGTAAAAAAATACTTATGAGATTCTTTTATAAGCTACATTTTTAAAATAAAACTTTCTACAATCATACGATTACTTTTATAATTCGAATTGTGATTTTTTTTTAAGCGGACACATTGCCAAAAATTATCCAAAAGTTTAATTTAAAATATGTATTTAAATTTCAAGAATAATCATCCAAAAATAAAGGGGGAAAATATATTGTATATATATTTATAAATTGCATTTTATTAATTTAAACTTTAAATATTTGGGTTATAAAAGATATTTTATTTTTATAGCTAAAAGTGAAATATTTAAAAAGGGGCAGTCACTTTCAAATAATATTTTAAAAAAATATTTTGAAATATGGATTTAATTTAAAAAGATAATATGACAAAAATATGTTGGAAATGCAAGTGAAATTTATTTATAAACCATATTTTACAAATTAAAACTTTAAATAAATAGATTAAAAAATATTTCATTCTAATGGTTCAAACTGCGAAAAAAAAAACCGAGCAGCTTTATTGCCAAATCTATTTAAAAAGTTTGATAAAACATGATTTTAGATTTCAAAAATAATCTGAAAAAAGGAGTAGAAAACATGTGAGATTCTTTTGTAAATTACATTTCCTTCCGATAGTAACCCAAATAAACCACAAAAGAAGAAAATAAATCCGGATTTTTCCTATTTTTCCCCCATATGTTTGTGTCTAAAAAGGGTATTAATTTGATCTCATGCTTAAACAAAAAAGGCATTGATCAGACAGAAAATCCGATTTCTATCTAGACACCGTTTCTCTTTCCCTCCACACCTCCATAACTGACCAAACAACACTTATGTTATATCACTTTGCGATTTCAAAATACGTTCTCCAGATCTTATTCATAACAAAAAAAAAAAAAAAAAAAAAAAAAAAAAAGAAAAGAAAAGAAAAGAAAAGAAAGAAAAAATTATTTTTAGGGAATCACTCATTGTTCTATTTTGTGTTATTTGAAGTATCATTTTGAATAATTTTATTTCAGAGCAAAAACGAGACTTAGAGTGACTACAGTTGGCAAAAAAATTATTTGTACATTTCATTTTTTTTAATTATAATGAAATTAAATAAAAGATTTAAGCAAAAAATACTGTAATACATTAATTTAATGCATTTTAATAATATAAAAGCAAAAACAAAATAAAACGAATTGATTTTTTAGATTATAATAAACAAATATACAAAAATATAATGCAAAAGAAGTATTTGTACACTACATCAATCTACTATAATTAATGAAAATTTAATTAAATAATACAAAATAATATTTTGTGTGAATTCCTTTAGCGTTTATGACTATTCTAGAGGGTCTGACATAGATTCCACACACTTTTTTTTTATAGCGGTCTGGTTTATTTTATTCCATGACTCAATAAGAGCTTCTTTAAAACTGTTTTTCGCTGATACATATTTTTTTCGGATTTTTGCATCCAATAGCATCCACAAATTTTCTTTTGGATTCAAGTTTAGAGATTGCACAGGAGTTACCAGTCGCCTTCAAGCATTATATAGTAACCATGTGCTGGTTATCACAGCAGTATGCTTTTGTTGTTATCCTGCAGAAAGTGAAAAGCTTCCTCTAGACGTAATTTCTTAGCGCTGTTTAGTCAATAAATCCCAAATGTCCTGCTCCATTAGAATCTATACACCCCAAAACCATAATACTCCTCCCACTATGCTTGATAGTTTGAAGTATACGTTTTGGATCTAGAACAGTTTTATTTTTACGCCAAATTTTTCGAATGCTTGGTGGTAAGAAAATTCCGAATTTTCTCTCATCAGAAAAAATTACTGCTTTCCAAAAATCTAATGATTTGCTTCTGTATGCGAAAGCTAATTCTATGCATTTTCGCCTATTTGTTTCACTGACGAATGGATTTTACCTTGAAGTTATTCATTTTAAATCTGCATTGAAAAGAATATTTCTTATTATTTGAGGTAATACTCTGATGTTAGAAGATGTTGCAAGGTCTCCAGCAAATTTTTGAACTGAACCCATAGGATTTTTTAAAGCTGTTTTAACAACACTCCTTTTTTCCCTCATTGTTAATTTGCTGGGAATTCCTGGTTTTCATTGAATTTCGATGCATCGAATTTCCTCATACTTTCTCATTATGTATCCAAAAGTTCTAAATGGTAATTCAATAGCTTTTCTGATTTCTTGATATGATTTTTATTTTTATGAAGCTCAAAGATATGATTTCTTATGTTCAAAGGTACCTCTCTAGTTCTAAGTACCATTCTCAATTATTTCAAGAGCAAATTAGATTAAATCATAGACAAACATAATATGAAGTTAATAATTATTAAAAAACTACCAAATTATGTGACAACTTTGAGCCACAAACATTATAAATACATTGCTAATCTTGCTGTGGAATTGTACAAAAACTTTTTTTGCAAGAAAATTTTAAACTTTTCCAGTTATAAAATTTATTTTACACCTTGATCGAAATTTTCTGTTGTTTAATTTAAAACGCACAGTAAAAACACTCTATTAAAACCATTCGTGTATAAATATCTGTTTTTATTTAGTTAAAAATTGAACATATTAGAGTGTATAAATAATTATTTTGCCAACTGTATATTACATGCCTATTTATGGCTCTTCAGTCAGATCGCTAATCTCTCCTCCCCATCTAAATTTAAGAATACAAGCATGCCTTGCTATTTTTTGAACTTTTCATTAGGAAATTACAGATTATGCAGACATTGTTTCTCTTCCCCTCCACACCTCCGTAACTAACCAAACAATACGTATGTAATATCACTTTGGATTTAAAAATATGTTCTCCAGCTCTCATTCATAAAAAAAAGAAAAAAAATGTCTCAGGGAATCAATGATTGTTCTATTTTGTGTTATTTGAAGTATCATTATGAATAATCTTATTTCAGAGCAAAAACGAAATTTAGAGAGACTATATCACATGTTTATTTAAGGCACTTTGTTTTTTAAAAATACGTTCTACAGCTCTCATTCGTAAAAAAATATGTTTCAGGTAATCACTGATTGTTCTATTTTGTGTTACTTGAAGTATCATTATGAATAATCTTATTTCAGAGCATAAACGAGACTTAGAGAGACTATATTACATGTCTATTTAAGGCTCTTTAGTCAGATCGCTAATCTCCCCTCCCCCTCTAATTTTAAGAATACAAGCATGCGTTGCTATTTTTTAAACTTTTCATTAGGAAATTACAGATTATGCAAACACTGTTTTTCTTTCCCTCCACACCTCCATAACTAACCAAAAAATACGTATGTTTATCACTTTGCGATTTAAAAATACTTTATCCAGCTCTCATTCATAAAAAAAGAGAAAAAAATGTTTCAGGTAATCACTGATTGTTCTATTTTGTATTATTTGAAGTATCATTATGAATAATCTTATTTCAGAGCAAAAACGAGAGTTAGAGAGATTATTACATGCCTATTGAAGGCTTTTCAGTCAGATCGCTAAACTGCCATCATCCTCAAACTTTGAATACAAGCATGCGTTGCTATATTTTAAACTTTTCATTAGAAAATTACAGATTCTACAAACATTGTTTCTCTTCCCCTCCACACCTCCGTAACTAACCAAACAACACGTATGTTATATCACTTTCCGATTTAAAAATAAATTTTACAACTCTCATTAATAAGAAAAGAAAAAAAAATGCTTCAGGAAATCACTGATTGCTCTATTTTGTGTTATTCGAAGTATTATGAATATTATTATTTCAGAGCAAAAACGAGATTTAGAGAGACAATGTTATATGCCTATTTAAGGCACTTTGCTATTTAAAATACTTTCTCCAGCTCTCATTCATAAAAAAACAAGAAAAAAAAAATGTCTCAGGTATTCACTGATTGTTCTATTTTGTATTGTTTGAAGTATCATTATGAATAATCTTATTTCAGAGCAAAAACGAGACTTAGAGTGACTGTATTACATGTCTATTTAAGGCTTTTCATTCAGATTTTGAATACAAGAATTTTAGAATATCAGCATTTTGAATACAAGAAAATTTTATTTATATTTCACGTATTTTTTCTAATTTTGGATATTCAATAAATATGAAATTTTGGATTTAATTTAAATATTTTGATTTGGACATTTTAAATTTCATTAAAATAAGTAACTTCCTTTTATAACTATTTTAAAATTAAATTTAATGGTGCTACCATCTATGTAAGAATTTAATAAGTGTAAATTAAGAATTTGGATTTATTAATTGATAACTTGTTTTGAAAGAAATATTAAATGAAAACCACTGAGCGACCTACGAACCTACGATCATACATAGCCCCTTATTCAGGAAACTTGGCAGAATGAAGTATGTGTCTAGTGGGATTGCTCAATGAAATCAGCTAATGTCCGATTTTTATGAATCACACTGTATATCACGAAGGTGAACCACAAGAGCTTACTCTGTAATATGATGTGCATAGCATTTATCGTTCATTCACAGGGACACACAGAATAATTCAGTTACAGAGTATCTATATCTAGTAATTTTTGTCAGAGCGTTTTAAGTTGTGATACGTGTTTTTAATCTAAAATGATATTTTCTTACTATTTGATGCGTGTAAATTCTATAGATCCTATAGAGGGCAGCAGGAAATATTTTGAAAATATTTTATTCCATTGATGGAAATTGCTGAATCGGAAATTCCCAACTGTGCTATGAGTTCCCTAACTGGTCTAAATTTCTTTATAATTTGAGCATAATATACAAATCTGTATGTCATGTACTGAGCTGAATAAAAAAAATCTGTACTTATCTGTTACTCAGACGGCAGTGTTTTACATATACAAGAGAGTCATAATTATCGAAACAATAGGCAATATGCTTAAATATTTCCCCTAGGCACAAAACTTCCAGTTGTAAAGTTTCATAAAAAAGGTGCAAAATGTGATGGAGATGAATTGTAAGTCTATGAGGAATCTATTTGAAAAAATACTGAACTTTCAAATTGATTTTTTTTTAAGGATAGTGGATTTAAATGGAAATAAAATAAAATAAAATAAAATCAGTGAAAACGAATTTGCCTACAAAAGAATCCTTTATTAAACGGAAAAGATTTATGCAAAGTCAATATAATAATGCCTGAGAAAAAAAATAGTCTACATTTTCACATCCTAAACAACAAACTTGTCTATAACGAATTTATTCCATTCTCATGAGATTCCATCTTAAAAGATTTTTCTGTATAGCAAATGATATTGAAGAAAAAGTGAAACGGCTACGTATAAATACAGATTCAATAAAAAATATATATATCGTAGCTTTTTGCGATTCTTCAAATGTAAAAATTATAAACATGAAAAAGAAAAAAAAAAAAGAAACGGCTATAATAAATATTTTTGGTCAGAACTCATCTATATGAAATTTTTTTAACCATATCGATATAAAAAAAATCTGCATAAATTCAGTTAGGCCAAGTTGGTCTATGATTTTAACTTTTTTTCGAGCAAGGCCGAATTGTTTTCTGTGGGTCGGTTCGAGACCGGATCTAGATATTTCGACCCATGCAGATTTCTAGTGCAGAACTGGGAAGTTTTCCCTACGGGGGCCGTATAAAAATTTAATTTTCGTATTTTATCAGTTAGACCCCCCCCCCCATAGAGTTGCAATTTATGTCATCATATTTTGCACCTTTTTTATGAAATTTTGCAATTGGAAGTAAAAGCCTAAGGGCAATACTTAAGGACCTATTGTTTTGATAATTATTATTCACCCTGTATAATATTAGCATCTGACTGACAGAAAAATATCTAGCATCTGAATAGTTCTTCGTCTATAAATGACAAACTTGGGAAGATTGTAATTTCTAGTGTGCTATTATTTTTGCAATGTTTATCTAGACTTCGTGTTTTCACCATATTAAAAGGTTAAAGCTTTCGTAAGTTATTCTGGAATAGCTCGAAAGTGGCAAATAATCGTTGTTTGACGCATGTTTTTTAGAATCTATTTTAGAAAAAAATTAGTTCGTATAAACTGTTTTTGCTTTAAAAAAAAAAATATGTATATATTTTTCATTTTTTATTATAGTTTTTTGAGCTTCAAAAATCATCATGCAGAACAAAATGGAAGAAAGCTTGAAATCCAGTCTGATGTCACCAAATGAATCTGATGTGATACAAGAACTGAACTCTGAAACATCAATGGATCTTTCGCCTTTCCTCCAAACAATAACTCTGACGTTTTTCGGAATTTCGGGAGCCTTCCTGTGCAGTTTCGTTTTTGCAATGTACAGTAATAAAAAAAGTTTAAGGACGCCGGCAAACATATTTGTGTTAAGTTTAACTGTCAGCGACTTTCTTAGAGCGAGTAAGTCCTTTATTTTTTTGCGTTTAGCTCATGTTTCTTTAACTCTTTATAACCCAATAGGTCCGAGTTGAGAGTATATACTCATACGTTAAGAAACCTCCTTTTATACAGGTAAAAAAAAAATCTAAAATGTGTTTTTCGTGTATGTAACAAACAGAAAATTACATATATTTCATAAATATATTTAATTTGAAATTAAGAAGTATTCAGTGTGAAAGTGTGAATTATGTGAGCTCACCTTTATGAAAAATCTGATTTTAGACGTTTGCACTTTATTTTATTACATGATTTATGAAGTTAATTTTAGTATCAACGACGTGAATCTATGTAAATAATAAATAAACTTTGGTATGAAAAATTAACTTAGTATCGTACCTTTTGATAATTCTAAGAAAGGTTATGATCAAAATAAGTATTGAGAGATAGCATCCATAAAAAATATAGTTTTTTATACCGCAAACATACGTAATATTTATTTTTAGATATGCTGTGCATATGTAATATATTGAAGCAAAGGGTTAAATTAACTGATGATTTATTAAGATAGCATTAAAGAAAACAAATTTTTTTTGTAATAGTTTATTAATTTTTATATACTGTAACTTTTGGCGTATAATAAAGTGTTTAAATATTTCCGTTTCTTACTTGAAACTTTATTGAAAAAAAAACACATAGCTTATTGCTACTTGGTAAGAATTATATAGATCTTTATGAAAAATAACAAATAATCGCCCCGTGACTGTAAAAAAAATTATGTAACGCTACGAAATTTGTGGCAGCTGCTGCCTATAATTTTATGGAGTAATTTTCCCACTTGTAAAATGGTGTAATTTAACGTTGCTCCATAAAATAAAAGGCAGCAAAGCTTTCACGAATTTTGTGGTGCAACGTTACACGAATGTTTTACAGTGTACTGTAACTTTTAACACACAAGCAAGCTGCTCAAATAACTTTGTTTTCTACTTGAAATTTTCTCGAAAAAATGTAACTTATTACTATTTGGTAAGATTTATATAAATCTTTATAAAAAGTGACCAACGATCACTCCACTCTGCCCTACTGTAACGTTTGACGTACGGTCTTTTCTTATTGTTCGTCAACAAGTGACTTCACAATCAAAGTCATTTGTGCTACTGGCAAGTGTGCTATTCAAGTATTTTGTGCTACTGGTAACTTGCCTAGTTGTGATACTTTACATTTCATAAGTTTTCCAAATTTATGGCATAATAAGCAAAAATACGGGTTTTACCAAATGCTTTTTGTGAAATAAAGAATGTAATAAGAAATATGCAAAGATCGAAGTAAAAAATATTTAAGTAAAAGTATTCATCGGATTTTTTTATTATGAATTTATTTTAATGAAAATTTTAATTACAAAATACGTTTATTAGGTACATTGCAGGGTTATAAAATTTGAAATTTTCGAAAAATATAGTACATAACCTTTATAATAAATGCTAAATATGAAAAAATCTCAATTAAAAAAATCTTATATATTTTTTTCTTTAACTTGTTTCTGAATTCTATTTTTAAACTAAACTAAGAAACTAAAAACCTTTATTTTTCTCTTTTTAGGTTTTCTTCTACCATTGTACATTATAAGAATTGAAGGTTCGATACCTGGAAAAGTATACTGCATTTTCTTTAATTTTTTGAGCTTGTGGATCAACCTCTCTTCTGTACTTTCCATATTGTCGGTCGCCATTGACAGAAATATAGCCGTTAAGGATCCATTTCACTATGTGAAACACAGTTCGAAAAGGCAAGCAGTATTTTATGTTATCTGTGTATGGATTCTGTCGCTATTATTCGCATTACCTATACTGTTTGGATTTCCGGAGATTGATTGCAAAAGTTGTGACATAAAAGTTTCTGAGGTGGTATCTATGTTTGACCCCGTTTTAATGTATGAATTGGCAGTTACACTTATGGCATTTGTCCTGCCCCTTCTCAGTGTCGCTTGTTTTTACTACCGTATGTATAAGGCAGCCAAAAATAATAGAGTTAGAGGTGAGAGAAACAGCTACAGCAGTTACGGTTCCAGCGATGTTGTCGTAAACAAAAGATCTCCACGAAGCTCTGAAGATAGTGAAAATAAGCTTAGGCGACATATCTACATCCGAGACGACCACAGTCACCAGCAGAGTAGTCGATTTCTGAAAAAACATCGGGCAGCATTCACAGGTCTTATTGCTGTGGTTTCTTTATTTGCTTGCTTTACGCCATATTTTATACTGAGATTTTGTCAACAATTTAGAATGATAACAATCGAAATGAACTTTTGGGGTTATTTCCCAACATTCATATCAACAGTTATCAATCCGTACATTTATTTCTATAGAAACCACAGCACAAAAAAACTGGCAAAGCAATTTTTTCGGAAGAAGACATCAAACTATTTCCCGCGAATAATAAGGAGTCGGATTGTTAATATTAGTGAACTTTATCGCACTGTTGCTGCAAGTCAACCAATGGAAACAGTAGCATTGCACCATTTTTTTAAGACTGAACTTGAAAGAACTGCACACAAGCAGGATTCGCAACCGAGTAAGGACAATTTGCCAATGACAACAAAACAATATTTTCATCAAGATTCAACCTCGAGTAATTCGAGTTCTGATTTGAGTCCCACTGGTGAGAGTTTTGACTCTGATGAACCAATGCACTACCAGTCACTTAAAGAAAAATATTCAGAAGAGTCATCATCGGAGGAGAAACATTAGACGGTGTGGGCGAAAACTTTTAAAAGGCGAACAACATAAACTGCTGCAAATCATAGCACATTTGTGAGATATTTTTGATTCTTCAGTTTTAATTTTGTGGTACACTGTAAAAGAAAATTCTACAGATGTACAGTTACGGAAATCTGTATGTTAATTAATTTTTTTATGTACATTGTAGAAAAAAGATCTAAATCTACAGAGCTAGTTTTTATTAAAATTACAGTAGTAACTACAGTACTACAATCTTACAAAACGTTTATGTGTAACCCGGGTTCCTGTTACATAAAAAAGTACTAGGCATCCGAGTTTCCTGAAAAATTCTTAGTAACCATTCAGTTTTTTGATTTACAGTTGAAATGTGCATCTGTTATATGATTTTTTATTGTTGCCGATAAATAAAATGTTTTAGGAATACCAGTTACCAAAAAAATTCTAATAACTGTAAAGTTTTTTTTTTTATGAACAATCAAACAACCAATATTTTTTTATAAATTGTCTAAAAACACATTTGTTATTTATTCATGTTTTATAAACATTGATGTAATCTTCTATAATAGGAAACAAGATTTTCGGATGTTGCAGAAAACTTTAATACATTGGTTGGTTCTTTGTAAGGAAAAAAAATGAAAACATCATTTTATTGAAGTATCTAAAAATTCTTTTGTTGCTGATATATTTGTAATAGATTTATTTTTTATAAACGTTGATTAGACGTAGCATATTCTAATTCAACAATTTGAAAACGCTTAATATCGTTCAATTCGAAATGGAAATTAAGAAAAATTTTCTTAAAATGTGATTTCAAGCTTATTTTTGTCACTTAATTCTGAATGAAGAATTTGATTTATTTAATAATAAAAAGATATACTCCGGGCAACCAGGTAATAGAGTACTGACCGATACCGCTTTTTTATGGAAAATTCTAGAAGATTTTTTTAAATTTAATATAGCTTTTTTACTAAAACAATAACAGCAAAAAGCATTTTTATATGAAAAATTTCAATATGTATTTAAATAAAATTTTATCGCTTTGATTTATCATGTCTATTAAATTTGCATTTTATTTATACTATTTTATTATATTATTATCATTGTTTTATTATTTATTTATGGGTGAAATTTTAATTTTGTTATGGAATATTATCTAGAAACAAACGCTAGAACATTTATATTCTTTTAATCACAGTAAATGCAAAATTTATTAGCCGATTTTTAATACCATTAAAATTACTTCAGTATTATTTAAGAACTTGTTTTTTACTTTATAATGTATATTTTATCTGTATGAATTTTAAGTAAGGTATTAAAATTAGTTAATTAGTATTAATAAAATTAGTATTAATACTTTAAAATTCTTGGTTGATAAATGTGTTTCAAATTTTTAAAATATTCTTTTTAGTGTACAAAATATTTTAAAAATTAGTAGGAATTTTAAGAAATATATTTTAATTTTTATTATTAAATTTTAATTAAATATGCAATTAATTTTTTTAATTTACAGTTAATCGAACACTGAAATGCTCTGAGTTCACAATTTGGACAATACTTTTTAAAGTAGACATATTTGTGGAAAGGGTAAACTATATTTAAAAAAAAAATATTTTATACTTAAAGTGAAATTGTTGCGATAATTTGATGTATATGTTAATTCTTGTAATCAACGTTTATTTAAAAATTTTCTATTGCATACCTGATATTGTGATTATGTGTTTACACCATTTATTGCAGTTTATAGTACATCTGTATACAAGAATATATATCATTTGTCGTACACGAGAAACAAAAAAAAAAATTATAAAATTTTTCACAATTTTAATGTTTTATAAAATCTATTATACTTTTAAATAATAAGGAATTTTCTTTAAAATGCATTTCCTTATTACATACTCAAATTTTTAACAAGTTCACCGATAATTTAACTTTAGATTATCTTATATAGTTTTTATACTTTTCAGTAAATATTTTTTCCTAACCTCAGATTATCTCATACAGTTTTTATCTTTCTCAGTATATTTTTTCATACTTCAATTTCAAATTATTTGACATAGCTTTTAACGTTTTCTATATACTTTTCCATACAGTATCTTAATACTCTATACAGTTTTTGACTTTCTCTGTATATTTTTCTCATACATTAGCTTTAGATTATCTCATACAGTTTTAAACTTTTTCAATGAATTTTTAACTTGTAAACAAAATAAATCTAACTTGTCCATAAATATAAATATTGTGTGTTTAATGACCAACAATTTAATGTAAGAATTCAGTTCTCCATGAATATTTTATTATTTGCATCATTGAAGTGTAAAAATAAGTAGACATAAATGGTGCTATGAGAAGCCTTTTTGTGCTAGTTAAAAAAAGAATTATAAACTTTAAATGTAATTACTGAGGTAAATTAGCCAAAATATTTTACCTGAACTATTTTGAGTAAGGAAAACTACTAATGCTCAACATACTTTGCAGATAAATCAAGTGTAAAAGAGTTAACTTTTTAATAAATCTTTAACTACAATGATTATTTTAAAAAACAAATTTTGCTTTTAAAGAAGACTGTAGAAGAATGGCAATGTTCCTAAGAGTTTAGAAACTAGTCTATGGTGAATAGAATTAGAAGACGCTTGTGAATTATTGCAATAAGAATTGTGCTAAGTAGATAAGTAATCGAGTAACAGAGTAAAATGAAGGTGTTCTTAATAAAATAAATTAGATACAGAATTTTAACTATTTTTGTCAATATATATTTTTGTCAAATATATTTTGTCAAATATATTCTGTCAAATTATTTTTTAAATTCTCTTTGGTGATAAATTCAAAGTCAATAGAATGTAATATTTTACAGAACAGATAACTTAAAAGCTATTTTTAAAGATTTTTTTTTCTTTTAAGGGAGAATTTCACGGGTTTTAAGGGAAGACATGACTGTGACGCCACATACACTCACATTAACTTTTGTCTTACGTTTTATACTCATCTATTCTAAGTAATTAAATTTTAATCAAGTGCTAATAAGGTACCCTGGGGTAATAACGCCACGTTAAGGTTCTACCAATTTTCACGGCTCAGTTTTAGCTTGTATTTTTCAAACAAATATATGATTTGATACAGCAACTCATTGACTAGCTATATAAAAAAAATAATTTAACAGATATGAATACATAAAATGTAATGGCGTGATTTCTTGACCAATGCTATTTGGCGTTATTACCCACCTATATGGGTAATAACGCCATGCAAACAAAACTATGAAATAATCTGGAATAATTGAATGTAGATTGCTCAATTCTAAAAATACAAACTCTCAGCTCTAGAAATTGACAAATTGCATCCTAAACTATTGAAAATGTTCAATTTTTTGTGAAAGTGTAAAAAAAATGAAGGTGTGTGTGTGTGGGGGGGGGGGGGGTGAGGATGAGGCAAAAGAATATCAGACCGTGAGCTTCTTTTTGCTTAAAAAGGACCGCTTAAATAGAATTATTAGAAATATTGCACAGTTTTAACTGTGTTTATTTGAATCAGTATTTAGGATGTAGCTCGGCCACTGTAGGGAATCAACCGGGGTAAAAATTGCAAGGATTGGCGTTATTACCCCGTTATAGTTATTGCGCTGTACATTTCAAATTACAAATTATCTCGAGAAGATATCCAAAATCTTCAACAACATTTTGAAAGTCCATGAAATGTACTACAAATTTATGTAATTAACAAAGTATTTCCGGATAAAAAAAAATAGTCTTCACATGACAAAACGTATCTCGCAAATTTTAGATCAAGCGTTATTTTTAGCTGCTTGTAAAAACAATAACACCTAAAAATGAAACAAATTAACTTGAAGCTGTTTTTTGCGATTTATATGACTCAAAACCCTTCTGCGCAGAGCACATGGGTGTTATTTACCAGATTATTTCATAATTATGCAAAATATTAGCACTTGGCGTTATTACCCCGTCTGGCGTTATTACCCCAGGGTACCTTATATACTTTATGTCATGTGTTTGATAAAACTGTGCAAGAATTTAAAAAAATTTAGAAGTCTACGTAAACGACGTATTCAAGTCTACGTTTTTTAACTTGCCAAAAAAAAATTTCTAGCTAAAAATCCTCATTAACTCCTAAAGTAGTCGACCGATCACGATAAAAAATGTAGAAGGGAAAAAAAAATATAAGATGTGGTAGAGATTTTGAAAAAAAATAATTAGCTAAAGAAAAAAAATCAGAAAAAGGGAAAATTTCCGAAAAATAGTTATTGTTCTAAAGAAAAAAAAATTAGTCGCAGAGTAAAATTGTCTGCCATAAGTCTAGAGCAATCCAGTGAATATGTAATAAATGTTCTATCAAAATTTGTAAATTAATTTCCAAGGAAACAGGTCTTAAATCTGACATATTTTCTACAATTCTGTACCCAGTTATGACTTCCCTTAAGACTTAAGAAAACAGGATTGAATGAGTAGGATAACAGTACACTGTAAAAACAGGGACGATTTTACTGAGATTATATTAGCAATCGGGACACTAGTACAGTTTACTGTGTTTTAACAGAAATGATTCGTAAATTCCAGAAAAGTTTCCCCCATTTCCCCTAGAATAACAGAAAAGTTTCTGGAATTTACTGAAAATTTTCCGTTAAAAAACAAGGAATTGCACAGGCGTCCCGACTCTCCAGTACAATCTACTTAAAATTGATCCCTTTTATTACAGTGTATGGTAGTATACCTGTATGAGTGAGTTCCTGTACAGTAAACCCTGTGGCAGTTTATAAGAGTAAGCGCTGTATTCTCAAAACTAGTCTGATGATAAGAAAAATAAAGACGTGAGCTTAGAATAACTTTTTATTGATGATTGTAAGGAGTTGCACACAAAAAATGCAATGTTTGTATCAAGAAAGAAAGTAACCATGTATGTTTTTTCTGTGTAAAATATATGTTATATTCGATAAAAATATATGTAATAGGGTAACATCACCAGTAATTGGCAGGCACCAGCGATTGTCACATCCTACAAAAATGTCCTGAAATAAGATTTATATCCAGTCTTTTAAAAATGCAAGACCATATACCAGTTATATGCTCATTTACTTTACAGATTATAACTTTATTTATGCTACTAGATGACAATAGTGCCTATGAAAGAGAAACAATTATGGCTTGTATCAAATTAGCCATTTTTATTGCAAATGTTTCTCCTCTGGCTTAAGAAAGGCATGCATTTTAATTTATTATTATCTGATTTATAGTATGTTTTAAATTTTAATTGACAACAGTTTTGTT
Source organism: Maratus speculifer (assembly GCA_964019185.1). Lineage (NCBI taxonomy): Eukaryota > Metazoa > Arthropoda > Arachnida > Araneae > Salticidae > Maratus > Maratus speculifer. The sequence goes on from OZ025298.1 coordinate 120,659,800, forward strand.
TAGTTGAAAAGGGTTACTTTAATTGTGTAAAAGTCTAAGTGCCAATTATTGGTGATTACAGCAACATTTTATAAATATATTTTTATAAAAATACTTTTTCAAATATTTTTGCTTTTAGTGGGCAAATTAGATGCACAGATATGCACTCTTTGATTTAAAAATATTTGCAGTAAATATTTTATTTCTTGGTACTGAAAACAGAAGTAAGTTTAAAGACAAATCCTTAATGTGCCAATTACTGGGGATGTTACCCTATTATCTATAAAAATTCGATATAAAATTGAAAGAAATCTTGAAACGAAATTGCTAGGAAATCTTAAATGAAATTGGTGGGATGGAAAAAGGCCTGTATTTGTTTTTAATATCGTAGACTGCATGTGAAAAACAAATAAAATAAATAAATACAATTAATCATAATTCATAGTAAGTTTTACTGCTTAATAAGTGCTAAATATTAAAAGTTTTAAAACATTACATGATGTTAAAATCATCGATGTCATGATTTTAAAACATCTTGTAATGTTTTAGTGTTTTTGTTTAGCACCTATTAAGTAATAAAATTTACAGTGGTTTATGGTTCATAGTGTTTATTTAGTTTATTAAGGTGAATGTGATGTTTCATCTTGTTATATAGAATTTCTATATGCATCTTACATATGTAAGTAATATATTAAAAGAGGTCTTAAACAAAAATTTAAAAAAAATTAAATTTAAATAATTAATGCATATATAATTATGTAAATTAAATAATTAATATATAGATATTTAAAAATTCAATTTAAAACATTATTTAGTATATTTTAGTTGACCTACAAAAGAGGAAACATTAATCAATTAGATAGATATTATATTTTTTAAAAGCTGCAACTTATTTGAAACCAAACAAAATGTTTCATTACTGCTTCTGCTATATATGTATTTAAAATCCAGTGTCTGTTATTAATTTTCATGGATGTTTATAGTTTGAATATTGCTTTATTCCTTATTGTAACCTTACAATTCATGTTTATATTTTTGTGGATAAATTTGATTTCGTTCTAAATGATATTACGTATTGATGATAACTGAGAACGTGAATATGAGTGTTGATATTATGGAAGTTAAATATGATAACTTCAAAATATTTATGATATTGCACAATAATAAACTTTGTTGTGGATAAATTTGATTTCGGTGTAAATGATATTACATATTGATATAACTGAGAAGGTTTTATTATTACTGAGAAGATTAGTGTTGAGATTATGGGAGTTAAATATGATAACTTCAAAATATTTATGATATTGCACGATAATAAAGCCTTGTTGTGGATAAATTTGATTTCATTGTAAATGATATTACATATCGATGATACTTGAGAAGGTGAAGGTGAGTGTCGGGATTGTGGAAGTTAAATATGATAACTTCAAAATATTTATGATATTGCACAATAAAGAAAGCATTGTTGTGGATAAATTTAATTTCGCTGTAAATGATATTACATATTGATGATAACTGAGAAAGTAAAGATGAGTGTCGAGATTATGGAAGTTAAACATGATAACTTCAAAATAATTATGATGTTCGACAATAATAATGCACCAGAACCGCTGACACTTCTGTTTAATGTTATTACTGGTTGATGTTTTTCTTGATGAAAAAGACATTGTAATTGTAGACATTCATATCGTTATTGTAACATGCAGTATCATTCTTTTGGATTTTGATAGCATTGCTAAAACCCTATTAGTGAGTAGTTTCACTTGTTCGAACCTGTGTTATTTGTTTCATAAGTATTTGTGATAGAGCACTGATGTGTTTATGCAGTAATTGACTGATTAGGCAATAAATTGATGTTAATATTTTATTATGTAGAATTACTAAATACATAAAAAGAAAAAGACTAGAAATTTAATACATTTTATTTCATAAATGTTCACATGTTATTTAATAGATGTTATGACTTAGAAAAACGAGTTCTACAATATATATATATATATATATATATATATATATATATATAATATTGGACAAGTGTAAGTTAGGAATCCATTCTTAAGAGGCTTCTTAACTGACGAAAGAAAATTGCCATTACTATGATTTTTTAAACAATCCCTTTGCATTTCAAAATCTTTTAAAAAATTTTCATTGGATATCTGGATGTATTGGATAATATATTTTTTTTTCCTTTCGTATGATTAACATTAGCGAACGGGTGTTGTCTCTTTACTAAAGTAGACCCTAGTGTTCAAAAAATTGAAATATCCGTGATAAACAGTAAAAATAAATATTTGGTAAGGTAAACTATTCTGCATTAAAAAAAAATTAAAATGTAGAAAAGATTTTTTTATAACATTTCTACTACAAAATTAAATAAAAATTATCACTAAATCAAAGTGCTAACAGAAAAGTTTAAAATAGTAGTTGATAAAAAATAATTAACAATCTGATAGAAAAAATATATACAGTACATTCTCGTTATGGCGAATGCCATTTTAACGAATTTTTGAGTACAACAAAAATTAATTAAATTCTAAAAAAAAAAAAAAAAAAAAAAAAAAAAAAAAGTATCATAAAATTATTCAATTTAACGAATTTTTTAGGATCGAGATTTTATTCTGTGCTCGTCAGAAATTCGTTGTAATGAGATTTCAATATAGTGCTTAAAACTCCTTAAAAATATAGAATAATAGCTTTCATTAGACATTACAAATTTACCAGATATTGAGATATTTCAGATAGAAAAAATTAATTTCTTGAAATCACCCCTTCTTTTTCAATAAACTATTCAATTCAAAAATTAAATGTTTAATTACATTAATAACATAACACAAATATAGAATTTTGCTCAAATACTTTAAATTGATAGGTCAGGAATGATTTTTTTAATATTCAATTTATCTTGCAGTTTAAAATTTGAGAAAGAAATACAAATTATAAAAAATATATAGGAGTAGATAATGCTTAATCAGTCAATTTTTTTTAAAATTGAGAAAGAAATACAAATTATAAAAAATATATATGAGTAGATAAGGCTTAATCAGTCAAATTTTTTTTGTTTCGTTAATCAAAGAATAATATTTATTATGTTGTTATTGTTATTAAGCACAATATAGGTATTAATATTCACACCTCTGTTGCTAATATCTGATATGATATGCATATTTTGATTTGATGTTATCACCCAGCAATTTACTCTAAATATAATGTAAGTCATGTCTGTCATCTTAATATATCAGTTAATCTTTTCATCCGTCATCAATATTTGATTTTTAACTCATGGAATCGAAAAAGTGATAATTGACTGTTTCTATCCTTAACGAAATATCTAATTTATTTCTGCTTTGTTTTGTGCTAATTATGGTGTAAGACTTCTAACTGTAAGAATTGGTGTTTTAAACTGATTTAAAGTGGTGTTTAAAGGTGTTTTAGATTGGAGTATTAAAGTGATAATTGGTTGTTTTTATCGTCAATCATGGACCTATAGTTTTTTCAGTTTCTTCTTATATATGATTTATTTTCTTGTATCATGAATGTTTATACGCACTTGCTGTTTATATCTAAAAGGCACTATGGAAAGATTCAAAATGTTACTTTTTATAAGTATTTCAGTAGAGTATAGCTGCTAAAACCGAGAATTGCGGTTACGTTTTACGCTAAAATCAATGTTATAAATGTGTGAGTGTTTCTTGCTGTATTAATGTAATAAATGGTGAAATTTATCATTTAAAATTAAAACTGAATGTATGTAATTCTTATATATTAGTGTCCTACCCAAAATTTTGAAAATATTCTTATTTAGTTTTACATAAGTGTATAACTAATAATTAAAACTCGCTAGATATATACTTTGTAACTTTAAAATAATTCTTTTTTGACAAAAAAAAAAAAAAAAAAAAAAAGAGAAAGAAAGAAAGAAAGAAAGAAAGAAAGAAAGAAATTGATCAGAAGATAAAACATACTTTCCAAGCATTTATATAAAAAGTGCTTAAAATTATTTGAGTTTGTATATTTTGTTACAAATTTTGAAACATCAAAAAATTTTAATCATCAATGGTTACGTCACATTAAATCTAAAAAAAATTTTAATTTGTATCTAATTTTATTCATTTTGTTCTTTAGGAAATTATAGAATTTTAAAAAGTAATTTTTCCAAATCAATGTAAATGCAATTGATTACAATAGATAAATGAATTTGAAAAAAAATACACTATTCGTCAAAAGTATACATTAGCATTAACTTAAATTAATTGAAAAAAATGGTTTTACAGAAAACACTGGCATCCCACCAGCTAATATAAGTACTGTAAAATGAACCATAATCTTCCGCAAAAGAAGGCGTAAAATTCCGATAAGCGGTAATATACTATATATTACTGCTAGTGTATTTATAATGCAAAATACTACTTTTACTACAATTTATTAAAGTCAGTTTTACGATATGATACTCTCAGTTGAGATACTCGTAATGTACTGTAAAATAAACTTTTTTTTTATCTTTTGGCAGTGCGGACTTTTTCTTATAACAGAAAAAAGGTAAGAAAAATATAAATTTCATTATATGTACCACAGAATAAATCTGCACTGCAGTTCATAAACCGTAATACGATTGCTCAACGAGGGGATTTTTTTTAACGCCAGTTTCGTTGCAAATCAATTTTTCTGTAATATTGGCAGATTTTTACGCAATATTCGATTAATATTACAGAGAGAATTGATACTGATCTGTATTATATTATGTGCAATATTCCTATCAATATATACCCAATATTGTTGTATTTAATGTAACGCTGAACAACAGTTAGCCAATATTATGGAAATATTTAGATTATTATATTAAATTTTATGATATTTCTGAAATAATTATATTTAATTGCAAATATTTAGAAAATAATTTTTATTTTTTAAAATATGTTCTGCATTGAAAAAAAAAAACACTATTATTGCAATTATGAGAGCAACACCAGCGACAGTTTTGGTATCCTATGAAAAAATATAAACCTGCTCTATCTTTTCAGTCAACTTTATTAATTGTTATTAAGAAAGGAATTATGGTGAAGGCTAAAATAATTGATTATAATATACTTTTTAGAAATCGGTCTTTTTTTAATGAATGATTTCAATTTCAGTATGAAATATGTCACAATATAATTTTTCTCTCATTTAAAGTATATATATAAATAAATAAATTAAATAAATAAAAAAAATCCCCTCAAATACTAAATGTTCCATTTTGTGAATATGTCTATAAAACTTGTGAAGTGATATTGTTTATTGTGATATTGTGGTGATATTTTACTTTCATTACATTCCCTATATTTATACTGTTGTTGAAATAAACTCTATGTAAAAATATATTTTCGAATATTTTTATTTTGTCTCGTGTCATTTTTATTGTCATAAAGAATAATAGCAGTAATACCAGTGCACTATTTTTTTTTAAAACTCGGATTTCTTGATCATCGCCATTTTTTTGAAATGGTAAAATTCTCATTGTTTTCTACTGAATTAAAGTGTCATTAAATTATGAGAATTTCACGATTTCAAAAGAGAAGTACCAATCAAGAAATCTTATTTATTTTTACAATTAGCCTACTGACAGCATTGGATTATGGTCTAAAGGGAATTATTTATTTAAAATTCAGCTTTCTTGATTGCCACCATTTCTTGATATTGAAAAAAAATATTCTTGTTTTCGTCTTTATTAATATCAGTAAACAAAGTAAATTTTATAATTTCAAAATATTGACACCAATCAAGAAATCTGATTTCATAAAACGTTACTCACTGACAACGCTGCACAACGAATGGAAAGGATTTACTTTAAAAAAAATTCAGATTAACACCACATTTTTCATATGATAAAATTATCTTTACTTTCAATTTCATTAATAGGATATTAAATTAAGCTATTTGCATAATATAAAAATGTGTAACTAATCAAGAAGTCTGACTTTTAAAAAAGTATCCCACGGACAACACTGAATTCTGGTACAAAAAGGATTTACTTTTTTAAAATTGAGATTCTTTGACTGTCTCCATTTTTTGAAATTGTAAAATTCTCTTTGTTTTCGCCTAATTAATATCATTAAACAAAGCAAATTTTTCAATTTCAAAGAAGCGGTAAAAATCAAGAAATCTTATTTTACAAAATGTTACTCACTAGCAACACTGGACTACGAAAGGAAAGGATTTACTTTAAAAAAATCAGATTTCTTGTCTAACACCACATTTTTGATATGATAAAACCCTCTTTGCTTTCGTCTAAATTAATATGATATTAAATTAAGCTAATTGTATAATATAGGAAAGTGTTACCAATCAAGAAATCTGATTTTTAAAAAAGTACCCCACTGACAACATTGGATTCTGGTCGAAAATAATTTACTTATTTAAAATTGAGATTTTTTTGTCTCCATTTTTTGATATTGTAAAATTCTCTTTTTTCGCTTTAAATAATATCATTAAACAAAGCAAATTTTACAAATTCAAAGAAGCGGTACAAATCAAGAAATCTATTGTACAAAATGTTACTCACTAGCAAAACTGGACTAGGACTGAAAAAGTTCTACTTTTTTGAAAAAATTCAGATTTCTTGGGTAACAACGCATTTTTGCTATTGTAAAATTTTCTTTATTTTCGCTTTAATTTATATCATTCAACAAAGAAAATTTTACAATTTCAAAGAAGCTGTACAAATCAAAGAAATCTTATTATACAAAATGTTACTCATTAGTAACATTAGACTACAACTGAAAAAGTTTTACTTAAAAAAAAAAAAAAAAAAAAAAAAAAAAAAAAAAGTTTGATTTCTTTACTAATACCACATTTTTGATATTGTAAAATTCTCTTTGTTTTCGCTTTAATTAATATCATTAAACAAATAAAATTTTACAATTTCAAAGAAGCGGTAGATATCAAAATATCTTATTATACAAAATGATACTCACTAGAAACAGTGGACCATGATTGAAAAAGTTTTATTTAAACGCACAAAAAATAAATAAATAAATAAATAAATAAAATAAAAATAAAAAATAAAATAAAATAAAATAAGAATCCGATTTCTTCATCAATACCACATTTTTGATATTGTAAAATTCTCTTTGTTTTCGCTTTAGTTAATATAATTAAACGAAGAAAATTTTACAATTTCAAAGAAGCGGTACAAATGAAGAAATCTTATTATAAAAAAAGTTACTCACTGGCAACACTGGACTATGACTGAAAAAGTGTTACTTTTTTAAAATTCAGATTTCTTGATTAACACCACATTTTTGATATGATAAAAATCTCTTTGATCTCATGTTATTTAATATGACATTAAAATAAACTAATTTTATAACATAAAAATATGCTACTTATGAAGAAATCTGATATTTAAAAAAGTACCCAACAACAACACTGGATTCTGGTCGAGAAGGATTTTACTTATTTAAAATTGATTTTTTCTTTATTGTCTCCATTTTTTCATGTTGTAAAATTCTCTTTGTTTTCGCTTTAATTAATATCATTAAAATAAAGCAAATTTTACAATTTCAAAAAAGAGGTACAAATCAAGAAATCTTTTTATACAAAACGTTACTCACTAGCAACATTGGACTATAGCAGAAAAAGATTTACTTTTTTATAAAAAATCAGATGTCTTGACTAGCACCATATTTTTGATATTGTAAAATTCTCTCTGTTTCGCCTTAATTAATATCATTACGTAAAGAAAATTTTACAATTTCAAAGAAGCGGTACAAATTAAGAATCCTTTTTATACAAAATATTACTCACTAGCAACACTGGACTATGGCTGCAAAGGTTTTACTTTTAAAAAAATCAGATTTCTTGACTAATACCACATTTTTCATATTATAAAATTCTCTTTGCTATCATCCTAATTAATATGACATTAATTTAAGCAAATTTTATGAAATGCCAAAGTGTTACTAATCAAGAAATCTGATTTTTTTAAAAACACCCCACTGACAACACTGGTTTCTAGTCGAAAAGGATTTTCTTATTTAAAATTTTGATTTTTTGACTGTCTTCCTTTTTTTTTTGTCTTCTTCCTTAAATTGTAAAATTCTCTTTGTTTTCGCTTTAATTAATGTCATTAAACAAAGCAAATTTTACAATTTCAAAAAAGCGATACAAATCAAGAAATCTTTTTTACAAAATTATATTCACTAGCAACATTGGACCCAGGTTGGAAAGGATTTACTTTTTAAAACCCAAGTTCAGATTTCTTGACTACCACCAAATTTTGGATATGATAAAATTCTCTTCGCTTTCGTCTTAATTAATATGATATTAAATTAAGCTAATTTTATAAAATGCGAAAGTGTTGCTAATTAAGATATCTGATTTTTTTTTAAATCACCCCACTGAGAACACTGGATTCTGATCAAAAAGGATTTTCTTATTTAAAATTGTGATTTTTTTTTACTGTCTCCATTTTTTGAAATTGTAAAATTCTGTTTGCTTTCGCCTTAATTAATGTCATCAAACAAAGCAAATTTTTTCAATTTCAAAGAAGCGGTATAAATCAAGAAATCTTACTTTACAAAAAGGTTACTCACTAGCAACACTGGACTATGGCTGAAAAGGATTTACTTAAAAAAATAATAATAATCAGATTTCTTGACTAACCCCGCATTTTTCATATGATGAAATTATCTTCGCTATCGTCTAAATTAATTTCTACTTATTTCACGATCATTTTAAGACCAATACTTCTACGTTAACTGAAAAAGTAAAGCTGGTATAACTAAATATAAATATCATTTATGAAAGTATTTTACCATCATTTGAGTTAGTTTACTTTTATTATATAGTAAAATTGAAAATTTTTGGTTGGCATTTAAGTTACTATCTGCTAACATACCTCCTTCTCTAAGGAGACCTGCTTTATCAAGAATTGGATGAAGGAATTTGATTATTATTAACGTTACTCGATTTTTATAAGGATTTTATTTCCTCTCAAAATATTCTCGTTGAACACATTTAGAAAAAAATTCTGCTTTGTTGAGCTCTAAAATACCCTCTTTACGTTCTTTATTACAATTAGAAAGAAACCTGAAAATAAATCATAAAATACGAATTATTATACAACAATTATTACTTAAATCATTTATATCACGCACAAAGGAATTAATGGAAACTGTAAAAAAATGTTTTGCCCTTAAATTCATTGTGATTATAGTTTTTGAGTTCATTCGAAAAGTCGTTGGAATTAAATGCTTCAGGCATGTTTCTATTGGGGTAGTCCATTTCCTTTAAGAACAGTGGACCACTCCACCACAACTCATTCAAATTTAGCTTATCAGCATTAATTCCTCTTGTTAGAAGGTCAGCCGGGTTATGGTGAGAAGGAAAATGTCACCATTGCATCCATCTCTTTAGTTCGCTCTTGCATTGTAGAAATTCTATTTGAAAGAAATGTTTTTAGTACGCATGGCTCTTTTTTATTCCAGGATAGCACGATCATGGAAACCGACCATAAGAAAATTTCGTTCACACTGATCTTAAGCGCAGAAATCTCACGTTTAATTAGTTTTGTTTATAAAACTGCTACCCGAAGCTCAAGTTTTGGGACAGTCAATTGCTTTAAGAAAAAATCTCTTGATTTACCACGTCTTGCCACATATTTTACAGACATTTGATCAGATTCTGATACTTATTTGCTGTAAATTACCGGACCATAGGCTGCTTCAGACGCATCCCTGAAATTATGTAACTCGATTATATTTGCATAAAATTTTCAATAAAATACACCTACTAATCTCAATTTTGTTAATTAACTTTGGAGTATCTGAAAACTCTCTCCATTCCTTTTCTTATTTCTCTGCTAACGAATCACCCAATTTAATTGTAATAATCATAATTTCTGCATAAATATGTTCGCTTTAATTATAAGAGGATATACTAATCCAAATGGATCAAATATGTTTGGTATATCTGAAACACTTGTCTCTTAGTGTTATTTACATCATTACGAATTTGAACTATGAAACTTAAAAAATCTTTTTATCGATTTCCACAAAACACCTAATGCTTTAGATTCTTCTGAATCTCCAAATGAATGTATCTTGTGATTTGTTTAACAAAAGTGTGGAGCACTATTGCACCATTTATGTAATAACATTCCTCCACTGCTTAAAATTTCTATTAACTGATTTTGGAGTTCTAATCCAGAATCTAAAAAATCGGTTCCAAATAAGATATTTTCTTTCTCATTTTCGTTAATTTCGACCATGTGGCCTAACTGTCAAAATTCCTTAAAAAAATCTGAATATAATGTTAAGATCTTTTGTTAAACGATTCCATAAAGAATTTAATTTCTTCATAGCGATTTCTTTCGAGATTCCTAATGTAATTGGATTTCCTTTTAGAGTAATTTTAACAACGATATTTACCGCTTTTTTCTCGTGTATAATTTTCTATGAAATGTTTCACATAAATTAAAGTCTCTGTACATTTTGGATTTTCAGTATTTTCTATTCCCCAGAATTTTCCAAGTGTTCTATCTAGGTTAGTTTCTTTCTTTATAAACCCAAAATGAACTTTCTTTCCATACTTTGTTGGAAATTTGGATGGAAATTGCACGTGAAGCGCAGCAAATGAAATGCGTTCGTACGATAACGAAATTTTAAAAATATACAGATCTTCCTGATATAGTAGACAATACTTCGGATACAGTACAGTGGTTGAACTCTTTGCGTTCCTATAAACATACAGGAAGTAATTTTTACTACACCTCAGCAACGTATATTATATTCATAAAATGTGGCACAATTTAATATAATTAAAACATGTCCCAAAAAATGTTTCCCCGGATAGTATTATGTAGTGGAATACTTTTTGTGTGGCCCTGTAATTTTAATAATAAATTTTCTTTGCATCTCAGAATGTACAGAATTTATATTTTAATATATATATACGTCATAGCTTCATGTCAATTTTATTATGCTCGAATGAGTTTAACACCATTAAACCATTTGCAACTTTTTTTCCTCATTGACTGTAATGTAACGGAATACTTTTGATAGTCCCTGTAATTGATCGATGCATCTAATTATCATAAGATCTGAAATGTCTCGACAAAATTATGTAATAATTATATGTTTTAAATTTCAAACGATTAAAATGCATTTTAAACTTTTTTCCCCATTGACCGTAATGTAACGAAATCCTTTTGATTTTCCCTGTAATTGATCTTTTCATCCGATTTTCAGAAAATTTGAAATGACCCGACAAAATATGTAATAATTTGTCGTTATAACTATCCATCCCTTATATTATGGAAATATCCATGACTATGTAAGTATTGAACTTTACAAATTTACACTGTAGCAGTTGATACAACTACGATTAATAAACTCTATTATATCTATTATATTCAATTTTATGTATTTTGAAGACAATATTTTATAATTTAATTTTTTATGAGCTGTAACTAAAATGACAATAAGAGCTCAAATAAATTTATGCTCAAATAAATGCTATAAAAAGCCAGGCTAATATTAGATCAGAAGAAAAGGATTAATTAGAAGGATTATAATCTGGGAGACCATAATCACTTCTAATTATACTTTTAACAATGCCTTTAAATGGTGAATTTAGTTCTTGCTTTACATGTTAAACGTGCAAAAACGTTACGGCAATACCTATTTGTAAATGGTAGCATTCGTCTCTTCCCAAAAAATACGCGATCCCGGGAATTTTAATTAATCTTTTTGTGGATTATATATAACACTTTAATCCTATGCTTGATTGTAAGTTCTTATTTTTTATATTGTTCAATTCTAAAAATTAATTAATTCTGTTTCAGAAATAATTATATAACCTTTAACATTTTACAGCATGTCCTGCAAAAACTTCCGTAAAAGAAACTTGAAATCTGTTAGATTTATAGATAAAAATGTGATAAATATGTTGTAGCACATTTTTTTTCAAATTAAAGAATTATTTTAAACGATTTTTCATGCCAAAATAGGCCATGATAGTTCAGCTACATAGCCTTTATCGAATCAAAAACTAATGGTTACAATTTAATTATTTTCCGCAAATATATTCGAATAGAAAATGATGTGCATTTTCAGTCTCTTTTATCACTGTAATTCCCATGATATAAAACGTTCTAGACATTATGTTGTTCAAAAATTCGATGTTACACCAGAAAATTTCATTGGCTAATTTCCGTTTACTTATATTCGGAATGTCTGTTATGAATTAAAGCCAGTATTGCTATTTTAATTTTCTGGTGGGAATTAGGATATTCTAACTAAAATATCTCAAAGTATCTCGGGCAGTGTCGGCGGTTTGGGATCTAGAGGGTTAACACATTATATCACACTTAAAATTTTTTTATGAATTTGTTTGACTGGCAGTCAAACAATATGCCAAAAAATATTCCAACGACATAGGTAATAAACTTTTCTACCAAAAATGGAACCGACTTCAAAAGCTACTGCAAAGTGAAAAATAATTTTTTTACAGAATAGTATTAAGAAATTAAATTAAGAGCGTAGTATTTATCATGCGTATTATTATATTTATGTAGATTAATTTGATTTTTTGAAGTCGGTGCCAGCCAAGCCAAGTTCAAAATTAAAAGTAATTATCCAATTCAAATCGTAAAAGAATAAAGTTAAATTTTTAACTAAATATTAAATCGTAAGAAAACTCGTAGATACTTGGATGCGTGTCTATTGGAAAATTACATGTAATTTGGCTTGGCTGGCACCGACTTCAAAAAATCAAATTAATCTACATAAATATAATAATACGCATGATAAATACTACACTCTTAATTTAATTTCTTAATACTATTCTGTAAAAAAATTATTTTTCACTTTGCAGTAGCTTTTAAAGTCGGTTCAATTTTTGGTAGAAAAGTTTATTTTTCTCTTTTTAGTTAAAAGTTAACGATTTTTTGAAGTCAGTTAATAAAAATTATAATACGGGAAAAATCACTGTAAACCATACACGTATGTCAGGAGTGGGGTTCGAACCCACGATCTCTTTCAAGAACCAGAAATCAAATCTGCTGTCTTACACCGCTCAGCCACCTGACTGCACTCCACTCGGCGACCTTAGTCATCGTCCACGAGATTTTTCCACGAGATTTCTACTTTTAGTTTGCGAGAAATCGCTAATTTTATTAGTTTTTACTTAATTACTAAAAAAGTACTGAACCAATTTAAATGAAATGGAAGACGTACCAATGGAAGAGTAGCCTCTTTCATTTAACACTAAAAACAAATAGTTTCGGAGTAATCGGTGAACATACATAGAAAAAAATACATTTGCTCCGAATTGATAACATCCTCTCCTTTTTTGAAGTCACTTAAAAAAATATATAACACGGAAAATTTTTTTGTATACTATACACATATGACAGGAGTGAGGTTTGAACCGACACTCTCTTTCAAAACCAGAGATTAAATCTGTTGCCTTAGACCGCTCGGCTGTCCGGACTTCATTCTCTTCTGAGAACTTATTCAATGTCAAGTTACTTTTCGCAAGTCTATTCTCTTTTTGAGTACTCTTTCACTGATAAAGTATTGAGTTAATAAAAAATCTCTGATATTCTGTAGTAACGGTTAAATACAAAATATTCCTAACAGCATAATCTATATATTTAAAACGCTAAGCAATTCCTTTCGACAGTCCGGAGAGCAAACTACTGCATCAAATCACACCATTCTTTTTTTAAACGAAAGGTATTTGGCCACAGGTTTGTTATCGTACATTTGTTTGTTAAAAAAATTTATTAATTAGCCACAATTTTCGATTAAAATTTCACGTATGCGCATGCGCAGTACATAAGTACAAGTCTGCCTTTGAAGTGACCCACTGCACATGCGTAGAGATACTCGCTCAGTTGAACTATCACTTCACAGCTAGAAGTTTCATTTTAAATGCGTCTGCATCTCTAATATAATTTATTCGATCTTATTGTAAACAAGCTCTTCTTTTTACACAAAGTTATTATTTGTCTCTTTCAGTGTTATTAACAATTCAAAAATATGGTTTATTTCGGAAGGTGTCGTACTACACATAGAAGATAAACTGAATGATCTGAGGCTGAAAATTACGACTGGTAATCCTTCTTATAAATTGTCGTTACACACGAAGATTGGAAATGTTAGCATTTTAAGTTGTACCTGATTTCAATATATCAAAAAGTTATCATAAACATTAAAACGCAAAACAGTTTCTGTAAAATCAAAATCCAAATTCCAGACAATTGCGCATGCGTCAACTGATTCTAGAACTTCTTCAGTATAGAAGATTACTCAGTGTGTTCCTGATAGCGTTAGTGGGGTAACGCAGCTGTTTTAGGCTTTGAGATTCTGAAGCGGATGCAGGTTCGAATCTAAACCGGGCAAAATGATTTGTGTAGAATTTTTGTCGATAATTCATTTTAATAGTAACATATTTTATTAGTAAGAAAAGTTTTAGGATTTTTATCATTATTATTTGAATGCTTTATAATTGAACAAAATTTAACACTGGACAGTATCTTGAAAAAATAATTATTTTATATTTAAAATACTTAACCTAAAATATTTTACATGCAATTATCAATTACATAAATTTAACTGATCTACAATTTTCGTTACGTTTTTTCTACCATTATCAAGAATACAAATGTCTGTAAGAAAGAACAATTTGTCATGCATTAAAAAATAAATAAATAAATAAATAAATAAATAAATAAATAAAAATATTAGTATAACAGCTATAAAAGAAATTACATTGATACCCATGATTTAATATTTGAAAAGATGTATAAAAATGTATAAGAAAATTCAAGTAATAAAAAAATATATATTATAAATAATTAGCTGCATCAAATTTCAAATTAAGATTTTAGAGAAGGAGACAGATAAAAATAAAAGTCATGGCAGCTTTGAATGGTCGCATAAATATTGTTACTTGAGAGAAGGGGAAGGGGGCAGAAAGAAAGTAGGCAGTAGTAAGCAAAAATAAATACCTTACACAGTATTTTTAGTTAAATTTCTGATAAAATACAAACATAATTAGTTGTAAATTATAAACTTAAAACTATTTTACTTCATCGAATAGATTAGACCATCTATCGTCTTAAAAAAAAAAAAAAAAAAAAAAAAAAAAAAAAAAAAAAAAAAAAATTAGAAATTATTTATGTAATATAGTAATTTATCACAATTTGAATAGATAAATTTAAAAGCAACTAATTATAAATTCAAGAATTTTTCTGATGAAACATTCAAGTTATTTACCGTCAAATCTTGACGGGCATTATCTAGTTAGTATTTACCTTGTTAAATATATATTTTAAAATTATAACACGGAAAAGATCATTGTACACTAGGGTGGATCGATTGTCTATGGCGAAAAAAAAATCCCCATTAATCAAAATCTACCTATGCGGAAAAGATGTTCTGTTGTACGGAGATTAAGGGAAAAATAAAAAAAAAATAATTTTAAAATTCAATACTGCCACAAAAGGGTTGAATTTTCGAAAAAATTTGAAAAAAGACCGAATTTTGGTTAGGTTATTTTTGTCAAAAACTAATTATTTTAATAATTTTTAAAAACCAACAATGCGGAAAAGATGTTAGATCGTATGAATGTTAAATAAAAAACAATAATAAGTAATAAATTCGAAATTTAATACTGCCACAAAAAAGTTGAAAATTCGATAAAATATTGAAAAAATGGAAAAAGATCTAATTTTGGTTAGATTTATTTTTGACGCAAAGTAATCATTTTAATATCAATCAAAGCCTACCTTTGCGTAAGAAATATTATATTGCATGAATATTAAATAAAAAATAAATAAATAAATAAACTAATTTCGATATTTAATACTGCTGCAAGTGATTGAAAGTTTTGAAAAACTGGCAGTTCCAGTTTTTTCAGTTAGGATTTGTCTGCTTGTGTATTGTGTAGCTTAGTGTACCTTGAATATTACTGTACCATGGCGTTGTTAAAAAAATTAAAAATTAAAATAAAGAGAGAGAGAGAGAGATGAATTACACCCTATTTGGGTCTGGGTTTGATATGGCAGTAAATATGCTCCCTATTACAAAAAGTTATAAAATTTACATATTGGTATTTAAAAAATAACCGAAGAAAGGAATCGGTCAACATCTATTTATTTCCTGCCAGTGAGAAAGAGTTGCTAATAAGTTACAAGTGACCTGTAAATGAGATTCAATTTCAATAATTTACCACAGCAGCATTTTAAGAAAAATTAAACTGTTTGACGACAAATATTGAGCTCTTCTTAATTCTTGTAAAACAAAATAAGATATTGAAAGCTACCACAGTCTTTTGGATCATTTCCGAAAATACTGCCTATTTTTTCAGTTCAATAGATTTGAATATGAATATGAGTATTGAGTGTAAACTAAACCGAAGTATTGGGAGCAAACTCACTTTTCTGCATCATCAGCTATCACTGAAAAGCCAAAATGCTGCCGAGCTAGGTGTCACATCACCTGTAGTGACGAAGATTGGAATCAGCCAGAATATTGGACAGTTTGGGCACTTCCGACCAAGCAGGTACTGCCATCATGTCTGGTGCACTTCAAGATGTGGGCATTATCTCACAAAACTATGAATAGAATGCTATTGACAGAAAAAATCGGCATGACAAAACAAACCAAAGACCACTCCATTGTTTTAGCCATTCTCTTTAGTGTTTTGTAAAAGATTATGATCATGGCCATTTTCTTTAAACTTTGATGAGTGTAAAAACAGACTACATCACTAGAAAACAACAGAAGAAAAATCATAATAGAAGCGGACTTGAGCTTGAAAAAAGAACTTGGTTTCGAATATATCGGCCACATTATACGTAAATTCTGGGAGAGTACCAAACAATTTGAAAACACGACGTACATTTTTTTGTCATGTGTTAACAATAATATACATGTAACAAAGTTGGTTGCGATCGGTTGTGACGGAATATCTGTTAACATAGATGTTAAAGGATGTGTTATTCGAAATATGGAACTGATCTTAAAGCGTCCACTACAATGGTTTTTGTGTTAGTTACACACCAATGAGGTTCCACTATGTCATCTTTCTATGTCATCTTTGTCCAAATAGAGTGTAATTCATCTCTCTCTCTCTCTTTATTTTAATTTTTTTAACAACGCCATGGTACAGTAATATTCAAGGTACACTAAGTTACACAATACACAAGCAGACAAATCCTAACTGAAAAAACTGGAACTGCCAATTTTTCAAAACTATAAATCACTTGCAGCAGTATTAAATATCGAAATTAGTTTATTTATTTATTTATTTTTTATTTAACATCCATGCAATATAATATTTCTTACGCAAAGGTAGGCTTTGATTGATATTAAAATGATTATTTTGCGTCAAAAATAAATCTAACCAAAATTAGATCTTTTTCCCTTTTTTCAATATTTTATCGAATTTTCAACTTTTTTGTGGCAGTATTAAATTTCGAATTTATTACTTATTATTGTTTTTTATTTAATCTTCATACGATATAACATCTTTTCCGCATTGTTGGTTTTTAAAAATTATTAAAATAATTAGTTTTTGACAAAAATAACCTAACCAAAATTCGGTCTTTTTTCAATTTTTTTCGAAAATTCAACCCTTTTGTGGCAGTATTAAATTTTAAAATTAATTTTTTTTATTATTTTTCCCTTAATCTCCATCCAAGAGAACATCTTTTCCGCATAGGTAGGTTTTGACACTGTGAAAAAAAAATTTTCGATCCACCCTATTGTACACACATACGTCAGGAGTGGGGTTCGAACCCACGCTGCCTTTCGAAAACCAGATCTTAAATCAAGCGCCTTAGACCGCTCGGCCATCCTGGCATCGGTAAAGCTCTTCGACATCCATATTACTACTGATTTGCAAGAAATCACTAATTTTATTAGTTTTTGCCTAATTACTAAAAAAGTACTGAACCAATTTCTATGAAACGGAAGTGGTACCAATTCGAGAGCAAGCTCTCTTATTTAACACCAAAATCAAGTTAATTGGTTGGATAGTTTCGAAGTAATCGGTGAACATACATAAAAAAAATACATACGCGTTGAATTGATAACCTCCTCTCCTTTTTGGAAGTCGGTTAAAAATGTATGTTTTTCCGAAAGATCCGTCAACTGCTTAGATTTGTTATACGATGCTTAAAAAATTAGGGGAGCAATCATAAAAGTAAAGAAATTAGTGCAAGACAGCATGGATGAAGATAAATGGAGGGTACGCATGTATCAATGTGCAACACAGAAAAAAGAAGTAAAAATTTTTTTTAAGATAATTTGAATTCTTCGAAATGATTAAATAACGTTAAAAGTTGGTTTAGGGCAACAATTTGGTTGTATGTAAATCATAAAAAAATTCTATTTAGGAATGATTCAAAGTTATTAATAAGGCGTGCGCTTCAACCAAATAGATTTCCATCTTCAAGTCCCATACAAAACTAGACGGTTGTGGAAATACAAACACTTTCTTCTGTCTCAAATATGTAAATGCTTCAAAATTCGATATGACAGTGCCAAAATGAAATGAAAATCTATGCCAGTGATGAGAATTCAAATGATATGAAATTCCGTGCATTAGTTCTTAAGTTAGGATTATCGATATAATGACGTCAATCATGTAAAATGCAGCAAGGCAGAAACACTTGTTGGGCGATTTACGCCGAAATCTAATCTGCAACAACTTATGTTAACATATATCTAAATCTGAAATTTAATGCAAATCTGTGCACTAGTTCTTGAGATAGAGCAATTTCGGCTATCGCAAAAAATGCAGCATAGCAGCACTATTTGCCTGGCAATTACACCAAAATTTAATCATTTCATTTCAGGATTTTACTGAATCTGAAGTTGAAGAAAAATCCGTGCATTAGTTTTAGACATTGAGCTAATGCGAAAAACGTAAAAAATGCACAATAGCAGCGCCATATCTCGAGCAATTTTCACCAAAATGTAAAAAACGCGAAGTTATGTCAAGGACTATTTCAAGCTGAAGTTTTATGAAAATCTGTGCATTAGTTCTGAAGATTGAGCTAGTAAGAATAATGTTGTATAGCAGCCTTACCTGTTGAAGAATCTATACTAATCAGCACTAGTTTATATATTAGGGTCTAACTAAATATAATTTTTTATTAAATTCCGTGAAATAGTTCTTGAGATAAAGAGCCCACAAAATTTTTGTCACATACATACTGATAGGCACTTTGTAAAAAAATGATTTTCGGGTTCTCTGACACTTTAAAACGTGTAAATATAGAATTAATAAAATGATAATAACCGTGTAAATATAACTTTCTTCTATCTTATAAAGATAGAAGAAAGTAAAAAGGAAGCCTTAGTCTCCCTGCAATGAAACCTCCGGTTATATCCCAAATATGCTCGATCCGATTCAGGTCAAGAAAGCATGTTTATCATTCCACGCTTTACTGTTTCAATTTTAAGCATGTTCTACACAAGACGAGATGTATGCGGTCTGGTATTATCATGCATGAAAAAGAAAGAAATCATCAATTCCTGAAGCGAAAAATACAAGATGGGGTCTCAATATCTCGTCTATATAATTTTAGGCCGTTAAAATGCCATTACAAATAATATGCAGGTCCGTCGCCGATACTATTTATGCCGATACCATTAACTGATATCATTAACTGTTACCATGAACCCACGTCATCTGTTGTTTGATCTTCACGGACGAATGTAGGATTATTTCGAGGCACTTTTTTCCTCCATGCCAAAGCACACTGGATGCCACATATCAGCAGATTCGGGACTCATCTTTAAACAGAATTTGATTTTATCCACGTTACCTCTAGTCTCGATGTTCAGTTGCCCTCTTTCTTTGGACCGCATAGTGGTTTGAGGTAAAAATAATACAGAACATTGTCTTATGCCTTGAAAGACCGCCCTGCTTAAGCCAATTTCAGACTGTTTGGTTGAACACCCTTCGTGATGTGGCTAAAAACAACTATGTTTGCACCTGACAAGGAAGATCTCCATACGGGCATACTCAGAAAAATCTGAAAAAATTACAGAATGTTCTTCTCATATAGTTATATATGTTTAAAAAAAAATTTTCGGCGGAACCTCCTCATAACGTCCGTAAAATATAATAAAAATTTCGTTTATTTGGCGATTTATCTCCGGTTGGCGAAAAAACGAAATTTTGAAATATACGCTTTTACGCTTCGAATACTTTATAAAGAAAAAACTTTCTATGTTCAATTTATTCAAATAAGTTTATTTAAGCAATTTTAGTTTTGCATTTTTACTTTACTTTAAGTGTAATTTTGTCATATACGTTTATATGTACTTATAACAAAATGAAATTAATAAATTTTATTATTTAAAACACAATTTAAATTGATTAAAATTGTTCCAAATTGAAAAATACACTGTTAAAAATCTGCTGCATTTTGTTGCAACGCACTCCCTTGCTTGTATAGAAAACGGTTTCTTGGCCATGAAATGGAGCTTTCTCATTGGTTGGAATAGAGATATTATATACAAGCGGTGGAGTGCGTTGCAACAAAATGCAGCAGATTTTTAACAGTGTATGACACGGTCAATTCACCGTGCTATGGAGCATTCTCATTGGTCAGAAGAGAGATATTCTATAAAAGTAGTGGAGTGACGTTGCAGTAAATGATGCAGATTTTTAACAGTGGAGTCAATTAAAATCAATTTTCAGATTCGTTAAAATCGTCTGCTTTTGGCGAGGAAGTGCACTGCTCGCCAAATCCCGCGTCGCTTTCAGCTTTAAACGCCAATTATTCCAAACTATTTTATTTTTTTACATATCTAATAATGTATTTCCGCCGCTAATTTTCACTGATCCTTTATTACCTACATGAGTAGTTTAATTCGTATTTTTTTCAAAAAATTCTGAGTATGCCCCCAATGGAGACCTTCCTTGTGAGTAGTATTGATTGTTGTATTTCGACAAGATGTTCGCAGGCTACGTCGATCATCCATTTCTGTGGTGGCACATGCCCGAGTTTTTACTGGCCGATATTCAACATTCTTTATGTCTGAAAAGCAATTCTATAGCTGTGCAATCACAACTGTTTCACCTGAAACAGTGTTCAGACGCTAGACTACATTGTATTTTCCCAGATTCAAGTATCCCGATAATACATGAAACCATGGATTCCAGTAAATCACGTTGTTGTGACATTTACAAGTCATCTTTTCCCAAAACACAAGCTGAGCAATTGATTTTTTCAATTGATACAATGAAAAAAAGTTTCTGCGAAATTCAGATTTCTTCATTTATACCCTTTCTCAAGTTTTTGGAGCCATAAACTTTGATTTCTATGTAAAATTTTCTTCATCAGTTTTCTATTACACTTTTGTTTGCGGTGGTTTTACGCTACTTATCATAGTTAGTATTTGCATGATTTGTGAAATGCCTGTGCTTTGTTAATTGTTTTGAGCAATGTACTTGTACAACACCCGCAGCATGAAAAATCATATGATAGTCTTCTTTTATATTATATTAATCTCTGTCTTCAGAAGAAAAAATAACTTGAAAATAGGGAAAACAAGGAAAAACAAAACTAAATAGATAATACAAAACAAGTCGAAAAACTTCGAATTCGACGAATGAAAATGTTTCAAAAAACTGATTCATTGAATTCATAAAAAATTACAAAAGGAATTACAAATAAAAATCAATCTTATATTAGTGATTAAACCTTAAAACAACCTTAAACTTTAAACCTTAAACTTTAAGTAAAGTTTAACGTCAACTTTTCAAATTCTTGAAGATTTAAATTTTATTTGTGTAGCTAATCTACATTTGCAATTTACAAAAGAAATTATGAAGATATTAACTGAAGCTTTGACTTTTTTTATCAACGAAATATAAACGAAATTTGTCCCTCTGTGACACAGTCATAATTTTGTTTTTCTACCAAAATCTCAAAATGACATCATTTTCGCCGTCTTAATATTTACACGTATACTAATATTCATTTTGATTATATTGAAAATATTTTAAAGTGTAATTCAATATTAATAAATACTGTCCCAAACTTGATGTCACGTTTGAAAGTTAAAAGTTTTCTTCTCAACATTCTAACCCGCGACTTAAGCTTTTAATCTGAGTACCGGCAAATTCCGAAATTTGTGTCTCTTTATACGAATTCGTAATAAAATAGCTAGTTTTATTAAAGTAAATGCTCATTTTTTATTAGGTGCATTCATAAGTATATATATATATATATATATATGTACATATATGTAGAACTTATAGTTGTCGTTCATTCTGTCTGTTCGTCCGTCTGTCTGCCTTTCCGCAGAAAGGAAAGCAAACACTAAACAACCTAATCGTTTGAAATTTAAAATATATAATTATTGCATAATTTTGTCGAGTCATTTCAAATTTTCTAAAAGTAGGATGCATAGTTTAATTACAGGGACAATCAAAAGTATTCCGTTACATTATGGACAATGGAAAAAATAGCTTCAAGTGCATTTCAATGATGTTGCACTCTTTCGAACATAATGAAATTTATATTCATCCATGAAGTATGTACTAAAATGTACATTCTATATAATCTGAGGTAAAAAGAATATTTGTTATTCATTTTCAGGGCCTCACAAATGTATTCTATTACGTAATGGTACAGGAAGAACCATTCTTTGGGGCGCGTTTTAGTTATATTAAATTACTTTATATTTTATGAAATTGATATACGTTGCTGAGGTTTACTACAAGTTATTTCCTGTGTTATACAAAGCAGATACATTTACATACAATACGTACAATGCATTACTGTATTATTCACAAGGACACACAAAAGATTTTGGATACAATACAGTCGAAGTTCTATAATCCGCACACATTGTGGCCGTTACATTATGATTTTTTTCAATGTTTTATTGCTTGTTTTAAAAAAGTCATTTTTGGATCATGAATTGTTAAATTTTCTCAACTGTTTATTTCACTGTTTACATTCATAAAGTAACGCGAATTATAGAAAATTGCAGATTATGGGTGCGCGGATTATAGATCCTTAACTGTACTGTATCCCGATTCTCTTTATCAGATTACTTCAGCGACATGACTGCTTATTAAAATATAATTGGAGGATTTTTGCAGCAAATACTGTAGAACAGACAGTTGGAAACCAAACACGAGTCGCGTTTTCAGAGCAAATGTTCACTGGTGTTTCTGCAAGTATTACAGAGTGTTTTCGTTTTTAACCCTTTCGGGTCTCCTGTTCTGTTAATAGTACATGCATTTTAATGGACTATTATTTTGTTTTAAGAAATACTTTTACTACTACTTACATGTAGTAGTGTTAGTATATGTCTATGCATTTACTATATGACTTCTTTTATGTTTAGGCATTTAGCAATATTAATAATAATAATTACTTGTTTCATTTTCTTTGTGCCATTTGTGATTCTTTTATTTTAAACATTATATTTCACGTTTTAAATTTAAAATAAAAGTTACTTTACTCAAAACTGTCCCGTGTAATAAAGCGCAAAAAGTATTAGAATGTTGTAACATAAGTTAATCTTATTGTAATTCAATATTTTCTAAACATCTTCAAAAATGCTTTTTAACCTATTGTCATATAAATATCTACCAAATAGTAAGAAGAAAAAAAAACATTCGTTATCTTTCAGAAAATAAAACATTCGTTAAACACTAATTAATTTATTTGGATAGTAAGTTCGCACACGAAAGAGTTAATTATACAAAGCCGACTAAAAGTGAATGAAGTTATGCACAGAATTGAACCCAATTTTTTGTGTGAGTGTTTGGCTATGGTTAGTTGATCCACCCTGAATTTGAAAAAAAATCCGCCGGAAGTGAGCGCTGCTGCAATGGAGATTTTTGTGCTATTTTCAATATTATATCTTCTAAAACTGTATGAAGTTATGTCTAGAATAGAACCAAATATTTTGTGTAATTGTTTGGCTACGGCTAATTGGTCCGCTCTGAATTTGAAAAAAAGCCGAATGAAGGGGGCTCTGCAATAGCGATTTTTGTGTCATTTTACTTAACCCATCATACGTAGTATAGGGTAAGTCTTGAAATCGTTTTGAAAAACAAAATAATTTTTTTACGGATTTACAGATAATGGAGATTCCGAAAAACATATTTTTAGGAAAAAAATTGCTGTCCGTCCATCTGTGTGTCTGTCTATCTGTAAACGTTCTATCTCCCGAACAAACTGAGAAAGAAACTTGAAATGTTGTATGTGCTTAGTATGTAAGAATGGGAAGAAGCCTATTTAATATCAGTAACCTCAATTACCCGAAACTATTTTTTTCGGACTCTCGAAAAATTCTCTCTGGTGAAAGATATATAAAATTTTTCGAATTTATGGTACGGACGTAAAAGGCAATAAAATAACACAAATTTTGCATCAAGAATGATGTCGATCGTATTATTAGATGTCGAGATATTTCTAATCCTTTTTTCCACATTCTTCCATTTTTCATGACCCCGTAGTTCATTCAAGTTTCAAATCAAAGATATATTTTAGTTGTAAATAAAACGTTTAATCCGACGCAATAAACTGTTAGTGAATATGTTTATTATTTTTGGAGTTATAAGGATGTTCCTTTTATGCAATTCAGTACTACTTGAATAGCGTGACGTTTTATATAATTTGTCGAAATTGGTTCATAAGAAATTCATTAATATAGTATGACTATGCGTTAAAAATTCTTAAATTTACGTTTAAATTTTGTTTTGGAATTGCAATGCATTTTAGAAATAGTTTCCACATGTTTTGTTTCATATATATTATTATGTATACTCATGATGGGTAAGTATTACGGTGGCCCCCAACGACTAGTTTAACATTGCACTACCGAAATTTGTTTGAAGTTACACATAGAATTAAACCAATTTTTTTGTGTAAGTGTTTGGCTATGACTAGTTAGTCCTCCTTGGATTTGAAATAAATCCACCGGAAGGGAGCGCTGCAATAGCAATTTTTGTGCCGTTTCCAATATTGTACCACCTAAAAGTGTAAAGTGTATAAAGTTATGCATAGAATTGAATCAATTATTTTGCGTAAGTGTTTGGCTATTGCTAGTAGGTCCGCCCTGAATTTGAAAGAAATCCACCAGAAAGGGATGCTGTAAGGTTAATTTTTGTGCCATTTTCAATATTGTACCACCTTAAAGTGCCTGAAATTTTGCATTGAATTGCACCGAAATTTTTGAATAAGTGCTTGGCTTTGGTCAGCCGACCCTCACTGGTTTTGAAAAATATTCGCCTGAAAGGGACACTATTATCGCGATTTGTGTGCCATTCTCAATTCTTTAACATTCAAAAGTGCATAAAGTTATGCATAGAATTAAACGCATTTTTTTTGTGTATATTTTTGGTTATGACCGACAGATCTTCCTTGAATTTGGAAATATTCGGTGGAACAGGAGCAATGTGATAGCCTAGCGTTTTTTGTGTCATTTTCTCGATTATCTATCGTCAGTTGGCTCGTGCAGAGACTAGAACTTACGTCCTGCTAAGTCGGTTATTTTCAAATAGCTGATGATAACAGAGAAAGAGAAAAATATTGATTGTAAAAAATATCATGATCCATATTAACTCTTTTTCACTCCGATTAATAGATTGAAGTAGAAATTTAAAGTGAAAATGAATATTGTTATAGAATTGAATTAATGATATTAAAGTATCAACATGTTTAACAACTGCTTGAAATAGTAAATGAACGTATGAGATAGAAAATGTTTTGGGATTGGCACATCCAACTAGATTTCAAATTTGTAAAGTGGTGTTTTTAGTACAGAAGTGTAACTTTGTCCCTTTAAAAACACCTTTTAAAAGTTTTAATTCTCATAGCCCTCTTTTTAGGTGCGTTCGTAATTATGTAAATACGTAGCACCTATAGTTGTCGTTCAATCCATCCGTCTGTCTGTCTGTCCGCATATAACAACGCAAAAACTACCCAACCGAATCGTTTGAAATTTAAAATACACAATTATTACATAAGTATATATATATATATATATATATATATATATATACTAAAGTATAAATTCTGTACAATCTGTGATGCAAAGAATATTTATTATTAAATTACAGGGCCACACAAAAGTACTCCACTGCATAATGAAATACGAGGAAACATTGTTTGAGGCGTGTTTTAATTATATTTAACTATTTCACATTTTATGAATATGATATACGTTGCTGAGGTGTGTTAAAAATTACTTCCTGTATATTTACAGGAACACAAAGATCTACAACTATACTGTATCCGAAGTACTGTCTGCTACATCAGCAACATCTGAATATTTTTAAAACTTCGTCATCGTACGAACGCACATCATTTACTACGTTTCACGTGCAATTTCCAACTTGTTTATTTAGTAAAAAGATTATTCTAATTACCCCATCAAAAACTCACAATCAGAAAAGTTTGGGTTAATTAAGACAACTAGTGGGGAAATTATTACCATTTTATTTCTTCTATATATTTTCCTACACATATTTGTTTCGTGTAGTTAAAATTATTAGAACACCAAACTGACAAATCCGTTTATCAATCATTTTGGTAGACTTTCTTCAGATTGCTATTTGGATCTCAGAAATGCTTTAGACTAAAGATAAAGAATATCTAAAATAAAAAAAAAATTCATTATGGGGTTAATATCTACGCGTGAAACACAATTTTACGATACACAGTTTTCTTCATTGTGGTGGTGGTCACAAATACCTCCTGGTCATAATTACCCCGCCTTACCCCTATTCACGAATTTTAGCATAGTCATTAGTATGAGTAAATATCGTCCAGGAAACACATAGCTTTCACATGTCAACAAAATGGAATTCAAGCAATATTAGTAACTTTGATAATATTTTTAAAATACATATTAAATAACACTATTTATAAATATTTTGACTATAGATTTGTATTTTCTTGATAACCAAAATGTACAATTTGTCATACTGATCAATAATATGCCGTAAATATTAAGACGTCAGTAAATGGTAGCCAATTTCGACGCCATGTTGAAAATCACATAAAAAAATTTATGATAAAAAATGGGACATAAGATATTTGGAATCTATATTTCAAAACCTACAGAATAAAAGCAAAATATCAACCTTAGCATGAAAATCTAGCCGTATTACATTTCAGACCCTACTACTACTGTACTGACAGATTTAGAAAAATTGCTCATTCCGGCACAACAAAATGGAAAATG
The DNA here is from genome assembly GCA_964019185.1 of Maratus speculifer. Classification (NCBI taxonomy): domain Eukaryota; kingdom Metazoa; phylum Arthropoda; class Arachnida; order Araneae; family Salticidae; genus Maratus; species Maratus speculifer. The sequence goes on from OZ025298.1 coordinate 120,686,997, forward strand.
TAATTTTATCAATTTAATCTTTATTAATTACTCATTTTAGTGGTAATTTATCGATTGATTTATTAAAATAGTTCATTTCAGCACACAAAATTGAAAATAAAATCTCATTAATTTAATCTTTATTCATTAATCCTTTTAGTACACTGTTAAAAATAAATCCGTGAATTCATGGTAAAACTAGTGGCAGCAAAGTTGCCTGACTTTCTCCGTTCCAGTAGTAGATTTTCCGTTCTGGGAAATGAAAAGACAATTAACTCTGTAACTTCTTATTATAAAGTTGTTATTACTGACTGATGGGGCCACCTATTGAACAATTTAGAAACTCCTATATTTATTGACCGGATGAAAAAAGTAATGTCGTTGGGGCGATTCGAATTCACGAAATTTGGTCTGGGAACCTGTTGCTCTAGCTTTCACTCCAAAGAGTATACGAATGCAAGTGATTCTAAAGGAAAATATTGGATTCCATAGTGTGTTTATATTTTTATAATGTAGATTGTAACTTTTTAGGTGCTGTTATAATTCTTACAAGTTTTAAATAAAAAGGCTGATTTATTATTATGATTTTCTTATGGTTAATGAATAATCATAATATAGCTTGATTAAATAATTTATTAGAAATTTTTTTTTTGCTAAATGAATGGTAAAAATATGGTCTGGTTGATTTGTTGCTGAGAAAGTTGTTGGTATAACAGTTGCACTTCATATGCGTGATACAAATCTTACAAAAGAGCCAGGATTCTTTCATTGATTTTTTTTTTCTTTTCTGTGTAACAACATGTAAGTTTTATAAAAATTTAAAATAAATTTACGAAACATAACAAAGTATCTCCATTTTTTCCTTCCATCTTTGTTATTTTTAGGAAATATGATGAAAATTTTCGATCTTTATCGGAAAATGACCTTTTATCGTGGAAAAGGATTTTTTCTGTGAAATTCAGGAAAAATATATCCGTGAATTTCAATTTTTTTTTTTATAATTATTTGAACAGTTTAGAACATCATCGATTGATTTATTAAAAGTGCTCATTTCCATACAACAAAATGGAAAACATAACTTCATTATTTTAATATTTTTTTGCTACTCCTTTTAGCAACACTGTATTAACTGATTTAGTAAAACTGTTCACTTATGCACAACAAAATGGAAAAAGGAAATCAATAATTTAATCTTTATTCATTACTATTTTTAGTACTACAGTATTTATTGATATAGTAAAACTGCGCATTCCGTACAACAGTATAGAAAATACAATTTTATTAATTCATTACTATTTATTTACTATTTATTTTAATCCTAATATTTTGTTTCATTCAGCCAAACCGCTCATCTTCACACAACAGTTTCGGAAATAAAACTTTTTAAATTTTACTGTTGCCTACTGTTATTATTAGAAAATATATATATATATATATATATATATATATATATATATATATATATATATATATATATATATATATATATATATATATATATATATATATATATATATATATATATATATATATATATATATATATATATAAATTTTATTAAAACACGTGCCACTTTCACCACTTACAGACCACTTTCTCCGAATACAAGATAATTTCACGAATTTTTATTTTAGTACGTCATAAAATGTAAAATAATGCCTATAAATATTTTTAAATGCTGTTGTTAAAAGCCCAGACATAATTTTTAAGTCTTCCCCACACTTTATCTAATTCTTCAAATAGTTACTGATATGTCTAGATTGAAATAAGAATGGTGTCTCAATTTATGTTTAAGTTTCCGCAGATATATTGCTCGTATTTATTATTATTATTAATATTATTATTTTATATCCCAGTTAATCCGCTTTTCTTGTCTGTATCATTATTTTTCTATCTGACGCCTTTTATTTCATATCTCATCGTTCATGAATGTGAAAATGGCTATAAGCATAGACCTTTATATAATTAAGTCTTTAAAAGTAAATAAGCGTGTAAATAGGACGGTTTTAATGAGGAATATGTGAAAGAAGATTACGTTGGCAAAAGAGCAAAAGTTTCAAGATCAATGAAGCATTGTATGATTGAATGAAGTAAAAAGAATTTGATTACAATGGCATATTTGATAAGCATTATTCTCTTTAATATGTCTTCTAGAAATTAAATATTTAAAGATTTCTGCCCGATATTATTAATGATAGACAAAATTATGGAAAATGCTACTTAATCCATAATAATAATTGGTAAATAGTTTTAAAAACAAAAACACAGGCTTCTGTATCAGGTTAAACTGAAAAGTTTCAAATTGTTTTTTTTTCGGTTGCACAGTTACGGTTTTCATATGTGTTTCAGTGATTGTCATGTGCCTAGGGTATCAGGTGACTGTTAATTTATCAAATTGCTTTTGACCCGTTTTTCCGTCGTTTTTGATTTCGAACCTTTTAAGCGGCAATTTTTAAGTTGTTGAATTATCATCGGCAAACTGTGCAAAGTTTCAATTTAATCTCATGTTTAAAAGAGGGTGAAAAAACGTCCAAAGATTCTGTTACATACATACAGGTTAAGCTAATAAAATCGTGTTAAAAAAACTTTAATTAAAAATAAGCTAACTATACTGACATATTGATAACATTTTTACATTCTCAAAGTTATTCTAACTTAATAGAAAAATAATATACTTCCAATATTGGTTATTGTTGATTGATCCAGATTCAATTTAAAAATTTATATTTTACATGTATCCAGTCTCATTTATTGATATGTAATTCTATGTGAATGAAATACTGGCATACAAAACATTTGAATTTGATTCATTGAAATGGTTATATTAGCAAACTATAATCTGGTTCCTTTTATGATACAAAGATTACTTATTTATTGTTTTTAGGTGCGTTCGTAATTATATATGTACGCAGCAGCAATAATTGTAGGTCAGTCCGTCCGTTTGCCCACTTGTCTGTTCGTACTTAACAGAGCAAAAACTACTCAACCAAATTATTTGAAGTTGAAAATATATAATTATTGCATAATTTTGGAGAGTCCTTTCAAATTTTATAAAAATCGGATGAATAGTTTAATTACACGGAGAATCAAAATTATTCCGTTACATTACGGTCAAAAGGGAAAATAGTTTAAAGTGCAGTTTAATTATGTTATACTCTTTCGAACAAAATAGAATTGATATGCATGTATGAAGTATATGCTAAAAAACATTCTGCACGATCTGTGGTGCAATCCAAAATTTGTTATTCATTTACAGGGCCACACAAAAGCATTCCATCATATAATGGTATAGAGGGTAACACTGTTTGTGGCGCGTTTTAATACTATTAAACAAGTTCACATTTTATGAAATTAGCATACGTTTCTGACGTTGCTACAAGCTACTTGCTGTATAATAGAAAGCAGATAGTATTTACAGAGACAGACAGAAGATTTCGGACACTATACTGTGTCCAAATTAATGTATACTATTTCACAAATACCGAATTTTTTTTGTTATAGTACGAACACACCTCACTTGCTACGTTTGACGTGCAATTTCCAACTTATTTTCATTTCTGAAGAGATGTTCAACCGATCTGTAGAGAAATGATAGTAAACAATAGTGAACATTAAAATTTTCAATATCATTACATAAAAAATGGTGACCAAGAAGACCAAATAAGTTTTAAAAATATTTAAAAGAACAAACTCTCACTTTGGAGTGATTTTTCATCACAAGATTTTATCACAAGAGTCGGTTCGTTTAAAATTTTGTATGACTGAACAGTGTGACATACTTAACAGAGGACACTGACACTTTTTTAGAGAATTGATATTTTTAAATTTATTTTTATTATTAATAGTTTTAAAATTTATTTTTTACTATTTAATTTAATTTATTATTTTAATTATTTTATATGTACTATATACTATCTAAACTGCATTTTCTTCTGCTGGATATCATAATTTGAATTTCTAAATTACCATTCATTGAATAACAAATAAAAACCGTTCTTATTGTTTTTCCCAATTATATTAATAATGAAGGTCTTCGATAATTCATTAAAACATTTACAATCTACTAAGGCTTCCCTCTGATTGATTAGTCTGAGCAATATTACTAAGAACATAGTTTTAATAGTAACTTGTTACGAGCAAAAAAAAATGAGATGCTATCTTTAATTGACCATATACTGCTACAAATTCGAACGCCAAAAATGAGCAAAGGGAATCCCAGAATTACAAAATATTATATATAAATCCATATATGCTGTTAAAAAATTGGAAAGCAAATAATGCAAAACAGCCATTGATGAGTACAAAATTGGAAGTACGCAATACATTAAATATAATATAGAAAACAAAGCTCTAAATATCTTATATCGGAATTTTAACTGTTTGAAATGACGTCAAAAACATAAACAGACGTTCCACGACAAACTTAGAGCCTATAAAGGGCAAAAACCATAATGATTGAAGAGAATAAATGATTTTTTATATAGTATGTTGCCCTCTCGATTAGTTAATATAGAATAATACGATTAAAATATATAATAAAATAATATGTACATTTGTTTTTTATGTATGTGATGATTTTCTCGATAAGAGTTTAAGGAATTCTCCCTACAAAAAGTTATTTCTCAAAATACCAAAAGTTTCAAGAAAGGAATGCAATGCATCGTTCGGAGAAAGTTCCAGATATGCTTAATCGGATTTAAATGTATAGCCATGCTAGCCACTATTTTCACTCTGTTGTTTAGATTTAAAACATATTCTCATCAAGATGAGCTGTATTTCGTTTTAGTATGCATTAATAAAAGGAATTGGCAATGAATGTAGTGTTAAGTACGACACGAGATCTGAATATCTCGTCTGGAAAAACTTTGAGTTGTCGAAGTGTCATCTTAAGTAATTTTCTAAACTTTTTTTTCAGCAAAATTTGTAGGTTCAAATACGAAAATGTGAACTCGATTATGAAGTTTTATTCGAATAAATTATTACATAAAAACTTGTTAATGAAAATTGAGGAAATGATTCTATGATAAAATATCTAGATTAGTAAAGTTGAAAAAAAATGCTTATAATATATAACCATGCACATCCTTCAGTTAGGGAGCTAGGCGAGAGAAATAAAAGCCTAGATAAGGAACACATTGACAAGTAGGTACTTTCGCGCAACGTATTCGCTATTTCATACCGACATTTATTCCTTTTTTATAACATTTATCTAATTTCAGAAGTGTAGCTACCCAATTTGTGGGATTTAATTGTCGTGTTTGGAGGTTGGAGGATGTAGGTTATCAAATATTTCAATTTCCACACCTAGCAATTCCAAAATAATGATAATTTAGGATGTTTTTCTTTAATTTCATGTTTTTAAATTTAGATTTTTTTTAGAAACTATTCATCGAGAAAATTTACATTTTAAAAGTAAGTTAAAAGTAACCCAAAGCAAAATTTCAAATTTTTAGGCAAAGCAGTAACACATAAATAGAATGCTTTTATTTTTATTTTTATTTTATTTTATTTTTGTTCGGGAAAGCGATATGCTTAGATTTTTTTTTTTTTTTTTTTTGCGAGTATTATTACACCGATGATTGGCCTTCACTCGAAAGATATGTAAAACATTTATTGTGTGGCTGTTTCTGATTGTCAAAATTTCTATCATTAATATTACTCTCATACAATTTTAACAATGCAAATGCTTTCGTTTAACGCTCACCTTGCCTGTGTGAAGGGCGATTATTAGCGATTTTTCTTGTAAGAAAAATATTTATAACATAATTATTTTACTTCACATACCATGTATCAATCTCGCGAGCAAGTTATAAATATGTAATAATTGTTTCCATATTACATTCGTATTACATTCATTCCATTTAACACCTTCAAGTACGTGGTCCATTTCTGGACCGCTAAATTTTATTCTTTAACCTCTAAATTAGCACTAAAGTATTGGAATAAAATGTTTCCTTTTATTAAGTACATAAATAAAAGGTTTTACTTACTTTAAAATAAATTTGTTTATGAATTCTGCTGCCATTCGCCCATTTCAACATTTTTCGAATAGAAGTACCATGCCCCTGTAAGGGGTACATATTTTAAAATATAAAATTCCATTTACTTGATTAAAAATAAGTGATTTTAACTAATTTCGGCACATATACGCATCGAGTTACCTAATTGGTTGCAAAATGTCGTTATTTTCCATGACATGGTAACGCAGCTATTATTGTTTATCTATTAATAATTTTCTTATTCACTTTTTTATCAAATTACATAAACTGTTTTTTTTTATTTATTAATTAATCGTGTTTTTATTTATTGTTATTTCCTTTTTATGGGGGCTCAGGGATTGAAAACCTTTCAAAAAATCGATTTTTTTATGATCTAGTTTGATTATTCAATGAATAATTAACTCAATGCAAAAAACTGCATAAAAATATTTGCATTTTTAACGGAGTTATAAGCATTTATGTATCAACACTTTCATAACCGCACCCATATAATTTCAACTTTAAGTCGCGTTTTTTTAAAACTTGATTTTTGACGACTAACACCAAGATTAAAAAAAACTATTTGATGGAATGGCTTAAATATTTTTTGCATGCATATAACATCATTATCTATAGAATCAATTAAGGATATAACAATCACTTAAAAAATTATTAAAAAATCTCTCAAATTTGAAAATTTAACCCCCCCCCTAAAAAATACAACTTTTTTTCATTAAAAATACTCAAATATTAAACTATCCAAAATATATTAATTCATTCTATAGATAATGATGTTATATGCATGCAAAAAAATTTAAGCCATTCTATCAAATAGTTTTTTTTAATCTTGGTATTAGTCGTCAAAATCAAGTTTTCAGAAAAACTTGTAACGGTTGGGTGCTCGCACTGAGTGTTGAATGCAGACATAACTCAGAACATAAGATAAAAACAGTTTATTTAAAACGATAAGGGCTCAAGGGGAGTGGAGCAAGTCTGTAATTTTAACAACTGAGAACACTATTAAAAGATTAAACTCGTACTCACAGCTCCGGAACTAGCTCAATCGGGGCACTTCAGATTACTTCTCAGCTATCTTTCGGCTAAGCTGTAGATAAAATTTTATTAGACAGCCCGTGGCTGTATATATTTCTTTATTAACTTTGAACTAGGTAACGTAATTACTATTAACTCCTTACCACCGGCCAACTTCTCGAGTCGAATCCCAAAACTCCTTGTCAACTCACTGGAGGCTCGCCAATACTTGATATCGCTTGCTCTAGATTCACTACTAGCTGTCCAATGCCGCTAGACACACTCCTAGCTGGCTAATATCGCTAGACACACTTCGCTAGACACACACTGCTAGACGCCACTAGCTCAGTGGTGTAGTCGAGGGGGGACGGCGTCCCCCCACTTTTTATATTTTTCTGTAGCGTCCCCCTACCTTTTAATGTTCGTGAATCCTTTTTTACTAAGCGTCCCCCCAACTTTTTAATGAGCGTCCCCCCACTTCTTTTTTTTGCGACTACACCGCTGCACTAGCTGGCTATGCCACTAGAGACACACTGCTGGCTAACGTCGCCAGAGACACACACTCAAACTCCAAGCTTTTATATGTTGCAAACTGAGATACTTCAAATTTCATATTACTACTAACCGCGATCTAACTGTAGAATCCGAAAGAGACACATACGCTCTAGAAAGTTAAAACAAAAGAGAGGATAGATGTCGCTTTCACGCTTACACATGTTAAATCATTGACGTCACGATCTCAAAAATTCTAGAGTGCCTTTATTACAAAGATCACTCCCTCACAAACTTAAGTTGACAACGACTTAAAGTTGAAATTATATGGGTGCGGCTATGAAAGTGTCGATACTGAATGCTTATATCTCCGTTAAAAATGCAAACATTTTAAGCGGTTTTACATTTAGTTAAGAATTAATTGAACAATCAAACTAGATCATAAAAAAATCGATTTTTTGGAAAGTTTTCAAGCCCTCAGTAAATAACTGAATTCATACATAACTGATGTTCAAAGATGGTTTTCGCCAACCCGGTATTTATATTACATATGTGCGCTAATTTCATAATGTTTTTGCAATATTCTCCTACCTTGGCGCTTTGGTAAATCTTGGTCCAGTTTCAGCTTCAGAAACTGAAATAAAAATAAATATGAACAGATACATAAAAGAACTTGATGAACGTTTATGTTTATTTTTACCTATAAATATAAACATTTTAGATAATTTTTTGATAGCCTGATGCCAGTGTTATATAGACATATACATGTATATATATATATATATATATATATATATATATATATATATATATATATATATATATATATATATATATATATATATATATATGAGTAAAACCATTAATTGCAGTACAATATATGAACCGCTGAATTTAATAGAAAATTACCACATTGAAACATGGAAAAAATGAATACAAATAGAATTTGCAACCAAAGCAAAACCTCAGGCCTCAAATACTTTGAGAATGAAGTGTGTGACTTCATCTTCGTATTAGCCATGAAAAAGCGAAATAATACGAATCTGGGGCTACCAACACACATGAAACTAAAATTAAATGAAGAAAAAACTTTAAAAGCAAAAATCAACAAAATTACTAGATTGGATAGAAAAATAAAAGATAAAAATAAATTTAAAACGGAGCAATAAAAACCATAGACACATGAGCAGCCACGTGCAGAGATTGTTATAGATGCAACAAAATAGGTTAAAAACTACAGGCTCCATTAACCTTATCATTAAAAGATTTTCGCTTTAATTTTCCTGCATTTTATTGTAGTAATTAATAAGTATAAAGGTTAAATATAACCATGATTTTTTATTAGTTCTCTTAACATAATTTTAAAGCTTCTTAGAACTTACTTTTCATAGTAGATGCCTTAAGTAGGTTACCTTCATATTTATCTTTTGATACAATCAGAATCGAGATCAGACTAATATGTTTTGAGTTTTGCTTGATGAAAGAATTATGATTGACTTTTAATATCGTTCGTTGCAATTCAGGTCCAGAAAGTAATATTGCGGTGTGGATTAGTCTTCGCTTCACTGAGACAATTATTTGTAAATATTTCCTCAAATCACCCCTCTGCTCTTTTAATTGATCAGAATTGAGATATTTATTAAAGGACAAATATATAATTTTTCTTATTATTTTAATAATGCAAAGTTCCATACTATAAATTTATTTTCATTTGAAGTTACTTTACCATTAAAAATTTGGGAAAGCCTTAGCAATTTGCTTGCGTATGCTATGAAAAATAGTTTGTTTTCAGAAAATTTTTTACATTTCGCACTCCTGTATACTTTTTTCATAATTGTTGCGTTATTTTTTAACAATCTTTTCACCACTTAATGAAGATTTTTGTGAGCAAAATTTATTGAAACTAGAGATATTTCTTTTTAATAAAATGATTGTTTTTTATTTTGTGTAATATTTCTAATATTTTAATGTATTTTTTTTATATATTTTAAGTAACAAAGCTGAGCTTTCTGAATTTCTCTTGTTTTATTTTTATTAATATCTTATTAACCTTTCGTACATTTTTCAGAGAAAATAAGATGAATAGGTTTTTATTTTAGTTATATTATAAATTATAATAATAGTTTTGAATATCAGTAATTATATATAAAATAAATAAACTTGCAAAGTATAAATTTGAGCTTATAGATTCCATAAAATATAATAATAAACTTAATATATTATATATTATCTATAGAATTTTTTTAAAGTAAAAATTTGTTATTAAGTTATACTAGTTTATTAAATTAAGAATATATTCAATTAAAATTACATTTAAGAAAACCTAATTTAGTTTTTATTCTAAAATTGCTAACTATTTTAATAATTAATAATACTATTGCAGATTTAGTCGCACGTTCAACGCGCGGTGCTAACTCTTTTTCTTCTCTCATCCGGACTCCCTGCGGAATCCAGGTTGAAAATTTCGGACTCACTCCCCAAGTGGGATTTTGCATGAACATTGAAATACTCTCCCCGTCAACTGAAATCATGGAAAAGCCTTTTGTATAGGACCCATTTGCGGATTTTCACAAAAGAACGGAGGGGAACGAGCAAAAGTATCGGGAAATAAGAAGATCAACTCTAGTTCACGGAAATATTTCTCTTTTGACGAACAGCCTTCCTTTTCCTGCAAAACTCATTAAAGATCAAAAACACCATGCCGCCACAACAAACGAGCCTTTACGTAACCGCAAGAAGGGGACTTGTCTGTTTGGGCCTTGAGGCGCGGCGCAAATTGAGATACAGACCATACTTTCACGGTAAACTTTCGCGTCCAACGGTTTTGTGGATCATTGAAATAAAGAAAACAAGCATGTTAATTAACGTGCAGTTTTTTTTTTTTTTTTTTTTTTTTTTTGACACATTTACTACTCGGCACTTGTACATGGAAAGCAGTTTTTTGAGCGACTCCGTCACGTGATAGATTTTGTTTTCAAAGAACAAATTAGATATTTCAAAGCACGATGTTTGAAATAATACTAATAAAGGTATCAAAAAAGAGTGATTTAATTAATTCGAATTATAAAAATCATATTTATTTTAATAAGTGATATTAATTTTGCTTTTGTAGGAACATTCTTTTTTGCGATAAATTATTGTAAATTAGATTTTTTTTTTTTTTTATCAGAACATTTCAAAGAATCCGGAATCACTTAAATTTATAAATTTTAAATTTGAAGTTTGGGCAACATGAATATTTCAATAATACTTATGAATTCACTCTGCTTTTTTAATGATTCTTTTTTCAATTTACAAAACACCTTTGCTCACAGTAAAAAAAAAAATAACATTGAAAATTCAATTATTTCTAAATATCATCAATTACAGTGTAAAAAAAAATCTGTAAAGGTACTAAACATTTTCGAGGAAACTGGGATTCCAAGAACTTTTCATGTAATGATAACAGGAAAAATCCATGTAACCGATTCCAAAACTTGAGTTTTTGTTGTTACCGTTACAGGAAAAGTTCTTGGAATCCCAGTTTCCTAGATAAAGTATAGTACCTTTACAGATTTTTTTTTACAGTGTAAAACAAATAAATAAATGCTGTTCAAAATTACTCTTTTTAAATACATGAATAATATGTTAAATTGAATTCATCTTTAAAAAGGCGGCAAATTGTTCAAAGTTAATGTAAAAAAAGTAATAAGAGAAATATAATACTATTAATATTACATGCAACTATTATTAAGTAAGCATTCATTTAAATGCAAATTGAAATCCTAGTGACCATTTGTATAAAAAAAAATCAAAATTGATTTAAAAAAAAAAAGAGAATCTAATTTGAATCAAAATCTTATTCTGAATTTGATCTACTCAATAAAATTAAATTATTTGTAACTACACTGTAAAAAAAAAATCTATAAAGATACCAAACTTTTTCTAGGAGACTGGGATTCCAAGAACTTTTCATGTAAAGGTTACCGGAAAATTTCATGTAACCGATTCTGAAACTTAAATTTTTGCTGTTACCGTTACAGGAACAGTATCACTTAACCTGCGCGTGGCAACTGCGTCTAAATGGGCGCCTTGGCTAAGAGACTGTAGCGCAAGCCAAGTTAAAAAAAATAATAATAACAAAATTATAATTTAACAAATTACAATGACTATTTGAAAAATGTTATTTTCAAAGACTAAAATTTTATAGATTTATAAATAAATTCTACATTATTATTAATAATAAACATCATTTTTACAATGATTATAACGAGTCATATATTACGTACGGCATGCATTCAACATAAATATTGCTGGACCAATCATTTAAAAAAATGCACTTTATAAATATTCAAAGTTAAACTATTTAAAAATGTGTGTTTTTATTTGATGCAGTTAAACTGATTTCTAAACGCCTCATATTACTTACGACATGGATCAAACATTAATATTCCTCGATCCATTATAAAGAAATTTTAAATGAAATTTCAGTTTTACAATTTTCGAAACTGCAAATTTCTGAACTTCTAAATATCACACATTTAAAATTTTTACACTGTTGTGTAGAGAAAAAATGCACTTTTAAATGACATTTGTTTGAAATCTTTATCACAATTTATTTTCAAGTTATTATTTTACTTTAAGAATTTATTACCTTTTTTTGTCATCGTGGCAACAGAAGTATTCTATTTTTCGACATTAAACATGGAGCAATCAGAAAGCGAATAAAATAAAAAAGATTCAGATATACTTCAGAATTCACATTTCTGTGCCAAGAACAACAACTATTTTCCAAATAATTATTATTTCATTAAAAGAGAGGGTCTAAATACCAGCTACTGGGTGTTCCGAGAATTGAGCGCAGCGTAGCTTAATGAAGATAGACAAGGTTTGTAGCTGGAATTGAAAGAAGAAAGTTTCAAAAAGTACGTCGCTGAATTCAGTGTCATTCATAAACAGTAATAGCAAAAATTTTGAAATAATTTAATCTAGGACATCAGAAGTTTTCAGATATGTGTTTCACATTTTTATAAAAAAAATACTCCTCATACATTGGCTTGAATTGATGGTTAAATTATTTTTTAGACATATCTAGCTCTCAAATGTCGTACACTGTAAAAAAAATTCTGTAATCCTTATACATGTAAATTTGCGAAATTTGTAGGGTTACTAACATTTTATCTGTGTACTGGTCAAGAAAAGATGTAAATCTACAAAATTAATTTTTGTAATGCTAAAGAAATCTGTAACTTTATAAACGAATCAACTAAAATGACAGTTATAATATTAAAATTTGCGAAATTTGTAGGATTACTAACATTTTATCTGTGTACTGTACAAGAAAAGATATAAATCTACAAAATTAATTTTTGTAATGCTAAAGAAATCTGTAACTTTATAAACGAATCAACTAAAATGACAGTTATAATATTAAAATTTGCGAAATTTGTAGGATTACTAACATTTTATCTCTGTACTGTACAAGAAAAGATGTAAATCTACAAAATTAATTTTTGTAATGCTAAAGAAATCTTTAACTTTAAAAACGAATCAACTAAAATGACAGTTATAATATTAAAATTTGCGAAATTTGTAGGATTACTAACATTTTATCTGTGTACTGTACAAGAAAAGATGTAAATCTACAAAATTAATTTTTGTAATGCTAAAGAAATCTGTAACTTTATAAACGAATCAACTAAAATGACAGTTATAATATTAAAATTTGCGAAATTTGTAGGATTACTAACATTTTATCTGTGTACTGTACAAGAAAAGATGTAAATCTACAAAATTAATTTTTGTAATGCTAAAGAAATCTGTAACTTTATAAACGAATCAACTAAAATGGCAGTTATAATATTAAAATTTGCGAAATTTGTAGGATTACTAACATTTTATCTGTGTACTGTACAAGAAAAGATGTAAATCTACAAAATTAATTTTTGTAATGCTAAAGAAATCTGTAACTTTATAAACGAATCAACTAAAATGGCAGTTATAATATTAAAATTTGCGAAATTTGTAGGATTGCTAACATTTTATCTGTGTACTGTACAAGAAAACATGTAAATCTACAAAATTAATTTTTGTAATGCTAAAGAAATCTGTAACTTTATAAACGAATCAACTAAAATGACAGTTATAATATTAAAATTTGCGAAATTTGTAGGATTACTAACATTTTATCTGTGTACTGTACAAGAAAAGATGTAAATCTACAAAATTAATTTTTGTAATGCTAAAGAAATCTGTAACTTTATAAACGAATCAACTAAAATGACAGTTATAATATTAAAATTTGCGAAATTTGTAGGATTACTAACATTTTATCTGTGTACTGTACAAGAAAAGATGTAAATCTACAAAATTAATTTTTGTAATGCTAAAGAAATCTGTAACTTTATAAACGAATCAACTAAAATGACAGTTATAATATTAAAATTTGCGAAATTTGTAGGATTACTAACATTTTATCTCTGTACTGTACAAGAAAAGATGTAAATCTACAAAATTAATTTTTGTAATGCTAAAGAAATCTGTAACTTTAAAAACGAATCAACTAAAATGACAGTTATAATATTAAAATTTGCAAAATTTGTAGGATTACTAACATTTTATCTCTGTACTGTACAAGAAAAGATGTAAATCTACAAAATTAATTTTTGTAATGCTAAAGAAATCTGTAACTTTATAAACGAATCAACTAAAATGACAGCTATAATATTAAAATTTGCGAAATTTGTAGGATTACTAACATTTTATCTCTGTACTGTACAAGAAAAGATGTAAATCTACAAAATTAATTTTTGTAATGCTATCTGTAACTTTATAAACGAATCAACTAAAATGACAGTTATAATATTAAAATTTGCGAAATTTGTAGGATTACTAACATTTTATCTGTGTACTGTACAAGAAAAGATGTAAATCTACAAAATTAATTTTTGTAATGCTAAAGAAATCTGTAACTTTATAAACGACTCAACTAAAATGACAGTTATAATTTTAAAATTTGCGAAATTTGTAGGATTACTAACATTTTATCTCTGTACTGTACAAGAAAAGATGTAAATCTACAAAATTAATTTTTGTAATGCTATCTGTAACTTTATAAACGAATCAACTAAAATGACAGTTATAATATTAAAATTTGCGAAATTTGTAGGATTACTAACATTTTATCTGTGTACTGTACAAGAAAAGATGTAAATCTACAAAATTAATTTTTGTAATACTAAAGAAATCTGTAACTTTATAAACGAATCAACTAAAATGGCAGTTATAATATTAAAATTTGCGAAATTTGTAGGATTACTAACATTTTATCTGTGTACTGTACAAGAAAAGATGTAAATCTACAAAATTAATTTTTGTAATGCTAAAGAAATCTGTAACTTTATAAACGAATCAACTAAAATGGCAGTTATAATATTAAAATTTGCGAAATTTGTAGGATTACTAACATTTTATCGGTGTACTGTACAAGGAAAGATGTAAATCTACAAAATTAATTTTTGTAATGCTAAAGAAATCTGTAACTTTATAAACGAATCAACTAAAATGACAGTTATAATATTAAAATTTGCGAAATTTGTAGGATTACTAACATTTTATCTCTGTACTGTACAAGAAAAGATGTAAATCTACAAAATTAATTTTTGTAATGCTAAAGAAATCTGTAACTTTAAAAACGAATCAACTAAAATGACAGTTATAATATTAAAATTTGCAAAATTTGTAGGATTACTAACATTTTATCTCTGTACTGTACAAGAAAAGATGTAAATCTACAAAATTAATTTTTGTAATGCTAAAGAAATCTGTAACTTTATAAACGAATCAACTAAAATGACAGCTATAATATTAAAATTTGCGAAATTTGTAGGATTACTAACATTTTATCTCTGTACTGTACAAGAAAAGATGTAAATCTACAAAATTAATTTTTGTAATGCTATCTGTAACTTTATAAACGAATCAACTAAAATGACAGTTATAATATTAAAATTTGCGAAATTTGTAGGATTACTAACATTTTATCTCTGTACTGTACAAGAAAAGATGTAAATCTACAAAATTAATTTTTGTAATGCTAAAGAAATCTGTAACTTTATAAACGAATCAACTAAAATGACAGTTATAATATTAAAATTTGCGAAATTTGTAGGATTACTAACATTTTATCTCTGTACTGTACAAGAAAAGATGTAAATCTACAAAATTAATTTTTGTAATGCTATCTGTAACTTTATAAACGAATCAACTAAAATGACAGTTATAATATTAAAATTTGCGAAATTTGTAGGATTACTAACATTTTATCTCTGTACTTTACAAGAAAAGATGTAAATCTACAAAATTAATTTTTGTAATGCTAAAGAAATCTGTAACTTTATAAACGAATCAACTAAAATGACAGTTATAATATTAAAATTTGCGAAATTTGTAGGATTACTAACATTTTATCCCTGTACTGTACAAGAAAAGATGTAAATCTACAAAATTAATTTTTGTAATGCTAAAGAAATCTGTAACTTTATAAACGGATCAACTAAAATGACAGTTATAATATTAAAATTTGCGAAATTTGTAGGATTACTAACATTTTATCTCTGTACTGTACAAGAAAAGATGTAAATCTACAAAATTAATTTTTGTAATGCTAAAGAAATCTGTAACTTTATAAACGAATCAACTAAAATGACAGTTATAATATTAAAATTTGCGAAATTTGTAGGATTACTAACATTTTATCTCTGTACTGTACAAGAAAAGATGTAAATCTACAAAATTAATTTTTGTAATGCTAAAGAAATCTGTAACTTTATAAACGAATCAACTAAAATGACAGTTATAATATTAAAATTTGCGAAATTTGTAGGATTACTAACATTTTATCTCTGTACTTTACAAGAAAAGATGTAAATCTACAAAATTAATTTTTGTAATACTAAAGAAATCTGTAACTTTATAAACGAATCAACTAAAATGACAGTTATAATATTAAAATTTTATCTGTAACCTGGGTCTCAGTTACGTAAAACATTCTAGGAATCCCAGTTTCGTAAAAAAATTCTTAGTAACCTTACAGGTGTTTTGATTTTCAGTGCAAACCTGTATCTGTAACATAAAGTTCTATTGTTGCCGTTACTTAAAAATGTCTAGGAATCCCAGTTTCCTAGAAAAATTTCAGTAACTTTACAGATATTTTTTACAGAGTACACACGTAATTTTTATTTTACAATATGAATGAATAATACCGGTTTTAAATTAAACATAATAGTCATCCGAATACTGGCTACTTAGTGCGTATCTAAATACATGCTAGCCGGTATATATGTGGATCCATTGCGACTGCACTGAGGTAGAAAGTGGTTCTTATGTTTTTGATTTTTTTCAGATAAAATAATTCAAATACAGTCGGCTCTCGTTAATTCGAACTCGTCGGGACCACAAGAAATGTTCGAATTTTCCGAAGTTCGAATTATGGATTATATGAAAGGAAAACATGCTTAATATGGTACTATTACAAAGGAATTAATATTATTGTGTTTTTTAAATTTATTTCATCTGTTATCATTAGAATATGACTTAATATTACATTAAAAGATGTAAATACATAAACTAATTAAAAGTTTAGAAACAAGCACGATGGAAGAAAAATTTAAATCGTCACTGATTGACAGACGGGGCACTAAGAAAGTGGACATCAAATGCATTGGATTATATGTATATTCTTTCGGAACAATTTTCACAAAAATCAACGAAAGAAAGTTATTCAAATGATCTGAAATCCACGAGAAAGAAAAAAAATGAAAAATCGAAATTCTCGTTAGTTCGAATTAAACGAAGTCAAGTGAAAATGAGTTTGAATTAATGAAAATTTTTAACGTTATTCTGCCATTGAAAATTTCAGGACTTCATGTGTAGTTCGAATTAAGCGAAGATTCGAATTATCCGATTTCGAATTAACGAGAGTCGACTGTTTCAAGTTTTTTTTAGACGTTGAAAATCAAAACTAGAAACAAAATGGAAACAAGATTGTCAGAAAATTATAAATTTGTCAGAGAATTTTTACAAATTTGTAAAAAACTCTGATTTATTATAAATCACATATTTTTCTGAGCAGAAGTACACTGTAAAAAAAAAATATGTAAAGGTACTATACTTTATCTAGGAAACTGGTATTCCAAGAACTTTTCCTGTAACGGTAACAACAAAAACTCAAGTTTTAGAATCGGTTACATGGATTTTTCCTGTTATCATTCCATGAAAAGTTCTTGGAATCCCAGTTTCCTAGAAAATGTTTAGTATCTTTACAGATTGTTTTTTACAATGTAATGTTAGTAATTAATAAAATGTTAGACAAACAATTTTGTTAGTGCGCAATAACTGACAATATTAGACAATGAAAAAACGTAGCCGATATTTAGACTCCGTTTTCAAAATTCAAAATTTGCAGATTTAAAGGAAGTTCACTTTTTATAAACAGAAAACGCTTTTCAAACTGATTTTTGTTTCCCCCAAGCTGCTGTAAAACATATCAAAGCACCCTGCTGCCACTTTTATATTTGCTATTTTTGAAAATTGTAGGGTCTAGATTGCAGACAAAAATTTATACTCGGTATTTGGACATTTTTCTCTACCAATAAATTATTTAATTCAAAATTTTTGATTTATTATTAACCCCCCCCCCCCCAAAAAAAAAAAGAATAAAAAAATCATTTGAAAACACTAAGTTTAAGTAATAATTATTTAATAATAATAATGCAACATAAAAATAATTTTTAACAGTGTTAGATGTTATTATTGTCTAGATGTAGATTTTGATATTCTTGGCAGAGTTGTAGTTTTCAATTACAAAAAGCAAGATTGTTAATCTAGTGTTAATCTAGATTGTGATCTAGTGTTAATCAATCATATAAATACTAAATCGGCAGTGAGCGGTAATTTTGACCTGTATTATATTAATATATTTCGGTTCAAATTAGAAAAATTAACATAAAATAAGTTTAAAGGTACGCAGAAGAAAAATGCTAAATAAAAATGTTAAACTATTTTAAATGAAAATTCTGGTGTAAAATATTTTTAATAAAACTTTACTAAAATTTTCGGTCTTTCTAGTACAATAAAAACAAAAATAATATTATAAATTAACTAATAAATAAATAAACAAAATCTATCAAACAAAATAAACAAAAATTTCATATCAGGTCTCTTAAAAAAATAGTGAATGAAAAATTTTAATTTTCCAGAAGCATCATATATCACATTGGTGTATTTCAAGGATATTGTAAAAAGGTTTTCACAACCAAACACAACTGGAGGGACACTTTGTGTTTTAACAACAATGAGTTTTGACATCAACTTTGATGGATTTAAGTTTGGTTAAATGACATAAAAAAATTAGTAATTTCAACAAAATGTAGTTATTTAATTTTATTCATGTTACTTTATATTTCTGTAACATAGGCAACTTTTTATAAAAACTCTCAATATTCTCATATTTCATTCATTTGTTCAAAGGTGCCCCTTGCTTGTTTAAAGGTACCCCTATATGGGGCAGGTTTGAACAAAGAATTTTCATTTTTTTAAATCCTCACAACTTATTTAATTCCTTTAGAAAATGCTTAATTTATGGTTCATATGATGAAGAAATGCGTTGTTTTTATAATTTAATATATAAAACTCAATAAATATAATTCAAGTAAGAAATATATTGATTTTCTGAAAAAATGTTCAAAGGTGCCCCCCCACTCCCCTACATTTCGATTTTCTATTCAAATAAAAAGATAAAGAATTTATGCAAGAATAAAAAATAAAAAAATAATAAATTAACTATATATGATGCAAAACATATTTCATTTTTAAGATTTATAAAATACGTTTTTACTTTGTACGAAATAACGTCATTCAGATCCACTGGAGAATAAAAAAATTATAAGCCTTAAACAACTTAAGTATACGTATGACGTCACTATCAAGAAACTCGAAAAAACCGGCTATCTAATGATTTATATAACTTCATTTAGTTGTAACAGAATTATAAATACTTAAAATTAAATATACTTTATAATAATCCCAAGTTTTATCAGAAATCATTCATTTATATTTTTTCAAAATAACACGCATTTTAACTATATTTTTTCGTTATTGGGGGGAAATTTCAACAAAAAAAAATATGATCAAAAACGCGACTTACGCAATATATCATTTATCTATGACGCGTTCAGAAATCAATCCGGTTAGCTCCATTTTTTTTAGAAACTTAGGTATTAACATGAATGTGTTGGAATTTTTCTATCTATCTATACAGAGTTTATGAATTACCCTTGATTGTAAGACAATTAAAAATATAATCAAATTATTGTGAAATAAACAGTTGTTGATACATATAGAAGTTTAACTGTTTAAAATGTGCATTTTTATATGATAGAGTTAATTAGACTGACTCCTGAATGCCTCATATTACGTACTATATGGATTAAACATTAATATTCCTGGACCCATTATAAACAAATTTTAAATGAAATTTCAGTTTTACAGTTTTCGGAACTGTAAATTTTTTCTAAACATCGCACATTTAAAATTTTTACGTCGTTGAGTAGTGAAAAAAAATCACTTTTAAATGAAATTTGATTGAAATCTTATGAGCCATCATTTTGAAATTCAGACAAAGAAATGTTGATTTGATAGTTGTATTTTTTGATTTGCTTGATTTTTTTATATGTTGAAGTAGATCAATCTGTAATTTTGAAGCCCTGAAAAAATTTCCTCTTTTCTTTAGAAAATGTCAAAGTTCAAGGTTGTGAATGCCATTTTTCGTGAAAAGTGAAATGCTGGTATATTTAGAGCACTATATCTCTCGCAAGCAACAGCATCCCAAAATTCTTTCGGCATAAATTGTTAGTATAACCATACTTACTTATTAAAATTTATTTGTTTCCATGGGGCATTGTTAATTTACATTGTTATGTTGCCACAAAGTACAGTCAAAATGACGTTTTTGTCCATTTTCCGCACTTAATATCTTCTTTAAGCAATAGTACACCAAACTTTTTCTTATAGAATATGAAAGTGTACTACTAGGACAAGCAAAATAATATAGTATTGTACCGAGATATTGTTGCTGTTAGCAGATATAACCTGTTAAATGCTCAAATTTTTCAAAATTTACAACCTTTAAAGCAACGTTATTTCAAATAAGCGCAACAGTAAAATAAAACAAAATATGTCACGCAGTAGGTGAATATATGTATAAAAACATGGAAAAGAAAAACAAGTTGGAAATTGCACGTGAACGTAGCAAATGAGGTGCGTTCGTACGATAACGAAGTTTTAAAAATATTCAGATCTTGCTGATATAGTAGAGCGTACTTCGGATAGAGTATAGTGGTCGAAATCTTTGTGCTTCTGTAAATATGCAGAAAGTAATTTTTATTACACCTCAGCAACGTATATCTTACTCATAAAATGTGAAATAGTTGAATATAATTAAAACACGCCCCAAACAATATTTCCCCGTGTAGCATTATGTAGTGGAGTACTTTTGTGTGACTCTGTAATTTAATAATAAAAATTCTTTGCATCACAGATTGTACAGAATGCATATTTTAGTATATATTTCATAGATTCATGCCAATTCTATTATGTTCGAATGAGTGTAACATCATAAAAATGCATTTGAAACTTTTTTCCCATTGACCGTAATGTAACGGAATCCTTTTGATTGTCCCTGTAATTGATCTAGGCATCCGATTTTCATAACATTTGAAATGACTCGGTAAAATTACACAATAATTTTATGTTTTAAATTTCAAACGATTAAAATGCATTTGAAACATTTCTCCTCATTGACCGTAATGTAACGGAATCCTTTTGATTGTCCCTGTAATTGATCTATCCATCCGATTTTCATAAAATTTGAAATGACTCGACAAAATTATGGTATAATTATGTACTTTAAATTTCAAACGATTCGGTTGGGAAGTTTCTGCGTTGTTATATGCGGACCGACAGACAGACGAACAGACGGACAGACAGATAGACGGACGGACTGAGCGACAACAATAGGTGCTACGTATTTACATAATTACGAACGCACCTAAAAAGTGGGGCCTCATGATATTTTTATTTAAAAAAATGACAAAATTTTCAAATAAACAATGTCGATGATAATATTTCTTCCCTAACAGAAAATGAAAAATCCCTTTTCTCGTTCCTCTTGCTGTGTTTTTTCCCTATGAAATATCCCTTTTTTGTTGCGCCTTCCGAAAGAGAAAGCAAGAGAAAATGAAAGTTTCAGTTTTTCTTAGGGGAAAAATGTGAAAATGAACATTGCTCATTTTTAGGTGCGTTCGTAATTATATAATACGTAGCACCTATAGTGGTCGTTCAGTCCGTCCGTCTGTCCATCCGTCCGTCTGTCTGTCCGCATATAACAACGCAAAAACTACCCAACCGAATCGTTTGAAATTTAAAATACATAATTATTACATAATTTTGTCGAGTCATTTCAAATTTTATGAAAATCGGATGCATAGATCAATTACAGGGGCAATCAAAAGTATTCCATTACATTACGGTCAATGGGGAAAAAAGTTTCAAATGCATTTTAATCGTTTGAAATTTAAAATACGCAATTATTACATAATTCTCTCGAGTTATTTAAAATTTTTTGATAATAGTGTGCATAGATCAATTACAGGGGCAATCAAAAGTATTCAATTACATTATGGTCAATGGGGAAAAAGTTTCAAATATATTTACGTTTGAAATTTAAAATACATAATTATTACATAATTGTGTCGAGTTATTTCAAATTTTATGAAATTCGGATGAATAGATCAATTACAGGGACAATAAAAAGTATTTCGTTACATTACGGTCAATGGGAAAAATGTTTCAAATGCATTTTAATCGTGTTAGACTCATGCGAACTTTATAAAATTTATATGCAACTATAAAGTACATATTATAATATACATCTTACATAATTTGTGGTGCAAAGAATATTTGTTATTGACTGACAAGGCCACACAAAAGTATTCCATTACATAATGGTATAGGGAGAACATTGTTTGATGAGCGTTTTAATTGTAATTCACTATTTACAATTTTATGCGATTGATATATGAAAGTAATATTTTTAAAACTTTGTTATCGTACGAACGCACCTAATTTGCTACGCTTCACGTGCAATTTCCAACTTGTTTAAAATATAAATATCACGAGGCACCACTTCTTTTTCTTTTTCATGTTTTTGTACATATATTCACCTACTGCGTGACATATTTTGTTTTATTTTACTGTTGCGCTTATTTGAAATAACGTTGCTTTAAAGGTTGTAAATTTTGAAAAATTTGAGCATTTAACAGGTTATATCTGCTAACAGCAACAATATCTCGGTACAATATTAAATTATTTTGCTTGTCCTAGTAGTATACTTTCATATTCTATAAGAAAAAGTTTGGGGTACTATTGCTTAAATAAGATATTAAGTGCGGAAAATGGACAGAAACGTCATTTTGACTGTATTTTGTGACAACATAACAATGTCAAGTAACAATGTCCCATGGAAACAAATAAATTTTAATAATTATGAATGGTTATACTAACAGTTTATGCTGAAAGAATTTTGGGATGTTGTTGGTTGCGAGAGATATAGAGCTCTAAATATACCCGTCTTTAACTTTTCACGAAAAATGGCATTCACAACCTTGAACTTTGACATTTTCTATCGAAAAGAGGAAATTTTGTCTTGGCTTCAAAATTGCAGGGTGTTCATCAAATATGATCTGCTTCAACATATAAAAAAATCAAGCAAATCAAAAAAACAACTATTTCACTTTGATTTTCAAAAAAACCCAGCTAAAAATGAACTCTAGTGAAACTGCAAAGAAAATGCAGTTGCGAAACTGTGGTGATTTGGCACAAATCACTGTAGTTTTTTCGAAGTCAACCACTACAAAATCACTACAGTGAATGTATAGTTCATAACTACACATTTTCTGCAGCGAATTTGAAGTTAAATGCCCCTCCCACCCAAAAAAATTGCCTCTGCTGGCGCCATCTATTGACCATACTGGTAAGCTTCCTTTTTAACATTTCAAAGGCAGATTCTGACTGTGGTAACAGTTGCACTCGAACTGACGATCCCAGGTACAGGAGAGACACGCTTTGACCACTTGGCCGCTGAGACTTGTGTGGTTAGTGTTGTGCGAGGTATAAAGGGGAGGCATTTCAATTAAAGCTTATTTGTTGCAAAAGCTGAATGGCAGGCAGAAAAATTGGATGTTTTAAAGTGCTTTTATTTTATTATTTATTTACTTATTGTAATTCGTTTATATGGGCATGTATTTTAAAAACAATTTTATATTAAATGAATTAAACAAATACTTTAGCGAATTAGCTAAAGCAAATGAATTGGTTTTTCTTCTGAATTTAAAAATCAGTAAATATTTAATAAAATAATTTTATTTTTAGGCTAATTGCGAAAATAATAATTTTTTTTATTATGAATTATAATGTAATTACATGCGTTGTGTTAATTTTATAAAATATATATTTTTGACATGGAAGTACTTACTTTAATAAATTATGGGTCGGTAATTAATATTTTTTACTTAGAATAAGAATTCATTTTATGTCGTTTAATGATACGGTAAAACATATTTTTTATTATTGTGTTAGAATAATAATTTGTTACTTATAAACATTTTTTAATTTAAAAATTATATATATATATATATATATATATATATATATATATATATATATATATATATATATATATATATATATATATATATATATATATATATATATATATATATATATATATATATATATATATTTTTTTTTTTTTTTTTTTTTTTTTTTTAGTTTTTTAAATAGGGAATATTCCTGAATCTTTCTTGCAAATTAAAAAAAATAAACGAATTTCAGAGGTTTTTCTAACAATATAATTGTTTTAGGAATTATAATGTAATTAAATGTGTTAATTTAAGAAATATATTTTTCTAAAAAGGAAAAAATAATTTTATAAAATAAGAATATAATATTGTGTTAGAATAACAATTTGTTATTTATAAACATTTTTTAATTTAAAAATTAAATAAAAATAATATATATATATATATATATATATATATATATATATATATATATATATATATATATATGTATGTATGTATATATATATATGTATATATATATATATATATATATATATATATATATATATATATATATATATATATATATATATATATATATATATATATATATATGTATGTATGTATATATATATATGTATATGTATATGTATATATATATATATATATATATATATATATATATATATATATATATATATATATATATATATATATATATATATATATATATATATATATATATATATATATATATTGTAGTGAGTTTTTTAAATGGGGAATATTTCTGAATCTCTCTTGCAAATAAAAAAAAAATAAACGAATTTTAGAAGTTTTTCTGATAATATAATTTTTTTAGGAATTATAATGTAATTAAATGTGTTAATTTAAGAAATATATATTTGTAAAAAGGAAAAATTAATTTTATAAAATAAAAAGTTCATAATTAATAACTTTGAATTAGAATAAGGACTCATTTTATGTCATTTTTATTTTTTAATGTAGCATATCTTTTTAATGATTATGTAGATATATTTGATTATTAACTTATCTACATTTTTGCCTAAAAATATAATAGAAACATTAATTTAATTTTCTTCTTTTTTTTTCTTTGGTAAATAATTTTTTACAAAGGGAAATTTCTGATTTTTTTTTATTTTAATATAAAAAATGACTAGATTTTTCAATATATTTATGACTTGTAAAATAATATTAAACACTTTTAGTAATTTAATATTTGCATGAAATAAGAAACTTTAATGTGCTTTTAAAATGAATACATACGTAGAAAATACACTTCAATTAACTGATGAAGTATTTTTTTTCTTTCTGCGATTCATTAAGTTTAGATCGAATAATAAATTTTAAAGAGCGATTAAAAAAATTATTTGATGATTCAAATATTTGTATGTCGATTTCAAAATGAAGTAATAGTAAATTAATTGCAAGTAATTTTCAGTTATGAAGATGGAGGTGTATGGGGGCAGGAAGCAGAGGAGCTCGTTGGATTTTAAAATTTAATTAAATAAAATTTCCTCCTTTTTTTTTCAAAAACCTAATGTAAATTTTTCGAGTAACTTAGAAAGAAAGAAAAAGAAATTTTCAATTAAGGAGGGGGTTGTAGACTCATTGCCCTCCCTGGATTTTGAAATTTAATTAGCAAATTTTCCTCCAATTTACAAAAGCATAATAAAATATATTCTTTTACTGTGATTTAAATAAAGAAAAGAAGAATTTTCCGTGAGGGGTGGGGGAATAGATGAGCCATTTTCCCTCACTCGATTTTGAAATTTAACTAATTTTTTTCTCCGATTTTTGAAAAAAAATACTAAAATTCAATCTTTTTTTTTAGCTTAAAATATAAGAACTAAGAATTTTCTGTTAGGGGGAGGAAGGTAGAGGAAAGTATTTGCCCCTTCCTAAATTAAAAATATATATATATATATATATATATACATTAACAAAATTTTTCTTTTCTGATATTTTCAAAAGCAAAGTAGAATGTATAATTTTCAAGAAATTTACAATAAAAAGTAAGAAGAAATTTCGCATTAAGGAGCTGGTGAGTGAAAGGCCCATTGTCCCTCATAACTTTTGAAACTTAATATATTTTTTCTCTGATTTTGATAAACCTCGCAAAATTTATTCCATTAGAGTAACTTAAAATAAAGGAGCTAAGAAATTTCCGTTGTATGCAGGGGGCACAGGTAGTCACTACCCCTCACAGGATTTCGAAATGTAATTTAGTGAAATTAATTTTTTTTTCTCTTAGCTTAAAATAATAAAGGAACTAAGAATTTTAAGTTAGGGGGAAGGAAGCATAGATAGGGACGCCCATGTCTGAATTTTAAAAAAAATGGATTTTAATGTATTAAAACTTGCAATTTCCAAGTAAAAAAACAAAGTAGGAACTAATAAATTTTTTACTACGGAAGTGGTACGATGGGATGAGAAATCCCTAGTTAGATTTTGAAGCATATTTGAAATTATTTTTCTCCGATTAAATTCTGTGAATTTATCGGACAATAACTACAGTTATACGAGAGATGCATCGGAAATGTACTTCTAAATTAATCGTTGGGTAATAACTTCAAATTCACTGCAGTGATTCTACGGTTATAAAGTGTTATATATTTTTTAATTTTTGATTATAAAATGACTTTATAAAAACTATAGTGTTTTCAAAGTTAATAGCGCACAGAATGTTTAAAATAAATTACTGCAAAATCACCTTTAATTAACTACAAAATAACTGAAGTGATTTTATAGTTGAGATTGCACTACAGAAAGACTAGAGAAGTTTTAGAAAACCTCAAAAACACTTCACTTCTACAAAAAAACTGCAGTTCATTTTTAGCTGGGAAGGGCTCTTAATCACTATTTTTTTTCAAATTATTATCATTATTTTTAAGTTTTATTACTTTTTTGTCGTTATAACAATATTTAGAGAACTAAAAATAAGTTGCAGAATTCAACCAATAATAAGATTCAGCTATACTTCACATTTCCCCGTTCTCTACCGAGGATAATAGATATTTTTCAAATAGTTAAAAGAAAAAAAAAAGCGGAAAAGAAAAGAAAAAAAGAATTATCCCTCTTCCTGCGTTAAAAATGTCTCCAGTTACCCCCCTTTTCCGCCCAAAAAGATAATATAACACATTTATTTTAAGGACACTCATTTCTTGTGCCAAAACAAAGTTCTCCATTTTTCGGTGGATAAATATGAATTACGTCTAAAAAAGCCTATTTTGTCTATACTAACTACTATTTAACGATTATAAAAATTTCTGATGAAAATTATGGTATGACGATAAGATATTTAGAGACTATTATAAAAAAGGCGACAATTCATTAGTTATAAGCTGTTTAATGTCATGTAAAATTCTTCTAATTTAAGGATTTGCTTAATTTGTCTGATAGTTGCGCAACATAACTTAAAACAATTAGCGGGTTGCTAATGGAATTATTTTGTTTTCCCCATTTACAAAGTTAATACTAGATAATTTAGCTATTAAAAAAAAAAAACTTAATGTTAAATTTTAATTGAGCAGAATGAAATGAAACAGAATCATCAAACATTTTTAAGTGTTAAGTTATTTGAAAGATTAAATCTCAACAAAGCATAGTATATCTTTGTTCAGCAGTTAAAAATAATTCTGGTGGCAATTACATTTTAAAGTATACTTAAATTAAAATGAATTGTTTGAAAGGGATTTTCTAAGTAATAAATTAGTTTTAATTACGAAATTTTTACTGTTTAATTTTGAATACGAATGTTTAAAATAAACGCAAATTCTTTTCCGAGAAGTATTACATAGAATGCTTTACAATTGCAAAAGAGGAGTAAACATTTAAAATATTAAAGGCAGATTCTTCGAAACTGCTGTACTTCTGCAAAATTTGCATATTATGGAATTACGTGTACAATGTGTACAAAAAAATAGTCTAATTTCTGAAAAAAGATGGAATAGCGAAAGAAAAAAATCCCTGCCGGCTCGGCCTACAGGCGCAAGTAGATTTCGAAGTTAGGTACAAATTTCACCAACAAAAACTAAATCAAGATTAGAGACATCACTAACAATAAGCTCTAGGGAACTATATCTTTTGTGAAAACTCTAATATTCACGCATATATATATGGAATAAATTATAAAATGGAGAAAACAAAATCAGAGAACTTCAAAATGTTAAAATATGCCATTATTTCCATACTCTGTTTTTTTATCACGTTTCAAAAAGACTTTACAAACTCACATGACGTTACATATTCACCTACTTTTCGTCCATTATATTTCCAATATGATGTAATATTTGCTTTTTAAAAAAAACCTGTCGAGCTATTTATTAAACTATTGATAAATTCGTTATATAAACAAATAATAATTGAAAAAGTTTTAAATTGTTATTAATAAACACATTTATTAAAATAATTTAAATTCTTTAAAAAAAATATTTAACCCTTTTGGGTTTGGTGTACTACTAATATTGGTGTACATGATCTTTCAACTAGCATATTTTTCCAGTATTTAATAATTGTTTTCAAAGAGCCTCATATTCTATTTTAAAGACTTCTCATGAAAGCGTGTATTTATTTTTTTCACTAAAAGATAGCCCAACAAGTCCTGGAACACTCATTCGAATGCACGTCGAGATGGTTGTTCTTTTTAATTCGCTTTCATTATTGATATCATAAATAATTAGAATTATTATTTGAAATTATTTTTGTAAAATAAGTTATTGTAGCTAATGTTTGATGTAATTTTTGTAATCACAAAACCATTGAAAAGTTATAATTCATCAATCTTTGAATACGTGTACTTATTAGTAGTACAGAGGTCTTTAAAGGAATTAATTTTTCCAAAATATGCACATTGTGTTTATTAATTTTTAGAAATGAAATTTATAGAAACTTAAGTTGAATATTTCTGTTTTATAACAATATTTAGTCTTCTTTTTTGTCATATAATACTATTATGCAATATTATTAGCCTATAATTTGTTAAAAACAGTTGAAAATCAGTTGAAAGCGATGGCTTTCTAAAACCAAACTACAATCTCCGTGAAACGTGGTCTTCAAAATAATTCACCCACAACAGCTAATCCTTATTTTTTAAAAGTTGAAACCATCACAACCCAATTGAGAATGTAATATATGATAATACTGGTCATATGGCAGAAAGAAGTAAGGTGCAAATTAGGAGGATGTAACTTTAGAAAAACATCTTTATCTGAAAAATGCAACATCTACTTATGGTTCCATGGTGATGAAAATTGCTTCAAAACTTTCCATACCAAATAAGAGAGGTCACCAAAATATACCAACAATTGATTTTTTTTTTTTTTTGCAATTTTTACCTGTATTTTTCTGTTTAGAAGTGTAAATTGAGTGTCAATTCAGTGATCATGTTATTGCGAATTATATAATGCTAATTGCATATTTTTAAATATATCTTTTACATTTTTCATATATCTTACAAAATTTCGATTTCAAATTGTACAACATTTATCTTTTTCAGCGTATTGTATTAATAATAAGATATCCGTAAATAAGAACTTGTTCCGGAAAGACTATTGTACTATTAATGGTGCATAATGCAATTCCTTAAATAATTATAATATTTTTTTTTATAAAATTTAATTTTTGCCTTCCAGAGCAATGCTTTTTCATGTTTAAACCAAAAAAATTTTTTTTTTTTTTTTTTTTTTTTTTTTTTTTTTTTTTTTTTTTGGGAACGTAAAAAAAAAAAAAAAAAAAAAAAAAAAAAAATGCACCAGAAAGGGTTAACGATATTATTGCATCCAGCAACAACTTATCGTATCGGACCGAAATCGTATAGGACCGAAACTTATGGCTAGGAACCGAAATGGCATCACAACTGAAATTGCGGTACCGAAACCTTTGGATGGAAACGGCGAGACTAACACGTCATGCTTCCAAGAAAACAAACCAATTGATATTTCCTACATTGTTTATTTACTATCGGAAGAAAACCCTCAATGTTATATTGCTGTTATCCTTAATTAAATCAAAAGTGATATAAGAAAGTTCATAGAAGAAACGATTGACGAAAACTAACTCATCAAATCATATACAGTTATTTAAAAGATTCTGAAAAAACTTCAATCGAAGATGAATAGGTGCTATTTATGACCGCCGATTATCTGCACGAGGGATATAGTCCCTAGGAGTACTGTCCATGGGAGTCTTTCTAAGAAAGCCTAACTCGTATTTACGCAGGATTATCCAATATTCGAACTAAACCACCGAAAACTCCGAACGGTTAGGCTTACGAGCGTGATTGATTTCGAACCCAGCACCTACCATCAACTAGCTTCGAAAGCGCAACCTTTCAGTCACTGATGGGGCCCGAAGGTGAACAGGAAGTTCTAAGAATATATTTCCATTCAGATATATACCCCGAGTTTATAATCAATAGTGGGAAAATCTAACTCACCGAAACTTATCAAAAACTAATTTGGACAATTAAAAAATTCATATCCAGTTGACTATTCTAAGAGAGAATTGATTTTGAAATGAAAATGCTATTATTAGCTACGCAAAAATTTGTGCAACACGAGAAGCTTTCTAACTGTTGAAAACTTAGTTACTTGAAAATGCTTTCAATTTTGCATACTGCAACATAAAATTGCATCTTTCTTACAGTGGTCATCCAGAACGAGTCATAAATTGCATATCCGCTGAAAATCCTTTGAACATTGAAAGTATAACCTATCCACTTATTTATAAAATTTTGCAGCAGAATGAATCAAATTATAAAGTAACATCTACCTGAGATATATCTTGAAAAAGAATCTGTGCATCAATAACCACTTTTTATTAAGTAACTACGAAAATACTCAATTTTCTCTGTTTTGAGCTTTTTCAAAGCTTATGGCACATAGGACAAAGCACGACTGAGTTCAATGCTATTGTTAAAAAGACTTCCTTAAATTTAGAAAAGAAGGTCTTATGAAAGAATATGTGACCCATTATAAAAAGCAAGTGTCATCTATATTAATAAAATAACAAATCGCTCTGTCTGTGTGTGTGTGTGTGTGTGTCTGCGATAGTTAGCGAAAACTACGGTACGTATGAAGCTCAAAATTTTTTTGAGAGTAGCCCAATATCTCTCCTGATGCACCTGACGCTCAGAATTTCAAAATTCTATTTATTAACTGAGTGATTAATTAAATTCCAAACCTCACTCTCATAAAAAATCGCTTTTTTTTCTAGCTTTATTCCTTTTCATTCTCTTATGGTTGGTTGGTTGCATAAAATTTTCGCAGAAATAATTTAAAAAACTGGGACTGACCTTTAAAATTCATAGACTGGCAAACTGGAAGTTTAAATGAGGATTTTTTTTATTACAGCTGCTGTACGCCATGGAGGAAAAAGATAGGTGGTGGCGAAGTAAACGGAAAGAAAGGTTTGCAATATGAAACCATTTATCGCTGAAATTTTAATGTCTCAAAATAAAGCACGAGGAAGGAATTTTGGATTAATAAGACGAATTGGAAGAAATGAATTACAGCTGAAGCATATTTTACGAAGAAATAGTAATTTTTTTAAAATGGTTTTTTCTATTATATTATTTATTAAAATAAATATTTGCTTTTAAAATAATTGAAATTGGAAAATTAAAAATAATTAAATGTCAAAACAAAATAAATAAAATATTGAAAACATATGATTTGAAGTAAAAAATTGTATTACTAAAAGTTTTCTCTTTTTTTTTCAGAAATTTTTAATACTTTATAACGTAGATGAAAAATGTTTATGATTTAACAACATATTAATAATTTTATGTCAATATATAAAATATAGTGATGAAAAGATTCTTTTAAAATCATGCATGAACACTTAAACAATAATATTAATCTAAAATCTAGATTTCAGAGTGCAGATGATTTTAAGACATTAACGAAAGAATGTTGATTTTTCAAGCAAAGTCTTAAATGATGCTTCTATATTGATATTTCAAAGTCATATGATAAAAATAATCAAATAATTCTTGCCTATGATTGATCTAATTGTATCTTTCATGCATTCTGATCGTGTATTACAGGCAATAATGGCACAAAACGTTATTTTTTTAAACGAAATTTTAGTCATCTATTCAATAACAGTTTAAAAGGTAAAAAACAAAGACAAATAAATACTGGTTTAAACCAGTTTGAATTGATCGGAGTTTCAAAGGACATGGTTTTGTTGGTGCTTATTTGGACTTAATGTAGCGGATTTTAGAGTTACATTTTTTGCGTCACCCCAAGACATTATACTGCCACTCTATTAATTTCTTTTTACTATATGGTTTTACGCATATTTTTGGCATTTCGAACATTAGAATGTGAGTCATTAGCTGTGTTGCTGTAAAAAACATTACACAACACTTTTCTATGAGTTTATTTTTTTAATCATTGATTAAATTTAAATGTGTTCTATTCAATTTAAAATTGAAATATGGCTTTAATTTGTTTTTTAAAACAAAAATAAAATAGCTGTTTGGCGTGCAATTGTTTGTATCCGCAAACGATTCATTCACCATAATAAATTATCAAATAGCAAAATAAATTATCTATCAGAAATAGCCATAAAAAGAATAGTAGCAAAACTGATTATAACCTTAATGATTAGACTAATTTAAACATAACCCGATTCCAACCAGAAAGAAAACAGACCACACTCCGATCCGTGATACACAAAATTTCCGTGAGTATAAACCCGACCCTGACCTAAAAATTCTGTTTGGAAAAAACTATGGATTTGATAACTGACCCGAACCAAATCTGAATCCCGCAAAAATGTTTAAGTGAAGCATAACCCGATTCAAGCAAGGAAAAATAATTTTCGTGGGTATGAAACCTGACCCGAACCTAAATATTTTCTTGAAAAAAAAACCAGAAATATGACTCGAACGAAATCTGAAACCGATAAAAATATTCCAGAGAACTATAACCCGATCCCAGCAAGACAAAATAATTTTCCATGGTCATAAACCCGACTCAAACCTAAAAAACTCCGTTTGAAAAATCCTGAGCTTTGACCCAAACCATATCTAAATCTGACCAAAGTATTCGAAAGAACTATAACCGGATTCGAGTAACACAAAATAATTTCCTTGGACATGAACCCGATACGAACCTAAAACTCCCATTCAAAAAATACCTGAAATTTGAATCGAACCAAATCTGAATCTGACAAAACTATTTCAAAGAAACGCAACCGGATCCAAACAAGACAAAATATTTCCATGGACATGAACACAATCCGAACCCCAAAAAATTCTTTGAAAAAATCGCGAACTGAATGAAATCTGAAATTGGCAAAAATATTCCAGTGAAGCATGTCCTTATTCGAACAAGACAGAATTATTTCCGTGAACATGCAAGAAGACCCGAACTCAACAGTTATATTTGAAGAAAAAACCCGAAATCTGAATTGAACCAAATCTGGACCTGACAAAAATATTCCAAAGAACTATAACCCAATCCAAGCAAGACCAAATAATTTCTATGGACATGAACCCAACTCGAACCTAAAAATTTCGATTTGAAAAAAACTAAAATTTGACCCAAACCACATCTAAATTCGACCAAAATATTCGAAAGAATCATAACTGAATTCGAGTATGACAAAATAATTTCCGTGGACATGAACGAGATCCGAACCTAAAAATTCTATTTGAAAAAATACCCGAAATTTGAATCGAACCAAATCAGAACCTGATAAAAAATATTGCAAAGAATCGTAACCGGATCTGAATAAGACAAAAAATTTCCATTCACATGAACAGAATCTGAACCTAAAAAATTTCTTTGAAAAAAATCACGAAATCTGAACTGAACCAAATCTGAACTTGAAAAAAATATTCCAGTGAAGCATGTTCTTATCCGAACAAAGCAGCATAATATCCGTGAACACGCAAGAAAAATCGAACCCAAAAATTCAATTTGAAGAAAAAGCCGAAATCTGAATTAAAACAAATCTGTTCCCGACAAAAATATTCCAAAGAACCATAATTGTATCCCAGTAAGGCAAAATAATTTCCATGGACATGAATACGACCCGAACATTAAAACTTAATATAAAAAAAAACCCTAAAATCTGAACCGAACGAAATCTGAACCCGACAAAAATGTTCTAATGAATCATAACCAGATCTGAAGAAGACAAAATAATTTCCATGGACATGAAACCAATATATGGTTTGGTAACATTTAGGTTGCAATTACATTACGGTAAGTCTTTGATTATATTAAATTTCCCGTTAGGTTACAGTTAGGTCACGGTTAAGTTAAAGTTAGGTTAAAGTTATATTGCATTTATGTTATGGTTAGAATAAGGATATGTTACAATAAAGTGAAGGCTAGGTTACATTTATGTTATATTTAATTTACGGTAAGGTACTGTTATGTCAAAGTTAGGTTACAGGTAGCTTATGGTTACGGTACAAAAGTTTACGGGTAGAAATTTATCCATAGAGTGAACATTAAGCATGATTTGATTAAAAATAACACTTACTTTTGTTAAATGGCTCTGAAATTATAATACTACATACCAACATTTTAGCTACCAGCGAGTACCGATTTCATTCATGGTATAGTCGGATTTAAGAGTGATATAATTAGTTTGAAATTCAAAATATTTCACTTGGGATTTTTATGTGAAAAAAAAAATAATTAGTTACATGACTTAACAGTGATTTTTGATAAATATCAACACTTTAACACAAAAATCACGCAGTCGTCGGATACATATTCCCTCCCGCGTTTCTCATCGCTCATTTTGAGTATTTTTAGAGCTTAACATTAGCTGTTTTTTAAACCGATTTTTTACACAGTCAGTGGCCACGTATTTCAAACAATGCATTTTTGCATGTTTGGAGTTAATGATAAAATCATACAAATTTCAAGTTTGTTTAATATTGTTAATACGGACCCGGGCAACGCCGGGCGGGTCAGCTAGTATGTGATAAAGTTAATAGGTAACTAGGAAAGTACTCAATTTTATCTGTTTTGGGACTTTTCACAGTTTATGGCACATAGGACGAAGCACGACTGAGTTCAGTGTTATTGTTAAAAAGGGTTCCTTAAATTTAGAAAAGAAGGTCTTCTGAATGAATATGTTAAACAAGTGTCATCTATATTAATAAAATAACAAATCGCTCTGTGTGTGTGTGTGTGTGCGATAGTTAGCAAAAACTACCGCACGTACGAAGTTCAAATTTCTTGTGAAGATTGTCCAAGGCCTTTCCTAATGCACCTGACCCTCAGAATTTTAAAGTTCTAATAATTAGTTGAGAAATTAATTAAAATCCCTAAATTAGAAGAAAGGAAAAGTACTCATAATTCAATAAGAGCATAGATTTTTATCAA
This sequence comes from Maratus speculifer, assembly GCA_964019185.1. Taxonomy (NCBI): domain Eukaryota; kingdom Metazoa; phylum Arthropoda; class Arachnida; order Araneae; family Salticidae; genus Maratus; species Maratus speculifer. Next base: position 120,722,511 of record OZ025298.1, read on the forward strand.
ACTGCAGATTATTTCTTCGAAAACTCAAAGAAAAGGGTTACAGTAAATAGAGGGTTGCCATGGCGATGAATCTACTAGGCTTTTTTATGAAAAGCTGTATTTTAAATTCTTCTGGGCCTTAAAACTAAAAAATTAGACAGTTGCATGCAGAAAAAATTTCCCTTTCAGAAATTCTAAAAATTATTTTCATACTCCGGTAAATAGTAGAAAAATTTGTAAAAATCCATTTAAAAAATCTCATTTTATTTCTATTCAAAGAAACAGATTTTCGAGAAATCTTTCTGCAGGATAGCAGGTGTTTTACAACGAAGACAGTTGGTCGCCGAGTAGTGGCATTTTTAGATGACCTGTGAATATTTTCGAACATGACATTTATAAATTTAATTTTTATCAATTCAGATGAAGAATTTTTCTCTGATTTCAAATTTGCAAATTTCTTTACAATCGCTCAATTACAATCTTAGATATTAATTATTAATTCGTTAATTGGATGACTTGCTCTATTTTAAAAGCATGTGTTTCGAAACCACTAATGATTTTTATGTTAGGATTCTGTGGTACGCTGCCAAATTTTTAAAACTGCACCATTTACAGATTTTAAAGTTATGCATCGAGCAATATCTTTAAACGCTGTTTAATAATATCCAAATTTATAAGAATCCAAGTTTTTGTTTGAATAAAAAAGTCGATTTTTTAAAAAGGAAAAGAAATGATGAATTGCGAATTAATTAAAATTTAAAAAACCCTCACAAAACGATCGTTTTGGAGCTTTCAGATATATTATAACGTATTGTAAATATTTTAAAGAGTAGTGAGCATCAAATACTGGACGGGAGGATTTTTTAGGAGGAGTGGTTAAATATTTAAAATTGTACCATTTTCTACCATTTCAAATGTGGATTTTTCACAAAGCCCTGTGATAAATATTACTTATTAAATATAAAAATTGCATATAATTTAAAACACATAACATAGATTTTAAAGAGTAGGGGACGTCAAATTATGTGCAGGGGGGGACAATAATTATTTTAGGGAGGGCGTGATCAAATTTTTAAAACTGTAAAGTTCTATGCGGATTTTTCAGAGCTCTGTGATAAGCATTACTTAATTAATATGAAAATTTAAAAGCGTACTTACCCCTTAAAATTATTATTTTACCTTGAAATTATTATTTTCGAATAATAATTTCATCAAATATCTTTCTTAAGTTTACAGAGAGTTTTGTCAAGAAAAGAGTTTTCCCCCTGTATCTAGAATATGAAACTAAAAGATTCCGCACCCCCCCCCCTTTCTTTTTTTTTCTACTTTTTGCCATGTGTGCGCAGCACTTCTGCTAAACTGTACCGTACGCAGCGGGGATTCGTTTCGAGATTTTTCTTAATGAAATTTTGCAGTATACATTTCAGATTTATTTAAGAATATTATTACGGACCCGGGCAACGCCGGGTGGCTCAGCTAGTCTATATTAATAAAAGAACAAAACGCTCTGTCTGCGTGTGTGTGTGTGTGTGTGTGTGTGTGTGTGTGTGTCTGCGATGGCTAGCAAAATCTACAGCATGCACGAGGTTCAAAATTTTTTTGAGAGTAGCCCCATATCTTTCCTGATGCACCTGAGCTTCAGAATTTCGAAATTCTATTTATTAACTGAGTAATTAATTAAATTCCAAAGATCACTCTCATAAAAAATCGCATTTTGTCTTCTTTTTTTTCCCTTCATTTAGTTATGGTTGGTTGGTTACATAAAATTTTTGCATGAATAATTAAAAAAGCTGGAACAGACCTTTAAAATTCATAGACTGGCAAACTGTCAGTTTAAATGATGATTTTTTATCACAGCGGTTGTAAACCATGGAGGAAAAAGATAGGTGGTGGTGAAGTAAACCGAAAAAAGGGTTGCAATATTAAACCATTTATCGCTCAAATTTTAATGTCCCAAACAAAAGCATGTGGAAAGGATTTCGTATTAATAAGACGAATTGAAAGAAATGAATTACAGCTGAAGCATATTTTACGAAGAAATAGTAATTTTTTAAAATGGTCTTTTTCTATTATATTATTTATTTTTAAAAAATGTTTGCTTTTAAAATAATTGAAATTGATAAATTCGAAATAATTAAATGTCAAAATAAAAATAAATAAAATATTGAAAACACTTGATTTGAACTAAAAATTGTATTACTAAAAGTTTTCTTTTTTTTTCAGAACTTTTTAATACTTTATAACGTAGATGAAAAATGTTTATGATTTAACAACATATTAATAAGTCTATGTCAGTATATAAAATATATATATGAAAACATTCTTTCAAAATCATGCGCGAAAACTTAAATAACAAATATTAGTCTAAAATCTAGATTTCAGAGTGCAAACGATTTTAAGACATTAACGAAAGAATGTTAACTTTTCAATTAAAATCTTAAATATGCTTCTATATTGATATTTCAAAGTCATATGATAAAAATAATCACATAATTCTTGCCTATGATTGATATATTTGTATCTTTTATGCAATCCGATCGTGTATTACAGTCAATAATGGCACAAAACGTTATTTTTAAACGAAATTTTAGTCATCTAATTAATAACAGTTTAAAAGGTAAAAAACTAAGAAATACGGGTTTAAACCAGTTTGAATTGATTGGCGTGTCAAAGCACATGGTTTTGATGGTGCTTATTTGGACTTGATGTATCGGATTTTAGGGTTACATTTTTGGCGTCAGCCCAAGACATTATACTTCCACTCTATTTCTTTTTACTGTGTGGTTGTACGCAGATTTCGAACATTAGAATGTATGAGTCATTAGCTGTATTGCAGCAAAAAAATCACACAACACTTTTCTAGGAGTTTATTTTTTTATCATAGATAAAATTTAAATGTATTCTATTCAATTTAAAATTAAATTATGGCTTTAATTTGGTTTTAAAACAAAAATAAAATATAGCTGTTTGGCGTACAATTGTTCGAATCCGCAAACGATTCATACACCATAATAAATTATCAAATAGCAAAGTAAATTATTTATCAGAAATAGCGATAAAAAGAATAGTAAAAAACTGATTATAACCTTAATGCTTAGACTAATTAACACATAACCCGATCCCAACCAGAAAAAAAACAGACCACATTCCGATCCGTGATAGATAAAATTTCCGTGAGTATAAACCCGACCTGAACCTAAAAATTCTGTTTGAAAAAAAAAAAACTATGGATTTGATAATTGACCCGAACCAAATCTCAATCCCATAAAAATGTTCAAATGAAGCATAAGTCGATCCAAACAAGGCAAAATAATTTTAGTGGGCATGAAACCTGACCCGAACCTAAATATTGTCTTAAAAAAATCGAAATATGACCCGAACAAAATCTGAAACCGATAAAAATATTCTAGAGAACTATAACCCGATCCCAGCAAGACAAAATACTTTCCGTGGTCATAAACCCGACTCAAACCTAAAACATTCATTTGAAATATTCTGAAATTTGACCCAAACCACATCTAAATCCGACCAAAATATTCGAAAGAACCATAACCGGATTAGAGTAAGACTAAATAATTTCCGTGGACATGAACCCGATACGAACCCAAAATTTTTATTCGAAAAAATACCTGAAATTTGAATCGAACCAAATCTAAATCTGACAAAACTATTTCAAAGAACCGCAACCGGATCCGAACAAGACAAAATATTTCCATGGACATGAACCCAATCCGAACTCGAAAAGTTTCTTTGAAAAAATCGCGAAATCTGAACTGAACCAAATCTGAACTTGGCAAAAATATTCCAGTGAAGCATCTTTTTATTCGAACAAGACAGAATAATTTTCATGAACACGCAAGAGGACCCGAACCCAAAAGTTCCATTTGAAAAAAAAACCCGAAATCTGAATTGAACCAAATTTGAACCCGATAAAAGTATTACAAAGAACTATAACCCGATCCGAGCAAGACGAAATAATTTCCTGGGACATAAACCCGACTCGAACCTAAAAAATCCGATTTGAAAAAACCTAAAATCTGATTCAAACTACATCTGAATTCGATCAAAATATTAGAAAGAATCATAACCGGACACGAGTATGATAAAATAATTTCCGTGGACATGAACGAGATTCGAACCTAAAAATTCTATTTGAAAAAATACCTGGAATTTGAATCGAACCAAATCTGAACATGACAAAAATATTCCAAAGAACCGTAACAGGATCCGAATAAGACAAAATTTCCATGCACATGAACCGAATCTGAACCTAAAAAAATTCTTTGAAAAAATCTCGAAATCTGAAATGAACTTGATTCAAATATTCCAGTGAAGCATGTATGTATTCGAACAAGGCAGAATAATGTCCGTGAATACGCAAGAAAACCCGAATCCAAAAATTACATTTGAAGAAAAAGCCGAAATCTAAATTAAACCAAGTCTGAACTTGACAAAAATATTCCAGTGAAGCATGTCTTTATTCGAATTTGACAGAATAATTTCCGTGGACACGCAGGAAGACCTGAACCCAAAAATTCCATTTGAAGAAAACGTGGAAATCTGAATTGAATCAAATCTGTTCCCGACAAAATTATTTCACAGAAACATAACCGGATCCGAGCAAGGCAAAATAATTTCCATGGACATGAAATCGAATTTCAAAAAATACCTGAAACCTGAATCGAACCAAATCTGAACCCGACGAAAATATCCTAATGAATCATAACCAAATCCGAACAAGACAAAATAATTTCCATGGACATGAACGAATGGTTAGATAACATTTGGGTTGCGATTAGGTTGCAATTACATTACGGTAAGTCTTTGATTTTATTTAATTTCACGTTAGGTTACAGTTAGATCACGGTTAATTTAAAGTTAGGTTAAAGTTAAATTGCATTTATGTGATGGTTAGAATAAGAATAGGTTACAATAAAGTGACGGATAGGTTACATTTTTGTTATATTTAAGTTACGGTAGGGTACTGTTAAGTCGCAGTTAGGTTGCAGACAGATTATGGTTACGGTACAAAAGTTTAAGGTTAAGAATTTGTCCACAGAGTCAACATTACTCATGCTTTGATTAAAAATATACACTTTTGTTAAATGGCTCTGAAATTATAATACTATATACCAATCTTTTATCATCGCGTATCGATTTCATTCACGGTATAGTCGGATTTAAGAGTAATATAATTAGTTTGAAATTCAAAATATCTCACTTGGGATTTCTATGAACATTACACATGGATTTAAGAGTGATATAATTAGTTTGAAATTCAAAATATTTCACTTGGGAATTCTAAGTGAAAAAAATAATTAGTACGTGACTTAACAGTGATTTTTACGGGTAAATATCAACACTTTAACACGAAACTAACGCAATCGTTGGATACATGTTCCCTCCCCTGTCATTTTAAGTACTTTTAGAGCTTAATATTAATTGTTGCTTTTAAAACCGATTTTTCACAAAGTCAGCTGCGACGTGTTTCAGACAATGCATTTCTGCATGCTTCCAGTTAATGATAAAATCATACAAATTTCAAGTTCGTTTAATATTGTTAATACGGACCCGGGCAACGCCGGGCGGGTCAGCTAGTATGTGATAAAGTTAATAAATAACTAGGAAAATACTGAATTTTATCTGTTTTGGGACTTTTCAAAATTCATGGCACGTAGTACAAGGCACGACTGAGTTCATTTCTATTGTTAAAAGTGCTTCCTTAAATTTAGAAAAGAAGGTCTTCTGAACGAACATGTGACCCATTATAAAAAGAAAGTGTCATATGTGATAAAGTTACCCTAATAGCATGCAGGGTCACAGTAACGTCACAGTGACGTCACTGTGAGTCACTTTGGTCACATCACATCTGTGACCAAAATGCCACCACTCAGTGACGTCACATTGCGACTGAGATGCGACTTTCTTAAAAATCTTTAGAAATTTATAAATATTCTTCAAAACATGTTATTTACTTTAAAAAACATGTTTCTGGCAATTTAAATATCGTCGCTTTTGTCACAGTTTCTTCACAATGTTAATGTCAAATTAGTCACAAATGACACATTTTTCACAAATTTGTCACATTGTGACCACTTTTTGAAACATCAATAAAGAGCTCTAAAACGGCCATAACGACTTCACATTTTGTTCACTGTGACTTCACATCGACGTCACGTGACGTCACATCGACAATCGATGGTCACAAAGGCACAATGTGACTTCACAACGACGTTGCAGTGACGTCACCATGCTTTATGGGTAAAAAGTAACTAGGAAAATACTCAATTTTATCTGTTTTGGGACTTTTCACAATTTATGGCACATAGGACGAAGCACGACTGAGTTCAATGCTATTGTTAAAAAGGCTTCCTTAAATTTAGAAAAGAAAGTCTTCTGAACGAATATGTGACCCATTATAAAAAGCAAGTGTCATATGTGATAAAGTTAATAAGTAACTAGAAAAATACTCAATTTTATCTGTTTTGGGAATTTTCAACAATTTATGGCACATAGGACGAAGCACGACTGAGTTCAATGCTATTGTTAAAAAGGCTTCCTTAAATTTAGAAAAGAAAGTCTTCTGAACGAATATGTGACCCATTATAAAAAGCAAGTGTCGTATGTGATACAGTTAATAAGTAACTAGAAAAATACTCAATTTTATCTGTTTTGGAACTTTTGAATAATTTATGGTACGTAGGACGAAGCACGACTGAGTTCAATACTATTGTTAAAAGGGCTTCCTTACATTTAGAAAAGAAGTTTTTCTCAACGAATATGTGACACATTATAAAAAGCAAGTGTCATATGTGATAAAGTTAATAAGTAACTAGGAAAATACTCAATTTTATCTGTTTTGGGAATTTTCAACAATTTATGGCACATAGGACGAAGCACGACTGAGTTCAATGCTATTGTTAAAAGGGCTTCCTTACATTTAGAAAAGAGGTTTTTCTGAACGAATATGTGACATATTAAAAAAAGCAAGTGTCATATGTGATAAAGTTAATAAGTAACTAGGAAAATACTCAATTTTATCTGTTTTGGGAATTTTCAACAATTTATGGCACATAGGACGAAGCACGACTGAGTTCAATGCTATAGTTAAAAAGGCGTCCTTAAATTTAGAAAAGAAAGTCTTATGAACGAATATGTGATCCATTATAAAAAGCAAGTGTCATATGTGATACAGTTAATAAGTAACTAGAAAAATACTCAATTTTATCTGTTTTGGGACTTTTGAACAATTTATGGTACGTAGGACGAAGCACGACTGAGTTCAATACTATTGTTAAAAAGGCTTCCTTAAATTTAGAAAAGAAGGTTTTCTGAACGAATATGTGACCCATTATAAAAAGCAAGTGTCATATGTGATAAAGTTACTAAGTAACTAGAAAAATACTCCATTTTATCTTTTTAGGGACTTTTGAACAATTTATGGTACGTTGGACGAAGTATGACTGAGTTCAATACTATTGTTAAAAGGGTTTCCTTATATTTAGAAAAGAAGGTTTTCTGAACGAATATGTGACATATTATAAAAAGTTGGAAATTGCACGTGAAGCGTAGCAAATTAGGTGCGTTCGTACGATAATGGAGTTTTAAAAATATTACTTTCATATATCAATCTCATAAAACAGTAAATAGTGAATTACAATTAAAACGCTCATCAAACAATGTTCTCCCTATACCATTATGTAATGGAATAGTTTTGTGTGGCCTTGTAAGTCAATAACAAATGTTCTTTGCACCACAAATTATGTAAGATGTATATTGTAATATGTACTTAATAGTTGCATATAAATTTTATTAAGTTCGCATCAGTGTAACACGATTAAAATGCATTCGAAACATTTTTTCCCATTGACCGTAATGTAACGGAATACTTTTGATTGTCCCTGTAATTGATCTATGCATCCGATTTTCATAAAATTTGAAATAACTCGACAAAATTATGTAATAATTATGTATTTTAAATTTCAAACGTATAGAATATATTTGAAACTTTTTCCCCATTGACCATAATGTAATTGAATACTTTTGATTGCCCCTGTAATTGATCTATGCACACGATTATCAAAAAATTTGAAATAACTCGACAGAATTATGTAATAATTGCGTATTTTAAATTTCATACGATTAAAATGCATTTGAAACTTTTTTCCTCATTGACCGTAATGTAATGGAATACTTTTGATTGCCCCTGTAATTGATCTATGCATCCGAATTTCATAAAATTTGAAATGACTTGGCAAAATTATGTAATAATTATGTATTTTAAATTTCAAACGATTCGGTTGGGAAGTTTTTGGGTTGTTATATGCGGACAGACGGACGGACAGACAGACGGACGGACAGACAGACGGACGAACAGACGGACGGACGGAAAAACGGACGGACTGAACGACCACTATAGGTGCTACGTATTATATAATTACGAACGCACCTAAAAAGCAAGTGTAATGTGTGATAAAGTTAATAAGTGACTAGGAAAATACTCAATTTTATCTATTTTGGAACTTTTCACAATTCATGGCACGTAGGACGAAGCACGACTGAGTTCAATACTATTGTTAAAAGGGCTTCTTTAAATCTAGAAAAGAAGATCTTCTGAACGAATATGTGACCTATTATAAAAAGCAAGTGTCATAAGTGATAAAGTTAATAAGTAACTAGGAAAATACTCAATTTTATCTGGTTTGGGACTTTTCGCAATTCATGGCACATAGGCACGTAGGACGAAGCACGTCTGATTTCAATACTATTGTTAAAAGGGCTTCCTTAAATTTAGAAAAGAAGGTCTTCTGAACGAAAATGTGAAATATTATAAAAAGCAAGTGTCATAAGTGATAAAGTTAATAAGTAACTAGGAAAATACTCAATTTTATCTGTTTTGGGAATTTCAACAATTTATGGCACGTTGGATGAAGCACTACTGAGTTGAATGCTATTGTTAAAACCGCTTCCTTAAATATAGAAAGAAGGTCTTCTGAACGAATATGTGACCTATTATAAAAAGCAATTTCATATGTGATAAAGTTAATAAGTAACTAGGAAAATACTCAATTTTATCTGTTTTGGGAATTTCAACAATTTATGGCACGTAGGACGAAGCACTACTGAGTTGAATGCTATTGTTAAAACCGCTTCCTTAAATTTAGAAAGAAGGTCTTCTGAACGAATATGTGATCCATTATAAAAAGCAATTTCATATGTGATAAAGTTAATAAGTAACTAGGAAAATACTCAATTTTATCTGTTTTGGGACTTTTAACAATTCATGGCATGTAGGACTAAGCACGACTGAGTTCAATACTATTGTTAAAAGGGCTTCCTTAAATTTAGAAAAGAAGATCTGATCGAATATGTGACCTATTATAAAAAGCAAGTGTCATAAGTGATAAAATTAATAAGTAACTAAGAAAATACTCAATTTTATCTGTTTTGGGACTTTTCACGATTCTTGGCACGTAGGGACGTAGGACGAAGCACTACTGAGTTCAATACTATTGTTAAAAGAGCTTCCTTACTTTTAGAAAAGAAGGTTTTCTGAACGAATATGTGACCTATTATAAAAAGCAAGTGTCATAAGTGATAAAGTTAATAAGTAACTAGTAAAATACTCAATTTTATCTCTTTTGGAACTTTTCATAATTCATGACACATAGAATGAAGCACGACTGAGTTCAATGCTATTGTTAAAAGTGCTTCCTTAAATTTAGAAAAGAAGGCCTTCTGAACGAATATGTGACCTATTATAAAAAGGAAGTGTCATATGTGACAAAGTTAATAAGTAACTAGAAAATATTCAATTTTCTCTGTTTTGGGATTTTTCACAATTTATGGCACATAGGACGAAGCACCACTGAGTTCAATACGATTGTAAAAAGTATGTATACTATACTATTATAAAAAGCAAGTGTGGTATGTGAAAAAGATTTCCAAACCAGGTGATATTCAATTCACGGGATTTCATTATTAACACTCTATCAGATTCATGATCTATGCGGACTTTGAAGAGTTCCTCGTACCAATAGACCACACTGGGCATTCCGGCAAGGCCTCTAATATGTTGCTATAGCTCAGCTTGTACCATGTAAATACTCATTCATTATTGTGGGAAACAAACGACCTATTTCAGTATATAGCGAGAAATACATCATCGACCATTTCATAACAGAGATAGTGCAAACGAAAGATGAATTTGCTAAAAACCGAAATAAGTTGCTCAAAAGGCTCTGAAGTCCGAAGCAGAAGAAAGTTTTCAAAAAGTGTCTAACTGTTCAATATATCAGACATACTTTCTTCAGAAATGTGTCAGGGAACATCACTGTATAACATAGAGTTACCGTGGAGTTGCTCACGTATATTGAAACATTACCTTCAAAGAGAACAAAATCATTCACACAGCGTTTCCTAAGTAAAAACAGTAAAATTCCCATCATATTCTCACACGGCTTTGAAAACATAAGAACGAAAAAAAAACGAGCTAATCATTTCAACTTTAGATCACGTTCAGACTAAAAGAAGAAAACGAGAATTACAAGGGGTGATCAAATGAAAAGGTACGAAACGGCGTAAAAACATAACAGTTAAATATTTGCATATACCACCATAAGAGAACATAGCGAGACATCTCGAGATGCGATTGGTGTATCTGACTGGGATCGGAGTATGCGCGGGCCCCCGCATGCGCAGTAGAGAGAAGGGGATCTTATCAAAAGCGGCGTCCAAATAATGCGGCAGTCCGTATGAGGACAGGATGGCGTTCGCGTTGCAAAATTCAACGATTGAGGAGCAGCGAGCTGTTTTCCAATTTCTGATAGCGGAAAGTGAGAAACCGGCAGCTATTCATCGCCGGATGGTGACAGTTTACGGGGAGAAATGTGTCTCTGACAAGTCTGTCAGAAAATGGAGTGCTCGTTTTCGTGCAGGCCGTGAGAGTCTGGGTGATGACCCTAGACCTGGCCTAGCAAACACTGTCATCACGAAGGATCTCATCGACAAGGTGGACGACCCACTAAAGAAACACCTGAAAGGGAAGCACTTCAACTTGAACGACGTACTCAAGGACGCTGTGAAGGACTGGATCTCGTCACGGCCACAGGCATTCTGGGAACAGGGAATCCTGAGGCTTGTTCATCAATGGGATCGTTGTGCTCAGGCCTATGGTGAATATTTTGAATAAAGTTTACATTTGTACCCACAGAGTCGTTTCATACCTTTTCATTTAATCACCCCTTGTACAATATGCTTCTACTAACTCATTGCAATTCTTGTTATCCTCTCTGGATACGCTAGCGGCTAATTCTAAAGCTGGATAAATAATATTTCTAATAAAGAACTTATTTCTAAATACCAATCTCTCAATATTAAGACGCAAGAGAGTGTACACGTTCGAAAAATTATCTTAAAAAATTTAAATTCTACTACAATCTCAATTTTACATCAAGCTCCCGAAACCGAATGATGACAATCAACATTCACGAAAGGTATGGAATTGCTTTAATCTGATGACTCTCTGTGATTTCCACAACTAATAGTAGAAGACACGTCATCACTTGAGAATAATAAGGTTCTAACTGCCATTTTAAACACTTCACCGGCAACAGGTATGGTAAAATAGTGCCTCTATTCCCGACTTATCTCCGGGCAAACGGTGAAGTGGTTAAGAAAATACTTGTTCATATCTAATTTTGGATGCATCAAACAATTTCTAATAGAACAAAATTAGTATGTGTTGCAAGTGAAGTTAAGTTAAATTTAACGTCATTTCTATGCAGAGATAAAATTAGAATCTTACTATGCCAAAAATTATTTTTTAGAAAAAAAATGCTCTTGGAATTTTATGATTCTCAGGTGATGACATGTGCGATTACTCGCAAGTCTATTTCAAATTTTCAAAAGACGGCAAAAGACATGTATTGTAGGATGCAAACAGACTCAAAGCATGGACAGTGTCCTAGTATATATCATAATGAGAGTTTCGCAGCACCTAAGCTGAAAAGTGCAACGTCGAACAAATAAAAATCGTCTCAGATGATTCATACGCTGGCTCTGTATTCGAAATTGGTTTGGTGTAGTACTCTGAATCTCTTCATGACATTCATAACTTCTACCTACTCATTCCTGAAAGAAACACAGTGACCGAAGTTATTCCCATCTGTGTAAAAATTGATATAGATATTGACATTTATATTCTAAATTCACAAAAATATTTTATCCTGCAAATCTTACAATTATTCTCTTGATGAATGAGGTTTCTTTGACGAATCACGTCAATATGGAAGATTACAGAATGATACGAAGACCCACAACGCATATTTCTAACTTTTTGGAAATACTCACTTTATTCTAAAAATTAAAAAAATGTAAAATTTCAAAGATACCTTGAACGTAGGAACTGTACATAAATTTGTTGGTTTAAAGCAAAGATTTATTCAATAAAATTTTTGCATAAAGTGGGGGAAAAATCTCCCAGAACTGTTAGATAAAAAACTAAAACATAAAATTTATGTACATTATCTCCAAAATCAAAGTATCACTTATGAATAATATAAAAGATCGGGCAGCGATCTCATAGGTTACTTGCCAAGGAACAAAGGAAAAAATATCTAAGTGCCTTTTATGATAAGCTATACTTATTACAAGATTGTTCAAGTTGTTTGAACTATGGGCATTATAAAAAAAAAAAAAAAAAAAAAAAAAAAAACAGAAATAAAAAGAAAACGTAAAACACGTATATGTGTATATATCTGTGAATCTTGGTGCGTACTCTGAAAAAAAAAATGAAGTACTCAAAAATGAGTAAATCGATGTACTCATATTGAATTGAGTATGTTTGGATGAAAAATAATACATTGCTTTCTCAATTTTGAAACATTATAAGTTTTCAAATTAAAAAAAAACCCTATAGTTTAGTATTCTGTATTGTTTTATTTCATTTATAACGGCATAAAAGATGCATATTAATGTGCATAATGTAAATTATGCACAGTTTTTTAAACTAATTTAAATGTACTTGCAAATAATGAATAATATTTTGCTCTTGTCATAAAAATGTTCGATTTGAAGTAGTTTGCTAATAATTTTGCTATTTTTCTTAATAAACAATCAATTAAACGTTTATTGTTAATCATTTTGTGCAATAAATAAATGGCAGTATTTTTTTACTTTAATTTGTAAGTTTAGGAGGCAGTTCATAGCGATTTAAGGTTGAACAAAACAAGAAATCAAAAATGAGTACATGTGTTTCTCACTTTTAACACTAGAACCGCGGGACTTTCGGTATACCTAGAACCGCGGAGCGGGTCAATTTGACCCGGGGTGGAAAAGGATTTATAAATATGCCCAAATACTTAATTTGATTAGTTAAAAGATTATATTTTATTGCAATAATCAATGTTATTTAATATTTACATTGTATTTTACACAAAGTCTGCAGAAATATCCTACATTTCAGAAATGCTATTATTCAAGATTACATTTCATTCAGTATGATGAAAATATATTGAATAAATATTGAACATATATTTTAAACATAAATAAACTTGGACTTAGTAAATATTAAAAATAGACTATTCCATTCAAATGAATTTAGATATAAAATCTAAGAACAATTTTTAAAAATATAAAAAATACAAGTTACTTACTGATTTATCTAATCCAATTTATTGTATGCATTGCTTGAAAAACATGGTTAAAGATTTCGCACGTTTACCAAAAACGTGTGGGTACATTATATTTTGAACAATTATATTAATTTAATTTTCATTATTTTTAGTTATGATAACAAACCCTTTTATGCTTAGTTTGTGTTTTTCACAGTTTTTAATTTTTCTTCTTACGCAAATGATTTTTTTATTTATTTTATTTATTTATTTATTTTTTTTTTTTGGGGGGGGGTATGTAGAGGGGAGAAGTTCGCAAGAAGTAACAAACTATTTTTGTACGTCTTCAACTAAGTTTTGAAGAAATTGACGTATACTAATAGATTTTGAGTTTACAGGTTTGCATAAAATCCAAGCATTGATAACAGCAAAATACAAAATATTATAAATTTCATTCATTGGCTTCCTGTAAGAAATAGTCTTGACATAAGGAGACTTCCTGTCATCGGGGTGATAATATAGTTACATTGAATTTAATTGCATTGTTGTAAAAAAGTGCCTTAAGTATTTTTTAGAATTATTTATAATTTCAACAGTTAGATGTAGACTGCAAAGAAACAAAACAATTTTACACTTTTCTCCTTTTTAAATAGTTATGCTGATGTATAAATGAGATAGAAGAATCGTCGTATGCAATTTCGATTTTGAAATTTTGTATTTCTCGTCTTGGGCGATTTACAGTTTCTGTGTTACTTGCAATTTATCTGGTTTTGATATACATATAATGAATAAACCTACTAGCAGATTTTGAAAGAAATAAGTGCTCATCTACGCTTATGTTAGGCCCTTTTAAATAGTTAGTTTTGCAGTTTTTTTGTCATCTTCTTTATTTACAGGTGTGAATGTGCAAGTTATTGTTTATTTATTTTTCAAATTTTCATGAGTATAAAATTTAAATTTTGTCAACTTTTGTTCAAATTCTTAATTCTGTTTTTTATATCCGATTTTTTTCTGATAAATATCACAAACTTTCGTTCAATACTGATAAATTTTCATTTATCTCCAATGAAAAAGTCCAACAATGTCAATAGTATAAGCAGAATCATCGTCACTTTCATTTTCATCACTAGAATTTATTTTTCTTCTTTTATAGGCAGATATTCATCCTCAGTAATTTGCATTCTCAATAATTTTTCAGATAATAGTTACTAACATTCCAAAGCTTCTTTGGCGGTAATATAAAAACATCGAAATCTTATTTTAACTTTTAATAAATGCTTTATAAAAGTAAATTCAATGCTACTTCTAAATATTTGTTGTAATTTTTTTCTGCAATCACCCAATATTCACATCAAGAATATAAAAACTTGATTGAAAATTTTCACATTCCCCCCTTCCGATTCTGCCTATTAACACGTTCGCTGCCGCTTACGTGAAGATGTGATTATAGTTAATGCCGCACTGTAGAAGTGGGTTTTTCCTAGAAGCCGGTTTACTTTTTATAACAAAGAATCAGTGACAGATTCTCCCGCGCCAGCGCGTGACTGGCTATTGGACGTCACCCCACATCACGCGCTGGCTCGTGAGTGGCACCTTAACGTTAATAGAAGTGCGACAGATATTATTTATCATTACTTCTGAAAAAATGCAACTCTATTTTGTCATTTATGTGTAAAAATTTATTACGGGTCAATTTGACCCGCTTCGCGGTTCTAGGTATACATGTTTATAACTCAAAAATTATTTATGCTATTCGCAAATAAATACAAAAAGTTGTTGCTTACCTTAAAAGATTAAAAGTCAGAAAAGGAATCGTTTTTTCGATGAATACTTTTCGCGCGGCGAAAAATTAAATATCGATTTGGGTCAAATTGACCCGCTCCGCGGTTCTAGTGTTAAATACATTTGGATCGGAGCTATTTTGAGTATGGGTGATTCCAAAATAGGGGACAATTTATGTCTTTCGGTATATAAAAAAAATTGAGAGGTTTTCTGTCATGTTTTTATATTTAGATATGTTTGTCTTAATATCATTCATTATTTGCACTCAAGAATTACTCACTTTTTAGTTAAAAACACCTTAAAATAACAGAATAAATGTTCAAAATGTCATTAGCATGGATGTCCACAGCAGCTGTGCCTTATATATACTAGCTTTTTCAAGAGTTAATATCATGTTTATAAAATAAAACAAATGTTATTCTTTCTTTAAATTAATCAAGGAAAGGATTTATCCAATAAATTTCTTTTTAAAAATAAAATTATAGTACATAAAAAAAGAATTAAAGTTTGTCCTCCATATTCGATTTTCAAAACAAGGTCATACTGAAACAGCTGGTTATTAATCAAAATTTCATTTTCACATATAACAATAGTTTGAAAATATAAAGTTTCTCCATGGCAACAAGTAGTCATTTTAAACGGGGTTACATCAATTGTATGTCATTAGAATGGATAATAATTTTCATGTTTATTTTATAGTTAAAATTTTTATTTTATTTATTTGCATAGAACTTTTGTGTTTTAAAAAGCCCCAGAAAGGAATATTGCATTGTGATTATATTATGGCTCATAATCTTATTTAAATTAAAATTTGTCATTAGCATGGGCCGATATCAGTGTCATTAGCATGGTTTTTCTGTCCATGCTAAAGACTCCTATGTGCATAAATGTAACCAGTGCTTATATTGTATCCTTTATAAAGTTTAGTTTTACGTATAAATTTAGGTATTACATTTATTATCCCTAAAATATGCATTAAATCTGTAGGAAAATCACTAAGACAGCTTCTTACATTGTTAGTGTCAGAATGTTGCTCATGTAGCAAAGTTTGCTCTTTGGTAATGTTTTTATTCTCCTTATATGTATATATGTAAAAATGGAAACCATTTGCTGAAAAGGAAGGCTAATAAATATAGAAAAAAAATATTTAAACATGAAGAAAATAAAAATTTCATAATATATTTATTCCATGCAATTTGTTTTGTCATTAGCATGGCTCAAAAAATACTAATTATTTTTTTAAGTTAATTTTTAAATATTTAGCTCTGCTGACTACATGGAAAGTATACCTAATACTATATTAACAACACCTATTTTTTTCAGAAATTTTGCTAACAGTATTTTTTTTAAGATTTCATTTTTGAAATCGTCCCCTATTTTGAGAATCACCCGTATGTGAAGTAATTAAAACTGAGTACTTTTTAATCCAATTTGAGAACCAAATTTTATCAGTGCAAATCTGACGTTCACTGTTCAAAATGTGCAATCAATTTTAAAATGCGCACCCAATTCCAAGTCCGCTTTAAATAATACTACCGCACTTTTAATTTTCTGGTCGATGTCTACTAACTTCCAGTTAATTGCTTTGAAAGCCGAAAGATATAAACAAGCAACGTGATTTTTAATATGATAGTAATCGAAGTAGTTTTATTCTGTTTTTAAAAAAATTCAATCTTTTTTAATATTTAAAATATTTTTTTTTATTTTAATAAATCCTTCGTTACTAACAAAAATATTCTGAATTTCACTCTAAAATTTTGAATCACTCCAACTTTCTTAAAATAAATTCAGTTTCCAGAAAAAAAACTTATCTACGGATGTTTTATAGGATATCCTTAGAGTCCTATAAAATGCAATTTTATCTTCTCACTTCCTCTTAGAGAATGAGCTCTGAGCAGGAACTTACAGGAATAGTTAGATCTACGCTTTCCCGGTACTTGCTCCGCTCTTACAGGATTATAACTGGCGTATTTGTACTACTAGCGGATATTATAAATTAATGATATCTAAAAAAAACGATCTACGATGAAAAAAATTAAACTTATCTACATCCGCGTAGTCGTATGCAACGCAACTCTTATCTTTCCACGTCCTCTTAGAGAATGAGCTCTTAGCAGGCACACATAGGGGGATTTAGATCTTCGTTTCTCCGGTCCTTACACCATTCATCGCACTTATTGGACTGCGTATTTTTACTACTAGCGGATATCACAAATTAACAGAATCTGAAGAAAACCATGTGTAATGAAAAAAAAATAGAAGTTAAACTTATCGATATCCTTATAGTAGTTTACAACCCAACTCTTATCTTCCCACCTCCTCTTAAAGAACGGACTCAAGCAGGAGCTTATAGGGAGAGTTAGATCTTCGATAATCCGGTTCTTGCTCTTCTCATCGTTCTTAATGGACTAGAACTGGCGTATTTCTACTACTAGCGGATATTATAAATTATGAAAAAAAAAAAAAACATTGTGTAATGAAAAAATAAAAGTAATACAAAATTAACTTCATTATTCCCAAATACACATAACTGATATTTATAGATATTCACAGAAACTCTGTTTAAATGCCATTAATAATAATACTAATGATTTGAAAAATGGTATTTTAATTAATATTGCTAAAAAAATTATTGTAAAGAGAAATTTAATAGCAAGAAGTTTAAAGAAAATATGACAATAATTATTTTTCGAAAAGATAGATTGATTACAAATAAATGCAATATTTGTTCTCTCAAAAGAAACAAATTTGTGTAAATTAAAAGTAGGGGGAACTGGGGCACATTGATACACCCCCTCTACAGCTCACAGGGTCATTATAGGAAGTTTCACAACAGCTCCAAAAGGTGATGCTAGTGCACTCAACTTAGAGGTCTGAGCGGGCCGGAATTTCCAGGCCCGGGCACGGCCCGGCCCGTTGTAAAACTCAAAAGTTCGGCCCGGGCCCGGCCCGGCCCGTTTAAGTTTTTATATATTAGGCCCGGCCCGGCCCGTACAAAAATCAGCGAAAACAGGCCCGGCCCGTTTTGGCCCGTTACAATTTCTACGATTTCTAAAAAATTCAGATTTTTATCATATAACTAAGATTCCTTTAAAGAATACTGCATACATATCTATAGAATGATTTTACAGTATATTTTACAGCAAATACACACTAACAACATTAATGATTACTTACATTCTTAGGCTTTCAACAGTCGAATAAAGATTCATTAAAAAATTAATATGGCTTAGAATAAAAGAAAAAAGAAAAAAGCTAAAAACATCGTTAATTTTGAAGCTGTTTAATAAAAGAAGATTTATAAATATATTTCTATATCATTTTATTATAGATTTCAAATCCAAATTCATTCTTAAATTCAAAAAAGCTCCTTTCTGATATATTTCTAAATTCATTTTTTTTTCCTCAGAAACGCATAAGATTAGCATATATCTTTATTCAGAAACTATATAATCGAATGGTGTTATCCATTTTTTGATACAAGCAATTTAAGAATACTGCAAATAAAATACTGTCATAATTAGCGTTTTGAATAGAATTTCCGGAAGCAATAGCAAGGGAAGGGAGAAAAACCTGCAATCATTTGAGAAACTCTTATACCTCAACAAGGTTATACAAGTATTTTATTTACCAAAAATAAAAAAACTCTATTCGATTCCAAATCCCTTCAATAGTTAGGCTTATCACTTTTATACTTTTACAATTTAAAATTAATCAGAAAATGTGTCAAACTTTCACATTATTGAAAAATTAATTTAAAAATCATCAAGAAGTATATATCCGAAGACAAAGCTAACATAAGTTCTTTATCGCTGTTAATAATTTTACAAATCATGCTTTCTGCCAATAGTTAAGTCTAGTACCGGTCCGGCCAGTCTATATGTAGAAAAATAATGCAAGCAGGATCTCGGACCGGCATGAGTCAGCTAAAAATATATTAAAACGGGTTACACATAATGTAATTCTCCGATGCCGATACACTGTGCATTTTTATATTGATGCTGTCAAACTAGTATGGCCACATTTATACTTATTCTCGTTAAAGCCATTTTCGTTGAAAATAGCTCATATTTTATAGTCTCTGCTTAAATCTTGAGAAAGGGCCGGCAGGCCCGAAAAATTTTTTTATCGGCCCGGCCCGGCCCGTCTGGCCCGTTCAATTTTTTTGCCGGCCCGGCCCGTTTATGTTGTTTGTCGGCCCGGCCCGGCCCGTTGAAAAAACTATTCTAAATCTGCCGGCCCGGCCCGTTAGGAAAATCGAATCGATTCCGCCGGGCCGGGTACGGGCTACGGGCCACGGGCCCGTGCAGACCTCTAACTCAACTACATACAGAAAGTTTTGGAATGATTCAGTGTTTGATGAAATGGGACGGGTGATTTATTGTTTTTGTAGGTCAAAAGTAAATTTAAGTTGTACAATTGAAATGGTATTATACAACTGTTCCAGTATTTTCAACCAAAAGAATACCCTCCCTGGCAAGTAAAGCTACTCTTTATCTGTTCCTCATTCTTTATTGTTAGATAAATTATGAAGTGTTGGATTTGAGACTCATTTTAATCATAATGGCTGTATGGGGCACATTGGTACACTGTTAAAAATATCCCTGTAAAATTACGGGCAGAGACCGGCAGCAGAGATTCCAGCCATACACCGTAAAAAAAAATTCCATGCCCATCATTTTATGCAGCCCGTAATTTTACGGGGCTAAGTAATACGGCATTAACTATATAATTACGGTCCTTAAATGTTATTTTATGGTTTGCCTTTTTACGGTCAAGGCGTAAAAAATACTGTAAATTAACAGTGCGTGATCGTATATGTTTAACCATAATCTTACGGTCCATGAATGTAATTTTATGGTCTGTGCTATTACGGTTAGGGCGTAAAAAAGACCAATTTAACAGTGAGTGATCGTATATGTTTAACCATAATCTTACGGTCTTGGCACATAATTTGATGATATGTTAGCATGCATTTAATGGACTGGCCATATATTTACAAAAAAAATATTCTTGGTAAAAGCAGCATGACTTTACAGCAGGAAATTTCACATGAAAATGAGCTTACATAATAAGAGTTCAACCAAATATTTTAAAATATTGGAGGAATGTTATAATAGAAGTTCATTTACACTTTATAAAAGCCTTCGAGCATTTTTTTCTTTTTTAAACCATATATAATTGG
Organism: Maratus speculifer; assembly: GCA_964019185.1. Taxonomy (NCBI): domain Eukaryota; kingdom Metazoa; phylum Arthropoda; class Arachnida; order Araneae; family Salticidae; genus Maratus; species Maratus speculifer. Next base: position 120,743,070 of record OZ025298.1, read on the forward strand.
GCAGTTTAACAGTAAAATATAAAAGTCATTCATTGTGAATTTATAGATTTAATTTTTATTTAATTTTAAATTTAAAGCAATGTAATTTGATAAACTTGTCAGACATGGTTATTATGAAAAAGAAGCAAGGGATAACTTACATTTCTGTAACAACTTAAAGGTGCATAATTTTAAAATACTGCACACTACTGTTCAAAATATACTGTGTTCTCAACACAAGTGAACATTTATTCATGGATGTTTTGTATTTCAGGCATCCAGCTAAAATGTTCGTATCAAAAGTTCATAAGAAGCACACACTTCTAATAATCCAAGAGCTGACAGTTCAAAAACATATATTATCGAGCACAAGAAAAAAATCCTTTATTTTATCGAAGAGAAGTACTGTTGAAAATATGACCCTTTTAATGCATCGTCACTCCACCACTTTTATAGAAAACTATTACTTAACCATATTATGGCGCATTCTCATGGATCAAAATATATTCTATAAAAGTGGGGGAGTGACGATGCAGCAAAAAAGGTCAAATTTTTAGCAGTTTAATAGGGGAATGGAATGATCCATGTCTGCCAGAATTGAAAAGGTGCATAAGCCAAAAATTAATATTAGAGGTTTACTCAAAGGTTTAACATTGGGTTTGCCATATGAAAACATGGAAAACTGGGAGCAATAAAACACAATAATAAATCTATGAATGAGCCACTAGTGGCATTAATTTTTGGCTTATGCACCTCCTATTTCCAGCAGGCATGGATCATTTCATTCCCCTATTACCATTCTTCCATAAAATAAAGGTTTTTTTTCTTGTGCTCGATAACATAGGTTTTACTGCTGTCGGCTCTTGGACTATAAAATACACAAGAGTTGTTGAAAACATTTTCCGGTTATTAAGCAAAGAGTCATTCAATTAACCCAATATAACAATAAATAGAAAATAAGCATATCAAAATCAGAAATGATTCACTTAGTGTTTTCAAAATGAGTTATTTTCCATAATCAACAGACATGTAGTCAAATGTTACTTTGTATTTTATTTTGAACATAATAAAAATCTAAAAAACAGCCCTTTCAATACATCAGTGTTGTGGAAAAAGCTTCATTGCAAAAACTTAATTTTACACATTGATTAGAATATTTTCATTAATACTGTGAATATTGATTCTGAGAAAAATATGCCTAATTTTTAGAATCAAAACAATTTCAAATGTATTTCAAGCTATTTAGAAAACTTAAAAAGAAATTTGAAATAATAAAACAAATCTTTATAATAGTTTGCAGTTCTATATAGCATAAATCTGAGATATTTCTAAAATATAAATTTATTCTTGTTTTATGGGTGTTTTAGGGATATTGTAATTACTGTTAATTCAACAGAAAATAATACTGTTTGTTGTGAGTCAATTTTAAATTTCAAAATTGACCAAGCTCACTTGAAAATAAATAATGTAGCATTCAATTTAAATTCAGATTTTTTTTAACCAAATGTTAGCAAATTTCCTGAAATTTCATTAAAAAAATTAAGCATCTACATACTTCTAACATGATTAAAATAAAATGCAATGTGCTACATTTTATAATAATACAAATGATATTAAATATTTCTTTTGTTCAATTGTAACCTTAATGTGATGCTGGCTATACTATGCAAGTAAGATATTGCAAAGTATTTTAAACAATTCATTAAAAAAAGTACAATAGTTTTTTTAAGGGACAAAAAATGTTCACCATCAATAAAAGTGACAAATTATTATACTATTATCAAAATCATTAGACATAAATGCTTCAATTAAAATGAACTTTAATACAGTCAGTTATTTGCAATAAGTTATCAATGCGTGCTTATAATATATATATATATATTGGTGTCTATGTGTCATTTAGTAAAATTAGACAACAATTACCAATTCATATTTGGGAAGCCAATACTGCAGTTAAAAATCCCCATTTCTTTTCCTAAATGAATTCCCTTACCTTGCATCACATCATTTTGTTAATATTATACTATCATAATGCATTTTTTGAGTAGATTAACTGGCCATTTGACCAGTAAAAATTAGACAGTTGCATTTTCTCTGACATTTTCCTACCTTATTATAAATTCTATAACTTTTAGTACCTTTCATATTAATTGCCCATTTTTTTAAATTTATGCTGAATTCTCTGACTTTAGGAACTGAAATTGGAACTTAAGATTAAATGAATAATCTGCTTACAATAACTACAAAAATTTATCAATAAACATAAATTTTATTTTTATGAATTTACAATTAACAACTGAATACATATAGAATATAAAAACAAGTCACTTAAAAATCATCACACATATAACATTTTCATGAGATCTGGCTTTTCGATCCATTTTCTGGATTGATTCCAAAAAAAGCCCTATTAAAAATACAAAACATACATATTAAAAATAATTATGCAAGTACAAAAAAGTAATTTTGTTCTAACACATAATTAAATCAGTAAGATTTAAACATTTTCTATTAATATGACATCTTGAATTAGATTTCTTCCCTGTTTAATGTTTCAATATATTTTATTATATATTAGAATGGCTTAAGGCCCCACATTAGGCACAGAAAAAGACCCGGATGATAATGTAAAGTCTATGGGAGCGTTCTTTTCAAATATCTTGCTCAAATTTTAATATTTATACATGATTTTTTTGCATGAGATAGCTGAGTACGATCCAAAACTGCCCTAGTTTTAACTTTTTCGATTTTGCTTTTATATTTTTTATATTACGATAGTTTCAATTTCGGAACCAGTTTCGAAAGTTAAAGTAATTTAAAAAAAAAAAAATCAAACTAAAACTGAAAAAGTAAAAACTAGGTCAGTTGTGGATTGCCCTCAGCTATCTTGTGCAAAAAAATCATGTAAAAATATTAAAATTTGAGCAAAATATTTGAAAAAAAAACACCCCCATAGACTTTACATTATCATCCGGGTCTTTTTCTGTGCCTAATGTCGAGCCTTAATATTGTGAAATGTTTCACATGAACATTTCTCATTATTAATCCATTCTTAATGTGTATTTGAAAAATATTTTTTCATAGTCTGACTTAATCATCCCTTTATAAATTTTTAAATAATTAAAGAAATGATGAACGGTAGTACCTTGCATTTTCATCAACATCTGTTAATTTTTTTCACTATTAATAACCACGTGTTCAAAAATTAATACTTTACTGTTTTCACAAGCTTGTTTCTTTATTGATAATGGAAACTCATTTATATATTTTCAAGAACACAAAAAACTTATAAATAAAATTTTATTCTTTAACTTTTTGTGTAACTATAAATTTTTTATGGGGAAAAACATATGTATAATTCAAAAAATATTAAAAAAATTTAGTGTTCTGGGAATTTCAAATATGCATAAATTTAAAAAATTCCACTTTGTAAATATTTTCTGGTGTTTACAAATAAAAGGTACCAAAAATTAAAAAAAAATCTGTACCTTCTCTTTGTAAAACATCAAACAATATTTACAATTTTTTAAAAATCACAGATTTGAAAAGGCCAAAACAATTAAAATACAAAAAAATTAAAATCCAGTGTATATAATCAAATGTAGTCTCATGCATCTTAAAAAAGCATGTTCAAAGTTTCTTCACAAGCTTCCTTTTATAAATTAAGACTATTCTTATAGAAGCTCTAGTTCACACATTTTTAAATTTATTCAATGTAAATATGTGTAAAATCTACTTTCTCTCTAAATGGAACAGCTAATTATTCCAAAATAAAATATATGAATAAGCTGTATACAGTACACTCTCTCTAATCCACACAGGTCGGGACCAAGGGTTTTGCGGATTATAGAATTTTGCAGATTATAGGTCATTTCTTTGTGTACATTCTAATATTTGGAATTTATCAGCAAATGTGTAAATGTACAGCAAAAAAATAGTACAAAAATGAAAGAAAATACTTTTTTATGCATAAAAAGCTATAGTCAATAGGAACATATTTAAATGATATAATACAAAATTAATGAAAAAAATTTCTTTTTATTTTTATTCAATGTTTTTGTTATATTATTCAATGTTTTTGTTCCCGATCGAGAAAATTCATGACTTTTTTGAGCCGGTTCAACGAAATTTGTATATTTTTCACGCGATAATCCGAGAAAAGAAAACATGAGATTTTTCCGCAGCCGATAAATTTAATGCAGGTTATTACCTATGCTGACGATTTTTTCTTACTCGATCAATTGAATGTGCGACTTTTCGCATTCGATCCGCGATCGGCAAAATTCACGTTTTTTCAGTGCCTGATCGACAAAACTTGCAATTTTTTTTCGTGCCTGACGACGAAATATGCTATTTTTTCCGAGCCTTATGGACAAAATCAGCAATTTTTACGAGCCTCACCAACGAAATTCGCTATTTTTCTGCAACTGATCAATGAAATTGATGATTTTTCTGTGCTCAATCACCAAAACTTGAGATTCTTGAGTGACTGACGAAATTTTGTATTTTACCGTGGCAATTTAACGAAATTTAGGATTTTTTTCTGCGACCTATGCACAAAAATTGCAATTTTTTCCAGTTGTAAATTGATGAAGTTCGCGGGTCACACGTTAACCCATCGAGGGCCAATTTTGGCCTGCAGGCCACATGTTGTGCATCCCTAAAAATAGGGTTAGTCTTAGTGCTAGGGTAAACATTAATAAATTTTTAAAAATTTTAGGATAATATGAACATATTTATGAGAGTTAGAGCGAGGAAAATTGGACAGACAAACCAAAATCGCAAACAATTTTCAATTTTGTTCGAAAGTGTTAAAAAGAAGAAGTTGGAAAAAAAAACAATCAAAATTTACAAAACTCTAAAACTTGCAAAATTCTAAAATCTGCACAACTTTTGGCCCCAAGCTATGCACATATTTGATACGCCATTTAATTTTGTTCTTTAGATAATGGAAATTAACAAAAAATGCTAATCGGATATTTTAAGCATGTAGCCTATAAATAAAAATGTATACTATGTATTAGGAATGGTGCTGTGGCTCTTGAACTTTGTTAAAAATCTTTGAAAAATCTCAAATTTTGTTGATCAGCTCCTCCTACCCTTTCTATTCATAAAAGTTAACTTTTTTTTTTACACTAGCCACTTTCATGCTTATTTTGTTTTAGTAAACAAAGTCACAATATTATCATTCCTTCTAAATAAATCTTGCTGTATCACTGTTATATGTACAAGTGTAAACTGTTGATATATCTTTGCCAACTGAATTGAATTTGTTGATTGGATAGGAGAACCAAGGGCACCCCCCAGACACACACACACCAATCTGAAAGCACATTTTAAAAAATATAATTATAGGTTAAAGATTACCTCCCAGAGATAGAATTTTCAGGTTGTTACTGATGTGGCCTTCGAACACCCAGAAATTTTTGAAAGAGGCCTTTCTCTTAAAAAGGTTGTGCAACCCTACAATGTATGTTTATGTATGTATACACATGCATACACATGATACATAATACAATTTTAAAATAATGGACTTTATAAATAAAATTTAAACATAAGTTACCTTTGCGTAAATTCTAATGTGGCAGGACAACCACTTGAGTACTCCAATCCAAATACAAAAAGTGTTGACTCTTTTCACATTCGTAAATTCTGGTATAGCAACACTATTTTATACAATTTCTTTTATTTTGATAAGGGTCACCTGAAACAAAAAAATTAAATTTTAAACATGAATTATATGTGAGACAAAGTTGTTAAACAAGTAAAATATACTGATTTTGCACCGAGTCGTACTACTTTGGTCAAGTACGGATACCAAATACTTGTGTGTAAGAAAGATTAAGAAATTTGCACATGAAGTTAGCTTAGGTTAACTGCCACATGTGTGTATATACACCAGGGCTGGCAAGTTTCTGCCAGGATGGTTTAAACCAGCGGTTATAACCAGTAAAAACTGGCATGGCAGAAACTAAGAACTTTAACCTGCAGTGATTCATAATTCACACATGTATTTAATGTATAAAGAATTTAGTTAAAATAAAGATTATGAATGTTATTTAAAGTAGCAAAAAGTTTCAAAAGGATCATATAAGTACATAACATCATAAAATATATATAATTCTGAGAAAGGAGCTTATTTTTCTAAGGGGTTATTGTATACAGCACAAAATTTAGATGAATATCAAAAAGCAATTTTCTTTCTCTTTCTTTATGCTCAAATGTCAATTTTGATCCCATATACTTAAGATGAATTGAATAAGCTAATTAAATGAGATTTGAATCTTGCATTTGTGTGTTTCCATAATATTTCCATCATTGAGTAAATTTTATGAGCAGCTGCAACAGAACACTCATGTTTTTTAGTTTTATTTAAAGCAACAACAATAGATTTTAACAGTTGCAACAAGTATTTAACTCTTTATAAATCATGATATTTATTTATAATTTTAACAACTGCTATATCCTTAATATCATTTTCATGATTTTCAATTATCTGCAAATAACATGGATCATTCTTCTTGAAAGATTCAGAACTATTAAATTCTAATACTAATTAATATATTTTTAAAATTAAAACTTTTCCCAATATTTTATTTATTATTTATCCCGAATAAATTATATATTAGCATTTTAATATCACTAAAAATATCTCAGATTATGTCATAAAATGAGTTTATGCCAGTTGTTGCCAGTTTCTGCCGGTTACAACCACTTTTTGCCACTGGCATGGCAGAAACCATTTTCTGCCGGCTAAAAGCCATCTCTGATATACACATACATAATTTACATCTGGTTAATAAAGTGAGATGTGGGAAAGTGGGCCTATGGGGTAAAGTGATGTTACATTGAAAAACACATTTTTTCTTTTTAAATTAAGATATTTAGTCACTTTCTTTTTAGTGACATATGTACAGATTGTCGTAAACATTTTTACTGTATTTTTAGAAACTAGCAACAAGTTTCATGTTTACAATTTACCTTGTTTATTCTCTGTGTTAATTTGATAAATGACAGATGTTCTATACTTTATAATAAATGACAATGACATAATGAAATAACTACAGAGTCAAAATGATGAGGTTTTAATCATTGAAACTGTTGAAAGAAATGAACATAAAAAAAAATCATTCAAGCAAATATAAAAAAGAATGTAAAAAATGCAGAATAATCTGATGTTGCTAATTGTAGCATTTTCAAATACATGAAGAATGACAAGACCTTACAGGGTTGGCACGGTTTAAACCAATTGGTTTTAACCATGGTTTAAACCACGGTTTGGTTTTTTTTCAAAAAAATCTAATGATATTTTCTCGTTTTTCTTTGCAATTTAAGACTTACAAATTATTGGATATAAATATTTTCTGCGTTTAACACTTTATTTCAGTAAAAAGTATTAAATATAGTGATTCTAGGTTATTTTTTATGCATAGGATGAAATTCAGTATGCATTGGTGAACATATTCCATTGCTCTAAAGAAAAATCTTAGAATATGTGAACTGGTCAAAGATAAAATGGATTAAAAATATTCCATATTTAGTATAAAATAATTTCAATAAAAATGCAGATTATTTAAAGCAATCTATCATAACATGCACAATGCTTTTGAGTATGGAGCTACATAACTGGATAATCTTTAAGATTTTGGTGAAAGTATAAAAGAATTTTTTTTTTTTCTATCGGGCAGATTATCTTTAAGAATTAAAATTAAAATATGAAGTTGAATGAGTATTCAAAAATTGGGGGCTAGTTATAGTATTTTAATAATACCAAATTATTTTTTCCCCCTCAGTTATCTGCTAAATCCAATGACCATAAATGCTGATTTCAAATTGTCTCTCAAAACACAAAACCCCCAAGAACAATCTCAAATTTATTATTTTTTTTAATTGTAGAAAAGAATTATATTCATCAAACTACATCAAATGTTTATTATAAGTAATAAAAAGATTATATATAAACATTTTCAAAACATCAATGTTTCACTATGTAAAGTAGCTTATTGTTTGAACTTTACTAATATCTATTTAAATTAAAATATGATTTTTTAAAATTTTCTACATAATTAACTATAATTATTTAATTTAAATTATTTTTAAATGATTTTATACTACTTATAATTCAACAATGTCTATTTTTATCAATAAATATGCATGTATTTGTAATAAAAAAGGATGCTTTAAAAAAACCCGGTTTAAACCAAAAAAACGGTTTTTTTAAAAAAAAACCTGGTTTTTTTTCAACCCTGCTTTTATACCAAGGTTTAACAATATAAAATGCTAAATGTAAGTTCCTAACATGATGCAAATATGTATTTTTGCCAGAGTTGATTAAAAAAGAAAAAAAAAAGGGGGGGGGAGCCTTTTTTCCAAAATACACAAATAAAACATTTATTTTTCTTTCTTTAAACCAGGTTTTTTTTTTCTTTTTTTCCTTAATTATCATATTCTATTACATATTTACTATGCATGTTTGTGTATAAAAATAAACGTTATTGGATATCATATTTGTATTCCAAAGAATAAAATGTTCTATACAGTGATTCATAGCTATCTTGAAAATGTTATCCAGCATCCTTTGATTAGTAAAAGATTTGTTTAAAAAAAATGTGTTCTTAGTGGGGAATATAGATAAAAAGCAATTTATTAAAGTTACTTTTAAATATGGGATACATGGTTTACATAATATGATCTCAGAAGTAAAAATACAGATTTTTGCATTGATCTATTTGTATTATAATACAAATAGATCAATGCAAAAATCTGTATTTTTGCATTGATTCATTGACATAAATGTCAATGAAAATTACTTGCATCTTAAATTAATAAAAGTATAAGATTTTTGTATTTAATACATGCTTTCTAGAAATAAAGAATTTCCGCTGTCTTCATGACTTAAAAAACAAAGCAAAAAAAAAAAAAAAAAAAAAAAAAAAAAAAAAAAAAAAAAAAAAAAAAAACCAAAATATCTAACCACTTTTGATTACAATATTTTCCTCTATCAAAGAAAGTAAAAAGAGCGATTACATATGACTATAAAAAAATTATGTAAGCAACGTAATATTCAAATTTAAACATTAGGTAACAGAAATGAAACCCCACACTCACCAAAAGAAGCAATACATGGCGATAAAGGTATATTTTCATCTCCCAGAACTTCTTCCAAACTTACTTCCTCCTGTAAAAATGAAATTGCAAAAACATGAGGGTTAAAAAGCAGAAAATTGTAAAATAGTATAAAACAAAATTTTTTGTAATAAAATATTAAAAAAAGAAAGATTGCTTGCATCTGATGATGATGCTCAATGCTCATACTTTGAATACAAAATGCTCTCTGAGTATTTAAATGAATTATAATATGAAATGAATATAATTAAATGTTTTTTAAATCAATAATTTAAAAGAAGATAGTTTGTTAAATTCAATATTCATTCATATATATCTTCATTTTATTATGTTGGTTTTAGTTTTATTATTAAGAAAAATTTGTTTACGTTAAATTTTATTTTTGTAAATTATAAAATAGTCTTTTTTTTCCCTTATTTAAGCATGCTATTTCAAGTTTTTAGCTGTAAGTTTAGCTTAATCATTTTATGTGATAAAATCTTAGAATGAGACTAACATTTAAAAATTATAAATATATGTAATCATTCATATGTAATTTTACACATTAAATTATACAAGTATTTTCACCATGAACTTTCATTTTTAAAAATTAAAATATTTCATTTGATTTTTTAAAAATATTTTTAATATAAAGATACTTTTAATTATTGTTTATTCCATATTTACAGCTTACCATATCTATATTTAAAAATAGAAAATATAGAATAAATATAAAGTAACGTGTTGAACAAAAATATGTTTTGAGTTCAATCGGGATTAATGGTTTATAAGGTCTAAAATTGTCAAAAAAATTATGCAAGTTTTTAAAAATAAAAATTTTTTAATTTAATATTGTCTTAAAAATAATTTTAAACAGTTTTGACTCAATTTTAGGTTTTCGACATGACTGTTAAAATTGGATAAAACCGTCACACTGTCATAAAAATGCCAACCCTGATGATTTTACTTACATTATTTACTTTATAAAATGGATAAGTTTATAAATATTTTATTGTAAAAAGAAGCTTGTTTAATTTTTAACATTCCTGTATTCATTAATAAATTAACATAGTAACTCAATTTATACGTGAAAAAGAAAAATACAATCAAATAACCTATAATCAACACATTTTCTTGTCGAAATTGTGAATATTAGGAGTTGATTAATACATAAAATATAAAAACTAATTATGCAAATTTAGAAAAAAGTTAATACATTTTACCTTGAATGGGACCGTTCAAGTATTACGTAAGCATATTTTTCGTCATTTCGTACCCCCTCCCCCCCCCTTGTAAGAAAATATAAGCAAATGCTAGACCCCCCCCCCCCTTTGCTTACGTAAGATTTTATGACAGTTTATACATCAATACTTCTTGACTTATAAAAAGTTACCAATCAATTACATTATTAATCCTACAAATTTATATAGGCATATAGGGATTATGATATCAAAATATATAAAATCATTTTAATATATTGTTGCTAATTGCATTAAACAAACCACAGAATACAAAATGGTTTAAATATATTGTTATTTATCACTTTGAACAATAAAACAAGATATACAAGAAGTCTTAACTTACTTAGGCATCATAACTAAAATTTTTGCCATAAATCATACAAATGTTGGAGTTCAATTTGGTGTTCATATTTTAATCTGATGTCCAGAATCCTTGAACCCATGTTTCAACACTGTCTGTTATAAGGTTTTCACTGGAACAGTGGCCTGGGGTATTGCAGGTTTCCGGTCCTTGTTTGCTTGTTGAATTTGAACTGCAGTTGCTTCGTTGTTTAATGCTTACGTAAGAATTGTCGTGACTCCCCCCTCCCCCTTGTCAGAAAAAATAAGCAGCCTCTGGACTCCCCCCTCCCCTTTAGTGCTTACGTAATACTTGAACGGTCCCGATAGTCTCAAACAATCCTCCATGCTTTTAGAGAAATAAAACAAAGCTACAGCAACCTTCTCAGGTAAATCTGACAGGTCTTTTTTGAGCCCTTTCTTATTAAAGAAAAGTCATTATTCAGACTTGCTACAGGCTCAGCAAGAAAAAAACTGAACTTTCACGGCCTCACGGACTTTTGATGAAATTTGTATATTCTTGCAGCATTTTGACAAAATTCACGTTTTTCTGCAATTTTTTAAAGAAATTAACATTTTCCCTCGATCATTTGACAAAAAGTGCACTTTTTCCAGTCTTTTCATTGAAATTTGCATTTATCCATGATCTATTAGCGAAATTAATTATTTTTCTCAATCTTTTTCGACAAAATTCACCTGTCGGCCAAATATTCAGCCAAAATCACTAGTCAATGCATCCTTAATTATGATATAAGGTGGGGGCCACCAATTACCCTGAAAAAACGCTGATCAGGAAATACACACATTCTCCATATATTAAAGTTAGGGTACTACTCTGTTATCCCGTCGACCAGTTTCGCCAAATTATACAAATCACCAAACTAATAGCCAAATGATACAAATTGACATAATTTTTATTTTGAAAAATGAAAAAACAAATAATTAGTAGAATATTAATAAAAATACAAATAAAAGTCGAAATAAAAATCACTTAATGACATTTTAAACACGTGAATCGTTTTTAATGTCATTGAATATGACATTCACGATCAACCATTATTGGCATTTAATCTTACAGTTTGGCGATAATTTTTTGTCGACGGGATTACCTAGTACAGTTGAACCCCGCTAATTCGGACTCCGATAATCCGGATAATTCGGGTATTCTAAAAAAAAAAATTGGTTGCCTGTAAAGTCGGTATACAGGCGAAAGTTTTACGTGACAACGACTTTGAGTTGTAAAATAATTTTAATGTGAATATTCATTCGTATAGTAGGAAGAAGGATGAAATAATAGTAACAATTTAAAACATTTATTTATACAAAGAATTATATTTAAAACATTAATTTATACAAAGAATCTCGCACTGAATTTCATATTAACAAAATTTTATTTTTACCTTTACACATACATACGTATTTATATACAAATATACATACAATAACTTGCAATACACTGTGTTTGTTAAACACATTTTACTTCATGTTTATTGATGTCAAATGTTGAATTTTGTAAACAGCATATTAAAGAATTTTTCAATGAGCAGAATATAACTAAAGTAAAATGGCTTTCACTAATCACATATCATTAGTTTTCCATAATATACCACCGAATTACGAAATAAACTACACTTATTTTCTTTGTACTTTATACTAATAACTAATACATAACGTATTTCGTCTTAGTTTGATACTATCTAAAATTCCTATTAAGCACCGCCCCTTCCTTGCAGCGAATTCACATTCACGTTCAGAAAATGGTCCCACAAGTGACCGGAAAAAGTTAAGAGAAAAGTGAGCGCGTATCGTGAGCGGAGCGTAACGTAATGTAACGCAGTTTCTTGAAGTGTCTCCCGGCAAACCAATTTACAAGACGTTGTCACGTCAAAAAAAGTTTTTCTGCCATGTTTTCGGAATAATTAAGCAAAGTAAACATTATTACTGTCTGCAAATATTCAATAAGTTTAACATAAAGGTGATTTTCTGTTAGTACGTTATATTTTCTTTTTTTCTAATTCTCCGGATAATCCAGATTTTCGATAATCCGGATTGGGTCCGGTCCCAATTAATTCGAATTATCGGGGTTTTACTGTAGTACCAAAGTTAGTAAATATGAATCTAGTAAATCTGCAAATTGGTGGCCTCAAACATAAGTTCTGCAATTTTATTTGGATTTAAAATAAAATTAAAATATTCAACTTGCAATATCATTTATTTCATATTTGTAATACTAACTATTATAAATGATATATCAAACAGCCTCTGGAAGATTAGTTGTCTAAACTGTACACTTATATTCAAAAAATCCCTCACTGTCTTAATAGATTGATTGTTTCAATTCAATTACCTAGTGTTTAATAGTTTGATTGTTTCAATTCAATTACCTAAGTGTTTAATATTTTAAACCATCCATCTAAACAAATTAAAATATCGATCTTCTATTAATTATAAGTGATGCAAACAGTACACGATTATCACAAATATTTTATTAATTATTAGTATCCTAGTTGTTAAATTTACTTGTTTCATTAAATTCTGGTTCTTAATGCAATCATAAATATGATGTCCATTACTGGACTCGGGAGGGTTTTGATATATTTAAATATTAGTTAAAATTAAATTCTATTCATATTGAGAAAAAAAAAAAAAAAACTAAGAATGGGAATGGTTAAATATTGTTGATAGATTAACATAATATTGCAAAAAATTGAAATAGAATAGCTTAACTATTAAAAATAATTTAAAAAAAATGAATAAAAAAAGTCCCTTAAGAGTGTGTATTAGTGGCAACTGGCACATCTACCCTATTTAAATACTCTTAACTTGCACGTATATGTTAAATAGAAAACATTCGAAAATAAACAATTAAAAAATTTTAGATTTATTAATGAATTAAAAAAATTAACATTTTTTGTCATTTTGCTGCAGGAATTTTTTGTGCCAGCATAAACCTTGTATTTTTCATGTTTAAATGAGAAAACAAAACAAAATTAATGTAATCAATCATTAAGAAGGTAACAAAATATAAATAAAAAGTTATTCTGCATATTATAAGAGTGATATCGTTATAGTGCATTTATTTTTTTTAAGCATTATTGTAATATGTATTCTTTCAACGTAAATTTTTGATAACTAATATATATATACTGGGAATAAATGGCATAATTAATGTTTTTGCAACTAACGTTATCTGTGATGTGATTATATATAATCTCAGAAAACTGACACATAATAATTACAAAATGATTAAATCTTACCGTTTTTGTAAAATTTACTCTTATTAAAAGGATATTTTAAAACATAATATTTGAAGTTGCACTCGCGGTATATATACCGCGATTAATGATTGTTTTGTTACAACTGCAAATGCAAAACATAAATTACATAAAACTATGCGTCCTTTATCTTAAAAAAAAGATATAATACACTTTTAAAAACAATAATAATAACATATTTTACTTACTCGTTCTTTCGTAACTCGATCATAACACCACACGATCATAGAATCGCTTTTTCCCATGGAACAATCTTCCATGCTTTTTCCTTTTTGGCGGGTTGAAAAACATGTTACGGTTGCGGTCGAAATATGACTAAATTACGGGGCGCATCCTAGCGGAGGAAAATTAACGGCGACGTACCGTGTTTTTGCTAATGATGAGACAGGGCTGTAAAAACATGTGGATTACCCTTAACTTTTTGAGTATTTAAGGGATAAGACCGTTTATTTAGTGGATCAGACCGTTTTTCTTCAAATAAGGCTATTGCCCGTGAAAATTGAAGGGCAAATGCTCATAAATTTACAGTTTTTTCTGAGAGTGTACAGTCTTTGTCGGGGCACATTGATACAACCTAAATCTTTTCCTTTTATTATTTTCTTTACCATACATTCCTTAATACAACCATATTTCGCTAAAAATTTCTAATATTAGTTTTTATTGAAGTGAAATAGCTGTAATTTCTTTATATTAGAACATTTTATAGTATTTTTGCAAACAGAAAACGTACGAATTCCCCCAACAACTAGTGCTAGTAGAACTAACAAAAGAAAAAGACGGCAGCCTCAAAAATCTCAAATTTATATCGATTCTCCAGAGAAAAAAGCATTTTCCACATGAGAAATGTTAAGTAAGAGAAACAAGCTGCAGAAGAGCACAGGATAATTTTATTAAAAACAGAATTTTTAATATAATTATCCTTTATTTTTTATTTATAAACCGATTTATAAACAGAAAACCTGGTATTTTTTCATCTTTCCTAAAAAGGAAGATAATGCTGGGGTTGAAGTGCCAGATATTACAAAGTTACAACAGCCAACAGCCAGAATATCAGGTCATTATACATTTCATTTTGATTCCTTTTAATTGCTTACAAAAAAAATTGTGGGTGATTTGAATTTCTATAAATAAATATAAAATAGTTTTCTAACTATTTTTCTATGAAAAATATGCATTTGTGTTATTTTATCTCCATTTCCCCAGACATATCAAAGTGCCCCATGAGGTGTATCAATCTGCCCCGGGCATGGGGCACATTGATACAAATGACTTTTTTAAATTTTTTTTTTAATTACATGTAAAAATAATATATAAAACAACGATTGTACATTTTTATAACACACTACACAAGTTTTGCTGACACTACATGGAAAAATAACTTGAAATTTCTGCTTTCTGGACACCGAAAAAATTCTTAGAAAAAAGCTGTATCAATGTGCCCCAGTTCCCCATACACGTTCTTTTTTACTTCTGAATAAAAGACCAAACTGTGTTTTCATTTATAACTTCAGTTTTCTTAGAATTTTCTTTCTTCTTCTCTTTAAACATTCGACAATATGACCAAAAAAAATATTATATTTAAAACTTTCGAGAGAATGATTATTTCTATAAATAGTTCAAAAATAACCTTCTTTCAGTTACACCATTCACTCTGGAAATTGAAATTTCCCAGGAAAGCTCTCTTTAAGTAGTTTCATATTTCTTAGAATGTCTAAAGATTAGGTTGAATGTATATCTTTAGTGCACATAAAATAATTCACTTTCAATAATTGTTTTGAAAACGAAAGATATGAATATTTAAATTCTTATTCTTTTGATACTGAAAATAATATTTTGCCTATTTTAACACTTATTTTGACAAATTCGTGTTCTGGTGATATTGTGTTTCAGAATAAAGATGAATGAGTGAGAATACATTTGTATGTTATATGTGAACAGAAAAATTTTAACACGTTCGCTGCCGCTTACATGAAGATGTGATGATAGTTAATGCCGCGCTGTAGAAGTGGGTTTTCCCAGAAGCCGATTTACTTTTTATAACAAAGAATCAGTGAAAGATTTCCCCGTGCCAACGCGTGACTGGCTATCGGACATTACACCACCTCACGCGCTGGCGCGTGAATGGCTCCTTAACATTAGCGCCATATTAAGCGCTTTCGCGTGAGCGGCAGCGAACTTGTTAAGGATGCCTATATAACGCTCATAAAATCAAGATAAAAAGATTGGAGTGTTTTTAGGAGTAATGACAATTTATTTTCAAAGAAAATCACCATTATATTGAATAAACTTTAAACTATAGATTAGATGAAACTAAAACTTCCATAAAAGTTGTAATCTGATAACTAGGAAACTGCCAACCAAAAAATGAATCGTATCTCTCTTTTGATTGGCTTAGAAAGTCATATAGGTAGAACAATTCGCAGTCTGACCTCTTATCCCTTCGGCAGGCAGATAATGTTCTATAAAAGTTATCAAATAAATTTTGAGAAAGAGGAACTTTTACACTTAAATCACTTTTAAAATACATTTGTTATAGACATTTTCCTGGAATAAATAAATTCCAGGAATAAATAAATTATTGAAATGAAATGGTTATGAAACATTTAATCCCAATTTCTTTTATAAAATGAAGCTACATACATATTTTCAACATATTTTTGCTGAACCAACTGTTATATAACGTAGGAAAAATCAATAAAGTTTTTAAAATAATCTTTTAAGACTTGTATTGACTTGTAAGATAGTGGTTACGCTTGTATATGTAGAAAGCTACTTAAAATCGTTTTGTCAACCATATATTCACAATTTAATTGCTTCGGGAAAAGTTGTGACATATAATCTTTTCATATTTTAAAAGTACGGAAAAAAAATTTCTCAAAATATTCTACTTAAAGGAAGTATCTCTAAGCCTTTTCCATTTAAGTTAATTTCCATTAAGTTAATATTCCATAATTAGAACTTTTTTTTTAACTTCCTTCTTTTTTTTTTTACAAGAAAAAAGTATTGGATTCATGAAATTTTTTTGAATTCCGGTTTTCTATATATTTACACATTTTAGGATCAGAAAACTAAAAAAACATGTTTTTACAAAATGTCTTTCTCTGTGTCTGTTGGTCACTCTGTCACAAATGTTTGTATGTGACAAAAATTTTATGGGCGCTTTGTCTCAAGAACTAATACACGGAATTTCACAAAACTTCATATTCAGTTACATCTAGACATAAACTGGAGCTGATTAGTTTTTTATGTATATCGCCCAGGTGATCCCGTTTATATATTGCCCTTTTTCATGATTTCCATAATAGCTATATTTAAAGAATTAATGGACAGATTTTTGTAAAACTTCAGATTCCGTTAGATTTTGATATGATAGGGTGCTGATTACCTTCTTGTGCAAATCGCTCAGCACACTCTCAGAAAAAACTGTAAATTTATGAGCATTTGCCCTTCAATTTTCACGGGCAATAGCCTTATTTGAAGAAAAACGGTCTGATCCACTAAATAAACGGTCTTATCCCTTAGATACTCAAAAAGTTAAGGGTAATCCACATGTTTTTACAGCCCTGTCCCATAATTAGCAAAAAGACGGTACGTCGCCGTTAATTTTCCTCCGCTAGGATGCGCCCCGTAATTTAGTCATATTTCGACAGCAACCGTAACATGTTTTTCAACCCGCCAAAAAGGAAAAAGCATAGAAGATTGTTCCATGGGAAAAAGCGATTCTGTGATCGTGTGGTGTTATGAACGAGTTACGAAAGAACGAGTAAGTAAAATATGTTATTATTGTTTTTAAAAGTGTATTATATCTTTTTTTAAGATAAAGGACGCATATAAACGCATAGTTTTATGTAATTTATGTTTTGCATTTGCAATTGTAACAAAACAATCATTAATCGCGGTATATATACCGCGAGTGCAACTTCAAATATTATGTTTTAAAATATCCTTTTAATAAGAGTAAATTTTACAAAAACGGTAAGATTTAATCATTTTGTAATTATTATGTGTCAGTTTTCTGAGATTATATATAATCACAGATATCGTTAGTTGCAAAAACATTAATTATGCCATTTATTCCGAGTATATATATTAGTTATCAAAAATTTACGTTGAAAGAATAGATATTACAATAATGCTTAAAAAAAATAAATGCACTATAACGATATCACTCTTATAATATGCAGAATAACTTTTTATTTATATTTTGTTACCTTCTTAATGATTGATTACATTAATTTTGTTTTGTTTTCTCATTTAAACATGAAAAATACAAGGTTTATGCTGGCACAAAAAATTCCTGCAGCAAAATGACAAGAAATGTTAATTTTTTTAATTCATAAATAAATCTAAAATTTTTTAATTGTTTATTTTCGAATGTTTTCTATTTAACATATACGTGCAAGTTAAGAGTATTTAAATAGGGTAGATGTGCCAGTTGCCACTAATACACACTCTTAAGGGACGTTTTTTTTATTCATTTTTTTAAAATTATTTTTAATAGTTAAGCTATTCTATTTCAATTTTTTGCAATATTATGTTAATCTATCAACAATATTTAACCATTCCCATTCTTAGTTTTTTTTTTTCTCAATATGAATAGAATTTAATTTTAACTAATATAAATATATCAAAACCCTCCCGAGTCCAGTAATGGACATCATATTTATGATTGCATTAAGAACCAGAATTTAGTGAAACAAGTAAATTTAACGACTAGGATACTAATAATTAATAAAATATTTGTGATAATCGTGTACTGTTTGCATCACTTATAATTAATAGAAGATCGATATTTTAATTTGTTTAGATGGATGGTTTAAAATATTAAACACTTAGGTAATTGAATTGAAACAATCAAACTATTAAACACTAGGTAATTGAATTGAAACAATCAAACTATTAAGCAGGGTTGGCACGGTTTAAACCAATTGGTTTTAACCATGGTTTAAACCACGGTTTAAACCAAATGGTTTTTTTCTCAAAAAAACCAGTTGGTTTTTTTAGAAGAAATCTAATGACATTTTCTTTTTCTTTTTCTTTATAATTTACATGTTTCAGATTATTGGACATAAATAATTTCTACTTTTAACACTTTACTTCAGTAATAAGTATTATGTATAGTGGGTTTAGGTCTTTTTTTATGTATAGGATTAAACCAATTGGTTTTTTCTATATAAAAGAAAGCAATTTATTTTTTAGAAAAAATCTAATGACATTTTCTTTTTTTCTTTATAATTTACGAGTTTTAAATTTTTAGATATAAATAATTTCTATCGTTTTTTAGAAGAAATCTAATGGCATTTTCATTCTTTCTTTACAATTTATGAGTTTCAGATTATTGGATATAAATAATTTCTACTTTTAACACTTTATTTAAGCAATAAGCAGGGGTGCAAAAATACCGGGCGCCAGGTCGCCCGGGCGACTAAATTTTCGACACTGGCGCCTAGATATTTCTGACCCCAAAAAAAAAAAATTGGAACAAAATTCAAAAATTTGGAACAAAAGAAATTAAATTACTAATAAATCATTTCCAAAATTATTTTATCTCATCGAATATTGATTTGAAACAGCTGAGAGTCTTGTTCTTGATGAATGGTACGAATTTAAGGTACTGTGCAAAGATATGAAATTTAGTGAACTTTTGATCAAGTCTATGAAAAATGATTCAAAATTTCCACATTTATCAAAATTAATGCAAATTGTATTTATGATACCTGTGGCAACTGCATCCTGTGAGCGAGGATTCAGTACTATGAATTTCATTAAGAATAAGTTTCGCTCTACATTAACGTCTGGAAATTTAAATGATTTACTATTAATAAATTTAAATGGGCCTTCTGTAGAAGCATTTGACCCAACAAAAGCAGTTGAACGCTGGTACTTTTCATCGAAAACAACCAGGCATCTGAGCGGCCATAAATCTCATAAAAATTTAGCTGCAAATGAGGACAAACAATAAGCTACATCACATTGATTTATAGGTTAGATGTGCCAGTAATTGACACCCTTAGGAAATTTCTTTTTAAATTATTTTTTATTATTAGTGAAAATTATTATATTCCAGTTTTTTTTATCAGCACTTCCAATTTTTTTATATCTGTATTTTGTATAATTTTACAATTTTATACAAGAAAAATTTATATCATCTGTCAAATAAATTTAATTAAAAGGAGTAATTTGTGTTTACCATTATTAACTTATACCGAATTTTGTTTTATAAATTTGTTATCGACCCAGTAGTAGAAAGTTTTGCAAGTGTCTGCGACAGATACTTCAGGGGCATGAAATAATCTGCAGATAAAGTATTTTACAATTAAAGCATTAATTAATCAAAGAACTTATCTCTAGCATTTTTATTAATAATCTGAAGTTTTTGTATTAAGTAGTAAAGAGCTAAACATAATATAAAGCAAAATAAAGATTCAATGGAAAAATAATCTGCAAAAGAGAAATGAAAATCTGTGACGTCCGTGTCCCGTCTTGAGCTTTCTGCTACCGGGGCTATCGATAGTAACTGGCTCGTAGATTTTTGAGCTGGCTCCTAGATTTTCAAGAAATTTTTGCACCCCTGGCAATAAGCATTAGGTATATTGGGTTTACGTCATTTTTTATGCATAGAATTCAAATCAGTACACATTGGTAAACACATCTATTGCTCTAAAGAAAAAACTTCAAACATGTGAATTGATCATAGATAAAATAGATTCAATATTTAGTATAAAATATTTTAATTTTTTAATGATGCAGAATGTTTAATGCAATTAATAATGTAGCACAACAACCTTTTAAGATTTTGCACAAGCTGTAAAAGAAATTTTTCTTTTGGGAGATTATCTTGAAGAATTAAAAGCAAAGACTAGTTGCTATATATAGCATTTTAATAATAATTTTTCCCTCTCTGCTATCTGCTGAATCTAACGACTAAAAATGTTAACTTCAAATTGTCACTCAGAAAGGAAAAATCCTAAGTAGTATTTGTAATTTATTATTTGAATAATTGTGGAAAAGAATATTTATCAAACTACATCCAAACATTTATTATTAGTAATCAAAAGATTGTTTATAAAGATTTACAGGGCATCAATGGTTCACTGTGTAGAACAGTTAAAACTTTCAATATAAGACTGTTTGCCAAAACTGTTTAAATTGAAAAATGAATTTTTGCAATTTTCAGCATAAATTCCCTACAATTATTAAATTTAAATTATTTTAAATGAAATTATACTGCTTATAAACCAATAATGTCTGTTTTTATCAGTAAATATGCATGTATGTGTCATAAGAAGGATATTTTAAAAAAAAACCCCGGTTTAAACCAAAAAAACCTGGTTTAAACCAAAAAAACCGGTTTTTTTGGTTTTTTTAAAAAAAACCTGGTTTTTTTCCAACCCTGCTATTAAGACAGTGAGGGATTTTTTGAATATTAGTGTACAGTTTAGACAACTAATCTTCCAGAGGCTGTTTGACATATCATTTATAATAGTTAGTATTACAAATGAAATAAATGATATTGCAAGTTTAATATTATAATTTTATTTTAAATCCAAATAAAATTGCAGAACTTATGTTTGAGGCCACCAATTTGCAGATTTACTAGATTCATATTTACTAACTTTGGTACTACTAGGTTATCCCGTCGACCAAAAAATTATCGCCAAACTGTAAGATTAAATGCCATTAATGGTTGATCGTGAATGTCACATTCAATGACATTAAAAACGATTCACGTGTTTAAAATGTCATTAAGTGATTTTTATTTCGACTTTTTATTTGTATTTTTATTAATATTCTACTAATTATTTGTTTTTTCATTTTTCAAAATAAAAATTATGTCAATTTGTATCATTTGGCTATTAGTTTGGTGATTAGTATAATTTGGCAAAACTGGTCGACGGGATACAGAGTAGTACCCTAACTTTAATATATGGAGAATGTGTGTATTTCCTGATCAGCGTTTTTTCGGAATAATTGGTGGCCCCCACCTTATATCATAATTAAGGATGCATTGACTAGTGATTTTGGCTGAATATTCGGCCGACAGGTGAATTTTGTCGAAAAAGATTGAGAAAAATAATTAATTCACTAATAGATCATGGATAAATGCAAATTTCAATGAAAAGACTGGAAAAAGTGCACTTTTCGTCAAATGATCGAGGGAAAATGTTAATTTCTTTAAAAAATTGCAGAAAAACGTGAATTTTGTCAAAATGCTGCAAGAAGATACAAATTTCATCAAAAGTCCATGAGGCCGTGAAAGTTCAGTTTTTTCTTGTCTGTAGCAAGTCTGAATAATGACTTTTCTTTAATAAGAAAGGGCTCAAAAAAGACCTGTCAGATTTACTTGAGAAGGTTGCTGTAGCTTTGTTTTATTTCTCTAAAAGCATGGAGGATTGTTTGAGACTATTCAAGGTAAAATGTATTAACTTTTTCTAAATTTGCATAATTAGTTTTTATATTTTATGTATTAATCAACTTCTAATATTCACAATTTCGACAAGAAAATGTGCCGATTATAGGTTATTTGATTATATTTTTCTTTTTCACGTATAAATTGAGTTACTATGTTAATTTATTAATGAATACAGGAATGTTAAAAATGAAACAAGCTTCTTTTTACAATAAAATATTTATAAACTTATCCATTTTATAAAGTAAATAATGTAAGTAAAATCATCAGGGTTGGCATTTTTATGACAGTGTGACGGTTTTATCCAATTTTAACAGTCATGTCGAAAACCTAAAATTGAGTCAAAACTGTTTAAAATTATTTTTAAGACAATATTAAATTAAAAAATTTTTATTTTTAAAAACTTGCATAATTTTTTTGACAATTTTAGATCTTATAAACCATTAATCCCGATTGAACTCAAAACATATTTTTGTTCAACACGTTACTTTATATTTATTCTATATTTTCTATTTTTAAATATAGATATGGTAAGCTGTAAATATGGAATAAACAATAATTAAAAGTATCTTTATATTAAAAATATTTTTAAAAAATCAAATGAAATATTTTAGTTTTTAAAGATGAAAGTTCATGGTGAAAATACTTGTATAATTTAATGTGTAAAATTACATATGAATGATATACATATATTTATATAATTTTTAAATGTTAGTCCCATTCTAAGATTTTATCACATAAAATGATTAAGCTAAACTTACAGCTAAAAACTTGAAATAGCATGCTTAAATAAGGGGAAAAAAAGACTATTTTATAATTTACAAAAATAAAATTTAACGTAAACAAATTTTTCTTAATAAAAACCAACATAATAAAATGAAGATATATATGAATGAATATTGAATTTAACAAACTATCTTCTTTTAAATTATTGATTTAAAAAACATTTAATTATATTCATTTCATATTATAATTCATTTAAATATTCAGAGAGCATTTTGTATTCAAAGTATGAGCATTGAGCATCATCATCAGATGCGAGCAATCTTTCTTTTTTTAATATTTTATTACAAAAAATTATGTTTTATACTATTTTACAATTTTCTGCTTTTTAACCCTCATGTTTTTGCAATTTCATTTTTACAGGAGGAAGTAAGTTTGGAAGAAGTTCTGGGAGATGAAAATATACCTTTATCTCCATGTATTGCTTCTTTTGGTGAGTGTGGGGTTTCATTTCTGTTACCTAATGTTTAAATTTGAATATTACGTTGCTTACATAATTTTTTTATAGTCATATGTAATCGCTATTTTTACTTTCTTTGATAGAGGAAAATATTGTAATCAAAAGGTGTTAGATATTTTGGGTGTTTTTGTTTTGTTTTTTAAGTCATGAAGACAGCGGAAATTCTTTATTTCTAGAAAGCATGTATTAAATACAAAAATCTTATACTTTTATTAATTAATTTAAGATGCAAGTAATTTTCATTGACATTTATGTCAATGAATCAATGCAAAAATACAGATTTTTGCATTGATCTATTTGTATTATAATACAAATAGATCAATGCAAAATTCTGTATTTTTACTTCTGAGATCATATTATGTAAACCATGCATCTCATATTTTAAAAGTAACTTTAATAAATTGTTTTTTATCTATATTCCCCACTAAGAACACATTTTTTTAAACAAATCTTTTACTAATCAAAGGATGCTGGATAACATTTTCAAGATAGCTATGAATCACTGTATAGAACATTTTATTCTTTGAACACTATACTACTACTGTTACTAAAAATATTTAGCAAATGATTTCAATTATCTACATAACCAATTGTAATTATTTAATTTGAATATTTTGAAATGATGAAGTTAGAATACAAATATGATATCCAATAACGTTTATTTTTATACACAAACATGCATAGTAAATATGTAATAGAATATGATAATTAAGGGAAAAAAAAAAAAAAAACCTGGTTTAAAGAAAGAAAAATAAATGTTTTGTGTATTTTGGAAAAAGGGCTCCCCCCCCCCCTTTTTTTTTTCTTTTTTAATCAACTCTGGCAAAAATACATATTTGCATCATGTTAGAACTTACATTTAGCATTTTATATTGTTAAACCTTGGTATAAAAGGTCTTGTCATTCTTCATGTATTTGAAAATGCTACAATTAGCAACATCAGGTTATTCTGCATTTTTTACATTCTTTTTTATATTTGCTTGAATGATTTTTTTTTTTTTTTTATGTTCATTTCTTTCAACAGTTTCAATGATTAAAACCTCATCATTTTGACTCTGTAGTTATTTCATTATGTCATTGTCATTTATTATAAAGTATAGAACATCTGTCATTTATCAAGTTAACACAGAGAATAAACAAGGTAAATTGTAAACATGAAACTTGTTGCTAGTTTCTAAAAATACAGTAAAAATGTTTACGACAATCTGTACATATGTCACTAAAAAGAAATTGACTAAATATCTTAATTTAAAAAGAAAAAATGTGTTTTTCAATGTAACATCACTTTACCCCATGGGCCCACTTTCCCACATCTCACCTTATTAACCAGATGTAAATTATGTATGTGTATATCAGGGATGGCTTTTAGCCGGCAGAAAATGGTTTCTGCCATGCCAGTGGCAAAAAGTGGTTGTAACCGGCAGAAACTGGCAACAACTGGCATAAACTCATTTTATGACATAATCTGAGATTTTTTTAATGATATTAAGATGCTAATATATAATTTATTCGGGATAAATAATAAATAAAATATTGGGAAAAGTTTTAATTTTAAAAATATATTAATTAGTATTAGAATTTAATAGTTCTGAATCTTTCAAGAAGAATGATCCATGTTATTTGCAGATAATTGAAAATCATGAAAATGATATTAAGGATATAGCAGTTGTTAAAATTATAAATAAATAGCATGATTTATAAAGAGTTAAATACTTGTTGCAACTGTTAAAATCTATTGTTGTTGCTTTAAATAAAACTAAAAAACATGAGTGTTCTGTTGCAGCTGCTCATAAAACTTACTCAATGATGGAAATATTATGGAAACACACAAATGCAAGATTCAAATCTCATTTAATTAGCTTATTCAATTCATCTTAAGTATATGGGATCAAAATTGACATTTGAGCATAAAGAAAGAGAAAGAAAATTGCTTTTTGATATTCATCTAAATTTTGTGCTGTATACAATAACCCCTTAGAAAAATAAGCTCCTTTCTCAGAATTATATATATGTTATGATGTTATGTTATGTACTTATATGATCCTTTTGAAACTTTTTGCTACTTTAAATAACATTCATAATCTTTATTTTAACTAAATTCTTTATACATTAAATACATGTGTGAATTATGAATCACTACAGGTTAAAGTTCTTAGTTTCTGCCATGCCAGTTTTTACCGGTTATAACCGCTGGTTTAAACCATCCCGGCAGAAACTTGCCAGCCCTGGTGTATATACACACATGTGGCAGTTAACCTAAGCTAACTTCATGTGCAAATTTGTTATTCTTTCTTACACACAAGTATTTGGTATCCGTAGTTGCAGTGCTGTAATTGGGCGGGAACGCGTGGGAGCGCCGTTCCCAGAAATATTTGGTTTGTAACTGTAAAAAAAAAAAAAAAAAAAAATCGCGTACGAATGCAATTTATTTTTTTTTTCAAACAAAATGTTGACTTTTGCTAGTTTTAAGTAGATCCGTTACCACTTATCAAGAAAGGAGTTATTTCGAGCAATCAGATACTTTGAAGCCGTCATGCTGCCACCGCCCTTTGAATATTAAGCCTGAGTGTTGACATTAAAATGGCGGCTGCCAAAGATGGATTTTTTAAAAGTGTGCACGATTTCCTAAGTTTTGATTACAGTGTTTTATAAACGATTTCTTAGAATTTTTTAATCTTAGAAAAATAAAGCGGAAAAATTTAAAGTTATTGATACCAAAATTGAAGGGACTGTACACACGCTGAAAAAAATCCATCTTTGGCAGCCACCATTTTTTTTTTGTCAGCGCTAAGGTTTTGTAGTGGTGGCGGAGGTTCTGAACTGACGTCAGTAGTTCTATTCTTATTGAATGAAAGCAAATTACATTGCTATAAAAACTTCAATATATTAATTATAACTGTTTTAATTTTTTTCAAAAGTCTGCTTTTGAGTTAACAAGATCAGGTAACATCCTAATCTATGATGAAAATTGAGTTCCCACAAATATTTTTTTCCAATTACAGCACTGCGTAGTTGACCAAAGTAGTATGACTCGGTGCAAAATCAGTATATTTTA
This sequence comes from Maratus speculifer, assembly GCA_964019185.1. Taxonomy (NCBI): domain Eukaryota; kingdom Metazoa; phylum Arthropoda; class Arachnida; order Araneae; family Salticidae; genus Maratus; species Maratus speculifer. The sequence goes on from OZ025298.1 coordinate 120,769,717, forward strand.
CTTGTTTAACAACTTTTTCTCACATATAATTCATGTTTAAAATTTAATTTTTTTGTTTCAGGTGATCCTTATCAAAATAAAAGAAATTGTATAAAATAGTGTTGCTATACCAGAATTTACGAATGTGAAAAGAGTCAACACTTTTTGTATTTGGATTGGAGTACTCAAGTGGTTGTCCTGCCACATTAGAATTTACGCAAAGGTAACTTATGTTTAAATTTTATTTATAAAGTCCATTATTTTGAAATTGTATTATGTATCATGTGTATGCATGTGTATACATACATTGTAGGATTGCACAACCTTTTTAAGAGAAAGGCCTCTTTCAAAAATTTCTGGGTGTTCGAAGGCCACATCAGTAACAACCTGAAAATTCTATCTCTGGGAGGTAATCTTTAACCTATAATTATATTTTTTTAAATGTGCTTTCAGATTGGTGTGTGTGTGTGTGGGGGGGGGGGTGCCCTTGGTTCTCCTATCCAATCAACAAATTCAATTCAGTTGGCAAAGATATATCAACAGTTTACACTTGTACATATAACAGTGATACAGCAAGATTTATTTAGAAGGAATGATAATATTGTGACTTTGTTTACTAAAACAACATAAGCATGAAAGTGGCTAGTGTAAAAAAAAAAAAAAAAAAAAAAAAAGTTAACTTTTATGAATAGAAAGGGTAGGAGGAGCTGATCAACAAAATTTGAGATTTTTCAAAGATTTTTAACAAAGTTCAAGAGCCACAGCACCATTCCTAATACATAGTATACATTTTTATTTATAGGCTACACGCTTAAAATATCCGATTAGCATTTTTTGTTAATTTCCATTCTCTAAAGAACAAAATTAAATGGAGTATCAAAAATGTGCATAGCTTGGGGCCAAAGGTTGTGCAGATTTTAGAATTTTGTAAATTTTGATTTTTTTTTTTTTTTTTTTTTTCCAACTTCTTTTTTTTAACACTTTCGAACAAAATTGAAAATTGTTTGTGATTTTGGTTTGTCTGTCCAATTTTCCTCGCTCTAACTCTCATAAATATGTTCATATTATCCTGAAATTTTTAAAAATTTATTAATGTTTACCCTAGCACTAAGACTAACCCTATTTTTAGGGATGCACAACATGTGGCCCACAGGCCAAAATTGGCCCTCGATGGGTTAACGTGTGACCCGCAAACTTCATCAATTTACAACTGGAAAAAATTGCAATTTTTGTGCATAGGTTGCAGAAAAAAATCCTAAATTTCGTTAAATTGCCGCGGTAAAATACAAAATTTCGTCAGTCACTCAAGAATCTCAAGTTTTGGTGATTGAGCACAGAAAAATCATCAATTTCATTGATCAATTGTGGAAAAATAGCGAATTTCGTTGGTGAGGCTCGTAAAAATTGCTGATTTTGTCCATAAGGCTCGGAAAAAATAGCATATTTCGTCGTCAGGCACGAAAAAAAATTGCAAGTTTTGTCGATCAGGCACTGAAAAATTGCGAATTTTGCCGATCGCAGATCGAACATGAAAAGTCACACATTCAATTGATCGAGTAAGAAAAAATTGTCAGCATAGGTAATAACCTGCATTAAATTTATCGGGTGCGGAAAAATCTCATGTTTTCTTTTCTCGGATTATTGCGTGAGAAATACGCAAATTTCGTTGAACCGGCTCAAAAAAAGTCATGAATTTTGTCGATCGGGGACAAAAACATTGCAAATTTATTTGATAAGGCATGAAGAAAATGCAATGCGATGATGTAAAGAAAAATTAAAAATTTCTACATCGGCTGCGAAACAATTGAATTTCGATTTATCAAGAGAAAAAATTCATGACTTCCATCTTGTTGCATAAAAAATGGCAGAATTCATCAACATTAGTTCAAGGTTGTGAATTTAGTTGCTTGGGCGTGGAAAAATACTTATTTCGTCAATTATCGCCGAAAAAACGTAAATGTCGATGATCGGACATGGAAAAATCACTATTTTTAGTCAACGGGGTCACGAAAAATTGCAAATTTCGTTGGTCAGGCAGAGGAATATCGAAAATTTTGTCAATCAGGCTCAAATAAAATCGCGAATTTCCCCAATCGACTTTGTAGAAACTGAGAATTTCATCGATGACTTTCGTAAAATTCTTAAATTTTGTCAATCGGATTTATAATAATCATAAATTTAGTCGATAAGGCTCATAAAAATAGCGAATTTTGTTGTTAAGGTACAGAAAAATCATGCATTTCATCAATCTGGTCCTGAAGGAATGTGAATTTTATCGGTCTTGCGAGGAAGAATCGTGAATTTCGTCGATCAGTTATACAAAAATCGCAGATTTCAGCGATCAGCTTAGTAAAAATCGCAAATTTTGTTGATCGGGGGCAGAAAAATCGTAAATTTTCTCGATGTTTTTCATAAAAATCATGATTTTTCTCTATTAACTTCATAAAAATCTAAAAATTTTTTTGATTGGATTCAGAAAATGGTGAATTACGTCCATCAATGTTGGAAAAATCTTGAGTTTCGTCCATCAGAGTCAGAAAAATCGCAAGTTTTTTTGACCAGACTCAGAAAATCGTCAATTTTGTTGACAAGCTCGAAAAAAGCGTGAATTTCGTCGATCATGCAATTAGAAATCATGAATTTTGTCAATCAGATTTCTAAACTTCGTGAATTTCATTGATTGGCTTTGTAAAAATCGAGAATTTTGTTGATCAGGCTAGGAAAAAAATCTCAAATTACGTCGATCAAGAGTGAGAAGATTGCAAATTTTATTGAGCATGTGAGGAAAATTTGCAGACAATTTCATCGATCAGGTTTGTAAAAATCGAGATTTTCATCGATCGGCTTTGTAAAATTTGTGAATATCGTCGATGAGTTTCGTAAAAGTTAGATTGATCGATTTCGTAAAAAGTGCAAATTTGGTCAATCAAGCGTCAATAAATTGCAAATTTCGCTGATCAGGTGCAGAAAAATCGGAACTTCGTTGATCATCTACTTCCTTCTCCTTCATTGATAAAATTCACATTTTTTTCGGCACCAACCACTTTTGTTTTTTTTTTAGCAATTTTAATAAAACAAAATTTACTCTCCTGAATAAAACCTAGGAATACCATTACAGCTAGAAAATAATCCTTGCTGTATGTGTTATATATACAAACATAAAAACTGCTGATACATCCTTACAGATTGAATTGGATTTTTTGATTGGGTTAATGAACTTAAAGGAATAACTTCCCCACTTTCCTCTGAAACCATATTTATCAGATTATAGGTCACAGATAACCTCATCGAAATATCTCCATGTTATTGCTGTGGCCCTCGACGACCTTTCATATTTGTAAGTGGCCCGTCTCTTCAAAAGGTTGTGCACCCCTACTATTTTTAAATGAAGTTTCTAGCATGATTTGTTTATTTACATCCACAGTCAAAAGTTTTCCTCTACATTATGTCTGATGGGGAAAAAATGTTTCAAATAAATTTTAAGTATGTTACACCCTGTCAAACATTAAAATTTATCATTTACAAAGTGCACTAAAATATGCATTATGTTAAATGTGCTGTGAAAATAGTTATTCATTTACAGGGCCGCCCAAAACAATTCCATTACATAATGGGTAAAGGGGAGAGGAATTGTATGTGACAAATTTTTATTATATTGAACTATTTCATGTATAATAAAATTTATATATCTTACTGAGGCTTAATATAAGTTATTTCATGCATAATACAAAGTGCATGGCATTTAGAAAGACATACATAACATTTAAAAATAGAATATTCTATCCGAAGTATTCTGTATCTTATTTAAATGGCTGATGGATAGATGAAATGCATTTATCTTTTATGATATGCGCTTTTAAGTTAAACTAAATTTATCCATATTATATGGTGTGTATAAATGCTATATTTGATATACAGGGCTATACAAAATAGCTCATAAAGCTTACTGAATGTGAGTGTGAATTATTTAAAGGTGTTTTTAAAATAAGTTATGCATTTTTACATTAAAAATAATCAATTTACCAAGAAATTTTTTCTAGAAAATAGGTAAATATATACAAGGTCATGCAAATAATTTGATACATTGTTGCCTATGGATAATAATTTCTGAAAAGGGTTATTTTAGTATTTTTAGGAGTGTTTTAGTTTGGATTAAATTTTATCTAAATATGGTGTGTAGTAAAGGTACTAAGTAAACTACATGGTTGAACAAAAGTATTAAAGTATCTTTTCCATCTATTAGTATAAATTGCTGAAAGAGAAATTTTAACCTGTTAGACAATTTCTTGCTAAATTAAATTTCCTCATTATATAGTATGCATATCAACAGAGAGATCAAATACAGGGCTGTTCAAAAATATTGGAATTCATATTTGGTTATGGGCAGTAAATTATTTGTCTAAATAATGAAGTTTTGCTCTGTTTTCCTATCAGTTTGTGTTAAAAATGATCTTATTTTCATTAACTACTTTTTGGAAGAATACTTTTTAATTGCCGATTTCATTGTTTACATTTTGAAATGCACGCAGATTTCCTAAGATACTGAATTTTTGAAGTGTCAAAATTAAAGATTGTACTGTAATATGCATTCAACTGGACCCCCTTTTTTTTTTTTTTTTTTTTTTTTTTTTTTTTTTTTTTTTTGTAGAATTAAATATATTTTTATGTCATAATTTTTTATCAAGCTATTTATCTTTTTAAGCTCTGTCTTCACTATAAAAAAATAAAATTTTATTTTGCAACTATGACCAAGTGCATGATAGAAAGTTATTTGAATTTGGCATGAAAATATGTATATATACAGCTTATTCATATATTTTATTTTGGAATAATTAGCTGTTCCATTTAGAGAGAAAGTAGATTTTACACATATTTAACATTGAATAAATTTAAAAATGTGTGAACTAGAGCTTCTATAAGAATAGTCTTAATTTATAAAAGGAAGCTTGTGAAGAAACTTTGAACATGCTTTTTTAAGATGCATGAGACTACATTTGATTATATACACTGGATTTTAATTTTTTTGTATTTTAATTGTTTTGGCCTTTTCAAATCAGTGATTTTTAAAAAATTGTAAATATTGTTTGATGTTTTACAAAGAGAAGGTACAGATTTTTTTTTTTTTTTCTTTTTGGTACCTTTTTATTTGTAAACATCAGAAAATATTTACAAAGTGGAATTTTTTAAATTTATGCATATTTAAAATTCCCAGAACACTAAATTTTTTTAATATTTTTTAAATTATACATATGTATTTTCCCATAAAAAATTTATAGTTTCACAAAAAGATAAAGAATAAAATTTTATTTATAAGTTTTTTGTGTTCTTGAAAATATATAAATGAGTTTCTATTATCAATAAAGGAACAAGCTTGTGAAAATAGTAAAGTATTAATTTTTGAACACGTGGTTATTAATAGTGAAAAAAATTAACAGATGTTGATAAAAATGCAAGGTACTACCGTTCATAATTTCTTTAATTATTTAAAAATTTATAAAGGGATGATTAAGTCAGTCTATGAAAAAATATTTTTCAAATACACATTAAGAATGGATTAATAATGAGAAATGTTCATGTGAAACATTTCACAATATTAAGGCTCGACATTAGGCACAGAAAAAGACCCGGATGATAATGTAAAGTCTATGGGGGTGTTTTTTCAAATATTTTGCTCAAATTTTAATATTTTAACATGATTTTTTTGCACAGGATAGCTGATGACGATCCACAACTGACCTAGTTTTTACTTTTTCAGTTTTAGTTTGATATTTTTTTTTTTTAATTACTTTAACTTTCGAAACCGGTTCTGAAATTGAAACTATCGTAATATAAAAAATATAAAAGCAAAATTGAAAAAGTAAAAACTAGGGCAGTTTTGGATCGTACTCAGCTATCTCATGCAAAAAAATCATGTATAAATATTAAAATTTGAGCGAGATATTTGAAAAGAACGCTCCCATAGACTTTACATTATCATCCGGGTCTTTTTCTGTGCCTAATGTGGGGCCTTAAGCCATTCTAATATATAATAAAATATATTGAAACATTAAACAGGGAAGAAATCTAATTCAAGATGTCATATTAATAAAAAATGTTTAAATCTTACTGATTTAATTATGTGTTAGAACAAAATTACTTTTTTGTACTTGCATAATTATTTTTAATATGTATGTTTTGTATTTTTAATAGGGCTTTCTTTGGAATCAATCCAGAAAATGGATCGAAAAGCCAGATCTCATAAAAATGTTATATGTGTGATGATTTTTAAGTGATTTGTTTTTATATTCTATATGTATTCAGTTGTTAATTGTAAATTCATAAAAATAAAATTTATGTTTATTGATAAATTTTTGTAGTTATTGTAAGCAGATTATTCATTTAATCTTAAGTTCCAATTTCAGTTCCTAAAGTCAGAGAATTCAGCATAAATTTAAAAAAATGGGCAATTAATATGAAAGGTACTAAAAGTTATAGAATTTATAATAAGGTAGGAAAATGTCAGAGAAAATGCAACTGTCTAATTTTTACTGGTCAAATGGCCAGTCAATCTACTCCAAAACTGTATTATGATAGTATAATATTAACAAAATGATGTGATGCAAGGTAAGGGAATTCATTTAGGAAAAGAAATGGGGATTTTTAACTGTAGTATTGGCTTCCCAAATATGAATTGATAATTGTTGTCTAATTTTACTAAATGACACATAGACACCAATATATATATATATATTATAAGCACGCATTGATAACTTATTGCAAATAACTGACTGTATTAAAGTATATTTTAATTGAAGCATTTATGTCATGATTTTGATAATAGTATAATAATTTGTCACTTTTATTGATGGTGAACATTTTTTGTCCCTTAAAAAAACTATTGTACTTTTTTTAATGAATTGTTTAAAATACTTTGCAATATCTTACTTGCATAGTATAGCCAGCATCAAATTAAGGTTACAATTGAACAAAAGAAATATTTAATATCATTTGTATTATTATAAAATGTAGCACATTGCATTTTATTTTAATCATGTTAGAAGTATGTAGATGCTTAATTTTTTTTAATGAAATTTCAGGAAATTTGCTAACATTTGGTTAAAAAAAAATCTGAATTTAAATTGAATGCTACATTATTTATTTTCAAGTGAGCTTGGTCAATTTTGAAATTTAAAATTGACTCATAACAAACAGTATTATTTACTGTTGAATTAACAGTAATTACAAAATCCCTAAAACACCCATAAAACAAGAATAAATTTATATTTTAGAAATATCTCAGATTTATGCTATATAGAACTGCAAACTATTATAAAGAGTTGTTTTATTATTTCAAATTTCTTTTTAAGTTTTCTAAATAGCTTGAAATACATTTGAAATTGTTTTGATTCTAAAAATTAGGCATACTTTTCTCAGAATCAATATTCACAGTATTAATGAAAATATTCTAATCAATGTGTAAAATTAAGTTTTTGCAATGAAGCTTTTTCCACAACATTAATGTATTGAAAGGGCTGTTTTTTAGATTTTTATTATGTTCAAAATAAAATACAAAGTAACATTTGACTACATGTCTGTTGATTATGGAAAATAACTCATTTTGAAAACACTAAGTGAATCATTTCTGATTTTGATATGCTTATTTTCTATTCATTATTGTTATATTGGGTTAATTGAATGACTCTTTGCTTAATAACCGGAAAATGTTTTCAACAACTCTTGTGTATTTTATAGTCCAAGAGCCGACAGCAGTAAAACCTATGTTATTGAGCACAAGAAAAAAAACCTTTATTTTATGGAAGAATGATAATAGGGGAATGGAATGATCCATACCTGCTGGAAATAGTAGGTGCATAAGCCAAAAATTAATGCCACTAGTGGCTCATTCGTAGATTTATTATTGTGTTTTCTTGCTCCCAGTTTTCCATGTTTTCATACGGCAAACCCAATGTTAAACCTTTGAGTAAACCTCTAATATTAATTTTTGGCTTATGCACCTTTTCAATTCCGGCAGACATGGATCATTCCATTCCCCTATTAAACTACTAAAAATTTGACCTTTTTTGCTGCATCGTCACTCCCCCACTTTTATAGAATATATTTTGATCCATGAGAATGCGCCATAATATGGTTAAGTAATAGTTTTCTATAAAAGTGGTGGAGTGACGATGCATTAAAAGGGTAATATTTTCAACAGTACTTCTCTTCGATAAAATAAAGGATTTTTTTCTTGTGCTCGATAATATATGTTTTTGAACTGTCAGCTCTTGGATTATTAGAAGTGTGTGCTTCTCATGAACTTTTGATATGAACATTTTAGCTGGATGCCTGAAATACAAAACATCCATGAATAAATGTTCACTTGTGTTGAGAACACAGTATATTTTGAACAGTAGTGTGCAGTATTTTAAAATTATGCACCTTTAAGTTGTTACAGAAATGTAAGTTATCCCTTGCTTCTTTTTCATAATAACCATGTCTGACAAGTTTATCAAACTACATTGCTTTAAATTTAAAATTAAATCTATAAATTCACAATAAATGACTTTTATATTTTACTGTTAAACTGCCCAATTATATATTGTTTAAAAAAGAAAAAAAAAATGCATGAAGGCTTTTATAAAGTGTAAATGAACTTCTATTATAACATTCCTCCAATATTTTAAAATATTTGGTTGAACTCTTATTATGTAAGTTCATTTTTATGTGAAATTTCCTGCTGTAAAGTCATGCTGCTTTTACCAAGAATATTATCTATTTTGTAAATATATGGCCAGTCCATTAAATGCATGCTAACATATCATCAAATTATGTGCCAAGACCGTAAGATTATGGTTAAACATATACGATCACTCACTGATAAATTGGTCTTTTTTACGCCCTAACCGTAATAGCACAGACCATAAAATTACATTCATGGACCGTAAGATTATGGTTAAACATATACGATCACGCACTGTTAATTTACAGTATTTTTTACGCCTTGACCGTAAAAAGGCAAACCATAAAATAACATTTAAGGACCGTAATTATACAGTTAATGCCGTATTACTTAGCCCCGTAAAATTACGGGCTGCATAAAATGATGGGCATGGAATTTTTTTTTACGGTGTATGGCTGGAATCTCTGCTGCCGGTCTCTGCCCGTAATTTTACAGGGATATTTTTAACAGTGCAGTGGTGCTACAATGCCGCATTATTCATGATTATCGCAATAGTTTTTCAGGAACTAATGCACGAATATTCAGATTCATTTAGTCGCTGATAATTTCGGGCTGATTATATTTTGGCGTAAATCGTTTTACAGGTGGCACTGCTATGGAGCATTTTTTACGGTTTCCGTAATAGCCTAATCTCCAGAACTATTTAACGGATGTTTATCAAACTTTAGATTCAGTTAAACCTAGTCCTGGGTTGAAGTTTTTCTACATTTTGGCATAAATCGCTTCACAGATGGCTCTGCTATGCTGCATTTTTTACGATTTTCGCAATACAGCTCAATCTCAAGAACTAATACTCAGATTTTCATCAAAATTAAGATTCTGTGAGACTTTGTCATGAATTGACATTTTCTACATTTTGGTGTAAAAAACTGAACAAATGGTGCTGCTATTCTGATTTTTTTACGATTTTCCCAATAGCTGTACGTCACGTATTTACATCAAACTTCAGATTCAGTTAAAACTTGACATAAGTTATTGCTAATTAATCCGGATAAATCTGGTTTTTGACGGATTTACATGTTTTAGGGGCCAGAGAACCCGAAAAAAATGTTTTTACAAAATGTCTGTATATGAGTCTCTCAGTCTGTCAGTCTATCTGTCTGCCTGTGACAAAAATTTGTCTCAAGAACTAATGCACGGACTTCCACAAAACATCAGATTCTGTTAGAGTTTGATATAACTTAGATCTGATTATCAATGTGAAAAATAACAGCAGTAAGTCTTGATTACGTCCATTAATAACTATATCGTAACATTAATAATATATATTTCACAACAAAAAAGTAAAAATTTATATTGTAAATAAATATTTTGGTTATAAGACATTGTTGTATTAAAAAAAACATTTAAAAAACATTAAAAAATTTTATTTACATGTTTCAACTTTTTTAATCATCTCATCTTCAGAATGTAAATGGAAAATAAAAAATTTTATTTATACACACTTCTGCGAATAGATTTAAAAATAACTTAACTCAAAATGTTCAAAACAGTAGGAAAAGATGCATTTTACTATGTACTTAATTTTTTAATTGAATTTTCAGAATTATGCCAGAGAAAGCGAACAATTCCCTGATAAAATAATTTTTCTTCATTGAATCCTTTAATTATTATAAAAAAGCTGCACATAAAAATGCTTAAATAAAAAAAAAGGTCAAAGAGTACCGAATCTCCTCATTTTCCGAATTCTCTCCGTATTGTTAAGTCTATGGGCGTTTGATGCCATTCGTATAATCAAAATATCTCCTCAGGAAATCAATAGTTTTAACTTCCTTTATTTTGCGTAATCGTCTGTAACCATGACTATTTTTTTCTTTCTTAGTTTTCAAAATATCTTTAACAAGTATGAAAAATCATGTGTTAAGCATAGATTATGAAGCACTTTCCAACACTTAATGAAATCTTTAATAAAACTTTGTTATTTAGGGAAATAATAGTGTATAGCCAAATATACCCAAATATGTATTCCAGTACTTTTGAATAGCCCTGTATTTCATATGTCAGTTAATATAATGGGAAAATTTAGTATAGCAAGAAAATACCCAGTAGCTTGAAATTTCTTTTTCAGCAATTCATACTATTAGATGGAAACATACTTGAATACTTTTGTTCAGCCCTGTAGTTTACATTGTACCTTTATTACACGTCAGCATTAGGCTAAAATTTATTGAAAACTAAAACACTTTTAAAACAACTGAAATCACATTCTCATAAATCATCATTCATAGGCTTCCATGTACCGAATTCTTCGCGTGGCCCTGTATATCCTTTTATCTATATTCTGCAAATATTTCTCAGTAAATTGAATGAAGCTCAGCGTAAAAATGCATAGCTTATTTAAGAAGCACGTTTAAATAATTTACGCTCATATTCAGTAACGTTGGTGAGCTCTTTTGTGTAACCCTGTATATCAACTATAACATTTATAAACACCATATAATGTGCATATATTTAGCGAAATATAAACGCGCATATCATAATTAAAATGCATTTCATCCCTCCATCAGCCATCATCGGACACATATACGGTACTTCGGAAAGACTATACTATTTGAAATCTTTTGTGTGGCCCTGTAAATGCTATGTACTTCATATTATGCAAGACAGTAGCGTATAATTTATATTAAGCTTCAGTGACATATATCATTTTTATTATACATGAAAAAGCTTAATATATTTAAAATATGTCACACACAATTCCCCCTTTTACCATTATCTAATGGAATTCTTTTGTGTGGCCCTGTAAATGAATAATAGCTACATTTTCACCTTATATTTTATAGAATGCATATTTTAATATGTTTGACAGGGTATAACATCTTTAAAATTCCTTTGAAACGATTTTTCCCCATAAGCCGTAATGTAATGGGAAACTTTTGATTCGCCCTGTAGATAAACTAATCATAGTAGATACTTCATTTTCAATAGGATTCGTGCTAGGGTAAACCTCAATAACGTCCTAAAATTTCATGGCAATCCGAGTATATTAACGATTTTTCCCCATAAGCCGTAATGTAATGGGAAATTTTGATTCGCCCTGTAGATAAACTAATCATGGTACAAACTTCATTTTCAATAGGGTTCGTGCTAGGGTAAACGTCAATAACGTCCTAAGATTTCATGGCAATCCGAGTATATTAACGATTTTTTCCCATAGGCCGTAATGTAATGGGAAACTTTTGATTCTCTCTATAGATAAACAAATCATGGTAGATACTTCATTTTCAATAGGGTTCGTGCTAGGGTAAACATCAATAACGTATAAAAATTTCATAGCAATCCGAGTATATTTATGGGAGTTAGAGCACGGACAGAGGGCCAGACGGCCAGACGGCCATACGGACAGACGGACAGACAAACCGAATGCATAAGCACTTTTCAACTTTGTTGGAAAGTGCTAAAAACTATACTTAATTTTATATGGAGTGCTAAACTTTTACTTCTACTTGTTACGAATGCCTCCTTGGTTTCGCAAACCTATTTTTGTCACTTGTTGGCAACAAACCTTTTTTTTTTTTTTTTTTTTTTTTTTTTTTTTTTTTTTTTTTTTTATATTTATTTATTTATTTATTTGATTTGACGATTTTGTTTTTCTTCTGCAGTAGAATGTTTTGAACCGAGTTATGTGTCGGTAAAAATTGAACTCTCAGAATGAGAGTAATAATTAATATTCCTTTTTGTAAATAAATGAAAATATCCTTTTTTCAATCTGAAGTTCATTTAATTTATTTAAGTAATATTTACTGCGTTATTAGAATTTAATAATCGAACTGAAGTTTCAATACAAACTTTATTCGACAATTTGAATGTTATTCTAAAATAAAACCTGCAGTCTTCGAGTTGATATGCTTCACACTTTGTAAGTCTTTACAACATAAAATATTAAATTAAGCAAAGATTTTAGAAAATTTTTGAGAAATACGAAATAGAGGACATCCTTCAGGAAGAAAACACTGAAAAATAGCAGTTAAAATGTTACTTCCTGTGGAGATATTTTGAATATACAAATTCATCAAACGCCAATATATTAATCTTTACGGAGTGAAATTCAGAAAATGAGTGAGCAGTAGCCTGAAACGTACACTGTTTCCTATCTAGTCTACATGTTGATGTTAAGAAACGAAAAACCTGGTACTACTAGGTTATCCCGTCGACCAAAAAATTATCGCCAAACTATAAGATTAAATGCCAATAATGGATGATCATGAATGTCACATTCAATGACATTAAATGCGATTCACGTGTTTAAAATGTCATTAAGGGATTTTTATTTCGATTTTTATTTGTATTTTTATTAATATTCTACTGATTATTTATTTTTTCGCTATTTAAAATAAAAATTATGTCAATATGTATAATTTGGCTATTAGTTTGGCGATTTGTATAATTTGGCGAAACTGGTCGACGGGATAACAGAGTAGTACCAAAAAACTTAAAAACAAAAAATGTCATTTCTAACAAAACTCACTACTGATTAATTTGTAAGCTTATAAAATAATTGCATCTAGATGATGCATCATCTTACTTTGTACTTGTAAAACAAAACAAAACAAAACAAAACAAAAATCGATCAAGCTGTTAAAGCAAAATTTACTTTTTTTCTGAATATCTAGAAATATTAAAATAAAGAAAACTGCAGAGTGTTAAGCAGAAAAAAGTGATTAATTAAAAACCCTTTAATTGCAAAACATAGCAAAACATAATTTAAAAACCCTAATTGTGTATGTAGGGTTCAAACCATTGAATATCAAATTTCAGCTTTAAATTTGAAATTTATTTTTTTTTACTGATTTTTCTATTATTAGACCGATTTATAGATTTCAAATGATGTTTTTCATAAAAATAGAAAAACGAAACCTGAAATGAAGGGTTAAAAGTATTCTTTCGCCTACCTAGTCAGCAGGTTGATGTAAAGAATCGAAAATACGCAACATCAAAAAGTGTCATTTCTAACAAAACTCACTATTGATTAATTTGTAAGCTTATGAAATAAATGCATCTAGATGATGTGTCATCTCTTTTTTGCTTCAATAAATTCTTTCTGTAACTAAATCTTTTTTATGCATGGGTTATCCTTATAACACTCGCAAAAAATATCATTTAATAATATTGTTGCTACTTGTCTCTTACTACTGATTAACCTTTCACAACTATTAACATAACAGACAGATATTTGGGTTCATTGCCCGGATGTACTGAAACTCTTTCTTGATAACGTCTGTAGAATTATGATGAGATCTTTTTATACTCAGCTGAATATCATCATTTTCTACCATATTATTTTAGATAAATAATTAGACAGATTTTAAAAGTTACATTTTTGTAAAACCTCATCCTTTTCCTTAATGTTTATTGGACGTTCTCAAAAAATATAACCCATTTTTAAGGGTTCACGTGCTAAAATAAATCAGAAACTTAAAATTATACAGCGCACTTCTGCAAATAGTTTTTAAAAAAGTATTATCTCAAAATGTTCAAAGCTGTACGAGGGTACACTTGAAAATTTTCTTAAATTTTTTAAATTATTATTTTTTAAATTTTGACAGGAAGAGTGAACAATTTCTTGATAAAATCATTTTCTTTTATTGATTGTTTTTATTATTAAACCAAAAATTCACATTAAAACATTGTAAAAAAAAAATTATGTAACGTTATAGTTCAAGATCCGACCGCATAAAACCCTATGTCATCGAGCACAAGAACAAATCTATTATTAGTCATAGGGAAATCTAATGATCCATGTCTGCCGGATGGCATTTTCAGAAAGAATCACGTTTTGAGCACCAGCCTTGGCGAGTTGGCGAAAGCGAGAACATTCAGCTAGCTGCATCGCCAAACACAAAATAAACTAAGTTCAAATGTGTCATAAAACATATAATTAATAGAATTATATTTATTACAAGCGAATCTTTACTACTGTTTTTAATCAACTTCTCAAATTCTTCGAACATAGCGAGTTAAGGAAATAATATTTTTGAATTGGGGGAAAAAACCCCTATGTTTAGATGTTCTGTGAAATTTAAAGCATTTTAATCTGAAAAAGCTCTTTGTTTTAAACTATGTTTTAATCGTAAACAACGGTGAATAACATTTCCTCATATTATAGTATTTTCTTGATAACATTTACGGAAAAACAAATGAACAATAAGCGCGATCTCTTTGCAGAAAGAAGGGTTGCTATTCGCCAGGCGTTTGACGTCACAAACAAGAAAGGGTGCGTAGCATTGACTTCATCTCCGCGCCAATCGTTGTTCTGGCGATAAGGTTCTCAAAACGTGATTCTTTCTGAAAATGCTGCCGGATGCGAAATGGTGCATAAGCCAAAAATTAATACCACCGGTGGTTGACTCGTAGGTTTAGTATTGTGTTTGTACTACAGCCAAAAGTATGAAAACATGAAAAACTGGGTGCAGAAAACCCAATGCTAGGCCTACGAATCAACCACTGGTAGAAATAATTTTTGATTTATGCACCACTCCGGCTGACATGGATTATTTCATTCCCCTATTATTATTTGCATAAAATATAGGATATTCCATAAAATAAAGGATTTTTATAGAGCTCGGTGACATAGGGTTTTATGAGGTCGGCTCTTTGACTATTAGTCCATATAATCGGTGGCAGCTGATGCCTCAAATTTAGGGAGTAATTTTTTCACATATATAATGGTGTAATTTAAACATATATTACTGGTGTAACATTACAATGTTACACTGGTTATATCAATTAAAGTACTACAGAAAATTGGAGGCAACAAGGCTGACATCAGTTTTATGGAGTAAAGTTACACAAATGTTTTACAGTGAATGTGTAATTAATAAATAGCTCAAAGGATACCAAATCCCCTTAATCCTTCACGGCACCGATCGTGTAAAACAACTGGCACATATATATAACAACACTATAATCTTCGTTATGTTTCATAAATTTAGCCAACATGATCACTATAATTTATCAAATAAAGTCCAAAGAATGTAATAATGTTTATTTTGTTCATGTCATGTGGCTGCATTTGACAAAAAAAGGAAAAAAAAAGAGTTTGTATTGGTGAAACAAAAAAAAAAGAAATCGATTAAGTTGTTAAAGAAAAATTTTCTTTTTTTTCTGAGTACCTAGAAATATTACAATAAAGAAAATTGCAGAGTGTTAAGCAGGTAGAACTGATAAATTTAAAACCATATATTTGCAAAATATAGCAATGTATAATTTTAGAATCATAATTGTGTATATAGGAGGCTTCACGCCATAAAATATAAAATTTTAGCTTTAAATTTGAAATTTATTTTTTTTTTACTGTTTTTTATATAATTAGACTAATTTATACATTTAAAATATTTTTTTTTCAAAAAAAAAAGTATGTGTGCCACTCGGGGACTGCCGCAGTAAAGCTATTGCATAGCATTTTTTATCAACTTAAGCAAAAATACCGCGTCAATGTCTGCTGAAGTCTATCGAAGGATACCTTCCCGAAGTCTGCCAAACTGAAACTTCGTTAGCCGGATTGTTAGGAATTTTTCTCGTTGCGGAATTCTTTAATTCGGTCGCCGCGCTCAAAGCCCGCGATAAAAGCTATGCAATAGCTTAATAAATTACCAAACAAAATTTGGTCGCGCTACGAAAATTAGATCGCGAGTTATAAGCATTGTAAATTTTTCGACCCTCACGGTGGGGGGGTCTCCAGTCACCAAAAATTAACACTGTCTCATAAAAAATTACCAAACAGAATTTGGCCGCTCTACGAAAATTAGATCGCGAGTTATAAGCATTTTAAATTTTTCGACTCTCACCGTGGTGGGGGTCTCCTGTCACCAAAAATTAACTCTGTCTTATAATAAATTACCAAACAATATTTTGCCAAGCTACCAAAATTACATCGCGAGTTATAAGCATTTTTAATTTTTCGACCCTCGCCGTGGGGTGTCTTCTGTCACCAACAATTAACAATGTCTCATAATAAATTACCAAACAAAATTTGGCCGCGCTACGAAAATTAGATCGCGAATTATGAGCATTTTAAATTTTTCGACCCTCACCGTGGGGGTCTCCTGTCACCAAAAATTAACAAAATCTCATAATAAATTACCAAACAAAATTTGGCCGCGCTACGAAAATTAGATCGCGAGTTATAAGCATTTTAAATTTTTCGACTCTCACCGTGGGGTGTCTCCTGTCACCAGAAATTAACAATGTCTCATAATAAATTACCAAACAAAATTTGGCCGCGATACGAAAATTAGATCGCGAGTTATACGCATTTCAAATTTTTCGACCCTCACCGTGGGGGTCTCCTGTCACCAAAAATTAACAGTCTCATATTAAATTACCAAACAAAATTTGGCCGCGCTACGAAAATTAGATCGTGAGTTATAAGCATTTTCAATTTTTCGACCCTCACCGTGAGGGTCTCCTGTCACCAAAACTTAACACTGACTCATAATAAATGAATAAACAAAATTTGGCCGCGCTACGAAAATTAGATCGTGAGTTATAAGCATTTTAAATTTTTCGACCCTCACCGTGGGGGTTCTCCTGTCACCAAAAATTAACAGTCTCAAAATAAATTACCAAACAAAATTTGGCCGCGCTACGAAAATTAGATCGCGAGTTATAAGCATTTTAAATTTTTCGACCCTCACCGTGAGGGTCTCCTGTCACCAAAACTTAACACTGACTCATAATAAATTACCAAACAATATTTTGCCAAGCTACCAAAATTAGATCGCGAGTTATAAGCATTTTTAATTTTTCGACCCTCACCGTAGGGTGTCTTCTGTCACCAACAATTAACAATGTCTCATAATAAATTACCAAACAAAATTTGGCCGCGCTACGAAAATTAGATCGCGAGTTATGAGCATTTCAAATTTTTCGACCCTCACCGTGGGGTGTCTCCTGTCACTAGAAATTAACAATGTCTCATAATAAATTACCAAACAAAATTTGGCCGCGCTACGTAAATTAGATCGCGAGTTATAAGCATTTTAAATTTTTCGACCCTCACCATGGGGGGGGGGTCTTCTGTCACCAACAATTAACAATGTCTCATAAAAAATTACCAAACAAAATTTGCCCGCGCTACGAAAATTAGATCGCGAGTTATAAGCATTTTAAATTTTTTGACCCTCACCGTGAGGGTCTCCTGTCACCAAAACTTAACACTGACTCATAATAAATGAATAAACAAAATTTGGCCGCGCTACGAAAATTAGATCGTGAGTTATAAGCATTTTAAATTTTTCGACCCTCACCATGGGGGGGTCTCCTGTCACCAAAAATTAACACTGTCTCATAATAAATTACCAAACAAAATTTGGCCGCGCTACGAAAATTAGATCGTGAGTTACAAGCATTTTAAATTTTTCGACCCTCACCGTGGGGGCTCTCCTGTCACCAAAAATTAACAGTCTCATATTAAATTAGCAAACAAAATTTGGCCGCGCTACGAAAATTAGATCGTGAGTTATAAGCATTTAAAATTTTTCGACCCTCATCGTGGGGGGGGGGTCTAATTTCCCCAAAAATTAACACTGCCTCATAATAAATTACCAAACAAAATTTGGCCGCGCTACAAAAATTAGATCGCGAGTTATAAGCATTTTAAATTTTTCGACCCTCACCTTGGAGGATCTCCTGTCACCAAAAATCAACACTGTCCCATAATAAATTACCAAACAAAATTTGGCCGCGCTACGAAAATTAGATCGCGAGTTATAAGCATTTTAAATTTTTCGACCCTCACCGTGGGGGGTCTCCTGTCTCCAAAAATTAACACTGTCTTATAATAAATTACCAAACAATATTTTGCCAAGCTACCAAAATTAGATCGCGAGTTATAAGCATTTTTAATTTTTCGACCCTCACCGTGGGGTGTCTTCTGTCACCAACAATCAACACTGTCCCATAATAAATAACCAAACAAAATTTGGCCGCGCTACGAAAATTAGATCGCGAGTTATGAGCATTTTAAATTTTTCGACCCTCACCATGGGGGTCTCCTGTCACCAAAAATTAACACTGCCTCATAATAAATTAACAAACAAAATTTGGCCGCGCTACGAAGATTAGATCGCGAGTTATAAGCATTTTAAATTTTTCGACCCTCACCGTGGGGTGTATCCTGTCACCAGAAATTAACAATGTCTCATAATAAATTACCAAACAAAGTTTGGCCGCGCTACGAAAGTTAGATCGCGAGTTATAAGCATTTTAAATTTTTCGACCCTCACGGTGGGGGGGGGGGTCTCTTGTCACCAAAATAAATAAGACCACCAAAATAAACACTGTCTCATAATAAATTATCAAACAAAATTTGGCCGCGCTATGAAAATTAGATCATAAGAAACATAAGTTTGAGACTTGATATTCTAATATCTGAAAAATTCCGCGTCAATGTCTGCCGAAGTTTTCCGAAAGGAAACGACGTTAGCCGAGTGTTAGGTTTTTTCGTTACCGATGTGTTTTGGATTGTGTGTGTGGATTTTTCCGCGTTACGGAATTTTTGGATTCGGTCACCGCGCTCAAAGCCCGCGATAAAAGCTATGCAATAGCTTAAAAATGAAAAAAAAGTGCATTGAAGGGTTAAAGGTACACTTTCATCTATCTAGTCAGCATGTTGATGTAAAGAATCGAAAATACGTAACATCAAAAAGTGTCATTTTTAACAAAACTCACTATTGATTAATTTGTAAGCTTATGAAATAAATGCATCTAGATTATGTGTCATCTCTTTTTTGCTTCAATAAATTCTTTCTGTAACTAAATATTTTTATGCATGGATTATCCTTATAAAACTCGCAAAAAAATGTCATTTAATGGTATTGTTATTTCTTGTCTCTTACTACTGATTAACCTCTCACAACTATTATCATAATAGACAGATATTTGGGTTCATTGCCCCAATATATTGAAACCGTTTCTTGATAAAGTCTGCAGAATTCTGACGAGGTCTTTTTACACTCTGCTGAATATCATCATTTTCCACCACATTTTTTTTAGATAAATAACTAGACAAATTTTAAAAGTTACATTTTTATGAAATCTTATCCTTTTCCATAATGTTTATTGAACGTTATCTAAAAATATAACACATTTTTAAAGGTTCAGGTACTTTTTTAATTAAAATTTTTGTGAAAAAGTATTTCTATAAAAATTACAGTCTCTCGAATATTAATTATCTGTTAATAATATTATTTACATGTATCATAAAGAAACACATATAAAGAAATGCTTACATTATTTATTAAAGTTCACAAAAAATATACAAACATTTCAAATTTTTTTTTTTTAAAGTATAATACATTTTTTATGAAATAACTATTCTTGCATGCATTGGGCGCATTATTTAAACATATCAATTGCTATAGCCAGCCAAGTATTTTTCTTAAATAAGTACAAAGATAACATGCTCTTACAATATCCTACACTACAGTCTCAGAAAAAAAAAAAAATCTTGACACTTGCTATTTTAGACGTTTTGTTAAATATCTAAAAATATACGTAATGAATAACTCCAAAACTGCAGATGTATAAACAAAGTAGTATAGGTCATATATTTTCGAAAAGATTTTTTTTCCAAAATCCAATAGTGGACCGTCAACAAATTAAAAAAAACGAAAATCTTTTGAATAAACCTGTCAAAACTAATGTAGTAAAAACTTTCAAATTGCAGATTATGATTAAATGGCTTATGGTAATAAACTGTGTTCATTTTTATGCGGATAGAATGTATACTCGTAGAGAAATTAAGGTTTTTATAAAAACGATCCCAAATTTTGAAAAGTGTTTTGCTTATAATTTGCACAGTTTCTAATAAAAAACAATGTTCTTTTCAGAAAATATGAGAAACGACATCGTACATAAAACCCTGTAATTAAAATTAAACAATATTGATAATTGTATGAAAAATGAGCGGGTTTGCTAAATAAATTTTTACTGCGCATGCGTCAACTCTATTAAAGTTTCATTTGGATATTATGTTAGCTAAAGATATGAAGCAACTTTTCTTAAAGTTTCAAAATCATAGCTTGAAAATTCTGAAAGTTATCGTTGATAGAAAAAGATCAAAATCCATTATTTCCAAAATGAAACAAAAAGATGAGCAGCTGTATCCAAATACAGTAGTACGTGCAATACTGTGTAGACACTAATCAATGGAATATGGATACGGACCCTCATTTTTTTGTTTCATTTTCGGAATATCGTATTTTGATCTTATTCTCTGGACGATAATTTTGAGAATTTTCAAGCTATGATTTTGAAACTTTAACAAAAGTTGCACTATACATTTAACTAACAAAATATGCAAATGAAATTTTTATAGAATTGACGCATGCGCAGTGAAAATTTATTTAGTAAACCTACTGATTTTTCACACAATTATTAATATTTTAAAATTTTGATTACAAGGTATTATGTACAATATCGTTTCTCATATTTTCTGAAAAAAACATTGTTTTTTATTAAGAACTCTGCAAATTATAAGCAAAAAAACGTAACAAAGTTTGCGAACCTTAATTTTTCTACGAGTATACATGCTATCCACATAAAAATTAACACTGTTTAATCAAAATATGCAGTTTGAACGCTTTTGCTACATTAGTTTTGACAGGATTATTCAAAAGATATTCGTTCTTTTTCAATTTGTTGACGGTCTCCTATTGGATTTTGGGAAAAAGTCTTCTCGAAAATATATGACCTGTTGTATTTTGTACATACATCTGGAATTTCAGAGTAATTCCTCGTGTATATTTCTATGTATTTAACAAAACATCTGAAATCGCAAATATCAAGATTTTTTTTTTTTTTGCTGTGACTGTATATGGCCAAAGTTGACCGGCCACTTGTGGTTTTAGACGTTTTGTTAAATATCTAGAAAAAGACATGTGGAATTATTCTGAAAATCTTACGTGTGCAAATATAATATTGTAGGTCGTACATTGCCGCGAAGATTTTTTCAAGAATCCCCGATGGAGACCGACACTAATGTAGAAAAAGCGTAAAATCTGTACATTATGAAGAAAAGGCTTATTGTTATAAACAAAATTCATTTATATGTATATAGCACGTACACTTGTATAGAAATTCTATCCCATATTTTGCCTTGTTCTTTGCTGGATGTGGTACAGTTTGCAGAGTTCTTACCATAAAAAAATGTTATTTTCAGAAAATATGACAAACAACATTGTTCACAATACCTTGTAATCATAATTGAAAAATAAAAATAAAAAAATCCTAAAAAATGAGAATGTTTCCTTAATAATGTTTCACTGAACATGCGTGAATGCAATCAAAATATAATTTATTGCATAATGTGCTTGCTAAGTATTAAGAGACAATTTTGTGATAATCTGGTCAAAATTGAAAATTCTGAAAATTATCACCGACAGAATACGCTCAAAAACAGTTGTTTCCAAAATGAATAAAAAAAATAAGGGGCTGTATCCATATATCAATTGATTAGCGTCAATATAGAACACACAATATTTCATGTACATTTCAATAAAGCTCCTCTTTTTTTGGCCTTATTTTGGGAACAATGGAAATTGAGCCTATTATATCGACAATAAATTTTAGAAGTTCCAAGCTATGTCTTTGAGACATTCATAAAATTTTCTCTATATATTTAGCTAACGGAATATGCAAATTGAATTTTGATAGTGTTCACGCATGCGCAATGAAAAGTTATTTAGTAAACCTGCTCGTTTTCATATAATTTTTATTATTTTTTAACTCTGATTACACAGTATTGTGTACAATGTTGTTTGTCATATTTTCGAAAAGGAACATTATTTATATTAAGAACTCTGCAAATTATAAGCAAAATCTTGGGAAAAATTGGGACTGTTTTTATAAAAATCTTGAATTCCCTACAAATATACGTTCTTTCCTCATAAAAAAGTACTCAGTTTATTACAATAAGCCACTTAACCAAAATCTACAGTTTGAACGAGTTTGCTACATTAGTTTTGACAGGGTTATCGAAAAGATATTCGTCCTTTTTCAATTTGTTGAAGGTTCCGTATGGGATTTCGGGAAAAGATCTTCAAGGTAATATATGACCTGTTATCATGTTTACACACCTGGAGATTCAGGATATACTCTGTCCCGTCCAAATTTCATTCCATCTAAAAAACATTATTTTTGATTAAACTTTATTTATTTTTATTTTCAAAAATAAGAAAACTCTGATATATTTTTTTTTTTTTTTTTTTGCATTTTTAAAATTAATTTATTTAATATGGAGGAGAGTACTTCCGTAAAACTTTGCTATATTTTCATTGATAATGCCCCCCAAACCCCCAAACCCTCCCTCCGTACAAATGTTGATTATATATATATATATACATATATATAGAACCATTAGATAATACTACAAATCAACATCAATTACTGTAAAAATTTGTTAATGCAAAACCATAGCACACAGAGGAGCTGTCAGAATTAGAAATAAAATTGAAAATGTGGTATTTATCTCGTTATCAAGGGCTATACTAAATAGCCACATTAATTGCGATTAATTTCTGAATGGAAATCAGGATAGACCTAAAAATAATTTCCACATTGCCCGATTAATCGCAAATGAGAACTCATTTCAAAGAAAAATATCAAGAAAATAAAGGGTTAAATATATACATTATTAGAATAATTAATTTTAATAAGACAGTAATATAATACAACAAGAATCAGAGTGATGAAAAAACAAGTAGCAATCAAATGGAAATTCTTAAAAAAGGGTATCAAATGACTACAAAGTAGAAATCCAAATAATACACAATGATAATGCTCACAGCAGCATTAGACATTGTGTATAAAAATTAAACACTTTGCTAATGATAAACATATAGCTATACGATTATATATTAATTTAATAATATATAAGATACCCATAAAAGAATTGGTTTTTCAGAATGAATTTTACAAATCATTGTGAAATAAATATTAAAATACATTCATAATTACTTGCGCTATTAGCATCAAAGCAATTTGAACGCTTATATAGAACCATTAGATAATACTACAAATCAACATCAATTACTGTAAAAATTTGTCAATGCCAAACTATATCACACAGAGGAGCTGTCAGAATTAGAAATAAAATTGAAAATGTGGTATTTAGCTCGTTATCAAGAGCAATACTAAATAGCCACATTAATTGCGATTAATTTCTGAATGGAAATCAGGATAGACCAAAAAATAATTTCCACATTGCCCGATTAATCGCAAATGAGAACTCATTTCAAAGAAAAATATCAAGAAAATAAAGGGTTAAATATATACATTATTAGAATAATTAATTTTAATAAGACAGTAATATAATACAACAAGAATCAGAGTGATGAAAAAACAAGTAGCAATCAAATGGAAATTCTTAAAGAAGGGTATCAAATGACTACAAAGTATAAATCCAAATAATACACAATGATATTGCGCACAGCAGCATTAGACATTGTGTATAAAAATTAAACAATTTGCTAATGATAAACATATAGCTATACGATTATATATTAATTTTTATATATATATACAGTGTGAGTCGTAAATTATCGAAACAATTGGTTATCTCTTTAAATTAAGACTTTTATGAAATGAATAGACATATTTATGAATATCTATTCATGAATACGTACATTTAATTCATAAAATTCATAATTGAACGAAACTTGGCGTGCACATAATACATATTAATATCTCGACCGCGATCGTTGGCCAGTTTAATCGGCCATCTTGTTTCAAAATGCTTCCTATTTAAATGTTAAAGAAATTTTCAAATTTAAAATTAAGTAAAAAAAAAAAAAAACTAGAAATTGAAAAATATTTTTCTTTTATGTGATTGACCTTGACCGAGTTTGTTGGCCAACTTCATCCTCCATTTTTTTCAAAATGGCAGCTATTTATTTATTTTTTTTTTTTCAATTTAAAATGAGGTACAAAAATATTAGAAACTGAAAAATATACTTCTTTTATGTGTTTCATCTTGATACAAAGATTTCAGAGCATTTTTTTTCTTCGTATATATCTACAAATGGCTGAGGTATAGCAATTTCAGTTTCCAGTGTGGCTGGTCTTTAGAAATGATCTGATTTTTGTGACATGATGCCACGCGTATTTATGAACGGATTTGGATGTAAATTGGTGTGTACATGGTACATATCGATACCTTGACCAAATTCGTTGGCCAAATTCATCTGCCATCTTGTATCAAAATGGCGGCCATTTATTTTTTTAATTAAATTATAATTGCTATAATTTAAATTAAATTATAATTGTATTAATTTTAAATAAAATTTTAATATTGTTTGCTATCATACTGGGTGTTGGGACAATATTTCGCGAAAAGTTAAAGGAAATCAAGTGTTGGCTCAAACACTGCTCGAAAATTTAGTAAATCTGATAGCATCTTTAGATTAGTTTCTAAAAAAATTAAAATTTATTATTTCTAAAAAAAGATTAAATTACCTCTAAATTACCATTAATTTAGAATTTTTATAGATAGAAACTTTAAATATTTAGTAATACTAAATTATTTTCCCCAAAACAATCGATAGGCATTATTTAAGATAAGTGCAACATAACGGGTAGTTACTAACCTAGAGGTTGAAGAAATTGGGTAAATACTTAATAATCGTGTGTATGAAATCGCGAATAAGCTATCTGAAAGTATTTGCCAGTGTTTCCTTTCCTAAGTTTTCTCTGTGTCGTCAAAGGCCCTCATAGAGAAAATTGCCGATTTAAATGTTGCGCAATTTTTTTAAACTTCAATGATCAAGATATTTTATCATAAGGTCACATTCTCAGTTGTAATTATCAGAATGAATATATCTGTGGCTTCCGGTAATAACTAGGTAACGCAAATTTTTAATATTTTGAGTATTTAACATTTAAAGTTTTCAAATATTTTTTTATCATTACTTTTATAGATAGGTTAGAACTTAATAATTTTCACTACATTCAATTAGGATATAAAAACCTGTTTTTTTTTCAAAGTTATATAAAATGGTTTTTATAAATTGAGAACCAATTAATTTTTTTTTTCAATTTTTAACTGAAAATTTATAGTTGTCCTATGACGGGAAGAATTCGATTTTCATTTTTCAAGTAATATGGCAGATGAAAGTACTCTTTTAAAGTTACATTTTATCAAATTATCTCATTTTTTTCAAAAATGTGCCTTACCTGGTTATTACTGGAAGCCACAGATATAGTAACTTATTCTGGATAAATTCCGTAATCGTGTTTTTGCTTGCATGATTTGCTAATAAAATTCGCGCGGATTTGCAAATTACTTCCCACATAGCATGCATGGTCACAGTGACGTCACAGTGACGTCACTGTGAGTCACTGTGGTCACGTCACAACAGTGACCAAAATGCCACCCCTCAGTGACGTCACATTGTGACTGAAATGTGACGTCACATCTGTGACCAAAATGCCACCCCTCAGTGACGTCACATGGTGACTGAAATGTGACCTTCTTAGAAAATTAAAAAATATATACAAAAATTCTTCAAAAGATGTTATTTAATGGAAAAAATATTTTTCTGTCAATTGAAAAAGTTTTTGTGACGTCACTATGAAATGTCATTAAAAATGCAGTTATATATTACATAACGTTTTTATCATTTCAAAACATTTAAATAATTTTAAACATTAATGTATGGATGTGTATCTAACATTTCAAATCAAATGAGTAGTTTGTTATCCTTGACAGTGAAAATGTGTGCGTAAATATAGAAAAATATTTGTATTAAAAATGGATGTATTACACATAATTATTAATTAGGATAGACTGAAAAAAGATTTTTAGACCGAAATCGAATCGAAAGACACAAATAAAAAGCTTTTATCTTCTATAACCCCCCTTTTTTGTATTAAGAAGATACTATGTATGTTCACATGTGATACAAACTTTATTTTAAAACAAGTTTTTTTTTATTATTAGCGTTAAATCTATTATTTTAAATCTTTAAAAACTTAAACAAAATTTTATCTAATAAACTTTAATTGTGATTATTAGTAACTATTATTTACAAAAAAAGAAAAAAATGATTTTACAATTCATTTTAACTTGAATTGTTTTGAAACTAATAAAAATAAAAAATAAAAATACATTAAAAAATTTTTGAAATAAAAAAAAATTGATCAGAATCACTCCCATAAAATTATTGCGTATTTAAACTGCAAAATATTGCATAGGAAAAGAAAAAACAAAACGGTCATGCGCATGGAAAGTGAAAATCTTCTGCAAGACAAGACTATCGGGAGTCCGTGCAGGCTACTCTCGTAACCAGAGATTAAACAGCTCCGGTTAAGAAAAATAAAAACATATGAGAAATGACATAACAGGAATGTCACATGCCAGAAATATTTTTTTTATTTATTTTTATTTTTCGTTTGTTTATTTATTTGTTTATTTTGTTAAACATTTTTTTAACATGTAATTTTGATACTTTATTATTTTTTAACACCTTTTAAGAAATTTTACCGAAATAAACAATCTACACTTCTGTTTACTATCACAACAACAGCTGACTAGCGCAAGGCACACTGGGAAAATAAAATATCGCTGATGTTGACAAACCCTGGTAACGAGAGTGCCTTGCACGATAGTTAGGACTCTCGCTAGATTCTATAGTCTGCAAGCGAAAGAATAAATAAACGTAAACAAAAGTATTTTAAATTGATGATAGAAGACGCGAGAAATTAGTTGACTGGAATTTATGGCAGATGTGACTTGTGAGCAGATGCGTATTGACACTGATTTACAATTTAAACAAGAATGTCCACTACAACTCTTCGAAACGGCAAAACATAAGTCCGAGAAAATTAAGGGGGCTTTGACTGTTAAAATGAATTAGTTTTTGCCACTTTAATTATTATCGGATTTAGTTTGTGCGGCAAAAGGAACGAATGAATTCGATGGAAACTAGAACGAATGAATTCGATGGAAAAAAGGTATGGAAAAATATTATTTTTCATGGTTGCATTTATTATTATTATTATTCTGAGAGGGATTTTAATTACCTTTCAAAAACATGCTATAAAACATTAATGCTTTATTAACTTAATAAAGTCTAATACATCCCTTATTTATTTTGTTGACATAAAAAACTTGATTATTAATAATTTGGATTAGGTTGTCAAAGGTAGTGATTTTAATTGCATTTTAATCTGCGTTGTTTCCTTTTTTAAAATAATTGGTTAAAATGTTTCCATAAACATAAAATCATATGAAAATATATTATAATAAATTGTTAATATAATTATTAAACATTTAAAGATAATTATATTTTGTAATAAAGAAGCTTTTTTATAGAATAAAATTATTAACAAACATCCTTTTTTAATTTTTGTATTAAGTAATCTTCGGAAACATTGCATAATGTTATTTAAAAAAATGCATCCGCTCAGAAGAGGAATTTATAAGAGAACGAGAAGAACTATTAAAAGAAATCGTAGATGTTTGATATTTAAGAAAAAAAAAAACAATAACGTTAATGATTGTTTAATGTATTTTTTAACCTGTGAAATGTTATAAAATTTTTGAATAGAAAGTCATTGTGGGTGAAAACGTTTGTTGTAAATATTCTTATTGGAATGTTTTCAGAGAGAATTTGGAAGTTAAGACAATCAATAAGAATTTAAACATGATTGTATTTAAAACAAATAACTCAAATACTTGAACGGTATGAAGCTAAAAAGTAATAACTGTATTTTATTATTAATTTTTCATTCCAGACACTTTTATTATTTCCTTTAATGAATTACAGAGGTAAATTTCAAAATATCCATTATATGTAGTATTAGTATACATCGTGATTAAAGTGGGTATTATAAATACTCTCTAATATTATAAATAAAATATTAATAATTATAATTAACATATATGTTGTTCTATTTTATGTTTATCGTCGGAATTTTTATTAGGTAGATGTGTCTATGATGGACAGCCTTCCAATTATGGATATCCCCTTAATGTTTTTTTTGTTTATTAATATACTAATAAATATTTAGCTTTAATTTTTTTTATAATTCCTCTTTGCATGTTTTAATAATATTTTAATATCCATAGAAGACAGTATGTGAAGACAGTTTGCGAAAATTTTTTTATTTCTGACAAATTTGTCACTAACTTTGTGACGGTGGCAGCATTGTCAATATTGTGAAGTCCAACTGGGACACAATTATACAGTTATGAATATTGTTATGTAGTGTAAAATCACTTACATCTATAATTTTATTATACTTTGGCGATACATCTCAATTAAAACTTAGGAGCTGCTATAAAAAGAATATACCAAAAGAAAGTTATTGAATCAAAATGTAATGCTATGCAGACTCTAATCTTCATTACATATTTTTTTTCTGTTGCAATAAATGAGAATATTTAGGACAATTGAATATTCGATCTATTACAATTATTTCAAATTTAGCAATTTGTTTTTCTAATAAGCATTAAAATTAAAAAGAAAAGAAACTCTTCCTTTAAGTTGCAACACTAGCCACAGAAAAAGATAATGTAAAGTCTGTGGGAGCGTTCTTTTCAAATATCTCGCTCAAATTTTAATATTTTTACATGATTTTTTTCATAGGATAGCTGAAGGCGATCCACAACCAGCCTATTTTTACTTTTTCAATTTTGGTTTCAGATTAAAAAAAAATATTTTTAATTTCAAAACCGGTTTAAACCGGTTCTGATATTGAAACTATCATTATATAAAAATATATAAGCAAAATTTAAAAAGTAAAAAATAGGCCGATTGTAGATCGTCCTCAGCTATCCTATACAAAAAATCATGCAAAAATATTAAAATTTGAGCGAGATATTTGAAAAGAACGCTTCCACAAACTTTATCATCCGGGTCTTTTTCTGTGACTATTGACCTTAAAGGAAGTGTTTTTATGATAATTTTAATGCTTATTAGAAAAACAAATTGCTAAATTTCAAATAATTGTGATAGATCGAATATTCAATTGTCTTAAATATTCTCATTTATTGCAACAGAAAAAAAAATGTATCAAAGATTAAAGTCTGCATGGCATTACATTTTGATTCAGTGACTTTGTTTTGGTACATTCTTTTTATAGCTGCTCCCAAGTTTTAATTGAGATGTATCGCCAAAGTATAATAAAATTATAGATGTAAGGGATTTTACTCTGTATAACATTGTTCATAACTGTATAATTGTGTCCCAGTGTAACTTCACAACATTGACAATGCTGCCACCGTCACAAAGTTAGTGACAAATTTGTCACAAATCAAAAAATAATCGCAAACTGTCTTCACAACCTTCTCACTATCGTCACAGAATAGACACAGTTTTAATGACAATTTTGTCATAAATGACACATTTTTCACATTTTGGTCACATCGTGACGTCACAAAGTGGTCACAATGTGACGTCACAAATGAGCTTTATAACGGCCATAACGACTTCACATTTTAGTCACAGTGACTTCACATCGACGTCACGTGACGTCACATCGACGGTCACAAAGTCATAATGTGACTTCACAACGACGTCACCGTGACGTCACCATGTCTTATGGGTTGAAATGACTTTTTGACAGCGCAAAAGTATGTAGACCAGATATTCAGATCGCGTCATAGTTTACACTTCAGTCATTGCCGATTCCATTCTTTTTATGCATGCTAACACATGGTTCAACTTGTGGATAATATATTTAAAAATAAAACAGTACAGTGTGTGTATCATGCTCTCCGCATTTAAATCTGATGAGCATACTTGGAACGCACTGAAATGACGCAATGCACGCATCTATTAACTGTTTGGATACATTTATATATCTGTCTGAAGAGAGAATTCTCTAATTTCATATTAAGGGTACAGTGGACTTTCAAAATCGCAAAAAATCGTCAAATTGTCGAATTTCATTTTTAGCTTAATAACATTATATGAACTCCTTGCTATTGAACACAAAAAGAATTTTCCAATTTCGATTATTTTTACTGGAGTTACAAGCATTTTTGTCCAATCAGCTGATTCTGCCACGCCCCTTTGTTTACTTTTTTGCCGATTCGCTTTCGTAAAATTTAGCCTAGTTTTTAGTTTTACCTTACAAAATTTTATTATTTTGCACTGAATACTTATAAATTTTGTGATTTCACAAAACAATACTTTAACTGTAACTTTTAACTGTTTCTTTTAGCGTTTGTTTACTATGTATTTAGAGGAATTGTTTTTCGTCCCCAATCTTTCAAGCGTAAAAAAAAAAAAAAAAAAAAATATTAATATATTTAATATATTTAACAAAAAATTGTACAATAAGAGATATTTATACCAAATAATAATTTATACCAATCTGAATATTTCTAGAAAAAAAAAATTCATTACAAAATACAAAAAGTTATTTTTGAGAAGATTATTTAAAATTCTGATACTTCACGTCCTTTGCATGAAATACTGTCGAAGCCACATATGTTATGTGAATTTACCATAAAACATAAAATACTTACATGTAAGCTAGAAATTATATTATATCCCTTATATATAGCTAAAACTGTGTCAGTAGAAAAATATTAAGCAATTATAACCATTGTAATTACTAAAAACCTATTTTTCTCAGAATGAATATTTTCGTCGTTTTCATGATTTCAAAATGTTCCATGCGAAATTCTTTATGCTCAATTTTTCTGATTTTTTGTTTAAAATGCTCTTTATACATGTTACTATATGTTACTAAAAATAAGCTTTTTTAAACGCATTTAAATTTTAAAAAATTCAGTTATATAGAATTTTTAATGATTTTTTTAACGAAATAAATACAAAAGAATTAAGTTAAAATCATTTTCCTTAATGTTTTACAAGTAATATGCTAAAACTGCTTAGTAACATTTGTTAACGCACACTGTAAAAAAAAAAAAAAATTCAAGAGGTTACTAAAAATATTTTGGTAAAGTTGTATTCCACAGAATTTTTTAGTAACCATTACAAACTTTTTTTTGCAAGTGAAACAAACATTTCTTTTGTAAACTGAACAAAAGAATGTTTTGTATAACTAACTTAAAACTTTTTAGTATGAGCCACCAAGCAAATTTTAGTAATAGCTCCAAAATTATTTTTAGTAACTATTACGTGAGCCCGAAGGGCAGGAGCTTCCTTCGAGCTGCAGCCAGTGGGGGCAAGACAGACTTCTGAAGCGGAATATTTTCGGCAGAGCCTCACTAGATGGCAGCACCGAACATTGCTACCTGCTCCTACAGGATTTTCCTAATCCTTTATTTAACGAGTACTTACACTGCATACATTCGGTGCGTATTTGGTGGTGTCCAGCATCGAACCCGGGCCTTTCAGCCTGGAGTTCGTTGCTATGACCACTAGACTATCAAGGCCGCACCAAGTGAGTTTTAGTAATAGCTTAATAAAAACCTAGCAACGCTTAGCTTTTTTCTAGTAATTCTTATAGATTTTCTTGTAACCGAGTAAGATTACAAAAAAAATTTTAGTAATTACAAATATCACTAAAATTTTTTTCGTACATCGACCTTTTTTTACAGTGCATACATAGAGAGCATTTTAACAAAAAATCAGAAAAATTGAACAAAAAGAATTTCGCATGGAGCATTTTGAAATATTGTCATTTTTCATTAATTTAAAAAAAGAAAAATCTGTATCTCAAAAACTATTGAATATATTTTTTAAAAAAATTGCGAAATAAGAGATATATATACTATGACTATTTCCAGAAATTTTTTAAAAAATTCATTGAAAATTTTAAAAAAATAGTTTTGAAAGTCCACTGTACCCTTAACAACCCCGTAATATCCGTCTAAAACAGATATTTAACATTATTAATTATTAGATAGGACCACACACCATAACAAAATTTTCATTTTTTCACATATCATGTTTGTTTTTTTAGATGCGTTCAAATTGATAAGAAATGTCTATTTGTGTTTTTTGATATGATTTCAAAGAGTAAATTTTCTGATATGGAACATTTTTGTGTTTTATTTTCTGAATCAGTTTTACTTACTTTTAATTTATAATCCTTGATGTATCGCTTTTCTATTTTTTAACAGGCGATATGAATTTATATTTAGTACAATTTGTAATTCTAACATTCAATTTGCTTATTTCATCATTGTGTCTGTATATAATTAAAGATAACATCTCGTTTTTATTTATTTGTCATTTGTCGTTTTTATTTATTTGTCAACCAATTGCTTTGAGGGACTTCCTAGTAATTCTCATAATTTGTTTATCTTATTTACGAATATTTGCAATATCATTTCTCATTAATTATATGAAAAAAAAAATAATAAAATTTGAAGAAAAAAATCTACTAAGTATTCGACTGTTTGTGCAATCATTCTATTATAAGCAAATTCTTATAACTAAGAATATAACTTTTATAAGAAATAATTCAAAAGGTGTTGAAGAGATTTCACTCGAAAAATATCTCAAAAGGCTTTCCTCTTGAAAAAATATTTCTAAGACATGTAGAAATATATTTTTTCATACCAAATAAAATATTACCGGAAATATATTTTATACATTTGGTTTTGAAATATACTTTCTTTGAATACTTTTATCCTAAACAAAGTACTGTTTTTTGTCCTAATACTTGATAACTCTTTAGAAATACTTAATGTTTCTATATTTATGCCTGCTACGTGGAAGTGCAATTGCATACGACTATTTCCAAGGAAAATATGATTCCGCAAGCATCTTTGCAAAAAGAAAAGGGGACGTACGCAGTCGTATTATAGCTGTGAAAAAGATGAAAGGAAATTCTTATTTTATATTAATCTTTAATGAATCATTTTTACTGTCTATATACAATGCCAGCAAAAAAACATGAAACTTGTTGAAAAATGTGAAGTTTGCAACAGATAGCTTTACCTGATACATTTCTTAGTAATGTTTTTTTTCTGCAGTTGTTATAGTTAGTATTAACCTAATAACAGTCTAATACTTATATTTTCAAACTTTCAGCTGAATCTCGTTTGCTACAAAACTTTGAAAGATAATTTTCGCTTTATATAAACTTCAAATTTTTGTCTTTAAGTAAGGGCAATTTTTTTATTGATAAATAGTGTTGGATATGTAAGTAAATTAAATATGCATTTTTAAATGTGCATTTATTTTGACACCAGCGTGTAATGGGCTATCAGTTCGTCACATTACAAAAAAAAAAAAAGAAAAAAAAACATCATTAGACTTGACTGAAATCTTTCTACGTCTTTTTGAACCGATTCTTCGTTTTCATGTACTGCCATCTGGTAAATTGAATTAGCCTTTTTGCAGGGCATATATAGTTTGACCTAATGCTTGTAAATGTAAGGCTTCGCGATTTACAGGAATATTTCGTTCTAATAAAGTAAAGGCGCGAAGTTGCTCAGTAAGTTTTTTTACGTCGATTATGTACACTAGTATTTTTTTTTTCAAAGAAGAGAATTTTAAAAATTTCTCTTTTCCAACCACTATTAGAAAAAAAAAGTATAACTCTGAATCATGTAAAGCTGCATGGACCACCAATCTGCGTAACCAAAACCTGATAAAAACTTTCGCCCGCCTCTTCCATTTAAAACTAGAAAAATAAAATGAAACATTCGACTATTTATACTATGGCTTAAATGTCTTTTTTTTTTTTTTTTTTTTTTTTTTTTTTTTTTTTTTTTTTTTTTTTTTTTTTAGCGTTGTACACACACACACACACAAAAAAAATATTTTGGATTCCTAAAAAGTTTTGATTTTATTTTTATTTACTTTCATCTATTTATACAAAGAGAAAGTATTTCAGCATGAAAATTTTCGATTTTTAATTTTCTACGGACTTATACGTTTTAGATGGCCCTAAACACGATTCTAGTGTTTAAAATAAATGTCGCTTGGTGTTATTCCGTAATTCTGACAAAAATTTTATGAGCGCATTATCTCAATAACTAATGCACAGAGTTTAAAGAAATTTCAGATTTTGTTAATTATTAACATAAAGTTCTTCTTAATAAGATTTACCAGAAATTTCCAAACAAGTGGCCTACCCTATTTCTACTACGGATATATCTCAAGAAATAGTTGATAGAATTTCGACAAACATCATATTTTGTACAAGCTTGGCAGAAAAAAAAATCATTATTAAGTTTCGGTATTACCCACAATAACTGACTTTGTAATGGTCTATTTTTTACAATTTCTGTGATAGCTATAACTCAAGAACAAATGGATTGTAGTTCATTTTTGGTTTCAGATGATGTACTTTATTTAGATAATTGTTATACATGTTATAAAATTTTGCGATGGCCACATCATACAAGATTTTTGATGTATTTAAAGATCTGGAAGCGTCTTGAATAAAATTTGCCTATTTTATTTGCATAAATATCCGTAACAAAAACAAGGAATCTAATAAGAACTTGTCAGATTACAGCTAAAGGTAAAGGTATTTCATTAAAGTGCGTTCCTAGTAATTTAAATAGGTATAATTAATAGCAATCGTCTACGCCACCCGTCTGTCTGTCCGCATATATCTTTGTAAAAACCATCAAGCCAAATGAGTTGAAAGTTAATATACAGTAAAACCTCGTTACAAAAAAATTTTAGGGACCAAATAAAAACATTGTTGTAGAGGCTTATATTGATATATCTATACCTTACATATTTTGAACATTTAACAAGGTTTTATTTAAAATGCAATTTATAGGGAAGATTGGGGAGGCTTGACCTACTTTTCAATTTTCAGATTTCAGATTTTTGGCAATAGTTAACAATAAGAACTTCGGAATGGCTCAAGCTCGTTGCTTCATGTAGATAACTGAAAAAAAATGGAAAAATTATATGTGGAGGATATACAGATTAAGAAATCCATGTTGGAATGGCCGACAGATGCAGATAGAATTCGAAATTAAGTGCTTATTTCAACAACAAAAAATAATTTTTATAGTTAGAGATAATATAAATCCAGTTTAAAAACTTAATTTGGCCGCTTTTGAAGAATTTTTAATTTCCTTTTTCTACAAGAGATAGTTTTATCAGAAACATGTTAAGTGAAATTCGGTTCAAAATGCCCCATTGAAAACATTTTTTGAATTACATTCTGACTTTATGAAGAAATCGACCAATATGACACATTATATAATTCCTAAATAAAAGAAGCTGCCAACTGAATGCGTTTGAGAGCAAGATTGAATTAAAAAATGAGTCAAAAAATAAGCAATTTGTTATTTGAATACATTCTCAATTTTTCAATCACTATTGCTTCGGATAATTCTGTTCAAAATGACCATTTTGGCAGCATTTTTTAAAATATATTTTGCCTATATTAAAAAAAAACTGGCCAATAAATCATATTATATAGTTACTAAATAAAAGCACCTGCCATTTGGATGCGTTTGAGAGCAAAGTGAATTTAAAAATAAGTTAGAATATAAAAAGTTTGGATTTGAGTACACCCTTAATACGATTTTTCTTACAACTCCTATTTTTATTTAATTTCTTTATGCTATAAGTATTGGTCCTATCAAAAGCTTGTCAGTAAAAAATTTATAGAAATTATTGAGAAGATGTATAAAAAATTTAATCGGTTTTGATATCTTCAGAAATGATAAAGTTATGTTCTTTCCATCATCCACCTCCCATTATATATATATATATATATATATATATATATGTGTATGTATGTATATATATTGTAGCGTCGGATTTAGGGTTCTTTTGATCTTATGGTTAGACAACTTCCAACTCTTGTCTCTTAGAAAAGCAGAAAATAATTTATTTACAGATCTTCAGAACAACAGAGTCTTTGAAACTCACAAATATTACTAGACATTCAAAAATAACTGCTCAAATCTATCGTACAAGTACAGATATAGGTCCCAGAGACTCTTTATACAACGTCTCAACACTAAATAACATTCAAAACAACATAGATAAAACTCAAGCAAACTTGCTTACCAATCGCTCAGTTGTTCACTCAATGACTGACTGATAAATAATAACCACGACAGCTCGTATTGCTCTCCTTATATAGGCTCGCTGCATGCGCTAGAAATTTCCACTGTCTTCTCGAATATTCCAGAAAACCACGGAATAACATTCAATGTATCAGCATATCTAAAGGATGGGGTTACCATAGAGAGGGAAGGGTTACCATTGCCAAAAATCGCCAAGTTTGTCGCCAACTTGGCGATATGTATAATATTTTGCCAAGCTGCCTTAGACATTCACTGAAAATAATAGACAACTTTGCTTGATAACAGAGACAATGTAACAAAAACTAATATTAGTAAAGGAATGGAGCTTAATAAGATTATTTACATTATTTTGCAGTACAAACACTATTTACAAAATTCGTAACACTACCCCCTCCTCAAAGACTGCACGTCCCTGGCAGTGCAATCCTTGAGTTAAAGGAAAACACTTAAAATAAATAAATAAATAAATAAATAAATAAAATAATAATAATAATAATAAGATTTACATAAATAAGAAGTAATTACTATTTACATATTTACAAGAAGTGACTTTCATGACCATGGTCTGAAATTCCAGTTTTGATTTTCTAATCACTTTGGCCAAAATAAGGGGCTAGCCGGTTATAATGTACGACCTTAAGCTTGGTATGCGGCGATTTTTGTATGCGAACGACGACGTCATTCAGCCTGTTGACGACTGTGTAAGGACCGTGCCAGTTTCTTTGTAATTTTGGCGACAGTCCCTTACGACGTATGGGATTCCACAACCAAACTTTGTCACCTTCGTTAAACTCGTGTCCACTTGCCTTTATGTCGTAACGTGTCTTCATCTTTTCCGATGCCAATCCGATTCGGTTCCTCGCTAGACGAAGAATCTCCTCAATCCTTGCCTGGAGTTTATCTACATACTCCTCGGGTGATAAAGGAGCATCAGGAGGACGGCCAAACCAAAGATCCGCAGGTAGACGAAGATCACGACCAAAGAACATTTGAGAAGGGGAATAACCAGTGGCCTCATGAGCAGCACTCCTGTAGGCAAGGAGGAACAGAGGCAATTTCTTGTCCCAGTCCTGTTGATCTTTAGACACCAGGAGGGAGAGGCTATTTAGGATGGTACGATTGAACCGCTCCACCATGCCGTCCGATTGAGGATGTAGAGGTGTAGTTCGAGTTTTGTCCACGCCGAGTAGTTCGCACATTTCCTTAAACACAGCCGAATCAAAGTTTCTTCCTTGATCGGAATGGATTTGAAGAGGAACTCCGTATCTGGAAACCCAGTGTTGAACCAGTATCTCTGCTACGGTTACTGCCTCTTGATTAGGTATGGCGTAGGCTTCAGGCCACTTGGTGAAGTAGTCCATGACGACGAGGATGTACTTACTGCCATCAGATGTTCTAGGAAGAGGACCCAGGATGTCTAGAGCGATTCGTTCGAAAGGAGCTCCTACGTTATAATGCTGCAATCGTCCACGGGTGCGCCTCTTTGGACCTTTACAGGTGTCACAAGTTCGACACCACTTCTTCACATCATTGCGAACATTATTCCAGTAAAAACGCTCTCGAACTTCTTGCAGGGTCTTCATTACACCAAAATGACCTCCTGTGGGACTACCATGAAGTTCTTGAAGGACCATAGAAATTCTCGACTTAGGGAGTAGTAGTTGCCATCTATATGTCTTTCCATCGTCAGACTCCCATTTTCGGTACAAGATACCGTTCTTCAAATGTAGGGAATCCCAGAGAGCCCAATAACGTTTAGTCGTAGGATGGTAATGAGCCATGTCTTGCCAGCTGGGCTTCCTGTTAGACTCCTCTTTCAGCTATAGAATTTTCTTAATTTCAGGATCAGCAAGTTGATCTTTACGCAGGCCCTCATCACTCCACTGATCTTGCGATGATGTAGACCCAGTTGTAACTTGTCTTACTATAGGACCTTTGACATAAAATTTCTTCTCAACCCGGTCGCAGTATCTACAATTCTCTGAGCAGGGTCTTCTTGAGAGAGCATCTGCATTTCCATGTGATAAGCCTTTTCGATGGCGTATCTCCATATCGTACTCTTGAAGCTTATGTATCCACATGGCTATCTGGCCTTCAGGGTTCTTAAAACTCAATAGCCAAGTTAGAGAAGCATGATATGTTCGGATCAGGAATTTTCGACCATAAAGATAGTGATGAAAATGGTCTACGGATTTCACTACAGCAAGAAGCTATTTTCTTGTTACGCAGTAGTTTCGCTCTGCCTTTGACAAGCACTTGCCGAACGAAATAGGCGATAACACGCTCCTGGCCGTCGATTTCCTGGGACAGTACAGCGCCAATGCTTTCGTTACTTGCATCCGTATCAAGTATAAACTGTTTATCGATTTGAGGATATGACAGAATTGGAGTGAATGTTAATGCCTCCTTAAGCTTTTCGAAAGCAGCGTCGCATTCCTGTGTCCACATACATTTTTGATTGGCTTCTGTTGATTTATGAAGTGGTCTTGCTATCATCGAGAAGCCTTTGACGAATTTTCTGTAATAGGTGCATAATCCTAGAAAACTCCGAAGCTGGTGAACATCTGCTGGACGATTCCAATTTTTCACAGCCGATATCTTCTCTGGATCAGTCCTAACTCCTTCCGCCGAAATTATGCGTCCAAGGTAGGCGACTTCATTGCGAAACAAATTGCACTTCGAAGGGCTTAGCTTCGAATTAGCTTCCTTTAACTTTTGTAGCACCCGCCTGAGGTTGTTCAGATGTTCATCAAAAGATTTTCCTATTATTATGATATCATCTAAATAAACAAGACACGCCTCATATGACAGCCCCCGAAGAACCGTTTCCATAAGGCGTTCAAAAGTTGCAGGTGCATTACATAGGCCAAAAGGCATTACCTTGAATTGCCATAATCCTTGTCCCGATGTGAAGGCAGTCTTCTCGCGGTCATCGGGATGGATATCTACCTGCCAGTAACCACTCTTCAGATCCAGAGTCGAGAAGCAAGTGTTGCCCGCAAGTGTGTCGTCAATCCTTGGCAGAGGGTAACTTTCCTTTTTGGTGACGTCATTCAGTCAGCGGTAGTAGTTAGGACTGATCCAGAGAAGATATCGGCTGTGAAAAATTGGAATCGTCCAGCAGATGTTCACCAGCTTCGGAGTTTTCTAGGATTATGCACCTATTACAGAAAATTCGTCAAAGGCTTCTCGATGATTGCAAGACCACTTCATAAATTAACAGAAGCCAATCAAAAATTTATGTGGACACAGGAATGCGACGCTGCTTTTGAAAAGCTTAAGGAGGCATTAACATCCACTCCAATTGTGTCATATCCTCAAATCGATAAACAGTTTATACTTGATACGGATGCAAGTAACGAAAGCATTGGCGCTGTACTGTCCCAGGAAATGACGGCCAGGAGCGTGTTATCGCCTATTTCATTCAGCAAGTGCTTGTCAAAGGCAGAGCGAAACTACTGCGTAACAAGAAAAGAGCTTCTTGCTGTAGTGAAATCCGTAGACCATTTTCATCACTATCTTTATGGTCGAAAATTCCTGATCCGAACATATCATGCTTCTCTAACTTGGCTATTGAGTTTTAAGAACCCTAAACGCCAGATAGCCATGTGGATACATAAGCTTCAAGAGTACAATATGGAGATACGCCATCGAAAAGGCTTATCACATGGAAATGCAGATGCTCTCTCAAGAAGACCCTGCTCAGAGAATTGTAGATACGGCGACCGGGTTGAGAAGAAATTTTATGTCAAAGGTCCTATAGTAAGACAAGTTACAACTGGGTCTATATCATCGCAAGACCAGTGGAGTGATGAGGGCCTGCGTAAAGATCAACTTGCTGATCCTGAAATTAAGAAAATTCTATAGCTGAAAGAGGAGTCCAACAGGAAGCCCAGCTGGCAAGACATGGCTCATTACCATCCTACGACTAAACCTTATTGGGCTCTCTGGGATTCCCTACATTTGAAGAACGGTATCTTGTACCGAAAATGGGAGTCTGACGATGAAAAGACATATAGATGGCAACTACTACTCCCTAAGTCGAGAATTTCTATGGTCCTTCAAGAACTTCATGGTAGTCCCACAGGAGGTCATTTTGGTGTAATGAAGAAAATGCAAAAAGTTCGAGAGCGTTTTTACTGGAATAATGTTCGCAATGATGTGGAGAAGTGGTGTCGAACTTGTGACACCTGTGTAGCACGTAAAGGTCGAAAGAGGCGCACCCGTGGACGATTGCAGCGTTATAATGTAGGAGCTCCTTTCGAACGAATCGCTCTAGACATCCTGGGTCCTCTTCCTAGAACATCTGATGGCGATAAGTACATCCTCGTCGTCATGGACTACTTCACCAAGTGGCCTGAAGCCTACGCCATACCTAATCAAGAGGCAGTAACCGTAGCAGAGATACTGGTTCAACACTGGGTTTCCAGATACGGAGTTCCTCTTCAAATCCATTCCGATCAAGGAAGAAACTTTGATTCGGCTGTGTTTAAGGAAATGTGCGGACTACTCGGCATGGACAAAACTCGAACTACACCTCTACATCCTCCATTGGACGGCATGGTGGAGCGGTTCAATCGTACCATTCTAAATAGCCTCTCCATCCTGGTGTCTAAAGATCAACAGGACTGGGACAAGAAATTGCCTCTGTTCCTCCTTGCCTACAGGAGTGCTGCTCATGAGGCCACTGGTTAATCCCCTTTCTCAAATTTTCTTTGGTCGTGATCTTCGTCTACCTGCGAATCTTTTGTTTGGCCGTCCTAAAGATGCTCCTTTATCACCCGAGGAGTAAGTAGATGAACTCCAGGCACGGATTGATGAGATTCATCGTCTAGCGAGGAACCGAATCGGATTGGCATCGGAAAAGATGAAGACACGGTACGACATAAAGGCAACTGGACATGAGTTTAACGAAGGTGACAAAGTTTGGTTGTGGAATCCCATACGTCGTAAGGGACTGTCGCCAAAATTACAAAGAAACTGGCACGGTCCTTACACAGTCGTCAACAGGCTGAATGACGTCGTCGTCCGCATACAAAAATCCCCGAATACCAAGCCTAAGGTCGTACAATATAAACGGCTAGCCCCTTATTTTGGCCAAAGTAATTAGAAAATCAAAATTGGAATTTCAGACCATGGTCACGAAAGTCACTTCTTGTAAATATGTAAATAGTAATTAGTTCTTATTTTTGTAAAACTTATTATTATTATTATTATTTTATTTATTTATTTATTTATTTATTTATTTTATGTGTTTTCCTTTAACTCAAGGATTGCACTGCCCGGGACGTGCAGCCTTTGAGGAGGGGGTGGTGTTACGAATTTTGTAAATAGTTAGTGTTTGTACTGTAAAATAATGTAAATAATCTTATTAAGCTCCATTCCTTTACTAATATTAGTTTTTGTTACATTGTCTCTGTTATCAAGCAAACTTGTCTATTATTTTCAGTGAATGTCAATGGCAGCTTGGCGAAATATTATAGATATCGCCAAGTTAGCGTCACTTTTGACGACTAATTTTGGTCGCCAAATCAGGCGATATATCGCCAAGTTGGCGACAAACTTGGCGATTGTTGGCGATGGTAACTCATCCATCTCTATGGTAACCCCCCTTTAGATATGCTGATACACTGAATGTTATTCCGTGGTTTTCTGGACTATTCGAGAAGCCTGTGGAAATTTCTAGCGCATGCTGCGAGCCTATATAAGGAGAGCAGTACGAGCTGTCGTGGTTGATATTTTTCAGACAGTCATTGAGTGAACAACTAGGCGATTGTTAAGCAAGTTTGCTTGAGTTTTATCTACGTTGTTTTGAATGTTATTTAGTGTTGAGACGTTGTATAAAGAGTCTCTGGGACCTATATCTGTACTTGTGCGATAGATATGAGCAGTTTTTTTGAATATCTAGTAATATTTGTGAGTTTCGAAGACTCTGTTGTTCTGAAGATCTGTAAATAAATTATTTTCTGCTTTTCTAAAAGACAAGAGTTGGAAGTTGTCTAACCATAAGATCAAAAGAACCCTAAATACGCTACAACATTTTTCTTGGCTTTTATTAACTTCCTCCTTCAATTCTTCCATTCTCTCCTAGCTTCTCTTCATTTCTTCAGTCACCTCTTCTTGGACTTTGTCGATTTTATTTGCCAACTCTCCCATTCTTTCTTCGTTTGTATTCATTTTATCAGATAACTTTTCTTGGCCTTTGTCGATGTTATCGGTCAGCTCTGTCCTTAATCCGTTAATAGCTTTTAACAACTCACTCAGTTGCTTTTCTATTGCTCTTGTTTTCGCCATAAGATCATCCCACTTCTGACACCAAATGTTGTAGCGTATTTAGGGTTCTTTTGATCTTATGGTTAGACAACTTCCAACTCTTGTCTCTTAGAAAAGCAGAAAATAATTTATTTACAGATCTTCAGAACAACAGAGTCTTCGAAAACAAATATTACTAGATATTCAAAAAGAACTGCTCAAATCTATCGTACAAGTACAGATATAGGTCCCAGAGACTCTTTATACAACGTCTCAACACTAAATAACATTCAAAACAACGTAGATAAAACTCAAGTAAACTTGCTTAACAATCGCTTAGTTGTTCACTCAATGACTGACTGATAAATAATAACCACGACAGCTCGTATTGCTCTCCTTATATAAGCTCGCAGCATGCGCTAGAAATTTCCACAGGCTTCTTGAATATTCCAGAAAACCACGGAATAACATTCAATGCATCAGCATATCTAAGGGGGGGGGGGTTACCATCGCCAACAATCGCCAAATTTGTCGCCAACTTGGCCATATATCGCCAAATTTGGCGACCAAAATTAGTCGTCAAAAGTGACGCCAACTTGGCGGTATCTATAATATTTCGCCAAGCTGCCATAGACATTCACTGAAAATAATAGACAAGTTTGCTTGATAACAGAGACATTATAACAAAAACTAATATTAGTAAAGGAATGGAGCTTAATAAGATTATTTACATTATTTTACAGTACAAACACTAACTATTTACAAAATTCGTAACAATATATGTATGATGAGAGTTTCTCATATCAAATAATTTGTAAATACAAAAGTTTTAGATAATATAAAAAAAATATATACATATATATATAGACAGATAGATGGAAGATAGATAGATAGATAGATGGATAGATAAAGATTTTTGTGGTACTTTGGGGTCTAGGGGTCATGGTCGGTGTAAATCTGAAAAATATTTCAGAAATTCCAACCTAGAAGAGACGGCAACAGGCAGTATTTCATATGAAATCTACCTAAAAATAATGAGTTTATTTGAAAATTCACCTGAATTTAAATTTATTATTTATATTCATATGAATTAATTAGCTTTCGGGTCATTCCATGTAAAATGAGCAAAAATGTAAAAAAAA
The DNA here is from genome assembly GCA_964019185.1 of Maratus speculifer. Lineage (NCBI taxonomy): Eukaryota > Metazoa > Arthropoda > Arachnida > Araneae > Salticidae > Maratus > Maratus speculifer. Next base: position 120,813,743 of record OZ025298.1, read on the forward strand.
AAAAAAAAAAAAAAAAAAAAGTTGTGATTGCATGAAGCCGATTTTAATAAAATTTGAGATATGTGTTCATTTCATAAATGAAGTTCTGCACAATATTTTGACGAAAAATAAATTATCTTATCTGTTTTGGACATTTAAAAAACTTGTGATATAGAATGACATTCGAACAATCGTCGAAAGTTGCAAGTTTGAAGTTCTGTATTTTGAGAACTATTTAACAAAAATGAAGTTTTTTTTATAATATTGAAAACTCTGAAAATCAATCTTTATATTTATTGTGTAATAATAATCTGGTAGTACCATGATTAATATGAAATTGGTTGTAAATATTGAAAAAATTTAAATTTTAAAAAAAATTGAAACGTTATAAAAATTAATAGCTTTAAAACATCTGTGAAATTAATGCATGTATTATATATGAAGATCGAATTCTCCAAGTTTCAAAGTTGTTATTTATTTCCTTCATCTTCAAAAAAAAACTTAGAAACGTTAAAAAAACAAAAAATCATAATTTTTTCTCTTATATATTGGCAAAAAATAATTAAAGGAAAGCTCGCACAATATTGCACATCTATAAAAATCAATAAGTACATGACACACTAAAAAATTTTTAATATTGTCTTTTCATTCCTAACATAACAAAAATTTGTTCAAAAAACTAATATTCGAGACTTCTTTCTTTAAAATTACATGCTTTTTGCGAGTTTCTTGCTGAAAAAAGATAAGTGATGCCATCTACTTTTGCTATTTGATTTTAAGATTAAAATATAATTATTTATTCAAAATAGTCTTTTTTCTTTTACTCAAATTTAAAATATTATTGAGGCAAAAATAAACTGAAATCATGAATAAAACTTTGTATATTTAAAATATACACTTTTATCTATAATATCAAAGAGTTTAAGGTTTTTAAAAGCTTTTATTCGTGTCCAAACAAATGATAAAAATGTTAAATTTTTAATCAGCAGTTTTGACTGTTTATTTTTTTTTCATTAAGTAATAAAAAAAGGCAACAATTAAAATTTAGATGTATTAAATATATTCCATTAGCCATAATGTCAAAAAAATTGAAATTGTAAAATGTGTCCTTCATTTTAGAACAAACAACTCAAATATTTCATTTTTTCCACAAATTTTGTTATTATTTATTTTTTTTTAATTACGGAATGAAAATAAAGTTACTAAATTACGCTAATTTGTTACTTATAGTTCATTCATAGGTGTAAATAATTTTTAATACAGTCTTTCCATTCCTAAGGCTAATTATCAAACTTGAAATTTCAAGCATGTACACAAGACCTCGATTTCGTATCAACTTTAATGTAAATTTTTGTACTGAAATAAGCAAGTCGGAAATCTATTACTTTACGTTTCCTCGTAAATGATTGTGATCTACTTATATGATGATTTTCAATAAAATATGTGGCATGTCAGCCACACCTGATTTTCTCATTTCGTGTGGAATGATCCTTTCAGTTTCTCACATGTTTTTTGTTTTTGTTTTAAATATTATTTTTTGCGATAAGAGTTGCTCCTATCAAAAACGTGTGATTGCAAAAGTTTTCAATAATGTAGAGAAAATTTATAATAAATTTCATTGGATTTGATAGCTTGAGAATTGACGAAGTTAAAAAAAATTTTCCCCCAAAACCTTTTTTTTTTTTTTTTTTTTTTTTTTTTTTTTTTGTTGCTCCTTGAGCCCGTTTTTAACTTTAACATAAATCTGTCATACATAAACTTTTGGCCCATTTTTAAGAAGTAATATAAATTTTAAACTCGTACGATATCTATGTTAACTAGGACGTTATGGTTTTTTTTTTGTTTTTTTTTGTTTTCACAAAAATCCTCCTTATTTTCCACCTCCCTTTTTCGATTTTGCTCATTAACGAACTTGATCGAGATTCTGTTAACTGTATTAGTTTGGAAGTATTAATATTTTGGAAGTATTAGTATTTGGATGTATTATTTTGGAAGAGATTTGAACAGAATTATATAAGTTATCCTGTACATAAAAAGTTATATATATATATATATATATATATATATATATATATATAAAGGGAGAGGGAGAGAGAGAGAGAGAATGTTTTTACTGATGGCAGTTTTGGGGTCTAGTAGTCAAAATCGGTGTAGAACTGCAAAAAAAGTCCAGAAATTCCAACATAAGAACGACTGCAATAGCTAATATTTCATACAAAATCTACCTAAAGGGGCATGTTTTTTTTACCATTTTGTAACGTTTTATCAGACAAAATATGCCATAGAAATTTAAGTTAGTAAGTTTTAAGTAGTGCAGATATACTTAACTTTCATTCTAGGCATAAAGACTACAATAAGTTGGGCAAAAGTAACCATATTCTACATTTTAAAATGTGGCCATGTAAGGATGCAAGGCCAAATCAGTGTGAGGGAGGGTTAGCCAGACGGCCAAAGCTTTCTCATTTGAGAGTTTTCAGAAATGTTTTTTTATTAGCACTTTCCAACAAAGTTGAAAAGTGCTTATGCATTCGGTTGGTCTGGCCTTCTGTCCGCGCTCTAATTCACGTAAATATACTCGGATTGCCATGATATTTTAGGACGTTATTGACATTTATCCTAGCACGAACCTCTGGAGAAAAATCGTTATTTGCAATTTACAGACGGTTGCAATTTTATGCGACGTTGCGACGATAAAAGTGATTTAAGAAAACATCAATAACTTTTATCTTATGTATTTAACATTGACCTTTTCTTATCACCAGCTTATTTTTAGAGTTCCGTACTTACAAAGTGAAAACGGAACCATTATATGATCACATCTGTATCTGTCTGTCCGTCTATCACAGCATTTTAACTCATAAACTATGAAAAGTGAAAAGCTCAAATTGGGGGAAGTAATAAAGACTATTGGCCCACATATTTACAAATTACTAAACATTTATAAACATATTTAGAAGGGGGGTAGGTGGCTAATTAAGCTACTTGAAGGAAAAAAAATATTTTCTTTGTATATCGTGTGGGGTATCCTGTAAAAGCTGTCGTTATGCTGAAATCTAAAATATTCTCTTTTAACTTTAGATATTATATTTCAGAGATATCGTGGAAAATATATTGCAAAAATATGCCCCTCCCCCCTTATCTAATTCCGAATCTACTGAAATGAAAATTATGAAAAAGATTGAGGTTATAGATGTTACGGTAAACTTTGCAGAAAAACTATAGTGATTATTCAAAATCGCATAGGTTTTGTGAAAAACAAATTTTTCTGTTACATACAAATTTCAATTTCTGGGCACTGAGCAAAGGGATTGAGGAGCGTTGGAGGTACATATCGTAGCAGAAGTATAAAAATATTGTTGATAATATTTTTTGAAAAATTTCGTCAGTAAATAGACGAGATATTAATCCTTAAAAACAGGGACTGATTGTACATAAATAATGATGGAGCATTACCATCGGCTTTTTACCATCGGTTTTTCGGCTGCTTACTATCGGTTTTTAAAGCCTAGATAACAACTTTTAATAATATATTTGTGTAATAGAATACCTAGCAGTATAAAAGCGGTAAACTTCCTACTGTTGGAGACATACCAATTTAATTAGAATTAGTCACAAATTAGGCTTCGTACGATTAGGAAAAAAAATGATCCCTTTTAGTACCAGGATTTTTTAAAAGTATTATTTGCCTTATTTAATGCAAAAAGTTTCTTGCTTCGGGCGTAGCTGCCATTACGTTACGAAATATCTGGCATTAAAATGGGTAATTTTTCTTTAATTCCTTATATATGCGAACCCTTTATAAATACTATATGTGTCTCGATTAGTTAAGTGGGCCTCGCATTACGACTCTTGTGTATTTAAAAGTTAATTAATCCCCTGACTGCCGAGCAAAAGGTCAAAAGTGTAATGCTGTTTTCTATGTAATTTTTTTATACTAAAAAAAAGATGTTTTTCCAACATGATATATTTTTTATTACGTATAGGTACATAAGCCTTCAGGGTATTAATTGTAATTTAATTTCTTAAAAGTAGATTATATCTGTAAAATTATATTAATTTAAAGAATGCTACAATTACAGTGAAACCTGCAGCTTATTGAAAAGAAATATCGGTTTGCGACGTGAGAAGGTTAAAAACTTATCTCGAAAAACGCATCACAGACCAAAGCGGCTTCGAAATTTTTGAGCTTCTTTCTACCCAAGCTAGTTTAACATAATGTCATGTTCAATGCTTCCTTTAGCCATTGAACAAGGCTTTTGTGTTAGCTAATCTATTTATTTATTTGAATAACATACATCCGACTTGTGCGTTCGACTTCAAAGCCTGCTTATAAGTCAGCGTCAATATACAAGGACGAGATAGCACAAGGAGTTTTACAACACAAGGGAAATGCAACTAGGAACTCCACACAAAGTGTATGTGCGATGGCGCCAGCGGGAATCGAACTCACAACCTCCAGGTTGGCAGAGCGGCGTCTTAAGCACTCGGCGACGGAAGCCCATAGCTTAATCTAGAGAAAGAAAAGGCTATTACTATGCTGAGTTTAGTTTTTTTGAAATGCGAAATAAAGTTAAAATATTCACTACTTTTTACCCTTAAGTTAAGTTCCTTTTAATTATATAAGGATAAGATAAAAAAAAATTATACTAAATAGCGATATTTGTTATTATTTAGGCTTTATATTTCTTTCAACTTTTATGGTATATCCATTCTTACTTTTCTAGTATATATACAGCTATGACCAACCCTACTTTGCATAGTTATTTTACAATGTCTTATTATTAATTTACGAATGATTTTCTTTTAATAATACGGTTATATCCTTCGCGATTTTTAAGCTTTAACCACCGGTTTTTCAAAGTAGAAAATTTTCTGTACTTGAATCGCGAAAATGCTCCATTTAAATAAGGTAAACTTTACAATAAAAAGTAACTGGTGGAAATAATAAAGAATTCTGAGAATTTTAAGTGCCGCGTATATCAATTACTTGTCCCCAAGGAGTTAATAATACATATGTTTATTATATGGAACCCTCTGAGCGTGAATAATACTTACTTGACCCTTTATTTACACAAGAGAGAAGATAAATTTTCCATCCTTTTGCAAAACACTTCAATAATTTTTATACTATCATTTAAAGTATTCGCATGTTAATATTTATTTACTATTTCCCTTTCACGATATTCAATTTTTTACCACGCTTTTATTAACTTCACCTGTATGCTTGTGAGTTTGTGAGTTTGTAACTCTAATTATTTTATGTATGTTCACCGATTACTCCAAAACCATGCAACCGATTAACTTGGTTTTGGTGTTAAATGAAAGACGATGCTCTCGAATTGGTACCACTTCAGTTTCATCGAAATTGGTTCAGTACTTTTTTAGTAATTAGGCAAAAACTAATAAAATTAGTGATTTTTCGCTAATTAAAAGTGTTTAATACGTTCACTGAATGGAGTGTAGACAGCATGGCCGAGCGGTCTAAGGCGCCGGATTGAAGCTCTGTTTTTCGAAAGAAATTGCGGGTTCAAACCCCACTCCTGACATTATTTACATCTATGTAAAAATTAAAAAAAAATTTCCGTATTACAATTTTTATTTTTAACCGGCTTCAGAAAAGGAAGAGGAAGTTATCAATTCGACGCGTATGTATTTTTTTTCTATGTATGTTCACCAATTACTCTGAAACTATCCAACCGATTAATTTGGTTTTTGTATTAAACATAAATATAGTTTTAAAAAACTAAAAACCACGCTTTTAAAGTAATCAAACTAAAAAGTGAAAAATAAATATAGTTTAAAAAACTAAAAAACACGCTTTTTAAGTATATCAAACTAAAAAGTGAAAAATAATTCGTACTATAAGCTGAAAACAAAAATAGATGAAAAATACTATATTACTATAAAATCATTGTTATTATAGAAATCAATTAATAAGCAATAAATAAAATTATCGAGGAAAAAAAGCGTGGGGTGCTTCTTAAGAACTGATAGATGGAGCATGGTAGATGGAGCACCCCACGCTTTTTTTCCGGAATAATTTTATTTATTGCTTATTAATTGATTTCTATAATAACAATGATTTTATAGTAATATAGTATTTTTCATCTATTTTCGTTTTCAGCTTATAGTACGAATTATTTTTCACTTTTTAGTTTGATATACTTAAAAAGCGTGTTTTTTAGTTTTTTTAAACTATATTTACTATATTTATAAAAGAAGATGTTGCATCATTTTTAGCACTTTCCAACAAAGTTGAAAAGTGCTTATGCATTCGGTTTGTCTGGCCGTCTGTCCGTCTGGCCGGATGGCCGTCTGTCCGTCTGTCCGTCTGTCCGTCTGTCCGAGCTCTAACTCCCGTAAATATACTCGGATTGCTATGAAATTTTTATACGTTATTGAGGTTTACCCTAGCACGAACCCTATTGAAAATGAAGTATCTACCATGATTAGTTTATCTACAGAGATAATCAAAAGTTTCCCATTACATTACGGCCTATGGGGAAAAAATCGTTAATATACTCGGATTGCCATGAAATTTTAGGACGTTATTGACGTTTACCCTAGCAAAAGTCCTATTGAAAATTAAGTTTCTACCATGATTAATTTATCTACAGGGCGAATCAAAAGTTTCCCATTACATTACGGCCTATAGGGAAAAATCGTTAATATACTCGGATTGCCATGAAATTTTAGGACGTTATTGGGGTTTACCCTAGCACGAACCCTACTTAAAATGAAGTATCTACCATGATTAGTTTATCTACAGAGATAATCAAAAGTTTCCCATTACATTACGGCTTATGGGGGAAAATCGTTAATATACTCGGATTGCAATGAAACTTTAGGACGTTATTGGCGTTTATCCTAGCAAAAGTCCTATCGAAAATGAAGTTGCTACCATGATTAGTTTATCTACAGGGCGAATCAAAAGTTTCCTATTACATTACGGCCTATGGGGAAAAATCGTTTCAAAGGAATTTTAAAGATGTTATACCCTGTCACACATATTAAAATATGCATTCTATAAAATATAAGGTGAAAATGTAGCTATTATTCATTTACAGGGCCACACAAAAGAATTCCATTAGATAATGGTAAAAGGGAGAATTGTGTGTGACATATTTTAAATATATTAAGCTTTTTCATGTATAATAAAATTGATATATGTCACTGAAGCTTAATATAAATTATACGCTACTGTCTTCCATAATATGAAGTACATAGCATTTACAGGGCCATACAAAAGATTTCAAATAGTATATTCTTTCCGAAGTACCGTATATGTGTCCGATGATGGCTGATGGAGGGATCAAATGCATTTTAATTATGATATTCGCGTTTATATTTCGCTAAATATATGCACATTATATGGTGTGTATAAATGTTATAGTTGATATACAGGGCTACCCAAAAGAGCTCACCAACGTTACTGAATATGAGCGTAAATTATTTAAACGTGGTTCTTAAATAAGCTATGCATTTTTACGCTGAGCTGCTTTCAATTTACTGAGAAATGTTAGCAGAATATAGATAAAGGGATATACAGGGCCACGCAAAGAATTCGGTACATGGACGTCTATGAATGATGATTTATGGGAATGTGATTTCAGTTGTTTTAAAAGTGTTTTAGGTTACAATAAATTTTAGCCTAATGCTGACGTGTAATAAAGGTACAATGTAAACTACAGGGCTGAACAAAAGTATTCAAGTATGTTTCCATCTAATAGTATGAATTGCTGAAAAAGAAATTTCAAGCTACTGGGTATTTTCTTGCTATACTAAATTTTCCCATTATATTAACTGACATATGAAATACAGGGCTGTTCTAATGTACTGGAATACATACTTGGGTATATTTGGCTATACACTATTATTTCCCTAAATAACAAAGTTTTGTTAAAGATTTCATTAAGTGTTGGAAAGTGCTTCATAATCTATGCTTAACGCATGATTTTTCTTACTTGTTAGAACTAATCATAGACAAAGTCATTTCACTACATTATGTTTCCCATTAATGAAATGCAATTAGATCGTTTACGTTTGTTTTGTTATTTGGATCAAATTTCTTTTGTTATTCTATTACTAATCCATCTGGTAAAGCTTTAGGAAAAAGGGGTTTAGGAAATGTCCATAAAAACTAGGTGGTACACCCAAATTTCTTAAATTTTTAATATTCATTTCACACATTGCAATCTTTTTAATGCACGTAAATTTGAAGTTTTTAATTGGTTCCATGTTAAACAAATTAGTCAAAATCTATTAAAAATAATATAAATTTTATAAAAGCGGTCTTTTAGTAAATGAATACAGTCATCATAATTTTATTCTTTCAATAGGAACTCTTCTACAAAATTGCACGCCCGAGTACAAGAATTTTAAAAACGCAAAAATTTCTATTTTAGAGAATGATTTATTTTTGTGTACAGATGCTTCAAAATAATTTTAAATTTTGTCCCTTTCTTTGATTTCACGAGAAAATTTAGGAACAACTAATTTAGGCAACTTCATGCCGGATTAAGAATTTGCTTCTGCATAACTGCATAACTCAATGCATTTACAGAACTAACAGTTATCATAGACGAAATAACATCTATATTTACATTTACTTAATCCATTTTTAATTCTAAATTTAGCACATTTCTTGAATTTCATGACTTAGGCGCTGAAAAATCAATTCTTTCAAATACATTTTTTATAAGTTCTAATAGCTCATCAATTTTTATATTAAAAACATCCTGAGTTTAACATGATTCTAGTTTTGTAATTAATTTCGAGAAGAATGTTCGTGCAAAATAAAGTTTTTTTATTTAAGTTTCTCAAAACTTTACTTTTAAAGTCATGAATAAATTGGTTTTAACTCATGTACCACTCACAGACAATGCAAACTATTTCCTTACCTGTTAATTACAGGTAATATATATCCAGACAAGATACAACATGATGATGTAATCCATAGTTGAAAAAAAATCTTTAAATCACACTTTAATTCATAATAATCTAAAATTTTATTCCGGATCTCAACATAAAGAAAGACGTCTGGTTTGTTTGTTCAATAATTATTTCAAACAAATTCAGAATCAAGGATGTTGGAGAGATGTAATATTTTATACAAAAATTTAAATAATAAATTCATCTGATTAGATTATTAAAAATAAAAACTAGTAGCGAAGACTACATTAAACCTCTGGATCCCAAACGGCCCGAGCTATTTTGAGATATCTTAATTCGTATATCTTAATTCCCACTAGAAAATTATAACAGCAATATTTGCTTTAAGCAATAACAGAATATTCCGTATTTTAATAAAACGAAATAAGCCATTGACTTTTTCTGGTATAAAATCAGATTTTTTGAACTACATAATTTCTAGAACGTGTTCTATCATGGGAATTAATGGGTTAATACCCTCTGTGTACACAGTGCTAATACTGACAATTTTTTTCTGAAACAGTGCCAATATGAACATGTTTTCTCTGATATGTAATCAATATTGACATGTTTACACTGATACAGTGTTAATATGGACATGTTTTTATTAATACAGAGTCATGGTTTTATATCTTTTTTCGCTATACACCGGACAAAGTGTGACTATTTTAACAGATTCCTATTTTTTTACAAAAAGAAATATCAAAATCAATTTACAATAATTTTGTAACCCAATCAATTGCAATTAATCTAATTCCAATATCATTAAGCACTTTTATTTAGCTTAAAATCATTATACAACCATAGAAAAAATTATAAGAACACGTAGAATAATGAGTAATAATCATCAACTGAAACCGTAATCAGATATTATTTACTAATCATAATTAGCTAACATTAGGGACTTATTAATAGGAAATTAAATTTCAATAAAATTTATAAAACATAGATGAATAAAAATATATATTGTGAAACGTGAAAAAATTATAAGGACAAAATAAATTATTCCTCGAACTAAATTAGAATTCTAAAAAATCACCTTTATTTTCAACGACCCTTATTAATAGCGCAGTCATTGATTTAGAAAGTTCAATTAAAATTTGTTTAGAAAAGTTTTACAACACCTTTTAGTTTAATAATGTCAAATTGTAAATATCTGCCTATTGTGTGCCATACTTTCGCACTTTCGTACTAGCTAAAATGCCTCACAGATTCTGTATGTGGCTTAAATCAGGGGTTTTTGGTGGCCAATACAAAAGTTAAACGGAATTGGTGCGAACCATGGACATGATGCACGAGACACATTAAATATTTCACTTTTCTTTTGGAAACAAATAATCACCACCTATGATAAGGGGTAATAATTTTTCAGCTAACATATCCACATATGATTTTGAATTCATGCGACATAGATAAGATTGGTGTGTTGCTCTACTGACTGCGAAACTTGCCAACGCAATCACAGAACCTCATCCGAATTGTTGTTCCGAAAAAAGAAATTTATCTTTTTGCGAGTCCTGCCAATAATGAAGAATATCCTCTAATGTGTCCAAAGTAAACTTTTCTCGACCGAAAATACTACATCTTTCCAGCGAAATTCAAAAGAAACGCGTTTTGAAGCAAATTCTATTCTAGGCTTCTTAACCCTTTGAGCTCTGATGGTAGAATTTTCTACCACATAATTTTAATTCCGAAATGTCACAACGGCACCGGAAAATTCGACCATATTTATTTGAAAAATTTTAATGCTTTTTTTTTTTCCCCGTATATATCGTTAACTGGCTTTTTTCTTTGCAAAATACTGGTGCCAATGTGACATTTGGAATTTTAAAAAAATTTACCCACCAGAGCTCAAAGGGTTAAGTAGTTTTGCAAGTAGCAGACGTAATTTAACTTCTCAAACATTGGTATTTTGTTGCAGAACATTGCGTACTGTTCAGCTAGTTCATGATTGGTTCATTTCTATATTAATTTGGGAACAACTTGCTGTTACTTTTTTCTATCTTTAATAGAAGAAAGTATTGTAAATCAATTTTTTTTTCGACTTCCGCTTTTCGGCGGATTTGCACGGTTTAGCGATCAGAGATTACAGAAAACGTGTTTTTACAAAATGTCTGTCTGTCCGTCTATGTGTGTGTCTGTCTGTGTGTATGTGTGTATCTATCTGTGTTTTCGTATATCGCCATTGCACCATCGAAAAGTATATGAAAATATGCATAGAGTTGATCTAAATTTTATGGGTATGTTTTTGGCTGCGGCAAGCAGGTCCTTCTTCAGTTTTGAAATATTCTGCCGAAAGGGGCGCTGTAATAGCGATTTTTGTGCCATTTTCAATATTGTACCATCGAAAAGGGTATAAAGTTATGCATAGAATTGAACCAATTTTTTGTGTAAGTGTTTGGCTATGGCTAGTTGGTCATCCTAGAATTAAAAAAAAAGAATATGCCGGAAGGGGGCGCTGCAATAGCGAATTCGGTGTCATTTTCAATATTTTATCACCGAAAGGTTTATGAAGCTATTCATAGAACTGAGCCAAATTTTTCTGTAAGTGTTTGGTTGGCTTTTGTTAGCAGGAAAAAAGTTGGTTGGAAAAGTTGGAGTTAGTTGGAAAAAAATTCCGCCGGAAAGAGTCGCTATAATCGCGATGCTGTGTCATTTTCATTATTTTTTCATCAAAAAATGTATGAAGTTATGCATAGAACTGAATTATTTTTTATGTATGATTATTTTTGGATATGGCACGCAGATCTTCCCTCAATTTAAAAATATCTGCCTATCATTCCATTGTTCATTGGCTCGTGCAGAAACGGAATATGGCGTCCCTCTAATCTTGCTATATGTAAACAGCTAAAGATAACAAAATAAGGAAAAACTATTGATTGTAATAAATATCATGATCCACATTAATTAGATTTTACTCCAATTAATTGACTGATCAAAAATTTAAGATGAAAATCAAAGTTGGTATAGTATTGAATTAATAATATTAAAGTATTAACATTTGTAAATAATTTTTAAATATCAAAATGTACGTGTGAGATAGAAGATAGTTTTGGGATTGGCACATCAAATTCGTTTTAGGAATCTCGAGGTGCTATTCCACGTTTTTGGTGCAAAATCAAAGAAACTGGTCTACCTGTATACTTCTTTTTGTAATAATCTTTAGATTTTTCAACAAATTATAAAACTACCTGTTAGACCGTTAGATATCCCTTGCAATTTTACGTCCACTCATTGCACATTTTCCATAAGCAAAAACTTTTCCATTTTTCAAATTCAGATTGTGTTCGCTTTTTGACATGATGAAGAGTAGAAACTGAACAAACTTAGTGAGCAACAGTTTTAGACCACTTTAAACATTACAATGTTATAACCAAATAAACGAAACTTTACTTGTGATTAAAAAAAAAAAAAAAAAAAAAAAAACTCCTCCGTGTCCTTATAATTTTTTCCGAGTAGAAGCATATTAAAACATTTCTAAATTCATGGATTTTAATAATTTTTCAAATTTTAAACTTAAAGTTTGTTTGGAAGTGCTTCATTTCAAGCATTTTAGGTAGATTTCGTATAAAATACTACCTATTGCATTCTCTCCCATGTTGGAATTTCTGAAAAATTTTTGCAGATCTACACAGATCATGACTCCTAGACCTCAAAACGACCATCAGTAAAAAAGTTTATATATATATATATACATATATATGTATATATATATATATGTAATAATATGACGATTTGCTGTAATAATATATAGATTTTCGTCGAATAACATCTTTTCTGTAATAAGAACTCGATTTACTTGAAATAACAAACAGGTTTAGCAGCCGTAGTTGGAAGCCATGGAACTGTGTCCTAGGGAGTTTCTCCAATAAAAATAATAAGAAAATCAGTTTTTATCTCCATATTTTATTAGATCAAGACATATTAGTAATTCCACTTGTCACCCTTTCACACATCTATCACTACAACATTCGCTCTCCAAGTTACGTCATTTCGGTGTTCGAAATATCGGAAAAAATGAGACGGGCGACCTAGAAGATCAAGAAGCAGATGCATTCTGAATGCTCCGACAACCTAGAATGAACTCCGACACTCACACAGAAAAACTAGCCCCTCCTCAGACTGTGTCAGTAAATTAAAAATCCAATTAGGACTAACTTCGAGGCTACGCGTCAGAAATCATCACCTCTGATTGGTATAAGAGGCGTGGTCTTCTCGTAGGAACTCAATCATGTCTCGCAAATAGACTAACCTACTAACATCTCCGCGCATTAACACAGAGCAGACGATCAATAAAAAATAAAATTAAAATCTCGATAATATTCTAAAAACGAAAAATATCAAGAAATCGCTTCCCGCACTTTTTGAGAAACAAGCAATAGATTATTAATAAGGTAAATAAAAAAAGAAAAAGGACTTTAGCTGTTAAAATATTAATACATTACGAAACTAAGATTAAAAATATGTTCCACAAATTTAGAATTAAAAGCTCAGAGAGAACAAAATGGCGTAATTTTTTTTATTTTATTACATATATCTATATATATATATATATCGGTGTATATCCCTTTCTTCTGGACACGATAACTTCCATTATTATGCTCAGATCTTCTTCAAACTTTTACATAAAATCTCGGTCGATCTCGTTAATGGGTAAAACCGGACCAAAGGGGTGGAAATAGGAGGGTTTTTGTGAAAACTGATAAAACGCGATAACTTCTTAGTTAAAATAGATTTCGAATCAGTTTAAAGTTTATATTACTTCTAAAAAACGGGCAAAAAGTTTATGTATGACGGATTTTTGATAAAGTAAAAAATGGGCTCAAGGGGCGAAAAAGTTTTTAGGAGAAAAAAATGCATAACTTCGTCAATTCTCAAGATATCAAATCCAACTAAATTTTTTATAAATGTACTCAACATTATCTAAAACTTTTTTACTTACAAGTTTTTGATAGGACCAACTTTTACCGATGAAAAAAATTAAAAACGAAAAGAAAAAGGGGGAGGAAAAATAAAAAAATTCATAACTTACTCAATTCTTAAGCAATCAAATCTAATTAAATTTATTTTACATCTTCACAATAATATCTACAAATTTTATACTAACAAGTTTTTCATAGGACCAATTCTCATAGCAAAAATAAATTAAACAAAAATAGGAGTTGGAGAAAAATCTCAAATCCAAACTGCTTATATCACTTTAAAATTCATTTTAGATTTTAAACGCATCCAAATGGCGGATCCTCTTATTTAGGAACTATATAATGTGACGTATTGGCCAGTATTTTGATAAAGGCAGAATATATTTCAAAAAAGGCTGCCAAATAGGGTATTTTGAATAGAATTTCCCGAAGTAATAGTGATTGAAAAATTGAGGAAGTATAACAAATTGGGTTTTCTCTGAGTCATTTTAAAATCCATTTTTATTCTCATACGCATAAAATTTACAAGTCCTCTTATTTAGGAACTATATAGTGGGTCGATTTGGCCAGATTTTTTGATAAAGGCAGAATACATTTTTTAAAAGGCTGCTAAAATGGCATTTCGCTCAAAATTTCCCTATCGATCATGATTGAAGAATTGAAGATGTATTCAAATAACAAATTGGTTATTTTATGACTCATTTTTACATTCAATTTTGTTCTCAAACGCATTCAATTAACAGTTTTATTGTTATTTAGGAATTATATAATGTACGTATTGGTCGATTTTTTGATAACGTTAGAATATATTTCAAAATATGTCTTCAAACTGTGTATTTGAGCCGAATTTCGTTTAAGATGATTTTGATAAAATCAGTTCTTACAGAAAAATGAAATAATTTTTTTTCAAAAGCGGTCAAATAAAGTAATTAAACCGGGTTTATCGCTAATAATATTTTATTTTTTGTTGATGAAATGAAAACTCTTCGAAATCTACCTCCGCCTATAAGCCAAGCGGACAGGGATTTTTTATCTTACAACTATTTAAATATTTTTCTGATCAAGCGACTCCTACATTTGACAATATTTTGCCAGCCCTTATAATTTTTCCCATGACAATTAAAAATATAAATCTTCGTTTGATGATATCAATAGAAGTATAAAACTAATAAATCTATTTTAATCATCCGAAAAAAATTACAAAACTCTTAAGTATCCATCAAGAAACATCAAAGTGATTAAATTACCAATAAATCTTCATCAAAACTCTTACATCATTATAAAAGCTAATAAATGCATGTTATTTACCTTGACCTTCATTATACCTTGATAATGACCTTCAAATCATTGTGTTATTTTGTATTAACTCTCCTGCACAACGATGATTATTTTATTATTATCTTCTGTAACATTATTCGATGTTTCTGTTGCCACAAAATCCGAATAACACCGTCTAATTATCTAATTTTCTAACCACTCTTATATTTCTTTGTTGATAATTCCCAAAACAACTGAAAGAAATCTATTCAGACGATAGCAGATAGATTTTCATCTGCAGTATTATTTTCATGAATAATCCAGTATATTTTGTGATACTTGGTTTCTAAGATTTCCTTAATTCTTATATATTTTGCTTAACAACTATCATTAAAATAAGAGAAAATAGATTTTCCATTTACCTGACTGTTATTAACCATATATTCCCCGTACTGATTATTGCAGTTTATATTTCATGTGGTTATCTGTTTCAATGTATCCTTTTGATCCTGTGGTGTCCCTTATTATTTATATAACATATTTCGCTTTTGTTAAAGTTTATCTTTCAATTACTTTTGTAGCTATTAATAATCCGTATTCCATCTCATAGAAATTCATAAAATTTATCCTGTTATTTTACATCGTCAACTTTTCACAAAACGAACGTATATATAAAAGAAACACAAATCTGTATACCAAGAAAAATATGTATAGATACAAAAGGAATACAAAACTTTATACAAAAAGAACGTATATATAAAAGGAATACGAAACTTTGTATAAAAAGAGATCCATTGACTTTATCAATTTTCATAGAATGCCGGATTCTAAGAAAATCTTTCTAGCTTTTTATATTAAACAATACATAATTTGGATAACAAATTAAAAGAAAAAACAATTTATTTCTAACATTGTTTAGGGCCGAGAAAGGACTGATATTAAAATATTTCATTTAGTTGTTTCTACATTTAACGTTAAATTCTTGTAAGAAATATCGTTAAATTAATTAAACTTGAAAAAATATAATAAAATTCAATGAATAATTTACTTAAACAGCTTTAAAAGCTTAGATTCCTTTCAAATGAAGTCAAAATAAATCTTAGACTTTTTTGTCTATTTTTAAGATTTATGTATTGCATATAGCTTATCATTTTATATAAATATTCAAAATCTGCGATACAAATATTTGCAACATAAAAACGAAAAAAAAAATCAAAATTTATTTCGATTTCCTTTGAATGAAATCTAAGTTTTTCGAGCGTTTTAAGCATTATATTGTTTGAAAAGTAGTGTTATTCTTTAAAGTTTAACTAATCCATACTAATATTATAATTGAGAAAGTGTATGTGTGTGTTTGTTTGTTTGTTCTTCTTTCATACCAAAACGGAGCGACGAATTGACGTGATTTTTAGATGGAGATATTTGAAAGAATGTAGAGTTACATAGGCTACTTTTTGTCTCTTTCTAACCTCCTACTTCTCTAAATGGGGGGGGGGGGGAATTTGTATGGAGCATTCCGCAACTTCAAGGTAGAAAGCTAAAGTGTTACTCATGGACTCCGATAGATGGCGCTGATAGGTTTCTGAAACAAGATAACGTTGTGTGCGCTCTATCTGTACTTAAGTGCGGGCATCGGCCCGAGCTTCACACTATAGTGCATACCGTACCTATACTCTGTTATTTGACGATTGATTTACATTGATTTAACTGCTTTCGATTTTTGCTATTCGTGTTTAACTTTGCGATTTGCTATTGTTGGCTTGGCTTGGTTTTCTGATATCCTAAAACAAACTCGGTTTCGGATTCGGTTTTTCCGTTGTTGTTTTTCGGATTGGATTAATTCATTTAGATTAAGTTTATAATTTTCCTGGACTATTAAAGAATAAGACAATCGCTTTTTGGTTTTGGATTTAGTTTTGCTTCGTGAATTGGTTTTGTTGTTTTTGGTTTAAAGTAAATATATATAAAAATAATAAGTAAAATTTATTTTCCACTTTTCCTCAATAATTCTATGAGTTTTTAAAAGGTCGATTACATAGTTTGTTGTATTTAACGCGAGCGAAGCCGCGGGCAAAAGCTAGTTTAACGATACTTCTTACAAGAAATTAATGTTAAATGTAGAAGCAACTGAATGAAGTATTTTAATATCAGTTCCTTCTCGGGTCTAAACACTATTAGAAATATATATATTTTTTAATTTGTTATTCAAATAATATTTTTGTTTGATATGCTAAGTTTTTTAATAACAAATGCAATTAAAGTATTGATGTCAAGTTCAACATTAGGACTTAATTTATGTAGTATCTTATGACAATTTGTGATGTAAACTTTCTAAACAGTTATTTAGCGGTGACTCCGGTCGTCAAAATTGTTCGAGTGATAATCATCTAATTACACAATATTTCAGTTTCATAGTTTTCATAATAAAAATGAGAAAATCATGTCACTGAGAACTAATTTTAGAGTAAAACAATGCTACAGATGTAACAGTTAAATGTCCTTATATTTTTTAATTTTACAAATAATTATTTTTTTCTTTTTTGTTGCCTC
The DNA here is from genome assembly GCA_964019185.1 of Maratus speculifer. Classification (NCBI taxonomy): domain Eukaryota; kingdom Metazoa; phylum Arthropoda; class Arachnida; order Araneae; family Salticidae; genus Maratus; species Maratus speculifer. The sequence goes on from OZ025298.1 coordinate 120,831,382, forward strand.
AAAAATATTTGACTATTATTTATATAGATATTATTCAGAAAAAAACGTATTACTTAGAAAATCTGACGTCATATTGAAGAAACCTGTTAAATAAATATTGATTCTGCAATTTTATTAAATTCTAAACATTGGACACTGTTAGTTTTCACACCATCTTATACTAATATAAATAATTCATTGTTTTCGGATTATATTTTCTGACAAAATTAAAACTTCCTCAATCAATAAATAAATATAAGAAAAATATAAATAAATTACAAAGTTAACAACTGCGTACTTGAGCTATACGCTCTAGTGTATTCGGCTAATACAGTGAAACTTGGATAATTCGAACCTGTTTAATTCGAAATTCTGGCTAATTCGAATTTTTTGTCTGGTCCCTAGAATTCTGTATTAAAATAATGTAAAAAAATATGGATATTTCCAATTTTAGTTTGAATAATTCGAATTTTTCGTAGGATTGTCTTTCAAATTTTGCGGTAAATACTAATCCTTTAGACTTTTTAAATCTGAGGACGGCCTATTTGAAGATGAACAGAGGAACGAAATACAAGAGAAGCCCTTACGTAGTTCCTTAAAAGCTATGAAGCATATACACGAACTTCGACGTTTTTGAAGGTCTGCCCAATGAAAAACACTCTACTTTTTGTGTCATTGATAAATTGAAATCATATGCTATGACTCAAAGATTTTATTTTGGAAAGCAATCAGAAATATCTGATTTTTTTTAATGATGATTAAAAAAAGTAAAAAATGTTCGATTTAATTAAAAAATATTTAGAAATATCCTTCGATAAAGTTTATGTGTTAATATTTCATTGTGGAGTTAATCTTTATTTATCTCTTCTTTTTGAGCAAATATATTTAATTCGAATTTTTGGATAGTTCGAACTTTTCTTTTGGTCCCTTGAACTTCAAATTATCCAAGTTCCACTGTATTCGTGTTTCAAAACCAATATCGGTAAAATATATTTAAGATTTTTTTTTAATTTGACGTTATACTTACCGGCTTTCTACATTAAGTCATATTTCACTTATGGAGAAACAATACTTTTACCCCCGACTTACCTTGAGCCAAATGGTTATGAGAAATTCACTTCTCACGGGGAAACTCTCACATAAAGCATAATATATCCCATATAGCAGCCTATGTGGTCACGATTGAACTGCATTTTACGTCTAAGTCCGAAAATATATCGGCAGACATTAGAAATATAAATGCATCAATATTCGTCTTCAAGATTGACGTTATAGCGATCGGCAATTCTAAAGATCGCTAATGGAATATCGATTCTAAATTAATGGAAACTTCTATGAACTATTCCGACACACTGTAAAAAAAAATTCAAGAGATTACTAAAAATTTCTTAATAAATTTGTTTTCCACAGAATTTTTTAGTAACCATTACAAACTTTTTTTTGCAAGTGAAACAAACATTTCTTTTGTAAACTGAACAAAAGAATTTTTTGTATAACTACCTTAAAACTTTTTAGTATGAGCCACCAAGCAAATTTTAGTAATAGCTCCAAAATTATTGTCAGTAACCATTACGTGTGCCCGAAGGGCAGGAGCCTCCTTCGAGCTGCATCCAGTGGGTAAAAAGACAGACTTCTGAAATGGAAGATTTTCGTCAAAGCCGCAATAGATGGCAGCACCAAACATTGCTACCTGCTCCATTTTGACATGTTTCTAAAGGGGAGGGAAAATTCAGAGATCATTATCCATGGTAACTGCTACGACAGGATTTTCATTATCCCTTTATTTAACAAGTACTTACATTGCATACATTCGGTGCATATTTGGTGGCGGCCAGCATCGAACCCAGGTACTTTCAGCTTGGAGTTCGGTGCTATGACCACTAGGCTATCAGGGCCACGCCAAGTGAATTTTAGTAATAGCTATTAAAAATGTAAAACTATTAACTCTTATTCCTTGGTAGCTTTTTTCTAGTAATTCTTACAGATTCCTTGTAACCGAGTAAGGTTATTAAAAATTTTTTAGTAATTACAAGGATCACTAAAATTTTTTTAGTAGATCGACCCTTTTTGTACAGTGCAGTCCATCCAGGATTTCAAAAGTGCAACTATAAAGTGAAGCTACGCGATAAGTGTGAGAATATCAAGACAACCTATCCGAGCGAGGCTTAAAAGAAGAAATCTTCGCTTAGGCACCCTGAATGGTCCATACATACATGCCTTTGTGGAGACAAAAGAATGGAACAAGATGCTCGGTCACAGAAAGATCATGAGGAGTTAGTTTGGAACTTGCAGTGAATTAGGTCGGTCAAGACCTAATTTCTCGGTGAACGGTGCCTTGACACCGGTACATTCTCACACTGGGACTTAGGCAGTAGACTCAAGCATCTATTGCAGATAAATGTGAGATACATCTTCTGTGCCATAAAAAAGACTTAGTTATCAATCCCGGATGAAGTGAGACATATTCTCTGTGTTATAAAAACTTTGCTATTTCAGACAGACTGGTTATCCTCTGAATTACGAATGATTTATATGTTCTGACTGACGCACTATTTCGAAGTGTTGTATACTATCCAAGAAATTTAATATTTATTGTTTATTAAATAAACATATTTACGAAATAACATGTGGCCCGACCACAGACGTTTCTAATCCATGCAACTCATCCTACGTGAACTCGGAGGCGGGAACGTGGTTACTGCATTTTGTATTCCTAACAAATGCTTGGAAATGTCATTTTCTTTCCACTATGATGTCATATTCATCTTAATTTTAATTCTTAAAAGAGGTAATTTCAATTTCACTTTTCACACGGAAATATTTCAACTGAATATTAATTGCTGTAGACAAACATTTATCACGATTTTTGAATTTCTGCAACAATGATGAAATAATGCTGAAACTTATTAAAAATGCCCACTGATTCTCAATAAAAATAGCGAAATTTGTAATTATTATGTAAAATATTTGAATAATGTAAAAAAAACATAGCTTCTAGTGTTTTCTGGTTAATAATGCATTCATGTGCAAATGCATTTTATCATCGATTTTGACTCAAATATCAGGCAAATGTTTTGACACTTTAACGCTCGACTCTGATTTGTTTTACTATGCATCTCTATTAATATTTAGAATGTCTAAAAAGTTCTAAAAGTTAATTTTTTATTTCCGAATACAGATAAATTTGACACATACAAATTTCATTCCTTGAGTATGTGTTTTGACATCGTATTCTTGAAAGTTTTTTTTCGGCAAATGTAGCTGCCAATATTTTGTCAACGATTGCCAAATTGTAGGCTGTTCATAACTTATTGGATTCGTGATTGTAGCCTCCACGAACTTGTAAAGATTCCGTTCATTTGTTGGCAACAAAAAGGCAGACGATATTGTTGTTATTAAAAAGAATAAAAAATGTTGTTTGTTGTTGATATGCTGAAGGCGTTCTATTTATTATTATTTTGCAAGTAATTTAATATAGTAAAATTATTTTAATTAGTTTTTTGATATTAAGTAAAATATAATAATTTTAATCAATTAATTATTTGATACGCGTAAATAGAAATAAGCGCAATACCGGGCTCTCTTACAAAAATCTGATGAACCTGCTTTGGACATTAACGCATTGAAAAATGACTCAAGAATCAACGAAAATGTCTACAAATTCGATTCTTCAAGCAAACAAGGTTCCTGAAGCAAACAAGGTGAGCGTCAAATTTCCTCCATTCTGGGAAGATAATCCTGAAATATGGTTTTTCCAAATTGATGCTCAGTTTTCACTTATAAATATTACAAATGAAGAAACAAAATTCAAACATTTAGTGGCTCAGTTAGATCCTAAATACATTGAAAATATATGGGATATTATCCAAAGTAACCGGGATGATAAATATACCGCCGTAAAGAAAGATTTTTAAATACATTTAAAGAGAGTGAGGAAAAATCACTAAAGAAATTGCTTACGGAAATTTCATTGGGTGATATGAAGCCAAGCCAACTACTGCTTAAAATTAAATCGCTCAGTGGAAATAACATACCAGAAAAGGTTTTGAAAACTTTATTTCTTGATAAATTACCTGAGTCAATAAAAAATATTCTAATTGTAAGCAGTGAATATTTAGAGAATTTATCACTAATTGCAGATAAAATTTTTGAAATGAGCTCTTCAACAGAAATTTATTCTGGGAGTTCAGATTCTTCTGTTATGAGTAAAATACTTGTTAAAAGCTTTTTTGTTAAAAGCGATGTTATGTGTGTATCAAGTGCTGATAGCATAAGTACAACTGACAAAAATTCTCAATATGCACATTTGTTATTACAATATCCTAATTTAACGAAGCCAAATTTTTTAATATGCAATTCCAAACACAATGTAAAGCATTATACTGATACTAAAGGTTCGCTTGTCTATTCAAAACCTCGCCCATTAGACTCAAAAAAATTAAATTTAGCAAAACAAGAATTCAAGTTTATGTTGGATAATGATATAATTAGACCATCCAAATCACCATGAGCTAGTCCACAGCATTTAGTTAACAAAAAAGATGGAAGTTTAAGACCGTGCGGAGATTACAGACGCCTTACACTCGAACCATTCCCGACCGTTACCCTATTCCCAGAATAGAAGATTTTCAGCATATATTAAAAGGAAAGAAAATATTTTCAAAAATTGACTTATTTAAGGCCTATTTTCAGATACCAATTGCAGAAGAAGATAAGCAAAAAACAGCGATAATAACGCCGTTTGGATTATTTGATATAATGTGATGAATTTTGGATTACGGAATGCTCCATCTACGTTTCTGCGTTTCATTAATGAAGTATTTTTCGGATTGGACTTCGTTTTCCCATATTTAGATGATATTTTAATAGCTTCTTCAACGAAAGATGAACACACAGAACATCTGAAATTAGTTTTTTCAAGATTGGATCAATATGGTCTTCGTTTAAATATTGCAAAATCAGTTTTTGGAGTAAACCAGTTACAATTTTTAGGATACATGATTACTCCTGAAGGTTCAAAACCCCTTCCAGAAAAAGTAGAAGTAATTAAAAATTATAAGTTACCGGAAACAATCCACGAATTACGAACTTTCCTTGGTCTGGTGAATTTTTATAGAAGATACATAAAAAATGCTGCTGAAAATCAAGCACCACTTCATGAGTATTTAAAAGGGGCGAAAAAGAAAGACAAAAGAAAAATTCCGTGGACAGATGAAACAAAAAAAAATTTGAAAAATGTAAAGAAGACCTAGTCAATGCTGCTTTATTGACCTATCCTAATCCTGATCTTCCATTATCTCTCTTTTGTGATGCTTCTGATTTTGCCATAGGTGCAGTTTTACAACAATTTGAAGCAGGCTGCTGGAAACCATTAGCCTTTTTTTCAAAAAAATTAAGTAATGCTCAGAAAAGTTATAGTACCTATGATCGAGAATTACTGGGAATATATCTTTCTGTAAAGCAATTTAAACATATGTTAGAAGGAAGACAATTTATAATTTATACAGACCATAAACCCTTAACATTCGCCTTTCAGCACAAAAATGAAAAAGCTTCGCCTAGACAGTTGCGTCATTTACAATATATATCACAATTTTCAACAGATATTCGACATATTAGTGGAGTAGAAAATACAGTTGCAGACACATTATCCAGAATACAATCGATTTCTACAATAGATTATGACAAAATTTCTGATGGGCAAATTAATACTGAAGAACTTACAAAATTACGTTTAAATTCATCTTTAAATTTCAAACAATATCCTTTGGATTCAGGTAAACTTCTTTGGTGTGATATTTCAACTTCCAAAATCCGACCATTTATTCCTGAAGCTTTTAGAGAACAAATTTTTAAGAAAATCCACAATTTAGCTCATCCTGGAGTTAAAAATACAGTAAAACAAGTAGCTTCAAGGTTTATTTGGACAAATATTAAGAAAGATGTTAATCAGTGGGCAAAATCCTGCATTGATTGTCAGAAAAACAAAATTAGCAGACATACGCATTTTCCATTTGCCACTTTCGAAGAAACAGATGAACGATTTAGTGTCGTTGATATTGACATCATAGGTCCACTAACACCGTCTGAAGGAAAATTATACTGTCTAACCTGTATTGACTGCTTCACATGTTGGATAGAAGTAGTTCCTCTAGAAAATGTGACGGCTCCAACAGTTGCTCGAGCATTTTATGATCAATGGATTTCTCGCTTTGGCATTCCACATCGTGTAATCACGGATCGAGGAAAACAATTTAGATCAGAATTATTCCACAATTTAAGTATTATTTGTGGTTTTAAATTGAGCCCAACAACAGCCTATCATCCACAGTGTAATGGGAAGATAAAACGAATCCATCGCACTTTAAAAGAGGCAATTAGAGTGCAAAATAGAATTAAGTGGACTCAATCATTACCTACAGTACTATTAGGATTGAGATCAGCTTTACGTGGTGATACAAATTTTACCACTGCACAAATGGTCTACGGAAAACCTCTCAGGCTACCAGGAGAATTTTTTGAACAACCGAAAACTATTATGGACCCAGAAACCTTTGCTAAAGAATTGCAGAAACAAATGGAAGAATTAAAACCTTTTAAAACTCGACGACAGCCTTCTCAAAAAATTTTTGTTCAAAAGGACTTGCTAAATTCTAGCCATGTATTCATACGCATTGATCGGGTTAAAAAACCACTCGAAGCTGCTTATGATGGACCCTTTCCAGTTGTCAAAAGACACGAAAAGTATTATACAGTAAAAATTAAGGAAAGAGATATCAACATATCCATAGATAGATTGAAACCTGCTTATTTATTAACAAATGATGAGAACACGCCTTATCACGAGTTACCGGATCACCAACTACCTCTGCCTGTGCCATCAATAATCAAAAATGAACATTCAGATTTGCCTGATAAAAATGTTCGTGAGAAAACTACACGCTCTGGTAGACAAGTAAGGTTTCCGAAACGTTATAGAGACTAATTATGTACTTTTTAATATTTTATTTAATATATTATATTTCTATATTATATTTCTGTATATATTATATTTGCATCGTAACTATGTTACTGGGGAGGGAGTAATGTAGCCTCCATGAACTTGTAAAGATTCCGTTCATTTGTTGGCAACAAAAAGGCAGACGATATTGTTGTTATTACAAAGAATAAAAAATGTTGTTTGTTGTTGATATGCTGAAGGCGTTCTATTTATTATTATTTTGCAAGTAATTTAATATAGTAAAATTATTTTAATTAGTTTTTTGATATTAAGTAAAATATAATGATTTTAATCAATTAATTATTTGATACGCGTAAATAGAAATAAGCGCAATACCGGGCTCTCTTACATGATCATTACCAGCAGTTACCCAAAATGACCCATTAATAAAATTTGTTCAATTATGTGACTTGTATAAATTGTCTGCTGGTAATAAAAAGCGGTAGGATGTAAAATATGGTCAACATCGTTTAAGGGAGTATTCGAAAAAACGCTTTTTCACCTTCGACAACTCAAAATTTTCCGATACAATTTCAGACACATTTTTAAACATAGAAACCTGAAACTTGCTGAGAGGATTCTTGAAGAGGCGTATAAGGTGCCGTGTGATGTCTTTTTACGCTCCATTCATTAGAATTTGATTTAAAAACATTTACCTTCTCAGTATGAACCTTTTTTTCGTTCACCGATCTCCCGCTTCGGAAAAATCTGTTCAAAATGCCGTATTTGATCGCTTTTTTGCAATATTTTTTACATTTATCAAAGTATTGACAATCACGGCACCTTGTGTACTTTCTAAATAAGAGAATCTGCAAGTTTTATGCGTTTGAGAGCAGAAGTGAGTTCAAAAATAAATCGAAAAATAAGCAGTTTAAATCGAAATACACCCTTAAGCCGTTTCTTGATAAAATTAGATTGACCAGCCGTGGCACCCAAAAGGACTCACTAATATATTTTATGGAAAATAGCGCCAAACCCAGTGATATTTTAAAGGCTGAAAACGCTAAAATACAATATCCAGTTAAAGATTATTAAAGCTGTATTTTAGATAAAATTAGCTTGGCCTGTTTCGACCCAAAATTGACCCACTTATTAAAATTTCTCGGACATGTAATCTAGTTCAATGATTTTTTCTTGTTTAAAAACGGCTTAATACAAAATTTTGTCAATATAATTGTACTTGCTTCTATTGCTAATCATGTTTGTTTTCTTTTCCTGACTATCTAGTGTTCTCTCATTTCGCTTTTCAACGTGCCTGTTCTAATTTTTTGTCTTTGCGTGTTTTGGCTCTAATCTTGGCATTTCGTTTCTCGCCAATTTTGAGTGCATTGCGGGTTACAATTGGAATATTCTTTTTGTTTTTTATTTGCAGGGGTATATTTCACACTCATGCGGCGCGGTTTGTTATATCAAAAAGACGCTGCAACCGAATCGCTTTCTATTTAATTTACACCGCACTTGTTATCAACTTAGAGTCCTTTCGAATTAGCTTAGCAAGCAGTTCTGAAAGTTTTGCCTTTAACTGCTGCTTATATTTCTAATTATTTGTTTTGTATAAAATATTTGGGCCATTTTAAAACAATTTATTCTGTATCTGATTGATTTCTTTGATTGCGAAACGTTTCTCTATTAAATATTCCCTTTTTTACGTAGAAAAACTATAACTAATTTGATTAACTACGATTAGTTCCAATAATTTTCAAAGTTATTTTCTTGAAAAGTTTCGACTAATTGTTTGAGGTTTACCTTAGTCACACAGGTGATATTACTATAAATCGATGTCTCATTTTTAAATGAGAAAAAATTTCTGCCTTATCTCTTCAGACAATAGTTTGTATCTTCCAAAAGAATACTTTTTATGCAAACATTATCATAGATCCCGAATTTATTTTCTCGAATTATTGTACTATTTATCACTTAAGTGAACCATTTCTCTGGGGAACACCTGTTTGCTCTCTTTGTCTTTCCTACAAGGCCAAATATAGTCTAACATATATAAAAATAACAAATTTTGTTAACAGTTTAAATAATGCAAATTGCTTATTTGGATTCCTGCCTAGATTGTCATCGGTACGTTCTCTTGAAGTTTCTTGCTGCTGTATTTTCTTCATTTCGGACAGTCTTTTGCGAAATTTTGTTCCATTCTGCTCTCCATTTTCTTCTAAAATAGAATTACTTTTGATACTGAAAAGCTAAGTTGCTAGGCGCAGTAAATGCAATTTCTTGTAAAAGATTAGAGAAAAAGTATTTTAAACTAGAAATAGGTAAATGAAAAAAAATATGCAATATAAAACATGGTACATGCATAATAATTTAAATTTCAGACAGAAAAAAATAAAGACTACTTTTTGCTGTGTGGATACATATGTGTGAATATGAAATGGGTGGAAAGCTTTAGGCTAGAACAATATTATTCTTAAGAGTAATATACCTCTTTGTTTAAAAAGAAAGGCGTAACCAGTGTGTTTTTCTTGCACTAACTTATGGGGCAGAAATATGGACACTAACAAAACGGATGGTACAAAGACTACAAATAACATAGAAATATGGAAAGATTTATGCTAGGCATAACTAGAAGAGACTGAAAGAGGATAGCCTAGATAAGAAATCAGGTTTTGACATCATTGAAAAAATTAAATGGCTAAAATGAAAATGAGCTTGGCACGTTGCAAGAAGACAAGACAATAAGAGGAGCCACAAACACTCTACATTGGTATTTCAGAAATGTAAAAACGATCAAGAAAACGACCCCAAGTAAGGTCGAGAGACTAAATCAGAAATGTGGCAAGTATAAATTGGATGACTAAAGCAGTAGAGAGAACACACTGGAAAAATCTGGGGGAGACCTACATCAGCAGTGGCTTGAAAACGGTTGATTTTGATGATGATACATATATAAGTATAGGTTTATATGTATACATACATACATTATTATATATATACTTAATTATATATATATTTCTTTTTATTTACAATTTGTTACATTTTCTTTTATACTGATGAAGTCTCCATTTTTTTCCAGCAAAATGGATTAAAATACAAAATCTTAAATTTAAAGTATGCTATTATAATTAACATTCTTTCTAATAATTAAAACATTACTAGTTATTAAAAAATTCTGTGTTAATTTTAAATGTATGATGCCTTTTTTTAGTATCGAAATTTTATGTTTGTAAATCTATACTAATAAAAGAACAAAACGCTCTGTCTGTCTGCGTGTGTGTGTGTGTGTCTGCGATGGCTAGCAAAATTTACAGCATGTACGAGGCTCAAAATTTTTTTGAGAGTAGCCCCACATCTCTCTTGATGCACCTGAGCTTCAGAATTTCGAAATTCCAATTATTAACTGAGTAATTATTTAAATTCTAAACATCACTCTCATAAAAAAATCGCTTTTTTTCCACTTTTTTTCCTTCATTTGTTTATGGTTAGTTGGTTGCATAAAATTTTCGCAGAAATAATTAAAAAAGCTGGTACAGAATTAAAGAAACAAATTTGAGTGTTTAACATTTCCAAAATGAGAGTTTTTTTCAAAAGACCTTTAAAATTCATAGACTGGCAAACTGTCAGTTTAACTGAGGATTTTTTATCACAGCTGTTGGTATACCATGGAGGAAAAATTTAGATGGAGGTGAAGCAAGCCGCAAAAAAGGTTTGCAGTATGAAACCATTTATCGCTCAAATTTTAATGACCCAATAAAAAATACGAGGAAGGGATTCTGTATTAATAAAATGAATTGAAAGAAATGAATTACAGATGAAGCCCTTTTTAAGAAGAAATAGTTCTTTTAAAATCATGCATAAAAACGTAAATAACAAATTTTAATCTAAAATCTAGATTTCAGAGTGCAGACGATTTTAAGACATTAACGAAAGTATGTTAAATTTTCAAGCAAAATCTTAAATGATGCTTCTATATTGATATTTCAAAGTTATATGATAAAAAAAATCAAATAATTCTTGCCAATGATTGATCTATTTGTATTTTTTAGGCAGTTCGATCGTGTATTACAGCCAATAATGGCACAAATCATATTTTTTTCAAACGAAATTTTAGTCATCTGTTCAATAGCAGTTTAAATGATAAAAAACAAAAATAAAGATATACGGGTTTAAACAAGTTTGAATTGATCGGCGTGTAAAAGCACATGGTTTTGTTGGTGCTTAATTAGACTTAATGTAGCGGATTTTAGGGATACGTTTTTGGCTTCACCCCAAGATATTATACTAGCACTCTATTAATTTCTCTTTACTCAATGGTTATACGCAGATTTTTGGCACTTCAAACATTAGAATGTATGAGTGATTAGCTGTATTGCAGTAAAAAAGTATACAACCCTTTTCTAGGAGGTTCCTTTTTCATGATTAAATTTAAATTTATTCTATTCAATTTAAAATTTTATTATGGCTTTAATTTGTTTTTAAAACGAAAATAAAATGGCTGTTTGGCGTACAATTGTTCGAATCCTCAAACGATTCATACACCATAATAAATTATCAAATAGCAAAGTAAATTATTTATCAGAAATTGTCATAAAAAGAATAGTAGCAAAACTAATTATAAAATTAATGTTTAGACTAATTAAAACATAACCCAAAAGAAAACAGACTACATTTTGATCCGTGACATTTTGATCCAAAATTTCCGTGAGTATAAACCCGACCCTAACCTAAAAATTCTATTTGAAAAAAACTATGGATTTGATAACTGACCCGAACAAAATCTGAATCCCGCAAGATGTTCAAATGAAGCATAACCCGTTCCGAACAAGGAAAAATAATTTTCGTGAGCATGAAACCTGACCCGAACCTAAAAGTTTTCTTTAAAAAAAACCTATATATGACCCGAACGAAATCTCAAACCAATAAAAATATTTCAGAGAACTATAACCCGATCACAGCAAGACGAAGTAATTTCTGTGATCATAAACCCGACTCGAACCTAAAAAATTCTATTTGAAAAATCCTGAAATTTTGCCCAAACCACATCTGAATTCGACCAAAATATTCGAAAGAACCATAACCGGATTCGAGTAAGACAAAATAATTTCCGTGGACATTAACCCAATACGAACGTAAAACTCCAATTCGAAAAAATACCTGAAATTTGAATCGAACCAAATCTGAATCTGACAAAAATATTTCAAAGAACCGCTACCGGATCCGAATAAGACAAAAAATTTCCATAGACATAAACCAAATCTAAACCTTTTTTTTTTTTTTTTTTTTTTTTTTTTTTTTTTTTTTTTTTTTTATCGTGAAACCTGAACTGAATCAAATCTGTACTTGACAAAAATATTCCAGTGAAGCATGTTCTTATTCGAGCAAAGCAGAATAATTTCCGCGGACACGCAAGAAGACCCGAACTTAAAAATTCCATTTAAAAAAAAGCCGAAATCTGAATTGAACCAAATCTGAACTTGACAAAAATATTCCAGTGAAGCATGTTCTTATTCGAACAAGGCAGAATAATTTCTGCGAACACGCAAAAAGACAAGAACCCAAAAATTCCATTTGAATAAAAAGCCGAAATCTGAATTGAACCAAATCTGATCCCGATGAAAATATTCCAAAGAACCATAACTGGATCCGAGCAAAGCAAAATAATTTCCATGGACATGAATTCGACTCGGACATTAAAATCCAATTTAAAAAAATACTTGAAATCTGAATCGAATCAAATTTGAACCCGACGAAAATATTCTAAAGAACCATAACAACATCCGAACAAGGCAAACTAATTTCCATGGACATGAACCCAATATATGGTTAGGTAACATTTAGGTTGTGATTAGATTGCAATTACATTACGGTATGGTTGTTATGGTTAGATTAAGGATAGATTACAATACGGTGACGGCTAGGTTACAATTATGTTATATTTAAGTTAGGTAGGGTACTGTTAAGTCATAGGTTACAGACAAGTTATGGTTATGGTACAAAAGTTTGCGGTTAGGAATTTGTCTCCACAGAGTGAACATTACGCATGCTTTGATTAAAAATATACACTTATTTTTGTTAAATGGCTCTGAAATTATAATGCCATATGCAAAGCTTTTAGCTAACATCAAGTATCAATCTCATTCACGGTATAGTCGGATTTAAGAGTGATATAATTAGCTTGAAATTCAAAATATTTCACTTGGGATTTCGACGTGAAAAAAAAATTGGTTACGTGACTTAACAGTGATTGTTACGGATAAATACCAACACTTTCACACAAAAATCATGCAATTGTTGGACACATATTCCCTCCCGCGTTTCCCATTGTTCATTTTGAGTATTTTTAGAGTTTAATATTAGTTGTTGCTTTTTTAAACCGATTTTTCACACAGTCAGCGGCCACGTATTTCAAGCAATGCATTTCTGCATGTTTCAAATTAATGATAAAATCATACAATTCAAGTTCGTTTAATATTGTTAATACGGACCCTGGCAACGCTGGGCGGGTCAGCTAGTAGAATATATATTAATATTTTTAAATTCTCTAAAAATGCAAAATATGAAATTAAACATCATTCTTTAATTTTGTGTGCCGTATTTAAATCCATTTCACTGTATATATATATAGAAAACTAATAATATAAATAACTATAAATAAATGAAAATAAAACGAAAAATTTGGTTGACTGAAAAAATATGAACTGCCTATTTTTTTTTTCAATTTATTTATTTAAATCAAAGAAAATGTGAAATCCATATTTAAAAGTCCTTTTTTGTATATATATATATGTTTGTGTGTGCGTGTGTGTGAGTAAAGTTTTATATTTTTCTTAAATTTTAAAAACTATGGATATAATTATAAGTACGTATGTTTGTCAATAATTTGTTTGTAGTTAATTGTAGGTTTCTGGATGGAGCTCACACTGAAGTTCTCAAGTTTTGAAGCATTGTTCTATAAAATCTGTCTTAAGGAGCCCCTTATAATCGTACTCGATTTCAATACACTGCAAAAATATGTCCTGAATTTTACAGGTGTTAATCAGTGAATTTACTTAATTTAACTGAAAATTTCCGTTTTAGAAAAAACCTGCAATTTTTCCTGGAATTACCGGGAATTTTTTTTCTTGGGCGGTTGTCTAATTGAAAATTTCTCTCTTAGAAAAATCTTGCAACTTTTCCTGGAATTGCCGAAAATTTTTATTCTAGAACAGTCGACTAATTGAAAGTTCCCGTTTAAGCGAATAGAATGGAAAAGCTCAGCTCCGACAAAACACCTTAGGTTGATGATAATGTAAGTCTGTGTTCCAGGGTACATAAACAAGTTTGCTTGAAAGCTGCAAATACAAATGCAACACATACATTACTTATATTATATACTTTGAAGACTGAATTTGAAATACAGAAAAGAGGTTAGTTATTCAATTTTATTTTATAATTTTTTTAATGAATACTATAAGTTTTTTTTTTAAATAAACGTTAGTTTGAATAAAAATTCTTAAATACAGTTATTACGCGTTAGGTTTATTGAAATTTTAAAAAAGATATATATAATCAAAATGGGTATTGTAAAATAGGATTAGGATGAGTAATTCCAAGATTCAGAAGTTACAATTGATTTTCTGTCTTTCTGTAAACAAAAATGCTCAATTGCAAAAAATAAAACTAATCTAGCCACTTAGTCTATTAGTCACTTGTAAAGATAATTTAACAAAAATTTTGATAATACTCTTCAGAGACATTTATAAAAAAAGTAATATATCTAAATTTATATTGAGTTGTCCCTTTCCGAGTAATTTTGTTTTAATATATTGGTGTTGAATTCGGGGGGGGAGGGGGGGGCGAGTAGGAACATTGCCACGAGTAGTGATGAGATGCCTCCCCCGTAAGAATATTGATTTTGTGTATTAATGGTCAAAAAGTGCAATCTCCATTAACTGTATATAAAACCCCTCTTTCCGAAGCCACTAATATTCCTCCCTAAGAAAAGTGTATGAATTCACTACTGATGTATATGCATTAATTGCAAATTCACTTTTAAACTGAAAGAATCTTATTGGGATGTTTTCATACAGCACCAAATATTTATGGTATAAAAACCGAAATTTTATTAAATTATTCAAGATAAGTGTTGAAGAAAAAAATTTACTTTATGATAGATAAATGTTTCTGATTAATACAAAAATTTTCTAATAGCTATTGTTTTTTATTAATAAACACTTTCATTGATAAAAAATCATCATTTATTAATATTTTTAGCCATAAGTCATATAAATATGTATCATGCTAAAAAATAAAATGAAATTCAGATTACATAAAGTAATACACAAGGGAGAGCGAGGGGGGTGACAGTGGGAGAAATGGAGCAGTAGGATTTTCTCCTTATTTCTCATTCTAAACATTTCATCGATCACATACATGATGAAACAATGGTAACCCAATCTTCAGTTGAAAAACAAATTGGTACGTATAAATTTACAATTATATATGGGAAAAGATTATTTCAATAAACAAAAGTAATGTTGTTTTATATGCTTTTTATGCTTTTTGTACAATAATAACTTGTTTATGCATCGATGTATTAGTTTCCCTATTTATTAAACATTATACTGTATATTATCCATAATTTAAAATAAGATTAAAAACGGCATTTTGTTTATAGAAAAAGATTAACACAAAACAAGGAAGCGAGGAGGAATGGGACAGGTTCATTTCTTGTTGTTTTGTTGTTTTTGTTTTTTAATCAAATTATTGTAAATTGCTAACATGCCAACATATTTTGGGGATAATTATTAATTAATTATAACATTGATAATATATTCATTTATTTCAAAATGCAATTAAATTGGTGTGATGGTTTTTAATGTCAATTGGAACAATCCTGAAAATCAATGATGGACAATCCTGAATTTTCATTAGAGCCATGAAGATACTGAAATTTTGTGTTACATATATTATTAATCTACAATCTTTGTTTGATTGTGTATCTAGCCTCCACTAGACTCTTTGTGCCTTATAGCTTTCTTTTATTCCTTTACCATACCTACCTGTATGTGGGTAGGTATGGGACACATTTTAAAACTTTCATTTTCTTTAATTATAAAATAACTTTTATATGTTGCATTTCTATAATGTTCAGGGATATTAAAAAGTGTTTCACTTGCACTCTATAAATTGAAATTTTTGTTTTTGTGTAAAAAATTGATTTTCTTACTTTATAAAAAGTGTCCCACATCATTCCACACTCCCTTATATTATTAACTAAACATGTTAAAACAAATTTTATTCTGGGAAGTGTTCATATCTTTCTAATAGAATTTTCATTCAATTTCTTTGAAGTAAAAATTTTCAAGTTGTGTTTTCTCAAATGTTTGTATGTATCTTTCAAATTAAAATTAAATTTTCGAATTACTATTTCTTGCAAGTAAAATTGATCAATGAATTATTAATATGGTTATTTTAAACGAATTAGAAGTTGAAATTGAACTTTCTATTTAGTATCCAGAAAACGGTTAGAATTATTTATTTATTTATTCATTTATTTTGCTTAAAGTCTGTTTGATTATTGTTGAATAAACTAAAAATTAAATATTTTAAAATAGTATCTAAATACATATATATGCCTCTATCTCCATATATATGTATGTATAACAGTAATTATATTTTGTTTACTAAACTTTTATTTTTTTTAGTCACCATGTCATTTTAATTTTCTGAGATCTATAAAAAGCGTTTATTGCAGAGGTATTTAAACCATGCTACTCTCTAAAATCATTTTTTTAGAGGTTCCATGACTTTCCATGACTTCCAAAGATGTTTGGGACATAGGAACCGTACAATAAAACATGATTGATGGTTCTCTATCTTCGCCAACAGTAAATGTTATGGAGCACCAGACTGATTCATGTTAATGCTGTCAAACATATTGAGATTTTGGGCTTTTCAGAGCTTATGAAGCCGAGACGACTTGTTGCATGGCATGTAAATTTTGCACCGCACATCTTGTTACACATATTTTATTACAAAAATTCTTTATTTTTATTTTTCAGAATTTTTTTTGTTATAAATCTAGATATAAGAAACAAAATCTCCAGAGTAAATGCAAAAATTATGCTACAGTTGCAGAGCTGCCAGTGAATCTAGTTAATGTACTAAGTCTATGAAATTTACTTTAACCTGTGATGTTACAGCCATAAAATATTTCTGTTATTACATTTAGTTTAGCTTTTTTATTCGTACAATTTTTTATTTACTCAGCAAAAATCTACTGTTTTAAAAGTAATATGTAATTTGGGTTTACTTGAGTAATCATGATTCCTAATTGATATCGATAGTTCGATCAAAAATACAATTGTTAAGCCGTAAAATAGAGAGAGAGGGGTGATTTATGACGAAATTACTATGAACTAGTGTCAGGATTTTTTTCTAGCTGAGTGTTTTGAAATAATTGCGATTTTAATTAAATCCAATAATTTTATTTTGGGGGGAAGGGTGAGCATATTTTGAATTATTTTCAGAGTTTAGAAGATCTGGGAAAATTTTCATTGAATGGTTGATATCCAGTTGATTTTAAGTGGAATGTTTGTCAGTTACTGGGATATTTCAAAAAACGGGTCAATTAATTAAAATCCTGAGAACAGTCCTTAATAGGAGAGTAACTGTTGCCATGTTTAATACCGATTGATATTTTTTTACGTGAAGGGTGGCTGTAAACCTGCAATATTAATGAACATACATATTTTTGTCCAGGATATTTTTTGTTTAAAAGTAAACATTTTAATAAAATGCACTATTTTATATATTTACTGTGTGTGGTAACATGAGTTACGATTGAAGTTTTACACTATGCAAAGATAGAATTATTAATTGTAAATAATTAGGGAAAATGTTAATCTTGTGAATTGCAAGTAAGGAGAAAATACTGCTATTTTTAGTGCTTTTGCCAAAAAATTATAGTAGCCAAAAAAGTGTAGTAAAAGAGTTAAATATTGTTTAGTATTAAATTTTATTTTGAGGGTACTATGTAATTGCCAATCTTTTTGTTCTTGTTCAATTTAACTAGATATAATTACCCTGAAAAAATACTTAATGAATTGTTTCTAATTTGTATGACAATTTTTAAATAAAAATTCTCTTCATCTAATTTTTTAAAATTAAAAAGATTGATATCAAAGTACAGTCGAGTCTCTATATAACGTAATCCACCGTTTCAGTAAAAAATTCGTTATATAGAGAAATTCGATGTTTAGAGAATGATATTAAAATTCGTATTTAATGTGTGAATTTTGAACAAATATTATTTTTGATCTTTTGAATTAAGAATTTGAAATGTTTAAAAGTAAATATTAATCTAACATTTTATTTCTTAATTATTTACGTTGTTTCAAAAAAGAGAACAGACATTTATTTGAAAGTTCAATGAAAATCAAATAAGGAAGACTTGCATTAATTTCAGACAAAGAAATCTCTAATTTTTTGTTGTTTTGATTTTAAAATTGTTACGCTCTCAAAAAAATGCTCAAATTTTAGCAAGGAATGAAAAATTGCAGTTAACATTACCCTCCATTTGAAAGCCTTTCATTGATTCCTCTCTTACATGTGTATCAATCCAATTGACACTGTTTCGAGAAGGATGTGGAAAGGTGTGTGGGAGGTGGGATGAATTCGTTGGATTTAAAGAACAAGGAGTGAAGTAAGGTAAAAAAAAACTCGGCACTGGCGATAAATAAAAAATGAGTGATGGAAAATTGATTCCAAATGATTTCGAAGCTTTTAAAAACTGAATAAATTAAGACCAATTTATAAAAAAAATTCGTTATATGGAGATAGATATTTCACTATATAGAGACTGTTTTTAATGTAATCATGCAAAAAGGGGACCGTTTCTACTAAAAATTCGTTATATAGAGAAATTCGATGTATGGAGTTTCGTTATAGAGAGATTCGATTGTATTTTTACGTAAAGTTTTAATTACTTTGACACAATGGATAAGTCTAAAATATCATTATAATACATATAAAGAAAATCATCTAAACGGGTTATTATATTGTAACAAAAAGTATTCTCCCATTTTAATGCAAAATTTAATAAAAGAACATAAACTATATCCTGCATATACATATACTAGCAGGGGTGACCGAGCTCAGCTCGGTCAAAATTAACTTTGTGTTCAACTCGATATAGTATTATTACTGTAAAACATGTTATTAATGATAGTATTATTTACAAAAACAATCAATAAGAAATCTATGTTTGTATGCACATGTTCATAAATTTTACTTTATTTTAAAATTTACAACGAAAGGACATCAATCCAATTCACTTTTTTAGCTCGACTCTGATTAGTTTAACTATGCATCTCGAAGACTATTAAGAATGTATAAGAAATTTCTTCACATTCTGAAAGACAATTTTTTTGTCAGATATAACCAAATTTGGACACATTCTTTCATTTGGCGCCAAATATGTGTTTTGGTTTCGTAACCTTAATAGTCGATTTTTCGGCCAAATTTCGCCAGTATTTTGTCAAATATCGCCAACTTATTGGCTTTTGCCATAGTCTCGTGATCCTGACCCTTATTATCCAAATGATCCACTAATCACATGTGATCAAACATGTGACTTAGCTCAATGGTCTTCAGGTAATCAAAAAGTAGAGTATAAAATGAATCAAAACCGTTTAAGCCATTTCTTAAGTAAAATTAACTTGACATCATTCAGCAATGAAGCGATATGACCCACTAATTTTATTTTTCTTTAATATGCAACTCAGCTCAATAGTCTTCTCGTGACAAAAGACTTTCCGTTGCAAAATTTAGGTAAAATTGACTGAGTCGTTGTTAAATATAATTAGAATGACCCGAACCCATTAAGACCTAAAACGACCCACTGATTGAATTGTTACGTGCATGTGTCCTATCTCAATGGTTTTCTTTTGCCCGAAAACGATATAATAGAAAATATACTCAAAATGGTGAATTTTGAATGGTCAATTTTCTAGATAAAATTAGCATGACCCACAAATAATCCTTATATCGAAATCTCTTAAAAATGTGACTTAGTTCATTAATTTTTGCGTGCCAAAAAACGTTAAATACAAAAATTAGATAAAATCAACTGAGCCAATTTTTAGGTATAAATAGTTTGATCTTGACACATTATGACCCAAAATGACTCATTAATCGAGTTTTCTCAAACATCTGACCTAACCCAATGATTTTCTTGTGTCCGAAAACAATAGAATAAAAAATTTAGTCAAATTTGCGCGAGACATTGTCTAGATAAAATTAGAATAACCCAAAAGTGACCCACTGATCGAAATTTCTCGAACATGTTACCCTAGCCCATTAGTTTTCTCGTGTATAAATAGTGTTACACTCAAAATTTCGTTAAACTCGATCCTGCCGATCTTTAAATATAAATAACTTGACCCAGACCATTTATGACCCAAAATGACCCATTAATCGAAATTTCTCGATCATGTGACCTAGCCCAATGATTTTCTCATGCCAAGAAATGTTGTATACAAAATTTCGTTAAAACTGATCCACATGTTTTTTAGATATAGCTTGACATAACCCGTTATGACGCATAAATGACTCTTATAATCGAAATCTCTCAAACATGTGAGATAGCCCATTAATTTTCTCGTGTCAAAAAACTTACATACAAAATTTCATTAAATTTGATACTGTCGTACTTTAGATATAAATAGCTTGACCCAGACCTTTTATGACCCAAAATGACCCAGTAATCGAAATTTCTCGAACTGAGACCTAGCCCAATGATTTTCTCGTGCCAAAAAAATGTTGTATACAAAATTTCGTTAAAATCGATCCACCTGTTCTTTAGGTATAGCTTGACCATGACCCATTATGACCCATCATGACCCACAACTGGTTCTTATAATCGAAATCTCTTGATCGTGTGACTTAGCCCATTAGCTTTCTCGTATCAAAAAACTGTTACAGGCAAAATTTCGATGAAATTGATTCTACCGTTCTTTAAATATAAATAGCTTGACCCAGACCCTTAATGACCCAATATGACCCATTAAATTTTTTTTCTCGAACATGTAACCTAGCCCAATGTTTTTCTCGTGCCTGAAAACCATATAATGCATTTTTTAGTCAAAATTGCGTGAGAAAATCTCTAAATAAAAATAGCATGACCCACAATGACCCCAAAAATGACCCACTAACCGAATTTTCTCGAACATGTTACTTAACCCAATGGTCTTCTTGTAATCCAAAACGATAAAATATAAAATTTGGTCAAAATCGTTAGAGCCGTTTTTTAGATAAAAATGGCTTGACCCATAATGACCCAAAAATGACCCACTAATCGAAATTTTTCGAACATGTGACCCAGCACAATAGTTTTCTCGTGCCAAAAAACGATTGGATACAAAATTTCCTTAAAATCAATTTAGCCGTTCTCTAGATATAAATAACTTGATCCTGACCCATTATGACCCAAAATGACCCAATAATCGAATTTTCTCGAACATGTGACCTAGCCCAATGGTCTTCTCGTGCCCGAAAATGGTAAAATCCAAATTTTTGCGAAAATCGTTAGAGCCGTTTTTGAGATAAAATTTACCCACACACACACACACACACACAATTTTTGCTCGCATTATAGTATAAGATACAAGGAGTCTTTATTTTCATTCAAAGTTGTAAAAAGCCAGGTAACTCATATATTTTAAGCTTACATAGACAAATTCTAGAAACATTTAAGGTTTGCAGCATTTACAACATAAATACAGTGATTCATTACTACGTTAAAAACTTGAAAAATTACAGATTTGTGTAAAGATATATAAATTTATTGTCAGAAGTGATATGTATAGAATAGGTAGTTGTAAATGTCTTATTTTTTATCTGGTAGTACAGTTTAGAAATAACAATTTTGTAACAATTCTTTTTCTCAATCCCTTCAATAAATAAACGCGTAAAACTTTAACAAAACTATTGGTTCAAAAGTCACCAAAAATATTGATATTGATGCAAAACTAATACAGTTTGATTATATATTTTAATAATAAGTTATTTTTCTATTTATTTGAAATTTAAATTATAAATTATTTTTTAAATTATTTTTTATTGAAAAATTGTTAATTTTAAATAAATAAGTAAGTAAAGTGATTACAGATAAAATATACGTTCACGATATGCTGGTTACCCATCATTTTCCTTTTTTTTTGGGGGGGGGGGACTTATAACCAATCATTTTACTACAGTATTGCGCAAAATGGATGCAAGTCTAAAAACAAGTTTAAAATTTTTACCTTAAATGATACGGGGACACAGCATTTTTTCCAATTTTAGTTTGAATAATTCGAATTTTTCGTAGGATTGTCTTTCAAATTTTGCGGTAAATACTAATCCTTTAGACTTTTTAAATCTGAGGACGGCCTATTTGAAGATGAACAGAGGAACGAAATACAAGAGAAGCCCTTACGTAGTTCCTTAAAAGCTATGAAGCATATACACGAACTTCGACGTTTTTGAAGGTCTGCCCAATGAAAAACACTCTACTTTTGTGTCATTGATAAATTGAAATCATATGCTATGACTCAAAGATTTTATTTTGGAAAGCAATCAGAAATATCTGATTTTTTTTAATGATGATTAAAAAAAGTAAAAAATGTTCGATTTAATTAAAAAATATTTAGAAATATCCTTAGATAAAGTTTATGTGTTAATATTTCATTGTGGAGTTAATCTTTATTTATCTCTTCTTTTTGAGCAAATATATTTAATTCGAATTTTTGGATAGTTCGAACTTTTCTTTTGGTCCCTTGAACTTCAAATTATCCAAGTTCCACTGTATTCGTGTTTCAAAACCAATATCGGTAAAATATATTTAAGATTTTTTTTTAATTTGACGTTATACTTACCGGCTTTCTACATTAAGTCATATTTCACTTATGGAGAAACAATACTTTTACCCCCGACTTACCTTGAGCCAAATGGTTATGAGAAATTCACTTCTCACGGGGAAACTCTCACATAAAGCATAATATATCCCATATAGCAGCCTATGTGGTCACGATTGAACTGCATTTTACGTCTAAGTCCGAAAATATATCGGCAGACATGAGAAATATAAATGCATCAATATTCGTCTTCAAGATTGACGTTATAGCGATCGGCAATTCTAAAGATCGCTAATGGAATATCGATTCTAAATTAATGGAAACTTCTATGAACTATTCCGACACACTGTAAAAAAAAATTCAAGAGATTACTAAAAATTTCTTAATAAATTTGTTTTCCACAGAATTTTTTAGTAACCATTACAAACTTTTTTTTGCAAGTGAAACAAACATTTCTTTTGTAAACTGAACAAAAGAATTTTTTGTATAACTACCTTAAAACTTTTTAGTATGAGCCACCAAGCAAATTTTAGTAATAGCTCCAAAATTATTGTCAGTAACCATTACGTGTGCCCGAAGGGCAGGAGCCTCCTTCGAGCTGCATCCAGTGGGTAAAAAGACAGACTTCTGAAATGGAAGATTTTCGTCAAAGCCGCAATAGATGGCAGCACCAAACATTGCCACCTGCTCCATTTTGACATGTTTCTAAAGGGGAGGGAAAATTCAGAGATCATTATCCATGGTAACTGCTACGACAGGATTTTCATTATCCCTTTATTTAACAAGTACTTACATTGCATACATTCGGTGCATATTTGGTGGCGGCCAGCATCGAACCCAGGTACTTTCAGCTTGGAGTTCGGTGCTATGACCACTAGGCTATCAGGGCCACGCCAAGTGAATTTTAGTAATAGCTATTAAAAATGTAAAACTATTAACTCTTATTCCTTGGTAGCTTTTTTCTAGTAATTCTTACAGATTCCTTGTAACCGAGTAAGGTTATTAAAAATTTTTTAGTAATTACAAGGATCACTAAAATTTTTTTAGTAGATCGACCCTTTTTGTACAGTGCAGTCCATCCAGGATTTCAAAAGTGCAACTATAAAGTGAAGCTACGCGATAAGTGTGAGAATATCAAGACAACCTATCCGAGCGAGGCTTAAAAGAAGAAATCTTCGCTTAGGCACCCTGAATGGTCCATACATACATGCCTTTGTGGAGACAAAAGAATGGAACAAGATGCTCGGTCACAGAAAGATCATGAGGAGTTAGTTTGGAACTTGCAGTGAATTAGGTCGGTCAAGACCTAATTTCTCGGTGAACGGTGCCTTGACACCGGTACATTCTCACACTGGGACTTAGGCATCCAGTGGACTTAGGCAGTAGACTCAAGCATCTATTGCAGATAAATGTGAGATACATCTTCTGTGCCATAAAAAAGACTTAGTTATCAATCCCGGATGAAGTGAGACATATTCTCTGTGTTATAAAAACTTTGCTATTTCAGACAGACTGGTTATCCTCTGAATTACGAATGATTTATATGTTCTGACTGACGCACTATTTCGAAGTGTTGTATACTATCCAAGAAATTTAATATTTATTGTTTATTAAATAAACATATTTACGAAATAACATGTGGCCCGACCACAGACGTTTCTAATCCATGCAACTCATCCTACGTGAACTCGGAGGCGGGAACGTGGTTACTGCATTTTGTATTCCTAACAAATGCTTGGAAATGTCATTTTCTTTCCACTATGATGTCATATTCATCTTAATTTTAATTCTTAAAAGAGGTAATTTCAATTTCACTTTTCACACGGAAATATTTCAACTGAATATTAATTGCTGTAGACAAACATTTATCACGATTTTTGAATTTCTGCAACAATGATGAAATAATGCTGAAACTTATTAAAAATGCCCACTGATTCTCAATAAAAATAGCGAAATTTGTAATTATTATGTAAAATATTTGAATAATGTAAAAATAAAACATAGCTTCTAGTGTTTTCTGGTTAATAATGCATTCATGTGCAAATGCATTTTATCATCGATTTTGACTCAAATATCAGGCAAATGTTTTGACACTTTAACGCTCGACTCTGATTTGTTTTACTATGCATCTCTATTAATATTTAGAATGTCTAAAAGTTCTAAAAGTTAATTTTTTATTTCCGAATACAGATAAATTTGACACATACAAATTTCATTCCTTGAGTATGTGTTTTGACATCGTATTCTTGAAAGTTTTTTTTCGGCAAATGTAGCTGCCAATATTTTGTCAACGATTGCCAAATTGTAGGCTGTTCATAACTTATTGGATTCGTGATTGTAGCCTCCACGAACTTGTAAAGATTCCGTTCATTTGTTGGCAACAAAAAGGCAGACGATATTGTTGTTATTAAAAAGAATAAAAAATGTTGTTTGTTGTTGATATGCTGAAGGCGTTCTATTTATTATTATTTTGCAAGTAATGTAATATAGTAAAATTATTTTAATTAGTTTTTTGATATTAAGTAAAATATAATAATTTTAATCAATTAATTATTTGATACGCGTAAATAGAAATAAGCGCAATACCGGGCTCTCTTACAAAAATCTGATGAACCTGCTTTGGACATTAACGCATTGAAAAATGACTCAAGAATCAACGAAAACGTCTACAAATTCGATTCTTCAAGCAAACAAGGTTCCTGAAGCAAACAAGGTGAGCGTCAAATTTCCTCCATTCTGGGAAGATAATCCTGAAATATGGTTTTTCCAAATTGATGCTCAGTTTTCACTTATAAATATTACAAATGAAGAAACAAAATACAAACATTTAGTGGCTCAGTTAGATCCTAAATACATTGAAAATATATGGGATATTATCCAAAGTAACCGGGATGATAAATATACCGCCGTAAAGAAAGATTTTTAAATACATTTAAAGAGAGTGAGGAAAAATCACTAAAGAAATTGCTTACGCAAATTTCATTGGGTGATATGAAGCCAAGCCAACTACTGCTTAAAATTAAATCGCTCAGTGGAAATAACATACCAGAAAAGGTTTTGAAAACTTTATTTCTTGATAAATTACCAGAGTCAATAAAAAGTATTCTAATTGTAAGCAGTGAATATTTAGAGAATTTATCACTAATTGCAGATAAAATTTTTGAAATGAGCTCTTCAACAGAAATTTATTCTGGGAGTTCAGATTCTTCTGTTATGAGTAAAATACTTGTTAAAAGCTTTTTTGTTAAAAGCGATGTTATGTGTGTATCAAGTGCTGATAGCATAAGTACAACTGACAAAAATTCTCAATATGCACATTTGTTATTACAATATCCTAATTTAACGAAGCCAAATTTTTTAATATGCAATTCCAAACACAATGTAAAGCATTATACTGATACTAAAGGTTCGCTTGTCTATTCAAAACCTCGCCCATTAGACTCAAAAAAATTAAATTTAGCAAAACAAGAATTCAAGTTTATGTTGGATAATGATATAATTAGACCATCCAAATCACCATGAGCTAGTCCACAGCATTTAGTTAACAAAAAAGATGGAAGTTTAAGACCGTGCGGAGATTACAGACGCCTTACGCTCGAACCATTCCCGACCGTTACCCTATTCCCAGAATAGAAGATTTTCAGCATATATTAAAAGGAAAGAAAATATTTTCAAAAATTGACTTATTTAAGGCCTATTTTCAGATACCAATTGCAGAAGAAGATAAGCAAAAAACAGCGATAATAACGCCGTTTGGATTATTTGAATATAATGTGATGAATTTTGGATTACGGAATGCTCCATCTACGTTTCTGCGTTTCATTAATGAAGTATTTTTCGGATTGGACTTCGTTTTCCCATATTTAGATGATATTTTAATAGCTTCTTCAACGGAAGATGTACACACAGAACATCTGAAATTAGTTTTTTCAAGATTGGATCAATATGGTCTTCGTTTAAATATTGCAAAATCAGTTTTTGGAGTAAACCAGTTACAATTTTTAGGATACATGATTACTCCTGAAGGTTCAAAACCCCTTCCAGAAAAAGTAGAAGTAATTAAAAATTATAAGTTACCGGAAACAATCCACGAATTACGAACTTTCCTTGGTCTGGTGAATTTTTATAGAAGATACATAAAAAATGCTGCTGAAAATCAAGCACCACTTCATGAGTATTTAAAAGGGGCGAAAAAGAAAGACAAAAGAAAAATTCCGTGGACAGATGAAACAAAAAAAAAATTTGAAAAATGTAAAGAAGACCTAGTCAATGCTGCTTTATTGACCTATCCTAATCCTGATCTTCCATTATCTCTCTTTTGTGATGCTTCTGATTTTGCCATAGGTGCAGTTTTACAACAATTTGAAGCAGGCTGCTGGAAACCATTAGCCTTTTTTTCAAAAAAATTAAGTAATGCTCAGAAAAGTTATAGTACCTATGATCGAGAATTACTGGGAATATATCTTTCTGTAAAGCAATTTAAACATATGTTAGAAGGAAGACAATTTATAATTTATACAGACCATAAACCCTTAACATTCGCCTTTCAGCACAAAAATGAAAAAGCTTCGCCTAGACAGTTGCGTCATTTACCATATATATCACAATTTTCAACAGATATTCGACATATTAGTGGAGTAGAAAATACAGTTGCAGACACATTATCCAGAATACAATCGATTTCTACAATAGATTATGACAAAATTTCTGATGGGCAAATTAATACTGAAGAACTTACAAAATTACGTTTAAATTCATCTTTAAATTTCAAACAATATCCTTTGGATTCAGGTAAACTTCTTTGGTGTGATATTTCAACTTCCAAAATCCGACCATTTATTCCTGAAGCTTTTAGAGAACAAATTTTTAAGAAAATCCACAATTTAGCTCATCCTGGAGTTAAAAATACAGTAAAACAAGTAGCTTCAAGGTTTATTTGGACAAATATTAAGAAAGATGTTAATCAGTGGGCAAAATCCTGCATTGATTGTCAGAAAAACAAAATTAGCAGACATACGCATTTTCCATTTGCCACTTTCGAAGAAACAGATGAACGATTTAGTGTCGTTGATATTGACATCATAGGTCCACTAACACCGTCTGAAGGAAAATTATACTGTCTAACCTGTATTGACTGCTTCACATGTTGGATAGAAGTAGTTCCTCTAGAAAATGTGACGGCTCCAATAGTTGCTCGAGCATTTTATGATCAATGGATTTCTCGCTTTGGCATTCCACATCGTGTAATCACGGATCGAGGAAAACAATTTAGATCAGAATTATTCCACAATTTAAGTATTATTTGTGGTTTTAAATTGAGCCCAACAACAGCCTATCATCCACAGTGTAATGGGAAGATAAAACGAATCCATCGCACTTTAAAAGAGGCAATTAGAGCGCAAAATAGAATTAAGTGGACTCAATCATTACCTACAGTACTATTAGGATTGAGATCAGCTTTACGTGGTGATACAAATTTTACCACTGCACAAATGGTCTACGGAAAACCTCTCAGGCTACCAGGAGAATTTTTTGAACAACCGAAAACTATTATGGACCCAGAAACCTTTGCTAAAGAATTGCAGAAACAAATGGAAGAATTAAAACCTTTTAAAACTCGACGACAGCCTTCTCAAAAAATTTTTGTTCAAAAGGACTTGCTAAATTCTAGCCATGTATTCATACGCATTGATCGGGTTAAAAAACCACTCGAACCTGCTTATGATGGACCCTTTCCAGTTGTCAAAAGACACGAAAAGTATTATACAGTAAAAATTAAGGAAAGAGATATCAACATATCCATAGATAGATTGAAACCTGCTTATTTATTAACAAATGATGAGAACACGCCTTATCACGAGTTACCGGATCACCAACTACCTCTGCCTGTGCCATCAATAATCAAAAATGAACATTCAGATTTGCCTGATAAAAATGTTCGTGAGAAAACTACACGCTCTGGTAGACAAGTAAGGTTTCCGAAACGTTATAGAGACTAATTATGTACTTTTTAATATTTTATTTAATATATTATATTTCTATATTATATTTCTGTATATATTATATTTGTATCGTAACTATGTTACTGGGGAGGGAGTAATGTAGCCTCCATGAACTTGTAAAGATTCCGTTCATTTGTTGGCAACAAAAAGGCAGACGATATTGTTGTTATTACAAAGAATAAAAAATGTTGTTTGTTGTTGATATGCTGAAGGCGTTCTATTTATTATTATTTTGCAAGTAATTTAATATAGTAAAATTATTTTAATTAGTTTTTTGATATTAAGTAAAATATAATGATTTTAATCAATTAATTATTTGATACGCGTAAATAGAAATAAGCGCAATACCGGGCTCTCTTACATGATCATTACCAGCAGTTACCCAAAATGACCCATTAATAAAATTTGTTCAATTATGTGACTTGTATAAATTGTCTGCTGGTAATAAAAAGCGGTAGGATGTAAAATATGGTCAACATCGTTTAAGGGAGTATTCGAAAAAACGCTTTTTCACCTTCGACAACTCAAAATTTTCCGATACAATTTCAGACACATTTTTAAACATAGAAACCTGAAACTTGCTGAGAGGATTCTTGAAGAGGCGTATAAGGTGCCGTGTGATGTCTTTTTACGCTCCATTCATTAGAATTTGATTTATAAACATTTACCTTCTCAGTATGAACCTTTTTTTCGTTCACCGATCTCCCGCTTCGGAAAAATCTGTTCAAAATGCCGTATTTGATCGCTTTTTTGCAATATTTTTTACATTTATCAAAGTATTGACAATCACGGCACCTTGTGTACTTTCTAAATAAGAGAATCTGCAAGTTTTATGCGTTTGAGAGCAAAAGTGAGTTCAAAAATAAATCGAAAAATAAGCAGTTTAAATCGAAATACACCCTTAAGCCGTTTCTTGATAAAATTAGATTGACCAGCCGTGGCACCCAAAAGGACTCACTAATATATTTTATGGAAAATAGCGCCAAACTCAGTGATATTTTAAAGGCTGAAAACGCTAAAATACAATATCCAGTTAAAGATTATTAAAGCTGTATTTTAGATAAAATTAGCTTGGCCTGTATCGACCCAAAATTGACCCACTTATTAAAATTCTCGGACATGTAATCTAGTTCAATGATTTTTTCTTGTTTAAAAACGGCTTAATACAAAATTTTGTCAATATAATTGTACTTGCTTCTATTGCTAATCATGTTTATTTTCTTTTCCTGACTATCTAGTGTTCTCTCATTTCGCTTTTCAACGTGCCTGTACTAATTTTTTGTCTTTCCGTGTTTTGGCTCTAATCTTGGCATTTCGTTTCTCGCCAATTTTGAGTGCATTGCGGGTTACAATTGGAATATTCTTTTTGTTTTTTATTTGCAGGGGTATATTTCGCACTCATGCGGCGCGGTTTGTTATACCAAAAAGACGCTGCAACCGAATCGCTTTCTATTTAATTTACACCGCACTTGTTATCAACTTAGAGTCCTTTCGACTTAGCTTAGCAAGCAGTTCTGAAAGTTTTGCCTTTAACTGCTGCTTATATTTCTAATTATTTGTTTTGTATAAAATATTTGGGCCATTTTAAAACAATTTATTCTGTATCTGATTAATTTCTTTGATTGCGAAACGTTTCTCTATTAAATATTCCCTTTTTTACGTAGAAAAACTATAACTAATTTGATTAACTACGATTAGTTCCAATAATTTTCAAAGTTATTTTCTTGAAAAGCTTCGACTAATTGTTTGAGGTTTACCTTAGTCACACAGGTGATATTACTATAAATCGATGTCTCATTTTTAAATGAGAAAAAATTTCTGCCTTATCTCTTCAGACAATAGTTTGTATCTTCCAAAAGAATACTTTTTATGCAAACATTATCATAGATCCCGAATTTATTTTCTCGAATTATTGTACTATTTATCACTTAAGTGAACCATTTCTCTGGGGAACACCTGTTTGCTCTCTTTGCCTTTCCTACAAGGCCAAATATAGTCTAACATATATAAAAATAACAAATTTTGTTAACAGTTTAAATAATGCAAATTGCTTATTTGGATTCCTGCCTAGATTGTCATCGGTACGTTCTCTTGAAGTTTCTTGCTGCTGTATTTTCTTCATTTCGGACAGTCTTTTGCGAAATTTTGTTCCATTCTGCTCTCCATTTTCTTCTAAAATAGAATTACTTTTGATACTGAAAAGCTAAGTTGCTAGGCGCAGTAAATGCAATTTCTTGTAAAAGATTAGAGAAAAAGTATTTTAAACTAGAAATAGGTAAATGAAAAAAAATATGCAATATAAAACATGGTACATGCATAATAATTTAAATTTCAGACAGAAAAAAAGAAAGACTACTTTTTGCTGTGTGGATACATATGGGTGAATATGAAATGGGTGGAAAGCTTTAGGCTAGAACAATATTATTCTTAAGAGTAATATACCTCTTTGTTTAAAAAGAAAGGCGTAACCAGTGTGTTTTTCTTGCACTAACTTATGGGGCAGAAATATGGACACTAACAAAACGGATGGTACAAAGACTACAAATAACATAGAAATATGGAAAGATTTATGCTAGGCATAACTAGAAGAGACTGAAAGAGGATAGCCTAGATAAGAAATCAGGTTTTGACATCATTGAAAAAATTAAATGGCTAAAATGAAAATGAGCTTGGCACGTTGCAAGAAGACAAGACAATAAGAGGAGCCACAAACACTCTACATTGGTATTTCAGAAATGTAAAAACGATCAAGAAAACGACCCCAAGTAAGGTCGAGAGACTAAATCAGAAATGTGGCAAGTATAAATTGGATGACTAAAGCAGTAGAGAGAACACACTGGAAAAATCTGGGGGAGACCTACATCAGCAGTGGCTTGAAAACGGTTGATTTTGATGATGATACATATATAAGTATAGGTTTATATGTATACATACATACATTATTATATATATACTTAATTATATATATATTTCTTTTTATTTACAATTTGTTACATTTTCTTTTATACTGATGAAGTCTCCATTTTTTTCCAGCAAAATGGATTAAAATACAAAATCTTAAATTTAAAGTATGCTATTATAATTAACATTCTTTCTAATAATTAAAACATTACTAGTTATTAAAAAATTCTGTGTTAATTTTAAATGTATGATGCCTTTTTTTAGTATCGAAATTTTATGTTTGTAAATCTATACTAATAAAAGAAAAAACGCTCTGTCTGTCTGCGTGCGTGTGTGTGTGTCTGCGATGGCTAGCAAAATTTGCAGCATGTACGAGGCTCAAAATTTTTTTGAGAGTAGCCCCACATCTCTCTTGATGCACCTGAGCTTCAGAATTTCGAAATTCCAATTATTAACTGAGTAATTATTTAAATTCCAAACATCACTCTCATAAAAAAATCGCTTTTTTTCCACTTTTTTTCCTTCATTTGTTTATGGTTAGTTGGTTGCATAAAATTTTCGCAGAAATAATTAAAAAATCTGGTACAGAATTAAAGAAACAAATTTGAGTGTTTAACATTTCCAAAATGAAAGTTTTTTTCAAAAGACCTTTAAAATTCATAGACTGGCAAACTGTCAGTTTAACTGAGGATTTTTTATCACAGCTGTTGGTATACCATGGAGGAAAAATTTAGATGGAGGTGAAGCAAGCCGCAAAAAAGGTTTGCAGTATGAAACCATTTATCGCTCAAATTTTAATGACCCAATCAAAAATACGAGGAAGGGATTCTGTATTAATAAAATGAATTGAAAGAAATGAATTACAGATGGAAGCACATTTTAAGAAGAAATAGTTCTTTTAAAATCATGCATAAAAACGTAAATAACAAATTTTAATCTAAAATCTAGATTTCAGAGTGCAGACGATTTTAAGACATTAACGAAAGTATGTTAAATTTTCAAGCAAAATCTTAAATGATGCTTCTATATTGATATTTCAAAGTTATATGATAAAAAAAATCAAATAATTCTTGCTAATGATTGATCTATTTGTATTTTTTAGGCAGTTCGATCGTGTATTACAGCCAATAATGGCACAAATCATCTTTTTTTCAAACGAAATTTTAGTCATCTGTTCAATAGCAGTTTAAATGATAAAAAACAAAAATAAAGATATACGGGTTTAAACAAGTTTGAATTGATCGGCGTGTAAAAGCACATGGTTTTGTTGGTGCTTAATTAGACTTAATGTAGCGGATTTTAGGGATACGTTTTTGGCTTCACCCCAAGATATTATACTAGCACTCTATTAATTTCTCTTTACTCAATGGTTATACGCAGATTTTTGGCACTTCAAACATTAGAATGTATGAGTGATTAGCTGTATTGCAGTAAAAAAGTATACAACCCTTTTCTAGGAGGTTCCTTTTTCATGATTAAATTTAAATTTATTCTATTCAATTTAAAATTTTATTATGGCTTTAATTTGTTTTTAAAACGAAAATAAAATGGCTGTTTGGCGTACAATTGTTCGAATCCTCAAACGATTCATACACCATAATAAATTATCAAATAGCAAAGTAAATTATTTATCAGAAATTGTCATAAAAAGAATAGTAGCAAAACTAATTATAAAATTAATGTTTAGACTAATTAAAACATAACCCAAAAGAAAACAGACTACATTTTGATCCGTGACATTTTGATCCAAAATTTCCGTGAGTATAAACCCGACCCTAACCTAAAAATTCTATTTGAAAAAAACTATGGATTTGATAACTGACCCGAACAAAATCTGAATCCCGCAAGATGTTCAAATGAAGCATAACCCGTTCCGAACAAGGAAAAATAATTTTCGTGAGCATGAAACCTGACCCGAACCTAAAAGTTTTCTTTAAAAAAAACCTATATATGACCCGAACGAAATCTCAAACCAATAAAAATATTTCAGAGAACTATAACCCGATCACAGCAAGACGAAGTAATTTCTGTGATCATAAACCCGACTCGAACCTAAAAAATTCTATTTGAAAAATCCTGAAATTTTGCCCAAACCACATCTGAATTCGACCAAAATATTCGAAAGAACCATAACCGGATTCGAGTAAGACAAAATAATTTCCGTGGACATTAACCCAATACGAACGTAAAACTCCAATTCGAAAAATTCCTGAAATTTGAATCGAACCAAATCTGAATCTGACAAAAATATTTCAAAGAACCGCTACCGGATCCGAATAAGACAAAAAATTTCCATAGACATGAACCAAATCTAAACCTTTTTTTTTTTTTTTTTTTTTTTTTTTTTTTTTTTTTTTTTTTTTTATCGTGAAACCTGAACTGAATCAAATCTGTACTTGACAAAAATATTCCAGTGAAGCATGTTCTTATTCGAGCAAAGCAGAATAATTTCCGCGGACACGCAAGAAGACCCGAACTTAAAAATTCCATTTAAAAAAAAGCCGAAATCTGAATTGAACCAAATCTGAACTTGACAAAAATATTCCAGTGAAGCATGTTCTTATTCGAACAAGGCAGAATAATTTCTGCGAACACGCAAAAAGACAAGAACCCAAAAATTCCATTTGAATAAAAAGCCGAAATCTGAATTGAACCAAATCTGATCCCGATGAAAATATTCCAAAGAACCATAACTGGATCCGAGCAAAGCAAAATAATTTCCATGGACATGAATTCGACTCGGACATTAAAATCCAATTTAAAAAAATACCTGAAATCTGAATCGAATCAAATTTGAACCCGACGAAAATATTCTAAAGAACCATAACAACATCCGAACAAGGCAAACTAATTTCCATGGACATGAACCCAATATATGGTTAGGTAACATTTAGGTTGTGATTAGATTGCAATTACATTACGGTATGGTTGTTATGGTTAGATTAAGGATAGATTACAATACGGTGACGGCTAGGTTACAATTATGTTATATTTAAGTTAGGTAGGGTACTGTTAAGTCATAGGTTACAGACAAGTTATGGTTATGGTACAAAAGTTTGCGGTTAGGAATTTGTCTCCACAGAGTGAACATTACGCATGCTTTGATTAAAAATATACACTTATTTTTGTTAAATGGCTCTGAAATTATAATGCCATATGCACAGCTTTTAGCTAACATCAAGTATCAATCTCATTCACGGTATAGTCGGATTTAAGAGTGATATAATTAGCTTGAAATTCAAAATATTTCACTTGGGATTTCGACGTGAAAAAAAAATTGGTTACGTGACTTAACAGTGATTTTTACGGATAAATACCAACACTTTCACACAAAAATCATGCAATTGTTGGACACATATTCCCTCCCGCGTTTCCCATTGTTAATTTTGAGTATTTTTAGAGTTTAATATTAGTTGTTGCTTTTTTAAACCGATTTTTCACACAGTCAGCGGCCACGTATTTCAAGCAATGCATTTCTGCATGTTTCAAATTAATGATAAAATCATACAATTCAAGTTCGTTTAATATTGTTAATACGGACCCTGGCAACGCTGGGCGGGTCAGCTAGTAGAATATATATTAATATTTTTAAATTCTCTAAAAATGCAAAATATGAAA
Organism: Maratus speculifer; assembly: GCA_964019185.1. Classification (NCBI taxonomy): domain Eukaryota; kingdom Metazoa; phylum Arthropoda; class Arachnida; order Araneae; family Salticidae; genus Maratus; species Maratus speculifer. The sequence continues at coordinate 120,866,706 of OZ025298.1, forward strand.
TTAAACATCATTCTTTAATTTTGTGTGCCGTATTTAAATCCATTTCACTGTATATATATATAGAAAACTAATAATATAAATAACTATAAATAAATGAAAATAAAACGAAAAATTTGGTTGATTGAAAAAATATGAACTGCCTATTTTTTTTTTCAATTTATTTATTTAAATCAAAGAAAATGTGAAATCCATATTTAAAAGTCCTTTTTTGTATATATATATATGTTTGTGTGTGCGTGTGTGTGAGTAAAGTTTTATATTTTTCTTAAATTTTAAAAACTATGGATATAATTATAAGTACGTATGTTTGTCAATAATTTGTTTGTAGTTAATTGTAGATTTCTGGATGGAGCTCACACTGAAGTTCTCAAGTTTTGAAGCATTGTTCTATAAAATCTGTCTTAAGGACCCCTTATAATCGTACTCGATTTCAATACACTGCAAAAATATGTCCTGAATTTTACAGGTGTTAATCAGTGAATTTACTTAATTTAACTGAAAATTTCCGTTTTAGAAAAAACCTGCAATTTTTCCTGGAATTACCGGGAATTTTTTTTCTTGGGCGGTTGTCTAATTGAAAATTTCTCTCTTAGAAAAATCTTGCAACTTTTCCTGGAATTGCCGAAAATTTTTATTCTAGAACAGTCGACTAATTGAAAGTTCCCGTTTAAGCGAATAGAATGGAAAAGCTCAGCTCCGACAAAACACCTTAGGTTGATGATAATGTAAGTCTGTGTTCCAGGGTACATAAACAAGTTTGCTTGAAAGCTGCAAATACAAATGCAACACATACATTACTTATATTATATACTTTGAAGACTGAATTTGAAATACAGAAAAGAGGTTAGTTATTCAATTTTAATTTATAATTTTTTTAATGAATACTATAAGTTTTTTTTTAAATAAACGTTAGTTTGAATAAAAATTCTTAAATACAGTTATTACGCGTTAGGTTTATCGAAATTTTAAAAAAGATATATATAATCAAAATGGGTATTGTAAAATAGGATTAGGATGAGTAATTCCAAGATTCAGAAGTTACAATTGATTTTCTGTCGTTCTGTAAACAAAAATGCTCAATTGCAAAAAATAAAACTAATCTAGCCACTTAGTCTATTAGTCACTTGTAAAGATAATTTAACAAAAATTTTGATAATACTCTTCAGAGACATTTATAAAAAAAGTAATATATCTAAATTTATATTGAGTTGTCCCTTTCCCAGTAATTTTGTTTCAATATATTGGTGTTGAATTCGGGATGGGGGGGAGGGGGGCGAGTGGGGACATTGCAAAGAGTAGTGATGAGATGCTTCTCCCGTAAGAATTTTGATTTTGTATATTAATGGTCAAAAAGTGCAATCCCCATTAACACTATATAAAACCCCTCTTTCCGAAGCCACTAATATTCCTCCCTAAGAAAAGTGTATGAATGCATCACTGGTGTATATATATTAATTGCAAATTCACTGTTAAATTTAAAGAATCTTTTTGGGGTGTTTTCATACAGCACCAATATTTATGGTATAAAAACCGAAATTTTATTAAATTATTCAAGATAAGTGTTGAAGAAAAAAAATTACTTTAGGATAGATAAATGTTTCTGATTAATACAAAAATATTCTAATAACTATTGTTTTTTAATAATAAACACTTTCATTAATAAAAAATCATCATTTATTAATATTTTTAGCCATAAGTCATATAAACATGTATCATGCTAAAAAAACAAATGAAATTCAGATTACATAAATTAATACACAAGGGAGAGCGAGGGGGGTGACAGTGGGAGAAATAGAGCAGAAGGATTTTCTCTTTTTTTCTCATTCTAAACATTTCATCGATCAAACATATGATGAAACAATGGTAACCCAATCTTCAGTTGAAAAACAAATTGGTATGTATAAATTTACAATTATATATGGGAAAAGATTATTTCAATAAACAAAAGTAATATTGTTTTATATGCTTTTTATGCTTTTTGTACAATAATGACTTTTTTATGCATCGATATATTAGTTTCCCTATTTATTAAACATTGTACTGTATATTATCCATAATTTAAAATAAGATTAAAAGCGGCATTTTGTTTATACAAAAAGATTAACACAAAACAAGGAAGCGAGGAGGAATGGGACATGTCCATTTTTTGTTGTTTTTGTTTTTTAATCAAATTAATGTAAATTGCTAACATGGAAACATTTTTAGGGGATAATTATTAATTAATTATAACATTGATAATATATTCATTTATTTCAAAATGAATATTAAATTGGTGTGATGGTTTTTAATGTCAATTATGATGGACAATCCTGAATTTTCATTCCAATCATGAAGATACTGAAATTTTGTGTTACATATATTATTAATCTACAATCTTTGTTTGATTGTGTATCTAGCCTACACTAGACTATTTGTGCCTTATAGCTTTCTTTTATTCCTTTACCATACCTACCTGTATGTGGGGAGGTATGGGACACGTTTTGAAACGTTAACTTTCTTTAATTATAAAATAATTTTTACATGTTGCATTTCTATAATGTTCAGGGATATTAAAAAGTGTTTCATTTGCACTCTATAAATTGAAATTTTTGTTTTTGTATAAACAAAGTTTATTTTCTTACTGTATAAAAAGTGTCCCACACCATTCCACTCTCCCTTATATTATTAACTAAACATGTTAAAACAAATTTTATTCTGGGAAGTGTTCATATCTTTCTAATAGAAATTTCATTTAATTTCTTTGAAGTAAAATTTGTCAAGTTGTGTTTTCTCAAATGTTTGTATGTATCTTTCAAATCAATATTAAATTTTCGAATTACTATTTCTTGAAAGCAAAATTGATCAATGAATTATTAATATGGTTATTTTAAACGAATTAGAAATTAAAATTGAGTTTTCTATTTAGTATCCAGAAAACGGTTAGAGTTATTTATTTATTTATTCAATTATTTTGCTTAAAGTCTGTTTGATTATGTTGAATAAACTAAAAATTAAATATTTTAAAATAGTATCTAAATATATATATCTGCTTCTCTCGCCATGTATATGTATGTATAACAGTAGTTATATTTTGTTTACCAAACTTTTATTTTTTTTTATTCACCATGTCGCTTTAATTTTCTGAGATCTATAAAAAAAGCGTTTATTGCAGGTGTATTTAAACCATGCTACTCTCTAAAATCATTGTTTTAGAGGTTCCATGACTTTTCATGACTTCCAAAGATGTTTGGGACATATGAACAGTACAGTAAAACATGGTTGACGTTTCTCTATCTTCGCCAACAGTAAATGTTATGGAGCACCAGACTGGTTCATATTAATACTGTCAAACATATTGAGAATTTGGGCTTTTCAGAGCTTATGGAGCCAAGACGACTTGTTGCATGGCATGTAAATTTTGCACCGCACATCTTGTTACATATCTTAACTTCTTTTATTACAAAATTTCTTTATTTTCATTTTTCAGAATCTTTTTTGACATAAATGGAGATACAAGAAGCAAAATCTCCAGAGTAAATGCAAAAATAATGCTAAAGTTGCAGAGCTGCCAGTAAATCTAGTTAATGTACTAAATCTATGAAATTTACTTTAATCTGTGATGTTAAAGCCATAAAGTGTTTCTGTTATTACATTTAGTTTAGCTTTTTTATTCGTACATTTTTTATATTTTCAGCAAAAAATCTACTGTCTTAAATGTAATATGTAATTTGGGTTTACTTGAGTAATCATGATTCCGAATTGATATCGATAGTTCGATCACAAATGCAATTGTTAAGCAGTAAAATAGGGAGAGGGGGGGGGGGGGTGATTTATGACGAAATTACCATGAATTAGTGTCAGGATTTTTTTCTAGCTGAGTGTTTTGAAATAATTGCGATTTTAATTAAATCCAATAATTTTATTTTGGGGGGTAGGGTGAGCATATTTTGAATTCTTTTCAGAGTTTAGAAGATCTGGGAAAATTTTCATTGAATGGTTGATATCCAGTTGATTTTAAGTGAAATGTTTTTCATTTACTGGGATATTTCAAAAAACGGGTCAATTAATTAAAATCCTGAGAACAGTCCTTAATAGGAGAGTAACTGTTGCCATGTTTAATACCGATTGATATTTTTTTACATGAATGGTGGCTGTAAAGCTGCAATATTAATGAACATACATATTTTTGTACAGGATATTTTTTGTTTAAAAGTAAACATTTTAATAAAATGCACTATTTATATATTTAGTTTGAGTGGTAACATGAGTTACGATTGAAGTTTTACAGTATGCAAAGATAGAATTATTAATTGTAAATAATTAGGAAAAAACTTAATCTTGTGAATTGCAAGTAAGGAGAAAATACTGCTATTTTTAGTGCTTTTGCCGAAAAATTATAGTAGCCAAAAAAGTGTAGTAAAAGAGTTAAATATTGTTTAGTATTAAATTTTATTTTGAGGGTACTATGTAGTTGCCAATCTTTTTGTTCTTGTTCAATTTAACTAGATATAATTACCCTGAAAAAATATTTAATGAATTGTTTCTAATTTGTATAACAATTTTTAAATAAAAATTCTCTTCATCTAATTTTCTAAAAATAAAAAGATTGGTATCAAAGTACAGTCGAGTCTCTATATAACGAAATCCACCGTTCCAGTAAAAAATTCGTTATATAGAGAAATTCGATATATAGAGAATGATATTAAAAATCGTATTTAATGTGTGAAATTTGAACAAATATTATTTTTGACCTTTTGAACTAAGAATTTGAAATGTTTAAAAGTAAATATTAATCTAACATTTTATTGCTTAATTATTTAAGTTGTTTCAAAAAAGAGAACAGACATTTATTTGAAAGCTCACTGAAAATCAAATAAGGAAGACTTGCATTACTTTTAGACAAAGAAATCTGTAATTTTTTGTGGTTTTGATTTTAAAATTGTTACGCTCTCAAAAAAAGGCTCAAATTTTAGCAAGCAATGAATTTGATTGCAGTTAACATTGCCCTCCATTTGAAAGCCTCTCATTGATTTTTCTGTTATATATGTATCAATCTAATTGACACTGTTTTGAGAAGGATGTGGAAAGGTGTGTGGGAGGTGGGATGAATTCGTTGGATTTAAAGAACAAGGAGAGAAGTAAGGTAAAAACAAAACTCGGCACTGACGATAAATAAAAATTGAGTGATGGAAAATTAATTCCAAATGATTTCGAAGCTTTTTAAAACTGAATAAATTAAGACCGATTTATGAAAAAATTCGTTATAATCAGATAGATATTTCGCTATATAGAGACTGTTTTTAATGTAATCATGCAAAAAGGGGACCGTTTCTACTAAAAATTCGTTATATAGAGAAATTGGATGTATGGAGTTTCGTTATAGAGAGACTCGACTGTATTTTTACGTAAAGTTTTAATTACTTTGACACAAAGGGTAAGTCTAAAATATCATTATAATACATATTAAGAAAATCATCTAAACGGGTTATTATATTGTAACAAAAAGTATTCTCCCCTTCTAATGCAAAATTTAATAAAAGAACATAAACTATATCCTGCATGTACAGTACATATATACAAGGAGTCTTTATTTTCATTCAAAGTTGTAAAAAGCCAGGTAACTCAGATATGTTAAGCTTACATAGATAAATTCTAGAAACATTTAAGATTTGCAGCATTTACAACATAAATACAGTGATTCATTACTACGTTAATAACTTGAAAATTTACAGATTTATGTAAAAAAAAAAAAAAAAAAAAAAAAATGTAAATTTATTGTTAGAAGTGATATGTATAGAATAGGTAGTTGTAGGTGTCTTTTTTTTACCTGGTAGTACAATTTAGAAATAACAATTTTGTAACAATTCTTTTTCTCAACCCCATCAAAAAACAAACGCATAAAACTTTAACAAAACTACTGGTTCAAAAGTCACCAAAAATTTTGATATTGATGCAAAACTAATACATTTCGATTATATATTTTAATTATAAGTTATTATTTTTATTTATTTAAAATTTAATTTATAAATTATTTTTTAAATTATTTTTTATTGAAAAACTGTTAATTTTAAATAAATAAGTAAGTAAACTGATTACAAGTAAAATATACGTTCACAATATGCTGGTTACCCATCATTTTCTATATTTTGTTTTGGGGGGGAGGCTTAGAACCAAACGTTTTCCTGTAGTATTGCACAAATTGGATGCAAGAGAAAAAACAAGTTTAATTTTTTTTATCGTAAAAGATAAGGGGGCACAGCATTTTTAAAAATAGAAGAAAACTGACATAAATGTATTATTTAACTATTGAAGCAGTTTTAATATATATTATTTTATTTGACAGTAATTAACAACAGAAATATTTATGAATTAAATTTTCAGAAAATAAAAACGATCGAAATACAGCAAATTATTGTAACCAAAAATTATCATCAATATCAAGAGGTACATCAGTATCAAGTAGAAAGCAAATCACATCTCTAATCCCCCTTACTAACGTTAAACATATGTGTGTGCAATGATTATCTCCATAGGAAATCAATATATTTCACTGTGCACAATTAGTACTTCAAACATCATTTCTTTTCTTTTTCTTTTATTTTTTTTCTTTTGTCAAAATGCTTGTAAAATATATATAGGATGGACGAGTCCTTACTGTAAATAAAAACTATTCTCTGACAGTCACATACATTTATTATCAGACGAACAGGACAAAAAAAAACGAATAAACAAAGAATAAAACATTAAATCGCTCTTTGTAGTTATTCATAACATTCTTATCAAACGTCAATTCTTGGTAAATATTCTATAGTTTTAAAAAGAATCGTCTTAAATCTTGGCTTTTAAATCGTCGGAATCATTATTTTAGCTTTTGATCAACGTCGTTAGCCATCGTCGAAAAACGTTCTATTTACATTTTGTTCCTCTCAATCCTGACCACACAGCTTCGATGTTTTTCGTTTCTACTTTTAATCTCGAAGCAGAGTTCGGAGAGTGGTGGAGGGAAATACATTCCAATGCAGGTGCAGCAGAGAGAGAGAGTGTAGCCCACACATGCGAGAGTATATCCCACATATATACTTAATTTTATTTCTTACTTTGTTTTGCTAAGTACTATAACACTTAAATTATATTACATATTTCAGAAATATTTTGCTGAGACATTTCTAAAATACGTACTTAATTTTATTTAAAGTGTTTAAATAATATTCTGTTTTGCTGAAATTTTTATTTAGATAGATATATATTTTAGAAATATTTAGACAACTAAAAAAAAGAGACATTTAACAGTACACAGAAATAAAAATATGTTTAAAGTATAAGCTTGCTAATTTTAAAAATATGTAGGCATTATCCCTCTCCCTCCTCATACGTGTAACATTGGAATTTTATATCTCACTATCTCTCTCTCTCTCTTCAGTAAGAGAAAAATATTGAACTAATAAATGATAAAGACGGGAAATAACAGGGCATAAAACTGAAGACACCAGTTTGCAAAACGGAAAAATCTCGGACTTAAAACTGAAAGCATCAGTCTCTAAAATGGAACATTTGAATTTCCAAAACGGAACATTTCAGTTCTTAAGATGGAACATTTCAATTTTCAAAACAGACCATTTTAGTTTTCAAAACGGGATATTTCACTTTCCATAACGGAACATTTTATTTTTCACAATGGGACATTTCAATTTTCAAAACGGAACATTTCAGTTTTCAATACGGGACACTTCATTTTCGAAAACGGATCATTTAAAATTTGAAAATGGAAAAATCATAAAAATAAATTTTACGTAAAAAAAATACGTATTTTTAAGGAATTTGTTTTTACAGTGTAGCATTAATCAGATTTTATATTAAAAATACGATATAATAATTAATTTGTTCTCTGAAGATTAAAAATAGTAACAGTTTTAAAAATTTTTGATTAAATTTAGAATGTATGTCTCATTTTAAATATTTAAGTCTTGTAGTTACAAGTTGAACATATGTTGTAAACTTTTAATTTATTTTTTTTAACTAATTTAAAAATCATACTTTAATTTTGTATACAGTATTTTAATCCACTTTATTGAATACATATATTTCAGTTTAATAATATAAAATCCTTTAATAAGTATATTAAACTTGAAAAAAATGTATACATAAGTGTAAATGAAGCCTAAACTGTGTCGCACTCTATGGCTACCATTGTCTTCCAGTTGAATCAGAAATGCAAGCACTGCACCACAAATAGTTGATATTCATAAATATATTTTAATAATATTCTTCGCCTAATTAAATCTCAGAAATTTTGTTATTAAATAAGGTGAGGAAATAAAAATGCAGTACAAAAATTTTGCAGTAGCAATCAGACATTTATGACACAGCACTTGCAATCCCTGAACGGAATATACTCTATGAATACAGAAAAGCTCATTGAATTATCTGTTTCTGACCTCGGAACCTCCCCTTCTAAAGCTAGAGGTTTTAGCTACCGGATAGCAATAAAACGGACAGAATTGTATGCGATAAAACGGACACAACTGTATACTAGCTGTTATACAAATAAAATACATTTTTTTGCACTTTTCATAAAATTAATTGAGGTTATACTATACAAAAAATGAATACCTTATCAGTCAGACTTGTCTATCTTCTTTCATTGAACAGTAGACGTGATTTCTTAATGTATGCCTAACCTGTTTACAAGACGTTATCAAACTAAACTTTTTTTTCAATGACATATTGATAAGAAGCTATTAATCTAAAAACCACAAATTGCGTAAAATAAGATTCATTTTTGTTTTATTTTTAAATAAGGTGTCTTTAAAAGATCTTAAAATGGATAATCCTCTTCAAAAATGGCAGAAGCTGTGTAATTTCGAGACAATTAAACAAAAATTCATAAATTATTTTTCGTTTTATATTCATGTTGCGATAAATAAGTTAGCAAATAATGTCTAGACATTGTTTCTTCTTTAATGTTATTTAATGACTTCTGTGTTATCAAGTTTTTTTTTCATCTGTGTGTGTGAGTCTTTACGAATTCTTAACTTTCCAAAGAAGTATTTTATGACATAATGTTTAATTATGTTAAATATTAAACTCAATCTAATGTTTCGATTCTTACACTGAGAAAAAAAATATGGCGCATTTACCTAGAATGAATAGTTAGTCATTTTCTCAGTACCTAAACTAGAATTATAGATAATCGAACTACACGAATAGGTTAAACAACAAAGCTGAATAGACGAAATAACCTAGCATTTCTAGTCTCTTGTTGTGTAGGGAACGAAACAATATTGAGTCGTTTCAGTAACGATAAATTATCGCTAGATTTCGGAAATGGTTTCATAAACTAGAATTATAGTTACTAAATAAAACCTCTTGTGTTCGCATCTATTTGCAGAGATTTTTAGATAGCTCTGTCAACTAGAATATAGGAAGACGCTCTTGAATTCTAGTAGGAGACGTTAAAACTCTCTAGCAAAGGGAACTAGAATTTATAAGGATGACATGGAACTATTTTTTCAAGAGTCACAGTTTAGATTCTAGATGCTAGAATTATATTTTTTTCTCAGTGTAACCTTCCCACTGCCGCGACCGAATATATCCGTTCACTATGCAGCAGGTTTCACTGCAGTTGAAGCTTTATTTAAATTAACATAATTCTACAAATATAATCCAGTTTTAAAAAATTAAATTATGATTCGTACTTTCAAGGCTTATAAGCATATACATAACAAAAAAAAATTATACCATGATACGAAATCTCTCCATTTAAAATAAATTTCAGAGGGAAAAAAAACATAATTTTGCCCTTTTGCTCGGCTGTCAGGGGGTTAAAATCAACAAAACAAAAATAAAATTTTTGATCTTTGGGTTATGTGATTAACAAGGAGAAAACCAAACTTCATAATCACAGACTGAATACTTTTATAAGGTACCCTAGGGTAATGACGCCACGTTAAGGTTCTACCAATTTTCACGGCTCAGTTTTAGATTGTATTTTTCAAACAAATATATGATTTGACACAGCAACTCATTGACTATCTATATAAAAAAAAAATTAACAGGTATGTATTCATAAAATGTAATGGCGTAATTTCTTGACCAATGCTATTTGGCGTTATTACCCACCTATATGGGTAATAATGCCATGCAAACAAAACTATGAAATAAGATGGAATAATTGCATGTAGATTTCCCAATTCTAAAAATACACACTCTACAAACTTAGAAATTGACAAATTGCATTCTAACTTATTGAAAATGTTCAATTTTTTGTGGAAGTGTAAGAAAAATAACGGTGTGGTGTGTGTGTGGGGAGGGGTGGAGGATGAGGCAAAAGAATATCAGACCATGAGCTTCTTTTTGCTTAAAAAGGACCGCTTAAATAGAATTATTAGAAACATTGCACAGTTTTAACTGTGTTTATTTGAATCAATATTTAGGATTTAGCTCGGCCACTGTAGGGAATCAACCGGGGTATTAATGCCAAGGATTGGCGTTATTACCCCATTATAGTTATTGCGCTGTACATTTTAAATTACAAATTATCTCGAGAAGATATCCAAAATCTTCAACATCATTTTGAAAGTCCATGAAATGTACTACAAATTTATGTAATTAACAAAGTATTTCCGGAAAAAAAAAATAGTCTTCACATCACAAAACGTATCTCGCAAATTGTAGATGCTTGTAAAAACAATAAGACCTAAAAATGAAACAAATTCACTTGAAGCTATTTTTTGCTATTTATATGACACAAAACCCTTCTGCGCAGAGCACATGGGTGTCATTTACCGGATTATTTCATAATTATGCATAATATTAGCACTTGGCGTTATTAGCCCGCCTGGCGTTATTACACCAGACTACCTTATACATTGTACGAAGAGGTCCCTAAGTTCAGGTTCAACGGATATATACAACGCTCCTTACTTCTCGAGAAATAGGGGTGTATAATATATTAAAATACAACTTAAGTACTTACTTTGTAAACTTATTTTTACGTTGGCGTAGCTCATTTAGTAGAGCATTAACTCATAGATACGCGAGCTACGCATTCAATCCTGGAGCGCGCTACTTTTTTTTTTTTTTTTGGTAAATATATTTGTAATTAAAATAGGCTAAAATCATTTTTAAGTAAAAATTGTATATTTAAAGAATTTTGTTTTTTATTTGTAACTAAATCGTTATATAAAACGATTAATGTTTTTAGATCATTTAAAAACTAATTCATTTATTATTTATCGATTTAATAATATTGAATAATTGTGTGAATTCGTTATTTTAAAGAAAAATCCTTTATATATTCCCCGTAATTAAGAAATGAATAAGATGAAAATACTGGATGTTCAAAATATTCTACATTTGTTTTCTTAAATGTTTTATAACATACTTGTAATTATAATTTAACACTTTCATTTAAAAAATTTAAAATCGTACTTTAATTACAATTTAAAAATTAAAATTTTTTTAGCACCTTCCATCTACTAGTTTTGAGGGCAAAAGCTCTCGACCGCTGCACTGGTGGGGCTCTATTTTACTGTACAGTAAAAAAAGGATTTTTATTTTTAATAAATTAAAATGTGTATTGCTTTCTAGACTTAAAAGAAACAAAAATCTCAAAAATTGTAAATTTTTCTTAAAAAAATAATAATAAATAAATAAAATAAAAGAGCTTGGGTTTCAATTGGTTAAGTGGCAATTTCATTTTGATAAAATTCTTGATTCCATTATGGATAAAAGGATATATTAAACTTTATTCTAGGTTCAATATTTAATATATATATATATATATATATATATATATATATATATATATATATATATATATAATGCGGTCTATCAGTGTCTTCTACGAGTGAATATAACTTTAGGTGAAATCTTAGCCTGTAATTAAAATGTTAATAAATGTCTCTGAAAAATAATATAGCCCGGATATACTTTTTATAACAGATGCAGGTTGATGAGAAAAATACACTGTTTTCCACAATGTAGTTGCGCAATTTTTTTTTTGTTGTTTTTTTTTTAATATAAATTTATTGCCTTATTCGTTTTAAAATGTAAGGTATTTTAATAATTTTAAATGTATATTAAGTTTTAAATATAAATTTATTGTCATATTCAAAAAAAAAAAAAAAAAAGAACACATTAATGTTTTTAATTTTTGATTTAAAAATAATGTTATTTTCAGAAATATATGATAAACAATATTGTACATAATATCCAGTAAATATAATTGAAAAATAATAAAAACTGTATGGAAAATGAGTAGGTTTTCTAAATAATATATCACTGCGCATGCATGAACGATAACAAAATAGAATTTGTATAAAGTATTAGTTAAAATATATAAGATCTTTCATGAAACTCTGAAAAACAAAATTTGAAAATTTTTAAAATTATCATGGATAGAATAAGTTCAAAATCCGTTTTTCTCACAAGAAAGGAAAAAGATGAGGGAATGCATTCAAATATATAGTAAGGTACCCTGGGGTAATAACGCCACGTTAAGGTTTTATCAATTTTCACGGCTTAATTTTAGATTGTATTTTTCAAACAAATATAGGATCTGATACAGCAACTCATTGACTATCTATATAAAATAAAATAATTTAACAGATATGTATTCATAAAATGTAATGGCGTTTTTTCTTGACCAATGCTATTTGGCGTTATTACCCATTTATATGGGTAATAACGCCATGCAAGCAAAACTATAAAATAAGATGGAATAATTGCATGTAGATAGCCCAATTCTAAAAATACAAACTGTACAAACTTAGAAATTGACAAATTGCATTCTAAGCTATTGAAAATGTTCATTTTTTGTGAAAGTTTAAGAACAATAAAGGTGTGGTGTGGGAGGAGGGGATGAGGCAAAAGAATATCAGACCGTGAGCTTCTTTTTGCTTAAAAAGGACCGCTTAAATAGAAATATGAGAAACATTGCACAGTTTTAACTGTGTTTATTTGAATCAGTATTTCGGATGTAGCTCGGCCACTGTAGGGAATCAACCGGGGTATTAATGCCAAGGATTGGCGTTATTACCCCGGTATAGTTATTGCGCAGTACATTTTAAATTACAAATTATCTCGAGAAGATATCCAAAATCTTCAGCAACATTTTAAAAGTTCATGAAATGCACTACAAATTTATGTAGTTAACAAAGTATTTCCGGATAAAAAGATAGTCTTCACATCGCAAAACGTATCTCGCAAATTTTAGATCAAGCGTTATTTTTAGTTGTTTGTAAAAACAATAAGACCTAAAAATGAAACAAATTAACTTGAAGCTGTTTTTTGCGATTTATATGACTCAAAACCCTTCTGCGAGGAGCACATGGGTGTCATTTACCTGATTATTTCATAATTATGCAAAATATAAGCACTTGGCGTTATTACCCCGCCTGGCGTTATTACCCCAGGGTACCTTACGTGCAATATTGTATGTGCTATATCACACTAATTAATGAATATATGGATACAGACAAGCATCTTTTTGCATCATTTTGGTTATTACGGATTTTGAGCTTATTATAGCGACGATAATTTTCAGAATTTTCAAGCTATGTTTTTGTGATTTTCACGAAATTTGCTCTATATACTACCTCTGACAATAAAGTTCGGTGAACGAATTCAGAACGACCGTTCTGACAACACTGGGGAAACAAAACGCTACACCTGCATAGAGGCAAGTGTTGACCATCTTCCCCCACTGTCGTTCAGTTGAGTGTCGTTTATGTTCTGTGTAAGAAGTGCTTTACTAAGTGCTTGTTCAGTGTGGTGGTTCTTAACTGAGAACAAGAAAATGAAGGAATAAAAGATCCGTTTAAAGTTTGGTTTTAAGCTTTGCAAGACACCGAAAGAAATTCATGAGGGATGGTGCAAATCGAACATATAACATACTCGCTAGATATCAATCTTCCAGACTTTTTCCTATTTTCACGACTCAAACTCTCTTTGAAAGAGATTTGACCATATTGCTGACATCCAACGAAACATGACGAAGCTTTTCAACTTCATCCAAAAAGAAGATTTCTTGCGAATTTCCCAGGACATGTATAGCAGCGGTGTATCATCGGTGCATCAGCGGTGCATATTTATAGGAGATGACTATTTTGAAAGATGGTATGGCAATTTTCGTTAATATTTCATCTACATTAATGCTACAGGACTAATCACCGAACTTTATTGTCAGAGGGAGTATTTAACTAACACATAATGCAAACTTTATTTCGATAGCGTTCAAGCATGCGAATTGAAACATTATTTAGTAAAAGTGCTACTTTTTCATACAATTTATGGTACTTTTTATTTTTGATTACAGAGTGTTATGTACAATGTTATTTGGCGTATTTTCTAAAAATAACATTTTTTTTTTTTAATTAAGAAATCTTCAAATTATAAGCAAAAAAAACTTCGCAAAATTTGGGACTGTTTTTATAAAAACTTTAATTTCTCTACGAGTGCACATGCTATTGTCATAAAAATAAACACAGTTGAGCGCTTTTGCTACTTTACTTTTAACAGGTATATGCAAAAGTTTTTCGTTCTTTTTCATTTTGTTGACGGTCCACTACGTGATTTCCTGAAAAAAATATTCGCGGATGTATATGACATGTACCATTTTATTTACACACCTGGATTTTCAGAATAATTCCTCGTATATTCCTCGTATATTATGTAACAAAATGTCAAAATCGCAAGTGACCAATCACTTTTGGCCATATAGTGTATAATGTACATGAAGACGTAAGTTTTAAAGCTCATAATTTTCGAAATTTAAAAAATCGTATCCTCACTATATATTTCATGATATCGATTTTATTCTATTGATAAAACTGCTGCGAAAAAAGACAACCATCTGTAGAAAAAGAACTAGTTTCATCCTGGATTTATCCATTGTAAAATCTCAATTTACAATGAAAAACAAAGCACCCAGTTGCAGTTTTTTCGAGATTTGCCAAAATTTTATTTTTTGTATAAGGCGAGGTTTGATATATCAGCAATCATAGTTTTTGTTACCAATAAGGGGACAGGGGACATTAAAATCCTTTTATTTTTTATCAGATTCGTTTTAAAATTGGTAGACTTGTTAATGGTAAGTTCAAGCAGTTAAATTCAAAATTTGGTGCTAAGATAATAAAACGTTTTTAAATTATTAAAACTTTGAAATACTGAATAACTGATACTTTTAAACGCCCCATGCCCAGTTCTTTTTCATATAACATAACATTTTTATTATTATTATTATTATGAACCTTTCGGTTATTAGAAAAAAAATGTTAGCACAGGGGTTTCGTTTAATACTTCTTTCGAAATAACTTATCGTCAATTAAGAAATTAAAATTTTTAATTTATAATTATTAAGTTCTTGCATAGATGTGTAGCACCAATAAATTTATTTTTTAAATAATTATGAAGGGAAGCTATTTATTTCAATCAAATTAAAAAAGTTAAAAACAACCTGTTAAAATAAATCCAAAATTTCAATTTTTTTTTTTAAATCCGAAATATAAAAAGAAATAGCGACGATGAAAATAAAATAAAAAATTTCTAAAAACGAAGAAAAATTACTTAAAGGAAATTTAAAATACTGAATGACTCACGAATCTCAATACTTTATAAAATAGAAAGAAAATTGAATTCCAGTAAATGTTAGGAATGTTAGTGGTAAAACAAATAATATAAACCGTTTAATTGTCAAAAAATGCGAAATTCCTTTTTATTAAATCCCTCTTGCTAAGGAAATTTCAAGTTCCAGTATCAGTGTTTGAACTAAGATCCTGCTGTTTAGTAAAGAGATGGTTTACCTAAAAGCTATGATGTCTACACGAAAAACGTTGAAATTAAGATTCTCTTTTAAAATTTAAATTAAAAAATGAATGGATGTCACTGTAAAAATTAATTTAATAAAAACAATGCCATTTTTCAAAATTTTATAGTTTGTCGTGTGATACGAGGTATTCATCTGTAAGTACACAAAATTTGAAGACTCTGACTTTTACAGTTTTTGTGTACGAATTCTGTGATTAAAAGCAGACAGACAGAGGACAGGGATAAATAGGGTTTCGTCAGATAAGCGGAACCGTAAATAATGATTAAACACATAGCACTTAAGCTATGAAAGCTAAGTGTTATTCAGGGAGATCTGCATGAGGCGATCAGGTGATTTTCGCTCTGCGTCCAGTTACGCAACCCGTTAAGGCGCAACACTACACTGTTAAAACTAATGATAACACAATGCACCTTTTAGGGGTGAAAGGCTTGTCTCACTGGTGACACCCCTAAAGGAGCCAGAATGACACCTTTAATTAGGGTGAAAAGATGGCACCCTTAATCCAGAGTGTCCAATAATAAAAAATTAAAAAATATACAAACCGACTTTTGGCCCTCGAAGGACCTCGAACTCACAACGTCTGATTACAAGCTCAGTGTTTTAACCGCTCGGCCATCGGGCTCACCTTCATTCACTCATAGCCATAGATTTTACTTGCCGTCACAGAAAACAGAAAGACACACGTCACAGCGCATGCGCATGGTTCCAGTCACCCGATGAGGTACCACATTGCTGCCAATACGAAGTGCATGGCACCTTATTTAGCTCCAATCACCCAGTAAGAGACTGCAACCACATCCAAGCCCCTATGGCATCCTAGGGTTCCAAATGCCCCGGGTTCCAATAGACTCTAGGGCCTTTTCACCTCCGGATCCCAAATGGCACCGGCTTGTCACCTTCACTTTTAACAGTGTAGGCACAGAAAATAACCTGGATGATAATGTAAAGTCTATAGGGGCGTTCTTTTCAAATATTTCGCCAAAATTTTAATATTTTTACCTGATTTCTTTACACAAGATAACTGAGGATGATCCGCAACCGGCCTAGGTTTAACTTTTTCAATTTTAGTTTCAGATTTTTTTTTAAAAATACTTTAACTTTCAAAACCGATTTAAACCGGTTCTGAAACTAAAACTATCGCAATATAAAAAATACATAGCAAAATCGAAAAATTAAAAACTAGTGCGGTTGTAGATCGTACTCAGCTATCATATGTAAAAAAATCACGTAAAAATATTAAAATTTGAGCTAGATATTTGACCATTGCTCCCATAGACTTTACATTATCATCCGGGTGTTTTTCTGTGCCTAGTGTGGGACCTTAAGCTGGGCACGAAGCCTACATTGTAGATGACTGGAAGAAATTTAATAATAACTAAACGTTTATGTACCTTGATTTGACAAAAAAAGTAAACGTTTAAAAAAAATTACAAACATGAATTTTTTTTAGGCATAAATATTTTTAAAAATATTGAATTACCTTATTCTGTTCATTCGCCTCTGTTATTCACTGCGAATACATATTTTATTAAATACTCGAAAAACTTTATAATTATTCACCTGAAATCTGTTCTCACCTGGAAATTTTCATACATATTTCTAAAATAAACATTTCAAATTCATTTGAAATGCAAAGTTACATCATGAAAATATATGCGAAAACATGAAAAATAATCGTTACCTGTTGTAATTCCAGGAAAATAAATACGTCTTGCCAAATCATCTTTTTACAACTGAAATACATTTTTTCAAAGAATCAAAGTTGATATTTTTTTCGAATTGCTATATGCTCTGCTAGTTTTTCTCAGTAATCACAAATCGCAGCCAACATTTAATAAATTCATATTCATATTTATTCAAGCCTTTTTTTTTTCGTACTTTACTTTCAATCCTTGATATAAAAAAAGGAAATTATTCAAATTCAAAGATATTAATTATAAAATTCTTAGATGTCGCTATTGATTTTTCGTCAATTCAAAATGTGTTTCTTTTCAGTAACATATGAATAAATGTTTATATCTTTTTATTTTTACTTTACGGGCTGTGTATTTGTAACATTATCACTTCGGGAAGGGGGGGGGATTTGAGACATGCTATCGTAAGATATCTGAAGGAGGAAGGCGAGTTTGTCTTATGATTTTGTTATCATTTTTGATCCAACAGTTTTTTCTTTTTATTTGTAATTTGTTTTTTACATGAAATTTTTCTCTTTTTATTTGTAATAAAATTATGTGTAACCTCTTTTTTTTCTTTTGTCTTTTATCTCTTTTTTAGAATACACAAAACTATAATTTAAAAAAATTAATTATTATAAAGTAATATATAAAGTAATTTAATTTCAAAATATGGAATAACTAACGTTTGGCATTCTTATTCTTCTGTCATATGTGCATGTGCTTATACAGGATGTCTACTCTCAACAGTGGCCAATGGCTAACTCGTAAACCGTTAATCATAGACATGCATATTACAAAAATGTTTTAACTGACAATACAAAAATGTTTTTAATGAGGTAAAGGAATATTTTAAAAGCGATTTGGGGTCAATAAAAACATTTCTTAAAAAATTACAAACTTTAAATTTTTATACGGTCCCCCGGTCTTATAAGTTTTTTTAAGTAAAAATTTCTGTTACACTGACAAAAGAATTCCTATTATTCTACTATTAAAATGGACCGAGTAATAGCTGTTTAAAGTTGGAGCATATTTTTTGTTGCTAATTACGTGTTCATTCACAAATTTAGTTGAAAAAGAATTTCGCCAGATATATTAAAAAAAATGGTTGAGAGTAAAATTAACATTGCAGTGGAAATTTGAAATCGTTAATCATTCTGACATATTCATGTAAAATATACAATTTGTTGTAAACATGTAAGTAAAAAAATACATATTTTTTGTTAAATTAAATGATGAAAATTAACTATCTACAAAATTACACATATTTTAAAATATTATTAGATAACGCTAGCCTAGAGATCTGCACGGGCCGGAAATTCAAGGCCTGGACTCGGCCCGTAGGAAAGTTTTTTGACTCGGCCCGGTCCGTTGTAAAACTAAAATCGGCCCGGGCCCGGCCCGTTTATATTCTTCATTTTTAATCCTTGCCCGGCCCGTTATGGCCCGACAAATTTTTTATTATTTTCGAAAAAATCAGATTTTTATTTTATAATTAAGATTCCTTTAAAGAATACTGCATACATATCAATGGAATGATTTTACGTTGCATTTTACAGGAAATACACATTAGCAACATTAAAGATTACTTAGATTTTTAGACTTTCAAAATTCAAATAAAGATTCATTAAAAATTAATATGATTTAGAATAGAAGAAACTGGTCGTTGGGGGCCACCGTAATACTTACAAATCATGGATATGCATAACATAAAGTATGAAAACAAAACATGTGTAAACTATTTATTAAATGCATTGCAATTCTAAAACAAAATGTAAACGTATATTTACGTATTTTAACACATTATCATGCTCTACTAATGAATTGTTGATGAACCTATTTCGACAAATTGTATAAAAAGCCAAACTACTCAAGTCGTAACGAATTGCGTAAAAGAAAGAGAGGCGTCGGACAGTTCAAATTCCACTTAAAAAAACTATTGGTGTTACGAAATTAACCATTGAAGAATTTTTAACTATTACTACTCCGATCGAAGGTATTCTAAATTTGCGCCCTCTTTCCCCATTATCTTCTGAATTAGAAGACTATGAAGTTTTGACTCCAGGACATTTCTTGATTGGTAGACCAATTAATGCTCTTCCTGAGCCAAGATTGATTAATGTAAGAGAAAATTTGCTCGACCGATGGCAGAAAACTCAAAAAATCGTGCAACTAATTTTGAAAAATTGGTCCAATTCTTATTTAAGCCATCTGCAGCAGAGATCCAAATGGCTCTTTAAAAAACAAAATGTTGCACCAAGTATGATGGTTCTGGTAAAGGATGGAGACCTACCAGTTTGTAAATGGATAGTAGGTCGTATTTCAGAAATCATCAAGAGAAATGATGACAATGTTAGGGTTGTAATAGTCCGGAATCCATCCGGAACTTACAAAAGAAGTATCTCTAATATTTGTGTTCTACCAATTGTAAATAACGAAAATATTAATTAAGCTTAACCTATTTCTATTGAATTTATTATTCCTTATTATTGTATTTATATTAAGTGCTTTATATGTAACCATTAATTTGTAATAGTATCTGTATGTTATTGTATATTTAATTGTTGTGTATCATTGAACTATCAGAATACTTCAATGGGGGCCGGTATGTGCGCTCCCGAAGTTTGATTAAGAGATCAGCGCCACCTAGCGTATAAATGATGTAACGCTCAGTTGAGCTTTGTTGTCCCTCGAACAATACGTCTGTATCGAGCACCCTCGCTCTCAAATCAAAAACTCATTCAAATGTTTGCCCCCTGGCAATAATCAATAAAAACCTATGGTAAAATAAAATCAGTCCACTTTTCTCTAACGCTTCCGACAAAAGGTACTTTCCCTTTCGGAAGTGGTTTTCAAAGTAAAAGTACCTTTAAAAAAATCTGCAATCAAAATCGAAAAAGTAAAAAACAATCATACTAAAGATCAAACTCAGTTATCCTATGCAAAAAAAATCGTTCAAAAATATTCAAATTTAAACGAGTAACTTGAAATTAACCTTCACACTGGTTTAACAATGGATATCTCCAAGTGAGTGAAGAGTCCCCTTAGAGGCATAATGTAATAAAAATCTATTATTAAATACTTTTAAATAATACCTATTTCTGTTTTATGTTTTTTTATAAATGTAATATTAATTAATGTATAATAGTGCTACTTTATTGATCATCGATAAAGTATGCAAATAATAAATCAATAACCATATTTGTATACTATTACTGCAAAGAAAAGAAAAAAATAGCTTTTGATAACAGTATTATTAGGGTAGTGGCGGTGGTGGTTGGATGGGGGGAGGTTGAGAAATAATAACATATGATATCGCAAAAGTGGGGAGCATTGGGTCCAAAATTATTAAATGTTCATAGCTTTATATAAGTATAACGTATATCAAATTTAAAATAACCATATTTCAAAACACATTTAACGAGTGTTTATCTTTTGACACGTGCTCTATTTCCAAGAAAGTTATATTCTGTTTTTATATCAAGTAAAAAAAGAATTCACATTCACAATTTCTATGGGATTGTGAAAATAACCTTGAAACCACCCTCTTTGTAAGACGAATAGATTTGGATTTCGCGCATGAATTAATGTGGTCGTGAAAATTTCAAAATAATATACAAAGATAAATATGATATTTCAGCTTGTTGCATTCGAAATCAAATAAATCAACATATTTGATGTATATGTATTATAAAGCTTTTGTAAAAATTTACAAAATATAGAATCTGTGATAATACATTTTCAAACAGTTATAATATTATTAAGTGATTTATTTATAGTGATAGTATTCATTTGAAAATACGTTCTGAAGATCTATTTAATACATTAATATATTAAATTAAAGCAATAAAGACGTGAAGATTCTGTGCTAATTATAGACGACATTCACAAACGATTTTTTTAATCAAAAAATGAAAAAATCGCGCGTCATGAATAGATTATGAAGCACAATTTAACAACATTATAATCTGAAAGTGAAATTTTCATTTTTTTTACTAGATTTAAGGTGCTTGCCTACTTTCGGAAGGAATTTTTTTAATATTTGAAAAACTGCCTACTGATGTGCTTTATATTATTGAATAGAGCTATGACATTTTAAAAACATGTAAAAATTTGTATACTTTTAAATATTTCAGGGCTCTCAAATGGTCCGCAAACTGCACACCAATATTTTTTAACAGAAAATTTCACAGTACGTTTCTACAGAATTTATGCTAAAACTAACCTCTGAAGGCGTTTTCTGCGCAATTTGCAAGAAAAATACAAAACAAAAATCTTTCTAAGAAAATATTGATGTTCAGTTTGTGGACCATTTGGGAGCCTTGATATTTAGATTTTTAAGCTCAAAACGTAACATGCAAAAAAATTGAAGTAGGAAAGCGCTTTTGCATAACAAATTCTTATTTAGCCATGTTATAGTTACCACATGACCTCGTTTATAAAATGAAAGACATTCGAAATCACCTGATTGCAATTTTACTCAAATATATCAGTTTTAAACCCTCCGCGACGGGAGTTAAATTTTTATTTTGCTGTTTTGGCGCCGGTTTTTAAAAACAGAAATTTGTGCTTTATTGAATCTAGAAAATGCTCCGATTAAATAAGAGAAATTTTACAGTAAAAATTTACTGATGGAGATAAAAAAGTATCCTTAAGCCTCTTTGCGGCATGTATACGTGTGGCTCGACCCCAAAAGGTTAAATATATTTGCGATTCTTAAAAAATAAATAGGTAAATAAAATGAAATAAGTCATCACTTAGAGGTGGAAACGTCATTTGTTATTCCAATTTCAAATACATCAGTGCTAATTTCTAATTTTTTTATTGTTCCAATCTTCTTTTTAGGTGCGTTCATAATTATGTAAATACGTAGCACCTGTAGTTGTCGTTCAGTCCGTCCGTCTGTCTGTCCGTCCGTCTGTCCGTCTGTCTGTCGGTCTGTCTGTCGGTCTGTCCGTATATAACAGCGCAAAAACTACCCAACCGAATCTTTTGAAATTAAAAGTATATAATTATTACATAAATTTGTCGAGTCATTTCAAATTTTATGAGAATCGGATGGATAGATCAATTACAGGGACGATCAAAAGTATTTCGTTGCATTACGGTCAATGGGGAAAAATGTTGCAAATGCATTTTAATCGTTTGAAATTTAAATTACATACATATTACATAATTTCGTCAAGTCATTTCAACTTTTTTGAAAATAGGATGCATAGATGAAATACAGGGACATTCAACAGTACTCCGTTACATTATAGTCAATGGCAAAAAAAAAGTTTCAAATGCATTTTAATAATATTACATTCATTCGAACATAATAATATTGATATGCATCATAAAGTACATATTATAATATAGATTTTGCATAATCTGTTGTGCAAAGAACTTTTGTTATTGATTTACAAGGCCACACAAAAGTATTCCATAACATAATGAGTATAGGGAGAACATTGTTTGTTGCGCAGTTTAATTGTAATTAACTATTTACAATTTTATGAGATTGATATATGAGAGTGATATTTTTAAAATTCCATTACCGTACGAACGCACCTCATTTGCTACATTTCACGTGCAATTTCCAACATGTTAAACTTGTGTCATTTTCACCGATAGAAAGAATGTTGATGTTTTTCAGGGCGTTCCAACGTGAAACTCACCAGTAAAAACAAAATAAAATAATATGAAAATGACATGCTTTCAAATTGCTTAATTCGATTTTACATTTTCTGTTCATTTCATATGATTTTAATTTGCTCAATTTTCTAACACTTCTTTGGTGGGACTTTCGTATAGTGAGTCCCACAATTTTAATATTTTTACCTGATTTTTTTTTACACAAGATAACTGAGGACGATCCACAACCGGCCTAGTTTTTACTTCTTCAGTTTTAGTTTCAGATTAAAAAAAATATATTTTAACTTTCAAAACCGATTTAAACCGTTTCTGAAACTTAAACTATCGTAATATAAAAAATACATAGCAAAATCGAAAAATTAAAATTTAGGTCGGTTGTTGATCATCCTCAGCTATCGTATGTAAAACAATCACGTAAAAATATTAAAATTTGAGCTAGATATTTGAAAAGAACGTTCTCATAGACTTTACATTACCATCAGGGTGTTTTTCTGTGCCTAGGGTGGGAGCTTAAGCTGGGCACGAAGAACGACATGTAGATGACTGGTAAGGGATTTAATAATAGCACAACGTTTATGTACTGTGATTTGACTACAAAAAGTAAACATTTAAAAAAATTACAAGCATGAAGATTTTAAAGACATAAACATTTTTTAAAATATTGAATTACCTTATTCAGTTCATTCGCCTCTGTTTTTTACTGCGAATACATATTTTATTAAATA
The DNA here is from genome assembly GCA_964019185.1 of Maratus speculifer. Taxonomy (NCBI): domain Eukaryota; kingdom Metazoa; phylum Arthropoda; class Arachnida; order Araneae; family Salticidae; genus Maratus; species Maratus speculifer. The sequence goes on from OZ025298.1 coordinate 120,890,549, forward strand.
CTCGAAAAGCTTTATAATTATTCACCTGAAATCAGTTCTCACCTGGAAATTTTCATACATATTTCTATAATAAACATTTAAAATTCATTTGAAATGCAAAGTTACATCATGAAAATATATGCGAAAACAGGAAAAATAATCGTTACCTGTTGTAATTCGAGGAAAATAAATACGTCTAGCCAAATCATCTTTTTGCAACTGAAATACATTTTTTCAAAGGATCAAAGTTGATTTTTTTTCGAATTTGTATATGCTCTGCTAGTTTTTCTCAGTAATCACAAATCGCAGCCAGCATTTAATAAATTCATATTTATTCAAGCCTTTTTTTTTCGTACGTTACTTTCAATCCTTGATATATAAAAAGGAAATTATTCAAATTCAAAGATATTAATTATAAAATTCTCAGATGTCGCTATTGATTTTTCGTCAATTCAAAATGTGTTTCTTTTCAGTAACATATGAATAAATGTTTATATATTTTTATTTTTACTTTACGGGCTGTGTATTTGTAACATTATCACTTCGGGAAGGGGGGGGGGAGGGGATTTGACACATGCTATCGTAAGATATCTGAAGGAGGAAGGCGAGTTTGTCTTATGATTTTGTTATCATTTTTGATCCAACAGTTTTTTCTTTTTATTTGTAATTTGTTTTTTACATGAAATTTTTCTCTTTTTATTTGTAATAAAATTATGTGTAACCTCTTTTTTTTCTTTTGTATTTATCTCTTTTTTAGAATACACAAAACTATAATTAAAAAAAATTAATTATTATAAAGTAATATATAAAGTAATTTAATTTCAAAATATGGAATAACTAACGTTTGGCATTCTTATTCTTCTGTCATATGTGCATGTGCTTATACAGGATGTCTACTCTCAACAGTGGCCAATGGCTAACTCGTAAACCGTTAATCATAAACATGCATATTACAAAAATGTTTTAACTGACTATACAAAAATGTTTTTAATGAGGTAAAGGAATATTTTAAAAGCGATTTGGGGTCAATAAAAACATTTCTTAAAAAATTACAAACTTTAAATTTTTATACGGTCCCCCGGTCTTATAAGTTTTTTTAAGTAAAAATTTCTGTTACACTGACAAAAGAATTCCTATTATTCTACTATTAAAATGGACCGAGTAATAGCTGTTTAAAGTTGGAGCATATTTTTTGTTGCTAATTACGTGTTCATTCACAAATTTAGTTGAAAAAGAATTTCGCCAGATATATTAAAAAAAATGGTTGAGAGTAAAATTAACATTGCAGTGGAAATTTGAAATCGTTAATTATTCTGACATATTCATGTAAAATATACAATTTGTTGTAAACATGTAAGTAAAAAAATACATATTTTTTGTTAAATTAAATGATGAAAATTAACTATCTACAAAATTACACATATTTTAAAATATTATTAGATAACGCTAGCCTAGAGATCTGCACGGGCCGGAAATTCAAGGCCTGGACTCGGCCCGTAGGAAAGTTTTTTGACTCGGCCCGGTCCGTTGTAAAACTAAAATCGGCCCGGGCCCGGCCCTTTTATATTCTTCATTTTTAATCCTTGCCCGGCCCGTTATGGCCCGACACATTTTTTATTATTTTCAAAAAAATCAGATTTTTATTTTATAATTAAGATTCCTTTAAAGAATACTGCATACATATCTATGGAATGATTTTACGTTGCATTTTACAGGAAATACACATTAGCAACATTAAAGATTACTTAGATTTTTAGACTTTCAAAATTAAAATAAAGATTCATTAAAAATTAATATGATTTAGAATAGAAGAAACTGGTCGTTGGGGGCCACCGTAATACTTACAAATCATGGATATGCATAACATAAAGTATGAAAACAAAACATGTGTAAACTATTTATTAAATGCATTGCAATTCTAAAACAAAATGTAAACGTATATTTACGTATTTTAACACATTATCATGCTCTACTAATGAATTGTTGATGAACCTATTTCGACAAATTGTATAAAAAGCCAAACTACTCAAGTCGTAACGAATTGCGTAAAAGAAAGAGAGGCGTCGGACAGTTCAAATTCCACTTAAAAAAAACTATTGGTGTTACGAAATTAACCATTGAAGAATTTTTAACTATTACTACTCCGATCGAAGGTATTCTAAATTTGCGCCCTCTTTCCCCATTATCTTCTGAATTAGAAGACTATGAAGTTTTGACTCCAGGACATTTCTTGATTGGTAGACCAATTAATGCTCTTCCTGAGCCAAGATTGATTAATGTAAGAGAAAATTTGCTCGACCGATGGCAGAAAACTCAAAAAATCGTGCAACTAATTTTGAAAAATTGGTCCAATTCTTATTTAAGCCATTTGCAGCAGAGATCCAAATGGCTCTTTAAAAAACAAAATGTTGCACCAAGTATGATGGTTCTGGTAAAGGATGGAGACCTACCAGTTTGTAAATGGATAGTAGGTCGTATTTCAGAAATCATCAAGGGAAATGATGACAATGTTAGGGTTGTAATAGTCCGGACTCCATCCGGAACTTACAAAAGAAGTATCTCTAATATTTGTGTTCTACCAATTGTAAATAACGAAAATATTAATTAAGCTTAACCTATTTCTATTGAATTTATTATTTCTTATTATTGTATTTATATTAAGTGCTTTATATGTAACCATTAATTTGTAATAGTATCTGTATGTTATTGTATATTTAATTGTTGTGTATCATTGAACTATCAGAATACTTCAATGGGGGCCGGTATGTGCGCTCCCGAAGTTTGATTAAGAGATCAGCGCCACCTAGCTGATAAATGATGTAACGCTCAGTTGAGCTTTGTTGTCCCTCGAACAATACGTCTGTATCGAGCGCCCTCGCTCTCAAATCAGAAGCTCATTCAAATGTTTGCCCCCTGGCAATAATCAATAAAAACCTATGGTAAAATAAAATCAGTCCACTTTTCTCTAACGCTTCCGACAAAAGGTACTTTCCCTTTCGGAAGTGGTTTTCAAAGTAAAAGTACCTTTAAAAAAATCTGCAATCAAAATCGAAAAAGTAAAAAACAATCATACTAAAGATCAAACTCAGTTATCCTATGCAAAAAAAATCGTTCAAAAATATTCAAATTTAAACGAGTAACTTGAAATTAACCTTCACACTGGTTTAACAATGGATATCTCCAAGTGAGTGAAGAGTCCCCTTAGAGGCATAATGTAATAAAAATCTATTATTAAATACTTTTAAATAATACCTATTTCTGTTTTATGTTTTTTTATAAATGTAATATTAATTAATGTATAATAGTGCTACTTTATTGATCATCGATAAAGTATGCAAATAATAAATCAATAACCATATTTGTATAGTATTACTGCAAAGAAAAGAAAAAAATAGCTTTTGATAACAGTATTATTAGGGTAGTGGCGGTGGTGGTTGGATGGGGGGAGGTTGAGAAATAATAACATATGATATCGCAAAAGTGGGGAGCATTGGGTCCAAAATTATTAAATGTTCATAGCTTTATATAAGTATAACGTATATCAAATTTAAAATAACCATATTTCAAAACACATTTAACGAGTGTTTATCTTTTGACACGTGCTCTATTTCCAAGAAAGTTATATTCTGTTTTTATATCAAGTAAAAAAAAGAATTCACATTCACAATTTCTATGGGATTGTGAAAATAACCTTGAAACCACCCTCTTTGTAAGACGAATAGATTTGGATTTCGCGCATGAATTAATGTGGTCGTGAAAATTTCAAAATAATATACAAAGATAAATATGATATTTCAGCTTGTTGCATTCGAAATCAAATAAATCAACATATTTGATGTATATGTATTATAAAGCTTTTGTAAAAATTTACAAAATATAGAATCTGTGATAATACATTTTCAAACAGTTATAATATTATTAAGTGATTTATTTATAGTGATAGTATTCATTTGAAAATACGTTCTGAAGATCTATTTAATACATTAATATATTAAATTAAAGCAATAAAGACGTGAAGATTCTGTGCTAATTATAGACGACATTCACAAACGATTTTTTTAATCAAAAAATGAAAAAATCGCGCGTCATGAATAGATTATGAAGCACAATTTAACAACATTATAATCTGAAAGTGAAATTTTCATTTTTTTTACTAGATTTAAGGTGCTTGCCTACTTTCGGAAGGAATTTTTTTAATATTTGAAAAACTGCCTACTGATGTGCTTTATATTATTGAATAGAGCTATGACATTTTAAAAACATGTAAAAATTTGTATACTTTTAAATATTTCAGGGCTCTCAAATGGTCCGCAAACTGCACACCAATATTTTTTAACAGAAAATTTCACAGTACGTTTCTACAGAATTTATGCTAAAACTAACCTCTGAAGGCGTTTTCTGCGCAATTTGCATGAAAAATACAAAACAAAAATCTTTCTAAGAAAATATTGATGTTCAGTTTGTGGACCATTTGGGAGCCTTGATATTTAGATTTTTAAGCTCAAAACGTAACATGCAAAAAAATTGCAGTAGGAAAGCGCTTTTGCATAACAAATTCTTATTTAGCCATGTTATAGTTACCACATGACCTCGTTTATAAAATGAAAGACATTCGAAATCACCTGATTGCAATTTTACTCAAATATATCAGTTTTAAACCCTCCGCGACGGGAGTTAAATTTTTATTTTGCTGTTTTGGTGCCGGTTTTTAAAAACAGAAATTTGTGCTTTATTGAATCTAGAAAATGCTCCGATTAAATAAGAGAAATTTTACAGTAAAAATTTACTGATGGAGATAAAAAAGTATCCTTAAGCCTCTTTGCGGCATGTATACGTCTGGCTCGACCCCAAAGGGTTAAATACATTTGCGATTCTTAAAAAATAAATAGGTAAATAAAATGAAATAAGTCATCACTTAGAGGTGGAAACGTCATTTGTTATTCCAATTTCAAATACATCAGTGCTAATTTCTAATTTTTTTATTGTTCCAATCTTCTTTTTAGGTGCGTTCATAATTATGTAAATACGTAGCACCTGTAGTTGTCGTTCAGTCCGTCCGTCTGTCTGCCCGTCTGTCTGTCCGTCTGTCTGTCGGTCTGTCTGTCGGTCTGTCCGTATATAACAGCGCAAAAACTACCCAACCGAATCTTTTGAAATTTAAAGTATATAATTATTACATAAATTTGTCGAGTCATTTCAAATTTTATGAGAATCGGATGGATAGATCAATTACAGGGACGATCAAAAGTATTTCGTTGCATTGCGGTCAATGGGAAAAAATGTTGCAAATGCATTTTAATCGTTTGAAATTTAAATTACATACATATTACATAATTTCGTCAAGTCATTCCAACTTTTTTGAAAATAGGATGCATAGATCAAATACAGGGACATTCAACAGTACTCCGTTACATTATAGTCAATGGCAAAAAAAAAGTTTCAAATGCATTTTAATAATATTACACTCATTCGAACATAATAATATTGATATGCATCATAAAGTACATATTATAATATAGATTTTGCATAATCTGTTGTGCAAAGAACTTTTGTTATTGATTTACAAGGCCACACAAAAGTATTCCATAACATAATGAGTATAGGGAGAACATTGTCTGTTGCGCAGTTTAATTGTAATTAACTATTTACAATTTTATGAGATTGATATATGAGAGTGATATTTTTAAAATTCCATTACCGTACGAACGCACCTCATTTGCTACACTTCACGTGCAATTTCCAACTTGTTAAACTTGTGTCATTTTCACCGATAGAAAGAATGTTGATGTTTTTCAGGGCGTTCCAACGTGAAACTCACCAGTAAAAACAAAATAAAATAATATGAAAATGACATGCTTTCAAATTGCTTAATTCGATTTTACATTTTCTGTTCATTTCATATGATTTTAATTTGCTCAATTTTCTAACACTTCTTTGGTGGGACTTTTGTATAGTGAGTCCCACAATTTTAATATTTTTACCTGATTTTTTTTTACACAAGATAACTGAGGACGATCCACAACCGGCCTAGTTTTTACTTTTTCAGTTTTAGTTTCAGATTAAAAAAAAATATATTTTAACTTTCAAAACCGATTTAAACCGTTTCTGAAACTTAAACTGTCGTAATATAAAAAATACATAGCAAAATCGAAAAATTAAAATTTAGGTCGGTTGTTGATCATCCTCAGCTATCGTATGTAAAACAATCACGTAAAAATATTAAAATTTGAGCTAGATATTTGAAAAGAACGTTCCCATAGACTTTACATTACCATCAGGGTGTTTTTCTGTGCCTAGGGTGGGACCTTAAGCTGGGCACGAAGAACGACATGTAGATGACTGGTAAGGGATTTAATAATAGCACAACGTTTATGTACTGTGATTTGACTACAAAAAGTAAACATTTAAAAAAATTACAAGCATGAAGATTTTAAAGACATAAACATTTTTTAAAATATTGAATTACCTTATTCAGTTCATTCGCCTCTGTTTTTTACTGCGAATACATATTTTATTAAATACTCGAAAAGCTTTATAATTATTCACCTGAAATCAGTTCTCACCTGGAAATTTTCATACATATTTCTATAATAAACATTTAAAATTCATTTGAAATGCAAAGTTACATCATGAAAATATATGCGAAAACAGGAAAAATAATCGTTACCTGTTGTAATTCGAGGAAAATAAATACGTCTAGCCAAATCATCTTTTTGCAACTCAAATACATTTTTTCAAAGGATCAAAGTTGATTTTTTTTTCGAATTTGTATATGCTCTGCTAGTTTTTCTCAGTAATCATAAATCGCAGCCAGCATTTAATAAATTCATATTTATTCAAGCCTTTTTTTTTCGTACGTTACTTTCAATCCTTGATATAAAAAAAGGAAATTATTCAAATTCAAAGATATTAATTAAAAAATTCTCAGATGTCGCTATTGATTTTTCGTCAATTCAAAATGTGTTTCTTTTCAGTAACATATGAATAAATGTTTATATCTTTTTATTTTTACTTTACGGGCTGTGTATTTGTAACATCACTTCGGGAAAGGGGGGAAGGGGATTTGACACATGCTATCGTAAGATATCTGAAGGAGGAAGGCGGGTTTGTCTTATGATTTTGTTATCATTTTTGATGCAACAGGGTTTTTTCTTTTTATTTGTAATTTGTTTTTTAACATGAAAATTTTCTCTTTTTATTTGTAATAAAATTATGTGTAACCACTTTTTTTTCTTTTATCTCTTTTTAAGAATATGCAAAACTATTATTAAAAAAAAATTAATTATTATAAAGTAATATATAAAGTAATTCAATTTCAAAATATGGAATAACTAACGTTTGGCATTCTTATTCTTCTGTCATATGTGCATGTGCTTATACAGGATAACCACTCTCAACAGTGGCCTATGGCCAATTCCTAAACCGTTAATCATAGACATGCATTTCTAATTACAAAAATGTTTTAAATCAGGTAAAGGAATATTTTAAAAGCGATTTGGGGTCAATAAAAACATTTCTTAAAACTAGTCGTTGGGGGCCACCGTAATACTTACCCATCATGGATATGTATATGAAAATAAAACATGTGAAACTATTTATACAATGCATTGCAATTCATAAACAAAATTTAAATATTGTTAATACACATAGTAATGCTATATTAAAGAAATGCTGATGTACCAATTTCGACGAATTATATAAAACGCCAAACTACTCAAGTAGTACCGAACTGCGTAAAAGAAACATCCTTACAACTCCAAAAATAATAATTCTATTAACTAACAATTAACTGCGGCGAATTAAGCGTCTCATTTCCAATTAAAATATACTTCTGAATTGAAATTTGAATGAAATACAGGGTCATGAAAAATCGAAGAATGTGGAAAACAAGATTACAGATATCTCGGCAACTAATAATTCGATCGACTTCGTTCTATATGCAAAATGTGTGTTATTTTATTGCCTTTTACGTCCATTTCTTTGAACAAAAAAATTCGAAAATTTTTATGTACCTTTCATCAGAACGAATTTTTCGAGAGTCCGAAAAAAATAGTTCCGGATAATCGAGGTTGCTGATATTAAATAGGGTTCGTCCCATTCTTACATACTAACTAAATACAAAATTTGAAGTCTCTATCTCAATTTGTTCGGGAGATAGAGCGTTTACAGACAGACAGACAGACAGACGGACGGCAAAATTTTTTTTCTAAAAATATGTTTTTCGGAATCTCCACTATCTAAAACGTGTAAATCCGTCAAAAAAATTTTTTCGATTTTCAAAACGATTGCAAGACTTACCCTATACTACGTATGATGGGTAAGTAAAATGACAAATTTAAAATTTTTGTACGGTCCCCCGGTCTTATAAGCTTTATTTAGTAAAATTTTTCTGTTACACTGGCAAAAGAAGTCCTATTATTCTACTATTAAAATGAACCGAGTAATAGCTGCTTAAAGTTGGAGCATATTTTTTGTTGCTAATTACGTGTTCATTCACAAATTTAGTTGAAAAAGAATTTCGTCAAATATATCATATATATTATAAAGCAGAAGTTCTGAAACTTCCAAACGAGTGTTTTCAAAAACTACCCAATGGATTTTTTTGCCGATTGTATCATTCGATAGGAAATATTTTTCCGAAGGTTTATGATTCAAATTTACAGGGATAACTCTGATTTTTCGTAGTAAATTTCGTATTTTTCGGTTATTTTTGACGAAAGGGTTGCCAGTAGCTGTTTTTGGCGAAAATTATAATTGCTAAAAGAATTAAAGTGGATATATCTATTAGAAATATTACAATTATCTTGCAAATAATAGCAAAATATAACTACTGATAATATTAATAATAATAAAGAAAGACCGCTTAAATGAGGCGTAATATTATAAAAAATATATTTATCTTGAAAATGAAAAAAATATTTGTAATGCTTAAAAAATAAATTAACGCGAAATATAACAAATAGTTCAACTTTTGGCTACTTATCCCTGGCGTTAGAATAAAAACATGAATTTCAAAAATTGATTAAATGAATTTTGAATGATTGTTATTTACCTTTTTATTATTTTCTTTCTTATCGAATTTCCGTATAATATAACTTACAGCAGAAAAAAACAGATCTAATTGTAAATGACACTGTAAGTTTAAGTTATATATTCGTTTCTATGCGACTTTCATTTTGCTTTTGTCGCCCAAATCATGTGCTTTTAAGCCGAAAATGCACTACTGACTTAATGCCTGACTTAGATTCTTAATGGTCGCAATAATGTTGATTTTTTCAAGTGAAGATAATTTTGGAGTATATTTTAATATTCAATCGTAAATTATATAGATACTAGCTGTTACCCGTGACGTCGTTCACGTAGCATAAAAAAAAGATAAACGCTTTAATTAAACAAAACATTTCATTAACAATAATTTAAAAAATATATAACACATATCTTATACCAAGCTATGCAGTAGTTTTATATATATATATAGGGGACTTAAAGAACTCAGTCAAATAAATGGAAAATGTGTTAGATAATATTAACGATCGCAAAAATGAAATTGCAACCATTTATACTATAGAACACCTGTAACGCACCCCAATGTAACAGAAATCATGTTGTAGTGCATTTCAAAATTCCATATCAAAGAAAGAAAAATCATGTGTTAAACTTATAGGTAATAAAAAAAAAATATATCCAACATTTCCATAATGCATAACTTCGCCGGCCCATTCTTTTCTGCATCTGTGTATGTGATCTATGTGCTTGTAAATATTCTAAATACAATGTTAAAATTTTGCTTAGTTAGAAAAAGGATAACGAAGATTAAAATTCACCTTTAGCAATTTCTAATAATAGACAGAAACGTACTTGAATTCTTTTGTACAGTCCTGTATATTACGTGCAAATATTTATACGACCGCATATTTAGCTTAAATTATTCAAGCAAAGAACCCGATTCAAATTATTAAATTCATATTTCCGGGAATCGCTATTGCACAGGTGACCATATATCCAGTTTATTGTATAGTCCGATACATGATTTATTTAAATTCTACAAACATCTCTTATTATACCAAATGTAGCTGAACTTCAGGATGCATTAGTTTTCCTTAAAATACATACTATAATTGAAAAAGATCTTCAGCAATCTTTTCTAATAGACCATACTTTGGATACAATATCTGAGATCTGGACACAGGTCCAAAATCTTTTATGCGTCTCTGTAAATGAACAACAAATGTGATGCAAATCATACTTTATTGCAAGCATATTAGTAAATTTCAGTATTTATCATTGTATTGATTATCTCAGTATATTAATTTCATCATGTTTGAAATAGTGAAACGCAATTAAAATACGCTGGGAATATTTTTTCCCCGTAGACTATTATATTACCGAACATTTTTCTGTTATCTTGTAAAAGAATGTTAAACCTTTTCACCCCATTTTCTACAGAAATCCTGTTTTAGTGCACTTCAGAAACTGATATCAATTTCAATATTATTAAAATAACCTTAATAAAATAACATTATTAAAATATGCTGCAAATGGTTTTTCTTCACAGACTATGATATATTGAAATACTTTTGAGCTCACTGTATGCACACTATAAGTACTATACTTAACATATTCGATAGTAACCATGTTATTGTGAACCTTAAAAATGCATGTAAATTTCATTACATTTAAAATTATGTAACATTATCAAAATACACCACAAATGATTTTTTCGCAGTATATCATAATGTAAAATCTCCCTTTGAGTGCACCTGTGATTCAGCTATAATTGCTACCTGGTTCATTTTCAATGCCGCACATGCTATAGCAAATCTCAATAACGTATGCTATTTTCGTATGAATCCCACAATATTTACTCAAGTTGAAACAATGACAAACAGACGGCACACCCCAGGCACTCGGCATCCGGTATACAGACAGGTTGAAGTCGTAAACACTTTTAGACCATGTTAGAAAGTGTCAAAAAGGGGGTAGTTTCCGTAAAACGAAAAAAAAACAGAATTTTTGAAAATTTAAAAATTTATACTTTGTTTCAGATATGACGTTACTTTGATATTTTTAAAATTCTTAATGGAAAGTATTCCTCTGACGTCACAATTGGTAAAAAGTTGAATTTTATAGCCTCGAACCGAAAGAAAGGAAAAGGTTCATTTTTATTACGGATTAATATCTGGAAAAACTACTAAAATATTCATATTCTTGTAAAGTGTGAAGCTATATTCTTGTGAAGTCTTCTAAGTGTAAAAGAAATTTTATATAATCGTCTGCGTGATATAAGAAGAAAAACAGTATTCCTCTGACGTCACAATTGGTAAAATCGCGGTTTTTAACCTCGAACCGAAAAACAGAATAGGGTCTACTTATTTATTCATTTTCTTTTATCACGTGAAAATCTTTCAGTTGAAAATTAATTACAAAAGAGAAATAATTATTCCGTTTTTTTAATTTTTTGGCAACGAAAAAAGAAAGATGATTTAATATTATGGAAAATTTTTCAATTTATTCTGTATGAAAAATAGTGAAATGTTGAATTATTAAGAAAAATATTTGAATAAAATAAATAAAAATTAGCCTATGTTCATTTCAGACCAATAATCTATCCATATGCAAAGATTCAAAGACAGTAATCCATTTGTGTTGAAGCCAAGTTCATTCCAATTTTCGGACACACTTTCACATTTATAATATATATAAGGATGAGTTAATATTTTAAAAAAATTGAAGAAAATATTTAAATTTTAGCTATAGTATGAATTTTTGCCACACATATATATTGTAAAATAATGTCATACTTTTTCAAAAGTTTTTCACCTTAATATTGAAGAATGTGATCAACGAATATAACCCTTTTATTTCTTTTTGCAAATGTTTTTTATTGTTAATTTAATTTTTTTGCGCCATTTCATCAATTTTACTTACGGGAAAAATTACGGTTTTAAAATTTAGAAGCTGAAGAAGGAAAGGTTATCCCGTCGATTAAAAATCTACCGCCAAATTCCAAGATTAAATGTCAATAATGGAGGAACATAAATGTCACATCCACTTGACATTAAGCATAACATAAATATTATGTCATCAAGTGATTTTTAATTCGGCATTTTATTTCTACTTTTATATGTGCTCTGCTAATTTGTTTTTCGTTATTTAAATGGCAAATTATGCTAATCTATATAATCTGGCTAATAGTTTGGAGATATGTATAATTTAGCGAAATTGGTCGACGGTATAACCAAGTAGTACCAAAGGAAAAATTTTGCAATTCAAAGGAAATTTATGCAATTATGCGTTATTACTATTGATAAATTCAACATTTTGAAATAAAAAATTCGGTACTTCTAGGTTATCCCGCCGATCAAAAAATTATCGCCAAACTATAAGATTAAATGCCAATAATGGATGGTCGTGAATGTCACATTCAATGACATTAAATTCGATTCACGTGTTTAAACTATCATTAAGTGATTTTAATTTCGTTTTTTCATTTGAATTGTTATTAATATTCCACTAATTTTTTGTTTTTTTTTTCGTTCTTTAAAATAAAAATTATGTCAATATGTATAATTTGGCTATTAATTTGGCGATTTGTATAATTTGGCGAAATTGGTCGACGGGATAACAGAGAAGTACCAAAAATTCCTGTTGAATAAAATTTACAAGTCTTTTTTAATTAACAATTTCCTCTTCAATATTTCTTCAATCAATATAACGCTATTTATCTCTTTCGCGCCAGGCTAAAAAAATGTATTTTAAGAATTTTATTAAATAAAACGTAAATAACATTTTTCTATTTTTTGAAAAATATTTTTTTAAATCTAATTCTACCTCTATGTGTCTTACAGGAGGAAATAGCAGAATTACTTTTAAAAATGGTTTTATCTGTTAATTGTATGATATTTGTTTATTTGGGCGTTTGAATTTACTTTTGTCACCAAACAATGCGATTTTATGCCAAGAAGAGATAAGCCGGAGCGATGGTCGCAATAACTAAATTCTCTCACTCTGTTTTAAATATGTGAAAGCATTTTTAGGATAATTTTTTTATGTTTAAATGTAAATATATAAATAGCAGTTATAGCAAAAAAATTGCGTATAATGTTTAAATTTTAGTATAAATGTCTTCCTCATCCAAACTGTAAAATAATTTAATTGCAACTTTTTAAAGTTTTGGCGCAGATGTCATATATGCACCACATTCGCACGATTGCAACAAAATGGAGATTTTATGCCTCACTTGGTAAACCGACTATAGTTGTTTATTTATTAATAAACTATTTATTAACTTTCATTTTGTTTTTTAAAATAATATAAATCATTTTGATCTATAGCTATTAATTAAACTTTTTTATTTATTAATTTTTTTTAAATAATAGAAAATAATTAAAAAATATGTATGAAATTGGTAGTTAAAGTTTCTCCAAATTGGCGTCAGAAAAAATTGTGCCAATTTGGTGCTTACATGACATCTGTGCCAAAGTTTTTTCACTATGCATAAGTAGGGAAAATGCAGTATAAATGCCGATTAAAGTTTTTTCCAAAAATGGAAATTTTGTCACAGATTTGGTCATTTACTCATCGAGGTGTATCTCACTGGCGCCAAAATGGCATTATTTGCCTTATATGGTAACCCAGCTATAGTTGTTTATCTATTGATAAGTTGTTTATTTACTTTCATTTTCTTTTTTGAAATGATATTAGTTGTTTTGTTCGACAGTTACTTTTTTATTTATTGTGAATTGCTGTTTAAAATGATAGAAAAAAATAAAATATACATAAATTTCTTTGGTATTCTAAAAAGAGGATTTTGCCACATTGGAGTTGCAAGAAAATCGTGCTAAACCTATTGCGTATATGATGTCTGTGTTGGAATCTTTTGTGAAATATGAAAAGTGTAAATTGCCTACTACTTGATTATCACGTCAATCAATTTCGCCAAATTGTTCGCCAAATTATACAAATTTACATAATTTTATCTTAAATAACAAAAGGAAAAATACTTAAATACGAAAGAGGAAATAATTTTTTTTTCATTTTTCAAGTGGAAATTTTGCAATAATAAAGTAAATGTTGTAGTTTGAATTTTAATGTTTTTTTTTTAATCGTTGGCAGCTGCTGTAACGAAAAATGTTTATTTTTTTCTGCCATTGTTTTGTAAGAGCTGGTTTTGTCAAAGCAATGTTAAGGTGGTATTCAAATTTTTGAACCCTTCCCAATTACCACCCCCTAGGGCCGATTTCGCTCATTTGCAATTCCCACTGAGATATTAACAATCTCAATGTATTTGACGAGTTTGATGATGATTCTTGCATAATTGTGCCTTTTATCACGCGGACAAAATTTAATATATATACAAAGTTTTTAGGTAAGAGTAGCTTTGGGATTCTAGCTTCACATAATGAAAAGTTGTGAAGAAATTTTTCAGAAGTCGTACCATGGTAACGACTGTAATAATTAATATTTCTTCAGATAAGGGAAAATTTTAAATCCTGTTGCCACAATGGTCTCATTTCGCTTCCAAATGTGCACTGTTAGTAATAAACTAAAATAGTTACTTCTTAAAAGCAGGATTTTGTCCAACGTTTAAGATAATTTAATATCAAATATACAAGATAATTTGATATCACAATCGTCTCTAAATCGTTTTCAGCAATGAGCAAGGTGCTGCTGGAGGTCCAAATTGTTTAAAATACAAATTTAAATTCACCAGTTCGTTTTATCTACGGTTTATTTTGAAATATTGACCAGCGCAGCGGGCATAGCCTGCTAGTATATATATAAAAAAAGGTTGAGAGTAAAATTAACAGTGCAATGGAAATTTGAAATCGTTAACCATTCTGACATATTCATGTAAAATATACAAATTTAATCTTTTATGTTATTTATGTTATCATAAGATAGCATGAATTCTTGCACCTTTTTGTGGATTATTTCAATTTAGGCCTATTTTGGCATAAATAAAAAATACATATTTTTTGTTAAATTGAATGATGAAAAATAAATATCTACAAAATGACCCATATTTTAAAATATTATTAGATAACGCTAGCCTAGAGATCTGCATGGGCAGGAAATTCCAGGCCCGGGCCCGGCCCGTAGGAAAGTTTTTTCGACCCGGACCGGTCCGTTGTAAAACTAAAAACGGCCAGGGCCCGGCCCGTTTATTTTCTTCATATTTAGGCCCGGCCCGGCTCGGCCCGTTATGGCCCGATACATTTTTTACTATTTAAAAAAAAAAAAAAATCAGATTTTTATTTTATAATTAAGATTCCTTTAAAGAATACTGCATACATATCAATGGAATGATTTTACATTGCATTTTACAGGGAATACACATTAGCAACATTAATGATTACTTAGATTTTTAGACTTTCAAAATTCAAATAAAGATTCATTAAAAAATTAATATGATTTAGAATAAAAGAAACTAGTCGTTGGGGGCCGCCGTAATACTTACCCATCATGGATATGCATAAAATAAAGTATGAAAACAAAACATGTGTAAACTATTTATTAAATGCATTGCAATTCCAAAACAAAATGTAAACGTATATTTAAGTATTTTAACACATTATCATGCTTTACTAATGAATTGTTAATGAGCCTATTTTGACAAATTGTATAAAAAGCCAAACTACTCAAGTCGTAACGAATTGCGTAAAAGAAACATCCTTATAACTTCAAAAATAATGATCATATTCACTAATGGTTTATTGAATCAAACTAAGTGTCTCATTTCCAATTAAAATATATCTTTGAATTGAAATTTGAGTGAAATACAGAGTCATGAAAAATCAAAGAGTATGGAAAACAGGATTAGAAATATCTCGACAACTAATAATCCGATTGACTTCGTTCTTTAGGCAAAATTTGTGTTATTTTACTGCCTTTTACCTCCATATTTTAAAATTTAAAAAAATCGAAAATTTTTATGTACCTTCCATCGGAACGAATTTTTCGAGAGTCCGAAAAAAATAGTTATGGATTATCGAGGTTACTGATACTAAATAGGCTTCGTCCCATTCTTACGTACTAAGCACATACAAAATTTCAAGTCTCTATCTCAATTTGTTCGGGAGATTACAGACAGACGGACGGACGGCAATTTTTTTTTTCTAAAAATATGTTTTTCGGAATCTCCAGTATCTGAAACGTTAAATCCGTCAAAAAAATTTTTCGATTTTCAAAACGATTGCAAGACTTACCCTATACTACGTATGATGGGTAAGTTAAAAAGAAAGTTAAAAACATCGTAATTCTTGAAACTGTGTAATAAAAGTACTGTAAAAACACCGATAACACTGGCGATAATCAATAATCAGAATAATACACTTTGTAAAAATCACCATTAAACGAGAAAAACAAACACGGTGCGTTTCGAGCTGTACTGTACCCTTACGGACTCGTGTTAGTTCAACTGATGAAGAGCTGTTATTGTTGTGGCTCGAAACGCGTCCTGCGTTATTTTTCAGCTAAATGGTTATAAAAGTAGATTTATGAAAATATTTCTATATCATTTTATTAAAGATTCCAAATCCAAATTCATTTTCATATTCAAAAGAGATACTTTCTAAAACATTTTTGAACTCTTTTTTTTATTTTTTATTTTTTTAATGCATAAGATTAGCAAGCATTTCTATTCTGAAACTATGTACTCGAATGGCGTTATCCATTTTTTCATACAAGCAATTTAAGAAAATACTGTCAAAGTCTGAGTTTTAAATAGAATTTCCGGAACCAACAGCATGGAAAAAAAGAAAAATCTGCATCCTTTTGGCAAAAATTTCTTATATTTCAACAAAATTATGCAAGTATCTTATTTACCAAAGATGAAAGCGGCTATTCGATTCCAAATCCCTTCAATAGTCATGCTTGTCAATTTTATACTTTTACAGTTAAAGATTAGTTAGAATATGTGTCAAACTTTCGCGTTGTTGAGAAGTGAATTTAAGAAACACCCAGAGTATATATCCAAATATTACGTTAACATAACTTCTTTAGTGCTATTAATAGTTTTACAAATCCTGTTAGCCCTACACATCATGAGAGCAATTAAGTCTAGTTCCGGCTCAGCTCCTCTATATGTAGAAAAAGAATGCAAGCCTGATTTCGGCCCAGCACGAGTCTGCTAAAAATAGTAAGCCCAAGATATACACAATGTAAATGTCCGATTCCGATCTCTATATTATACAAATTACACTTCTGTATTGATGTTGTCAAACTAGTTCCATCATCTAGTTCTCAAATTAGCACAATTATACTAATTCTCGTTAAATACATATTAATTGAAAATAACTCATATTTTATCATCCCTACTGAAATTTTTATAACGGGGCGCAGGCCCGCAAAATTTTTTTTATCAACCGGACCTGGCCCGTTCAATTTTTTTTTTTTTTTTTTTTTTTTTTTTTTTTTTTTTTTTTTTTTTTTTTTGACGGCCCAGCCTGTTGAAAAAAATATTCTGATTATACCAGCCCGGCCTCGTGTAGACCTCTACGCTAGCCTGCAAATATTGGGTTACGGCATGCTTTTTAACTTTTGATAGTTGAATCTTGTGCATTCTGTGCTGCTGAATCAGAAATTGACCTACATATTTTACCACTACGTAAAGATTTACAAATCATAAATTTTAAATTAAAAAAAAAAAAAAAAAAAAAAAAGAAAAAAAGAAAAGAAAATTAAATATTATTAAATACGTATGTCTTTAAAATTTTATAATTTTTTTTGTGTGTATTTTTTATCGCTGAAACCGAAAATGTCCTTTATATATAACCATCGCGTCAGGATTTTTTGTAAATTGTAAATTTCAAAGTTAAAAAGTTCAAAGTTAAAATTGTTCCACCAGTGGCCGAGAGGTTCTGACCTCTCAACTGGTAGACATCAGGTGCTGGATTCGAACCCAATCGCGGCTGTCGGCCTAACCGTTCGGAGTTTTCGTGGTTTTCTTCGAACCTTGCGTAAATACGGGTTAGGTTCCCTTAGAAAGACCCCCACGAAGGGTACTCTCCCCCTAGTCCTATATCCCTAGTGTAGATAA
Source organism: Maratus speculifer (assembly GCA_964019185.1). Taxonomy (NCBI): domain Eukaryota; kingdom Metazoa; phylum Arthropoda; class Arachnida; order Araneae; family Salticidae; genus Maratus; species Maratus speculifer. The sequence continues at coordinate 120,908,568 of OZ025298.1, forward strand.
TCGGACGACAAAAATAAACCAAAACCAATCAAAGTTAAAACAGAACCTCCTCCCCCATCACATCGGACCTTTTGGCTGTTTAGCTATAAGAATACAAAAATAGACCAAACTTTTGAATGTATTATTGATATAAATAAATTTAAGTTTAATAAAAATGTTTACACCTTTTTATACCATTAAATTTTCGCTATATTTTACCTTTCACATTTACTATTTACAAAAAACTAATTCTGACGTGATGACCTAAAAATGAGGGTCATTTTATAAAAAGTATACAAAAATCAAATATCAAAAGTTAAAAAATATAGCCATCTCCTCCATTTTATAGTATCCGAATCATGAAAAGAAACATAGTCTCAAATCCTTAAAAATAAAGCATATTTAAAAATACAATTATTTTGTACAATCTGAAACTTAATAAATAAGCTATTTCAAGAGTATCTGCGCTTTAGAAAAGGAGCTCAATAAGGGCTATTTATCGCCCATCATATACCCGGAAAAACAAGTTTCGAATTCAGATGATTGTTTTGTGGCTTTGTATAGTTAAAGATATGTATTTTTGTTTAATATAAGTTGTACGTGATAAATAAAATAGTAAGTCATGGAAATTATAGCCCGAAAGTAGAGTGTTTCGGCTTTTTTCTGCATTTTTGATGTTTTTTGCGTCTTTGAATTAATTTTTTACAAAGAGGCGCTCGGTGAAACCAATTAATTTTGACATGCAATGATTCTGCTCTTTATAAGCTTTTATATGAGCATTATTTTATTTGGGTTCGATGTGCGCTTCTACCTGTAAAAGAAAAAATTTATCTTGTGAGAGAATCAAATGCACTACTATCGGAGCGCGTTCAGACTTCTTTTGCCATACTTAAAAAATATTAACGTTGTTCAGACGTCAATGTTGTTTTCTAAAATTGTTTTCGTAAATATTTATTAAAGAAATTACTAATAAATAATGCTTGGATAACAATGTCATCGTTGTAAAGTCTCACAGAAAACTTTTCGTATCTGTTCTAACAGTAAAGTTATATTGATACTTAAATGTTCGAAAAACTGAGATTTACAGAGTGGTTCTAAATAATGCTCCAAATGCAAATAATATGTATTTCGTGCTCTCCAGGCTCTAAATACTTCTATTTCTTCTTCTAATGTAACAATAAGAGATTATGCGTCAACGATTACTGTCGATGAGACCACAAATAAGAAACCTAATATACATTTAAATCAGTATCTCATTTTCACAATTCTCACACTTGTTGCATAATATGTAAAGGTAAGAACTGCCTCGTTATTGTAGCGAAAGCTATTAAACTCAAGCTTTTATAGGAACTAATATCTATATTTTATCGAGAAAAAGATGCTGTAAAACTCATATTATTTGATCGGTAAATTGACTCGGCAAGATTTAAGTCCTGTAAGTGAGAATACATCGGTGTGAGAAATGCGATGCATGAAAATATTTAAACCAATATCAGAAATGTAGCAAAGAAGGCCTTGATTTTGATACACTGGGACAAAAATTTTCCGACTTTTCCAAAATCTATTATTATATTCTCATGGGTATATTTATGTCTGATTTTAACTATATCTTTAAACTTGTAAAGTCCAAAATACGTTCCTAAATAAAGAGGTCATCTCATACTTACTTTGCAATGTTACTTGTAAAACTTAGAACTTGTCTCTATCGTGGTGTTCTGTCTACATTATTCAATATAAGAAAAATAATAATATCTTCTGTAAAATATGAAAAACAGGCTTTGGTTGAGAACTTTGTTCTAAAACACCGTAGAAGGAACACATCATCAGAACACAAGTTATTGAAAAATGTACGAGGCCTTCAGCAGGAATATTGTTTATTCCGGATGACAACAATGATACTGTGATGATTGCTTTCGATAGCACGTACGTTTATATCTAGAAATGTGTGAACTAATCTTTTCAGAGACATTATTTCCGGCTATACAAAGGAAGACCTTTTGTTAAGCATATGGTATTCGTCATTACTTCAAATTACATTTTGGATGTCTCCGTTCCTTACTTCGCGGAAACAAAGAACAATTACGCTAACATACTTACAAACACATTATAAAAATATTCATATAATATCAGAAAATGGCTGAAGCTAAATGATGTTGAGAGTATTGATAGATTTTAGTGGGATTGTTTGAAACTTCTGCACGAAATCGATATTGAACATGAAATGCCAAGATTTTTAATTAAGCAGCAACAATTTTCAACAGATGATGCTAAGAGACAGCTCTCGTAGCCAAAATCTCTTCCATAGAAATCACATTACACTAAAGCTCCAAATAACGAATTCCGAACAACGGTCACCCCACAGCGTTATTTATTTATTTATTTATTTTAGCATTAGGTTTTAACTACAACTGAGAGTGCGAAGGTTTTTCTTAATGGACGTCCTTATTCTACTAATCTCCTGTGGCTAAACATAGGTAGTAGTCTTTGTGACTTTCACAGTGATAGTTCTTGTCTGTGTTTATCACGTGTTTTTAACTAAAGGAAGGAGCTCAAAGTGAAAATTTAGTACTTTAATTGATAAGTTGAAAGTTACGGAGGACAGCAAAAAAAGTGTAAGTACACGAAAATTTGCTGAAATGTATAATTGCGGAAGAACTCAAAAAGATGACATTCTAAAAAAAAAGAAGAGTTTTATTTAAAAAAGACTTTTCTCGGTGTAAATTTTCAAATCTTAGAAAGGCGTCGAAGAATGATGAGAATGATGAAAACTTGTTTTGGGTATGGTTTTAGAACAATCGAGAGAAAAAATCTCCTAATTTCTGGTCCAATATCGTAGAAAAATGCCTCAGAAATTGCAGAGAAAGTATTAAATTAAAATTTTTGCTTTTACTCGATAGCGAATTGTATAACAAATCTATTTAAATGGTTATGCTTTTAAAAAATAATGGTCTGTTATTTTTATTTTAAGGTATATAATTTTTAACTAATAAAATGTGAAACCTCTGAAGAGCTGTAACCTCCGAAGTACGGTCACTTTATCGTGCTCCCAATGGTGGCCGCTATTCAGAGGTTTTACTGTATTACTGCAAACAAAAGAAAATAATAGCTTTTGATAACAATATTATAAGGGTAGTGGTGGTTGTTCCGTGGGGGGGGGAGGCAGTCCGAGAAATAATAACATATGATATCGCGAAAGGGTCCAAAATTATCAAATGATCATAATTTTATATAAGTACACTGTTAAAACTAATGGTGACAAACCAGTTGCATTTGGCGCCTAGGGGTGAAAAGGTGTTACTATTTGACACCCGCGGGCTTGAAAATGTGTGTGGGGTGCCGTTTGATCTGTCACTGGTTGGTTCACGCTAATTAGGGTGCCATGCAATGAACATTGGAAGATTTTCACCCCTTAGTCATTTGCGCATGCTCTGTGACGTGTATCTTTGCCCTTCAACTCGCCGTCACTGGTAGATCAAAGCAGCAATTTCTCCCTACGATGACTATCACCGCTATACGCTATCCCAATTTCGTTTAGAACTTCGGATGGCTAACTTTTGGCAACCTTTGAATTTCAGGATATTTGAACATTTTAGGGAGATTTTGAAGGTGAGCTCGATGGCCGAGCGGTTAGAGCATTGAGCTTGTAATAAGACGTTGTGGTTCGAATCATTCGAGGGCCAAAAGACGGCTTGTATATTTTTTATTTTTTTATTATTCGGCACTCTGGATAAGGGTGTCATCTTTTCACCTTAATTAAAGGTGCCATTTTGGCTCCTTTAGGGGTGTCACCAGAGAGACAACCTTTCACCCCTATAAGGTGCAATGTGTCACCATTAGTTTTAATAGTGTATAACACATATGAAATTTCAAATCACCATATTTCAACACACATTTAATGACTGTTTATCTTTTGACACGTGCTCTATTTCCAAGAAAGTTATATTCTATTTTTATATCATGTAAAAAAGGAATTCACACTCAGATTTACAATTTCTATGGGATTGTGAAAATAACCTTGAAATCACACTCTTTGTAAGACGAATAGATTTGTATTTCATTCATGAATTAATGTGGTCGTGAAAATTTCAAAATAATATACAAAGATAAATATGATATTTCAGCTTGTTGCATTCGAAATCAAATAAAACAACATATTTGATGTATATGTATTATAAAGCTTTTGTAAAAATTTACCAAATATAGAACCTGTGATAATACAATTTCAAACAGTTATAATATTTATTAAGTGATTTATTTATAGATAGTATTCATTTGAAAATATGGTCTGAAGATCTATTTAATACATTAATATATTAAATTAAAGCAATAAAGACGTGAAGATTCTGTGCTAATTATAGACGACTTTCACAAACGATTTTTGTTTATCAAGAAATGAAAAAATTGTGCGTCATGAATAGATTATGAAGCACAGTTTAACAACATTATAATCTAAAAGTGAAATTTTCATTTTTTTTACTAGATTTAAGGGGTCAGGTACCTTTTAAAGAATCCAAAAATCGATTTTTTAAAAAATAGCTTATAATTAAATGTGATTCTCTAGAAACATTTAAAAACAAACCGCATTCAAAAATTCGCATTAAAAAAAGAGTTATGTCTAAAAAACTTTGCGCTTTTCCTATACGATCAATGGTAAATTTAAACTTCGACGTCAATGTTCTCAAAACAGCGATTTTGTTCATTGCGCACACGATTTCTCAAAAACGGTTGCTTAGAATTTAACAAAACTTTCGCTGAATATGTTAAACGCACACATGCACAAAATGACCTACTATTATGTTCCTCAAATTAGAAGTTTAGAATTTACGACTACTTTTTTGTAAAAAAAATCTTGATATTTCGAATTTCTTTAAAAAATAATTTTTTTCTCGGGAACTATAAGTTTTATTTTTTTTAACGTAGGTCATTTTGAAAACACATTATTTCTCTACTCAGAAAAAAATCTTGGTTTGCTTTAGCTATTAAAATTTGAAAAATCGTGCGCGCAAGGCATGCAAGATTTATTCTTCCGTAAAAATTGTATAATCTTTAAAAATAATTAAAAAAACATTGCATGCATGCATAATTTTTTTAACAACTTTAACTAATAAAATAAATCCTTCTTAATATGTGTTTTCAATTTTATAGTCAAAAGTCAATTAGATATAGAGTGACTGCAGTTCTTACAGAGGTCACTTTTTCACGTATTTTGTTAGTTCGAAAGGTACCTGACCCCTTAAGGTGCTTGCCTACTTTCGGAAGGATTTTTTTAATATTTGAAAAACTGTCTACTGATGTGCTTTATATTATTGAATAGAGCTACGAAATGTGAATAACGTGTGAAAATATGTATACTTTTAAATATTTCAGGACTCTCAAATGGTTCGCAAACTGTACACCAATATTCTTTAACAGAAAATTTCACAGTATGTTTCTACAGAATTTGTGCTAAAACTACCTCTGAAGGCATTTTCTGCGCAATTCGCAAGAAAAATACAAAACGAAAATTTTTCTAAGAAAATAATGATGTTCAGTTGGCGGACCATTTGGGAGCATTGATATTTAGATTTTTAAGCTCAAAACGTAACATGCTCAAAAATTGCTGTAAGAAGGCACTTTTGCATAAAAAATTCTTAGACATGGTAAAGTAATTTTAACTTTAGTTAAAGTAGTTCATAAAGTAATTTTAACTTTAACATGGTATATTCTTCTTCAGACATGTTATAGTTACCACATGAACTCGTTTATAAAATGAAAGACATTCGAAATCACGTGATTGCAATTTTACTCAAATATATCAGTTTTATACTCAAATATATCGTTCCCTTCGCGACGGGAGTTAATTTATTTATTTATTTATTTATTTATTTATTATTATTTTTTTACAGTTTTAGCACCGGTTTTTAAAAACAGAAATTTGTGCTTTATTAAATCTAGAAAATGCTCCGATTAAATAAGGGAAATTTTGCAGTAAAAATTTACTGATGGAGATAAAAAAGTATCCTTAAGCCTTTTTGCGGCACGTATACGTGTGGCTCGACCCCAAAGGGTTTTAAATACATTTGCGATTCTTAAAAAAATAAATAGGTAACTAAAGTAAAATAAGTCGGTATTTAGAGGTGGAAACGTCATTTGTTATTCCAATTTCAAATACATCAGTGCTACTTTCTAATTTTTTTATTGTACCAACCTTCCTTTTAAACTTGTGTCATTCTCACCGACAGAAAGAATGCTGATGTTTTTCAGAGAGTTTCAACGTGAAACTCACCACTAAAAACAAAACAAAATAAAATAATAAAATAAAAATGCTTTCAAATTGCTTAATTTATTTTACATTTTCTGTTCATATCATATGATTTTAATTTGCTCAATTTTTTAACACTTCTTTAGTGGGACTTGCGTATAGTGCAATTTTGGAAGATCGGTGTATAGAATACGCCAGGTCATTTTCCATCCTCTGCTTCAAACTTTTAGATAAATTTCGTAGATTATGTAATTAATCAAATCAGGTTCCATATTAAAAATAAATTAAGAAAATAAATTAGGGAAAAGAACAGAAAAAGAAGAAGAAGATTACTTTATAAATACTACTTTTTTTTGTTAGCCAACGTGAACAATTCACAATAACAGATTTGAAGGGGAAATCAAAAGTCAGACTGAACGGACTGGTTTAGGAGCATTGAATACGAGAGTTCATTCCGGCTCGATAGAGAAAGGATTAAGGCTTAAGATTGGCTAGTCTATTATCTACAGACAGAAAAAAATGTTTAGAGTTGCCCGTAAGTCAGCCCTCCAATTGAGGCTTAAGTAAGGTTTATGGGATTTTAATTTTAATATGATGAAATTTATTAAACTTATTAGTTTATTTTTGCTTTAACCAATTTTTATGATTAAATAATAACTAAACTAAAAATTCATATCGGATTCAATATAAAAAAAGTAAAAAAAAAATGTGTTAAGCATAGATTATGAAACACTTTCAGCACTTCCCTAATTTTTTTAACAAAACTTCGTTTTTTAGGGAAATAAGGTTACTCCCTATAGCCAAACATTTTTTCTAGTACTTTTGGACAGGCTTGCACTTGATGAGTCATTTGATATACATATAGGATACACGAGTCCTTACTGCTATTCTGTGACAGACACATACATTTATTATCTGACGAACAGAACAAAAAACAAACAAATAAAAAATAAAACATCAAATCGCTCTTTGTGGTTATTCACAACATTCTTTATCAAACATCAATTCGTCGTAAATATTTTATAGTTCTTAAAACAATCGTCTTAAATCTTCGCTTTTAAATCGTCGGAATCATCACTTTAGTTTTTAATCAACATCGTTTGCCGTCGTTCAGAACATTCTATGTACTTTCTTCTTCTTTTCGCTCCTGGTCACACAGCTTCGCTATTTCCCGTTTCTAATTTAATCTCGAAGCAGAGTTCCGGTAAATGAGTTGCGTAGAGGAAAATACAGTCCAATTCAGGTGCAAGAGAGAGTGTATGCCCACATGTGAGAGTATATCCCACATGCGGCCACCCTGACATCTGGAGCTGCCGCAGCGACATGCGATCTTACAGAATCTGAAAAGAAACAAAAACAAAAACAAAAACAGTAACTGTTCATAGGGGAAAAAATATAGTTCGTTTGTACACGAGAAATATCAGTCGTCTTTTTCTGAAATGGTGAACATCGTATGAAAATGTTCTTTAAAATTGTTGACTTTTAAAATGTTTAGACATACACATTAAAGATAAGGGAAAAAAATAAAGTTTCAGTTATCGTCATGCCAAGGCTTCATGTATTCAGCACACGAACTAGTACTGATCTGTCCTTCAGTTGATGAGGTTTTCTCTACGTCGTAGGTGTCGTTAGACTTCACTTTGGTGACTTTATTTGGACCTAGGAATTTAGATTTCAATTTTAACCCTGGTCCTTGTTGGGTTCTTTTAATTGCTACGAGGTCTCCATGGTTATATTTCAGGGGTTTCTTACGTCTTAAATTATAATGCTTGCTATATTCTTGTTGAATTTCCAGAATATTCTTCTTAGCTTCTTTTCGGAGTTCTTCTCTATCTTTCATGAATTGTTCTTCGACTGCACTGTTTAGGAGTTCAATAATTTGTAAATCTTCTTTCTGTTTCATTTTTGTACCAAATAGTATTTCAAACGGTGTTCTCGTAATGCTTCATTGGTAAGTTGAATTAATGACTTGTTGAACTTTAGGAACATGTTTAAACCATTTGGTCGGTTCGTCCTTGGACATTTTAGAGATTACTGAAATTATGATGGAATTAAGTCGCTCTACTTGACCATTAGCACGGGGAAGGCCAGTTGTTGTAATTGTCTCGTGTTTTATATTTTCATTTTGGCAATAATCAGCAAGTTCTTTACTTGTAAATGCAGGACCTTTATCGCTAATGACTTTGGAAGGGTTGCCAAAAGTATAACTTTGTTGTTGCAGTTTCGATATGACTTCAGCAGAAGAAATAGTTTTACAGGGGTATAGCCACACAAATTTGGTAAATGCTTCAATTAAATTTAAAATATGTTTATAGTTTTTGTTAGTCGATTCGAGAGGACTTAAATGATCAATGTGGTACGTTTGGAGGGGCGTCTCCTCTTTGTGTAAGGGATGTAACTCACCTTCTTGTTTCTCACGTTTCCGATTATATAAAAGGCATTTGCTATAACTTTATCAATCTTATTTGCCATATTAGGGATAAAAAATTCTTCATTAAGGAGTTCTTCACAACGTTTCCGTCCAAAGTGTCCTTTGCCATGAACGTGTTTAATGACGTTTAGCTGCATTTCATTCGGCATAACTACCAGATCGTAACCTTTATGAATTTTATAAAGAACGTTATTTTTGAGGAAATAATTGTCATATGGCTTTGTTTTCAAAATTTCTTTGATTGGCTGTATATGTTCGTCGGTGTTCTGTGATTGTATGATTTTGGAAGTAAAACTGTCTTGAATGGTCATACATACGGGATTTCTGCTTAAAGCGTCGACGTGGCGCATACGTGTACCTTGTATGTGTTCGATTGTATAGTTATAATCGACTAACGTTAATGCCCATCGAGCTATCTTGGTGCAAAGGTCTTTTTTATTCATAGTGAGGGCAAATGCGTTACAATATGTGACTATCTTGAAAGGAATACCTAAAATATAAACACGGAATTTTTTAAGAGCTTCTATAACAGCCAAAACTTCTGATCCATAACTCGAATATTTACGCTCAGCATCTGTGGTTTTTTTGCTCTAAAGTAGACATGGTGAAATTGATTATCAATAGAAGACTTTTGAAAGAGGACTGCTCCGTAACATCAATAGATGCATCGCAATGAACTTCTGTTTCATTACTAGGGTTATAAATGCTTAAAACAGGACCTGAAGCAAGAGTGTGTTTCAACTGATTAAATGCATTTCGCTGCTGGTCACCGAAGTAAAATTTAGTGTCTTTTCTAAGGAGATCTGTTAAGGGCTTAGCTGTTAAAGAATAATCTTGAATAAATTTACGAAAATATGAGGTTAGTCCGACAAATGAATGTACATCTTTTACACTTTTAGCTTCTGGAAAATTTAGGACAGCTTTAGTTTTTGAGGGAGATGGATGCAGTTGACCATTTTTAATGTGGTAACCCAAAAAATCAATTTCTCGTTGTAAAAAGTGGCATTTTTTTAGATTCGGTTCTAAACCATATTCTGATGCAGTTGTAAGAACGCGTTGTAATTTCTGGAGCCCTTCGGTTTCGTTTTCAGATGATATTATGAAATCATCCATGTACACAATAAGTACTTTTTCATTAATGAGATCGCGAAAAACATTATAGATATATCCCTGAAAAACTAAGGGAGCATAGCTAAGGCCATAATTCATGTATAGAAATTCAAATTGACCAGAATGTGTTACAAAAGAAGTGTATTTTCGACTATTTTCTTCTACTTCAACATGAAAAAATGCATTTTTAAGATCAAGAGTTGTAAATATTTTTGCAGAGTACAATTGACCGATAATGTCATTGATTACTGGGAGGGGAAAATGTTGTTTATGTGTTTTAGCATTTAGCTTCCTATAGTAAACACACAATCTATATGAACCATCTTTCTTTTTTACCAGGATAATAGGTGATGAAAAATTACTGGTGCTTTTTCGGATAATTCCCTTTTCAAGCCATTCAGAAATTTGTTTTTTGACAAATTCTTTCTCTATAGGAGCTAGGCGTCTGGGAGGACAAGTAACAGGAATTTCATCTTACATGTGAATTGATAATTTTACATCGGTAGTCTTTACTTTCCGGGGGGTATAATTTTGAATAAGTTCCGTAATTTTTAAACGAATAGTTTTATCGGTAATATGAGATAAATCAAGATTAATATCGTCTAATACTTGAGCAACATTAATCAGAAAATTATTAGACATATCTTCATTTTTCTTTATTTTTTGCATAGAAACATTATTTTGAGAAACTGTTAAAATACTCTGCTGTATAATATCTGTACCAATAATAAGATCAAAAGATATAGAATAATCTGGTACAACATAAACATTAGTGGTGTAATTAAAATCATCTATAGTAATATCCGTAGAGAAAAAACCCAGGGATTTGATCATAGTGTTTCCTAATCCAGTTAATGTGATTGTTGAATGCTCGAGGTTCGAAACCGTTGGGAATTTGCAATAAATACTTTCTTTTAACAGACTTCTTTCACTTCCCATATCGATCAAAGAAAGAACATTTGCTGACGAAATAACTACTTGTTTGGTCATAAAAGTATTCGATATAATGGTGGAAATATTGGATGGTTCAGGCTTATTTCTAGATTTCCTTTGTTGATCACATTGAGCCGACTTATGGCCAAAATTCGAACAATTGAAGCAGCAGAGGCCTTTGTCTTTATGCCTGCCTACATTGGCTACTTTTATGGTTAGCTAAACCGCAATTGAAACAGAGAAGATCAAGTTTTGGACGAAAAGATTTCTCTTTCAACGGCATTTCTGGTTTGGATTTACGAAATTTAGTGTTCTCATAGTCATGCCGAATTTTATCATAAATTTTGAGCTTTTGTTTAAATTCTACTATAGATTGGCAGCCATATAATATTGATTTTCTAAAAACAGGGTCGGATATACCGTTAATAATGTATTGCATCAGTGCTGAATCTTAGATGTTACCGCGCGAACATAATTGTTTCATTACGAGAAAATATTCTTCAAGGGATTCATTTTCTTGTAATTTTCGTTTATTTAACATGTCATGTAACTCAGCAGAATTATAAGTAATGCCAAATTCTGAAATTAAGAGTTCTTTAAGTTTTTCGTAGGAGTTAATATGAAATTCTGTTTGTACTAACAGCTGGGCTTTTCCTCGTAAGGATCGTTTAGCAAATATAAATTTACAAAATTCTGATAAATTGAGCATGCTAGCGACATCGTCAAAATTACTTAACCAAACATTTATGTCTTGAAAAGAACTGCCATCAACAGGCGGTATAACGCTTTCAACATCATTAAAATTAATAGTAGGTGGCAAAAAACATTGAACTGGAAATTGCTTGTTTTTATCAAAATTTGATTATTCAGTATTACTTGCAGTGTACTTATTTAATGTAATATTATGTGAACACATTTCAGGTTCCGAATCGGTACCGCTGTCATTCTGAATAATGTTAGCTTGCAGTGAATTCAAGTCTGAAAGATATGTGACTAATCGGGTTGCAAGGTCAGTTAAAGAACCTTCGTTAGAAATACAGAGTAAATTACAAATTGTGATTAAATAGTTTAAAGAAAAATCTGCTCGAACTTTCGTAACTTTATTTTTGAATTCAGTGCTTGTCGTTTCGAAATCGGAACCAGTGAAGTCAGGAATTCTTTTTCTATTTGATCGATCACCATCGGTGTCGAACAATAATTTATGAAGTAGTTTTTTTTTTGGTAGTACGTTCATTTTTAAATGCAAGTCCCAGTTCTTTGATGTCGACAAGCTTCATAGTAAATATAAAATATGGAAAAATAAACTCACCCGTAAAATGATATCCGGCTTGAAACTGAAGAAAAAAATAATTCGGGCAATGAAAAAATATGATGGGTTAGCACTTCTATCACCACTTTATAGGATGGACGAGTCCTTACTGCAAATAAAAACTATTCTCTGACAAACACATACATTTATTATCTGACGAACAGAACAAAAAACAAACAAATAAAAAATAAAACATCAAATCGCTCTTTGTGGTTATTCACAACATTCTTTATCAAACATCAATTCGTCGTAAATATTTTATAGTTCTTAAAACAATCGTCTTAAATCTTCGCTTTTAAATCGTCGGAATCATCACTTTAGTTTTTAATCAACATCGTTTGCCGTCGTTCAGAACATTCTATGTACTTTCTTCTTCTTTTCGCTCCTGGTCACACAGCTTCGCTATTTCCCGTTTCTAATTTAATCTCGAAGCAGAGTTCCGGTAAATGAGTTGCGTAGAGGAAAATACAGTCCAATTCAGGTGCAACAGAGAGTGTATGCCCACATACGAGAGTATATCCCACATACATACTATATAACGGGGAAATTTAATTTAGCAAAAAAAAAAAAATGCCTTGCAGGTTCAAATTTCTTTGCCATCATTTTATACTATTAGATGGGAAAATACTTAAAAACTTTTGTTCAGCCCTATGGTTTACCTATTACGTTTATTACAAGCCCGTATTTAGCCAAAATTTAGTTCAAACTGAAACATTTTTAAAACTACTTAAATCACATTTTCAGAAAATATCACCCACAGGCGAAATAATAGGCATTTAAGAAAATCCATAGACATTTAAGGAAAAAAGGTAAACAAGATAACTAAGCAAATATTTTGAAAAACAGAATAAAACATTTGAAAAATGACTTAACCAATTACCGTCCATACCCAAGTATACCGTTTTCCAATTCTTTTGAATAGACCCCTGATTTCATTAAGATTGATATGTATTTTATATAATGAAAAAATCTAGTTTAGCCAGGAAACGTATAGCAAGTTGAAATTTCTCTTTCAGTAATTTATATCAATAGATGGAAACATATTTGAATACTTTTGTTCATCCCTGTTCATTACACGTCAAAATTTTGCTAAAATTTATTTTAAACTAAAACAGTCATAAAACTACTGAAATCACATTCTAAGAAATTATCATGCATAAGCGTCCCTGTATCCAATTATTTGAGTGGCCTTGTATATAATTTTGTCTATATTATACAAACATTTCTTTGTAAAATGAATGCAGTTCAGCTTAAAAATACTTAATTTAATTAAAAACCACGTTTAACACTTAGCGCGCCGCACTTTTTGTACTTTATGACGGACGGCTCTGTAGTGGAGCCAACGGAGCGCTAAGGGCTAAGTAATTTACGCTCATATTCAGTAACATTTGCGAGCTCTTTTGTGTAGCCCTGTATATCACTATAGCACTTATACACGCCATATATTGTGCATAGATTTAGTGAAACGTAAAAACGCATATCACAATTAAACTGCATTTCATCCACCCATAAATCACTATCGGATACATGTACAGAACTGCGGAATGAATGTACTATTTGAAATCTTTTATGTGTCTAGATAAATACTATGCACTTTGTATTATGAATAACTATATCATATAACCTATATTAAGCCTCAGCGACATATTTCAATTTCATTATTCATAAAATAGTTTAATATGATTAAAATATGTTGCACACAATTCCTCCCCCCTTTACCATTATGTAATAAAACTTTTTTTGTGGCCTGTAAATGAATAATAGCTATTTTTTTCACCGCATTTTTTACAGAATGCATATTTTAGTGTACTTCATAAATGCATATAAATTTGAGTATGTTTGACAGGGTGCAACATCTTTAAAATTCGTTTGAAAGAATTTTTTCCCGTAGGTCGTAATGTAACGGTAAAGTTTTGACTGTCCCAGTAAATAAACTAACACTACACTAGAAACTTCATTTGAAATAGGATTTGTGATAGGGTAAACATCAATAACATCAAAAAATTTTGATCAATTTCAATTTATTTACGGCAGTTAGAGCGCGGAGAGATGCCTAGACGGACATATAAACCGAAATCATAAACACTTTTCAACTTCGTTGGAAAGTGTTAAAAAATAGTTTGGCTTTTAACAATGATAATAAAATTAAGAGAGAAAGTCTATGGTCCATGTCTGAACTGGCTACACACATGGTAACCACATATCCATGTATTTAAATCACGGGAACGATTCTCTCTTGTTTACATTTTAAATATAAGGCTTAATTTGCTTTTGTATATTACGGCCAATTATCATCGCGAGGGATATAGGCCTTAAGGGGACAAACCCTTCGTGGGCTTCTTTCTAAGGAAACCTAACCCGTGTTTACGCAAGGAAATCCAAGGTTCGAAGAAAACCATGGAAAACTCCTAACGGTCGCGATTGTATTCGAATCTAACACCTACCTTTAAATCTGAGATTAGAAAAATTTCAATTGCAGATGCCTCTAAATGTGAGTGTATTTCGATCTATGTAATATCTCAAGATATTTTTTTTTCGCAATGCATGTAAAAAAAGAAACGTTATGCACCATTAAAAAAAAAAAAAAAAAAAAAAAAAAAAAAAAAAAAAAAAAAAAAAAAAAAACTAATTTTCTGAAATTAGCAGAGAATGACTTGCGTTAGGGGTAATTAATCATAATCGGGATTTTGCGGATAATATGGGTTTAAAAATTTTACTTTTTAAAAATATTATTTCGTTACTCACGGCATCAAATACTCGGCTGTATAAGAAATAAACCGTCACTGCAAGATTGAAAACAAGTTGGAAATTGCACGTGAAGCGTAGCAAATTAGGTGCGTTCGAACGATGACGAAGTTTTAAAAATATTACTTTCATATATCAATCTCTTAACATTGTAAATAGTGAATTACAATTAAAACGCTCATCAAACAATGTTCTCCCTATACCATTATGTAATGGAATACTTTTGTGTGGCCTTGTAAATCAATAACAAATGTTCTTTGCGCCACAAATTATGTAAGTATATAATGTATGTATATTATAATATGTACTTTATAGTTGCATATAAATTTTATTAAGTTCGCATGAGTGTAACACGATTAAAATGCATTTGAAACATTTTTTCCCATTGACCGTAATGTAATGGAATACTTTTGATTGTCCCTGTAATTGATCTATGCATCCGATTTTCATAAAATTTGAAATAACTCGAAAAAATTATGTAATAATTATGTATTTTAAATTTCAAACGTATAGAATATATTTGAAATTTTTTCCCCATTGACCATAATGTAACTGAATACTTTTGATTGCCCCTGTAATTGATCTATGCACACGATTATCAAAAAATTTTAAATAACTCGACAGAATTATGTAATAATTGCGTATTTTAAATTTCAAACGATTAAAATGCATTTGAAACTTTTTTCCCCATTGACCGTAATGTAATGGAATACTTTTGATTGTCCCTGTAATTGATCTATCCATCCGATTTTCATAAAATTTGAAATGACTCGACAAAATTATGTAATAATTATGTATTTTAAATTTCAAACGATTCGGTTGGGTAGTTTTTGCGTTGTTATATGCGGACGGACAGACGGACGGACAGACGGACGGACAGACGGACGGACTGAACGACCACTATAGGTGCTACGTATTATATAATTACGAACGCACCTAAAAAGAAAACATTAAAATTTGCTAAATTGTTTAATGTAATACTTTTTGTATTAAAAATGCATGAAAACTACTGTTGTAAACCGTTTAATAAAATAAGTCATAACACTTAATGAATTTAGGAATTATTAAGTTTATTTAAATTGCCAATTGCACGTAAACGAGCTTGTTTCTTTTTATGTAATTGCCGACAGGTGTGTTTGTAGAAGTTTCAATAGAAAATCAACTTTATACTACGTAATTGTCATTTTTTAAAAAATTATATATCTATGAATAGATATTGGTGCTGACATTATTCCGCACGCAGTTAACTGAAAGGAACAGAATAATTGAATAATTATTGGGGAACATACTTTTCCCATCCTCCCAACTAGATTGTTCACAATAGCCCCACATTGCTGCTTGAGATAAGTAGATAAATCATTAACATTTCTTAATTTTAAAAGAAAAATAATTTTCACAAATATTTTTAGGTATTTATAGAATATATTAAAACACTAAAATTCAAATTAATAGATAAATTAATAAAGTTATTGGTTTCTCAAGTAGGAATTCAGATCTATACAGTGTTTTGGCTACTAAGAAAAAACAAAATGTCAAAGAGGATTTTTTTACAATATGTTTTCGGTATTTTCTATTTTTTTGGAACATCTTTGATACATATATTTTTTTTTCAAACAAAAAGACATATAATAAGTAGTGAAAATGACAACGTTCACATCTGCCCCATGTTCATATGTGCTTCAGAGATATAAAGGAGGACAACGCAATAAATTATGAATAAAGGTATATTAATATTTCTAATTACTGTTACACTTAGTTATTACACGGCTATTTACAAAACTGAGAGAGGAAAGAAACTTTTGCTGTCAATTAATTGTGACATATTGAGTATTTCGACCAAGCCATAAATCAAAATTATTAATTTATATTTACTAAATTCTTACATAGATGGTAGCATCAATAAATTTAATTTTAAAATATTTATAAAGGGATATTGCTTATTTTAAACAAATTATTTAAATAAAATTTTCAAAAAATGTCATTTCTTTTTGAAAATCCGAAAAAAAAATTAGCAGATATAAATAATTTTTTTTTAAAGGAAAAAAAAGTTTTAAAAAGAAAAAAACGTTTAAAAGAAATTTAAAATGCTGAATCATTAATAAATCTCGACAGTTTTTGAAATCAAAAGAATATAGATTTTTAAAAAATATTATGAATGGCAGCGATTACTTATCACAGCATAGTAATAATAATAAAATATAAACCCTTAAATTGGCGAAAAAATAAATCTCTTTTAATTAAATCCAAATTTTTATATCTAGCACCGGGGCTTAAACTAAAACCTTTTACTAGCAAAATGCTTTACCTCTAAGCTATGGTGTCTGCATGAAAAACGTTGAAATTAAGTTTCACTTAAAATTTAAATCATAAAAATAGACGATGATATTGAAAAAACTAATTTAATTAAAGTACTACACTGTAAAAAAAATTCAAGAGGTTACTAAAAATTTTTTAGTAAATTTGTATTCCACAGAATTTTTAGTAACCATTACAAACTTTTTTTTGCAAGCGAAACAAGCATTTCTTTTGTAAACTGAACAAAAGAATATTTTGTAGAACTAACTTAAAATTTTTTAGTATGAGCCACCAAGCAAATTTTAGTAATAGCTCCAAAATTATTTTTAATAACAATTACGTGCGTCCGAAGGGCAGGAGCTTCCTTCGAGCTGCATCCAGACTTCTGAAGCGATAGATTTTCGGCAAAAACGCAATAGATGGCAGCACCAAACATTGCGACCAGCTCCAACAGGAAATTCAAATCCCCTTTATAATAGAGTACTTACACCACACACATTCGGGGCGTATTTGGCGCTCTCCAGTATTGAACCCGGCACCTTTTAGCCCGGAGTCCGTTACTATAACCACTATGCTATCGAGGCCACACCAAGTGAGTTTTAGTAATAGCTACTAAAAATATAAAACTATTAACTCTATTCGTTGCTAACTTTTTTCTAGTAATTCTTACAGATTTTCTAGTAACCGACTAAGATTACTAAACATTTTTTAGTAGTTACAAGGATTACTAACGTTTTTTTAGTAGATGACACTTTTTTTTACAGTGTACACCAGACCTAGCCTTTCCTTTCTCAAGTTTGACTTGGTGCCCGCAAGTTTACCCCACCGGGGTATAGCGGGCTTGCTCGTTTGCACGTGCAGGAAAGCAAGTCAGGGTACCCCTTGGTTTAGCAAGCCAGTCGGGCTGTAACCCCTTAAAACCGCTACAGAGTCTAATGAAAATAAGGAGACTAGCAACTGTATCTGCAACAATTGCTCTCAAAAATGCGGCTGTGGAAAAATTGTACGAATTGGTAAATAATTATAGATCGCTCAGGATTGGAAAGTAACCACATATTCACCTTTTCCTTATAATATGAGTTTAGAGATACTAAAGTTTTTTTAGTAGATCGACCCTTTTTTTTTACAGTGTAGGCTATTTTCAAAATTTTAGGATATTTCTCGTGACCCGAGATAATCAGGTGCAAATACAAAAGGTTTGAACTCTCTAACTTATACAGTTTTTATGTATGGACTGTGTGACGAACAGGCGAAGAAATGAGAAGAATAGGATTTCGCTAGATGAACGAAATTCTGAAACAGAACACTTCATTTGGCATACCTAGATATTTTACTACAAATGCATCTAAACACATGAATTTCTGAAATTTTACGCGACGCGACGTTACTTGATTACAATCTCGACATAAGATTGCAGATGTTCACGTGAAAAATTGTAGCTGACAAACATGCTTTCAAGTTTCGGAATATATTTATTAGTAATCTATTGGGCATGAAGATATTTTTAAATGGTGAATACAGATATGAAAGCTGCGTACGCAAACTTTGAAACTATAAAAATGGCTTTTCAAAAATATGCATTAAAGTATTTAATTGCTATAAAGGACGTTAAATACTAATAAAAACATTAAAAGATCTTAATAATTTTACATGTTTCGATTGAATTTACTCAATCATCATCAGAAAAAAGAAAATACAAATAAACACAAAGATGGAAGTAATAGTTTATTGTCATTTTCCATCTTTGTGTTTATTTGTATTTTCTTTTTTCTGATGATGATTGAGTAAATTCAATCGAAACATGTAAAATTATTAAGATCTTTTAATGTTTTTATTAGTATTTAACGTTTTTTATAGCAATTAAATACTTTAATGCATATTTTTGAAATGTGTTTAATGGACGTATATGAAAACTTCTATTTATAATTAATATAAAAATGGCGTTAAGTTATAATTTCAAGAATAAAAAGTTTTATGTTTGAGACAAAATTAAACATTTATTGCTGATTTTCCATTCCGCTAAGTATTTACATATTCCGTACTATATAATAATATATTCCATAAGTTTCTCGATCTATAACTTCATTGCAATAGCTGATCTTGTTTATAAGTTACGGATTATTTATACGAAAAAAGAATTAATTTTGCAATAATTTGAACAATTAAAGTTAATAGAAATAATATTTTGATAAATTTAGATCAAAATAATATTTTTAATAGTTAAACTGACCAATGTAAGAGGATTTTTTTTATTGCGGTGCATTTCGTAGATTTATTATAAAGGAATATAATAATTGCTTTTAAATATTTCTTTCGATGAAATTTAATATAACTCCTCTTATTATTCATAATAGATCCTTCTCGGTAAATTTCGATTGCATGCTAACTGTACTTTTATAAATTTCTTTTTAAAAACTATTTTGTTTATTAAGAAGAAAGAACTTAAGAAAAACTTCAAAATACTTCGATAGCGTATATACTACATTTCGTAAGCCACATTCGTAAGCTTTTATTTACTTTTTCTTAAATCTAGCGTTTGGATCTTACTGTATTTTTTTATCAATGGCACGAAAGAGTTCTAAGGTTACTTTTACTAGGAATTTTTACAAAGCTGGACAAACACGGTCTTTAGAGATTTTCTCGGAAAAAACTCTTATTGGCTATGTTTCAACATTTCGAGATCATTGACATAAAACTGAAATATAGCATTGAATCCAACTAAATTTTTTTGGTCATTTTTAAAATATATTTTACCAGGAAATTTTCATGGACAGACAGAAATAAGGATTACAGAATTTCGCAGGAAAGACAATATTATGTTTAAGAGAAATTTTCAAGTTCAATGACATAAAACTAATAAAAAGTATTTCTCGGAAACAGGTTTGCTCAAGATGAAAAGCACATCACTCATGTAAGATAACGCTTAAATGATCTCTTAAAAATTTAAGTGAATGAAATAATAATAAAATAAAATTTAATAATAAATATAATAATAATAGAATAGAATAGAATAAGTTAATAATAAATAAAATTTATAAATATAGATATTGTAAATAACCAAGGTTTCTCCAAGGAGAGAAATAATTTTAGATTTTAGCGTATAAAATTTTAACGTTTTCTAACATAATTGAAAAAAAAAATTATCACTCCGGTTTTGTCTGTCCATCTGTCCACCCATTTATGCCATAACTCCCGTCAATATACTTTTATTGTCTTGTATGTTTTATATGTTGTTAGCATTTACTGTAGCACGATCTTTATTCAACATCAACTGGGTAGTGTTTGCAGATTCATTTACAAGGGCAGACAAAATTATTTCGCTGCGTTAACCTTTTATAGGCCAAATTCCGACCCAGGAATATTTTTAATCATGTTTTTGCACATTATGCCTTCTAATGCTTTAGTTAAGGGATATCAGTCAATAATATGGTGGAAAAAAATTATATATAATTTTCAGAATGTTCAAAATTGGGAACATTCGTCACTTCCGGCGGTCATTTTCATAGTGGTCATTGGTCATTTTTACGATGTTCTATATATTTCCCCATAAATAACAGGAATGTAATTTCCATTTCAAAAAATCAAGTTATCTAATCCGAAAAATCTATTTCAAAAATTCATTGTTATGTTTGATCGTTTTCAGGTAGTCATTGGTCATTTTTATGATTTTATGTACATTTACTCATTAATGATGGGAATCTAACTTCTATTTCAAAAAATCAAGTCGTCTTTTTACTATTTCTACTAATTTTTGCAAGCCAATTTTGATTAAATTTAATTTTTAACGAATTTTTAAACTTATGTTTTCAGTTGGGAACATTGGCCTCTAAAAGGTTAAGATCAAAGCCAAAAAAATGATTCAAGTGCATTTTGATAATGTTGCACCATTTCAAACATTACTAAATTGATATTCGAAAAACGGATAAAAAGGTCAGCGAGCGTGAAATGACTATTACAGTTTTCGTGCAGTGCTTACGCCGCGTGGGAGTTATTTATGACAGCGCAGTGGCTTGTCTGAACGAGCAGTATAGGCCCTAGGAGGAGTGTCTTTCTAAGGGAGCATAAGCCGTATTTTCGAAGATTTCTCAAAGTTCGAATAAAACCACGAAACCTCCAAACGGTTAGACCGACAGCAAAATTAGGTTCAAACCCAGCACCTTCAATCCACCAGCTTCGACAGCAGAAACTCTCAGCCACTTGCGGAATTCCGTCATATGGGAGCGGAGCGAAACTGCTTTCATAAATACCGATAGTGTTACGTATGACATTCTAGACTGAGAGATTTTTTTTAGTTCTAAACTCATTTTATTGGTTTTTTTGTTTTGTTTTTAATCCTTGATTTTAAATATGTCATAAAATTTCTTGATTATCTTTATATAACAAAACTCAGTGTAACGCACAGTGCGCCAAACCGGTTTTTCCCTCCAAAAACTGTCACTAGAATTGACGTTCTCCCCGAGACCGGTATAACGTCAGTCTGCATAAGAAGCTTGACAACAAAAGCAGAAATTTGCCAAGAAAAGGAGAAAATGACAATCATTTTTTTTCTTTTTTTTTTGGGGGGGGGGAGGAGGGAATAAAAAAATTTCGATTTCAAAATGCTATAAAAATAGTAATAACTATTAATTATCAGTGTTATTTAAATAGTTTCTGCAGACTTTATTAACAGCACAGTTTTATTGCATATTTGTTAAAATTTTCTTTTATTTAGAAATCTTAATTTTGTTATGTATATTAGCCGCAAAGCCTCATTTACCCAGAAATATTGTAAATGCGAATAGTGTGTTTATTAAATCATAAACTAACTGAACTTTGCTCAACTAAATGCTTCCATATTGTCAGTTATTTTATCAGTTTTTTCCAATTTATGTGCAAAAATACCACTTTTACCCACCGTCATAGGATGGGCATCAACACTAGTATGTAATTTATCTGCAATGTTGTAATTATTCTTTCTTATGCTGTTTGATCAATGTAAAAATAAAAATCTAGTTAAAAAATTTGGTTAGACATCATTTTAAAATTTCGTTTAAAAATTTAATTTTTTTAATTTAAAAATTTTAATAAGATTGGAATTTTTTTTAATGTGTTCTATATGCGTTTGGTGAAATGTATAGGGTGATTTTCAAAAAACTTGTACATTGTATGTCCCCCCCCCCCACTTTAAGAATTTTTAATAAATAAAATAAAGTTTTAAAAATTAAATTTAAGCCTATACATTACTTGCCTGACTGTTTAGATTTAATGTGGGCTATATATTATCAGAAATTAAAAATAATATTAGTGTAGTTATGGTTTCAATGTGTCAGCTATAGCTAAAATGCTATGTCCCCTCTTCCATTTTTACTTTTTCAACTGCTATAAAATTATAAATCAATTGTCAAAAGTGCTAATTTTTTCAGTTGTGACAATTGTTGTATGTCTTATCTGTAGCATAGACCATATAATATATTTTTTAAAACTGTTTTTTTATAAAAATGGAACAATTTATTGTTGTCCCCAGATTTTTCTCCTCTGTTACTTCCACTCTGTTACCATATTTATTGTAATAAATTATTACTACTAAGTGTTCAACACAAGGTTTTGAAGTTCTTCGAACAATATATTTTTAGATGAGGCCATGATTTTTTAAATTATAAAGTTATTTTCACCGTGGTGTTGAACTAAAGCATTTACAAGATAAGGATGTTTTATTCAGTTTCCCCTCTGTTACCAGCTTATTTATGTGAATTTTTTTTTTATATACTTTTATAAAATTTTAACCATAAGATCAAATGGTGCTTCTTAAATAAATAGGCTTAGTTTTTCTTGTTTTTAATTCACTTTGTGCTGATAAAATTATTTGCAGTTTTTTTCCTCTCTGTTACCATGCTTATGGTAACAGAGTGGAATAAAGTGAAACAGAGTAAGAAACTACTAAAAAAACCCAGGTTATTTAAACATTGTTCTTGAAGGCTGCACATTCTCGTTTCATGTTCTTAGAACATAATTAAAAATATACATTTTTCTTTTTAAATATAAAATAGTAGTTTTTGTGGTGAGCTAGATGCCATAAATACTAGGCTTTAATTTTCTCAAACAAAATGCTTCTTTAATTGTAGTCATTTATATTTATGAATCAATACTACTTATTTATGAAAAAATAATGCAGCGTGAAATACCACTATTTTCGAAAATTAATTTTTGTAAAAGCCTTTAATTCTTGCTTGGTCTGTTTCAAATTTTAGGATATTTTATAACACATGATAAAAATGTATTAAAGAAGAAGAGATCATTATTTAAGAAGGAAAGAATTTATAAAAAAGATACACCGCGTCAAATACTACTATTTTCAAATAGCAATTTCTGTAAAAATCGTTATTTCTTGGGTTAAAGCGTCATCCAATTGGCACGCGAATTTGTTAAAATTTTAAAATCTAAAGCGAGCTGTTAGAAATTGAAACACAGATTATAACATATGATAAAAATTTATAAAAACAATGCCACATGAAATACCAGTATTTTCGAATAGTAGTTTTTTGCAAATGTCTTAAATTCTGCTTGATCTATTTGAAACATTGAAACTTCATGATAGCTTATAACACATAATAAAAAGTTATATTAAAAAATAGCCTGGTCTAATCCCACTATTTTTTAATAGTATTTTTTGCAAAAATCTTAACTTCCTGCTTTAAAACACCACTACCTCGACCTATTTTTTTTTTTTTTTTTTTTTTTTTTTTTTTTTTTTTTTTTTTTAACTAAGCAGTGCGTTTGTCATAGCACATTATATAAATTTACTACTATGATGAAAATTAAAGAAAAAAAATTAACGTCCACCGTTCCCTTAAAATCAATGCTTTTGTCGAATTATGAACATTTTTCAATTATTTTATTGGAAGTTTTAATAACGCGCGTTAATTAATAATTTCTTGAAATTTATGATTTTTGTCACGGTCAGAGTATTTAGCACTATGTTAAAAAAAAAAATCTTATTTGGAATGTAAACTGTTTCTAAGTACGAGCGATGTGACAAACGGACAGATATGTGGGACGATCATTTCCAGAGACGAATGAAAGTGAAGATAGATTAAGATCTCCTTTGATCTGCAATCCCAGTAAATGTGTGCAATCACTTTCATTTACATAAAGGTCAGATTGTTTTTAGGGTTCCGTATTGAAAAAGTAAAAACGGAACCACTATAAGATCAGTCCTCTATCTATCTATCTATCTGTCAGTCACAGCAGTTTTACTCGTAAACTATGAAATATGAAAAGCTGCCATTTTTATAAAAATGGAACAATTTAATGTTGTCCCCAGATTTTTCCCCTCTGTTACTTCCACTCTGTTACCATATTTATTGTAATAAATTATTACTACTAAGTGTTCAACACAAGGTTTTGCAGTTCTTCGAACAATATATTTTTAGATGAGGCCATGATTTTTTAAATTATTAAGTTATTTTCACCGTGGTGTTGAACTAAAGCATTTACAAGATAAGGATGTTTTATTCAGTTTCCCCTCTGTTACCAGCTTATTTATGTGAAATTTATTTTTTTTTATACCTTTATAAAATTTTAACCATAAGATCAAATGGAGCTTCTTTAATAAATAGGCTTAGTTTTTCTTGTTTTTAATTCACTTTGTGCTGATAAAATTATTTGCAGTTTTTTTCCCCTCTGTTACCATGCTTATGGTAACAGAGTGGAATAAAGTGGAACAGAGTAAGAAACTACTAAAAAAAACCAGTTTATTTAAACATTGTTCTTGAAGGCTGCACATTCTCGTTTCATGTTCTTAAAACATAATTAAAAATATACATTTTTCTTTTTAAATATAAAATAGTAGTTTTTGTGGTGAGCTAGCTGCATAAATAATTATTAGGCTTTAATTTTCCCAAACAAAATGCTTCTTTAATTGTAGTCATTTATATTTATGAATCAATGCTACTTATTTATGAAAAAATAATGCAGCGTGAAATACCACTATTTTCGAAAATTAATTTTTGTAAAAGCCTTTAATTCTTGCTTGGTCTGTTTCAAATTTTAGGATATTTTATAACACATGATAAAAATGTATTAAAGAAGAAGAGATCATTATTTAAGAAGGAAAGAATTTATAAAAAAGATACACCGCGTCAAATACTACTATTTTCAAATAGCAATTTCTGTAAAAATCGTTATTTCTTGGGTTAAAGCGTCATCCAATTGGCACGCGAATTTGTTAAAATTTGAAAATCTAAAGCGAGCTGTTAGAAATTGAAACACAGATTATAACATATGATAAAAATTTATAAAAACAATGCCACATGAAATACCAGTATTTTCGAATAGTAGTTTTTTGCAAATGTCTTAAATTCTGCCTTGATCTATTTGAAACATTGAAACTTCATGATAGCTTATAACACATAATAAAAAGTTATATTAAAAAATAGCCTGGTCTAATCCCACTATTTTTTAATAGTATTTTTTGCAAAAATCTTAACTTCTTGCTTTAAAACACCACTACCTCGACCTTTTTTTTTTTTTTTTTTTTTTTTTTTTTTTTAACTAAGCAGTGCGTTTGTCATAGCACATTATATAAATTTACTACTATGATGAAAATTAAAGAAAAAAAATTAACGTCCACCGTTCCCTTAAAATCAATGCTTTTGTCGAATTATGAACATTTTTCAGTTATTTTATTGGAAGTTTTAATAACGCGCGTTAATTAATAATTTCTTAAAATTTTATGATTTTTGTCACGGTCAGAGTATTTAGCACTATGTTAAAAAAAAAAAAAATCTTATTTGGAATGTAAACTGTTTCTAAGAACGAGCGGTGTGACAAACGGACAGATATGTGGGACGATCATTTCCAGAGACGAATGAAAGTGAAGATAGATTAAGATCTCCTTTGATCTGCAATCCCAGTAAATGTGTGCAATCACATGCATTTACATAATGGTCAGATTGTTTTTAGGGTTCCGTATTGAAAAAGTAAAAATGGAACCACTATAAGATCAGTCCTCTATCTGTCTATCTATCTGTCAGTCACAGCAGTTTTACTCGTAAACTGTGAAATATGAAAAGTTCAAATTGGAGAGAGGTAATAAAGGCTATTGACCCACATATTTACAGATTATTAAACATTTACAAACATATTTAGGAGGGTGTAGGAGGATAATTAAGTTCCTTGATAGTGGGTTTTCTAATTACAGCTTTTCATAGGCCCGTGTGCAATTTTATGATTAAGTATCGTGATTGGTCTCATTTTTTTGCTTATGTATTGTAGACTAAGAAAAGCGATGATGGACATCCGGGGCCCGCGACTGGGGAGGGGGAGGAGAGGGGAAAGGGTCGAAAGGGGCAAGAAAAAAAATTCAATTTTACAATAAAAAAGAAAAAATATGTATAAATATTAATGTTTAAAACTTTTATAGAATGAGAAAAACATTTGTGGGTATCTGGGACCCGCGATTGGAGAGGGGGAGGGCAGGGGAGCGGAAAGGGTCGAAATGGGCAAGGAAAAAATTCAATTTCACAGTAAAATATATATATATATATATATATACATAAATACTAATGTTTAAAACTTTTATAGAATCAGAAAATTCATTTGTGGACATTCGGAACGCGCGATTGGGGAGGGGTAGGGGAGGGTAAAAAGTAGAAAGGCACAAGGAAAAAAATTAAATTTTACAAAAAAACGCGACTGGTGTGGGGGAGGCTAGGGGAGGGAAAAGGGTCAAAAGGGGCAAGACAAGAATACAATTTCACAGTAAAAAAGTAAAAATATGTATAAATATTAATGTTTAAAACTTTTATAGAATCAGAAAAACATTTGTGGACATCCGGGACACCGACTGGGGAAGGGGAGGACAGGGGAAACGATCGAAAGGGGCAAGAAAAAAATTCAATTTCATAATAAAAAAAGAAAAAAATATGTATAAATATTAATGCTTAACACATTTATAGAATGAGAAAAACATTTGTGGACATCCGAAATCCGCAACTGGGGAGGGGAAGGGGAGAGGAGGGAAGGGGAAAGAGTTGAACGGGGCAAGGAAAAAAATTATATTTCACAATATAAAAGAAAGAAACATGTGTATAAATATTAATGTTTTAAAATGAGATAAACATTTGTGGACATCAGGGACCAGCGACTAGGAAGGGAGAAGGGAGTGGAGGGAAAAGGGTTCAAAGGACATGAAGAAAAGTTCTATTTCACAATAAAAACAAAAAATATATCTACAAATATTAATGTTTGAAACTTTTATAAAAAAAAAACATTTGTGGACATCCGAGACCCGCGACTGGGGAGGGGGAGGGGAGGGGAAAGAGTGGAAAGGGGCAAGGGGGAAAAATTCCATTTCACAATAAAGAAGAAAAAATATGCAAAATATAATTATGGATATGCATAATAATAATTATTATTATTATTATAATAATTATTGTTATATGCATAAATAAACTTTTATAGAATAAGAAAAACGTGTTAGTGGACATCTGAAACCTCGACTGGGGAGGGAAAATGAATAAACGGGGCAAGGAAAAAACATTCCATTTAAAATATATATACATATACAGGGTGTATCTAAACTACTGGGCAAAACTTTAAAAGGTGATAGTACACATCAAGACAAATAATAATAAACGGGAAACTAAGGGTCCCAAACGTATTCCAAAGGAGATAGGCGCCATCAAAGTTTAGGGTCCAAAATTTGAAATGATTATAAAAAACGGAAAAATTGGTCGATTCATTTGCGGTTTTCACGAAAACTATTATTTATGTCAGTATTGTCTTGAAAATAAATTATAAACATAATTGCATCTTGCGGCATGATTAATAAACAGAATAATACGATTTCAAACGCTTACTACGCATTTATATCGTCTGAAAATTCCGTGTGCAGAGGAAAAAACATGCAAATTTTACTTTTTAGAACACACAAATAATGTTGTTCTTATAATTTTGTCCAAAATCAATGGTTGTATAAATTTATAATGCATTTTATTAATATGAATTTACCACATATTTCCATAAAAACATACAAAAATAATCTTCATTTTTCATTGGTTTCCAGCCATTAAATTTGCATAAGTCTCCCGCCAAATATAACCAAGATATGGCCTTTTTTGCCTTGTCCTTATAATTTTGACCACCACTGTAGTAACATGAAGCATAACGGCTTGTCCGTATGCTCAGCCCTGATGTTTTCCTGAAGCGCTTTTTGCAGCTTATCAACCGGTTTGACAAATGTCTCAATGTAGTTGGTAATTCTTTGGAAAAATAAAGATACATCTTATCTTTAATATCTCACTCTATTGTTTGACTTCCATACACATTTCTGTCCACACACGCCAAGAGAGACTTATTTTCAGACTCCCTTTCGTATAAATTTTGAAATCAACATTTGAAATATGTGCCAAGTTTTCAAATTAATATTTTACATTCAAATTTTTTATTTTATTTGCAACTGGCAACAGTCCAAATGTTATGTAAAATGCACGCAGTTGTGTCGAAATAGTATTCTTCAAGAACATTTTGAAAAAAGAAGTAATTCTTCCCGATTAAAAGTTTTTCTTTTTTTCTTTTTTTTTTTTTTTTTTTTTTTTTAATAAATTATCCTTATTCCCATTTCTCAATTAAGAATGACATCTTATATTCCATTTTGTTTTATTATTAAAGTTTATCAGCCATGTGTAGACAAAACATTATTCTACATTTGAGATATCCAAACATATAACCAAGCTTTACAATTTTGTAAAAGAGTATTAGAGAGGAATCATTGTAAGGCAATACTGGTTGAGAGTCCATTTTCTAAATAATTAGATTTAATTTTATTTGGATTTTGGGATTATTATTAAATTTTTTATGTATATTTTCGGCTGGCAAAAATACTTTCTTATACTATTAAAAGATAAGACAATTATTTAATTGCTATGCAATTATTTTTATCCTCAACTAATATTTTCCCTATCAATAATAAACAAATTGTGATATTTTCTTTTGATTATACTCTTGTTTTACTATTATTATTATTATTATTATGATTTCTATAATGAAGTATAGTATGAATTACACTCTTATTGAGAAATATTAGGATATGGAGGATTATAATTGTTGTTGCTATAAATTGAGTTTTATTATACTCATTATTATTATTGTAATTATTATTATTGTTATTATTATTAATTGGTTTTTTCTATATTATTTAATATTAATGTTGAGAGTTATACTATTTGTTATTGGAAGTTTTGCATATCATTTATTAAAAGATGTTAGATCCAACAAAAGATTATCCCAACTAAAAAATGAAAAATTATATAATTTACTAGTGAACTGCATTGAAGAATTGTATTTTATAATTATAGAAAGACTGTTTCATTTGAAGGACTATATGTAACCAACTAAATCTCAGATGGATATTTATTGTAGCCTTTGAAGACTTTATTTACTATAAGAACTGTATCTAATAAATTTAATTTTTGAACTTAAATAACTACTGATTAAGTTATTGAAATTCTATAAATTCAACCGAAAAAGATTTTTTATTGTTTTTATTACATTTTTATTATTTCTTGCTTATTTTAATATTTATAACTTATTTACTGTTATTGTATGTATTATCTCCTATGAACTTACAAATGGTAAGTGATATTGTAATATTATTGTATTTCTTTCAGGGGAATGCTCTTACCTAATTTTAACCCTATCTAAATTGTTCTTAACTATTTTTTAATCGCTATTGTTTTATGTGGCGTTATTTTTTTTTCAGCTCTTAGCTTCCTGGGCTTGACAGTTTTATTCCAAAATTTAATTTGTCTAAGTTATTAGATTTCTGTTGTCTGAATTTGTAGTTTATTTTAACTATCAATTTCATAGAAGATTTTTGGGAGGGGGGATAATATTACAAATTTAATTATTTTTCCGCCAAAATTAACCTTATACTATATTAATTTCCTTTTAACAATATTCCGTACTTATTTCAATGTATTAAATTAAAATTCTGTTATTAGATCTAATCTATTAATCTTTATAGAAACGATATAAATTCTTAATTCGCCTCAAAAAACATATAATTTAATATGTGTAAATTTAAACAATGGTTCTAAATAAAAAATATTCTTAATTAAACTTTATTTCTAAAAATTCCCAATAAAACTCATTTTTTCCCTGTTTTTATCAACCATTTTTTAAGAAAGTCTTATTAAATTTTTTCCAAAACCATACTTTTCAAAAATTTCATTCTTTTTATTATTTTTTTTCTTCGCGTTAGATAATTATTGCGTATCAATAAAATCATTTCTTTTCTGTTTTGTGTGATATTATCCTCTGCGGATTATATTAGAATTTTGATTTCGATTATAAATTAGTTAAATAATAACCTTTTAAAATAAAAATTATCGTTTGCAAAAGATTTGAGACTACTATTTTTAACCTCGGTACTATACACAAAATTCTGTTTACATAAAAGAATCGTGTTTAGAGGTTATGGAAGATTCTAGAAGCTTTTTATTATTGACTTAAGTGAGGAGGCCCAGAGATGATGGAATACGTATATATTTTTTTTTCTTCGATGATTCGTGTTTAGACGACTTGCGGCAAGCTATGTTTTCTATGATGGGATGTCGCTCCGGGAAGAGAATTTTCCGCTCTATCTGAATGGATTTTAATAAACTATTTTGGAGCAGTTTATGTGTAATTTAATGACGTTTCTTCATTTATTATATATATATATATTTTTTTTTTCTTCTCGCCACGACTCTTGTCATATAAAAGGGAGAAATGTTATAAGTATAATGATATACATTTGTAAATATGTAAAACATATATGTTGTTTATCTAGATGCGTATACAATATAGTTATATCTATTTTATTTTTTAATAAAACAATAGTGCTTTAATAGAAAAAAATAGATACAAAAAAGATTTTTCGAAATATTTTCTTGTCATATGGATTTATTTGTAAGTGAACTCATAAAATAATATATATATATGTATACCAGGTGTCCCAAAAATGACTGATGGATTTTAAAATTCAATAACTTGCAAAGGGTGACAGCTATTTAAAGAAAAATTTGCAGGAGGGTTATGTATAATGTCAAGAGTTTTTTATTACCGTAATTTTTTATTTTAGTTCACATCTCAAACAATAGGTGGCGCTGATGGCGATTGAAGACCAGGTCGACGGTTCACTCAGCACTGATCACCTGGCCTTCAATCACCGTCAGCGCTACCTATTGTTTGAGATGCAAACGAAAAATTACGGTAAAAAATCTCCTGACATTATACATAAATCTCCTGCAAAAAAATTTTAATTGGTGTCACCGTTTGCAAGTTTTTGAGTTTTAAAATCCATCAGTCATTTTTGGGACACCCGGTATATAAGTGTATGTACAAAATGCACCCAGATAAAATATTACAGTAAAACCTCTAAATAACGGACACATTGGGAACGCAAAAATTGTCCGCTGTTCGGAGGTGTCCGCTGTTGGGAAAACCTCAAAGATACAAAAATCACTAAGAAATGCTTAATGTGTCATGAATTGACTTTTATATGTCCTATAACCTCTATTATATTAATGATCAAAAATTAGAGTTATTTTTTAAACAATAAAATTGAAACTAAAATAAAATTGTGCACACCTTCATCCACTGTTTATTACTTTCTTTTGAAAAAAATCTATTGCAACAGTTTTCTTTGTTTGCAATTACATGTAATTTGTTTTTCAATGTGACATTATTGGACATTATAGAGTTCCGGGCGGGAAAGGGGGTTTGCACTTTTTGACCATTAAAAGCACAAAATCTCAAAACCTTCCGGGAGGACATTTCAATGCTCTTGGAGGATGTCCCAACCGGGCACCTCCCTGAATTCAACACTGAACGTTGAGGGGAGATTTTCCCCAGACCACGATCTACATTTATTTGTGACACTGTCACAAAATTTATGACACATTGCCCTGATAAATTTAGAGGCCTTTTTACTTTTTTTTTCTTTTTTCCTCTTTAAAAAATTATTTTTCATTCTTTATCGCCGAAAATAGTGTCCGCTATTTGGAATGTCCGTTATTCAGAGGTTAAACATACGGAAATTTAGGTTTTGGGAGTGGGGATCGGAAAACTGTTCATTAAATAGAGGTGCCCGCTATTCAGGAGTGTCCGTTATGGAGGTTTTACTATATATTGTTTTTAGATATATTATGCATAACAATAATATATAATGCATGTGTTTTTAATATGAAATTATGTATTAGCCATGCAGTCGTATTATTTCTAAAGATGTAAACATGTTTTGTATTTAGATTTCCATGCAAAACATATCTATGTTTTACAATGATTTCATTTTTAATGAAAAATATAAAATTTTACGAGTAAAATGACACTTTAAAAAATTATTTCTTCAAATTTACTCAAGTATTATGGATTTATTATTAAGTGAATGCACAAAATATAAAGTACAATTTGTAAACATATGGATTTATTTCTTTACATATACACAAAATGTAAACAAATCAAATCTTATATTATATTATCATACGTATTATGCATAACAATATAATTATATATAATGCATGTGTAATAAATTTACAATCATATATATTGTACATGCAATTGTATGCATTTATGAGGATTTAAATACATGTTTTTTATCAAGATAAATATACACATATGCAACGCAGTTACATCTATATTCTATAATAATGTAATTTTTACTAAACAATTAAAATTTTGAATTCGAAACTTAACCTATTTTAAAAATGTTTTCATAATTTTTTTCAATTATTTATGTACGTATGCACAGTATTTAAACAGATAAAAAAAAAATATTTTTTTACTTGCTGTTTATTTTGTAGCTGGTTTTAATACGTGAAATTTTCTCTTCTTTAACAGAACACATTAATTGATATCGAATCAAGCAATGATACATTTGTATTAAGAAAACAGTTAATATTTCTTAAGTTACCTCTCTCTCTGTCATTCGGTAAAGTCAATGAACTTTAAATATAAACATAGGGATAAGTAAATTCCACTTCCTAGTTGAAGAGCATGTTTAGGGAAAACACAGTTTCAAATGCAAATGAAGGGATTTTCCTCGAATGTTTCGTTTTGTATATTTAGCTTTTTTTTTTTAAATCATTTCTTTTATAGCAAAGAAAATAAACAAGGTGCGATTTGTAAATAAAAGTTTTTCCTATTTAAATTTCTATTCAAACAGAAATTATCTGATTTTTTCTGCATATTATTAAGGTAAGCAAGATCAATTTTGGTTGTCGCTTCTTTTAGTGAATCGACAGTTAGAATATTTTTTTTTTCTTTCACAGAAAAATGCACAACATATTAAATATTGACGTTAGGTGACTAATTTAAAATTATGCAAATAATAATCAGCCTTCTTTTGCTCTATAATATGCATACTATAGAAAACTAGTCTCCCCTATATCAGGCCCGGACTGGCCAGGTCGGCTGGTCGGCGATCGCCGAGGGCCCCCAGCCTAAAGGGGCCCCGGAAGCGCAACTCAAAAAAGGAATATCGATTTTTTAATTACTATTTACGTACGAAAAAAATTGAGTATTTTCCAATAATAATATACGTTTACAGTAAATTTTAAACAATTGATAGTTTTTTCATGGTAACTTATATACTTTCGTCGTGTCATGTCGTTGGACAGATGGAATAGGGCTGGTGACTGATATATCGTCGTTTCTGCAGTACTCATAGAATCAGATTCAGAGTGCATCGCGACGCACACTTGCCAATGTTGTATAGTATGGTTATAACTAGTGCAATTTCACAGTGTGGTCAACATGAAGCAGTTGTACGAAAGCGACAGTACGAAAAGGAAAGAAAAAAATGAGAAAATTTTTAAACATTGAAAAATGTTTAAAACTTTTAATACTTGGTTAAGTAGTAAGGACGACCCGATTCCATTCAATTTGCACACACACACACACAAAAAAAAATCAGTTTTTCTTAACATACAGTTAAGATCCTTTTAAAGAATACTACATACACATTTATGATATATTTTATATTTTAAAACTATACTTTAAAATCACGATATTTTCTCACCATAGAAAATACATGATAATAACATTAATGATTACTTAGAAGCCTAGATTTTTTAACATTCAAATAAAGATTCATTATAAAATTAATGTAGTTTAAATTTAAAGAAAAAATAAGACGGTAAAAACATGATTAACTTTTGAAGATGTATTATAAAAAATATATTTGTGAAAATATTTCTCTGTCATTTATTAGAGCTTCTTTCAAATCCAAAGGTTAGTTCCTGACACATTTCTAAATTCATTTAGTTTGGAAATGCATAAGTTTTGCTGTTTTTTCTTATTCAGAACCTGTGTAATTGAATGGTGTCTTCCATTTTTTTGATAAAGACGTTATATCTTTTGGAAATATTGTCAAAATTAGCATTTTGAATTGAATATTTGGAAGCGATATCATTGAAAAAGGGAAAAACTTGCAGTCACTTGATAAAAATCTCTTACTATTTGATACTTTATTAACCAAAAATGGAAAAATTATTTTATTTCCAAATCCTTTAATAGTCACGCATGTCAATTTTGCGCATTTACAGTTAAAAATTAGTCAGAAAGTTTCACATTATTGAGAAGTGGATTGAAAACCACCCTAAGTTTTACTTCCAAAGATTCTATTAACAGAAGTTTATTATCGCTATTAATATATTTTAGCTCACAGGCTATGAAAGCCTGAGAGCTTATGTGCCCACCCGTTCTGTATGTATGTATATACGTGCATACGTACGTACGTAACGCGATAACTCATGATAAAAATATCCGATTTACATTAAATTTTGGATTTAGGCTTATTATGATAAGACGCTTCCCTGATTAGTTTTGAGAGTTCATTCGATAAGTATAAGACGGGTAACGGGGGCTATTGCCCCTCCCCTTAATTTATATAAAGAGGTTTTTCCTGCAGAATTAGTAGATTTCGTTCAAATCTTAGATGTAGGATCATTCTAATGAGGTGCCTTCATGATTAGTATTGGGTGTTCATTGGATAAGTTTAAAGAGGGGGAATGGGGGTGGGTAACCCCCCCTCCCGTCTTAATTTAGGTTTTTCACGCAAAATTTATCTATTTGTTTCAAATTTTGTATAAAGGTTTATTCTGAAATGGCGCTTCCCTGATTTGTTTTTGGAATTCACTGGATAACTATAAAGGGAGGATAGGGAAAACTACCCCTCATAATTTATGTAAATGGTTTTTCATACAGAATTAACCGATTTGTTTTAATTTTTGTATACAGGTTCATAGTAGTAAGAAGCTTCGCTCATTTGCTGTGGTATTTTCTTTTGTTAATTATAAACGAGGGTACGGGCGATTACCTTCCCCTTAAATTAGCTAAATAGAGTTTTATGCAGAGTTATCCGATTTGCTTTAAATTTTGGATGTAGGTTCTTTCTGATAAGTTGAATTTCTGAACAGTTTTGGAGGTTTAATGATTAATTATGAAGGGGGGAACGGGGGAAAACGCTTCTTAACTTACATAAATGGGTTTTTATGTAGAATTATTCGACTTGCTTCGAATTTTGGATACAGGTTTATTATATGATAAGGCGTATCCCTGATTAGTTTGGAGGCTTCAATGATAAGTATAAATAAAGAAGATTGGGGGGGGTACTTCCTTCCTTATTTTTTTTCGAAGGACATTATTATATAAAGCTGTAATGTATAATTAGTCTGCATATCCTGTGAGCTCTATGCCATGAATTTAACTGGGCATCATTCTTTTTATTTTAAACACACAGTTCTGACCGTGATGCTGGAATTTGAAGTTTTCATACTAACTAGAAAACTGCAAGAAATGTAAGTCACCGATTTTAATGAAAGTAGTATCGTTGGAAAGATCTCATTATGAGGAGTAAAAAACTCAATAGAACTACCCATCTCGGAAACGAGTCGTTTTCGAGATATCTGACAATTTATATAACGTAGCTAGTGCATACTTACTGGGAAATCGCAAAAAAATTAGTCTAGATTTTGACGAAAGAGGTATTGTTGGAAAGATCTTATCGCGTGGAGTAAAAAATTCAAAAGAACTACCCATCGGAAACGAGCCGGTTTCGAGATATCCGATAATTTGAGCCACGTAGTTAGTACATACTGGGCTAGTGCACACCTAACAGAGGACCGCAAAAAATTGCTGTCTCTATTTTGACGAAAATGGTGTCGTTTGAAAGATATCATTTTGAGAAGTAAAAAACTCAATGGAACTACCCTTTGGAAATGACCCGTTTTCGAGATATCCGACAATTTATGTCACTTAATGCAGTTTCTCAGTACGTGTGCATACTTAGTGATACAAATTGTCAGATATCTTGAAAACGTTTCATTTCCGACGGGTAGTTTCATTGAGTTTTTTACTCCTCACAATGAGATCTTTCCAACGATACCCCTTTCGTCAAAATCGGTGGCTTACACTTCTTGCAGTTCCCTAGTAAGATAGAAATTTTTTAAAAAAATTTCGTACTTTTTGCCGATTTAAGGGTTTATATTATTCTTTTATCACTAATATTCATATATATATTTTTTTAGTTACAATTTTCTTTCTATTTTAAAAGCGATTAATGATTCAGCATTTTAAATTTCGTTTAAACATTTTTTTTTCGTTTTTAAAAATTTTTAATTTTATTTATATTTCCGCTATATTTCTTTTTTTTTCGATTTTTTAAAGAATTTTGCATTTTGAATTTTATTTAAATAATTTAATTTGAAAATTTTTAATTTAATTAAAATAAATATTCCTTTTACTTTAAATTTATTGATGCTACCATCTATGTAAGAATTTAATAATTATAAATCAACAATTTAGATTTAATAATTAAAGGATAAGTTCTTTTGAAATATATTTTAAAGAAAATACTCTGAGCGATCTGCGATCACACGCACCCACTTTTTTTTATTACTGTTATGTCACTTTTAATATATACTTAGGTATCACAGTAGGATTTAGATTATTATGACTTCGACATAGTCATTTGATTGCCGAAAACTAAAAATATACCTCACGCTCATTTTTAAGTAATAACCACTTAAAATAAATAATTCTTATTTTTTTTTTCTAGCATGGAATTAGTTTAGGTATGGTGTATAAAAATAATATAAATATATATTGTGAAAGTAAGTTAACAACATTACAAAAAGCTTATATTTTACTCAACTATTTTCCAAATGACAAAATAGCCTAAATGTGGTTTTTTTTGCCATCTAAGCCTAAATTTAAAAATAAAATATAATATTCTGTTTTCGCTAAATTTCCCATAAGGGGCCCCTTTTCAGTCTCTAGCCAAGGGCCCCCAAAGGTGCCAGTCCGGGCCTGCCCTATATATTTGTGATTTCCCATAATATAATAAAATAAATTGAATACCATTAATAATAAAGCTAGTAGCATACAATAGTATTTAATATTCTAAGTAAACTTATGTCGCCACGTAGAGGACTCTAGAGAGTGGTGACCACAAGGGAAGCTTCATCTACCCTCAATTTTATTATTTAAGCAAACGGTGGAAATAATTTTAAACTATTGCATAGCTTTTATCGCAGGCTTTGAGAGCGGCGACCGAATCCAAAAATTCCGTAACGACAAAAATCCTAACACATCCGTAACGAAAAAACCTATCACTCGGCTAACGACGTTTCAGCTCGGCAGACTTCGGCATGGTATCCTTCGGTAGACTTCGGCATGGTATCCTTCGGTAGACTTCGGCAGACATTGAAGCGGAATTTTTCAGGTATTTAGAGGATATCAAGTCTCAAACTTATATTTCTTATTTCAGTTACTATAAATCTATAGTTTCAATAATAAAAATTCCTGATAGAATCTGTATAGAAAAGAATAGTCTTAAGATAAAATAAGGTAGGATAATGTAGCTTTTGGTGATTGGAAACCCGCCCAATGGTGAGGATCGAAAAATTTAAAATGCTTATAACTCGCGATCTAATTTTTGTACCGCGGCCAAATTTTGTTTGGTAATTTATTATGAGACAGTGTTAATTTTTTGTGACAGGAGACCCCCCACGGTGAGGGTCGAAAAATTTAAAATGTTTATAACTCGCGATCAATTTTCGTAGCGCGGCCAAATTTTGTTTGGTGATTTATAATGAAACAGTGTTAATTTTTGGTGACAGGAGACCACCCCACGGTGAGGGTCGAAAAAGTTAAAATGCTAACTCGCGATCTTATTTTCGTAGCGCGGCCAAATTTTGTTTGATGATTTATTATGAAACAGTGTTAATTTTTGGTGACAGGAGACCCCCCACGGTGAGGGTCGAAAAAGTTAAAATTCTTATAACTCGCGATCTAATTTTCGTAGCGCGGCCAAATTTTGTTTGGTAATTTATTATGAGACACTGTTAATTTTTAGTGACAGGAGACCCCACGTTGAGGGTCGAAAAATTTAAAATGCTTATAACTCGCGATCTAATTTTCGTAGCGCGGCCAAATTTTGTTTGGTAATTTATTATGAGACAGTGTTACTTTTGGTGACAGGTGACACCCACGTTGAGGGTCGAAAAAATTAAAATGCTTATAACTCGCGATCTAATTTTCGTAGCGCGGCCAAATTTTGTTTGGTGATTTATTATGAAACAGTGTTAATTTTTGGTGACAGGAGACCCCCCCCACACACACACACGGTGAGGGTCGAAAAAGTTAAAATGCTTATAACTCGCGATCTAATTTTCGTAGCGCGGCCAAATTTTCTTTGGTAATTTATTATGAGACAGTGTTAATTTTTGGTGACAGGAGACCCCCACGGTGTGGGTCGAAAAATTTAAAATGTTTATAACTCGGAGATCAATTTTCGTAGCGCGGCCAAATTTTTTTGGTAATTTATTATAAGATAGTGTTAATTTTTGGTGAAAGGAGATCCCCATGGTGAGGGTAGAAAAATTTAAAATGCTTATAACTCGCGATCTTATTTTCGTAGTGCGGCCAAATTTTGTTTGATGATTTATCATGAGACAGTGTTAATTTTTGGTGACAGGAGACCCCCCACGGTGATTGTCGAAAAATTTAAAATGCTTATAACTCGCGATCTACTTTTCGTATCGCGGCCAAATTTTGTTTGGTAATTTATTATGAGAGAGTGTTAATTTTTGGTGACAGGAGACCCCCCACGGTGAGGGTCAAAACATTTAAAATGCTTATAACTCGCGATCTAATTTTCGTATCGCGGCCAAATTTTGTTTGGTAATTTATTATGAGAGAGTGTTAATTTTTGGTGACAGGAGACCCCCCACCGTGAGGGTCGAAAAATTTAAAATGTTTATAACTCGCGATCAATTTTCGTAGCGCGGTCAAATTTTTTTGGTAATTTATTATGGGACAGTGTTAATTTTTGGTGACAGGAGATCCCCATGGTGAGGGTAGAAAAATTTAAAATTCTTATAACTCGCGATCTAATTTTCGTAGTGCGGCCAAATTTTGTTTGGTTATTTATTATGAGACAATGTTACTTTTGGTGACAGGAGACCCCCCCCCCCACGGTGAGGGTCAAAACATTTAAAATGCTTATAACTCGCGATCTAATTTTCGTAGTGCGGCCAAATTTTGTTTGGTAATTTATTATGAGACAATGTTACATTTGGTGACAGGAGACCCCCCCCCCACCACGGTGAGGGTCGAAAAATTTAAAATGCTTATAACTCGAGATCTAATTTTCGTAGCGCGGCCAAATTTTGTTTGGTAATTTATTATGAGACAGTGTTAAATTTTGGTGACAGGAGACCCCCCACGGTGAGGGTCGAAAAATTTAAAATGTTTATAACTCGCGATCAATTTTCGTAGCGCGGTCAAATTTTTTTGGTAATTTATTATGAGACAGTGTTAGTTTTTGGTGACAGGAGATCCCCATGGTGAGGGTAGAAAAATTCAAAATGCTTATAATTTGCGATCTAATTTTCGTAGTGCGGCCAAATTTTGTTTGGTAATTTATTATGAGACAATGTTACTTTTGGTGACAGGAGACCCCCCCCCCCACGGTGAGGGTCAAAACATTTAAAATGCTTATAACTCGCGATCTAATTTTCGTAGTGCGGCCAAATTTTGTTTGGTAATTTATTATGAGACAATGTTACTTTTGGTGACAGGAGACCCCCCCCCCTCACGGTGAGGGTCGAAAAATTTAAAATGCTTATAACTCGAGATCTAATTTTCGTGGCGCGGCCAAATTTTCTTTGGTAATTTAATATGAGACAGTGTTATTTTTTGGTGATAGGAGACCCCCCACGGTGAGGGTCGAAAAATTTAAAATGTGTATAACTCGCGATCAATTTTCATAGCGCGGTCAAATTTTTTTGGTGATTTATTATGAGACAGTGTTAATTTTTGGTGACAGGAGATCCCCATGGTGAGGGTAGAAAAATTTAAAATGCTTATAACTCGCGATCTAATTTTCGTAGTGCGGCCAAATTTTGTTTCGTAATTTATTAAGAGACAGTGTTAATTTTTGGTGACAGGAGACCCTCCCCCATGGAAAGGGTCGAAAAATTTAAAATGCTTATAACTCGCGATCTAATTTTCATAGAGCGGCCAAATTTTGTTTGGTGATTTATTATGAAACAGTGTTAATTTTTGGTGACAGGAGACCACCCGACGTTGAGGGTCGAAAAATTTAAAATGCTTATAACTCGCGATCTAATTTTCGTAGCGCGGCCAAATTTTCTTTGGTAATTTATTATGAGACAGTGTTAATTTTTGGTGACAGGAGACACCCCACGGTGAGGGTCGAAAAATAAAAATGTTTATAACTCGGAGATCAATTTTCTTAGCGCGGCCAAATTTGTTTGGTAATTTATTATAAGATAGTGTTAATTTTTGGTGACAGGAGATCCCCATGGTGAGGGTAGAAAAATTTAAAATGCTTATAACTCGCGATCTTATTTTCGTAGCGCGGCCAAATTTTGTTTGATGATTTATCATGAGACAGTGTTAATTTTTGGTGACAGGAGACCCCCCACGGTGATTATCGAAAAATTTAAAATGCTTATAACTCGCGATCTAATTTTCGTAGCGCGGCCAAATTTTTTTGGTAATTTATTATAAGATAGTGTTAATTTTTGGTGAAAGGAGATCCCCATGGTGAGGGTAGAAAAATTTAAAATGCTTATAACTCGCGATCTTATTTTCGTAGTGCGGCCAAATTTTGTTTGATGATTTATCATGAGACAGTGTTAATTTTTGGTGACAGGAGACCCCCCACGGTGATTGTCGAAAAATTTAAAATGCTTATAACTCGCGATCTACTTTTCGTATCGCGGCCAAATTTTGTTTGGTAATTTATTATGAGAGAGTGTTAATTTTTGGTGACAGGAGACCCCCCACGGTGAGGGTCAAAACATTTAAAATGCTTATAACTCGCGATCTAATTTTCGTATCGCGGCCAAATTTTGTTTGGTAATTTATTATGAGAGAGTGTTAATTTTTGGTGACAGGAGACCCCCCACCGTGAGGGTCGAAAAATTTAAAATGTTTATAACTCGCGATCAATTTTCGTAGCGCGGTCAAATTTTTTTGGTAATTTATTATGGGACAGTGTTAATTTTTGGTGACAGGAGATCCCCATGGTGAGGGTAGAAAAATTTAAAATTCTTATAACTCGCGATCTAATTTTCGTAGTGCGGCCAAATTTTGTTTGGTTATTTATTATGAGACAATGTTACTTTTGGTGACAGGAGACCCCCCCCCCCACGGTGAGGGTCAAAACATTTAAAATGCTTATAACTCGCGATCTAATTTTCGTAGTGCGGCCAAATTTTGTTTGGTAATTTATTATGAGACAATGTTACATTTGGTGACAGGAGACCCCCCCCACCACGGTGAGGGTCGAAAAATTTAAAATGCTTATAACTCGAGATCTAATTTTCGTAGCGCGGCCAAATTTTGTTTGGTAATTTATTATGAGACAGTGTTAAATTTTGGTGACAGGAGACCCCCCACGGTGAGGGTCGAAAAATTTAAAATGTTTATAACTCGCGATCAATTTTCGTAGCGCGGTCAAATTTTTTTGGTAATTTATTATGAGACAGTGTTAGTTTTTGGTGACAGGAGATCCCCATGGTGAGGGTAGAAAAATTCAAAATGCTTATAATTTGCGATCTAATTTTCGTAGTGCGGCCAAATTTTGTTTGGTAATTTATTATGAGACAATGTTACTTTTGGTGACAGGAGACCCCCCCCCCACGGTGAGGGTCAAAACATTTAAAATGCTTATAACTCGCGATCTAATTTTCGTAGTGCGGCCAAATCTTGTTTGGTAATTTATTATGAGACAATGTTACTTTTGGTGACAGGAGACCCCCCCCCTCACGGTGAGGGTCGAAAAATTTAAAATGCTTATAACTCGAGATCTAATTTTCGTGGCGCGGCCAAATTTTCTTTGGTAATTTAATATGAGACAGTGTTATTTTTTGGTGATAGGAGACCCCCCACGGTGAGGGTCGAAAAATTTAAAATGTTTATAACTCGCGATCAATTTTCATAGCGCGGTCAAATTTTTTTGGTGATTTATTATGAGACAGTGTTAATTTTTGGTGACAGGAGATCCCCATGGTGAGGGTAGAAAAATTTAAAATGCTTATAACTCGCGATCTAATTTTCGTAGTGCGGCCAAATTTTGTTTCGTAATTTATTAAGAGACAGTGTTAATTTTTGGTGACAGGAGACCCTCCCCCATGGAAAGGGTCGAAAAATTTAAAATGCTTATAACTCGCGATCTAATTTTCATAGAGCGGCCAAATTTTGTTTGGTGATTTATTATGAAACAGTGTTAATTTTTGGTGACAGGAGACCACCCGACGTTGAGGGTCGAAAAATTTAAAATGCTTATAACTCGCGATCTAATTTTCGTAGCGCGGCCAAATTTTCTTTGGTAATTTATTATGAGACAGTGTTAATTTTTGGTGACAGGAGACACCCCACGGTGAGGGTCGAAAAATAAAAATGTTTATAACTCGGAGATCAATTTTC
Organism: Maratus speculifer; assembly: GCA_964019185.1. Classification (NCBI taxonomy): domain Eukaryota; kingdom Metazoa; phylum Arthropoda; class Arachnida; order Araneae; family Salticidae; genus Maratus; species Maratus speculifer. The sequence continues at coordinate 120,951,591 of OZ025298.1, forward strand.
TTAGCGCGGCCAAATTTGTTTGGTAATTTATTATAAGATAGTGTTAATTTTTGGTGACAGGAAATCCCCATGGTGAGGGTAGAAAAATTTAAAATGCTTATAACTCGCGATCTTATTTTCGTAGCGCGGCCAAATTTTGTTTGATGATTTATCATGAGACAGTGTTAATTTTTGGTGACAGGAGACCCCCCACGGTGATTATCGAAAAATTTAAAATGCTTATAACTCGCGATCTAATTTTCGTAGCGCGGCCAAATTTTGTTTGGTAATTTATTATGAGACAGTGTTAATTTTTGGTGACAGGAGACCCCCCACTGTGAGGGTCGAAAAATTTAAAATGTTTATAACTCGCGATCAATTTTCGTAGCGCGGTCAAATTTTTTTGGTAATTTATTATGAGACAGTGTTAATTTTTGGTGACAGGAGATCCCCATGGTGAGGGTAGAAAAATTTAAAATGCTTATAACTCGCGATCTAATTTTCGTAGTGCGGCCAAATTATGTTTGGTAATTTATTAAGAGACAGTGTTAATTTTTGGTGACAGGAGACCCTCCCCCATGGAAAGGGTCGAAAAATTTAAAATGCTTATAACTCGCGATCTAATTTTCGTAGCGCGGCCAAATTTTGTTTGGTGATTTATAATGAAACAGTGTTAATTTTTGGTGACAGGAGACCACCCGACGGTGAGGGTCGAAAAAGTTAAAATGCTTATAACTCGCGATCTAATTTTCGTAGCCCGGCCAAATTTTGTTTGGTAATTTATTATGAGACAGTCTTAATTTTTGGTGACAGGAGACCCCCAGGATGAGGTTCGGAAAATTTAAAATGCTTATAACTCGCGTTCTAATTTTCGTAGCGCGGCCAAATTTTGTTTGGTGATTTATTAAGGTATTGAATAGCTTTCATCGCGGGCTTTGAGCGCGGCGAAAGAATCTAGAAATTCCGTAACGAGAAAAAAACCTAACACTCCGGCTAACGTCGCTTCAGTTTGGCAGACTTCGGCACGGTATCCTTCGGTAGACTTCGGCAGACATTGACGTGGTATTTTTCAGATATTTCGAGAATATCAAGTCTCAATCTTATATTTTTTATTTCACCTACCATAAACGTATAGTTTCAATGATAAAAATTACTGATTAACCTGCATGTATTGTAAGATGAAAAAAATATTTTAAACGATATTAACTTCTAATTTATTCAATAAAAGAAAAAAAAATGTTACCGGTCATCACGCTCAAAAAGTGTAACTTGAATTAATATCAAAGACAAAAAAAAAAAAACTGCATAAATAAAAAAAATAAATAATTATAATTGCATAAGTTGATAAAAAATGCTATGCAATAGCTTTACCGCGGCAGTCCCCGAGTGCCACATGTATTTTTTTTTTAATAATTGACTTTCATTATCCAACATATTCGTCTCTGTTTTGTACTGAAAATACATAGTTAATTTAATATTCAGAAAACTGCACATGAAATCTGGTCTAATAAATTGTGACTAATGCACCGCAGTTTGAATATATTTTTTTAATTTTCATCATAGCAGTATAAAATTTTGTGCATATATACAAGGTGTCCCAAAAGTGACTGATGGATTTAAAAATTCCATAACTTGCAAACGGTGACAGCTACTTAAAAAAAAATTTGCTGGAGGATTATGTATAATGTCAGGAGTTTTTTACCATAATTTTTTATTTTAGCTCGATTTTCAAACAATAGGTGGCGCTGACGGCAATTCAAGGCCAGGTGATCAGTGCTGAGTGAAGCGTCGACCTGGCCTTCGATCGCCGTCAGCGCCACCTATTGTTTGAAATTCGAACTAAAATAAAAAATTACGGTTAAAAAACAACTGACATTATACATAACCCTCCTACAAAATTTTTTAAATAGCTGTCACCGTTTGCAAGTTATTGAATTTTAAAACCCATCAGTCATTTTTGGAACACCCGGTACATGTCACCAAAAGCTTATAGAACACCTTCAAAAATTTTTCCATTCTTATTAAAATTTTTAAAATTTTTACAAAAAATTTACACTTTTGAACGAAATTTTAAAATGCTCTTCGTGTTTTAATTTTTGATATATTTTCTTGCCTTTTGCATTTTTATTACTTAAAACTCTATTATAAAAAAATTTGTGTAAGATTTTTTTAAATTTCTTGAATAGTTAATATTTTACAGATTTTTTTTTTAAATTCCATATCGATTTTCATCAAAATTTTGCCTTTTAATAAGTAAAAAATCAAATTTGACTATCTTAATGAAGATGAATTTTTTAAAGCTTACATAATTTCTTTCTAAACAATATCAGGATACATCCTCATCAATTTCATAAATATTGTAAAAAATTATGTCGCAAGAAACATTTCAAAAGTCTAAAAACGTTGAAAAATTAATTTTGAGAAAACAGATTTAAAGTAAATAAATACACTTACCTTTACTATTTACTTCTTAAAACCTTCATAAATGATATTTTAATAAGAAAAAACTGTTTTGATACTATTATACAGCAGAAATAGACCCTTTTTGCGACGATTTTACTATAGACGATTTTGCCGAAATAAAGGTCCATTGTCCCCTTAAAAGGATTTCAAAGTTTTGCCAAAAGATGACAACCAAAGCTGTTGGAAAGTGTAAACAATTGTCTTTGTTGTCTACAAATCGAAATAGTTACGGAAAATCAAGTTGTGAATCGTTTATATCTAAAAATTATATTTTTAGAAAGCTTTTATAAGCTTTTATTCAGGTAAAATATATCATAGAAATTTAAGGAAGTAGATTTTAAGTAATGCAGAAATATTGAGCTTTTATTCCAAGATGTAAAGATTCTACAGCAAGTTAGGCTAAGCATAACCATGTGCTATCTTTTAACAGCTTCTTGATTTGTCCGTACGTCATACGGGTAACATGTTTTTCCCACTCATGATGTGCCCATGGTACGTTCGGGCATCCATATCCTATTAAAGATTTATTATTCTCATTAGTAATTTTTTATTGTACATTCTGTATTATTTAGTCCGAGTATTTTTCCTGATTAAATTTAAAAAAAAATCTGTTTTGAAAAAGTTGTGAAAATAAATAAAATTCTATAAAAGACATGAAAAAATAGGCATTATTTGAAAGTTTTTTCAAAAATATCAGTTAAGAGGTTAAAAAACGGTTGTGGGCGGAGGCTTGACCCAATCAATGCGAGCAGAGTTGACTAGCTGGTCAAGGCATGGCCAACTAGATCTATAAGGCCCATTCATTTGAGAGTAATGTATGATGTCTCCCGCCAGAGGACTCTGATATCTTGCGCAAGTTATTCTGACCAATCATGCAAACACTGAACCAAAACAATGACCATGTGCACAGAACAGAAATCAGCTCATACAATGGAAATTTGAGCAGGGATTGTGCCACATGGTAAAATGAAATGGTTCAGGGTTTGAAGCTGAATCCAGCTTTACTTTTTCGGCGGTGTTTAGTGAAAAGCGCAGGCCGTTATATATCTAGTTGGCAATGGTCAAGGCTCCATTAATTAAGGGGTTGCGAAATCTTTTTATTACACACTGTACATAATGAAGTGTTAGTGGTTCTACAGGGTGTATCTAAACTACTGGGCAAAACTTTAAGGGGTGATAGTACGCATCAAGACAAATAATATTAAATGGGAAACTAAGGGTCCCAAACGTCTTCCGAAGGAGATAGGCGTCATCAAAGTTTAGGGTCAAAAATTTGAAATTATTATAAAAAAAGGAAAAATTGGTCGATTCGTTTGCGGTTTTCACGAAAACTATTCTTTATCTCAGTATTGTCTTGAAAATAAATTATAAAGATAAATTTCAAAAAATGTCGATAGAGGGCACTTTAAACTTTGGAATATCGTACATCTATTTTTTACCGTTATTTTTTGCATCTCATTAAATTTTTTTGAAGCTTAGACATAAACTTAAATTTTGTGCTGAAAATCTGAATCGTAGAGAGTGTTTAAGTTGGGGTGGAAAAGTTCAATGGGGGTGGAAAAGTTCAAATTTCAAATGATTATACAAAACGGAAAAATTGGTCGATTCGTTTACGGTTTTCTCTAAAACCATTCCTTATGTCAGTATTTCCTTGAAAATAAATTTTAAAGATAAATGTCAAAAAATTCCGTTAGAGGGCGCCTTAAACTTTAGAGTAACCAACAACAATTTTTAACTGTTATTTTTTGTATATAATTAAATGCTTGCAAAAGCTTAGACTTAAATTTTGTGCTCAAATTCTGAATCGTTGGGAGGGATTAAGAAGCGCAAATTGAACTGTGTTCAGGAGTTGAAATGTTACCCTGCCCCCCCTACAAACACAGTTCAATATTTCGCTACTTAATTACTCACAACGATTCAGATTTTGAGCTCAAAATTTAAGTCTAAGCTTCTAAAACATTTATTTAGATAAAAAAAATAACGATTAAAAATAGTTGTTGGTTATTCTAAAGTTTAAGGCGCCCTCTAACGGAATTTTTTGAAATTTATCTTTAAAGTTTATTTTCAAGGAAATACTAACATAAAGAAAGGTTTTAGAGAAAACCGCAAACGAAACGACCAATTTTTTCGTTTTTATAATCATTTGAAAATTGAACCTCCCCACCCCCACTGATCACAGTTCAGTTTGCGCTACTTGCCCACTCTCAACGATTCAGATTTTCAGCGCAAAATTTAAGTATGTCTAATGTTCTAAAAAAATTTAATGAGATGCAAAAAATAACTGTAAAAAATAGTTGTACGTTACTCCAAAGTCTAAAGCGCCCTCTATCGACATTTTTTTAATTTATCTATATAATTTATGTTCAAGACAATATTGACATAAAGAATAATTTTAGTGAAAACAGCAAATAAATTGACCAATTTTTCTGTTTTTTATAATTATTTGAAATTTGAAGCTACCCACTCCCATTGAACTCAGTTCAGTTTGCGCCACTTAACCACAGATTTTAGCTCAAAATTTAAGTTTTTGTCTAAACTTCTAAAAAATTTAATGAGATGCAAAAAATAACTGTAAAAAATAGCTGTTCGTTACTCCAATGTCTAAGGCGTCCTCTATCGGCATTTTTTGAAATTTATCTTTATAATTTATTTTCTAGACAATACTGACATAAAGAATACTTTTTGTAAAAACCGCAAATGAATCGACCAATTTTTCTATTTTTTATAATCATTTCAAATTTTGGACCCTAAACTTTGATGGCGCCTATCTCCTCTGGAAGACGTTTGGGACCCTTAGTTTCCCATTTAATATTATTTACCTTGATGTGTACTATCACCCCTGAAAGTTTTGCCCAGTAGTTTGGATACACCCTGTATACAGATTGTGTACTGAATGTAGATTTATTTATTAAAGATATAGTAAAATGAGAGTAATGGAAAAGAAAATGTTTAAAACTGAGTAAAGAAATGTAATAAATTACTACAGTATCTACTGCAAGAAAAAATTTAATAAAATACAAGTTGAATGTAGATTCTGCCATTGCAGAATTCAATTTCGCCACCAATTAAAAAAAAAAAAAAAAAAAAAAAAAAAAAAAGTCGCGATACAGGTTTTAGAAAGTCAACTCCGTTTAGAATGCAATGAACTGACTTCATTTTTCTTGTTTATCTATGTAATAGCAAACAGAACGGCATGAATACTCAATTGATTAGCAATTTCTCTTTGAGACGGAATTGCGGAACAATTCGACGTGCTATTTCTTCATTGACTAGATTCATCAAAAACAGATTTTTTCTATAGTTTAGACGCTTTTTTATAGACTCTGAGAAAAAGGAAATGCATTTTAACAATAAAATTGCATGAATGTCTCGTTTTAACGGCCAGCTTATACGAAACTAGTCGTTGGGGGCCACCGTAATACTTACCCATCATGGATATGCATTATGTAATATGTGAAAATAAAATATGTGAAAACTGTTTATAAAATGCATTGCAATTCGACAACAAAAGTTAAACGCATATTTAAATATTCCTAATATACATAGTAATGCTCCATTAATGAATTGCTGATGAACCCATTCAAATTATGTAAAATACCAAACTACGCAAATAGTACCGGATTGCGTAAAAGAAACATCCTTATAAATCCAAAAACAATAATCATGTTAACTAACAGTTTACTGCGTCAGATTAAGCGTCTCACTTCTAATTAAAACATTTTTTGAATTGAAATTTGAAGAAAATACAGGGTCATGAAAAATCGAAGAATGTGGAAAATAGGATTACAAATATCCTGGCAACTATTAATCCGACCGACTTCGTTCTTGATGCAAAATTTGTGTTATTTTATTGCCTTTTACGTCCTTTCCTTAAAATAAAAAAATCGAAAAATTTTATGTACATTTCATCAGAACGAATTTTTGGAGAGTCTGTAAAAAAATAGTTCCGGATAATGGAGGTTATTGATATTAAATAGGCTTCGTCCTATTCTTACTTACTAAGTACATACAAAATCTTAAGTCTGTATCTCCATTTGTTCGTGAGATAGAGCGTTTACAGACAGACAGACGGACGGCAATTTTTTTTCTAAAAATATGTTTTCGGAATCTCCAGTATCTGAAACGTGTAAATCCGTCAATTTTTTTTCGATTTTCAAAACGATTGCAAGACTTACCCTATACTACGTATGATAGGTAAGTATGCCACAATTTTTTACACGACTCTTTTTAGATTGTCTGAAAGAAATAGCATCGGAGGCTAATAAAAAAAAGTTCATAAGAATCTTTTACTATTTAAACTAGTCCTTGGAGGAGGGGGGGCACCATAATACTTACCCATCATATATATGCATATATAATATATGAAAATAATACATTTGAAAACTATTTATAAAATGGATTGAAATTCCAAAACAAAATTTAAACGTGTATTTATATTTTTATTGTGCATAGTAAAAACTGTATTAATGAGTTGCTGATGAATCGCTTTCGATAAATTATACAACACGCCTAACTACTCAAGTAGTACTGAATTTCGAAAAAGAAGCATCCTTATAACTCCAATGCTCAATAGCCAGTCACGCTCTGGCACTGTAAAATCTTTCACTGATTCTTTGTTATAAAAAGTGAATCGGCTTTTGGGAAAAACCCACTTCTACAGTGCGGCATTAACTATCATCACATCTTAACGTAAACGGCAGCGAAAGTGTTAAAATTATTAAAAATAGCGCCCTCTATAATCAAAATTTTGAACTAATTTTTAATAGTGTCATACCTACATTTTAAAGAGAAGGTTAATATTCTAAAATAAACATTAATTCGCTGAAGAAACTTGTCTTTCATAAGTGTTCAGCATAATCCAGTTAAATAGAGCTGAATTTATGTTATTCTTCTTTCTTCTAGATAATTAGCACATTTATTTGCGCTTTAATGTACTATAAATTAATATACTTATTCATTTGGAAATACATTTTGAAATAGTTATAAGTTAAGCTTCCGCGTACTGGATTTTTTTGAGGGGGATGAAACTGAGACCATTTTTTTTCTTTTGCCGTATATAGATATTTTTGAAAAAACAATTTTTCGCATTGTTAATTTTTTTGTGCGACATTTTCCTAAGTTTCGATGTGCGTGAATAATTAGTCTACACAAAATCGCGATTTGTTGGGAGTTCACTGTAAATTAAAACTTCCACGGTCTTAAAAGTGACAAGGGGGCAATAACAAGGCACCTTACCCTAACTACTATTCTATTGGTTCACAGCATAACAATGAAATAACCAGTGTTGGGTATGAACGCGCTCACTCAACGAAAACTCACGAGTTTCGCTCACTATTTGTGAACTTTGAACTGAACTTAGCTCACTATTTTATAAACGAGTTTGAACTGAACGGAAACTCAAAATATAGACGAGTTTGAACTGAACGGAAACTCAAAATATAGACGAGTTTGAACGAAATTTACGTTCAAATATACGTTCAATTTTTTCATAATTTATTTAAAATTTTTCCAGACCTTAGTACATTTTTTCCCTCTTTCAAATGCCATTTAGAGGCCTACACGAGCCTCAGGACGAGTTAAGGCTGGATATCACTTCTCTGGGTAGTATCCTAGTCTTACTTCTTCTGCAGACTCGGGTCGCGCCGAACTGGATCTGGGCTGTATACAATTTCACCGGAAATAGATATATACAGTAAACTCTCTGTACAAGGTGGAAATATGTCTAAATCGGAAATATTTTCAAGTTCCTGCGAATCCGCAGACAGAGTAGAATTTGTCTAAGACGGAACATTGTCTTCTACGGGAAATTTTCAAGATACCGATCGATTCCGATATAGCCATAGTTTATTCTAATTTTAAATTACCATGATTCAACAATTAAACTTTTCTTTAAAGAATAGTTCATATACAATGCTAGGGGATGGTGGAAACAGTATTATAAAAGGTACTACAAAAATCTGTATATGACGATATCCTGTCTTAAACGAAACAATTTCTAGATCGCTGCAAAATGGATAGAATAATCCGTATAAAAAAATCATAACACATTTGTAAAAGATGGCGAATTTCTTAATAAAGAATCTGTCTACAATGAATTTTTCTAAGTGTTTTAAGTTTCACCAGTATAGAAATTTTTATATTTTTAATTTTTCTAAGTGTTTTAAAATTCACCAGTATAGAAATTTTTATATTTTTAAGCCTCCAATCCGTGGAAATTTCAGATATTTAGATACAGTTAAGGATTCATTTTAAAATCAATTTAGTTTACAATGGGATATACAGAAATAAATGTGGAAAGACCAATACTTTGGAATAAATGTGCCTATTTACGCAGCCCATGACCCCTTTTTTTTAAATGAAAAACATAAGCATGAAAGGGAAACTGTAATAAGTAGTTCCGTATTTAAAAAATTAAACGGAACCATTATAAGTTCTCCCTCTTGTGTCTGTTTTTTGTCTATTGCAATTGCTATAAGGTAAGTTAGCCCCTCCTTTTCTGTAAAATTAATACTAAGTTCCAAAATAGCAAAAAGGAGCAATTACTAAAGCACAAAACTCAGACCAGCATTGTCTCGAAGGATATGCACACAGACATCCAGAGAGTGCAATCGCGTGTTTGTTCCATTTTCAATATTGTACCGACCAAAAGTATATGAAGTTATGCATCGAATTGAATCAAATTTTTTGTGTAAGTGTATGACTATGGCTAATTGGTCCTCCCTGAATTTTGAAAGAATCCGTCGGAAGGCGGCGCTGCAATCGCGATTTTTGTACCATTTTCAATATTGTACTGACCAAAAATATATGAAGTTATACATCGAATAGAACCAAATTTTTTGTGCAAGTGTATGACTATGACTAATTGGTCCTCCCTGAATTTTAAAAAAATCCGCCGGAAGGGGGCACTGCAATAGCGAATTTTATGCCATTTTCAATATTGCACCACCTAAAAGTTTACGTTCTAGAACGTTACATTCTAGTAGTTAGTTCTAGAACTGAACTAAATTTTTGTATATGTTTATTTTTTGGTGAGGCAAGTAGGTCCTCCCATAATTTGAAAAAAAATCTGGCTATCATTCTATTGTCCATCGGGTCGTGCAGAGACGGAAATTCGTTTTTACTCCGATTAATTGACTGAAGTAGAAATTTAAGATAAAAATCAAAGTTGGTATGATATTGAATTGTTATTATAAAATTATTAAAGCATTAAAGTGAGTAACTTTTTTTTAAATATTAAAATGTATGTATGAGATAGAAGAAAGTTTTGGGAATGGCACATTCAACTAGTTTCCATTCAAATGCCGTTTAGAGGTCTACATGGACTCGGGGCGGGTCGAGTTTAATCATTAGTTTTTTGGGTCGTGCCCAGGTCTTCCTTTATCTGAAAGCTCGGTCCAGACTGGACTAGGCTTATTTCTGGAACTGTACTTTATTCTTAAGCGAAGTGTGCACAAATCGAAATTTTTTCACATTGTCTCACAACCTTGCTTGCATGAAAATCATTGACCCGTCCCTGTCTGATTTGTATAAAGATTTGTTTAGGGAACAACCTCTTTGGGTCTACAATTTTTGACGAAAATACATATATTTTTAAATTACCATTATTCTACAGTTAAAATTTCTTTAAAGAATAACATATGTTGTATTTCTAGAATCACGGAAAAATGCACACCGGAAAAAAGCGCACATTCACTAGAAAAGATATTTAAATATGTACTTTTCTGACACATTTCAGAAATAATGCAAATATATGTGAAAAAAAATTCTTTGGCACCCTCAAGAATAAGAAGGGGAGGGGGGAAGGAGATTCAGTATTTGCCAACTCAGTGAAACGCAAACATAAATAGTTCAAAAGGCGTTTGCTAATTAGTTTTATAATTTCAAACAAGATATCAAAATTAGAAAATCAAAAGAGTTTTTATGTGCAAAAAGCTTAATGTTATTTCTAATTATATTGGTAACTTTCGTCAAATCTATCAGAAATAGAAAGTGCATTATAGTATTTTTATTAAAGTTTGAACAAATTTGCCAGTTCAGTTTGTAAATTTGCCAACTGTAACAGTACTATCAAACGTTTGGAGGGGAGGAGGCTCCCCCTTGTGTCCCCCCCCCCTTAGCGAGGCCCCTGAATATAAATGTTATATGTAGTTGTTAATTTGTTTACGCTTTTTTTACATATTTTTTAGAATAAATTTATAAATTAAGGTTATATATTCTTGGAACGCATTAAAATGAAAAAGGTATGTTTTTTCTTATTCAACCGACTTTCTTTTTGTAAGGAGGTCCCTTCGTAATTCTAGCGTCTTGTCTCACAAACATCTCCTAACTTTTCTCCGAATTAGATGTAGAAGAAAGATTACAATGCTCTTGTATTTGTATCGTCCGTACAATACCGGTACTTCTGTTAAATTTCTCCCAACCCAACAACAAGGGGAGAAAGCGTGTTGGTGTTGACGATTTTTTCGTGTCCTTGACAATTACAAGTTGATAACCAAGTCGCCAGTTTAAGGAAACATGTTAGAATCGGAATAAAATGTGGTTCAAAGATTATGGGCAAAATAAACCATTTATTTATTTAGAAATATTTTATTCGAGTTTTTCCTCAACCAAGTGCTTATTTTTTTCCCAATAATCTATTTTTAACAATTTTTTATTTTAGATAGATAAAAAATAATATTTATAGATATTTATGGGTGAAACCAGCTTTGCTTAAACATAATCCTAGTTGGAAGATATTTTTTAAAAATTTCCACAGAAACACATTCTGTCGCTGTGTGTGAAACTCGATGATCACACGAAAAGTGCAAGAAGAACGTAATAATTTAATCAATAACAGATTTTATTATAGCTTTTAGTATAGTTGCAGCATTACAAATTATTATAATTGAGGCATTTAAAAACATAGTTAGGATGATTGGATAGTTCAGATATATCCTTAAATCGTTGCTTTTTCACTTTTTAGATTTTGGTTGCAGATATTTTTTAGAATTTCACTTCCATTTTCGGAGCCGGTTTCGAAAACAAGAGTAATTTTATAAAAAATGCTTGAAACGAAAAATTGAAAAAGTAAAAATAAGAGCTATGTGGGGACGCACCTTATCCAATTAAAACAATAATAAATAAATAAATAAATAAATAAATAAATAAAAATAGAAATAAAAATAGAAATAAAAATAGAAATAAAAATGTCGAGATGTATCCTTAGTGATTCGGTCTACAGGCAGAGGCATGCTTCGAAGTTTAAAACTCTTTCACCAACAAAAACTAAATCAAAAATAGAGAAAACCCATTTTAACAATTTTTTATGACCGCTTTTGACGAGTTTTTAATTTCCTCTTCGTGAAAGAGCTGGTTTTATCAGAATCATGTTAGTGCAATAATAATTTTTGAAGTCGCATTTGTTTTTCGCTGTAACTGTTGGTCCCATTAATAAATTTCTAATATTAATGTATACATAACATATAAATGATTTACAATAAATCTAAGGGATTTGATAACTTGTAAATTTACGAAGCTATTTTTTTTAAACTTCAACTTCTCCCCTTTTCCTATTTTTTCGCTTTTTATTACTGTTACTATTATTTCTATAAGAGCTGATTTTATCAAAAAATTATCAATATAGTTGTAAATATTTAAGGGTGTTCTCAACTGCTCCGCTCAACAAGCGCAAAATGTTTTGACACATTTACAAATTCATTAAAAAAAAAAAAAAAAAAAAAAAAAAAAAGATATAAAATTGGAATGCCTGACTATGGAAGCGATTTTGAATCGAACTTATTTTTCCATTTTATGATAATTAAATTATCTATCCACTTCTAACCCATTGCGATGACGTGATCACCCTTTTTCTCCTGCTTTTCGACCGGTTTTTCTGCTTTCGTCCGGAAATGTGCTCAAAAAAGTTCACTTTGAAGACTTGTTATGAAAAATCCATTGCGTTTTTTTAAAAGGCAGAAAACTGAGTGCAATTAGACAGTTTCTGAATAACAACACCTAGTAGTTTCATGCATTTTCGAAGAAAAATAAATTAAAGCATGCGTCACAAAGTTGCCTTTTGGATTTAAGAACACCCTTAAAGATTTATATTTTAATAAGTGATAAGAAATTAATAAAAATAAATGTATAAATAAATAAAATTAAATGTTAAAAATTATACTTATTAACAAGAATTTAGTTTTAAAATTATAATATTTTATTATCCGCCATTACTGGCATTATTGCCATGTACCCCCCAGCAGATTCGCTATATATCCCCAAGGATACGCGTACCCTAGTTGGGAACCACCGCCCTAAGAGAATTATACAAATCAGCCACTTGCTATCACTTTAATTTTTATCATTGATTTCGACATTGCTTTTCTCGACGGGGCCAAGGCTGTTCAAAAATCAGTAAAATTTGGCTTGATTTTGCGAAAAAGCACATACTTTTAAGTTGCCATTATTATACAATTAAAGATTGGAATTTAAGAATCGTATATTCCAGGCTTATTTAAATAGAGTTAAACATGTGGAACAAACTGCCTATGACGGAATTTTCTTTTAAACTAAAAACTGAAAATTTCTTTTAAAGTTCTTTTAAACTGTTCATCTATGCAAAATGAATACTATAATATGGTAGAAAAAATATGTTAAACATTTACACCTGCTAAAAAAGGAAATGTATTTTTTTTTCTTTCCAATGCGGTTTCATCTTAGAAGATTTTACTTTTATTATATATCATTTTTTAGATTTTTATGGCTCCATAACATGGAAGATGGATTAATAATACTAATGATAGCTGAAACATTTACATACAACTAACAAAGGTTCATTAAAAGCATAAACATCGCAGCTTACGGTACTTCTGCATAAGTGGAGATTATAAACAGACTAAGGTAAGTTTTTTTGGCCAGAACTCTTCCGTAAGGGTAAATATCAATGCCCTGTAGAAATGTACTCGGGTTCGGGCCGGGTTCGGCGCGAAATCTCAACTTTTTTTCCGGGCCGGGCCAAGCTCAGGCCTTGTTTTTAGCTATTATATCGGGCCGGGTCGAGCCGCTAAATTTTATCTATGAGCCGGGCTGGGCTCGGGCCGAAATTTTCATTTTAATATCGGGGCGGACATTTTTTTCTATGGATCGGGGTTGGAAATTTCCGTCCGTGCATACCTCTATCTTACATATTGAATAGTCAAATGATTAGTTCACAAAATTTTGTAAATTTGGACAATAATATCCAAACATTAAAAAAAAAGTGAACTTTTTAGTGAACTTCGTTCACTTTTACAAATGAGTTTGATTTGAACGAGTTCGTTTGAAAATTTTTGAGTTTGAACGTTAACTTGAATCACTTTTCAGAAATTGAACGTGAGTTTGAGTTAGTTCGTTTATTTTGTGAACGTGCCCAACACTGGAAATAACAATTTGAAATATCTATGGGTAATTTAAAGTATTTTCTAGCAAAAGAATATTAAAGATCAGCTACTCAGAAGTTTGAACTAATTACAACTTAACTAATAAGAATGTATTTATTAAAATACAACACATTGCTCAGTGGTGCACAAAACAAGAATTTTAATATACATTTGTACAATTAAAATAAAATAAAATTATCAACATTTCGCGCCGTCTTCTGCGGGCGTCTTCAGGAAAAAATGATAACGGAAGGACAAAGTTTGCGTCTTGATCGAGAGATAATATTTCTAATAAATTAAAATATAAATGAATTAAAAGTTTAAAAATGTTCCCACTTACACGTGAGTAAAAATTAAAATATTGTAACGAAATAGGAATTTTAAGATTTTATGATGTTATGCCATATTTTTGGTATATTGTAGGATAAATTATCATTACATGGTTTATTTTCTCGTGCAATGATTTCGATCGATTCCCTTATTTTACCTTGAATTAGGTTATTGCACGGAACTATGATTTTGGCCTCATCAAAGTTAATACGGCAACCCTTGTTCGCCAAGTAGAAGCGAGAAAGAGCAGTATTTTGTTTATTGTTTGATATCTCTGCGATGCTCTTTAATTCTAATTAAAAGTTGCGGCGTAGTCATGCCGATGTAGACTTTTTTTTCCAACCACTGAGCAATGTGTTGTATTTTAATAAATACATTCTTATTAGTTAAATTTTATGGTGCAACTGTCCTGTATATATTTATAATTACAGCTTGTTTTCCTTCTTTAAAATGTAGAAAACATAACTAATATGTGCAAATTTTCTGTCTTTCCTTTATGTCTAGCGTATAATCAGCACATATGTTAAGAAATGATAAGTTTAACATTATAAAAGTTTTAAAAATTTCCAATGCGAAAAATTTTACAGAACTTTCGAAAAGTCACGTAAAGAATATTAAACATCCTTCATATATAAAATATATGTATCAAAAGATACATATATATGTGGTGTTGTGACATTAGGAGCTTAAAGAAAAATTTAGCACACATTCTCATTTCTGAGCACAGGATTAGGGCCGAGAAGTTAATAAAGGCAGATGATTTCAAAAAGGAAATAACATTTAATGAATAGATCCAAAACTCTATTGAAATGCAATAACATATCCGTGAGGGAATGCTTTATCCTTCTTAAAATAATCTAATTGTCGAAAAATCATTGATTAACTTGGCCCCATTCATTCCATTTAAATAAAGTACTTTACAACATATTCAATACGCCGTCACGAACGAATGTAAACACAGCGTATTCAAAATTACCAACAACACATATTTTCTCTAACTATTAAATTCGTTTGAAAAATCACAGTAAAGCAGAGTGATTTTTATTGTGATTTTTATTTGAGTAATAAAAGGTTTACTTAAAAAAAATTCTAATTAGAGCCTTTTATTTATTTATTTAATTATTTTTTATTTTATTTTATTTTTTATTATTTTATTTTATTTTATTTTATTTATTTTTTTATTTATTTTTTTATTTTACTTCATTTTATTTTATTTATTTATTTATTTATTTATTTATTTATTTATTTATTTATTTATTTGCAGAATTACGCGTATTGGAACAAATATTTTTTAGACGAATTAGGAATTTAGATCTTCCAAATAAGAATAATAGATTAAATATAATAATAGGGTTTTAAATTAATAAGTCGGAATAAGCATGGAATATTATAAAAAAAATTAACATAGTATAAGGTTAAACTCGGCAAAAAAACGATACATTTTGTAACATATGTGAGTGTGTATGTCGTGTAACACAAATTTCAATCTTCCTTAAAATGTAATAACTGTTTTAAATCCTAACTATAGCCTCCGAAAATGAGTAATTCCTCGTACTTGGATATCTCACATAATTTATAACTTACTGTCATATTATAAAAATATATAAGTGTACCTTATAAAATTGATATCGATACGAATATTTGAGAATTTGCTTAAATTTTACAGCATCCTTCAGAGAAGCTCTAATATTTGAAATCTTAGTTTAGTCGCCAATTTAATCGTTTTGGAAATAGTGCAGATGTAGTTTTAACTAAAATAAATATTTACGCAATTTTCATGGAGACCTAATTAATGTTATTTAAGTGACGTTCTGCCGGAATCCAAACTCCTTTCGTCATTTCTAAATGAAAATTTTTATCGATAGATAAGTTCTTTCTTTTTATTGATTCACGTTCCTTATAAATGAAGAATAGCAACATTTTAAAATGAAATACACATCAATTTAATTTAAATGCTTTAAATCGATATTTTAAAGTGATTTTTATACACTGTTAAAAATAAATCTGTGAATTCCAGGTGAAACTACCGGCAGCAATGTAGCCGAACTTTTACCGTTCCGTTAGTAGATTTTCCGTTGTGGGAAATACAAGAAGGGAAAACTCCAGTGTAAGAATCAGTAACTTTCCATTACAAAGTTTGATTTATAATAGTAATAATTTAATATAATTTTTAAAAATGATTTATCGATTAATCTTCAAAGAATTCGAAATCACCGAGGGATTTTAAGCTGCTATGTTATTTTACTTAATTGTTATTTTGGATAATTTAGTTCACGCCGTCCTCAGGATCGAACTCGGGACCTTCAGATTGCGGAACAAATTCTTACGAACTGAGCCAAAGTTGCTGATGCCAAGCGGTCCAAAGTATGTCTTTTATGAGTAAGTGGGAAAATCTGTTGTGCTTTTTAAAGATTTCCTTACAAATATATTCCTTAGAATGTTTGTAAACGGATTATTTTAGACTGATGCATAATACTTATTATTTTTTAAAATAATTTTTAATTTTTTAAATAGTTTAAATTAAAAAAAAATCACTGTTTAAAACCACTGTTTTTTTAATAAAAATTTTTTTATTAACAGTTTTTTTACAAATATATATATATAGACATTTTTTTTTAATTGTCGTATACTATTTATTTTTTTATTTATTTATTTTTCGGCTAATAAATTAAAAGATATTTAATAAGAAAAAAAGAGAAAAATAAACAGAAAAAATGTAATTTAAAAGGAATTTTTTATGTTTCATTATTCCATGGCGCCAATGGGGATCGAACCCACAATCTGCGCTCGCAGGCGATTAGCGGTGTGGTGCCTTGACCACTTGGCCATTGAGCTCCCCACACAACGGTGTGTCTCCGTTTTTTTGTTTTTATTTCCATCCGTTTCGTTATTTTCAGGAAATATGATGGAATTTTGTGATCGGTAACGGAAAATACCCTTTTGTTGATAAAAGGGAGCTTTTCTGTGAAATTCAGGAAAAAAAATGTTCGTGAATTTCAGAATTTTTTTAACAGTGTATTATATGAAATACACATGTTAAAATTTAGAGAGATGTGTTTCCGTTTCATCAGAATTTAGACAAGAAGCCACTTTGCATCCGATAAATATCCAGAAGAATATTTTATAAACGGTTATTCGTGTTCTGATGTTTGGAGAATCGGGAAATTTTTCTAGGAAAAAGTATGTTAAAATCGTGTCCCTTGTTATTTGTTATTACTTGAAGTCAGAATGTAGGACATAATGTAAATTCACCTACATACGCTACACCAGTGGTTCCCAATGTGTGGCGTAAGCCAAAAAGTGGGGCAATTCCAGATAACTAATTAATACATTTTCTGTTACTGTTTTAGTTTTTCTAATGGAAGTAGTGTCGCAGTCTAAAAACAGAACTAATACATGAAAAAAAATTAAAAATAATTAAATAAAAATCAATTTTTAAAACGTCTCCATTTAAAAGTTCAAAGTACACAAAGACCGAAATAATTATATGAATTAGTTCTAGATATTTTAACACCTTTTTGTATTAAAAAATGACTTTATTTTTTTCTTCTGTTGATATTTATTTTAATGTTTTAATGTTTGTTATTTTAGTAAAACACATCTCTACTTTTAATATTTATTAGGGGAAAAACCTGTACATCCATTTATAGTGCATTTAAACTTTTACATATCAAATTTTGTATTGTTATGTAAATATTGATAAATAGACATGTTTAATATCAAAAATATTTTGAATTATTTAACTGAGTTAACTTCTTTTGTGAAATTAAAAATCCCCATGATCATCACAGAAGGAAATGTCTAAAAAGTTAACTTCTTGTAGCTTTTTTGCAGATCACGTACATAATATAAAAACACTCGCAGAATTACCTGGCTTCGCCCGTGTTAAACATGTGGGATTTCCAGAAAAAGAAATGATTGTACTAGAAAGTTTAAAAAAAGATAGTTCTATAATGTTATATTTTGAAAAATAGCACATAAAATGGATACATAGATATTTTCTAACAAAAAAAAAAAAAAAAAAAAAAAAAACTGTTTGAGATAAAAATGCGCGGTTTGCTGCATTGTTTTAAGAAAATCAATAAATTTTTAGATAAACACTTTCTTAAAATCGTTCGAAATTCGGCCAACAGATGGCAATGGTGGGGGCAACAGGCTGTCGAAATTCAGACATTGCTCTAGTTTTCATAAGTATGAGCTTTTCGGCTCGTTTTGCAGAGTTAGTCTCAGTCGACATATTGAATCGACTCTGCACTCAACTACAGAAATTCAGTTTGTTGGAAGGAAAGAGATTATAAATAATATTTATGATTGAATAATGACTATTTTCTTTAATAAAAACCAACAAAACTTACTTTTTATTAAGCATTGATTTTCCACACATTTACTATAAGTAAATTGCATTAAAAATGTCTTTGTAACAGGTTAACTGATTCTCTTTTTTCAATAAATTGAAAGCATCGGATAAACACCGCTTTTTTAAGTTAAAAAATCTTGATATTTAATATAAACATTTCTTATATTAAACAGTATGAAACTGTATTTTAAAAAATTAGTTATGTCATAAAACTTTAAGAGATGGATCAAGCAAACTCTTCTTGCATGTACGCTGTGTAGTGAAATCAGAATTTAAAACAGTGGTACGCAAATAGTGGTCACAAGTTCCCTGTCTAAAATAAAAGCGGGAAAGTAACTTATAAATCAGCACATAAAAATATATTAATGCTTAGAATAAAGGCTCGTCTATATTTCGTCTATAACAAATCCTGTCGTAAACTTAAAAAATTATTGATCACGACGGAGAAAATAGCATACGAAACTACCTGCTAAGACGGAAACCTATCAAAAACGAAATATTTTTCATTTTTCCGTAAACCAAATTTACCCCTACGTTATATTCATATTTTGACATTTAACATGTCTGAAAAATTTGTTACAAAATCCACGACAGATTTTAAGATGTTTTTTTACACACCACCCTTTCCTCTTCTTCCCCTGACTGCAAACGCATTACGCTGAAATGGAGGAATGCTTTAAAAAAAAAGCGACTTACCTGTTTTTATATCCTGCGAATCACCCCTTTTCAATATTTCATTACAGAAAACATAATAGATCCTGAATCATCATAGAATCATCATAGCTCTACTTATTTTAGTTCAATTTTACAAATATAAATATTACCAAATTACTGGTATTTTAGTGTTTTTCATATAAAATTTTCAAAAAGTTTATAGAATCATTTTTTAAAAATAACATTAAATGTCAAGATATGAGTATAATGTAGAGATGGATTCTGTTTTCGTAAAAATGAACAATATTTCGTTTTAGGCAGGTTTCCGTCTTAACAGCTGGTTTTGTATGTTACTTTCTCCGTCGGAACCAATATTTTTCTAAGTTTAAAACAAGATTTGGTATAAACGGATTCCTTCATTTTAAGGTTTATTCTATTTTTATGTGCCGACTTATAAGTCACTGTCGCATTTTTTTATATATACAGGGAACTGTCCCAACACTATTTCCGTACCACTATGTTTTAACCACTTAACTGATTTTACTGCACGACATGGGCAAAAAAAGTTGATTTGATCCTTAACTTAAAGTATTTTAACACTACTAATTTTTTAAATACGATTTTGTGCTATTTAGTGGAACGAAATGCTTAGATTAAATATTAAGATTTTTTAACTTAAAAAAGTGGTATTTATCTTATAATACTTTCAGTTTATTTTACATAAAAAGAGAATCAGTTAACTGGTTACAAAAACATTTTTTGAATACAATTTATTTATGGCAAATGTGTGAAAAGTAAATGCTTATTGAAAAATTTATGTTTTGTTGTTTTTTGTTAAGTATAATTGACATTATTCACTCATAAATATTATTATAAATCTATTTCCATCCAACAAACTCTATTTCTGCAGGTGAGTGGAGAGTCAATTCAACATGTTGACTGAGATACGACTCTGCGAAATGAGCCGAAAAGTTTATGCGTATAAAAACTGGGGGCTTGGTTGATTGGTTGGTTGAATTTTGACGTCCGATTATCTGCGCTAGGGATATAGGACCAGGGGGGAATGCCCTTCGTGGGGGTCTTTCTAAGGGAACCTAACCCGTATTTACGCAAGGTTCGAAGAAAACCACGAAAACTCCGAACGGTTAGGCCGACAGCCGCGATTGGGTTCGAACCCAGCACCTGCCGTCTACCAGTTGAGAGGTCCGAACCTCTCGGCCACTGGGAAAAAACTGGGGGCAATGTCTGAATTTCGACATCCTGTGGCCGCCACCAGTGCCATCTGTTGACCGAAATTCGAACTATTATATAAAAGTGCATATCTAAAAATGTATTGATTTTCTGATAACAATGCAGTAAACAGCACATTTTTATCGCAAACTTTTTTTGTTTTTGTTGTTATTTACATTCAAAATGGATCAGTCATTTACTGGACACCCTGTATATATGTATTAGCAGAACTACCCGGCTTCGCTCGTTTTACTTATAAGGAACCTCCCGGATCGAATAAATTAAAATAAAATAATATAGCAAACACAATAACGAAGATTTATGCATTATCGTCCACAAATCGTTAAAAAGGCAATAGCAAAACATAGAGTTATTTTCTCACAACCGTAGTAAAATCCCTGAGCTTTAATATCAGAATGTGCGTTTCTTTGGTGGCTGTAACAGAAAAACTAGTCGTATGAGACACCGTGATACTTACCCATCATGGATAAGAGTACTATGAAAAATGGAAATAAAACATGTATAAACTATTTATAATATGCATTGCAATTCCACAAACAAAATTTATTTATTTATTTATTTATTGAAATGCACACTACAGACGAATCCATTTACAGTGTTGCAAGAACATCATGAAACCCATTATACAATCCGACCAATCAGAACAATCATAATTTTTTATCCATTACATATTTTTCATATATTATACAATCCGATCCATCAGAATTGTTTTTACAAGAAATCCAGTACATACATTTTTTAATACACATCACAGGGACAACACCCGCACACCCATGCCGCTAGCTGGACTCGAACCAGGGTCCAGCGGTGTGGGAGGAGCTCACGCTACCGACCACGCCACCGGATCGGCGTGGTCGGTAGCGTGAAATCGAAAAATTTAAACGTATATTCAAGCATACTTTTAATATACATAGTAATTCTCTATTAATGAATGGCTGATGAATCAATTTCAACACATTATTTAAAAAACCAAAGTACTCAAGTAGTACCAAATGGCGCAAAAGAAACATCCTTATAACTGCAAAAATAATAATCATGTTAAGTAACAGTTTACTGCGTCAGGTCTCATTTTCAATTAAAATATATCTTTGCATTGAAATTTTGAATGAAATACAGGGTCATGAAAAATCGAAAAATGTGGAAAACAGGATTACAAATATCTCGGCAACTAATAATTCGATCGACTTTGGTTTTTTATGCAAAATTTATGTTATTTTATAGCCTTTCACGTTCATTCCTTAAAATAAAAAAAAATCGAAAATTTTTGTAAACCTTTCATCAGAACTAATTTTTCGAGAGTTTGAAAAAATATTTCCGGATAATCGGGGTCACTGATATTAAATATGCTTCGTCCCATTCTTAAATACTTAGTGCATAGAAAATTTCAAGTCTCTATCTCAATTCGTTCGGGAGTTGACACACAGACCGACGGACGGCTATATTTTGTCTCTAAAAATATGTTTTTCGGAACCTCCAGTATTTGAAACATATAAATCCGTCGAAAAAAAGCGTCGAACGATTGCAAAACTTACCCTATACTATGTATGATGAGTAAGTAATATAAGATTTCCCTGACAATACAAAAAAAAAAGAAAAAAAAAGAAAATCCACCGAAGGGCATAACATTGACTGAAATTCCATAACTAAATATTCCATAACTAAATTGGCAAATTTGAATATTTGTTTGTTTTCATATAATATCCCATAACTAAACTGGCAAAGTATATTAAAAGTTCAAAAATAAAATGAAATTAAATAAAACACGAATTTAAGGAATATCAAATCAAATTGCGTGAAATAGTTTATTATGTATAAACTATTCATTTCATTCAATTTTCATTTCATTTCGAATCTAAAATGCAAATGAAAATTTCCTTCCGGCTGTTTAGAACTTCGGTTTATCCGATAGAATTTCATTTAAAATTTTGCAATAATAGTTTTTCAGAGAAGGTTTTGGTGCTGATTAGTCATCGAATTATACGGGGAATTTCTATAACCCTGTAAATCTAATTATAAAATATCAGTTTTTCTTAAAAATTCTGCTGAATAGATTTCATTGGAACTTGCATTGTTTTTTAAGTAATTTTATATGGTTGGTTCTAGAATATTGCTTATAGTTTTATGTCGCTTTGTTATAAATTTATGGAAAAAAGTTTAAGAATAACATATGCCCGATTATAAAAGTTTTTTTTTTCTTTTTAAGTTATGCTGCACAAATTTTGATAGAATGTCCACTGTTATTTTGAGCACATTTCTCTGGAATCGTTTTAGCATATAATATTTTGTTCTACATGCGTTGTTATAGAATGAGCTAAAAGGCTTCATAATTAGGTGAAACCAATCTGAATTATTAGCTTTTTCAAAAAGTTACATAACTTTTGTTGATACTTTTGGTATATTGCATATCGGTCTATCATTCTTAAACCAAATCCTACTGTAAATGATCAACTACAAAATTTGGTCCCTAACTAGCAAATTTTTTTCTTACACATTAGAAAATATAATAGCGCAGTGACGTTCTTATCATTTTCAGCCATACTGAATTAAATTTGAGATAAAGGTTCACATT
Source organism: Maratus speculifer (assembly GCA_964019185.1). Taxonomy (NCBI): domain Eukaryota; kingdom Metazoa; phylum Arthropoda; class Arachnida; order Araneae; family Salticidae; genus Maratus; species Maratus speculifer. Next base: position 120,974,587 of record OZ025298.1, read on the forward strand.
TCTTTAAAATGGAAGATCAAATTCGTTCATATATTTCCTTTAATTCAGTATTTGTTCAGAATAACTGATTTTAAGTTACATTTATCAAAATATTGAAAAATAAAACATTATTTCAATAAGTAATCAATAATATTTAATTCACATAATAAAGCAGGAAGTTATCAATTGAGGCTTTGATGCCTGATATTGAGGCCTGATATTACGCAATGAAAAATCAACGTAAACTGCCCGACTAAGACATAGCTTTTGTTTTCAACAAAATCGAATGAAAAGTGAAATAAAAGTACTGAAATGCTTTATAAATAAAATTGAGTTATTTTAAATCGAGACGTCATTTTCTGTACAACAGTTTTAAAAATCATTATTAATGGTAATACGAATATGGCATCCGCAATGAAATGGTAATTTTCATTATTTCCCTTTTTCCCTTTTTTCCTTTAAGAATGAAATTATTCCAATTGCCATCAAAAAGAAGAAATTGCATAAAATAACTTTCGAAATTGAATTTAAATTATAAAAATGGAATATTTAAGGAATGCGGGCACATCTACAAATAAAATGCATTTGTTTTTAAAAAAGAATTATAGAAATCAGTTCAGCAACAATCTCAGGTCAGTTGATTAAAAAAACACCCAGACCTTTTAAATGTATAGATTATTAGGATGAGCTATGCGAATACTTAACTAGGCTACACAAATTACATTTTGTCGTACACTTTACAAAAAAACTTTTCAGTATTTTACTTGAAATTAAACATAAAAATAAAAAATGATCTGTAGATATCCATATTGTTATTATTATTGCTATTTTTTTATCTTTTTAATTTATTTATTTTTATTTTATTTATTTATTTATTTATTTATTTTGCAGAATAACGCTAAAAAATGTATTATTTTAATTAATTTATTTTACATGTTTTTCCATTACGAACACATTTTTGTAAATAAAAATTGAAAAACGTTTATTTTCAGAAGAAAAAATAATCATGCAGTTATAAATTATAGATAGAATCATTATTAATTAAATAAATTGTTTTTTCATTATTCCGCCAAAATATCTCACTTTTTTATTATTATTTAATTAAAGAGATATTTTTGGACTTGATGGAAATAAAATACGACCTATAGATTCTGACAATATTATTTTCTTATCGAATGATTTGAAAAAAAGCAGTTTTTTATTTTTTGAATATATTTTCCATTATACAGATTCATTTTTGTAAATGATAATTAAATTTGCATATTTCTTGCAATTAATAAAAATCATTGAATCAGTAAAAATTATTTAAGTCATGAATGATTAAGTACGTGAAATATCAAAATTTCTCTTTAAAAAATACTTAAATAAGGAAAGGATCCTACATATTTCAATTTCGCGAAGACTAAATACTTTAAATATTGAAAATAACTGCAGAATTTAAACTTCAAATAGTAAAAGAAAATTAAACTTTTTTATTTTAAAAATATATGTCGTTGTAGAAGAAAATATACATTTTAAGAGAATACTTTATTATGATTGGTTTGAAATGGCATTTATTTTTGTGTTCATTCCTTTTAACCATATAATACTTTCACGATTTTTTTAATTCCTTTTTTCTCTTGAAAATTATAGCATATTTTTTATGAATTAAAATTCGTCAAAATTCAGTTATTTAATTTCAATTATAAAAGTATTCTTCAGTGTTAAGAATTCAAATAAACATTTTATTCAAATAAATATTTTATTCAAATACACAATTTATCAAATACGCAATTTATTTATGTGAAATAATTTACGCAGGCGATACTTATTTTTTAAAAATTATATTATGATTTTTTTATTGTAAAATGGCAATAAAAATTGTAAAAAAAGTAAATAAAAAAGGTTAAAATTTATTGTTATTATAAATAAAAAAAATCCGAGGAAATTCTTAGTTACTTGACTGAATTAACATTTCTAAAACTAGAATGCACCAAAATACCAAATAACTTTTTTGCTTAATAAAGATGCAAAAATAATATAAAAAATAATGTCCTTTTCAAATATTTATCTTGTCAAGTAATGCTTCGCGAATCTAGACAAAGCATGGCTTTTGCTAGTGTAAGAGTACAGTATATTACTAAAATGTTAAAAAAAAATAATAAGCAGTATTTGAAATAAATAATTTAAAATGAAAACCGCTATATAGTCGAAATGCACACTATTGCAATACCAGGAAATATAGGAATAATGATTGGATCATCGCCAAAGATGTTTGAATATGAAGCATTAAGTTGAACATTTATGCTGCATATTCCAGCTTACTATCAATAATATCAGTCAGTGACTGCAATCGCTGCTTTTAGGTAATCTGCTATAGCAATTAATCATTTTGTAAGCCGGAAGTCTTTGTAGAATCTGTAACATATATTGTACAACTTACAATATTTTGTACTAAATATTAATAATTAATTGATGTACCTGAACCTTAAATAAAGCATGTACATTGTACATGCTTTATTTAAGGTTTTTATACATAGACATTATTTTGATACATAGAAAGCTCTTTATAAATGTGAACGATTTGTTTCATCTGAAAAAATCATTTGTTTATTAAAATTAAACCAAAAATTTCAAAGTACAATTGCATCTTATTAATTTTATTGCATATTTATGTTTAACATGCAGAGTTTTCATGATACAAAATGTCATAAATATTTGGTTTGAATAATTTTCATGAATTTAGAATGAGAAGTCAATAAATTGTAAATAAATAATTTAAATACATTAAGTAAACACATTATTACATTTAAATAATTATATTTTAAATATAATAATAATTATATTTAAAATCTTTAAATACAGAAGTTTGGAACTTATTTTTCTTTTCTCATAAGCTACTATTTTAGTGATATTTTTATTTCCACCTTAAAACATATGCTTATTACGAACTGAATTATTTTTGAAAATTAAAGCAATTATTAGAAATTCTTAAACAGAATTAATATATGCACTATATGGCCATTTATGATCGGATTTTAGACGTTTTGTTAAATATCTAGAGAAATGCATGAAGAATTATTTTGAAACTCCACGTGTTAACAAAATAGTATAGGCCATATAAATACATAACAGTACAGGTTATTTCGCAATTTTTTCCCGAAGTCCCACAGGAGACAGTCAACAAATTGTAAAAGAAGGAAGGTGTTTGGTTTAACCTGTCAAAACTCCCCTGTTAAATCGTCTTTATGAGCATAGAATGTACAGATATTAAGGTTTTTATAATGTATAGAGCAACTTTTATGAAAATCTCAAAAACATATAGCTTAAAAATTCCGAAAATTATCGTCGGCAGAATAAGCCCTAAATTCGTTATTCCCAAAATGATGAAAAAGATAAGGGTCTGTATAAAAAATTTAGCAGTACAGGCAATAGTATGTAATGCTATACACTGAGGTGACAAAAGTCATGGGATAGCAATATGCAAATATATAGATGACAGCTGTGTCACTTAAAAGTTGTATAAATGATCAGCACTTGTGCAGGACTTTCATGCGTGTTTAAATGCTTCTTGTGAAGCATTGAAGATTGGTTATGTGATTACGGCCAAATGGCAAGGATTAACGGATTTCGAACGCGGTATGTTAATTGAGCTAGACTCATGGGATTTTCCATTTCGGAAATCGTTATGAATTTCAACATTCCGAGATCCACAGTGTCAAGAGTGTACCGAGAATGCTTAAATTCAGGTATAACCATGGACAATGTAGTCGTCGACAGCCAGCACTTAATGGCCGCTACCAGCGACGTCTTCGTAGACATGTCAATGTGAAGAGTCAAGCAACACTGCGTTAAATATCCGCAGAAAAGAATGTGGGATGTCAAATGGGCGTGTCCGTTGACAGACCGGCAATATTTGGCTTTAATGGACTGTAGCAGGAGAAAACTGTCTCGGGTGCCAATATTAACAGCACGAATTCACCAACAGCAGCGCTTTTGGGCTTGTGACCTTATTAGTTGAACCGTATATAACTGGAAAAAAAAGTGGCTTGGTCAGATGAGTCATAAATTCAATAGGTAACAGTGGTGGAAGGTTACAAGTGTAGTGCAGATCCCATAAAGCTATTGACCCAACTTGTCAACAATGCACTGTGCAATATAATGGTGTGGTCTGTGTTTACATGGACTGGACTGGGCCCGCTGGTTAAACCGAACCGATCGTTAATTAGAAATGATTACGTTCAGCTACTGGGAGTCCACTTGCAACCATCCATGGACTTCAAGAACCCAAACAATGATGGAATTTTCCAGGCTAATAATGCGCCATGCCACCAGGCTATAATTGTTCTCAATGTGTTCGAAGAACATTTTGGACAATTCCAGCGAATGAATTGGTGACGGCGATCGCCCAACATGAATTCCATAGAGCATTTATGGGGCATAATCGAGAGATCAGTTCATGCACAAAATCCTCTACCGGCAACACTTTCGAAATTACGGACATCTATGGAGAATAAATGGCTCAATATTTCTTCAAAGGATTTCCAACGACTCATGGAGCCCATGCTACGTTGTGTTGCTGCACTTCGCCGCGCAAACGGAGGCCCTGCACGCTATTAGCAGGGTATCAGATGACTTTTGTCACCTCAGTGTATTGAGACCAATAAATAGATATATGGATGCAATCCTTCAAGCTTAGATATTAACCTCATAATGTAATTTTCATTTTAAACATTCTTTATCACTAGTCTGAAACATTTTTGAGATCCAAATAGCAATTTGAAACAAAGTTACCAAAATGTTTAATAAAAGGTTTTGTCGATTTGGGGTTCTAATGGTCTTAATTACTCCCAAACAAATGTGTATCGGCAAGTACAAAGAGTAAATGTAGTGGTCATAAATTCCCCACTAGTGGTCTTATTTACCCCACTAGTGGTCTTAATTACTCCAAACATTCGTGATTATAAGTTTTTGATGGGTTAATTATAACAATCCTTTTAACTTAAAAAGAAAAAAGGCTATGAGAATTAAAACGTTTAGAAGTGTTCCATTATTTAAAAATAAGTTTTAGTCATAAATATTCCTGGTTTTTTCATTTTTTTAGATTTGTGTTGTTTATTGAAAACTGAAAACAATTAATTAGAAATATTTTCATTATTACTAAGAATGCATTTATTAAAAATACAACACATTGCTCAATGGTGCACAAAACAAGAACTTTAATATGAACTTCTACAATTAAAATAAAATAAAAATATCAACGTTTCACGCCGTCTTCAGGAAAATATGATAATGAAAGGACTAAAAGCTTGCTTCCTGATAGAGAGATATTTCTACAGGTTAGGTTTTTTTTAAGCTATTGCATAGCTTTTATCGCGGGCTTTGAGCGCGGTGACCGAATCCAAAAATTCCGTAACGCGAAAAATCCTAACACATCGGTAACGAAAAAACCTAACACTCGGCTAACGTCGTTTCCTTTCTGAAAACTTCGGAACGGTATCCTTCGGTAGACTTCGGCAGACATTGACGCGGTATTTTTCAGATATTAGAATATCAAGTCTCAAACTTATGTTTCTTATGATCTAATTTTCATAGCGCGGCCAAATTTTGTTTGGTAATTTATTATGAGACAGTGTTTATTTTGGTGGTCTTATTTATTTTGGTGGCAAGAGACCCCCCCACCGTGAGGGTCGAAAAATTTAAAATGCTTATAACTCGCAATCTAACTTTCGTAGCGCGGCCAAACTTTGTTTGGTAATTTATTATGAGACATTGTTAATTTCTGGTGACAGGATACACCCCACGGTGAGGGTCGAAAAATTTAAAATGCTTATAACTCGCGATCTAATCTTCGTAGCGCGGCCAAACTTGTTTGGTAATTTATTAGGAGACAGTGTTAATTTTTGGTGACAGGAGACCCCAGATGGTGAGGATCGAAAAATTTAAAATGCTCATAACTCGCGATCTAATTTTCGTAGCGCGGCCAAATTTTGTTTGGTTATGTATTATGGGACAGTGTTGATTGTTGGTGACAGAAGACACCCCACGGTGAGGGTCGAAAAATTAAAAATGCTTATAACTCGCGATCTAATTTTGGTAGCTTGGCAAAATATTGTTTGGTAATTTATTATAAGACAGTGTTAATTTTTGGAGACAGGAGACCCCCCACGGTGAGGGTCGAAAAATTTAAAATGCTTATAACTCGCGATCTAATTTTCGTAGCGCGGCCAAATTTTGTTTGGTAATTTATTATGGGACAGTGTTGTTTTTGGTGACAGGAGATCCTCCAAGGTGAGGGTCGAAAAATTTAAAATGCTTATAACTCGCGATCTAATTTTTGTAGCGCGGCCAAATTTTGTTTGGTAATTTATTATGAGACATTGTTAATTTCTAGTGACAGGAGACACCCCACGGTGAGGGTCGAAAAATTTGAAATGCTCATAACTCGCGATCTAATTTTTGTAGCGCGGCCAAATTTTGTTTGGTAATTTATTATGAGACATTGTTAATTGTTGGTGACAGAAGACACCCTACGGTGAGGGTCGAAAAATTAAAAATGCTTATAACTCACGATCTAATTTTGGTAGCTTGGCAAAATATTGTTTGGTAATTTATTATAAGGCAGTGTTGATTTTTGGTGACAGGAGACCCCCCACGGTGAGGGTCGAAAAATTTAAAATGCTTATAACTCGCGATCTAATTTTCGTAGCGCGGCCAAATTTTGTTTGGAAATTTATTATGAGACAGTGTTAATTTTTGGAGACATTAGTCCCCCCACAATGAGGGTAGAAAAACTTAAAATGCTTATAACTCGCGATCTAATTTTCGTAGCGCGGCCAAATTTTCTTTATTCATTTATTATGAGTCAGTGTTAAGTTTTGGTGACAGGAGACCCTCACGGTGAGGGTCGAAAAATTTAAAATGCTTATAACTCGCGATCTAATTTTCGTAACGCAGCCAAATTTTGTTTGGTAATTTATTATGAGACATTGTTAATTTCTGGTGACAGGAGACACCCCACGGTGAGGATCGAAAAATTTAAAATGCTCATAACTCGCGATCTAATTTTCGTAGCGCGGAAAAATTTTGTTTGGTAATTTATTATGAGACATTGTTAATTGTTGGTGACAGAAGACACCCCACGGCGAGGGTCGAAAAATTAAAAATGCTTATAACTCGCGATCTAATTTTGGTAGCTTGGCAAAATATTGTTTGGTAATTTATTATAAGACAGTGTTAATTTTTGGTGACAGGAGACCCCCACCACGGTGAGAGTCGAAAAATTTAAAATGCTTATAACTCGCGATATAATTTTCGTAGCGCGGCCAAATTTTGTTTGGTAATTTATTATGAGATTTTGTTAATTTTTGGTGACAGGAGACCCCCACGGTGAGGGTCGAAAAATTTAAAATGTTTATAACTCGCGATCAAATTTTCGTAGCGCGGCCAAATTTTGTTTGGTAATTTTTTATGAGACAGTGTTAATTTTTGGTGACAGGAGACCCCCCCACCGTGAGGGTCGAAAAATTTAAAATGCTTATAACTCGCGATCTAATTTTCGTAGCGCGACCAAATTTTCTTTGGTAATTTATTAATCTATTGCATAGCTTTTATCGCGGGCTTTGAGCGCGGCGACTGAATTTAAGAATTCCGCAACGAGAAAAATTCCTAACAATCCGGCTAACGAAGTTTCAGTTTGGCAGACTTCGGGAAGGTATCCTTCGATAGACTTCAGCAGACATTGACGCGGTATTTTTGCATAAGTTGATAAAAAATGCTATGTTTTTAAAGATTTTTTTTATAGGTTAGAAATATCTCTCGATCAGGAAGCGAACTGTTATTCCTTTCATTATCATATTTTCCTGAAGACGGCCGCAGAAGACGGTGTGAAACATTGATACGTTTATTTTATTTTAATCGTACAAGTTCATATTAAAGTTCTTGTTTTGTGCACCATTGAGCAATGTGTTGTATTTTTCATAAATACATTCTTAGTAGTTAAATCTTATGGTGCAATTGTCAAGTATATGTTTATTTTCATTAAATTGTTTAAATATTTGCTGTGCAATTATCGTTCATATTCTCAACTCAGATTACTAACTCATTAATCTGTATTATGATCAAGAACCAAACTTTAAAATTAAATGTGAACTATGTTCCAGAACATGTACGGTATTATGCTCATATCGATTTAAAGTCAGAGCTCATTGCTCGAGGAAAAATTTGTTTGTAACATTGTTCTGTCCAAATTGTAATTATGTTTCTTCTAACCCTTCAAAAATTTTAGCCCATTTTGGCGGGAACATAACTGTTAAAACAATTATGGAATGCCTCATATCAAATTGCAGCAAACGATACAGTGTATTATGCAGTATTCTTCTCTTTCAACATATGTGTCAAGATGTCATAAACATCAAAGCACATTTAAAATGGATATTCTTAAAAGTATAAATAAATCCACATTGTCTTTTAGAAAATTCATTATCCTTATAACGCTACATCAATATGTATCTTACATAAAATAAAAGAAAATCAACGAATGACAGACGATTCTAATGCGAAAGAAATAATTATAAAATATGAATTCTGATGAGATATTCTGATAACTGTGAGGCACCGTTAAACTTTTTGAATAACATGCTGAATATTAGAAATAACTACTGATTGAAAAATAGCCTTAATATGCTAGATTATGGATTTCTGGACTTTTCAGATTTGTATAATTTTCCAGACAAATTTTTGGTAAAGTTCCTGTGAAAATCTGTGGCAGAATTGCTGCCATTGGCTTACGCATGAACATTACCGTATTCCGTAAAATGTTTAAGATCTTTTCATAATGAAAAAACTTAACTGAGATTTTGTGTGTAACGTACCAATGTATTTGGTTTCAGAGTTTTTCAGAATGAAGGAACATCAATGAGATTTCATGCGTAATATTCCAGATTACAAGTTTCGGAATAGCGGTACCTAACTGAGATCTTGAATAACATACCAAATTGAAGATTTCGGAACTTGTCAGAAAGGTTGAATCTAATTGAGATTTTATGAGTAGCATTCCAGGTATAGGTTTCAGAGCTTTTCAGAATGGTGAAATTTAAGTAATATTTAACGAGTAATGTTTCAGATTGTAGGTTTCAAAATAGTGGAACCTAACAGAAAAGTAATGAGTGTCGTTAATGATGAAAGGTTTCTAGACTTTTCAGAATAGTAAAACCTAACTGAGATTTGATGAATAACATTCCAGATTATGGATTTCTGGACTTTCCTGGCTTATGTAAGTTTCCTGGCATTTTTGGACTAAATTCCTCGGGAAACCTGTGGCAGAATATCTGCCACACGTTTCCTTACGAACCTTACGCAAAATCTTTTACAGTGATGCCCTTAAGATTATTTAAACATAAATTCAAAATTTGTTCTATAAAAAAATATTTTCTGGAAAATTATTTAAATGATAAACTGTCTTTGAAAAACAAACATATATATTAATACTTAATCTTTAAGTACACTTTTCAAAAAAGTTATAAATTTGTTTATCTTCATTTTTTTTTTCCGAAGCATATAAGTTGAAAATTAATTTATTTTTTATTATTTGATTATTTGCTTGAAAAATATATATGAAATGCAATTTTTTAATAAATGCATTTATATATATTTTTAAAGTATTAGTTGAGCAAATAAGTAATTACTTAATTCACTATGCCAAGCACTGCATTTGGAAATTTTTCAAAAATGATCAAGATAAGAAAATTTATAATTTTTATTTAAAGTGTACCTAATGATTAATAATATATGGTGTTTATGCAAAAACATTTTATAATTTAAACAATCTTCCAACAAACATTTTTTGTGTGGCAAATCTTGAATTTATGCTAATGATGTATGTAATAAATAAATAGTCTATGATTTTTTTTACTTTTATTTTCATTGGTTTTTAGAATAATGGGGCTACTTCAGCCAAGTGAAAGACCCAATCACTAATACCGATCCTACAGACGAAATTTATAACGATATCTCGGTTTCGTTCCAATATTTTTAAGTTATTTATTTTCTTTTAAGCTATTGCATAGCTTTTATTGCGGGCTTTGAGCGCGGCGACCGAATCCAAAAATTCCGTAACGCGAAAAATCCTAACACATCCGTAACGAAAAAACCTAACAATCGGCTAACGTCGTTTGAGCTCGGCAGACTTCGGCACCGTGCCGAAGTCTGCCGAGCTGAAACGACGTTAGCCAGAGTGTTTTTCTATCTTCTTTAGACACAATATTTTAGTTCAACAGTGAATGGCAGTTGTTAGTGAATAGCTGTACGCGTAAAAATTGTGTATAAAGTTTTTAAATATGAATAAACAAAGTGCATTTATTAATGAAGAAAGTGGTGAAAAAATAGTGAAAGAAAATGAGTGAGTACTCTGTTTACATACATTTTATTACTATCACAAATGCGGTATTTTTAAATTATTGCATAGCTTTTATCGCGGGCTTTGAGCGCGCGGTGTTAATTTTTGGTGACAGGAGACCCCCCACGGTGAGGGTCGAAAATTTTAAAATGCTTATAAATCGCGATCTAATTTTCATAGCACGGCCAAATTTTGTTTGGTAATTTATTATGAGACAGTGTTACTTTTGGTGACAGGAGACCCCCCACGGTGAGTGTCGAAAAATTTAAAATGCTTATAACTCGCGATCTAATTTTCATAGCGCAGTCAAATTTTGTTTGGTAATCTATTATGAGACAGTGTTACTTTTGGTGACAGGAGACCCCCCCACGGTGAGGGTCGAAAAATTTAAAATGCTTATAAGTCGCGATCTAATTTTTATAGCGCGGCCAAATTTTGTTTGGTAATTTTTTATGACAGAGTGTTAATTTTTGGTGACAGGAGACCCCCCTCCCCCACGGTGAGGGTAGAAAAATTTAAAATGCTTATAACTCGCGATCTAATTTTCGTAGAGCGGCCAAATTTTGTTGGTAATTTATTATCAGGCAGTGTTAATTTTTGGTGACAGTAGACCCCCCCCCCCCCACGGTGATTGTCGAAAAAATTAAAATGCCTATAACTCGCGATCTAATTTTCGTAGCGCGGCCAAATTTTGTTTGGTAACTTATTATGAGACAGTGTTAATTTTGGTACAGGAGACCCCCCACGGTGAGGGTCGAAAAATTTAAAATGCTTATAACTCGCGATCTAATTTTCATAGCGCGGCCAAATTTTGTTTGATAATTTATTATGAGACAGCGTTGATTTTTGGTGACAGGAGACCCTCCCACGATGAGAGTCGAAAAATTTAAAATGCTTATAACTCGCGATATAATTTTCGTAGCGCGGCCAAATTTTGCTTGGTAATTTATTATGAGACAGTGTTAATTTTTGGTGACAGAAGACCCCCCATGGTGAGGGTCGAAAAATTTAAAATGCTTATAACTCGCGATCTAATTTTCGTAGCGAGGCCAAATTTTGTTTGGTAATTTATTATGAGACAGTGTTACTTTTTGTGACAGGAGACCCCCCCCCCACGGTGAGGGTCGAAAAATTTAAAATGCTTATAACTCGCGATCTAATTTTCGTAGCGCGGCAAAATTTTGTTTGGTTATTTTTTATGAGACAGTGTTTATTTCTGGTGACAGGAGACCCCCCATGGTGAGGGTCGAAAAATTGAAAATGCTTATAACTCGCGATCTAATTTTCGTAGCGCTTCTAAATTTTGTTTGGTAATTTATTAAGCTATTGCATAGCTTCTATCGAGGGCTTTGAGCGCGTCGTCCGAATCTAGAAATTCCGTAACTAGAAAAAAACGTAACACTTCGGCTAAAGTCGTTTCAATTCTGCTGACTTGGGCACGGTATCCTTCGGTAGACTTCGGCAGACATTGACGCGATTTTTTTTTAGATATTTAGAGGGTATCAACTCTCAAACTTTTGTTTCTTATTTCAGTTACCATAAACCTATAGTTTCAATGGTAAAAATTCCTGTTTAACCTACATGTATAGTAAGATAATAAAAATATTTTAAACGGTATTAACTTCTCATAAGAGCCGTCCTTAGCAAAGGCGGAGCCAGGTGCGAGAATTTTTGCGAGGCCTCTTCCTTCTATCGAATCAGGAGCATAATTAAGGGGGTGCGAGGGGGGGGGGGGGTAGCCCCCATAAAACATTTTGAGCCTCCTATAGAAAATATTCCAAAGTTATTATAGGAATTTCTGCTTCGAAAATACAAATAAAATTCTGTTAAACGATCGAATTTAGTTTTGAGGTCCACGTTTTGCCGAAGTACAAAATTGTAGCATTTGTACAAAAAGTGCAAATAAGTGTTTCAACACTCGCACATCCTATTTGCACATATGAAACTAATAGGATGTATAATTTTGCACTAATTATACACTCGAATTTTTCATTCTGCATCCTATTCTTTTCTTAGCATAAAATGAAGTTATTACAGACCGTTTAATAAGAAACATACAGCCTAAAACGTGTTTGCGTGTGCATTTGTCAGAAGAAGAGAGAGAAAATATGAGCCCCTCCGCTTACATTACCCCCCCCCCCCTATTTGCATTTTTGTCTTCATCCTTGTATCAAATCGGACCAGGTTGACATTAATTTTTATGGTTTCGTTTACTTGAGTAAACTCTATTAGCATCACGCCTCTGTTTGTCTCTCAGAATTCTTTCTCGGGAACTGTGTAAGTAAGAAACTTGAAATTTTTCATACTTATAGCTGAATACCTCCAATCACAAGCAAATCATAAAATTTTGAAAAACTCTTACATAATCTTAATTAAATAGATTATTTTAATCCCATCCAACCATTTCTGCGACTTAGATTTTAAAACAATTTTTTTTTTTTTTTTTTTTTTTTTTTTTTTTGGTGGTTTAAGGATAGCACATTTGCTTGCTGTTTAAAAGGTTCCTTGTTCAAAGCTGGGCATGGAAGTTTGAAAAATTTCCCCCAGAATAGATTTATTCTAATAGATTCTTTGCCATTGTAAGCTCAAAATTTGATGACAAATATTTTAGCAATTAATAGTAATTAATAGTACAAAGCTTATAATCGAAATATTCCAATTATTCTAACAGTCTATTTCTCTTGAAAAAAAAAATTGTTAACCGAACTTCCAGCTTTCTAAAAGCCTTTTTCTCAGAAAATGAAATTTTAATTAATTATCCATCAACTTGGGATAGAATTTTAAAAAATAGAAGGAAAAAACTCATAGTAAAAATGAATCAGAAAATGAGGAATGTAAAACAATAACAGAAATGGGAAGAATCCTAAGCTATGAAGAAAAGAAAACTAACGAGTGGTTAAATAATGAAGTACATGACCCTCGATGTTAGATTTTAAATGATGATGAGATTGTGGATGAAAATTACGATGAAAAATAATTTGAAGAAAAGGAAAACAAATGCTCTGAAATCAATTCAGATCTATCTCATAACGAAGTCTTCGAAAGTTTGGAAACAGCTATGGAATGGAGAAGTTTTTACTTTTTATTAGCCAGGAACATGCCTTAAATTGCCTGTTTTTTTTTCCGAACTTTTGTTTATCTTAACTGGGGTCCATCCCAACTTTTTCTGATAATTGGTGCTCTATTGTATTCTTTTTAATTCAAAAATTCTTTTTTTGAAAAATTGCAATTGCGAAAATTTAAATTTCGATCAAACTTTCGCTAAATGTTAACCCCTTTGGGACGAGCGACCGGTGTATATGTCCCACATAAATTGTTTAGATTCCTTCGTTATTCCCACCAGTTATTTTTAATTGCAAATTTTACCTTATTTAATTAAAGCATTTTCTATATTACAAAAGATTTTCGGTACTCATAGGTTATCCCGTCGACCAAAAAATTATCGCCAAACTATAAGATTAAATGCCAATAATGGATGATCTTGAATGTCACATTCAATGACATTAAATACAATTCATGTGTTTAAAATGTCATTAAGGGATTTTTATTTCGAATTTTTATTAATATTTTTATTAAAATTCTACAAATTATTTGTTTTTTCGTTATTTAAAATAAGAATTATGTCAATATGTATAATTTGGCTATTAGTTTGGCGATTTGCATAATTTGGCGAAATTGGTCGACGGGATAACAGAGTAGTTCCAAATTGTCTCTTAAAAAAATTAATTTTGAAATGTTGAAATTTTAAATTTCGGTTTAGCGAATTGTTTTACTTTGAGAAAATATGAAATTTTGCTTTAAAATCCACTAAATTTATGAGAATTTTCAGCAATTTAAATGTATTTAAAATTATTATTTTTATTATTTTATGCTAAACTTAGGCAATTAATGTTTCAGTTCTAAAGGATTTCACTATTTTAAACGTTATTTAAGAAAGACGACTTGGTCGTAGTAGCTTCAAGCTCTCTTAAGTCAAATTTAAATTCAGGCATTTTACTTCAGAAGGGATTTCTTAGGTTCTGGAGGACATCTCATTGCTGCGGGAAGAAATTGCGATTAATTATTTAATGTGGCTGATGATTATAATTTTCATATTAAACATGTAAGATGTAAAAATATAGTATTTCCACCTTTCTAAATACGATTATTTATGCTAAAGGGAATCTAACAAATTCACACTACTTTTAGCAATACTTGAAGAATCTAGATAAATACCTGAGCTCGTGAAATAACTGCATCCAGAATATTGAATGCCAGGGGCGTAGGAAAGGGGGGGGGGGGCTCAGGGGGCTCAAGCCCCCCCCCCCCCATTGGATTTTATCAGAAGCTTAATTAGGCAAAAAAATTTCATTTAATAAACGCATTCAAATTATTTCGTGATAATGAAAATTTTAAATATTTCAAATTCTGTTGCTTAAACTTATGTAAAATAATAAATATGCTTAAGCTCATCTATAATCTGAAATTTCTAATAGGTTTAAATTTGTATTGTTAATTTATTAAAATTCACAAAAATAATAAATTTGAAACATTCTAGGAAGTTTGAACAAGCTAATCTGCAATATTCAATAGAGATCAATTTCATTAAGTTTGAGTATGTTAAAGAAGGAGGAAAGGGGGGGGGGCTAAAAGCATATTATAGTAGAATAATAGAACTGTTAGAAGCAACATTTGTAATAGGAAAAAAAATAGATAAAGCTTTATTTTTATATACTCCTCTGGGAACGGCAGTGCTTCAAACTCCCGGAGAAATGTAGTAAATTTCCTTCAGGATTTGCAATCCTTTTTTAACAATATTGCCGCGCTCGAAGAACACGTGTCCAGCAAGAGGGGGAAATTTTAGTGGCACGTCATTGGTCGAATTAAAACTTATTGCTAGCAGTGGATTGCGTCATTCCCCTGATATTTTGTGAATAGAACAGAATTTCTTCGGAGAAGATTGTTTCAAAATCATTTTGATTTTGCGTTATCCTTGCGTGTTATGATTTGTTAAGGTTTAGTTGAATTTTATCGCCCTAGGCAGCAGTTTATGTGAACGTTATATACGATACATAACAAAAATAAAATTGCACTATGAATTCTCGTAAAAGACCGAAAAAAACATTGTTGAGTTTTTCTCTTCTAAAGTTCCAAAAAGAACGGAAGATTCTGAAGTCATAGAAGAAAAACGTGAAGAATCAAGTTCTGCAGTTAAAAATGAAAAAACTGAAGAATTCAAAATATGATTGACCGTTTTGAAAATCATAAGAATATAGTTACTAGCTTATACGCAATACTGCCAAAATACATAGAAAAATCTTCAGTAGAAAATATCATGCAATGTGCTGAATTTTATTTTTCTGATATAAAAAGTTTTCCGAATATTTTACAAGCTGAAATTGAAATGTGGTTCGAAAAATGGTTGTCGTTAGACAAAGAAGAAAGGCCAAGCACTGCGATAGAGTCATTATCAAAATGTAATGCGAATGTTTACCCCAACATCCAAAAATTGTTAAAAGTATTATCAACGCTTCCAGTATCAACAGCCACTCCAGAAAGAACATTTTCCACATTGAGACAGTTAAAAACTTACCTTAGGAACAGTATGTCAAATTCTCGGCTTTCTGGACTTGCACTGATGAACATTCATCAAGAAATAAAACTAAATGCTGAATCCATTTTGAACACAATGGCTTCGAACCGCACTTACCTTGTATTATGACGACAAAATTTGTAAGTATATATATATTTATTTTTCTAAGCACTGTATTTTATCGAAGAAACGCCGCATTCGTCATAATCACTATACTCGTCAAAACTGACACCCCCCCCCCCCCACCTTCAATAACCTTTAACTATTGTAATCGCTTAACTCATGTGAATGCTTCTTTTGTGGACAGCGTTGCATTGATCTGACTTCAATTAACGTTTTCTGAATAATGTAGAGGAAGAGATGTCTTATAATTTGAGTTATCTATAACTATTTTTAAAATATTTAAATCAAATTTTAAATATTTTAATGTAATTTTTAGACGTCAGTTGGTATTCAAATTATTCCAGGAAAGGTGAAATATTTGTCATCACGTGGCTGGAATCGCATTTAACTCAATAAATAACTTATTCAGGGGTGATTGTGGTCCGGGTATTCCCTGGAATTCCGGGTTTTTCGATCGATCTTCCAGGTTTATAATATCGTTACTTTTAGTGGAAAATTCAGATATATAAAAAGCTCGCGAATTTCGAAAAAAAGCGCTGAAAAACGTAAATTGCTCAAAAATTAATAAAAAAAACAAATTTCTCTAAAGAATCGCGTAGTAAAAACGCAAGTTTGTAAAAAAAAATCGTGAAAAAAAATAAATTTCATCAAAAAATCACGAAAAAGCGGCTAATTTCGTCTTATAAGCGCGAAAAAACAGCCATTTTTTTAGAAGATTACGAGAAAACGGCTAATTTGTGTAATAAAATGAGAAAAAAAAATCAATTTTGTCAAGAAAGCGTGAAAAAACGGCAAATTTCGCGAAAAGATCGAGAAAAAACGACTAATTTCTTCGAATATTGCAAAAAACGACCGATTTCGTCAAAAGATCGAGAAAAAACTACCGATTTCGTAAAAAGATCGAGTAAAAGCAGAAGCAAACGTCACATTTGAAAAAAAATAAAACAAACTTTCAAACTAGTAAACGCCGCTTTAAGTAATGTGCATACACATATTTTTAATTGTGAATAAATATTTTTATTATTCTACATAATTACTAATTGAGACGTTTTATCCTTTATAGATTTTCTCAGTTTTGTAGTTATTTTGTGCGTATTGAGTTAGAAATTATTTGAGCCCCCCCCATAATTTTTAAATTGCTACGCCACTGTTGAATGCGTTTAATTCAAATTAAAAAAAATAAAATTTATCACTTATTGTTGCATTAGCTCTGACTACTGAATTCACGCCAAAATGTCTACAATGAGGGGAAGGGGTGATGCTGGGAGGAGAAGCTCAGAACTGCTACCTAATCAAGGCTTGTTTTGTGTTTTTGTAGCATTAATTTTATTCCACATATTCTGCAACAATGCCGCAACATGTTCACAAAACGAAAGAAAAACTATGGAGACAAGACGACTACGGGGAATATTTTTTGCTGTCGAATATCCGCACCTAACTTTTTATTGATAAAAGTTTTACATTTTATAAATAACCATTTTAAATATCTAAATTTAATCATGAAATAAATAACTTGAAGCAATTTAAAAAATGCTCAGATGTTTTTAAAATTGAATTTATTTTTTTTCTTTTTTACCCGAGCGCGAGGCCTTTCTAGGCACGAGGCCCTGTGCGGCCGCAAATGTCGCACACCCCTAAGGACGGCTCTGCTTCTCATTTACTCAATAAAAGAAAAAAAAAATTTCTTATCGGTCTTCACGCTCAAAAATTGTAACTTGAATTAATATGAAAGACAAAAAAAAAACTGCATAAATAAAAAATATGTAAATAATTATAATTGCATAAGTTGATAAAAAATGCTATGCAATATCTTTACCGCGGCAGTCCCCGAGTGCCACACTTATTTTTTTTTATTTATTTTATTTAATATTTTTTTGCACTAGATTACTGAATTCGATCCGTACGCAGGTCATTTTTTTATTTTTTTCAAATGAAGAAGTTTTTTTTCACTTTCTTAGCCGGTTCCGAAAATAAAAAATTCCTCTTTGAAAATAGAAAAAGTAAAAAACGGCCTTTGTACAGATTAATTTCAGCTATCAAACAATAAAAAAATCATTTGAAAATATTAAAATGTAACCAAGATATGTTTATAAATTTCTTCTATAAGATTAGTATTCCGAACGATTTTTTTTTTTTTTTTTTGCTTGACTGAAGTAGCGTCTTAATGGCTGTCACCAATATTTTATGTTTATTTATTAAAGAATTATTAAGAAACCTGTTGAATAATTTTTGCATCATTTTAATATATATAAAATTTACATTTAGATTTTATTCGAATATTTTAATGATCAAACATTATAAATATATATATTTGTAATGTTTGATTTATAATATTAATTTTTAATATTTGCTATTTTAAAAATATATTATTTTAATATTTTCAAATTAGCTGAGAATTATTTACAGTAATTGAAAATGTATCAAAATTATGAATGATCTGACAATTTTATTCTGAGTTTTCAAAAAAATTATTTAATTGTTTAATGAATGAAATATTTTCGATGAAAAGTTGTTAATTTCCTTCGCTCAAAATAAGAAAAGAAAAAACTGCCTTTCACAGTCATGTTATTTATAACGTTAAAAGAAGCTATTTTAAAGATCTAAAATGAAACCGATAACTATTATATCTAAAATAATTTAACCAACCTCTACAAAAAGAATTTTTTAATTAAAGAAGCGTGTAATTTGCACAGTTTTATACAAGACGATAATCACTATCACACACAAAATCACTCTTTCTCACTTCCAATATGTGAAAAGAAAAATACATTTTACTTTTAAGAATCAGTGTAAACTTTACATAAATTAAACTATTTTATTTTTCGTAATATTTTTTATCTCATGCACAGGAGAAAACAACAATTGTTACATGAAAATATTAACTTTCAAACTTTTAAAAATTTCCTAAAACGTATGTAATTTCAAATTAGCTACTTTTCCTAATTTACACAAAACTTTAAAATAACGAATAAGCAGTGAACAATAGAGTATAAAGTAAATAATATTTTACATTTGTTAAATTAAAAATGCATTTTTAAAAACATGTGATTCCATAAAAATTAATGTGTTTCCTATATCTTTCTATTATGTTTTCGTAATCAATGTCGATGCAAAAAAACTCAAGAGGTTATAATGAATTATAAATTAACTAGATGGAACCCGTCAAAACTTGACGGCAACACTATAAAAGCAACGAAGAGAAAAAAATATTTTTTCAGCTATAAAAGAATTTTTTTAAAATTAATTTTTATTAAAAATTTCAATAAATGAAAAAAAACCCTGCATTTTATATCCATGCAAATTACATTCACAAATGCACTCATAGAATTTCTCTCATCTAACGCTTTTCCATTTACCGACAAAACACCAATATCACATGATATCGGGCGTAGAATCGGCGCACTAGTGCGACGCTCGTCACAGACTTTTAAAAATGTCTGCAGACTATTTTTCACCCGTCAAAGTTTTTAAAAAATGCTAGAAATCATTTACCATGTTCCATTGTAATATGATCCGAATAACATACGATTGATGAAGCTCCGTTTCACGTTAAATTATAAATCAAGGAAGATTCTGTTTTGAATTTTCCGAAAAATTTAGGCAATCATTTCTAAACTTAGAAAAAAACATCATAAATCTGAAAATTCCCACCAGTGGCCGAGAGGGTCTGACCTCTCAACTGGTAGACGGCAGGTGCTGGGTTCGAACCCAATCGCGGCCGTCGGCCTAACCGTTCGGAGTTTTCGTGGTTTTCTTCGAACCTTGCGTAAATACGGGTTAGGTTCCCTTAGAAAGACTCCCACGAAGGGCATCCCTCCCCATAGGGCCTATATCCCATAGCGTAGATAATCGGCCGACACAAAATACAACAACAACTGAAAATTCCGAACTAATAGTAAATTTTGACAAAAAAAAAAAAAAAAAAAAAAAAAAATTCAATTGTGTTAAGAAAAAGCACTAATTTCGCACACATATCTCGGGAAAAACATGATATAAATATGATAAAAACTATTAATCAAAGATGATTCTCTTTTGAATTTTCCGGAAAATTTAGACAATCATTTCTAAACTAAGTAATCTAACTAAAGTGATCGTAAATTTTGTCAAATAGTCTCAAGGAAAAAAAAAACACATTTGTTAATTGTGCGAAGTAAAACCACCAGTTCCGCCATATATCTCAGAAAATATGATACAAACTGTAAATTGATATAAACATGGTAATATGATCATGATCATTAAATATGATATAAATATGATAAAAACTATAAATCAAGGACGATTCTGTTTTGAAAAATTATTATTTATTATTTTTCCATAATTTTATTCTTAAAAATGTATCTCTAAAGCCCTGAATTGGAAATTGGTTGTTTATATCTAATAATTACCATATTTTAATTGAAATATTTTAAAAATAAAATTTTTACTTAAAAAATCATTGTTGAGTGTTAAACTTTATTTAATTATAAAGCATCAAAATAATAATAATAACAAAATAATAAAAATAATATAAATTCCCCTCGAAGTAAAATGCATTATTATTTTTAAAAAATTGAAAGAAAAAGAAAAAAAAGGTTTTGCCGAGCGTTGGGATCGAACCCAATGCCTCTACAAAAGCTCAGAGCTATGAATCCGTGCCAGACTTACCTCGATTTTCCTCTAACTTGAAGGGCTAATAAGTTCACCTTCGCGCATGCGCGCAGACCAATTTGAGTTGCTCTTAAAGAAGTAGGCTACTGCTTTAATATATGAGTCATTCCACACGAAATGAGCAAAACAGGTGTGGCTGACATGTCACAGATTTTATTGAAAATCATCATATAAGTAGATCACAATCATTTACGAGGAAACGCAAAGTAGTAGGGTTCAAACTAGTTTATTTCAGCATAAAATTTTACATTAAAGTTGATACGAAATCGAGGTCTTGTGTACATGCTTGAAATTTCAAGCTTGATTATTAGCCCTAGAAATGGAAAGACTGTAAAAAAAATTATTTACACTTAAGAATAAACTGTAAGTAACAGATTAGCATAATTTAGTAATTGTATTTTTATTTCATAATTTAATAATAAATAAATAACGGAAAAAAACGCGTAAAAAAATGAAATATTTCAGTTATATGTTTTAAAATGAAGGACACTCTTTCCAAATTCATTTTTTTTTTTGCCATCATAGCTAATTGAATATATTTAATGCATCTAAAATTTAATCTTTGCATTTTTCATTCCTTTATGAGAAAAAAAAATTAAATAGTGAAAACTGTTGATTAAAAATTCAACATTTTTATCATTTGTTTGGAGACGAATAAAAGGTCTCAAAAGCTTTAAACTGTTTGGTATTAGGGATAAAAGTGTATATTTTGAATATACGAAGTTTTATTCTTGCTTTCAGTTTATTTTTTCCACAAGAATATTTGAAATTGGTATAGAAGAAAACCGATTCTCTTGATAAAATTTCTGTATTTTAATCTTAAAATCAAATATTAAATGTAGATGGCAGCACAAATCTTTTTTTAACAAGAAACTTGCAAAAAGCGCGTTATTTCAATGAAAGATTGTCCTTAGAATGCCTCGAATATTAATTTTTGAACCCATTTTTTAATGTTAGGAATCACAAAGGCAGTATTGAAACATTTTTAATGTGTCATGGACTTATTGATTCTTGGACCCTAAACTTTGATGGCGCCTATCTCCTTCGGAAGACGTTTGGGACCCTTAGTTTCCCATTTAATATTACTTGTCTTGATATGTACTATCACCCCTTAAAGTTTTGCCCAGTAGTTTAGATACACCCTATATGTGCAATATTGTTGATGTCGGAACTGTCCTTTAATTATTTTTTGAGGTTAAATAAGAGGATTAATTGTGATTTTGTCATTTTTAAAAAAGTTTCTAAGTTTTTTTTTAAGATGGAAATAAATAACAACTTTGAAACTCTGAGAATTCGATCTTCATATATAATACTACATCTTGCACAAATTTCAAAGATGTTTTTTAAATCCTTTAATTTTTATAGCGTTTAAATTTTTTCAAAAATTTACGAAATTTCAATTTTTACAACCAATTTATGATTGGTTATGGTATTACCACCTTATTATTACTCAATAAATATAAAGATTGATTTCCAGAGATTTCAATATTATAAAAAAAAATAATTTTTGTTAAATAGTTCTCAAAATACTGAACTTCAAACTTGCAACTTTCGACGATTATCCGCAATCCTTCTATATCACAAGTTTTTAAAATGTCCAAAACAGATAAAATAATTTATTTTTCGTCAAAATATTGTGCAGAACTACATTTGAATATGAAATGAACACGTATCTCAAATGTTATTAAAATCGGCTCCTAGGCAGCCACGGCTTTTTTTTACATTTTTGCTCATTTTACATGGAATGACCCATATATGATAAATTTTTTATGAATAAACATATTAAAAGTTATCTATATTTTAAATTCAATTGTATTCGTTGGCGCTCTCTTTTGCTCAATGACTTGACTGTCTATAACTGAATTGATCTGCTTATCAGCATAACGCGAATACAGCCAAGAAAGGAAGGAATTTTTGGAAAATTTCCCCCGTACTTGTTGACCTTGAAGAACAGTATATACTGTACTAATTTATTTGGAGGACTAAAACGAGTTTTACTGCGGGAAGTGATTCTAATTATTTTTCTGTTTTTAAATGTACAAGGCAATGAATATATTATTTTATTTTAGAGCTAAGAAGTGTATTTCGTACTAATATTTTGCACAAATTACAACTTCTAGTACCTTCATATGTTCGAATGGTCGAATATAAACATACTTTCTCTTCAGATTTTAGTAAAATTCGAGAACATTGTGGATAACACACTGTTAAAAAAAAAAAAAAAAAAAAAAAAAAAAAAAAAAAAAAAAAAAAATCTGCAAAGGTACTAAACCTTTTCTAGGAAACTGGGATTCCAAGAAATTTTCCTGTAACGGTAACAGCAAAAATTCAAATTTCAGAATCGATTACATGAATTTTTCCTGTTATCGTTACATGAAAGGTTCTTAGAATCCTAGTTTCCTAGAAAATGTTTAGTACCTTCACAGATTTTTTTTACAGTGCAGAAATTTTTTTTAATATAAATGACAAAATACATAGACACATACTATATGTTTCTCTATTCCAGTTTACGAAGTCATTTTCATTCTTAAACACGTAAATTTGAATACTTTTTATTCAAATGCAAAATCATAGATTACAAAAATAAATAAATAAATAAAAATAAAAAGTAAATAAAATTACAATTTTCCGTTTTATTCAACATTGAGTGACTTGTGTCTAATATTTGTGTATTCACATTTACTATTATATATATGAAAAACAATAAATAGCTTTATCTGTATTTTGTACTAGTAAAATTGGTAATAAAAGAAATAAATATATATAAATATTAGAAATTGAACAAAGACATGGAATTTTCTTTTTTCCTATGCATTAAAATCAGAACTTTAAAAATTTCCCCCAGAAAATATTATTTTACATGCATATATACTTGAAATCATATTGAAAATTTATGTTTTAGAAACAGCTTATACCCCCCCCCCCACCCCTATTTTTTTTCATTTTTCTTTACTGACTCGCATTCAACAAAACATGCTTATTGAAACAATTTAAATGCCAATTTATCCATTTTGTTTACAACAAATATCTTTCTTATACAATTTGAAAAAATATACATATATAAATTCACATTTATCAGTAAATATCTTCTAGACATTTTATACAATATAATGAATGCATTTTACTGTAATTACTTTGGATTGTTCCAATTTCTTATGAATTTGTGTCCTATTTATTTTGGCTACTAAAATCAATATAAATTGAATACTACATTCATCATTCCTAGTATGATCATTAAAATATATCCATGCAAAGCTATCAAAGCGTATTTTTGAGACATTTTTATATTTTTCATAACAATATTTTAAAACTAAGTAAAAAGAAATAATCTGTCTTATTGCTTTAAATAAAAATCTCATATGTTTGCTAAAACCCACATTTAACCCTTTATCTACCAACGGTACTTATAAGTACCATTAAAATTACTTATTATAAGTTTTTTTTATACGTCGTCGGTTAGTTGTAATGCTGTTTAAAATGAGTTACAGATACATTACTTTATTTTATTACAAAAGATTATTGATTATACAAAACAAAAATACTTTTAAAAGGATAATTCCTTTTGCCTTTGCATATTTTCAGTTTTCTTGGCAGTGAAGGAAGAGGATGGGGATTTTTCAATTCGGAAATATTTCTATATTTATATTGTAAGAGCTTCATATTTGCACATTTTATAACCCTACAAAATATAAAAAAAACACTTTAAAATAAACGATTTCAGTGGGGTTATAAATATCGCACAAAGTCCCTCTAAATTCAAATTTAATTAATCCTAATAAATTCTTCAGTCCTTCTAAAGTCCTTCAAAAATTTAATAAATGTTTATGTAAATCTTTTAATTTAGTTTAAACATTTTGCGTAAAATGCTTTAGACTGTAAAATTTTCATGAATGCATAATTCGGTAGATAAAATAATTAAGCTTACTTTGAAAGAAATCAAGAAAAATAAACATTTATTCCCTATAATATAAAAATCACTTTAAAATATCAATTTTTTTATTGCTTTAAGTGATCTATTAAAAATTTACAATGTAAAATTCACCAACGTAATATTTTATCAAAAATATTACATTGGTGAAACAAGCAAAAAACTCAGATCTAAGATTAAAGAACATATAACAGACATCAAATGCAATAGGAAAACTACAGCCCTCTCCAGATTATATTGCAAAGAACCATTACAAATATATTTTAAAAATAGCAGAATAATATACCCCTCTAGATCATATTTTATATCAATCATAAGAGAATTAATAGAAATCTTCATACGTAGAGACAATGTTTGCAATGAATTTGCCTCCATGGAGCTTTCTAAAATTTGGAAAGAAATGCTTCAAAGGTTTTAAGATAATAATTTGTAATATTTCACGTTCACAATTATTTTTATTCATTTTTATTTCCTTGTTTTACTTTACTATGCTCATGGTCACGTGATTTATGTTTTTCTGTTAGGTAGCTTTCATTACAAAAAGTAAAAAGCTACCTATTGCAGCCGTCCGGAGGAAAGCACTTCCGGAAAATTTTGGTATATTTTCACCGATCATGACCCCCAGACCCCAAAACCACCCTCCGTTTAAATGTTGACATATATATATATATATATATATATAACCATATATATATATATATATATATCTGATTTTTGTCATGCGATAACTAACGTATTTATGAACCGATTTGAATGAAACTTGGTATGTACATAGTAAATACAAATGTCTCGACCGAGTTTGTTGGTCAGCATCATCCGCCATTTTGTTTCAAAATGGCGGCCATTTTAAATTTTTTAAAAAATTTAAAATTTAAAATTAAATGCGAAAAAATTAAAAGTTGGAAAATATTTTTCTTTTACGTGTTAGAACTGAAAACAAAGATTCCAGAACACTTTTTATTTTGTCTATATCTTAAAAAATGATTGAGTTATAGCACTTTGAATTTTTCTTATGGCTGACATTTTGAAACGATCTGATTTTTGTCACGTGATAACACGCGTATTTATGAACCGATTTCACTGAAACTTGGTATTTACATAGTACATACAAATGTCTCGACCGAGTTCGTTGATCAGCATCATCCGCCATTTTGTTTCAAAATGGCGGCCATTTTAAATTTTTAAAAAAATTTAAAATTTAAAATTAAATGCGAAAAAATTAAAAGTTGAAAAATATTTTTCTTTTACGTGTTAGAACTTAAAACAAAGATTCCAGAACACTTTTTATTTTGTCTATATCTTACAAAATGATTGAGTTATAGCACTTTGAACTTTTCTTATGGCTGACATTTTGAAACGGTCTGATCTGAACGATCCACAATGTTGCTTTAAAATGGCATACACTTTATGATATCGTGGAATTTAGTGACTCTCCAAATCGCTTAAAATAAAACCAGATTGAATAAAAGATGACTAATTTCTAAAAATTCCTATTAATATTCAGTCTTGACAAAAATATTATTCAATCTTATAAAATCACTAATTTTATAAGATTATTTCCACTAATTTGAGATTAGTATTTTTGAACAATGTAACTTACTTTAAAATAAATAAATATATATATAAGTATATGAAAGCTACCTCTTCCTCCCGGCATTGCCGGAAGGACTTTTTATTTTTAAATTTGAAGATATTTCAGCAAAATTTTTTTAAATCATTTATTTGCTTTTGAAAAAGTTGCCGTAAGAGCAATGAAACTTGTAAAGCTATAAGGTATTTGTGTTATTTTTAATAGATCACTTAAAGCAATAAAAATAAATTGACATTTCCTCTCTTTAAATAAGTGTGCAGGCTAGGTGATATTAAGCCATTACTTTCTAACCGGAGAAAAAACACTACATTTTAGCCAGAAACCCACCCGCAGTGGCTAACCAGAAAAAAAAATGCTTAAGTTTTCACACTACTGAACCGTTATATCTGTTCGGCAGTTGCTCCCACAGTTAACGGCGCCTCACTTACGGTATAGCGCTGGTTTGGTAAAATTGGCTGGAAGTCACTTTGGCCATAATGTATGCAGATTGTGGCCATAAGTCATGTGCTTGTTGGGTGTGCTTTCTGTGTGTGCAGGGGAAAAAAGTTGATAAAACCTTAAATAATAACATCTTAGATGATGGTTTTTACCTAATCCAGATTTATCCCATTGTTACTAGAAAGAAATATGTTTGTATGCAGGGAATCTATCTGGCACTATATCAAGCCGATTAAAAAACTATTTGTGGCAAAACGCTGGTGGCCATTTCTGCTCCAACACTGTAAAAAAATCCGTTAACTTTACTTTAAAAACTGCTGCCGGCAGTTTTTGCAGCAAAAGTTGCAGTAAAATTAGGTGTCATTATTTTTATTACATATAATTATGCTGCAATTTTTACGGTAATCGGTTTTCCTGTATCCAAAGTTTCGTGAAAATCCGTGCATTATTTCTGGAGATGCAGCTCCCAAAACATTTCTGCCGCATACAGAGTGACAGACATACTCATTGACAGACATCTGGTGAAACCAATGACCTATAATACCTACGTAGACACCAAAATGGCAACCTTTTCGTAGGCCGACATGTCTGCCTTCCGTCACGTGACGGAGGGCAGATTTAGCACGCCAAACCGGTTTTTCTCCCGCCGAAACTCATATTGCTCTGTTTGTCTTGAATTGGACCGCACTTCTTCTTTTCTCTTTGTGAAATCTGAAAGTTGCCAATAAAGCGATCACCGCCAAAGATGTTGGATTCGAAACCATGCCGAGATAACAATGGGATTTGGCGTCTACGTATATGAGAAAGTCAATGGGTGAAACATATTTTGGGGGTTATCTGACACCTAAAACATGTAAATCCGTCTAAAACCGGAATTGTAAAATTTTCTTTAACCCTTTACTTTTTTCTTGTAAAGACAGAAGAAAGTAAATACTAAAACCAAAATCATACAAGCCTGATATGGGAATTCCAAATGTTTCTTCTATCTCAAACATCTTAATACTTCTAGAAAAATAAGGCATAGTAGCGTCACTGGTTAAGTGATTTACACCAAAATTTAACCAGCAAAACTTACGTCAAGTTCTAAGCTAATCTGAAGTTTGTTGAAAATCCGTTCGTTAGTTTTCGAAATAGAATCATTGAAGAAATCGTAAAAAATCTGCGTAGAAGCGCCACTTGTTAAGTGATTTACACCAAAAACTAAAAGATACTAATTTATATCAAAAGTAAACAGAATATGAAGTTTGGTAAATGTTAATTCATTAGTTCCTGAGATAGAGATATTACAAAAATTGTGAGTAGTGTTGCATAGTAGCGCCACCTGTTATGAAATTTACACCAAAATGTAATCAGCACCTTATTATATAAAGATCTACTGGAATCTGAAGTTTTATGAAAATTCGTTGATTACTTTTTGAGATATAGCTTATTCGGAAATCGTTAAAAAGAAAGCATAACAGCGCCGTGTTTTAAGATGTATAAATCAAAAACTAATCAGCTTTAGTTTATATTAAAATCTAAGGTTTTGTGAAATTCCATGCATTAGTTCTTAAGGTAACGTGCGCACAAAGATTTTGTCACATACAGAGTGACAGATATTCATAGACAGACATTTTGTAAAAACGTGTTTTTGGAATCTCTGACCCCTAAAATGTGTAAATTCGTCGAAAACCGGAATTCGAAAATCTTAACGAATCCAATACTTTCTTCTTGTAAAGATGCATTATGTTTAAGAGTACAGTGGACATTAAAAAACAAATCCCTCTATTTTCATTGGATTCATTTAAAAATTGGCAGAAGTGAGTATGACAGACTCGAATAGTTATATTCAAAATTTGGTGATAAACTTAACATAAAGTTTTAAAGTTATTCATTTTTTACATTTTTAAAATAACGAATGATTGATATATATTAAAAAGTCTCACGCGCATTTCTTTTGCACAAAATACGACAATATTTACTCATAAGGTACTTTTTATATATTACAATTTATTATTATTATATTTTATATTATATGAATGCCGGCATGAATTGTAAAAGCTCGCTGAATGTATAAGTAGGAAAAAAATATTTTGATAATTATGCTTCTTTTTTTTTCAAAATAGTAGCAATATTTTTTCATATTCACTTAAATTTCAACATTAAAATATTCTTTAAATACATTTTTTTATGCTAACATTTATTTATTTTTGTACAGATGGTATAAAATATAAGATTTAAAAGAATCTAAATATTAGAAATACGTATGGAAAGTTTCAAAAGTTTCAAATGTGCAAAATTTTAAGTACAGCATTTTAAAAGAAACTGCATAACTATATTAAGTTTTTACAAATTTAAAAGCTTATACCCCTACAAAGAAGCATCATAATTGAAAATTTCTTTTTGAATAAGATAAATTTGAGCATTTAGTTTTATTATTCTCGAAAAGAAAAGAAACTCTATTTCTTTGTCAAATTTTGTGATTTTGAATGTCCACTATCACCTTAATGCAGTAAATTTTTCATTTAAATAACTTTGCATAAATTCAATCTTATTTTGTATTAATCAAAAGTTATTTGAAGAACCTAATTTTATTTAGCGAAACTTTTAGTTTAAGATATCTAAAGTTTTTTTTTTCTGTGAATTCTTACAAATCTTCGCTCTACATTTAGGAGGTGAATATCCCGGAGTCGGGTTTGCTGAGAATTTTAAATTGCTTGTCAATAGATACAAAACAGCAGTTGATCCACACCAAACCTCTTTTGTGAACTGAAGAATGTGCATGCATGTTTATCCGAAAGAGATCTCGATCTTTACAGGAAAAAAAAGACTTTTTAAAGTCTTTTTGGGTACTAAGAATGACAAGCTAGTTCTTTTATCTTCAGAACTGATCTTATACAGCTGTAACTAAGATAAAGTGTTTTTTTTTTCTGGTTCAACAGAAAATAAACATCCTCAAAGAAGTTCATCCATGTTTTAGTGGGGATAAAAAAGGGATTCCCTTTTAACGAATTGCATCGTTTAGAAAGTTTCCACAATACTCCGTTACTCCGTTTACAATCTTAACCCACTTACTCTTCAAAGTTTTTAGAAAAAATCACTCTTACGTTGATAACATTAACGCTAGCTATACAAACGGTTTAATTAATGTTTAATGAATATTTCATTGTCTGGGAGATAACGAATATTGCTGTTTTGCGTACTATTTAAGTAATATTTATATGACAATAGACAAAGGAAGAATTCAATATTTCAAATGAAAACCAAATTTCAAATTATTTTAATTACTTATAGGCGTTAATACCAACCTAGTGAAAAAGATTCCACGCCGGGAGTCGAACCCGGGCCATCAGTATAGCGCACTGACGTTCTACCGACTAAACCACATGTAACGACAACCAGAATGGATATTTTTCACTATTATGTGTTGGCAAGGCTACATTCGCAGCACAGGATGGAATATATTCCGTTAGCCACCGATCTGGGCCAAACACAGAACTCAAATAGAACCAGCATCGTTGAATATATTATTTCCACGTATTAAAGGAAGAATTTTTAGAGATGTTTAGAAAATATTGTATTATTATAGGATTTAACTTATATTGCAACTTTCTATTACTTTTTACGCTTTATTACACAGGATTCTTTCAGGAAAGTAACATTTATTTTAAATTTATAGAGTGAAATATAGGTTTTAAATAAAAGAATCGCAAACGCGCAAAGAGAATAAGTGAAATAATAATTATTATTATTATCACTAAATTCCTAAACATAAATGAAGTCATATAGTAAATGCATAGACATGTACTAACATTACTACACGTAAATAGTAGTAAAAGCAATTCTTAAAACGAAATAATTACCCATTAAAAGACATGTACTATTAATAGTACACCAGACCCGAAAGGGTTAAAATAAAATATTTCTTCAATTAAAGGGTCCATATTTTTATAGCTCTGTTATATTTTCAGAAATATTAACTTCACGAAATGAAAATAAAACAAATTTTAAAAACATTTTCAGTAATATGTAGAAAGTAATATTATTATGAAGAATTGTAGATGGTGAATTTTCTACGTCGAGAATGTTTTCAGAAGATTTAAAGAGATCGCGAGAGGTAAACTGAATTGTAAATTAATTTTATTTAATATAATAAAATAATATTTTAATTACTGACTCGATTTTTTAAAGTTTCTGTTATAAGGTACCCTGTTGTAATAACGCCAGGCGGGGTAATAACGCCAAGTGCTTATATTTTGCATAATTATGAAATAATCAGGTAAATGATACCCATGTGCTCTGCGCAGAAGGGTTTTGAGTCATATAAATCGCAAAAAGCAGCTTCAAGTTAATTTGTTTCATTTTTAGGTCTTATTGTTTTTACAGACAACTAAAATTAACGCTTGATCTAAAATTTGCGAGATACGTTTTGTGATGTGACGACTATCATTTTATCCGGAAATACTTTGTTAATTACATAAATTTGTAGTGCATTTCATGTACTTTTAAAATGATGTTAAAGATTTTGGATATCTTCTCGAGATAATTTGTAATTTAAAATGTACTGCGCAATAACTATACCGGGGTAATAACGCCAATCCTTGACATTAATACCCCGGTTGATTCCCTACAGTGGCCGAGCTACATCCTAAATACTGATTCAAATTTAAACAGAGTTAAAACTGTGCAATGTTTCGCATATTCCTATTTAAGCGGTCCTTTTTAAGCAAAAAAAAGCTCACGGTCTGATATTCTTTTGCTTCATCCCCCCCCCCTCCCACACCACACCTTTATTTTTCTTACACTTTCACAAAAAATTAAACATTTTCAATAGCTTAGAATGTAATTTGTCAATTTCTAAGTTTGTAGAATTTGTATTTTTAGAATTGGGCTATCTACATGCAATTATTCCATCTTATTTCGTAGTTTTGTTTGCATGGCGTTATTACCCATATAGGTGGGTAATAACGCCAAATAGCATTGGTCGAGAAAAAACGCCATTACATTTTATGAATACATATTTGTTAAATTATTTTATTTTATATAGATAGTCAATGAGTTGCTGTATCATATCCTATGTTTGTTTGAAAAATACAATCTAAAACTAAGCCGTGAAAATTGGTAGAACCTTAACGTGGCGTTATTACCCCAGGGTACCTTATTTTACTAGATACAGTTGTAGATAAAAAAATACTCATTTTTTACATATTAAAAGCAACAATTGCAAAAAAATTGCATTTTAACAGTAGTTTCATATAATGATTCAAAAATTAAATGATAATTAAACTATTTTAATTGTTTATATATATATATATTTTTTTTTTTTTACTTTTTTGTAAGTATTGGATTCATGAAAACTTTCGAAATCCGGTTTTCGATGGATTTACACGTTTGAGGTGTCAGGCAACCCGAAATACATGTTTTTACAAAGTGTATGTCTGTGAATCTGTATGTGAACAAAAATTTTGTGGGCGTTCTATCTCAAGAACTAAATTCAACGGAATTCAACAAAAATTTAGATCTTGATACAAACTAGATCTGATTAATTTATTGTGCATGTTGCCCAAGAAGTGGCGCTGCTATGCTGCATTATTCACAATTTCTGCAATAGAAATATCTCAAGAACTAGTGCATGGATTTTTCCGAGGTTTAGTTAGTATTTCCTATAACATGATGCTCTTTACATGTTGGTGTAAATCGCTCAACACTTGGCGCTTCCATGGAAATATATTTGTGAATATCATAATAGCTCTAGCGCAAGAACTAATTCATGGAATTTCACAAAACTTTAGATTCTGTCAAACCGTGATAAAAACTAGATCTGATTAGTTTTTGGTGTATATTGCTCAACAGTTTGCTCTGCTCTTCTGCATTATTTACAATTTTCTCAATAGCCATACCTGAAGAACTAGTGCATGGATTTTCATTAAACTTTAAATTTATAGATATAGTATGGTGCGCATTACATTTTGGTTCAAATCGCTCAACAGATGACGCTGCCGTGGTGAATTATTTGGAATTGTCAAAATAGCGATATCTCAAGAACTAATGCACGAAACTTTCATTCAGTTAGTCACTGATATAGATTAGTGTTGTTTAGTTTTTGGTGTAAATCGTCCTGCAGATGGCGCGATGCTGCATTTTGCATGGTATGCTGCATTTTTCACGATTTTAAAATAAATGTATCTTAAGAAATATGCATGGAACATCAGATTCAGTTTGTACCTGATAAAAAAAAAGATCTTTATTAATTTTCGTTGTATATCACACAATAAATGGCACTGTTATGCAGTTTTTTTCAAGATTTTCTAGTAGCTCTATCTCAAAAGATACTAGATTTACTAGATTGCACGGATTTTCATCAAACTTAAGATTCTGTTATAAATTGACATAAGTTGTTGCTGCTCGATTTTGGTTTAAACCACTAACCAGTGGCGCTGCCATGCTGATTTTTTCAGGAAGTATAAACATGCATAAGATAGAAAAAAAATTTGGAATTTCCACATCTGACTAATTTGTTATTGTTGCTATGATTCATATTGTATTAAATCTATATCAAATGATATACATTTTCATTTGTAAAAATAGTTACAGATTTCTAGCAATACAAAGTACAAAAAATACGCTTATTTTCTGTTTATTGGATTTATTAAGAGGAAAAGGAGTTCTTGAAAATCCTATGTAAACAATTATTAGGCAACGAGCCAGCAATGTAATACTGGGATACAGGTCATGTGGTGTAGGCCATGGGGCGATGATCATTATCGTTGAACTTCATTGCCACACTGGGGGGCCAACTTAATTCCTGCATGAATATTATAAGGATCGTTAAAACTTTCGAAATAACAAAAGTTCTGGATCCGAAAGTTGTCTATTAATTAATAATTACGATAAAAACAGGGAACTCTTTTTTTGATAAGTTTTGTAAAACGATCTGCGATTGGCGCGTTTTTGACCCAACAGCCAATAAAAAGAGATCTTACAAATGTTTCTCCGATGAAAAACGTAAACAAACTGTCGTCGATTAGCCGAAAAGCGAAAACGACTGTCAATACGTTTCTCTTTAAATCTTTATACAATTTATTGATATTCTTAAGTTTTAGTTAATACTTGTATTAATAAAAACGTTATCGTGTCATCATGTCGACACCGAAAATATGTTGTATATATTTTGGAAGTGAAGAAAATGATAGGATAATTTCCTTTTCTCAGAAAAGTTGGCAGAAAGTAGCCGATTGTAAGGATAAGTGGAAAGCACTCGGAGGTTTTGAAGGTAGCCTAACATATTTTTTGAACCAAATTCCACTTAATGAAACATCAAATTTGCCCCTTGATACTTTTGGATACCATAAAAAATGTTATTGCAAATTTACAGATGTAACAAGAATTTCGGCAGCTGAAAAGAGGTTTCAGAAAGAATCTGTAAACAAGCCAGTATCTGTTAAAGATAGTGAAAATGAATTGCATTCTCAATCCAAGCGTGCTTTAAGAAGTAATGTTGGATTAGGTCCATTTGCAAGAAAAAATGAGTCTGTTCTGCCCCCCTTGTGCATAATTTGCAAAAGTGAAAAATACATTAAAGATAAAAGCTGTGGAAAAAGAAAAAAAGAAAAATTAAGCCAATGTGAGACAAATGATAATCTAATTTTAAATGCTGCCATTCAAAAAAAAAAGATGAAGCTTTGCTTATACAAATACAGGGCAAAGATTTAGTTGCTATTGAGATGAGATACCACAGATCATGTTACAAACATTATGTAAAATTTCTTACTAAAAATAAAAAAACATCATCAAACAGTTATGAGCCATATCAGTTTTCATTTGAAATTTTTTGCAATGAAATTATTGAAAAACGCATTTTGTTAAAACATGAAGTCTTGCGTATGAATAAACTTACAGAACTTTTTATGAATATAGTGCGTGAACAAGAAAATCCAGACATTTGTGAATACAGAAATTTTCAATTAAAGTCCAGATTGCAAAACCGATATCCTCAGTTGTGTTTTATAAAACAATCCCGACAAAATAAATGTCAGCTAGTTCTGTGTGAAACATCTAGGGATACGCATCATGTAATAAATATAAAAAGCTCATCTGAAACTGAAAGTGATAGCTATGATGATGATTTCCAAACTACTCATAAGGAAAATCCACAGCATCCTAATGTTTTAAGAGACTTGTATACAGCAGCATGTGCCTTAAAAGGTTTAATTAATGAAGCACCAACAATGTCTTCTTCCTGGCCTCCAAACACCTCAGACTTGACAATCGAAGCTGCTTCCAGGTTAGTTCCCAGAGAATTGTTTAACTTTTTAGCATGGTGCGTTGGTGCTTCTGAAGAAGTTTCGATAAGTGAGTATGTGGAAGTGCCAAAAGATATTAAATGTAAACTTTTGTCTATTGCACAAGATATTTTGTATTTGTCCAACACTAAGCGTCATACACCAAAACATCAGGCTCTTGGGATGACAATTCGTCATTTAACCAGCTCATCAAAACTGATTGGCTTATTAAATGGCCTAGGACACTCAGTATCCCACACTACAACTTTGCAGCATGATACAGCTTTGGCTGTTTCTCAGTTAAAAAATAACAGGTGCTACCAAATGGAGTGTCCAAAGGTATCTTTTCTACTATTGTCTGGGACAACAATGACTTTGGTGAAGAAACTTTGAGTGGATCTGGAACCACTCACAATACAAATGGTATTATTCTCCAGTGGGCAAAAAATTCCCTTCTTTCTTGTTCTGCTGATGACGAAAATAAAATAGAAAGAAAGGGAAAGAAGTTGAGTCTTGAAGTGACTTTGCCATCGATAGAATTTTTTACGGGAAAAAAGAAGTATGGACCTCCCCTATGCACTGAGGCAGAACTCCCAGAGACTGATATAAATGATAATCATTCTATCCAACAACATCCACGCTTAATTGATGATCTTTTTTATATTAGTAAAATTTTCAAAGATGATAATATGGCACTTCCTGGATGGACAGGATTTAATACATTACTTCTGAAACCTGATCCTCCAAATTCTAAAACTCACATTTATTATCTTCCCGTTATAGATTCCAACCCAACCGACATGTCAACTGTAAATACAATTTTACATCGGAGCATCCAGATTGCAGACGAACTGAATGTCAAAAGCCTTGTGTTGGTGATGGACCAAGCACTGTATTCTAAAGCACAACAGATCCGATGGCAAAATGACACTTTTCAGAAAAGGCTTATTTTAAGATTAGGGGAATTCCATACAACAATGGCTTTCCTTGCTGTGATTGGCAAGCGATTTCGGGATGCTGGCTTAGAAGACGTTTTAATAGAATCTGGTATTGTTGCCCATAATTCTGTAGGAGGCGTTATCAGTGGTCATCATTATAATAGAAGCATACGAGCTCATAAACTGATGGCTGAAGCATTACAAAGATTACGCTATCAAAATTTTATTGAAGAAAACGATCCCAGTATGCATTCAGCTGTTGCTAGTTATTTCCAACAAATTATTGATGGAATTTCGAAGCAAGAAATTAATTTACTTTTAGATGACCATCTCAAAAATCATCTACAACAATATGCAGAATTTGTATCCAAAAAATGCTCAAATCCAACATATGCCTTTTGGAATTCTTATCTTGAAATGGTTGAAATTTTACTTTTATTTGTTAGAGCCACACGTGAGGGAAATTGGAAGTTGCATTTATCTTCAATACATTCTATGCTTCCGTGGTTTTTTGCATATGATCGCATTAATTATGCCAGGTATCTGCCTATTTATTGGTGTGAAATGATGAATATTAGCAAAACTCATCCACTAGTACATTCTGAGTTTCTGTCAGGAAATTTTGTAGTGCAACAACAAAAGAATTATGGATTTTCAAAAACAGCATGTGACCAAGTTATTGAGCAGACAATGAATAGAGACTCTAAAACTAAAGGAGGCTTAACTGGAATTACTCATCGTAAAGATGCTGTTCATCGATGGATTTTATCGCATCATGCTAGGGCGTTAATCTCAAATCAATGTGAACTGAAGGTCTGGAAAGCGGAATTTTTCTCGGAATCGCAAAGAACTGGATATTTCTCGCATTAAACATGATGAACAATGCATAAAAAACATTTGTGACACTTTTAAATCAATGTGTAATCCATTTGATCAATATGACAAGGAATTGACCAACATAGTTACTGGTTGCATAGCACCAACATATGTACAAACCGATTTAGAAAATGCTTTTAATATTGGACATGCTGCTTTCAAGGAATTCCTCTGTAAAAGACTTACAGATGCCAGAACTGAAGATTTTTTTTCTCCAATTAAAAATTTAAAGCTAAAAACATTTTCTGATGTAAAAAAATCCATTCAAATGAAAACTAAAGAAGAAAATGTAGTACTAAAAGCTGATAGAAATTTGCTTACCCGCCTTCTGGTTATTGCTAAAGTAAAAAATTTTGATCTGGAAGAGCTCATGAAATATAATCTTAGCCCAGTACCACCTGCTCTTGGAAATTATGATGGAAGCATCACAAAAACTAATAAGGCTAGTTTAATGAATCATTTAGTGACATATTCAGCTGTTGTATCTTCTAATCAGCTTCAAAATTCTGCTTTAATTGTAGATGGTATGGCCTTGCTTCAACAAATGAAATATACTGCAGCAACATTTGGAGAATTGGCCATATTTATTTTGAATTACTTAATTTCATTAGGAAAGCATTACAACTGCAGAAGAGTTGATTTTGTAACTGACACATACCCGGATGTAAGTATTAAAGCTAGAGAGCGTGAGCGACGAGCATTATCTGGTACAGAAATAATTAAAATTCATCATTGTAATCAGAAAATACCAAAACAAATAAAAAAGTTCTTAGGATCAGGAAAAAACAAAGGCATTGTAATTTATATGAATCACAAAAGTTCCTGTCATAGGTTTCAAGATGATGGCAATAAAGAAATTTCAGTTGATTTAATACAAGACCTTGTATCAAATCATGAAGAAGCTGATACAAGAATAATTTTGCATGCTGCCCATGCCTCGCGACATTTTTCAAACATTATTATCAAAAGCCCCGATACTGATGTCTTTATGCTTGCTGTTGCTTTTGCTCCAGATATACCTGCTTCTATATTTTTTGCAAGAAATTCAGATTCATCATCATTAATTTTGGTGAATTCAGTTTGCAATAAATTTGGTTATAACATTTGTAAAGCTGTGTTGGGGCTGCATGTATTTACAGGGTGTGATTCTGTAAGTTGTTTCAAAGGTAAAAGCAAAATTAAAGCCTTTAAATTGCTAATTGGATCAAATGAATACATTTCTGCATTTAAGGATCTTGGCAAATTCTTCCCAATATCTTCTGATGTAATGGATGTTTTAGAAAGCTTCACATGCAAATTATATGGCCAATCATGTTGCAGTATTGATCTTTGCCGCTACAACTGGTTACGACTTGGTTTTAGTACTGACACAACATTGCCACCAAACAAAGATAGCTTAACACAGCATGCATGCCGGGCTAATTATCAAACTGCTATTTACAGACAAAGTCTCTCAAATAAAATGAACATTCCAGCACCAGAAAATAATGGTTGGAGGCTTATTAACAACAAATTAGAAATACTGTGGTTGTCTCTTCAACCGGTTCCTAATGTTTTAATTCATCAAGTGCATTGCAAGTGTAAAAAATCATCTTGCAATACTGCATTGTGTTCCTGTCGTGGTTCTGGAATTCCCTGCACAGAACTTTGCGGCTGCATTGATTGTCAAATTGTACACATAATTGATCTTGATTATCAAAGTGAAATATTAACCGATTCTGAAAATGAAGATGATACATTGGCTTTTGGTATGTAGATTGACATTTATGGACGGACATATACATATATATATATATATATTTGGAACCTTAAACCAGCTTCAGTATATATTCTCTTTACTTCCATCAAATTAATAATTCTTATTAGATGACTTATTTATGTATTGAATTATATGCTATTTTCTTTACATCAGTTGTACACAATTACTGAATTAATGCACAGATCGCTCCAGGTTTCTATCAAACATGGTACATCAGTATGTTATGTAATTTTCTTAAATTTATGTTTTTTATATTCTTTAGTTGAGTTGCAGCATATCTTTGAAAGATTTTGTGCCATAAAATCAATACAACCAACCTATTACTGAACTACTTGTTGACATAATATATTAGATTTTGTTTTATTTGATGCATCTATCTATATATACTATAGCACCTGCTGTGCTGATATACATTTCTTGCTTTCTAAGATTCTATACCTATTTAATTTTTTGTTTCCTCATTTTGAAAGAAATATTTATATTATTTTCTATACAGTTGCACTATTTTATGTAATTTTATTTGTTATGCTCTAATAATTAGTTTTTGGTACATAGATTGACATTTATAGATATATTTTTGGGGGATCTAAAATCAGCTTCAGTAATTCCTCTGTACGTCCCTCATTTTGAAAGATATCTCTTATTCATGCATTTTATTCTGTTTGATCTGTTGTTATTAAGTTGCCATATACCTTCTATGCTTGATATGTTTTTGCTTAAAGGGTCATTTTAATTTTACACACAGATTTCATATCTGAAAAATGACGAATTTTTTATGTAAAACGTACTTAGTGTTTTTTTTCGCTGTCATTACCAATTTTAATAGGATTTGCTCGTTTAAAAATTATATTATGTTTAAAACTTGAAAGATATTATTTCTTTAGTACTACTAAAACATTTTTATTTTCATATACAAGCTTTTTTGTTATAACAGAACATACTATAATAATTAAATTATCACATAAAGTAAATCTCCAATTTTATGGTTTGTCATATTTTTTTATTAAGAAGTGAATGCCCCAAGATTCTGAAATATTTGTCATGTGACCTCAGCTGTCATATATAATTTGCTTATACTCATGTCAAAAAAGTGTACAAGACAACACAAATAATGTTTATAAGTAAACAAGAAGTGACAATATTTATTTTTAATATTTGTTATGAATACCCAGTTAGTGAACGAATTTGTGTTTCTCTCAGGAGGGTATTTTTTCTCTACATAACATTTGTTACCGACATGCAGCACTTTTATGTTTGTCATTTTAGAATGATTATTGGTAAAATCAATCAAAAGCTGTGTAGGCACAGTGTGTTCAAAGTTAATGTGGATCGATAGCACTGTCAACAGAAATTAACCTGGAATGCTGAAATTTAGCCGAGTTATAAGAAATAAAGTGTGTATAATGAATTCGCCGAAGAAACTTGACCTCCTCATACTGCTTAGACGACAATTAATGGATGAGCACCAAAATCGACTGAAAATGTAGATTTTATAAAATGTTTTTAAATAGAAAAGTTATGTAAGCACAGTGTGTTCAAAGTTGATGTGGATCGATAGCACTGTCAACAGAAATTAACCTGGAATGCTGAAATTTAGCCGAGTTATAAGAAATAAAGTGTGTATAATGAATTCGCCGAAGAAACTTGACCTCCTCATACTGCTTAGACGACAATTAATGGATGAGCACCAAAATCGACTGAAAATGTAGATTTTATAAAATGTTTTTAAATAGAAAAGTTATGTAAGCACAGTGTGTTCAAAGTTGATGTGGATCGATAGCACTGTCAACAGAAATTAACCTGGAATGCTGAAATTTAGCCGAGTTATAAGAAATAAAGTGTGTATAATGAATTCGCCGAAGAAACTTGACCTCCTCATACTGCTTAGACGACAATTAATGGATGAGCACCAAAATCGACTGAAAATGTAGATTTTATAAAATGTTTTTAAATAGAAAAGTTATGTAAGCACAGTGTGTTCAAAGTTGATGTGGATCGATAGCACTGTCAACAGAAATTAACCTGGAATGCTGAAATTTAGCCGAGTTATAAGAAATAAAGTGTGTATAATGAATTCGCCGAAGAAACTTGACCTCCTCATACTGCTTAGACGACAATTAATGGATGAGCACCAAAATCGACTGAAAATGTAGATTTTATAAAATGTTTTTAAATAGAAAAGTTATGTAAGCACAGTGTGTTCAAAGTTGATGTGGATCGATAGCACTGTCAACAGAAATTAACCTGGAATGCTGAAATTTAGCCGAGTTATAAGAAATAAAGTGTGTATAATGAATTCGCCGAAGAAACTTGACCTCCTCATACTGCTTAGACGACAATTAATGGATGAGCACCAAAATCGACTGAAAATGTAGATTTTATAAAATGTTTTTAAATAGAAAAGTTATGTAAGCACAGTGTGTTCAAAGTTGATGTGGATCGATAGCACTGTCAACAGAAATTAACCTGGAATGCTGAAATTTAGCCGAGTTATAAGAAATAAAGTGTGTATAATGAATTCGCCGAAGAAACTTGACCTCCTCATACTGCTTAGACGACAATTAATGGATGAGCACCAAAATCGACTGAAAATGTAGATTTTATAAAATGTTTTTAAATAGAAAAGTTATGTAAGCACAGTGTGTTCAAAGTTGATGTGGATCGATAACACTGTCAACAGAAATTATCCTGAAATGCTGAAATTTAGCCGAGTTATAAGAAATGAACGGTGTGTAGGGGAGGGGGAGTTTCAATCTTCATTCCTCCGAATTGACAAATGATAATCCAATCAGAAATACCCTTTCATTCATCACTGTTTTCTGTCAATTTTGTAATTTTTATATAATTTAAATGTTTGCATAGTACTGTATATAATTTTTTTTAATGTAAAAAAGCAATTTCTTTCATTTTGGTACTTATTTACAATGTTATTAGTACTATACTTGTTTATAAATGCCAAACATTAGAATGTAAACCAAAAAGTGACCTGTAATCTGCAAAATTCTGTAATCCACAAAACTTTTTATCCTGATCTTTGAAATTTATAGGGAGTGTACTATTTATTATATGTATCCGTTTATTATTATTTTATTTGCATTTTTATGCATGATATATTTGATTTTGTATGAATAAATTGATTTTTAACACTGACAATTTTTCTTTCATTTCAAATAAACATTTTTATAAAAAAAAAAAAAAAAAAAAAAAAAAAAAAAAAAAAAAACCTTTTTTTTTTTTTTAAGGATATTTAGTTTTATATATTGTAAAGGATGTGGCGGAGATAAATGTACTTATCTGAAGCCGTATCATTAGATGTAGTACACATGTGGAGATATGAACCTGTTTAAAAAATATGAGACATATTTGCCAGGTGAAGCATAAAATATGAATGTAAAGTTATGCAGAACAAACTAATTTATTGTGATAAATCCTATGATTACATCTGGCAGTTTCTACTATTTCAAAATAGAGGTGCACTGGTTAGCAATCACCATATGGCAACTACATTTTTTTACTTTAGCTCCTAACTGTTGTTTTTTTTATAAATGTGGTAATGTATTTTAATTTTGTAATTGATCGATGAGTATGTTAGATCAAACAAAAATATTTTATGCAAATTTTCACAATGAAAATATGGATATATATTCTTTAGTTCTGTGACTTTTTCTGTAATGCCTTTCCTTTCTTCATAATAACCACAGTGTTTACATTCATAATTTTAATTCAATGGATAAATTTTCAGATTATCTGCTACTAAACATTAAAATAGAATGCACATTTTCAGCATTCATTAAAAAATTAAAACAATGTATGTCTGTATTATAAATCTGATCAAATAATTCCTTGACAATAATCTTTTTTTATGATTTTAATGCTATCTTAATGCCATATTAAGCAGAAAGCAAAAATGGCCCGAGAAAAATTATATTTAAGATAGAATTAAGTTTCTAATAAATACTTTGCAACTGAAAAAAAAAAAAAAAAAAAAAACATTCACTTCATGTAACATGCCTTAAATTATGCTTTGGTTGTACACAGTATATAAGATTTTTTTTTTTTTAACTAATGCTTGTTTACAATTATACAGAAGGTGTTTTATTTTCGAATGAAGTAATTTACTATAAAATCTGTTAAATTAAAAATTTTATAATGAAAAGGTTTTGAGCAACTTTAAAATCTTGGTAAGTAATAAGAAAATGTGTTGAAAGTTTTTAAAAATGGATGTCAAGTTGAATAAAATTTATAGTTTTCATGCTGCATGAGTATACCAAAAGCTAAATATATATTTTTTTAATTTCAACCTTATGTATTTATTATACCACGGTATATTTCTTTATAGTTGTAATACTAAACACTACGATTAATATACCAAATAGTTTTGAGAAGATCAAATATTAAAAATAGTGGGAAATATGAATCTATGCAAAACTAACTATAGCAATTTTTTTTTATTATTATTATTCCTCCTTCAGCACTCTCTAAATTTAATTTCTATAGTTCCCTGACATTTAGTAAATTAAAACATCTAAAATAATTGAAATATTCATAATGTGATAATCACGATAATTAAGTTGAACAATAAATAATTCTCACAAATGTCTAACTAATTAATTGCTAAATTTATTTGAAAATAACTGTTTTGTTTCATTAGTAAGTTTTCATTAAATTCTGGTACTAAATACAGTTATAAAACAATTTTATTTATTACTTTTTTGTGTCTGTGGGGGGGGGAGGGGGCATCCATTACTGGAATCTTATTTGTTTCAATATATTTATATTATTTAAATTAAATATTGATTAATATTGGAAATGAGACTATGAGAATGAATAGATTAATATGTTGAAAAAAAAACTGAAATATAATTATTAATTAAAAAATATTTTTAAGAGATTTTTTAAGGATA
The DNA here is from genome assembly GCA_964019185.1 of Maratus speculifer. Lineage (NCBI taxonomy): Eukaryota > Metazoa > Arthropoda > Arachnida > Araneae > Salticidae > Maratus > Maratus speculifer. The sequence goes on from OZ025298.1 coordinate 121,017,978, forward strand.
TCCATCACTGGCATATTTTAAATAAAATTGTCCATCAAATATTAAAAATTTGTAAAATAAATAAATAAATAAAAATAAAAAAAATAAAAAATATTTTTTTCATATAAAAATATTTTTTTTTCTGCAATATTATGAAGAATATATGTAAAAAAAATCAGATGTACAGTTTGCATAATGGGACATACGGCTGTTTTGATTGATATTAGTACTTAAAGAAGTCACAATAAATAAAATTGAGATGGAAATCTAGAGTAAAATGTTGATAAAATCATCTTTGGTGTACTTTTAAAATTGCAAATATGCCATAGCATATGATTTCAAAATTATTTTGTCAAAATATTTCATTTTGGAGCAATGTAAGTTACTTTTTAAACAAAAAAGTGAAATTTTCGCTAGTTTTTTACGCTATCCACGGCGAATTCATAAACGGACGCTTCCGATTGGTTAATACGTAAGCGAAGGGAGAGATTGAGTCAATCGACTGTTAGATGTTATGCGAAAATAGTTCGTTATATATTTTGTTTATTTTCTTATTAATGAGCAACTTTTACGTCCAGAACTTTGACAATTTCAATGTTTAAGAACATTTTATAGCATAAAAATGTAAAGTTAAGTTGCCCCCCCCCCCAAAGTTGCAACGGAAATCTGTTTCTAAGCCTCTTTTCAACGATCGCCCCACGGCCTAGTGATAAGTATCCAGGTACATATCCGGAAGAAGGAGAGGAAATCATGAATTTATATAAATAAAAAGTCCATTTCTTTCATGTTATTTTTTTGTGAGTCATTAATAAATGTAACAGCTATCTGTTACTCGGAAATGTTGATTCGTCAAAGTAATTATTATTTAGAATTTTTTTAAAGAATTTCTTAAATATTGTGTATTTTTATTTCTAAAAAGAAATACATTAAATGCATTTAAGGAATTTTTTATAGTAATGTTATCAGTTATCAAGCGAGGCATAGCAAATAAAGATAAATAAATTATTTATTTGTGTTTGTGCGTGCGTGCGTTACAATCTTATTGTCATTTGAAAATCCTTTTTGTACCTGGAATCATTCTGAGACTCTCCTTAGAAAGTTAGCCACAGAGTTCCTAGGGAACTCCAAGAATCCCATAAAGAGACATTTGCGGTTTTTGAAACATTTAATGAAATTCCTCCTCGAGAATATGCAGGAAAAAAATGTGTAATATGGATAAATCGTTGCTTCAGTTTGATCTATGGAATCTTTCTACGAACACATCACCATAAGCAATGCATAGATATTAATGTTCACAGATATTTTTTTAAATATTTGCCAAATGTTCCAGAAACAAATTGTCTCAAGATCAGCATATTTTATTTGTGTGATTAAATATTAATAAATATATCAACAGAGAGACGAAGTTAATTGTTACTTTATGCATGAAATCTGTGTGTTAAGGAAGCTAATACAATCTGAGTGCCAAACAAGAAAGAAAAATAATACGTAAAGCATAGATTATGAAAAACTTTCCAAAGCTGTCAGAATACATTAACAAAAACTTTGCTGTTCAATAAGATAAAGAAGATAATCTATAACTAAATATTTTAGAGAACATATGACACATTAGAAAACCATATTTCAAAAATTGCGTAATAACAGTTAATGTACTCTAATTCTTTCGTGCTCCTCTATACTTGATACATACATTTGTACAGATGTTACATATAGCGTTAAATTTTAGCTTTGTAATAAAATGCATAAAATAACTGAAAATTCACACTCAGAAATTTCTATCAATAGACAGAAATACACTTCAATTCTTTAGCACAGCCCTGTATATTGTATACTGATATTTATGCATATCATACATTAAATTGAAATTTCATTTAGTAAAATCATGCCGAAAAATACTTAAATCACACTTCCAGGAACTACTTTCTGTAGGCGGCCATGTATCCAGTTCTTTGTATAGCCTTGTATATGATTTAATTTATATGCTACAAGCATCTCATAGTATACTAAATATAGTTGAGCTTGAAAATGGATAACTGAAATAAATCATTAAAAAAATCCTATACTATTCCTTCTCCTTCTCAGTAAAGTTTTCGAATGTTTTTTGTGTAGCCCTGTGTATAGTTTATAAAATTTATGCATACCACGTATCATGCAAATATTTAGTTAAATTTAAAAACGCCTTCTATAACTGACAACACACTTGCAGCAATCATCTTTAATAGACAATACGTCGGACAAATACCTTTTATTTGTTCCAGTAAATTCACGATGGATACAATTCATATCATATTCTAATCCAAGCACCTTATTTTAAATTTCAGTAATGTACATCTATTTCGTCATCGTAATGTTTGAAATAGGGCAACATAACTGAAATAAGCTATGGATAGTTTTTCGTACACCTAACAATTTTGTGTGACACTGTAATCGATTTTTAAAGGCTCATATTCTACAAAACATAGATCTATGACATCTATAAAATTCATATAAATATCATTATCTTTGAGACATTACTCAAATGCGTCGAAAACTATGTTTCTTCTTAGTATATAACATAACGGAATACTTTTGATTTTCCCGCTATTGTTCAAAATATTCCTGTAAAATTTTACGGGCAATGGCTTGTAGTAGAAATTCCAGTCATATCTCGTAAAAAATAAATAAATAAATAAATAAAATAAAATAAAAAAAATTTAAAAAAAAATTAGGATGTCATTTATTTTAAAACACAATATCAGTTTACTTACTGTTTAATATTATGTAGCACGTTAGATAATCATCACAGAACCGCTTTTTTGGCGGGTTAAAAAATACGTTACGGTCCCGGTTAAATGACATTATTTTTTCGAAACATGAGTAAAATGAAGGGTATAAACACCCTAGCGGAGGAAAATGTATGGTGTCATACCGTGTTTTTGCTAACAGATGGGCTAAAATAGTAAGAATATGTGTATTGACTTTAATTTTCTAAGTATCTAAGGAATAAGGCAGTTTATTTAGTGAATCAGACCGTTTTTTATCAAATAAGGCTGTTGCCCGTAAAAATAGGTAGGCAAATGCTCAAAAATTTACATTTTTATTCCTCAGAGTGTAGATAAGACAACGATAAGATGTGCCATAGCTGGTTATTTTTAAACAGCTCTAGAAATGTTTTAAAAGAAATACGATAAATATTTACAAAAAAATGAAAATTTAATTAGTGAATAAAAAGAAACGTAGGTACCAACATTTTAAATTTTGATTGAGAGAAAAGAAAAAGTGAAGTGGAAAACGCTGTAAGCACTGTAAGCAGGAGTTATTATTATTTTTTTTTTTTCGTTCTCTTGAAAATTTTCCTCTTATCTTATCTTATATTTATATTATTCTTTCTTTCAGCATTTTCTATTTTTAGTGTTCATTTGCTCTAAAAATATAGCAATTCTAAGGATCCATTTAACCCTTTAAGTGTCGCAACCAGATTTTTCTGCCACGCAATCTTTAAATTCAAGCGCTTATTTAACACAAAACTGCGACATTAATGTTTTTATTTGCAGTGTATTGTATAAGTAAATATGTAAGGTAATTATGAACAAATACCACATACACATAATTTTCATAGCTATTAATTTATGAATCATTACGCATAAAGGAAAAAATAGGGTTAATATTAAACTAAGCTTCAAGGATTAATATTGAACTAACTAGGATATAAATAAAAAATACTGACTAATTCGTACTGCTGTAATACAATGCATGAATTAAAAACAAAATTAATTTTGTCAAAATTTAATAACAAGTGCTTAGAATGTTGTGTTATGTTAATATAAAGTGTAAAAATTTTAGATCTATGAAAAAAAAAAGCGAGGGGGATGCCCCTTCAGATAGCATTAAAAAATATCAGCCAGCGAAACACTTAGACCGCGCTCATCTGGTTCGTCATGATCTCTCTGTCTCCCTCATTCAAATTCCTCTTCAATGACCCCCCCTCCCCCAGCATCCCTAGAAAGTCTACTTTAACATTCCAGACATGCACTTGGGGGGAGGGATAGGTTGTTAGAGCTTCTAAAACTCTTTCTCAACACGACCGTGACACGGACTTTTTGTTTACGTTACTTACGTTACGTACTTTTTGTTACGGACGATAATCCGCGTACACGTAGGATCGCTGAAGTCTCGTATACAACAGAAACTAAAAATATCGAATTTATGGCATGGCCTGCTGACTCTTCAGACTTAAACCTACAGAGCAGACGTATGATTCTTTCGGCAGATATGTTTCTCATAGAAATCGTCTTCCGCGATTCGAGCAAAAACTGAAAAACGTACTGAGAATAGAGTGCGGCAATATCTCACAATGACCCTACTGTAGTACAGAAGACAGCATAAATAACAGTTGCAAAATATGCATTCGTGTCCGAGGAGATTATATACCTTATTGAGAGCTGATATCTCTCATCCTGACATCTGAAAAGGACCTTTTTTGAGACTCCAAAAGTTTTCAAAAATACATTTATTTTTTGTTTTGCAATTACACTGTCATATGTTGACGGTCTGTAATAATTTGCATGTTGTTCCTTGTCTGTTTGTTGGCTGTGGTAACTTTGTCATATCTGGCACATTAACCCCAGAATTATCTTCTTTCTTTGGAAAGGTGAAAGAATTACCAGGTTTTCTGTTTATAAATCGGTTTACAAACAGAAAATAAAGGATAATTATAATAAAAATTATGTTTATAATATAATTATCCTGTACTGTTCTGCAGCTTGTTTCTCTTACTTAATATTTCTCATGTCGATAGTACTTTTTTCTCTGGAGAATCGGTATAAATTTAAGATTTGCCAGGTTGCCGTCCATTTCTTTTGTTAATTCTACTAGCACTAGATATTGTGGAAGTTTGTACGTCTTCTGTTTGCAAAAATACTATAAAATGTTCTAATATAAAGAAATTAGAGCTATTTCACTTCAATAAAAACTAATAGTAGAAATTTTTGAAGAAAAATGGTTGAATTAAGGAGTGTATGGTAAAAAATAAATAAAAGGTAATGAAAAAATGAACTAGAAAAGAATTTAGGTTGTATCAATGTGCCCCGACAAAGACTGTATCAATGTGCCCCATACAACCATTTTGAATAAAATGAGTCGCAAATCCAACACTTCATATTTTATCTAACAATAAAGCGTGAGGAACTGATAAAGAGTAGCTTTACTTTCCAGGGAGGGTATTCTTTTTGGTTGAAAATATTGGAACAGTTGTATATACCGTTTCAATTGTACAACTCAAATTTACTTTTGACCTACAAAAACAATTAATCACCCATCCCATCTCATTAAACTATTGAATCATTCCAAAACTTTCTGTATGTAGTGAATTTCACTAGTATCACCTTTTGGAGCTGTTGTGAAACTTCCTGTAATGACCCTGTGTGCTGTACAGGGGGTGTATCAATGTGTCCCAAGTATCAATGTACCCCAGTTCCCCCTATATAAATTAAAATATTCTCCTCCGCATATTACAAATATAATATCCAATTCAAATTCCTATGTTTAGAATTAAATATTTATTTTATGTTTGGAGTGTAGCACATAATAGATATATTTTCTGTAACTTTTTTTTGTATAATTATGGGTATCACCAAATATAATTTAAAAGAAATACTATGATTATACGTAATATATATACAGTATGAAATTTAAATTCAGGTATTTAAATTAAACCTATAATGTCAGAAATGTTTATGTCTTAGGGCACAAATTATGGATTTCTTTTAAGATATTTATATACATATATCTACAATATAAAATGAAAATCAATAAAAATAAGAAAGAAATAAGTAGTAAAATACATACAACATAAATTGAATCTCAGATATTTAAATTAAATATATGTGTTTTGAAGACGGATAAAATTATAAAATGAATTTTTATCTTTCCAGTTTTTTCTCATAATAAATTATCTGTACAATAAATTTACGTGCATTTAATGAAACTGCAAACTTTTTCACTAATGCAAGCTTATTACTCCATTATTTTGGAAGGTTGCAAAAGTTTTCACTAATACATAAAACCCTTCATCAAATACAATAACAATATTAGAAAAATGTATAATGCAATGCTATTTTTGAGGTTCCGTACTTAAAAAGTTAAAACGGCCACATTATAAGATTACTCGTGGGTCTATCTGTCACAGTCAATTTAGTCGTAAATTATCGAACGTGGAAAGTGCATATTGGGAGGGGGAGGGGGTCACCCACCAAAAACTTGGCATAGGTGTTTAATTCCCGGAGGAAATGATCCACTACCAGCCAGCCTAATCACAAACAATGTGCCATTGCTGTATATTTTACTTATGTTAACATAAGTAAAATATACAGAAATAATGTGATATGGTACTAAAATACACAAAATGATAAAAATAAAAAACACCTGTTGACAATTTGACAAATGGCTGAATGTCGGAACTAAGAAAAAATAATTAACAAACTTAACAAGACACAAACACAATAAAGTAAAATGCAAGAACAAATCATACATGTTCCAAAACAAAAACTAAAAATATAATGAAATTAATATAAACACCAAGCCTAAAAAAAAAAAAAAAAAAAAAAAAAAAAAAAAAAAATCTAAGTCAGAAAAGTTTAATACAGTTTCAGCTGAGGGTCAAATTTATATACTATGTCAAACAACAGGAGCAAGTCCAAAGATTTAAAGTTCACAGTCCTGTCAATAAAATCAAGTTACAACATCACATTGGGGAGGGGGGGGACAATAAAGTCTATTGGTCCACTTATTTAGAGATATTAAACATTCACAAATACACTGCTCAAAACAATTAAAGGATATTGCAGTTTTAGGTGGATTTTGCATCTGGGAAACTTTTTAGCTCATTGATACATGGTCGAAAGACATATTAGGTTATATAAGAATAAATTACACATGTTTGGCAGAAAAAAATGCATTTTATTGCGCATTTGTGTACAAAAGGAAAAAAACACAATTTGTGCATATGAGAAAAAAAGAGTAAGAAAAGGTGTTTTCTTCAAAGAAAATCATTTTCAATAGGGGGTATGGTTTCCACGGGCGGCCAGCAACGTTGAACACCTTTGAGGCATGGACTCAATGAGGCTATTAATGACGAGTTAGGTATTCTGCCCCACTATTCCAGAAGAGCACTTTCCAGTTCTTGGAGAGTTTGTGGGGGTTGTTGGCAGCCAGAAACTCGTCTTCCTAGAGCGTCCCAAACGTGCTCGATTGGATTCATGTCTGGAGAACACGCTGGCCATTCCATTCGAACGATTCCTTCCTCGAAAAGAAAATCCTCCACCAGTTTTGCACGATGTGGCCTGCAGTTATCGTCCATTAAAATGAAGTTATCTCCGATTGCTGCAGCGTAAGGGACTACAATAGGTCTGAGGATTTCATCCCTATATCGGCGACCACTCAGAGCTCCATCTCGATCTCGAATGATGTAGAGGTCAGTGCACCCGTCAATGGAGATGCCACCATACACCAAAACTCCTACACCGCCAAATCTGGCACTTTCGTGCACGATCGCAGGATTATTCCTACTGCCACGGTCCCTCCAGATGAAAATTTGCCTATTATCCGGATGCACAGAAAAACGGGACTCGTCAGAAAACAGAATATTGCTCCACTCATTTCTCCTCCAGTTGACATGCTCGGTTGCCCACTCTCTGCGGTCGCGACGATGCCTTGATGTTAATCTAACACGTACCATCGGTCGGCGAGCATACAGACCTACAGCATGGAGCCGGTTTCGGACAGTCTGAGTTGAAATCGTGGTGCCTGTATCAGAGCGAAGGTGTTGTTGGAGAAGAGTAGCGTTCATATTTCGGTGTCTCCGAGCTGTTAACGCTAAATACCGATCTTTATTGGGCGTTGTTGCCCGTCTACGACCTTGCCCTGGTCTTTGGCCTGCACATCCACTCTCCAAAAAACGGTTCCTGATCCTGGGAATGACACTTTGTGACACTCCAATGGCTTGCGCTACTTCGGCTTGAGTTTGGCCCCCTTCTAACCTACCAACAATTCTCCAAGCTTCTGAATCTGTCAAATGACTTCGCTGAGACATGGTACTCATCGAAACAAAGCAATCACTGAATGCCGATCATCCTTGTCTTCATTCTCTTTTATCCAGTTGAAAATCAAATTTCATTCGCTGCCGCTGAAGCGACGTTTTTGACGTCGAACTCAAAATTTGCATACTCCACAGTTTGAAAACCAGAAAAATTTGCATTTGTGATTCTCTTCTTCTATTTTCGGAAAAAAAATTCGTTTATATCTTTATTTTATATAAAACTTCAAATATCCTTTAATTGTTTTGAGCAGTGTATATTTAGAAATTGTATAGGGCTATATGAATTACTCGAAAAAAAAAAAATTCTCCGTACATCGTATGAGATATCGTGGGAAAGCTTCGAAACGCTGAACTGAAAAATACATTTTTTTAATTGTAGGTGATTATATTTTCAGAGATATCTTCAAAATTGTAGTGCAAAAATATGTCCAACCCCTCATCTATTTTTGAACATATTGAAAATAAAATTATGAAAAAAATAGAGGTAGTAGACATTAATTTAAACCTTGCGAGAAAACTATAGCAATTACCCTAGGTAACAAAGTTTATGAGGAAAGAGGATTTTTCCGTTATACACAAATTTCGATTTGCGATCATTCAACAAGGGTGTTAAGAAGCACTGAAGGTACTTATCGTAGCAGAAGTATAAAAGCATTGTTGACAACGAATTTTTGATAAAAATCATCAGTATTTAGACGAGATATTAACCCTAAGACACGAATGGTTTGGACATACATGACGATAAGGGCGGCGTACTTTATATACCAACGGCTTTTAACGCCTTAATAACAACTTTTAATTATACAGGATGAGTCATAAATATCGAAAGAATAGGCTATCTCCTTAAATACTGGCCTTAGATCCATACTTCCAATTGCAGAAATTCATAAAAAAAGGTTAAATGTTTGATAAGATAAATTGCCACTCCATTGGGGGGGGGGGGGGGTCTAGTTGAAAAAATACGAAAATTAAATTTTTATACGACCCCCGTAGGATAAAAATTCCAATTAGGAAAACTTTCCTTATTCAGTCCTGAATAAGACACAAAAAATGCACTTCATGTCTTCAAAACCCACAAAGTTATAGCCGTTTAAAAAATTCATTAGGTTTTAAGGGTTTAGAAACAAACTGAAATGTGCGCAATTTAAAAAACAATGTTTCTTTAACAGCGTAAAAAATCTATTTTTTGAGTTAGAATTTTGATTTTTTTTTTCTTTTTTTGTGATGGTTAGCCTTATAATTTGCTTAGAAAATCACATCCTAAAATTTCTTATAAAATTTATAAAAGTTTCATGTGGTTAGTACTGGTTTAAATAGGGTAATTAAAAATCATTATTACTCGTAACATTATTTATCGGATTTCAATTTCTTTCCATTTGAAAAAAAGAAAATCTGATTTTTGTTTATTCCAGGGTTTTTGTTTTTTAATATTAATTTTTAAACTATTAAAAATATTTGTTGAAAAAATAATATAACTTAAAAAAAAATCATATTTTCAAAAGTAAATATTTTTTCAAATTTGTCAAAACAAAACTAATGTAAAAAAATCATAAATTACGTGTTTCAAGTTCTTTTTTTCTTGAAAAATTCTTTATATTTAATAATTTAAAGACAAGAAATAGTAGGGGGAAAAATTCATTATGCAGAAAAACGAAGGATAGTGTTTAGATGTCCGTCAGTTATTTAAAAGAATGCTTTTACTAAGATGCAGATTAAGTCCTTTTTTTATTTAGCTCAGACAACTTCAGGCTTTTTATCGTCCTTGAAAGGCTGTTAAAAAATCTGTATTCTGGGCCCAGGCCAAAACCGTGACGTTACTTTATTCTGAAGACTCGCCAGGCTGGGCCTTTGTACTTTTCATAAAGAAGGGGACTGCTTCCTTCTTCCTAGGTGTATACTGGACGAAATTTTCCATCCTAGTCCCGACAAAACCCGTATTAAAAACAGTGTTTTTGACTGACATAATACGTACATAAAATAAATAAAATTCGGCTCAATCGGAATTTTTACGAAAAACACATAAATTTTGAAATCTTTATTTTACAAAAAGATAAATAACTATATAAATTAATTAATAAATAATAAAATAAAATAAAACTCATTTTTTTAAAGAATGGTATATTCAAAGGCTAAAAAAATAAATACAATAAAATCAGTGAAAAAAAAATCTGCCTATGACGGAATTTTGTCTTAAACGGAAAATATGTTGATCCATGCAAAATAAATACAATAATACCTGAGAAAAAATAAGCTCTAATTACACCTCCTAAGGAGAGCATCTGTCTAAAACATATTTTTTTCCCATGTGATTCCGTCGTAAAAGGTTTTACTGTATATCATTTCTCAAAGTTTCCAACGCATGGGATATGGATTAACTATATTAAAATATAAGTTAAACATTTACATATCAATAGAGATTCATTGATAAAATAAATACATTACAGTCTTTGACGCTTCTTTAATAATAAAAAGTATAAATATAAAAAACGAAAAACTATAAAAGGAATTTTAGATCAGAACTCCTCCATACGAAACAATTTTTTCTCACAACGAAATAAAAAACTATGTACAAATTTGCGGCTGAACTGGGCTATGATCTAAACTACAGGGTGTCCAGCAAATAACACCCTGATTTCAAAATTAAATTTCTCAAAAACAAAGATCGATAGTAATATGCGGTAAACAGTTTTTCATTAGGTAAGCTGTAAAAATCTTATACAGAAATTTCAAACACTGAATATTTCGAAAAAATTGCGTTCTGATTGCATAGAACGCTTTGATTTCACATTTTTCTTGTTTTAGATTGTCTGCAGAGAAATAATTTTTCAGCTTACAATGCAATATTTTAAAGATTTTTTGAAGTAATTTTTTAGAATTTCGAAATTTCAAAAATTTAATTTAAAAAAACTATGAAATATGGCACTTTAAGCCGAAAAACACATTCTCTGGCAGCAATCTAAAGCAAGAAAAATGTGAAATCAAAGCGTTCTATGCAATCAGAGCACAATCATTTCAAAATATTCACTGTTTGAAATTTCCGTATAAGATTTTTACAGCTTAGCTAATGAAAAAACCTTTTACCGCATATTACTATCGATCTTCGTTTTTGAGAAATTTAATTTTGAAATCAGGGTGTTATTTGCTGGACACCCTATATTTTCCAGACCGGTCCGAGTTATGATTCTAACATTTTTTCAGGCCGGGCCGAACTCTTTCCTATATGGGTCGGTTTGGGACCGGACCTAGATATTTCGATCCATGCAGACCTCCAGTGCTGACTACCAATATATTTTGAAAACAAGTTTAGATTTAATTCAATACGCTGCTTTGTTATATTAAAATGAGAGGCACTGTCTTAAATCGACAATTAAAAATGGACAATTTATGGACGATCCCTCACTTGCTTTGAAAATGAGACAAAAATTATTCGTTTATAGGCATGGTAAAGTGGTGTAAGTAACGAATTTTGGAGCATTTCGAATTTTAATATCTCTGTCAGATTTTTAGATATTTAGATGAAATTTTTTTATTCAATTCAGGAATGGGTAATAAGGAATGATTTCAATAAGGAATAATTTCCTAATTGGGAATTTTGCCCTACGGGGCCATATAAAAATTTAATTTTCTTATTTTTTCAAATAACCCCCCCCCCCCCATGGAGTTGCAACTTATCTTATTAGAAATTTCACCTTTTTTATGAATTTTTGCAATTTGAAGTATGGGTCTAGGGACATTATTTAAGGAGATAGCCTATTGTTTCGATATTTATGATTCATCCTGTATATTTGTGAAATGCAGTGTCCAGTAGCAGTATCGTCAATAAACGTCAAAATATTATAAACAGACTGAGAATTAATCACATATTCACTAAGGCGTTCGCGACTGGATTGCATTCGGGAGATTTCTCAATAAACCTGTATCTTTAAAATATAATTAAATATCTATCAAAAAAAGCCCAGAATAAGGCAGCGTTACAACTTTACGACATCCTTTGGAAGCATGCTTAGCACATTGACAATTTTAAATTTGAACAAAATTTTTTGTTTTAGCTACACTGTAAAAAGAAAAGATTATTACTACGCTGAATTTAGTTTTATGAAATGCGAAATGAAGTTTAAATATGCACTATTTTTATTTTCAGTACCAAATTAAGTTCATTAAAAAATGAAAAGATAAGTTAAAAAAAGAGTTATACAGAATAGCAACATTTCATATCCTTTAGGTTTCATAGCTCTTTGGTATACCATTCAAACTTTTCTAGTATATACACATTTACTCATGTCTACCTTGTAAGTACTACTTAAATTTTTACAAAATCTTATTCTTTTAGCAACGATTTTCTTTAATTATACAGTTAATAATTCATATATTTACTGTACGGAACCCTGCCTAGTGCGAGTAAGACTCACACTTAAAGTTTATTTTATAATCAAAATCTTATTAAATAAGTGTTATTATTTTTATAATATATTATATTTTTTATGTAAAAAGTATATATAAAGCTATTCTATAAGCAACGTGACTTTTGATGATCATAATCAAAAGGTACAATTACTTTTACGAATTCTGAAAAATACGTTTAATTTAGAGGTTTAATATCAATTTCAGATTGAATTCCCTCCACGATGATTATCATCAATAAAAACATAGTAAAGCAATATAAATAAGATATTTTTTTTTCTTTCGTGAAAAATTTCAGTACACGAAATTGCATTTTATGTATATTTCTTTTGTTTTTATAGTTGTTTTATTCGACAACGTAAAGTTATATGGTAATGAAGTTATAAAATATAAAATCTTAAGCGTGTCATTAGAGCAACAAATATTTCTAAATATGCTAACAATTTGCTAAAGTTCATATGACAACAATTTTTATGTTCTATTTGTACTACTATTTTTGAAAAGTAAATTATATAGTATATTTATCTTTCACATGTTTTTAAAGTCTACCCTCTCAGGAATATTTTCTGAAATTCAAGAAAACTTTTTCTGCAGCAAAGCTACCGGCATTTTCCCGTTAACTGACGATATCATCTCTTTTTTTCTCCGTTACAGGAGGTAAAATGTGAGTCAATTTAACAAAGAAGGTGTAGAATAAAAGTTGTTAAACTTGGAGAGAACCAGCTCCTTTGTAGTAATATAATCACTCCTCTACACTTACAGCAGTGAAACAGTTTGAAATACATATGATTGCTTCAGATGGGCGTGACTTGATTAATTACTTTATAAAGCATAGAATTTCCAATTTCATTTCGGGAATATTTCGACTTTTACGAGATTATGGTTCTTTTTTTAAATATTTTAGTATACATTTAGGTGTGGTGTTGTGGTGTGGTGTATTTTTGTCGGCCGATTATCTACGCTATGCGATATAGGCCCTATGGGGTGGGTTGCCCTCCGTGGGGGTCTTTCTAAGGTAACTTAACCCGTATTTACGCAAGGTTCGAAGAAAACCACGGAAAACTTCGAACGGTTAGGCCGACGGTCGCGATTGGGTTCGAACCCAGCACCTACCGTCTACCAGTTTGAGGTCAAGTATACATTTAGGATAAATATGTAATTATAAATATTTTCACATAGATTGCCAAACGTAAAATATAAATACTTTTTTCCGAGGATTTTTTAAAGCAGTAAAGTAGATTTTTTTCCCACTAAAAGCACATAAATTTAATGTATTCTTTTAAAATCTAGTTTAATGGCGAACATTTTTTAATAAATTTAAAAAGGAAATTCTGAATGATTTTATCCCGTTAATTTCCAGTGTACCCTGTATGTGTACCAGTGTCTGGTGACAATTGATCGGTTAAATGAATGAGAAAATTAACTAATATATATTTTTTTAATTTGAAAACGATTTTCCTTTTTACCCCTTTTAATTAAATTAGAAATATTTATTTATGGAACCTTTGGTTTTTAATTTTTAAGGCAGTCTCAGGAGCCTTGCTTTTTACCTGGTGGTGAAATTTAGCAACATGTCATATTTAATTTTTTTTCTTTAGAGTTTATGAAACATAAATCCATAAAATGTTTAACATTGCAACTTAATATAGCTTCTATTTCAGATAACTTTTTTAATATTCTATACTGATATTTTATTTTATATTCTTAAGTTAATTCTGATAAAAATATAAAATTTTTTTTTGACTGCGCGCAAAATTTCTTAATAATTAATAAATCAATTTACATCAAACTTGGTATAAATCTTTATTTTAACTTAAAAAGTAGTTTATACTTCAAATTTAATATTATAATTGCATTAATTATTGAAAGTTGTCAATTTTTCAGTTAAAAAAGAATTATTTTTTAATTTTAAGTTTAAAATTAAAATTTAAATAAATAGGTATAAAAAGTGCTTTCAAATAAGGTATAAGTTCAAAATACATTACATTTACATCATTGTTAATACTTTTGGCGGGCTCTTAAACCAATAGTTCCGCTATAGTCTTACTCGCAGTGGATACAAATCAAAAAACCATTGTATTTTTTTAATCAAAATTCAACATTGAAAAAATAAAAGAAAATTTCGATGCAGAATATTAAAAAATATTTTAAGTAGATGAGACATTAAGTTGTCTTCTACAAAAGAACACGAAACGTTGAAATATTTTTTTCTAATATTAATTACTGCTTAAACAAATAGATATTCTTATATAATACTTTGACATCCTAGAGTTTAGTTTCTGCGCTGCAATTGTTATTTCTTATAACTTAATTAAAAGAATTAATGGTACTACTATGTTATCCCGTCGTATAAAAAAATACTGCCAAAATATACGATTAAATGCCAATAATGGATGATCGTGAATGTCACGTTCAATGACATTAAATATGATTCACGTATTTAAAATGAACGTAATTAATAAAATTAGTTAATTAATAATAATAAGAATGATTAAATTACTTCATAAATAAATTTTTATAAGAACCAATCTAGAATACAAAGCGCTAGTCACGTGGTATACATCACGTGATCAGTTGACACATGTTCTGTGACGTCACATATCTTAAGATAAGATTATCTGATAACATTTTCTGATAAGGACTTTGAATTTTTTTCATTTCTGCCTAAACCCTGGAGTGTGTTGGACGTGCTTTTGCGATGATGATGGATTAGGTGAGTACAGAATGTTAAATGTGTCTTTATTATTAAACTATTTTAATTTAATTATGCATGAAAATTAAATATTTTTTTTTATTTTTTCAAATTTTAGTACACTTTGAAAACAATAATTTGAAAACTAAAATGTGAAAGTTATAATTAAAAAGTTTTGCATGCACATTTCATAACACTGAGAAAAATTGGCAACTGTAATAATTTTATTTAAAAATGTTTTTAAATAAAAGAAGTGAAAATATTTATCTTTAAAAGACTAACTGCATATTTTTAAACATTAATATTAAAGGTCTTTTTCGATACATTTTATAAAACCATGCTGGGACATAACCAAACAAGCTGATTATGATATAAAACTTATGAATATTACTAAGTTGAAACAGTGAAAACCTGCTTTGCCAAGTTAATTTTTCAAGTAAGTTTAGTAATGTCACTTACAAAAGAGAATTTTTATTAAAATAATTATTTAAAATTATGTTGTTTTCTAAAGATATTTGGTAAAGTGTTAGTAAAATACTAAAAGATGTGTGAAGACCTTGCCTGTTAACTTTAAATTTGTGCATTAAATGAAATTTTCCAAGTTTTACCATACACATGCGAAGGTTTCATTTAAGTAAGGAAAAAATTTATTACACAAGTCATTGTTTTTTCGATTAAAAATGACAAGTCTTTCATCTTAAAAATTTTGTTCATGTGACGATAAAAGCTTTTTGGTTGCTAGGATAAATAAATAGTTGGTTGTTAGGGTAAATAAATAGTTGATTACGAAAAAAAAAGTTGGGTGGTTGGTTGTTGAAAACTTATCAATGATATGTAAATGAAAGGGAGGGGGGAGATGTAATAACTTAACAATTAAAACTGAAAACCTAACTCACATACTAGTTGATTGTGAAAACAGTCGAATGGTTGGTTGATTAAAACATATTAATGAGATGTATTTGAAGGGGGAATCTAATAACTTAACAGTTAAAACAGAAAACCTAAGTCACATAAATGATTATGAACATTAAAATTTGTCGATTACTAAATATTAGTGAAACATTTTAAAGTAATTTGAAAAGTTTTGTAAAATTATTTTAATAATTTGTTCAAACCTTTAATACTGACTTTTATTTTTTTTTACTTAATTATTAACGTTTGATTTTTTTTTTTTGATTTTTTAATGATACTAAAATTATAAACAAGTAATCACACTATCACTGATAAACTAAAATATAATACATTTCATAAAAGCAAGTGCTTGAAAATTTAAGCATAAGTAGTGATTCATAAGAAGTGGAAGTGTCTATTTAACTGATGAAGTGATTTATAAAATCTCAAAGTAATCCAAAACATATGTGATTTTTTCTTTTTTTCGTGATTTTCAATTGATAAGTCACAATAAAAATTATTTTTGCATGTGTGAACTTTCGATGATCTTTCTTACTGTTTAGTTACTAAATTACGAGCTTTAATAGCCCAATGGTTAGCGTCGCGTGTTAAAAATGAGAAGTATGATCAGATGTTTGTGGTTTCGAAAGCTGCGAGTCAAATTACCAAGAAAATGTTGTTATGTTAATTCATCTTACCTGCAAATAACGCTTACCATCGAAAGGGCATAAGCTAATCTTATTCTGTGTTAACGTGTGCAGACGTTGTGCATCATAATTTTTCAAACTGTCGAAAAACTCCGCTTATAATATTGTGTTAATGAAAATTCAAATTATATACAACATAAACAGCTTCTCTATACTCTTCAGTGATGTGATCGTGATCACGTGTGCGTTTCGAATATAAAGAATGCTTTCAAATATGACACAACTTTGTTTCTTGAAATGCCAATTCTTGCAGGGGTATAATCTTTAAAGACTCTATATTTATTAACTTCTGTCCTAATATATTCTTCTCTCACACCATTTGAGTTAAAAAACCGTTCAACACAAACATTTCATCAATATACTAAGTAATGATTGTTCAGAATAAACACCTATTTGATAAACACTAGTATAAATAAAACATTGAAAATGAGAAGTTTGAATTGTATTGTGATTCATTTAAAGAAATCGTGTGGTATACATTACATATTTCTCGATAAAGTTATGAAGAGAAAGCTAAATATTCAACTGTGATAGTCTTTCATTGTAAAAAATTTAAGAAGACATGTTTAAAAATCATTAAATTTGGTTACTAAGTACATTGTAAGATGTGAGTGTAAAAAGTGCATGCCCATAATTTGATATTTAATACTCAATTTTCTTTGTTGATTTGGAAACGCTTATAATCTTTTTGAAAACTTTAGTGTTATATTTTTACTAACATACATGCGAATGTTCAAGGGAAGAATTTTTATGAATGATTAAGTATTACTTTTTATTATTGTGTGATTCATATATTTATATTTATTCATCTCTTAATTATAAGTTTGTTGTTGCTGTTGTTTAATATTTTTAAATGGTGTTTTAAAATTTTACTTAGTATAAATTTTATTTTCTTCAGTAATTTTTAATAAAATTATGCATATTGTGAATAAATGTTAGTACATCATATAAATAAGTTTAAAAATGTGAAAGTTAAATCGCTTTGCGTTTGAATGTATTACTGTCAAATAGTAAAGTTAACTTATATAAAATGAGTAAATTGCATCGAGTCATATTCTTAAGAGTTAGTTTAATTCCTGAAATATCAAATTAAAAAGAATTAATACAACACATACGTATAGTTGTTAAATGTTAGTATAAAACTGATAATCAAAAACGATATAAATTATATTTACGTGATTAAGTAATGGGAGCAATGATTAGTGTGGTGTTTAAAAAATGAGAAGTTTGGTAATTAATTAAGATAATTCCAAAATTGTAAACAACCCACAGAAAGTATGACTCATCAAATAACTAGTTTTAAGTCTTTGCAAAGCAGTTAGATCTTCGACACTTTTTGAAGTCTAAATGGGATAAAAATGAAAGGTTTTAATGCTTTTCCAATACAATGTCTAATTAAAAAAAATCATCCAACGATGTTTTTTATGGTTTGAATTTCCGAATAAGAACGTATGTGTATGAAATAACATAACCCAATTTTTTAAGAAAAGATTAAAATCTCATATATATTATAAAATATATTATTCATCAAATATATTATTCATTAAATAAGAAGTGTGTTAATGAATATTAAGATATATGTTTGGTAAATTAAAAGATAACAGAATAAATTTTTCTTCGAATATTAATCAATTATAAGATATGAATAATTCAACAGTTCTTCGTCACTTCTTAATATCTAAATAATAATAAAAGCTAAAAGTTTAAATTATTTTCTAATATAATGTCTAACAATAATAATAATAAAATAATTCAAAGTTGTTTTTTATGATTTTCTATTTACAAATAGGAATGTACATGTTTGAAATAGTATAAGCCATAAAAAAATCAAAATCTTATAAATAAAGGTAATTTCACTAAATCATTAATTAAAATTGTCAAATTAAAAAAATAATTATTAAATAACAAAATCTGAAGTTATTGCAATTGAAATATTTCTCATTCAGAATAGGATTTGATAAGAATGACTTCACCTCTTTGGGAAAAACGTAACGATTAGTCATATCATACCTGTCTTAACTTGCTAGTGATTCACAACAACATGCTGTGTTGATAAGAGTTTATCAAACATTATTCTTCAAGAAAGTGCGGAATGAAGGCGAATTCATGTGTTGGTAAGTATAATTTGAATATAAAATGTATAAAATGACTTAACTTTTAAATATTAATATGTTTAAGAATATAGTTTCAAAACAATTTATTGCGTGGTAATATTTTAAAGTGATTCATAAATTAACTGACTCTCACTTTTTCACTCACGTAAAATATTTCTCTTAAGAAAAAAAATATATATATTCAATTTTCATATAAAAACTTTTTGAATTGCATGAAAGTTGGTTTTATAAAAATATTTTGAAAAGGGTTTTAATACTTTTAAATTCATTTATGCCAAGAAAATATTTTGAAATGATTATTTTCTCAATTGTTACTTCTTAATCCATAAAATTCTAATGTTCTTAATTCATCGAACTACCCATTCGAATAAAATTTATTTTAAAACTACTAATATTTATTTATATTTTTTACATAACATGATGTTTATATCACAGATAATATGTTCTAAGATTTAAAAAGCAAATGGTGAGTCATTGTACTTTGAACTATCTTTAAACGAGTTAATTATTAGAAAAATTAATCTTTGATAATTATACTTTGAAAAAATGTTTACTTAAAATTTTAATCAATCAGTTTCTTACTATTTGAAATATTTTGTATTAATTTGTTGATTTTATGTTGATACTCCAAAAAGTTAGGTCGACGCGCGCGAACACATCTCATTACAAATATTATTTTAAAAGAATACCCAAAGTGGGGGTCTTTCTGAAATATCCTTATTGACGCAAGGTTTCCCAAGGTTAAAGGAAAATGACAGACTCCAAACTGTAAAAACCAACGAGCGCGATTAAATGTTAGTACGTAAAATTACATTTTAAAACATTCTTTCATTTAAATTTTAAAGTTTTTTTTTTAATTATTCTACAAATTCAATTGCATATTATGTTTCACTAAAAATATCGCTCGAAATAATGTATGTGAATGTGTGCGATACGGGAATCATGTGATCTGCCTCCCCGTGGCGATTCCTGGGTAAAAGTTTTGACCCTAGGTCACTTTCAGTTAAGATCACACCTATCGGCAAAAAAAATTACATACACATATATTCAACATGCACATACAAACAACACACACACATACATACATACAACACATACATACATACATACAACACACGCATATACATACACACACACATGCATACAACACACAAACATACGTACATACATACAACACACGCATATACATACATACAACACACGCACATGCATACAACACACAAACATATATTTACACACAAACATACATACACACACATACATACAACACATACAAAATAATAATAATAATCAATTCAATTAAATTTTCACCAAGCTTCGAAGGAAACTTCATATTCCAAACCGTTAGGGCGACGAGTGCGATTCAATGCTAGCACGTAAAATCCCATTTTGAAACTTATTTTTTCATTCAAATTTTAAAGTTATTTTTTAATTATTTTAAAATATCAAGTGTATAACATAGTTGACTAAAAATAACACTCGAAATAATTTTAAAGTTCCTTCATTAAATAAATATTCAAAATTGTTATTCCCAAATTCCCATTACCAGCATGTGTTATTTATGATGGCAGACAAGGATTAAGGTTATTCAGATCTTTCTAAGATAATCCAAGCAATTTCCACACATGATTAGAAGAAAATTATAAACTCCGAACGGTTAGATCGACGAGCGCACGTCAATTTCATTGCAAAAAATTAAAGTCCCCCTATTAAACATTAATATCCGCTCCAAAAAATGAAAAAATAATTCAATCTTAACAAAATTACTCCTAAAATATAATTCATTAATTCACCATGAATGCTCCTTTCTTAATCAGTTCTTCATTAAAATAGCAACCCCCGAAAAAAATATATATATTCTTCACATATGATTAGTCTAAAATAATAATTTCCCCCAAAATACCCACTTAACTCATCATGTAAAAGCACAGTGAAAAAAAAAAAAAAAAAAAAAAAAAAAAAAAAAAAAAAAAATCAATCTCCCCAAAATTTCTACTTAAAATCAAAAAATAAACTCTTAAATTACACCAAACTGAAAATTTTAAACTCCCCTCATTAAAATTAAAAAACCCTTATACTGAAGATCACCAAAAAAAAAAAAAAAAAAAAAAAAAAAAATTCTTTGTCCCAGAACAATACCCGCTTAACGCATCATGTAAGAGCACAGTGGAAAAAAAAGTCGCTTCATTCCACATTTTTAATTACTTTTTAATTACCTTTTTTTAAATGAACAACAGCAAAATTTAATCGAAAAACATACCCCACGTACTGTAACACGCCGAAAATTTTAAAGTCCCTGCATTAAAATTAAAAAAACACCTTCATATTATAGTATGCCGAAAAAAATTCTAACTCCCTAAAATTCCCGCTTAAAATTTAAAAAAATTCTTATCTAAAACTAAAGTGCACCGAAAATTTTAAAGTCCCCGCATTAAAATTAAAAAAAACACCCTCATACTATAGTACGCCGAAAAAAATTCTAACTCCCTAAAATTCCCGCTTAAAATTAAAAAAAAAATTCTTATCTAAAACGCACTCATCCTCTAAGATGACGTCATCTTAACCTTGCGTGAAGTCCGATGACCTTCACCCCCCTCTTAGACGACGAACGCCCGATGACCTTCAATCCCTCTTAGAGGTCAACGCCCGACGCCCGGTGGGCTGGAACTGTCATTACTATACTACTTGCATCGGATTGTTACTGAAGGTTAGAAATGGATTTATTACAAGAATCCTAAACGAAAAAAAGGCTGGGTAATGCCAGATAAACCAGGTCCATCACAACTGAAACGAAATATTCACTGTGCAAAGATTATGCTGTGTATATGGTGGGATATGAAAGGTGTGGTGTACTTTGAGGTTCTGAAACCTGATGAAACTATTAATGGAGAACGTTATCGACTTCAGTTGATGCATTTGAAACAAGTTCTGGCCAGAAAACGACCATAATGGGATAACAGACATAATAAACTTATTTTTCAACATGATAACGCCTAACAACATGTTTCAAAAACGGTCAAAAATATTTGGAGAATGTTGGATGGGAAGTGTTACACCACCCGCCGTATTCACCAGACATTGCTCCTTCAGACTACTACTTGTTTGATTGCATGAATAATGATTTGATTGGACAGCGGTTGACTTCTTCAAAAATATAGAAAAATGGATCTCTGATTGGATCAATACGAAAAATACGGACTTTTTTGACACGGAATTCCTAAATTGCCAGAAAGATGGGAAAAGTTATTGGGTAGCGATAGACAATATTTTTGTTAACCTATTCATGTGTTTTGCTTTTGAAATAAAGCTTTAATTTTTTTTATTAAAAACCGAACAAATTAATTCCTAGACCAAATAATATATAACAGAATCATAAAACTATCTGTAGTATAATAGCAAAAATTACGTTTTTAAGCCACATAATATATTCGATTACACAAAAAGAAAAAGACTTGTTTTGCCATCAATATTTTAATAAAACTAAATATTAAAACCCAATGACATACTTGCCACAAACTAACATGAAGTCGCACATTAGGAGCGTAAATGTGTCGCCATCGCAATTAAAAAATAAGCAGATAAAAATAATATATCAATACTTAATTATTTAGGAAATGATTACAACATAAAAAATATTGCTTAATGACGTAAAAAGGATGATTATGACATTTAATCTCTTTTAATCATTAAAAAAATTATTTTACTTTACTTTTGGCTAATTTATTATGTTAAATGATTCTTTATCGATAACAGCAGTCAAGGATCCGATAACAGTGACCACGTTGCGGAAAATAAGAAAACTAGAAAAGAGGAATTCTGCTTTTTTAGAATTAACTATCACACCCGGTGAAAAAAAAGGAATATAAATATAGATACAATCCCTGTCGGCATAGCCTAGAGGCGGAAGGGTAGATTTCGAAAAACTTTCATCGCAAAAAAAAAGATTAGCGATAAACGCAGTTTAACTACTTTATTCAGCCGCTTTTAAAAAAATTTTAATTTCATTTTTCTGTAAAAACTGGTTTTATCAAAATCATCTTAAACGAAATTATACTCAAATGCCCATTTTGGCAACATATTTTGAATTATATTCTTACTTTATTTAAAAAAATTGACCAATATGCTCATTATATAGTTCCTAAATAACAAAAAACTGTTAATTAAATTCGTTTGACAGCAAAATTGAATTTAAAAATGAGTCATAAAATAACCAATTTATTATTTTAATACATCCACAATTCTTTCATCAAGATCGCTTTGGGAAATTTTGTGCGAAGTGCCCAGTTTGACAGCTTTTTTAAAATATATATTTAGCCTTTATCAAAAATCTGACCAATACGACACATTACACAGTTCCTAAATAACAAATAACTGTCGATTGAATGCAAAATTGAATTTAAAAATGAGTCATAAAATAAACAATTTGTTATTTGAATACAACCTCAATTCTTTTATCATGATCGCTTTGGGAAATTTTTTTGCGAAGTGCTTACTTTGACAGCTTTTAAAAAATATATATTCACGCTTTATCAAAAAATCGACGAATACGCACATTACATAGTTCCTAAGTAGCAAAAAAACAGTCAATTGAATGCGTTTCAGAGCAAAATTCGATTTAAAAATGAGTCATAAAATAAATAATTTGTTATTTGAATACCCACAGTTCATTAATCAAGATCGCTTTGGGAAATTTTGTGCGAAGTGCCCATTTTGGCAGTCTTTTTTAAAATATATTCTGCCTTTATCAAAAAACTGGCCAATCCGTCACATTATATAGTTCCTAAATAAGAGGAACTGTAAATTGGAAGGGTTTGAGAACAAAAATGGATTTAAAAATGACTCAGAAAAAACGCAATTTATTATACTTAATCAATCTTTTAATGACGATAACTTCGGGAAATCTGTTCAAAATGCCTTTTTGGCAGCCTTTTTAAAAATATATTCTGCATTTATCAAAAAACTGGCCAATACGTCAAGTTATATAGTTGTATAAATAAGAGGATCTGTAATTTGGATGCGTTTAAAATCAAAAATAAATTCAAAAATGAGTCAGAATATAAGCAGTTTGGATTTGAGGTTTTTTCTCCAACTCCTATTTTTGTTTAACTAGCTGTTACCCGTGACTTCGTTCACATAACATTTTAAAAAGTTCAAATCCATCAATTAAGAAAATAATTTCGATTTTTTAAAGCATGAGTGATTAACCTTTTATCATATTTTATAGCAGAAAGACTTCTAATGGTAACAATTTGCTTATTTTTGTTTATATATATTGGATCATTTAAAATTTATGTCGTGAACATGAAATTTCATACTTGTTTTCTATGATTAAATGAGAAATAAATTTACATCTGTGCTATTCTATTTTATTATTTATATTCAGCGTTGAATTCAATGGGTCCCCCCGGAGCAATCAAATCCCCCCCCCCGGAAATTTTGAGATTTTCTGTTTTCAATGATAAAAAAAATTGTAATCCCCCCGGAACTCTATTGTGCCCCTCCCCCCCGGAGAAAAGTGTCTGGATTCAACACTGTTTATATTTATTCTATTTTTTATTTATCCCGTTCATAGATATAGGTTTATTTTTTCGAATAGAATATTATTTAAAGAATATTATTATTTTTTTTATAACTTTATTTTATAAAGATTATTATTTAAAGAATATCGACAAAGAATATTATTTAAAGAAATGCATAACATATTTTCTGAAATGTGTATTGTTGTTAGATTTCGTTTTTAATTTTGAAGCCACTTAGATGAAAATGGCATCATTTTGGCGAAACTAAAATATTTATCTATATGTATTACCATGTATGAGGACGATTTCAACATCGTATAGGAAGTTTGCGTTGTTAAATCATAACTGTAGTTTCAATCCCAAGCTCGTAGATAATCCATGAATATTGAGAAAGGCAACACAGGAGGCTATTTACTAGAGACAAGTTTTTATTACTTTCACAGTTCCAAGAATGTTGCCGTGCCAGAGAGGGACCATCGCAAAGATAGATCCGAACGCTAGTAGTTACAGAGAAGGAGTCGTCCCAAATACATTCTTCACATCTTCAAGTGTTGGCGCGATACATGTACATAAAAATAGCCAAAAACGACTGATACGCACAAATTGCGATGAGAGAAGGCACGTGGAGAGTTTCCGTTACATAGACATTCAATGATAGAAACCAAAGTGCATGATTTGAAATAATTAACGCCAAATGATAAAAGATAGCATATGGCCCGGAAAACCACAAGGATTGAATTCTTTACATAGGGTTAACAAAAGTCTCACGGGTTCAGAAAGGAAATTAATTCTAATGAAATAAAATAAAAGACAAACTTAGCACATCTGGTTCTTAAGTGAATAGCGTTTAACTATGCTTAACAACAGCCGAGAAATAACTCTTTAAAAGGTTGTTGCTATGGGAAAATACTTACAGTTACATGAACAAACGGATATATGTTGTGTCTTTAAAGAAAGAATTAGAGATAAGTGAAATTATATTTTAAAGGAAAAATGGCCGTTAGTACTTGAATAGAATTAAAGGGATTAAAAATCTAGCTTATTAAATAAAGTTAAAAAAGGGAATATTGTATTTTTAACTAAGGAGGAAAACAATTATTAACTAATATGTAAAGGAAAACGCCTTTACACCATGGCCCACTAGATCTATAGGCCTGTCTATTTGAGATTAATGTATGAAGTCTCCCGCCAGAGAGGACTCTGATACTTTGTCCAAGTTAATCTGACCAGTCGTGCAAACCCTGAACCAAAACAATGACCACGTGTGCAAACATGTGCACAGAACAGAAAGCAGCTTATTCAATGCTAATTTGGGCAGTGTTTGCGCCACGTGGACTCACACGTGGTCCAATGAAATGGTCCAGGGTTTGAAGCTGAATCCAGCTTCACTTTTTCGGCGGTTTTTCGCGAAATGGCTCGGCCGGTAGTACATAGTCGGCGTTGGTATTACGTTAACGTATGTGGCACAAAAATCATGATTATTTATAAATTGTTGGATGGCAACATCCAAATGAAACACATCTTATTGGTTACTGTGCAAAAGTCCTTTGGTAAAATTTAGGCTGTGGTAAATTGGTTTTATTTATTTTTTATTCCTTCGCTGCAATTATGGAGCTTCAAAATATCATTACTTTTATTTCTTCTGTTATATTTACTTGAAGAAAAAAATAAATAAAACTCACGAAATTTAATTTTTCAGTTTCAAATTAAATTTGTGTAATATAAATGAAATGAGTGTAAGATTATATTAATATACTTTAAAAATTTAGTGAAATACGAAAAAATGCCACGGGTACAATATTTGGCGTTATATTATCTACGCCATGCTATCATAAAAATAGCGAGTTCTTAATTTATCAGTACAGATGTCATATGCACTACATTGGTGCGTTATTTTTTTGACGTCCATTTCGTTTTCAGGTTTCAACTTCGTTTTCAGGTACCAGTTACATATAAATTTTTTAACTAATTTCTATTATTTTAAAAGGGAAATAATAATAAATAAATAAAAAGGGATATTTAGTTACCTCATCGACTAAAAAACCATCGCCAAACTATAAGATTAAGTGGATGATCATGAATGTCGCATTCATGACATTAAATATGATACATGTGTTTAAAACTCCATTAAGTGATTTTTATTTCGACTTTTATTTGTATTTTTATTAATACTCTACTAATTTTTTTTTCATTATTTAAAATAGAAATTATGTCAATGTGTATATTTTCGCTATCAGTTTACGATTTGTATAATTTGGCGAAATTGGTCGAAGGGATAACCAAGTAGTAGCAAAAAAAGTTCAGTTAATAATCATAGAATAAAACAATTTACATAATAAAAAAAAAGAAAATAAAAGTAAACAAACAGTTTATTAATAAATAAATAACAATAGCCGGGTTACCATCTGAGGCACATATAATTGCCATTTTGTTGCAATCGCGCCAATGTGGTGCGTATATAACATCTGTGTCTATATCTTAAGCAGAATCTTCTAATTAGGCAAAAAATTGAGCAATTAAAAAAATTATGAATAAAAGCAATATGATTTAATGCTTAGGGATTACTTATGATTTAATGCATTCAAAAGAGACCAAACTGGCCGTCAAGGGTGGCTAGTATATTTTTGTTTTTCTAATTAAAATGATTGCTTTACATGAAAAAAATATAACATCATTTTTACTCGATAAAAATTTTTAGTAAAAACGTCTTTGCGACATGTTTTAACTGCCATCTTTTTAAAATAATTAATTAAAATAGTATATTATTTTTAAAAATTCATTCCCGCATTAGTAGCAATAACTGTCCACTTAAATGTACGGAAGCTTAAACTATATCCTTGGTTTTTTATATGTCAATATGTTGTTGACGATTTTCGCATCTGTGAAATATATTCAAACATGAAACTTCAACGTGTGAACACATATTTTCAGTTTTGGGAAATTTACTTTAATCATTTTTTGTGCCATCGCTACAAATTCAAATTATTTTTTTATTATTATTTTAGCGAGAAACAAAAAACTGAGAATCATAACCTTAACTTTGAATGAAAATTTCATTTGTATGTAAATCATATTAAACTTGTTAATCAATATTAATAAAAAAAAAGTTCTTTTTTTAAATGTGACGCCATTATTTACTGATTTTTATAAGTTACACGTATTCTTGCCCCCTGTATTTTTAACAATTACTTCAAAATTCCTGTGTTATTTAAAGTATGATGTCATATTTTTCGAAATGAAATATTTTATTAATAATATAATTCTTTTTTATTCACCTTACTTCTAATTATGTCGCTATTTTTCACAGAAAACCTTTATGAAAGTAACCGATATTCATGCTTCTTATATAAAGACTTCATTTTTTTTGAAGTGTGACGTCATATTTTTTTTCCTTTTGAATTCTTTCTATTTTAATTTTTCACGTAGAAATTGTTCAACTAAAAATTAATTACCGTGAAAAACTTATTCCAGGATTTGATTTTTTTGGCAACAGGAAATAAAAATGGTTTTTTTTTATCGGAAAAATGTTGATTGATTCTGTATGAAAAATAATGAAATTTTGAATTATTAAGGAAAATATTTGAATAAATTAATTAAAATTTAGCCTATGTTCATTTCAAACCAATAATCTATCTATATACAAAGATTCAAAGACATTAATTCATCCGTTTTGAAGCCAATTTCATTCCAATTTTTCGGATACACTTTCACATTTATAATATATATAAGGATTTATTTTTGCTTTAAGGATTGGTGCTATGAAAAACTTGTTAATATAAAAGTTGTAGGTATTATTGTGAAGATGTAAAATAAATTTAATTAGATTTGATTGCTTAAGAATTGAGTAAGTTATGGATTTTTTTTCTTTTTAATCCCCCCTTTTTCTTTTCGTTTTTAATTTTTTACATCGGTAAGAGTTGGTCCTATCAAAAACTTGTAAGCACAAAAGTTTTAGATAATATTGAGTATATTTATATAAAATTTAGTTCGATTTGATATCTTGAGAATTGACGAAGTTATGAATATTTTTTTCCCAAAAACCATGTTTTTTTCGTCCCTTGAGCCCATTTTTAACTTTATCAAAAATCTGTCATGCATAAACTTTTTGCCCATTTCTTAGAAGTAATATAAACTTTAAACTGATTCTATATCTATATTAATTTAGAAGTTATCGCGTTTTTTCGGTTTTCACAAAAACCCTCCCTATTTCCACCCTCTTGGTCCGATTTTGCCCATTAACGAACTCGACCGAGATTTTAAGCTCCTTGATTTTATGTAAAAGTTTGAAGAAGATCTGAGCATAATTATGGAAGTTATCGTGTCCAGAAGAAAGTGATATATACCGATATATATATATATATATATATATATATATATATATATATATATATATATATATATATATAAACTTTTTTACTGATGGCAGTTTTGGGGTCTAGGAGTCATGATTTGTGTAGATCCGCAAAAATTTTTCAGAAATTCCAACATGGGAGAGAATGCAATAGGTAGTATTTCATACGAAATCTACCTAATAGTATTTGAGAGGGGGGCATGTTTGAAATGGTTGCACTTTTGAACACTCTAAATATTTTCCTACAAATAAATTATTTTTAAAAAATGTACATGGTAATGCATAATTACTCCTTCAATGCAATAAGTACACAAAGCTGCAACATTTTGTATGAACAATACTGTATAAGCAAGGTATGTACACTGTAAAAAAAGTCCTGAATTTAACAGGTGTTATTCTGTGAATTTTGCTTGATTTACCTGAAAGTTTCCGTTTTGGGAAAACACTGTAATTTTTCCTGGAATTACCGAAAAATTTTATTCTAAGGTAGTTGACTAATTGAAAGTTTCCGTTTATGAGAGTAGAACGGAAAAGCTCCGCTTCAGCGAGACGACTTAGGTCGAGAATAATATCAATCTGTGTTCCAGAGTACATAAACAAATTTGCTTGAAAGCTGTAAACAGAAACGCAATGCATGCATTACTTATATTAATGACTTTGAAGACCGAATTTGAAATACAGAAATTAGGTAAGCTATTAAATTATATTTTATAACTTTCTATATTGAATATTATAAGTATTTTAAATGAACGTTGGTTTGAGTAAATATTCTTAAATGCAGTATTACGCCTATAGAAAATACATTGCTTGTTCTATTCTTCCTTCTCGTTTCAAAAACTCGGAGTTATGGAAATGTGCGATATTTTTAAAATACATATATATAATCAAATTTATTATTGTAAAATAGGATAAAGATGACTATTTCTAAAATTCAGAAGTCACAGTTGATTTTCTGCCGATTTGTAGACAGAAATGTCCAGTTGCAAAAAATAAAACTAATCTAATGTTTTAGTCACTTTTAAAGATCGTTTATCAACATTTTTTGAAAGTATTTTTCGGAGGCATTCATAAAAAATAATATATCGAAATTTATATTGAGTTGTCCGTTTCCGAAGGATTTTGAGTATATTGGTGCTGAATTCTGGGGGTGGCCGGGGGGAGGGAAATCCCTCTAGGAGAAATGAGATGTCTACCCCGCCCCCCTAGGATTAAGATTACAGTGGACTCTCAAAACTATTTTTTTAATTTTCAATATTTTTTTTTTAATTTTCTGGAAATAGTCATAGTATATATATATCTCTTATTTCACAATTTTTTTAAATATATTCAATAGTTTTTGAGATACAGATTTTATTTTTTTTATTAACGAAAAATTTCAATACTTCAAAATGTTCCATGCGCAACCAGTTTTCACCCCCCATACTTGTTCAAAATTTTGTCATAATAACCCTTTCATAGATACAAATAAATGTTACTAAGAATTTTTAGCATATTACTTGTAAAACATTTAAAAAATGATTTTAACTTGATTTTTTTTGTATTTTTCGTTAAAAAATCATTAAAAATTCCATATAACTGAAATTTAAAATTTTTAAATGTATCTAAACAAGTTTATTTTTAGTAACATTTGTTAACACATATATAGAGAGCATTTTAAAAAAAATCAGAAAAATTGGGCATACAGTATTGCGCATGGAACATTTTGAAATCATGAAAACGATGAAAATATTCATTCTGAGAAAAACAGGTTCTAGTAACTACAATGGTTATAATTGCTTAATATTTTCCTACTGACACAGTTTCTGTTATCTATAAGGGATTGTGGTTTCAGAACGAAAAAGACCCTGCGTTGATATGGGATCGAAGGAGTTTATTTACAGTATATAGGTCATGGCAGGGTACAAGCAAGAAAGAGCAGAACAGAACATAATGGAAAACACATGTATTTATAGATTTTAGTTAGGATTCTAGATTATCCAATAGTAACTCTTAATAAGAGGACCAATAGAGATCTTTGATAAGATAGCCAATCATTTATGCATAAAGTGATGTAATATAAAACGTAATCAGCATGATGTCTTGTGCGATTAGAATCAACACCCTCCCTTAATCGCATCTTACATTATATTTTCATATTACATTGGAGTAAAAGTGCTTGGAGTTTAGCTTTAAGCAAAGATTTTGTCATCATATCAGCAATTTGATTATCAGTCGAAATATACTCTATTTTAATTTGATTCTCTCTGATAACATTACGGATAAATTTCAGTTTTATATCAATATGATTCATTCTCCCATAGTTATTTTCATTAGTTATGCACTTGATGCATGATTGGTTATCTTCATACACAAAAACATTTTTAATACTTACAATTTCACAGGCAATATTTTTCATCCATAAAATGTCTTGAATACCTTTGCACAGAGCAATTATTTCAGCTTCTGTGGTTGAAAGAGCAACAGTCTTTTGTTTATTTACACACTATAATACAGGACAGTTACAAAACATTATTATGTAACCAGACACAGACTTCCTATCAATTGAGTTTGACCCCCAAATCTGCATCTACATATATAGACAAATCCGAATCATCTAAATTACCCTTTTTGTAGTTTATTTCTAATTTTACAGTACCTTTCAAGTATCTCAATATTTTCTTTAAGGCATTCCAGGCAACATCAGTAGGACGTTCCTGGAGTTGACTTAAGAAAATTGACTGCAAATGAAATGTCTGGTCTGGAAACATAAGCTAAATACAATAAAGACCCTATTAGTTCGCGATAAGGCCCATTAAAAGCATTACTTTTTTCAAACATAGCAGGAGTTGATTTAGGTTCAATAGGAACAGAACAAGGATTACAATCAAGCATATTGTACTTTTTTAACAATCTTAAAATATAATGTTCCTGATCTAAAAATAGTCCTTCTGGAGTAAATTCCATTCGAATACCTAGAAATTCTGAAACTTTTTCTGATTTTGACATTTGAAATTCTTTAGATAACATATCAATAATAACATTAATTTCTCTAACATTTCAACCGGAAATTAAAAGGTCATCAACGTACAAAGCCATTATAATTTTCTTAGAGTTTACATCTCTTACAAAAATACAAGGTTCAGAATTAAGTTGTTTAAATCCCAGTTTAATTACAAAATTTTGAAATTTTTCATACCATTGTCGTGGGGCTTGCTTTAGGCCATACAAACTCTTTTTAAGTTTGCATTTCCTACCACTATTATCATCATACCCCTTGGGTTGATCCATATAAATAACTTCATTTAATTCACCATTTAAAAAAGCAGTTTTAACATCCAAAACATAAACATTTAAATTTTCATTCAACATAATAACTAATATGAAACGCAAGGGAGGCATGTTTATAACCGGTGAAAATGTCTGAGTATAGTCTATTCCTTCTTGCTGCATGAACCCGCGAGCTACCAGACTTGCCTTATACTTACCGTCTTTTTTCCTACGTAACACCCACTTGCAAGAGATGGCTTTTCTGTCTAATGGTAATTCCTCTAAGTCCCAGACATCGTTTTCTTTAATGGATTTCATTTCATCGTCCATGGCTAGTTCCCATTTTTGTTTTTCACTGTACGGCAAAGAGGAAATGTCATCAAAAGTTAAAGTTTCTTCTTGAGCGAGCATTGCTTCATATATTTCTGGCTCTGGATATCTTATGGGTTGTTTCTTTTCTCTAGAAGAGGATCTTATAATATTTTCATTAATTGAATTTTTATCGTTTTCAAGTTTTGTTTGCACTAAAGTTTCAGAGTCTGTTTTATTTTCATCATTTTGATTTTTAGATTCCGGATAATTTTCCTCAATATTTTCAGTTGTATGTTTAAAATTAACTGAATTTTTCTTTTCTTCATTGAATTTAACGTTTTTAGAAACAGTTATCCGATTTGTTGTGGGATCCAGTAGTCGATATCCCATTGAAGTATAGCCTACAAATATCATTTTCTTGCATTTTTCATCTAATTTATTTCTTAAGTTAGTAGGTACAAGTGCATAGGCGTCACAGCCAAATACTCTGAGATTTTTCAAATCTGGTTTGCTATTATATTTCAAATAATATGGAGTATCATTATCAATAGAATTACTTGGCAATCTATTTTTAAGATAAGCTGCAGTTAGTACTGCTAAACCCCAATAGCTCTTAGGCAAATTGGATTCATATAGCATTGCCCTCCCTTTTTCCAAGAGAGTTCTATTAACGCGCTCAAATATTCCATTCAAATATGAAGTATATGGGGGAGCTGGATCAATTTTTATACCCACTTCATTTGTAAAATTTAAAAGTTCACCCTCTATAAATTCTTTTGCATTATCACATCTAATTTTCTTAACGGAAGGATTTAATTTACAAAACGATATTAGTTCACGAGCTGCATCACTTTTCTTTTTAAGTAATCGAACTTCAGTAAATCGCGAAAAATCATCAGTAATAGTTAGAAAATATTTCTCACCTCCAATAGTTTCAGGAAATATGGGTCCACAAGTATCCGTGTGAATCATCAACATTGGTTCTTTTTCTCTGTTTCTCGGACCTTTGCCAGCTGGTGTTGCACTTAATTTTGCACGAGCACAAATTTCACAAAATGATGAAGGGGTAGGTAATCCCAAATGAATCAGTGGCTGGTTACAGGGGTGTCCAAGTCTTCCGTGCCATAAGTCCTTATCGTACGTTGATGTCAAAGCACTTTCATTAGATGGAGTAAAATAACTTATATACTGTCCATGAATATCCCGATGACCGAAGCGCATTTTCTTATTATCTTTTTCGATAAATACTTCTTCATTCTTGAATATCACTGAAAAATCTGCTTTTTCTATGTTCTTGACAGAAATTAATTGTCCGTTTAGATTCGGTACATATAATACATCTTTTAAAGTTATGCGAATATTCTCAGATATTGTACCATTTATACTTCCAGTACCTTCCACATTTAACACTGCTGCCTTTGAAGCACATTTAACTGTCCCAGTTGCAGGTTTAAGAGAAGTGAACCATTCTTTGATAGAACACATATGTGATGTCGCACCTGAGTCTATGATAAATTTCCAATTATTTGTGTTTCCAGTCATAAAAGATATTTCAAAAGCTGACTGTTTTTCATCCATCTGCGTTTCTGGTTTATTTTTACAAAATTTTTTATAGTGACCTATTTTTGAACAATTATAACATTTGACCGTTTTCACTCTACAAAATTTTGAGGTGTGGCCTTTCTTTTTGCAAAAATTGCAAAAGAGTTTTTTCTGTGCCGACATAAAAGCAATATTATCATTAAATGATTTAGTAGTATTTCTGGATTCACTCATTAATGCTTCAGCATCAATTAGTCTTTGCATAACAAATTCCAGAGTCAAGTTATTATCAGGTTGATTTTCTAACGCAACTTTGACGGATTCAAATTCCTTCGGCAAAGACATTAAAATGTAAACAATTGTATCAATGTCACTCACCTGAGCACCAGATATCCTTAAGTCAGTAATTAATTTCAAAACATCGTCAATATGCTGTCTCATTGTAATATCTTTATTCTTTTTCATTGTGGACAGTCTTTTCCGTGTCAGTATTTGATTGATAGCTCCTTTAAGTTCATATGTTGCCTGCAGGGATTTCCAGATTTTACATGCGGTACCTTCCTTTTGAAGAGAAGATAAAATCCTATCCTCTATAATGGAGATTCCATTATATATAGTTTTTTGGGGGTTAAAATGTATTCCTTTTATAAAATTGCGTTTTAGTTAATCTTTATAATTTAGGAAGTAGGTATTCATTGCGCCCTTTTCCCACAGTTTAATATTCTATTAAGCATGGAAAAGCTTTCATTAATTCTTTTCTCTTACATGAATTTTCTGATGTAACGGCTAACTGAAATAAAATACAAGAAAAGCAATTCCTTTCAATCTGCGCTTCTCATAATTCCGTTGAAAATTATCTTTGCGATTTCAATAACTAAAATAAAATCTAATCTTTGTAAAGTTTCTAACGATTTCCTTTCTCTTCATAAACATTTTGTCCTGCAAATTATTTCGTGGGTGCGTCTCTTTGATTTAGAGCATAATATGTAAATGTAAGCAGATGGTTTCGCATCGTCCGTTGAGAGCTGATGCAGTTCTCACGAATTTAATCTATTAACATTTTTGAGCCTGCTCCCATAATTTACAGGTTATCAATTGGCTGTATACTTAACAATGTGTTCTGTCTCTCTATGCATAATTATCGCCAAGGTCGGCAATTATACAAAGAGTTTTGGCGAAAACCGCAAGCCAAATCGCTAATCAACATCTGTACTGATTGTAACTTCACTTGGATTTTAACTACTGTCCAGTAAGGACCTATTGCCTCATGTAGCCTTCAAAAAATTGTGTTTCCAAGGGGTCACCCCTTGAGGAGTATAAGTCTCCGCTCATTCCTGCGTATCCTAATAAAGAACTTCGAAAGAGACATTACTGGTTTTTTTCATTACTTCTGCGGACCTGTCTTATTGCAAACACTTCGTGGAATTTACAGCATAACTTAAATGCTTTCTCCTAAAAAAGGTATTCACACGAGCTGTCACTAAAACGCCACCCAAAAATCCACACCACAAGTATTAGTACTCAAGACCAGGCGAAGTTTTTTGATACACCAGTATATTGACCAGGGAGTGACCCAAGTTTTCCTAATATATATATATATATATATAAAAACTCTAATGTTTTACAACGCATTTTAATGCTCCAAAAACATTATCAGTTCATCTGAAGTTCAGCAGTTCCGACGGAAAACGCTTTATCCGATGCTGTCATCAATTACTCGTATCTGAAAAAAACGGGGTCAAGGACCTCACAGTAAAGCAAACCTTCCGTGCCTGTGCTAATTATCTGCTGTTCCACTATTGCAGTTCGTTTCATCGTGAAAACCGTTTGAAAATCAGCTGCTGTTGGTGAAAAAAAAAGGGTGTCCAAAGTGTGTGGGCGCCCCCCCCCCCCGTTTTCCTCGTGCCTTCTGTGCATCAAGTAGCATCATCGTGTGTTGTTGATTCTGCTTTTGTGTGTACTAATCAATTGACCGCTTTCTCATCATTAGTGCTATGGAATACGTGTTTTATGTTTCTTTAAAAAGAAAAAAAAATGAATACCCTACAATAAGAAAAGTAGGTTATTTTTGAGGAACAAACAGTTGTGTACACATATCTCATGCAATTTACAAAAAAAAAAAAAAAAAAAAAAAAGAAAAAAAGAAGAAGAAGTACACATTGATCTGCAGATCACAAGGTTATATAAAACCCTTCCCCTCCCCCTCCCCCTCCCCCCTTGTGATTAATAAACACACTGTTTTCTTTTCAATTTAAGTATGTGTTCAAACTCATCAAACTCATCCGTTTTTTTTAGTTTATTATTAATTATTTGTAATTTTGTGTAGTATGTCAGGTAAGTCTGTATTATTTTATGCATAAGTAATCTTGGTGGTCTTTACGAAATACCTGTTTAAGTATGTTAGTTTATTTTTACATTTTCGAAAGATTCAAACTACTTTTTGAAATCTCTTTTCGAATAAGTGTACATTTTTATTATCGTTGTTGTGTGAAAAGTAGTATAGTTGTTTACTTTTTGAAATTTCTTATTGTTTTTTTTCTTGAAAATTCATACTCATTTGTATATACACAGTTTATTTACTCTACTGTGTCAGACACACACAAAATTAGGCTGGATTGAAAGAAAATGTTTAATATAAAGTGTAGTAATTTAAAATTCAATTTTCAAAGGAGATTGTTAGAGATAACATTTCTTTAAATTTATTTTTCTTACAAAGTTTTTTTTCAGTTGTATGTCATGTATATTGCGTTTCAGAGATTTTTTTATCTTCACAAATTACATTTTAACCTTACATCTTACCTAAAGTGTATATCATTTAGTGAGTAAAGTTTATATCACTTAAGTGAGATATTTGGTACAGGTAAGTTAATATCATGTGCGTACATACTAAAGGGTAGCAAAAGATTTATTTTGCTGTGTTTTTTTACAGAGTTAATAGTTTCGTCATGGATTATGATGTAAAAAAAAAAAAAAAAATAAATAATCGAAGAATTTTTTTTTTGCACAGCTTGTTAGTTAAATGTAGGTTCGCATAACACATACAATGTGGCACACACATAGATGCAATTCACAAACAATTTTATTGTTTGGGGTGGCCAGTAGGGCTGGGCGATATACCGTAATATCGTTATATATCGATATTTCTTTAAGACCGCGGTAACGATATTGAGATTTCAATCCTTCCGATATATCGTTTCAAACGGTATTTCATCCTACTTTCGGAATTACGGAGTTACGGAATTTCGAATCTACCTCTGTCGGCGCAAAAGTTGTTTACTTTTGCAAATGTTCGCGCTGTAATCGGCACTTGCGTGATACTTCCGGTTTCGAGTCGGTGTCGCGCACACACCGGAATATGGGCGAACAGTCTATTTTTTGCGCTGGTGTCGCGCACATACCGGAATATGGGCGAACCGTCTACTTTTTGCGCTGGTGTCGCGCACATACCGGAATATGGGCGAACAGTCTACTATTCTGATGTACCGCTTTATTTATCGGAGTTCGTTCGAGAATCGAAGTTGAAACACTCGTTCGAGGATATTGCTGCCGAAATGCAGAATTGATTAACATATTTTCAAGCACAATTAATCGATATTTCTTGTATGTTTGTTTTTCATTTACTAATAGCATTAATAAATAATTATATTAAATCACATATTATTTTACATTTTTTATTAATAACATTAATAATTTACATGTATGGTAATTCTATTAATTCATTTATTTTAAGCAGAAATTTTACTTAAAGCGGAAGTTTTTTCTTTTTTCATTGTAATTCACCTAGTTTTAGAGTTTATTGGATACTAGTATTTTTACCCGTTTTGCGTACGGGTTTTAAAAAAATCCCCCCCCCCCCAAAAAAAAAAAAAAAAAAAAAATCTTTTTTAAATTAGGAAGGAAAATACTTTTCATTTCGAAAGATCGCTAAAACTCTATGGATGGTGTCTTTCTGCTTGGCAAAACATATTACCCATTCACAGCAGATGACAATATGATTATTGTATAAACTTTGAAGTTTCGATTTCGCTGAGTTCGATAAACAAAAACAAATGATGGATAGTTTCCTACGTTTTCTTTGAGGTTCTTCTGTACTGGACACTTGTAAAAGATGCTCAAATTTTCTAATAACTTATTATATTTTAATAAAAATTTGTCACACAGCCTAATTTACTATTGTTGAAAATTGCTGAAAATTTGAAAAAAATCGGTAAATTAACTTAGGAGTTATAAATTTTTTTCCCTTTTAATGGTAAAGAATAAAAGGTTTTGTTTTTCTTCCTCCCCCCCCCCTCTTTTCGTTTGTATGTGCTTTTGAATGTGTTTTTCGCGCACTTAAACAACTGAAACTAGTTGATACTTTCACAAAACCCTTTTTATAAGTTAACAAAAAAAAAAAAAAAAAAAAAAAAAAAAAAAAAAAAAAAAACGAACAGTTTATCTCTTATAAAAGAATGAGGATAGTTTTGATTTTGAATATCATGGCCCCTTTTTATTTCAAGAGTTCACTAATGCAAAAAAATCCGCTCAATGTCGATCTTATTTTTTTTATACCTCGTTTGCATTTCCATATTTTTGTTTATTTATTTATTTATTTATTTATTGTTTTTGCATTGCACATCTGAGGTTGATCTCTTTCAACAAAAGCCGTTTTTTAATATTTGTTTTCAAGTTTTTTTTTTCTTTACTGGAATACTTTCATTTTTGAAACTGGTTTCGAAAGTAAAAGCATCCTAGAAAAAAAATCTGTAAACAAAATCGAAAAAGTAAAAGATCATTATAGAGATCAATTCAGCATTATTATTAAAAGAAGAAAAAAAAGAAAAAAAAAAAAAAACGGTAGTTAGCAAAACGTCCTGATTTGGGACTTTGTACTCTATTAAAGAAATTTCGTGTTTTCTTAAAATTATTTGATTATTCTAATGCTTTCATTTGTATTCTGACTAATAATAGAATTATTTATTATAAAAACGAAAAGAAGGTGTTCCTTACTGCCCAAAATTGCAGAAATGCATTTTTTTTTTTTTTTTTTTTTTTTGTAATAAAAAAATTCTAAGTTTATAGGTAATTAAAGTATTTTCTTTCAATATATCTAATGTCTGTTTGTTGTCTTATATACATTTTCTTGTTTCATTTTAATGATTTATAATGTTTAATTTTCTAAGAGTTTTCAAAAACACATATTTTAGATCAGATTTGCAGGTAAAGGGTTTGCATATTTTGAATCAATACATAAAAATTAAAATTTATGTTCCTTGGAATATGTTAAGATATTGATATTTTTGTTTTTTCTTGATAATTAACATACACACACACACACACACACATATATATATATATATACTATTATGTGTTTGTAGTATTTTATACAGAGGACAGTTACATTTATGACCCTATAATGGAGTGACATATGAATTGAAATATATCGATCTATCGAAAATTATCGATATTTGGTCAGCGATATATCACGAAATTAAAATTCTGATATCGCCCAGCCCTAGTGGCCAGGAATTGCATTCTTATTCTAACGATTGTTTAGTGTGTTAGAGTGCAATAATGCTGGTTCATTTGTTGTTTCTTTGGCTGCTGTATGATTGTTTTAATGGATGTGTTTGTCACATTGTATTTTGTTTAAAAAAACTTTTCTTGAGTCAATATTCCTTAGATTGAAAGTTTTTTTTAATTTACATACAAGAGATAATATTCCATAAGTTAGTCTATACTTTATTAACATTTTTAGACATTTTTATCACAGTTTACTGTCTTATTTTATAACTCTCCTAAACAAAAATGACACTTTGATTTAATTTACTCCTTTCTTAGAGTGTGTACGGGCAAACAGTTAATCATAAACAAGTGTCAAATCCATGATAGTTTATTTCACTTACCAGCCTCTTCATAGCAATGTGTGTTAAAAAAAAAAAAAAAAAAAAAAAAAAAAAAAAGAGTGAAAAGTAAAAGTTTATTTGTGTGGTGTCTATGTTTTTATATAAATAATGTTAGTTAGTTTTATATGTTTTCATATTTTTGGGTAGATGTTTTTGTTCGTAATGCGTAAAGGTCTTAGCATCTAATATTTGGTAAAGAGATTCTTGAAGATATTATAGTAATATTGTTTTGTATTACACTGGTAAGTTTTTTTTTGAGAATAATGTATGAGGCAAACAATCAAAAAACTTTTATTTAGAGTAACATATTGCTTTAGATTTTCTGCTTATTTAACATAACACAACAGTATTGTTTTCTTGTTTTTTTATTAAAAAAAGTACATGGTTGCATAATAAATTCTTACCTGTTATTTTTTTTAAATTTAAATACAGGGTCTAAATACTTTTTGAATAGTGTATCTCAACCTGTCACAGTTTCTTTTCTACGTATTTTTTATTTTGTTCCCTCACATTTCCCGTTACACTTTAAATTTTAACAAGTTT
The DNA here is from genome assembly GCA_964019185.1 of Maratus speculifer. Classification (NCBI taxonomy): domain Eukaryota; kingdom Metazoa; phylum Arthropoda; class Arachnida; order Araneae; family Salticidae; genus Maratus; species Maratus speculifer. Next base: position 121,058,234 of record OZ025298.1, read on the forward strand.
TCTAAACAGTAATCTTGTGTACAGATGCATTCTTATTTCTTTTTCTTATTCGGCTATCAAGTGCACAGATGGTTGAGTAATAGAAAGAAGGCATGTAAGAGTGAAAATTTTGATGCGGGTCGTCAATTTTGTTTTCACTTGGTTTTGGATGTTTCGCGTTGGTGTACACAAACATTTTAAACATATTTACACAATCAAGCACACCTTTCTTTTCCCCTTTTAATGTTTTGTTTTGCAGTAACAGGAATGCAGTTAACATTAACAACATTTCAACTCTATTGTTATAGAGGCCACATTTTCCACATTTAATACATTTTTCATGGTGTAAACGTTTTTGGGTTCTCATTCAAATTTTAACTTTAAAAGGATTTTTGACAGTATAATTACATATTTTTTTTACTTTCCTCAACTTAGAGTTATGTCTTTTTACATAAGCTCATGTGTTTCTCTAGGTCAAGGTATATCCGATACCAGGTCATGTGATTTCTATTACACACATTTTTTTTCATTCATGTGTTTTTACACACGGTCATGTGCTTTTCTCTAGGTCAAGGTATATTAGATACCAGGTCATGTGATTTCTATGTCACACATTTTTCCGTTCATGTGTTTTTACACAAGGTCATGTGCTTTTCTCTAGGTCAAGGTATATTACGTACCAGGTCATGGGATTTCTATTTCACACATTTTTTTCCCTTCATGTGTTTTTACACTAGGTCATGTACTTTTTTCTAGGTCAAGGTATATTAGATACCAGGTCATCTGATTTCTTTCACACTGTAGTGACGAAATTGTCACGACATTGCTTAAGTAAATATGTATATAAAAAAAAGGAACAGCACAATTAATAAAAAAAATAAATAGATATATAAAAATTGAAATAAAATTTTGAATTTATTTTAGCATTAAACAAGGAATAATAATTATAATATTTTTAATTATTAGGTAAAGTTGAAAGCTAATTGCAGTAAAAACTGCAAGATTTTATTTATAATAATAGTAATAATGCACGTGTGTAGTCTTGGAGGGATTATCACCACGAATTCCCAGACAGACAAAATGGGGGCAATAAAACTAAACTATAGTTTGTCGCCAGCCTGTGACATAAAAAAATCGAAGAAACAAGCGCAGAATTTATGGGGCTTTCAACGATTATTTACAACCAGGGGACAAGGATTGCGTGTGGTCGACGGTCATACACAAAAGCCGCATCATCACGAGGGGTCGAACAGGAGGAAGAAGCCAAATAAACAAAAAAAAAAGAGAAAGGGGTGGAAAAAATAAAATGACATACCTCCCCAATGGTATAGGGACCAATGACCTACTTGGGATTACAAGGAACGATTAAAATCTTTTTTTGAGTAACCAATGAAGGAAGAGTTATCCGGACCGAGAGATGGAGAGGAAAGGAAAAACTTTTTTTTCTCTCAGATGTTTTTTTCCGCATTTGGAGATCAGTGGAAGAAAAAAAAATGTGTTTAATGTTTCGTTAAAAAGGGACTTTGGAACGAGGTGCAGATCATAGAAGAAATATGAATAGACATTCTCCATGATTATTATTATGCCTCTCCGCAGCCTGCCAGTGCCTAATGGACTCGGTGTGATGATTTTCAATCATCAGGCTCGATATGATTCCTCATTTAGACATTCTCCATGATTATTTATTATGCCTCTCCGCAGCCTACCAGTGCCGAATGGACTCGGTATGATGATTTTCAATTGATACGTGATAGTCCATTTATAAACTGACTCTACATGATTCTCATCAGGCTCGATATGATTCCTCATTTAAACATTCTCCATGATTATTTATTATGCCTCTCCGCAGCCTACCAGTGCCGAATGGACTCGATATGATGATTTTCAATTGATATGAGATAGTCCATTTAAACTGACTCTGCATGATTCTCATCAGGTCCGATATGATTCCTCATTCAGACATTCTCCAAGATTATTATTTATGCCACTCCGCAACTTTCCATTATTAAAAGGACTTAGTGTGATTTTCAACAACATACAACTCTATGAACACTAATGAGTAATATTTACATGGATGAGTGGTGTGCTCCTTGCAAGAGACACTTCATTAATCATACAGGACTGTCTGACATGATTATCAAGTCTGCCGGATGCCGTGGTTATGGTGAGAAATTTTTTTATAATCCTTCCAAGTGATAAGGCCATTTTTAAAAAAATATTTTGTTTTATGTGAATAATAAAAAAAAATTCACTATTTAAGTTTTAATTGATAAAATTAATTAAAATAATAATAAAATAAAACGAATGAATATTTTTTTTTGGTGAATAGCCCCGATGATTGTGCTGTGAGCATTTAACAATATACAGTATTTAAGTTGAATTTAAAACAAAAAATTAAGTGTAGTAAGTAAATAGATTTTATTGGTGAATCTTACTATTTGTTATTTGTATTTACCATTTGTATATTTTGAGAATAAATGTTTGAGTGTATGTATGTATTTGTGTTTTTTCCATGATTTCTCTTACTCTATTTATTTTCAGTGAATTAATAGATTAATAACCTTTAATATTAACGATCAGAATTCTTTTATTTTGTTAATTTTATGTAACCCAATAGAATCCTGATTTGCAAATTTAAACGTTAAATAAGTTTGAGTCTGAGCTATTGCGATTCTCCTTTATTTAAATTATCGATAAATTTAAAAGAAAACAATTTTTTTTGGTAATATCCAGTACAATCTTTCACAACGCGGATTGGGATATTATCTTAATATTACTTTATTAACACTAACCACTATCTTTCGTGTACCTTATAATGCGGTGTAATTTTCCTCACCACATTACTAAAAGTTTAATGGTGCTAATACCAGGTGTTTAATTTGCATTTAGGATTACAAATTTAATTTTTTTTTTCTTCTGCATTTGATTATACATAAAAATATATATTCAGTATTATAAATTTTTCTCCTTAATTACCTATTTTCTGTTTCTCTTCTTTTACTAACAAAACATCACTTACCTATATTGTGTAAAACAAAATTGATAGTTTATGCATATCTAGAAAATTGATAATAATGAACAAAATTAATAGATATATGTATGAAATGAATACATACAGAGGAGAAAGGGTTTAGCTCACAGCACATTATTTAAAAAGCCTTCGTTACTAAAGATTTGTTTATATATATATATATATCTGTACTTTGAAAATTTATTTTGTGATTATTATTTATGTGTGTATATAGAAAATAGTTAGGGGGATTTTGAAATTGCTATAAATATTTTTTTTCTCTTCTCCTTTATGTAAGTGCAATTTCGATACCTAGATAAAAAAATTATATTTTGAGAGTACAGTACATAATAATTCAGTGTAAAAAAAAGTTAAAAAAAATTAAGAAAAACAATTAAACATCAATCTGTTAGAGATTTTCAAATTAGATAAATAAATATGACAGGAAGAAAGGGAAGACAGGCTTCTCCCGAAAGGGAATCATTCACTATTGGAGTGGATACTCTGATAAATTCATTACAAAATTTTGAGGATAAACCGGATCAAAACATAACACATTTTTTTGAAGAATTTGAAGAGTTAGCTGTAGCGGCACAATTTCCCGACGACATAAAATTGGTGTTGGCGAAATCAAAATTCAAAGGGCAAGCAAGAGAAGTTATGAGAAATACAAATGAATTGCATAAAGCACAAGACTATAAAACGTTTAAACAAAATGCGATAAGACAATTCCAAAAAGAAAGATCTTTTGCTGATGCTCAGTTGCAATTTATAAATGCCAAACAAACAGCCAATCAAACTATTGAGGAATTCACAAAAAAGTTCAATATAGAAGCACAGAAATATCTTGTTTTATCAGGACATGAACAAAAGAATGGAGCCAAAGAATTATTAGAAACTATTAAATTAACAAAATATCTTGAGGCGCTAAGACCGGACATTTCTTTCGAATTAAAAAAATATCCACCTACAAATTTCGAAGATGCGGTAAAAAAGCTAAAAATATCGAAAGTGCATTAAACAGTAAATGTGCAGGTGAAATAAATAATTTGACGGAAACAAGCGAAAATAAATTATTTGAGGCACTTATTAGCATGTCACAAGACCAAAAATCAGAGATACAACAGCTGAAAGAAGAAATAAAAAGTTTACAAATTGACAAAAACGAAAGTGAACAAAACAAAGCGGAAATAAATCATATAACACAAACTTTTTGTCATATATGCAACAAGTCCAATCACCAGACACAAAATTGTTATTTTAATCAAAAAAGTCCGAATTTTTTTCAACCGAGGGGAGCACAAAACAATGTTAGGCCAAGATTTCACAAGAATTACTATCAAAATAACAATTATAGAAGCTTTACAAGATTTCCACAAAACTATGCACAACATTTTCAAGCACCACAAACATTCGATTTTGCTAGACCTCATAACAATCAAATTAGATTTAATGATATGCACAATCAGATGCCAAATTGGCAAAATTTGCACCAATCACCGATAGGACCTAATCAAATGTATCATGGAAATTATAATATGCAAAATATGGTTCCAATGCAAAATTTTGACCCAACACAGGGAAACAATACACAAATCGCATATACAGGGCAGCATCACAATTTCGCAGATATGCAAAATAGCCAAAATCTTTTGCCGCAAAATAATGAGAGAAACAGGGAACATCAGCCCACAATTACCTTTCCAAATGAAAACAGAGACAGAAGGAGTAGGCAAAATCATAACAGGAACAGAGGACAAAGTAATTTAAACCGGTAAAGGGACTTACAAAATTGAGAGAAATACAAGCCCGTAGGTCCCGCACCATTGAAAAAAAACAGGGTTATAACATAAAACATAAAGCAAACAAGGAACTAAAAATAATTAAACAAAAACAAACAAAAAAGACAGAGATAAGAAGAAATGAGAACAAAAAAAAAAGATAATTAAAGAAAAATTAATTGCAAGTTGTAATTCGGGTAAAAACAATGAATTACCAATATGGAATTTAAAAATAAAGAAAGATATAATTATACCCAGCCTTATTGATAGTGGGGCGAGTATAAGTTTAATATCCCCAGGGGTCTTCGAGAAAATAAAATAGACAGATATAAAAATTAGATATTTAGCCAACGCTATAAAAATTACAACTTTATCAAACAAATCGATTCCTTTTAAACACTGTGTAAAATTTAAGTTTAGATTTAACAACACTTTCTTAAATGGCACATTTTATGTAACTAAAGAAGAATTTGATCGTAATTATAAAATTATTTTAGGATAAGATTTTTTAAAAAGTAATAAAATAATTATGGATTTTGAAAATAATACTTTTAAACTCAATAACTCAATTATACAATTAAATCCTAACGAAGATCAAATTACTAAGGTAAATGAAATTAAGCCGATACAACAAAATGACGCGTTTCAAACAATACCAAAACAAATTCACTCTTATCAGTATAATAAGATTCCGAAAATAATACACGAGTATTCGTAGAGAAAAGCATTACTTTGAGACCCAGAGAATCGAAGTTAGTGAACTTAATTTTTGACAGCAAACTAAAAAACGGACAACAATTTTTTTTCCAACCTAAATATAACAACAGGAAATTAGTCATCCAAAATTCAGTTCATGAAAATAAGGAAAACGAAAATAATTTATTCACAATATTAGTACAAAATAAATCTAAACAATACTTGAGACTTCACAAAGATCAGGAAATGGGAAAAATTACCACTGATTTTTTTTATAAAAAAACAAAATAAATCAAATACTGATAATATTTACGAAGTAAATAACTTAAATATCACACAAATTAGAGAATTAAGAAAGAAAGAACTTTCAGAGAATGATTTTAAAGTTGATCACTTAACACCAAAGGTACAAAAGGAAATACTGACAATTTTAATGAGACACGCTACTGCTTTCAGCAAATCATATAAAACGCTAGGAGAAACAGATGTAATAAAACCGAACTTTAAACTAATGCACGACTTTCCAATACAAACGAAACCCTTTAAGTTAGCACATGATGTAAAAAAATTCGCGGAGAAAGAAATTCAGGATTTATTGGATGCAGGTATTATAGAGCCCACGAATTCAAGTTATGCTTTCCCAGTAATTTTCGTAAAGAAAAATTCTACGTCGAAAACAAATGATAAGAATTTAATTAAATTTAGGATGGCTATAGATTTTAGAGCTCTTAATGATATATTAGAAAGTGACCCATACCCAGTACCTAATACAAAGGAAATTTTACAAAATATGGCAGGAAAAAAATTATACACTGTCTTAGATTTGCATTCTGCATTCTTTCAAATAAAATTAAATGAGCAGGACAAGCATAAGTTAGCATTTATCACTGAAGATAATCATTTTCAAATAACAAGGATGCCTTTTGGGACAAAAATTTCAACGAATCAATTTGCTCGTTTAATCGATATAGTTTTAGGCGACTTAAAGAAAAAATACAATATTCAATACTTTATTGATGACATAATAATCGGTTCAAATGATGTATAACAAATGCACATAATACTAGAAGCAGTATTAGAACAATTAGAAAAATTCAATCTTACAATTGAACCGACTAAACTAAAATTATACATGCCGGAAATAGATTTTTTGGGATACAAAATTAGTGAAAAAGGATATGCGCCCTCACAAAAAAATATCCAAAAAATAACAAACTTCGCAGTACTCACATCTCAAAAAACAGTTAGAGCATTTATTGGATTATGCACATATTTTAAAGCAACTATACATAATTACGCGGAGATAATAGCGCCACTGACGGACCTCACTAAAGCTAATACAAAATTCAAATGGAATGACAAAGCACAAGAATCATTTGAAAAAATACAAAAAATTATAATGGAACAACCTACTATTCACCCCCCAGATTTTAGTAAAGAATTCTATATAATTACAGATGGATCGAAAATTGCAACATCGGGTATATTAGCACTAAAACAAGGAGATAAAATGATCCCAATCGAATTTACGGGAAGAAAATTAAAAGACTCAGAAAAGAAATATCCAAGCATGCAGATTGAACTTTTGGCAATCTATGAAATCATAACATATTTTAGAAACATTCTATTAGAACGAAAATTTTTTCTGCTAACAGATTCAAAGGCATTAACGTACCATTTACAGTTAGAAAAGCAGCCTGAGATTGTAGCAAGATGGTTACTAAAATTAGAAGATTATGATTTTGAAGTATCGCATATTGCAGGTATCCATAATCCCGCTGATTTCTGTAGTAGATCGGTAAATGCTCTCTCAATAGCAGATAATTTGGACAAACATCTTTTCATGGTAAATAAAAAGCTAAATGCAGACACTATAAAAAAAAAGAACAATTAAATGACCCAAAATTAAAAGAAATTATTGAGGCCTTACAACAACAAAGAAAAGTAAAAAAATATGAGAAGTATAATTTAAATAAAGATGGGATATTAATTCTGAAAAATTCACAAAATTCAAATAATGCGGAATTATATATCGCACCGCAGAGTTTAAAAGAAGATATTCTAAACAGTGCACATGTCCCACATTTTGCTTTCTTAAAAACTTATGGTATTATAAAAGAAAGATTTTTCTGGTACAGAATGTATCAAGAGATAAAACAATTCTGTACAAAATGTGTAACATGCAACACATTTAAACAACATAGAACGATAAAAATTCCTTTTAAAACGATGGATAAAAATTACCTCCCAGGACAACGACTGGTATGCGATTTAATTGGACCTTTAATTCCATCTTTAAATAGGAATAAATTTGTACTGACAGTCATAGACACTGCAACACGCTATTTGCAAGCTTTTCCACTAAAATCGACGGACACTAGGGTCATAATCAATGCTCTCAATGGTTACTTTAGTGCATTCGGATTAGCAAGATATTTTTCAACTGATAATGGATCTTATTTCAAATCCAAGGATTTTAAAGATTACATGAAAAATTTAAATATCGAAATAATCCCCTCATCAATTTATCACCCTCAAAGCCAATCGATTTCGGAAAGGATTAATAGGGATTTAAAAGCTTCAATAGCAGCTATGTGTAATAAAACTTATGAATGGGATACGAAACTTCAATATTTTATTTTGATGCATAACTCAACTGTACATAGAATAACAAAATTCTCTCCAAGCATGTTATTTTTTGGAAGAGAAATAAAAACGCCTTTCACAAACTTCGAAGTACATGACATGTCTTCTTATAGCAAATACGTTCAAAATAAATTAAAACATATGCACGAAATAAGAAAAGAGGTTATCAAAAATCAGGAAATAGCAGATAGGGAATTAAATATAAATTCAAAAGCAAAACACAAGAAGTTACAATTAGGCGATGAAGTATACTTAAAACTGCTGATAAAACCTAAAGCATTACATCAGAAATTTTCAGGCCCATATTATGTTGAGAGAATTTTCAGGAATGACAACTATCTCATTAAAAACAAGAATAGACCAGATTTAAAGCCTATTAGAATTCATATTTCTAAATTATTTGCGCCCAATATGGCAAGCAAAACTAAAACAAATAATCATTCGTTAGAGAACACAAGTACGTAAATAAATAATTAAATAATAAATAAATAAATAAATAAATAAAAATAAATAAATAAAACAAATAAATAAATAAATAAAAATGTATAATTCAAACGATTCATTAAAACTGATTCACTTGTCTACTGAAACCATCAAAGTTTTCTAAAATAAATAAATAATAATCATAATTCATTGAACAGATTAGCTTAAATTATAAACTTTTACAATTAAATACTAATGACTTCTAAAAATGTTCGACTTTCATGTACAAAAAGAAATATCTCTAATACAAAACTAAACGTTAATTTTTTTTTCCTCATAGTCTCACATGGTTAATAAATATAGAATTCAAAAAAAAAAAAAAAAAAAAAAAAAAAAACAGGTAAAAATAAAACTGGATAATTCATGGCTGATTAATTTTTTTTATTAATATTCAGCGTCAAAATGGATTTTAAAACACTATGAACAATAATAACAGTGAAATAAATAAATAAAACAGAATAAAATAAAATATTTATTACAACATATAGATATAAAAAAAGGGTTATATTATAATCTCATCGGAAATATATATTTCGTACTGCCCGGGATGCAAATTTTTATTGCTGGTCGATAGTTTGCATTGTACAAAACATATTTTTTTCTTGAGATTATATGTAAATGAGATTGTCCCCAGAAAATATATTAGTCATAAAGATTTTATATAAATAATCATATCTCATTAATTAATATAGCAATAAAATTAGATTAGAACAAAATTTGAAATATATAAAGAAACTATTAATTACAATCTCTAAAATACTCATACGTTCTAAAAAGAAATAAATAAAATACATAAATAAAAATAAGTGAATAAATAAATGAATAAATAAATGAATAAAATAACTAAATAAAGTAAATTTAATTAATTTTTCACAACTCTCATATGATGGAGACAGTAACAATATTATGTTATGTATAAATGCGGTTACATAACAACCAGACACAATAATCTAATAAAAATATTAATAAAGCCAGTCAAAAAAAATAAATAGACAGTCAATTAAAAAGAATTCAAGCGAGAGAACGTTTCAGTGACAAAAATTTAATATACGACATAGATAAACGTATGTAAAAAAAAAAAAAAAGAAAAAAAAAAGAAAAAAAAGAAAAGAACAAGTGATATAAGATGAAGATTTTTTTTTTCTCTCAAATATTGTTGAAGAAAATATCAAAAACACTTTTTACGATTTAAAAAAAAAAATGAGAAGTTTCGGAGAAAATTTTCTCTTATTTCAGAGATTAGTAAACTTTCTAAATTTCGCTAGTTGGGGAAGTTGGTTTTTGTTCATAGGCATAATTCATAGAAATATAGAACATGCCAAGTAAAATACACATCCATTTCTGGAACTTTATAATACAGATGTATATATATATACATAAAAATAAAATAAAAAGAAATGATGGAAAAATATAGATACCGTAATGGCAAATATGTCTTATATTTTCGGTATTTTTCAATGGCCAACTCAATGGAACGATTATTTTCTCACCTATAACGTAATGTGTATATTATTTTATAATTTAGTATTACTTTGTTTATTGTTATTACATATATGCAAAAAAAAAATGATAAAGTATTTTGATACCTTCTTAATGTCGATGTAATCATATGAAAAATCTGTATATATATTTTAGTTTATATTGTATGAGATGTTTTTTTTCTTAAACAAAGGGGAGATAAGCCTGTAGTGACGAAATTGTCACGACATTGCTTAAGTAAATATGTATAAAAAAAAGGAACAGCACAATCAATAAAAAAAAATAAATAGATATATAAAAATTGAAATAAAATTTTGAATTTATTTTAGCATTAAACAAGGAATAATAATTATAATATTTTTAATTATTAGGTAAAGTTGAAAGCTAATTGCAGTAAAAACTGCAAGATTTTATTTATAATAATAGTAATAATGCACGTGCGTAGTCTTGGAGGGATTATCACCACGAATTCCCAGACAGACAAAATGGGGGCAATAAAACTAAACTATAGTTTGTCGCCAGCCTGTGACATAAAAAAAATCGAAGAAACAAGCGCAGAATTTATGGGGCTTTCAACGATTATTTACAACCAGGGGACAAGGATTGCGTGTGGTCGACGGTCATACACAAAAGCCGCATCATCACGAACAGGAGGTCGAACAGGAGGAAGAAGCCAAATAAACAAAAAAAAAGAGAAAGGGGTGGAAAAAATAAAAAGACATACCTCCCCAATGGTCAAGGGACCAATGACCTACTTGGGATTACAAGGGACGATTAAAATCTTTTTTTGAGTAACCAATGAAGGAAGAGTTATCCGGACCGAGAGATGGAGAGGAAAGGAAAAACTTTTTTTTCTCTCAGATGTTGTTTTCCGCATTTGGAGATCAGTGGAAGAAAAAAAATGTGTTTAATGTTTCGTTAAAAAGGGACTTTGGAACGAGGTGCAGATCATAGAAGAAATATGAATAGACATTCTCCATGATTATTATTATGCCTCTCCGCAGCCTGCCAGTGCCTAATGGACTCGGTGTGATGATTTTCAGTCATCAGGCTCGATATGATTCCTCATTTAGACATTCTCCATGATTATTTATTATGCCTCTCCGCAGCCTACCAGTGCCGAATGGACTCGGTATGATGATTTTCAATTAATACGTGATAGTCCATTTATAAACTGACTCTACATGATTCTCATCAGGCTCGATATGATTCCTCATTTAAACATTCTCCATGATTATTTATTATGCCTCTCCGCAGCCTACCAGTGCCGAATGGACTCGATATGATGATTTTCAATTGATATGAGATAGTCCATTTAAACTGACTCTGCATGATTCTCATCAGGTCCGATATGATTCCTCATTCAGACATTCTCCAAGATTATTATTTATGCCACTCCGCAACTTTCCATTATTAAAAGGACTTAGTGTGATTTTCAACAACATACAACTCTATGAACACTAATGAGTAATATTTACATGGATGAGTGGTGTGCTCCTTGCAAGAGACACTTCATTAATCATACAGGACTGTCTGACATGATTATCAAGTCTGCCGGATGCCGTGGTTATGGTGAGAAATTTTTTTATAATCCTTCCAAGTGATAAGGCCATTTTTAAAAAAATATTTTGTTTTATGCGAATAATAAAAAAAATTCACTATTTAAGTTTTAATTGATAAAATTAATTAAAATAATAATAAAATAAAACGAATGAATATTTTTTTGGGTGAATAGCCCCGATGATTGTGCTGTGAGCATTTAACAATATACAGTATTTAAGTTGAATTTAAAACAAAAAATTAAGTGTAGTAAGTAAGTAGATTTTATTGGTGAATCTTACTATTTGTTATTTGTATTTACCATTTGTATATTTTGAGAATAAATGTTTGAGTGTATGTATGTATTTGTGTTTTTTCCATGATTTCTCTTACTCTATTTATTTTCAGTGAATCAATAGATTAATAACCTTTAATATTAACGATCAGAATTCTTTTATTTTGTTAATTTTATGTAACCCAATAGAATCCTGATTTGCAAATTTAAACGTTAAATAAGTTTGAGTCTGAGCTATTGCGATTCTCCTTTATTTAATTCATCGATAAATTTAAAAGAAAAAAAAATTTTTTTTGGTAATATCCAGTACAATCTTTCACAACGCGGATTGGGATATTATCTTAATATTACTTTATTAACACTAACCACTATCTTTCGTGTACCTTGTAATGCGGTGTAATTTTCCTCACCACACACACACAGTTTGTCTTTCATGTGTTTTTTTTTTTTTACACAAGGTCATGTGATTTCTTACATTATCACATTGTTTTTGCCTTTTTTCTATATACACTCGGTCATGTGCATTACACTAGGTCATGTGGTACACACTAGGTCATCCGAATACACATTAGGTCATGTGCAACACTTTAGGTCATGTGCAACACTTTAGGTCATGTGCAACATATCAGGTCATGTGGTTCCTTCCTTTTCTCTTGCTTCTTTGGTTGAGGATTGTACAAGACTTTTACTTGTTTTTTCAAATCTGGTTCATGAAAACACACAATAACACACAACACTGTCATGTCATGTGTTTACATTTTTTACACTTTTGTCATGTGATATTGTTACGAATTTTGTAAATAGTTAGTGTTTGTACTGTAAAATAATGTAAATAATCTTATTAAGCTCCATTCCTTTACTTATATTAGTTTTTGTTACATTGTCTCTGTTATCAAGCAAACTTGTCCATTATTTTCAGTGTATGTCTACGGCAGATTGGCGAAATAATGAAGATATCGCCAAGTTAGCGTCACTTTTGGCGACTAATTTTGGTCGCCAAATTTGGCTATATATCGCCAAGTTGGCGACAAACTTGGCGATTGTTGGCGATGGTAACCCTTTCCTCTCTGGTAACCCCCCTTAGATATACTGATACATTGTTTGTTGTTCCGTGGATTTTTTCGAGTAGGTTCTAGAAATTTCTAGCACATGCTCCGAACCTATATAAGAAGAGAAGCGATGCGAGCTGTTGTTATTATTTACCACTCAGTCATAGAGTGAACTTCTAGGTTTAAGCAAGTTTGCTTGATGTATTGAGTTTTATCTACGTTGTTTTGAATGTGATATAGTGTTGAGACATTGTATAAAGAGTCTCTGCGACCTATATTTGTACTTGTTCGATAGATTTAAACAGTTATTTTGGAATATCTTGTAATATTTGTGAGTTTCGAAGACTCTGTTGTTCTGAAGTTCTGTAAATAAATTATTTTCTACTCTTCTATAAGCAAGAGTTTGAAGTTGTCTAACCATAAGATCAAAAGAACCCAATATACGCTACAATTTTTGGTGTCAGGAGTCGGGATCTTATGGCGAAAACACGAACAATGGACGTACAACTGCAAGAACTGTTAGAAGCTATTAACGGATTAAGAACAGAGCTGACCAATAAAATTGATAAAGGCCAAGAAGAGTTGGCGGATAAAATGAATAAAGGCCAAGAAGAGTTGGCGGACAAAATGAATAAAAACGAAGAAAGAATGGAACAGTTGACAAATAAAATTGATAAAGGCCAAGAAGAGTTGGCGGAAAAGATGAATAAAGGCCAAGAAGAGTTGGCGGATAAAATGAATAAAGGCCAAGAAGAGTTGGCGGATAAAATGAATAAAAACGAAGAAAGAATGGAACAGTTGACAAACAAAATTGACAAATGCCAAGAAGAAGTGACCGAAAAGATTAATATAGGCCAAGAAGAAATGAAGAAAACTTTAGAAGAAAAGTTCTCGTCGGTAGAGAGACGAATAGAGGAAGTAGAAGAGAAAATTCAGAAAGAAGTTAGTAATGTAGAAGAGAAAATGGAAAGGAAAATAGAGGAAGTAGAAGAGAAAATTCAGAATGATGTTAAAAATGTTGAAGAGAAAATGGAAGGAAAAATAGTTGAAATAGATGAAAAGCTAAATAAAAGAGTACAAGATCTCGAGAAGAAGCTTTCAGCGTCCAGTGGTAACTATGAAGAATTTAGGAATCCGCCTGCTTCTCCCGTGCATATCAAGCTGTCGACATATGACGGAAAGAGTTCCTGGCAAGTTTACAAGACCCAATTCACCATTGTAGCCGAAGCGAACAAATGGAGTGACGAGGTGAAAGCTTGTCAACTGGCAGCATCTTTAAGAGGAGAAGCCGCCGACGTGCTGCAAACATTGCCCGATATGACACAACTCAATTTTGAGACTTTAAGTTGTGCACTTGAAATGAGATTCGGCGAAAAATTCTTCAAGGATTATACGAGAATACAAATGAAGAGCCGCCATCAAAAATCGAGTGAAACCCTTCAAGAGTTTGCCTCGGAAATTGAACGACTTGCAAATTTAGCATTCAGTGACTGTCCAACAAATGTACGGGAAATGCTCTCACTGCAATATTTTGTAGACGGAATAAAAGATCCAGAAGTGCAAAGAGCGGTACGAATGGCAGATGTACAGGATTTAAAGGCTGCACTACTATATGCCTTAAAGTTGGAAGCAGCTACACAAGCCAGCCGAAGAGATCGTCATTCAGTCCGAGGGGCAACGGTGAACAAAAGCTCAGACAATGAAATCGACATCTTGAAAGAAATTAGGAAAATAAATCAAGAGCTTGAAGCTTTGAAATACGGAAGAACAAGCTCAAGAAGACAGAATCTCACGTGCTGGGGATGCGGTGATACAGGACATCTCCGAAGAAATTGCCCCAAAATCCACGAACGTAAGATAAATTCAAACAGTCAGCAGGGAAACTAAATTTTGGCCATCTCGCGGGGCGGAGGTTGCCAGAGAATGAAAAGCCCCACCTGAAGATCCTCCAGATATCAAAAATGAGCGGCGGTGATAACGAATTATATGTGATAGGCTTTATTAACGGAATTCAGTGCCGTATGATTGTCGATACAGGAGCCAATGTGACAATAATAAGAGAAGATTTGGCTCGAAAATTGAAATGTAAACTCATCTGGACTCCACCATGCGTTACCCTGCAAACTGTGACGGGCGACAAGATTGGCATATATGGAAAGGCCAATTTAACTATCAACTTTGGAGGAACGAAATATTACCATACGGCATATGTGGCTGACATAACAGATCCTTGCTTAATCGGACTAGATTTTCTGAAGAAGTTTGACTTCAGACTTGATTTCAAAAATAACAAAATGATCTCAAAATTTGAAGAAATAAGTCTTTTTGGATTAAATAACGAAATTGAATGTAAACAAATAGTAATAGCCAAAGAAGACATTAATCTAGATCCAAGAACAGAATTTTTAGTTCCAGCTGAAATTAAAAATGAAACTAGTTACCGATTTGGCCATATAGATTATCCAGTAGACAATAGTACACAAGCAGGAGTATTGGTGGCTTCTTCTGTAGTAGACCTCTCGAAAAAGACCATTCCAGTCAGAATTGCTAACATCAGTGATAAGACGAGGACTATCAAGAAAGGAGAGGTGATAGCATCATGTGCTCCTGTGACGTGCATAAGTCAAAATTCCAATCACTCTCAGAAATCTTCAGATAATTTAGTCAAGGATTTGTTACAAAATACGGACTTAGATCCAAACCAGAGAGATGCTGCTGAAAGTTTAATTAGAGAATTCCAAAGTTTATTTTCCCAAACATCTGAAGACTTTGGACGAACTAAAATGGCACAACACCGAATTGACACGGGAGATCACTCTCCTATTAAACAGCACCCTAGACGATTACCTTTTGCCAAGAAAGAAGAGGTGCAGAATTTAATTAAAGATATGGAAGAAAATGACGTCATCGAACCATCGACAAGTCCATGGGCGTCTCCCATTGTATTAGTAAGAAAGAAGGATGGTTCAACAAGATTTTGTGTAGACTACCGCCGACTGAATGACGTCACTAAAAAGGATAGTTACCCTCTACCAAGGATCGACGACACTCTCGACACACTTGCGGGCAACACTTGGTTCTCGACTCTGGATCTGAAGAGTGGTTACTGGCAGGTAAAGATCCATCCCGACGACCGCGAGAAGACTGCCTTCACAACGGGACAAGGATTATGGCAATTCAAGGTAATGCCTTTTGGTATATGTAACGCACCTGCAACTTTCGAACGGCTTATGGAAACGGTTCTCCGGGGGCTGTCGTATGAAGCATGTCTTGTTTATTTAGATGACATCATAATCATAGGAAAATCTTTTGATGAACATCTGAACAACCTCAGGCGGGTGCTACAAAAATTAAAGGAAGCTAATTTGAAGTTAAGCCCTTCGAAGTGCAGTTTGTTTCGCAATGAAGTCGCCTACCTTGGACACATCATTTCGGCGGAAGGAGTTAGGACTGATCCGGAGAAGATATCGGCCGTGAAAAATTGGAATCGTCCAGCAGATGTTCACCAGCTTCGAAGTTTTCTAGGATTATGCACCTATTACAGAAAATTCGTCAAAGGCTTCTCGATGATTGCAAGACCACTTCATAAATTAACAGAAGCCAATCAAAAATTTATGTGAACACAGGACTGTGACGCTGCTTTCGAAAAGCTTAAGGAGGCCTTGACATCCACTCCAATTCTGTCGTATCTTCAAATCGATAAACAGTTTATACTTGATACGGATGCAAGCAACGAAAGCATTGGCGCTGTACTGTCCCAGGAAATCGACGGCCAGGAGCGTGTTATCTCCTATTTCAGCAAGTGCTTGTCAAAGGCCGAGCGAAACTACTGCGTAACAAGAAAAGAGCTTCTTGCTGTAGTGAAAGCCATAGACCACTTTCATCACTATCTTTACGGTCGAAAGTTCCTGATCCGAACTGATCATGCTTCTCTAACTTGGCTATTGAATTTTAAGAACCCTGAAGGCCAGATAGCCAGGTGGATACAAAAGCTTCAAGAGTACGATATGGAGATACGCCATCGAAAAGGCTCATCACATGGAAATGCAGATGCTCTCTCAAGAAGACCCTGCTCAGAGAATTGTAGATACTGCGACCGGGCTGAGAAGAAATTTAATGTCAAAGGTCCTATAGTAAGACAAGTTACAACTGGGTCTACATCATCGCAAGATCCGTGGAGTGACGAGAGCCTGCGTAAAGATCAACTTGCTGATCCTGAATTTAAGCCCATTCTAGAGCTGAAAGAGGAGTCCAACAGGAAGCCCAGCTGGCAAGACATGGCCCATTACCATCCTACGACTAAACGTTATTGGGCTCTCTGGGATTCCTTACATTTGAAGAACGGCATCTTGTACCGAAAATGGGAGTCTGACGATGGAAAGACATGTAGATGGCAACTACTACTCCCTAAGTCGAGAATTTCTATAGTCCTTCAAGAACTGCATGGTAGTCCCACAGGAGGTCATTTTGGTGTAATGAAGACCCTGCAAAAGGTTCGAGAGCGTTTCTACTGGAATAATGTTCGCAGTGATGTGGAGAAGTGGTGTCGAACTTGTGACACCTGTGTAGCACGTAAAGGTCCAAAGAAGCGCACCCGTGGACGATTGCAACGTTATAATGTAGGAGCTCCTTTCGAACGAATTGCACTAGACATCCTGGGTCCACTTCCTAGAACATCTGATGGCAATAAGTACATCCTCGTTGTCATGGACTACTTCACTAAGTGGCCTGAAGCATATGCCATTCCTAATCAAGAGGCGGTAACCGTAGCAGACATACTGGTTCAACACTGGGTTTCCAGATACGGAGTTCCTCTTCAAATCCATTCTGATCAAGGAAGAAACTTTGATTCGGCTGTGTTTAAGGAAATGTGTGGACTACTCGGCATGGACAAAACTCGAACTACACCCCTACATCCTCAATCGGACGGCATGGTGGAGCGTTTCAATCGTACCATCCTAAATAGCCTCTCTCTCTTGGTGTCTAAAGACCAACAGGACTGGGACAAGAAATTGCCTCTTTTCCTGCTTGCCTACAGGAGTGCCACTCATGAGGCCACTAGTTACTCCCCTTCTCAAATGCTCTTTGGTCGTGATCTTCGTCTGCCTGCTGATCTTTTGTTTGGCCGTCCTCCTGATGCTCCTTCATCGCCTGAGGAATATGTCGATAAACTCCAGGCGCGGATTGAGGAGATTCATCGTCTAGCGAGGAACCGAATCGGACTGGCAACGGAAAAGATGAAGACACGGTACGACATAAAGGCAACAGGACATGAGTTCAACGAAGGTGACAAAGTTTGGTTGTGGAATCCGATACGTCGTAAGGGACTGTCGCCAAAATTACAAAGAAACTGGGACGGTCCTTACATAGTCGTCAACAGGCTGAATGACGTCGTCGTACGCATACGAAAATAGCCACACGCCAAACACAAGGTCGTACACTATAACCGGCTAGCCCCATATTTTGGCCAAAGTGATTAGAAATTCAAAACTAGAATTTTAGACCATGGTCATGAAAGTCACTTTTTGTAAATATGTAAATAGTAATTAGTTCTTATTTATGTAAATTTTATTATTGTTATTATTTATTTGTTTATTTATTTTAAGTGTTTTCCTCTAACTCAAGGATTGCACTGCCCGGGACGTGCAGTCTTTGAGGAGGGGGTAGTGTTACGAATTTTGTAAATAGTTAGTGTTTGTACTGTAAAATAATGTAAATAATCTTATTAAGCTCCATTCCTTTACTAATATTAGTTTTTGTTACATTGTCTCTTTTATCAAGCAAACTTGTCCATTATTTTCAGTGTATGTCTACGGCAGATTGGCGAAATAATGAAGATATCGCCAAGTTGGCGTCACTTTTGGCGACTAATTTTGGTCGCCATAATTTTGGTCGCTTTGGCGATATATCGCCAAGTTGGCGACAAACTTGGCGATTGTTGGCGATGGTAACCCTTTCCTCTCTGGTAACCCCCCTTAGATATACTGATACATTGTTTGTTGTTCCGTGGATTTTTTCGAGTAGGTTCTAGAAATTTCTAGCACATGCTCCGAACCTATATAAGAAGAGAAGCGATGCGAGCTGTTGTTATTATTTACCACTCAGTCATAGAGTGAACTTCTAGGTTTAAGCAAGTTTGCTTGATGTATTGAGTTTTATCTACGTTGTTTTGAATGTGATATAGTGTTGAGACATTGTATAAAGAGTCTCTGCGACCTATATTTGTACTTGTTCGATAGATTTAAACAGTTATTTTGGAATATCTTGTAATATTTGTGAGTTTCGAAGACTCTGTTGTTCTGAAGTTCTGTAAATAAATTATTTTCTACTCTTCTATAAGCAAGAGTTTGAAGTTGTCTAACCATAAGATCAAAAGAACCCAATATACGCTACAATATGAATCCTTCCCTCGTTAAATATAACAATTACTTTGTAATTAGGTATAACGTTGTACTATTATTTCACTTGACCTGACGATACATTCACACATTATTTCACCTTATTTTTAAATACATTTTAATAATTTCAATTCAATGTTACACGTGTCAAGCTGATTTGCAACGGGTATTTGTATTAACATTTTTCCCTTGTTGTTTTTTTTCAAATTTATTATGGGTATCTGTAAGTTTATGGATGATAGTCATATAGTCTGGGAGATTTTCTTTTTGCCTTGCAACACATTCCCTTTTCAAATTATAGGAATTCATACTCCTTGTTATTCACTTATCTCATATTCTTTTTGAGGTTTAGGGCAGTTGTTCTCGGTTATTTTCTTTAAAGGTAGATTATAATAATTCACAGTGTTGTTTACACACGGATGGTGTCTCCATATTAAATTGGGTTCACGTATTTTTTCTTTTTCAGAGATGTGACAGGTTTGCTCTAATTTTTGCAGTTTGGGTATTTTCTCTGGTCAGTGATACATCATTGCTTTTGAATACTCTTCTACTATAAGCATGAATAGTAATTTATCTGCAGCTAACACTTACTTGCATGTTATTGTTACTTCACTTCTACTCGCACACTTGTAAAGTTACATACCCGTAATACGTTTGGTTGGTTAACTACCTGTAAATTCCTTATTATTTAAAAAAAAATAATAAAACAATGAAACATTATTTTTAAGGTTAATAAAATCAAGGATAGGAAAGCTATCACATTCAACAGATTGCATTATGTGCATTATAATTCTACAGTACACGGTCACAGGTATTTTCGCTGTTCATGTTCCAGTATTTTTACAGGTACACAGGTAATTTTTTACTCTGTAGCTAATGTGATATTCGGCAGTTTTTTTTTTTCACAGAGTTCATAGAGGTATAACACATAAATCAGGGTAGCTGGTTAGGAGTTAAACCAGAAGTCCCTTGCAATTTGTTTTTTTTTTTTGTTTTTATACACACACTCTCGGGTATTGCGTTAGTGTTCTCTTTTAAAATTGTTGCCTTTCATCTCTTTTTCCTACATGACATTTACAAAATTTTTGATTAATTGAGGTTAGATATCGATAATATTTTTGTGCTGATGTCTAAATTAGTTCACAGGTCACTGGTTAATTACAATTTAAGCCATTTTGTTACACTCCGTCTACATTTTCTGGAGATATGTGCATTATTTTGGTTCCGGGTGCAGGTATAGAATTTTTGTTCATAGTAAATACACACATTAGTTCATTGCGATTGTTTGTTCATTGACTTTTAACACTAGTTCATCGTACTTTTCAATTCTATGCGTGCACAGGGAGCTAATTTCATGCAGTCGAAAAAAATTTCGGTCTCTGTTTTTCTTTATCTACACAGTTGTTTTGTATTTTTCTTACACATTAGTTCATAGAACAGATACAACTTAGTTCATAGATTTTCTCAACACATTTGTTCATTGGATTAACATTCACAGTCATTGGTCGCTAAGACGGCTTAAAAAAATAACATACACAAAACACCTTTCCTCATTGTAGTTTTCTTGTACATAAAAAAAAATATCTTACATACATACATATGTGTATTCAAGTAGCCATTTTAATTCATTGTTTAGGTTGCAGGTCATCCAGTTTTTCTCTTTGTTCACATTGTCATTCTGTTTTATGTGCTTCACTCATGTTGCACTTAAGATATTTCAATTTAATATTTCTGGTCACTTTTGACATCAGCAAAATTTTTCTGTGACATTTTTCTAAATTTTTTTTCGGTATGTTTCTCTCTCTGGGTAGTTAACTGATTTCTTTCAATGAGGTTGTTTCCTATTTACATTGCATTCTTATTCAGTCGGTATTCAGTGCTGCATCAAATTTTTTTCAGATTCTTGTACTTGCATGCAGTTTCATGCTGCTACATCTGTATTTGAACAGATAGGTCTTTAAAACCTTATACACACATGCAAAAACCTTACACACACTCATGCAATCTTAAATCGTTCTGTTTTCCAGGTTATAAAATCCATGTTAGATTTTTATTTCTAAATGGTTTCAAATTAAGTTTAGTTACATTTTTATAAGAGTTTAACTTTTAAAACATTATGTTTGGTAAAGTACTGTTGGCTTATAATATTCAGGAAGATATTGTTACATGATTTGTTGTTAAGAGTATGGCAATGATATACTGCAATGTACAAAATTTTTGTGCCTCAATATTTCTCTTCCATTATCATTATTTTCTCATTTAAAATTTTGAAATTTAAAATCCAGTGTATGTTTGTATTCCCTGCATATTTTATCTACATATTTGTGTTGTTTACAATGTTTTAATCATCATGTCTCAAATTAAGTATAGAAGTTGGAGTATAACCAACATATGTTGCAATCACAAGAATTGCATTATTTGAATAAGTATTTCAAATATTATATAAAATAATCTTCTGGAATTGAAATTTAAAAAAAAAAGAAAGAAAGTGTGCTCACGTAATTTTAACTAACCAGAAGTCAGACTGAGCTCAGCTAATTACTTTAAAAAAAATTTTTGGTACCAATTTTTACTGGCATGCTTATATACATGCATAATGGAGACATGATATATGTATACTTATATATCTATATACTTATATGCTTATTTTCTGAATGTTTATTTTTATATATTCTTCTTGGTATGCAGGTTAATGAATACTATGTGCAGATGCAGAGAGATTCAGCCATTATTTTACGCTGTAATGTACTCATTACAGCTTGTTTTCGTGTCGTGGGGGTGATTATATATAATGGAGATTCCATTATATATAGTTTTTTTGGGGTTAAAATGTATCCCTTTTATAAAATTGCGTTTTAGTTAATCTTTATAATTTAGGAAGTAGGTATTCATTGCGCCCTTTTCCCACAGTTTAATATTCTATTAAGCATGGAAAAGCTTTCATTAATTCTTTTCTCTTACATGAATTTTCTGATGTAACGGCTAACTGAAATAAAATAAAAGAAAAGCAATTCCTTTCAATCTGCGCTTCTCATAATTCCGTTGAAAATTATCTTTGCGATTTCAATAACTAAAATAAAATCTAATCTTTGTACAGTTGCTAACGATTTCCTTTCTCTTCATAAACATTTTGTCCTGCAAATTATTTCGTGGGTGCGTCTCTTTGATTTAGAGCATAATATGTAAATGTAAGCAGATGGTTTCGCATCGTCCGTTGAGAGCTGATGCAGTTCTCACGAATTTAATCTATTAACCCTTTTGTGCCTGCTCCCATAATTTACAGGTTATCAATTGGCTGTATACTTAACAATGTGCTCTGTCTCTCTATGCATAATTATCGCCAAGGTCGGCAATTATACAAAGAGTTTTGGCGAAAACCGCAAGCCAAATCGCTAATCAACATCTGTACTGATTGTAACTTCACTTGGATTTTAACTACTGTCCAGTAAGGACCTATTGCCTCATGTAGCCTTCAAAAAATTGTGTTTCCAAGGGGTCACCCCTTGAGGAGTATAAGTCTCCGCTCATTCCTGCGTATCCTAATAAAGAACTTCGAAAGAGACATTACTGGTGTTTTTCATTACTTCTGCGGACCTGTCTTATTGCAAACACTTCGTGGAATTTACAGCATAACTTAAATGCTTTCTCCTAAAAAAGGTATTCACACGAGCTGTCACTAAAACACCACCCAAAAATAACCACCACAATCCTCTAAAAGCGATAATAATAAAGCGTAAGCCTTTTTCGCTTTAATCACTTCTGGAGCTTTTGCTGGATCTGCTTCCTTTTCCAAAAAATCATCAAGTTCTTTCGCCGCAAAAATCGCAGTTACTCTTCTGCTCCATATTTGGAAATTATTTCCATCAAACGGAGCGACCGAATAAACCTTGTTTTCAGTCATCGTTTAAAACACCGCAGACGAAAGTAACATAAGTACTCTATGGCAATAAATTTTGCCTGACCCACTTTTCCGTTCTACGCAGAAAAACACTAAGTAAGTAGGGACCACGCTCTGCTGTGGTTTCAGAACGAAAAAGACCCTGCGTTGATATGGGATCGAAGGAGTTTATTTACAGTAGGTCATGGCAGGGTACAAGCAAGAAAGAGCAGAACAGAACATAATGGAAAACACATGTATTTATAGATTTTAGTTAGGATTCTAGATTATCCAATAGTAACTCTTAATAAGAGGACCAATAGAGATCTTTGATAAGATAGCCAATCATTTATGCATAAAGTGATGTAATATAAAACGTAATCAGCATGATGTCTTGTGCGATTAGAATCCAACAGGGATATAGTATCATTTCTAGCTTATATGTAAGTGTCTTATGTTTTTATGGTAAATTCATAAAATGTGTGGTTTCGACAGTAATTCATGCAGAGGACGTGAAGTATCTGAATTTAAAAAATTTTCTCTAAAGTAACATTTTTATTTTCTGGTGATTTTTTTATAAATACCTCTTATTGTACAAATTTTTGTTAAATTTATTAAATAATTGTTGAGAAATGGATTTTTTTTTCATTTTGCACTAAAAAGATTGGGGATAAAAAGGAATTCCTCTAAATAAATTATAAACAAATACTAAAAGAAACAGTTAAAAGTTACATTTAAAGTTTTGTTTTCCAAAATCACAAAATTAATACGTACGTATTCATTGTAAAATATTGACACTGAATAAGGTAAAACGAAAAATTATGCTAAATTTTACAGCTGCGAATCGGCGAAAAAGTAAACAAAGGGGCGTGGCAGAATCAGCTGATTGGGCAAAAATGCTCGTAACTCCAGTAAAAATAGTTCGAAATTGAAAAATTCTTTTTGTGTTTAATAGCAGGGAGTTCATATAGTGTTATTATGCTAAAAATGAAAATTCGACAATTTGATGATTTTTTGCGATTTTGAAAGTCCACTGTACCCTTAGGATTTTGTATTTTAAATGGTCAAAAAGTGCAATCCCCAGGAACTCTATAATACCCTACAAAAATCCCTCCCGGAGAAAGGTATTGGAACTGGTGTATATTTATTTTTCCTTTTTATGTATAAACTAAAAATTCACTGTTAAACTAAAAGAATCTTTTTTTTTGTGTGTTTTCATATAGCACCAAATATTTATAGTAAAAAAAACTCAAATTTTATTAAAATATTCAAGATAGATTTTAAATAAAAAAATTTACTTTAGGATGGATAAATATAATAGTTACTGATTAATACAGAATTTCGCTAAAAACTATTGTTTTTATAAATAAACACTTTCATAGATAAAAAAATCATCATTTATTACTATTTTTAGCCATCATTTAACTATTTTTAGTCATATAAATATGCACCATACTTAAAAAACACCTGCAATTTAGATAGCATAAAAAAATACACAGAGGAGAGTGAAGTGGATCAGTAGGATTTTTTTTTTCTCATTCTAAACATTTCATCAATCGCACACAAGATGAAATAATGGTAGCCTAATCTTCAGTTGACAAAAAAATGGTTTGTATACGATACAAATATGATATAAGTTCCAAATACATTTTTTGGTATGTATTTGAAAATGTATAAAGGAAAAGATTATTTCAAGAAGCCAAAGTAAATTTGCTTCATGTAATTTTTATGCTTTTTGTATAGTAACGATTTGTTTATGCATAGATGTATTAGTTTGTCTATTTGTGAAAAATTGTGCTGTATATTACCCAGAATTTAAAATAAGACTGAAAGCAACATTTTTGATTATACGAAAAGTTTAACATAACACAAGGAAGTGGGGATGAATGGGACATACCAGTAGAAGGGGGAGTAAGACATGTCCAATTCCTTTATTTAATAAGATGAATCTAAATTGCTTACATGCAAACATTTATAGAGGATAATTTATTAATTATAACATTGATAATATATTAATTTATTTCAAAATGTAAATAAATTGAAGTAATGGTTTTTTAATGTCGTTTATAATTGACAATCCTGAGTTTTCATCCCAGTCATTAAGATACGGGAATTATATATTGTAGTACATACATTATTAACCTACAATCTTTGTTTTATTGCAAATCTAGCCGACATTAGACTATTTGTGCCTTATAGCTTAGTTTTATTGCTGTTCCATACCTTCCTGTATGTAGGGAGATATGAAACACAGTTTGAAACTGACACGCTCTTTGTTGTTTGTTTGTAATTATGTCGGACAATTATCTACACTGTGGGATATAGGCCCTAAGGGGTGGGATCTTTCTGAGGGAGCATAACCCGTATTTACGCAAGGAAATCCAAGGTTCGCAAAAAACCACGGAAAACTCCGAACGGTTTGGTCAACGGGCGCGATTGCGTTAAAACCCAGCACCTACTATCTGCCAGTTTGGAGGTCAGAACCTCTCAACCACTGGTGGGGCGACACGTTCTTTAATTATAAAATAGTTCCTGCATGTTATATTTCTATTTTGTGCAGGGATATTAAAAAGTGTTTCATCTGCCCTCTATAAATTGAAATTTTTTTTTGTGTCAAACAGTGTTGATTTTCCTATTCTAGAAAACGTGTCCCACACCACCCCACTCTCCCTTATATTATTAACTAAACAATAAATTTTATTCTGGGAATTGTTCATATCTTTCTAATAAAACTTTCATTTAAAATTTCTTCGAAGTAAAATATGTCAAGTTCAATTTTCTCAAATGTTTTATGTATCTTTATAATCAAAATTAAATATTCGAATTATTATTTCTTGAAAGTAAAATTTAGCAATAAATTATTCTTATAGTTATTTTAAACGAATTGGAACTGAAAATTGAATTTCCTATTTATAATAGCATCCAATAAACGGTTAACATTTCTTTTTTCTTGGAAGCTTTTTATTTATTGTTGATTTAATGTAAAATTAAATATTTTAAAATAGTATTTAAATAAATATTTAATAGTATAAATAAGTATTTAAATAGTGTTTAATTCTAATATATATATATATATATATATATATATATATATATATATATATATATATATACATACAGTGGTGGTCAAAAGTTTCCGGCCAGCAAAAATTTTTCAGTTAATTTGTAAATATACCCATATGAAGAGGAATCTCAAAGCGATACTTATACATTTTATTGACATATTAGTTAGGAACTTACTTATAGAAGAACGTGTAAATATCAATAAATTTAATTGACAAAATTAAGTTTAAAAGAAAACGCGTGTTCTCAAAATTTTCCGGCTACTTATAATTCTTTAGTTTTTTTTTCTATCCGTGAAGTGTTTTTTGGTTGTGATTATGAATGAATCAAAGTGTATAGCATAGTTTGAATTCAAATTTGAAAAGATCAACAATTATTAATCATAAATGAGTGATTAGTTTGTCGCTAATAGGCCAATCTTCCTGAGATATTGCGGCTGAGTTATCGATCGGTAAAATCGACTGTAAACGATATTTAAAAAATTATATAAAGATGGCCATGGCTTTCAGGACTTTCAAAGGTCCGGGAGACCCCTTAAAATTACGATTCCTGTGGACAGAATTATCAGGAGAAAAACCATTAATAATCCGCATAAAAATTCCGTTTCAATATACTGCGATTTACGGAATGAAAATATTGCTGAAATAGGTTAGTCTGCCGTGTTATGATGCTGACGTGATACAGAAATTTATGGAAGAGTCGGTGTTAAAAAATTTTCAGAGGTAAAAAGAAATACCGACGTACCCTACTTTCATATTCCAAGGAACTCAAAATCTGGTCAAGTGAAAACTGGACAAATGTTCTATTTTTCCATTAATCGAATTTTAAATTTTTTTGGTAGTGATGGCAGACACTACATACGATAACCTAACAACAAAAGGTATGATTTGACCTATGTTATTCCTACAATGAAGCATGGGGGAGGACACATTATGCCGTAGGGAGTACTTTCTTAAAAAAGTGTCATTCCGTTATTTGAAATCCACAGTCAGATGAATGATACAATGTATAAGGATATCTTGCAAGACCATTTTTTGCCTTATTAGAGAAAAAAATTTGGTCGCAACTAATTTTCGTAACATTATTACGACGTAAATAATGTATGCAAGCCTCGATAGCGATAGTTTTCGCACAAAAAATTTCGTTTTTGAAATGGTCAGCCCAAACGCCCAACATGAATCCAATAGAAAATCTTTGGAAAGAAGTTGGCAAAAGCCTACGGAACTATAAATATTCCAACTCAGCCGAAATTTCTCCAAAATTGCAAGAAATGTGGAAAAAATTTTCCATAGACGATCTTTAACCGTTGATTGTATGAATGTCACGTTGCTGAGCCGCAGTACTGATTACTAAAGCCAATAAAATAGTAATAGGATAAAATACCAATTGTAAATGTTGTTGATCAGTGTAATTTTCAATTACAATACCACTTTTTTACAAAACTGTGAAGGTGGCCGGAAACTTTTGAGAACACGCGTTTTCTTTTATACTTAATTTGTCAATTAAATTTATTGATATTTACACTTCTTCTATAAGTAAGTTCCTAACTAATATGTCAATAAAATGTATAAGTAACGCTTTGAGATTCCTCTTCATATGGGTATATTTACAAATTAACTGAAAAGTTTTTGCTGGCCAGAAACTTTTGACCGCCACTGTATGTCTGTATAAAATATAACTAGTGTTATATATATATATATATATATATATATATATATATATATATATATATATATATATATATATATATATAACACGTGTTATATTTTATTTAGCAGACTTTTTTTCTAGTCGCTCTGTGGCTTTAATGTTCTGAGATCTATAAAAATATTTATTGTAGATGTATTTAAAACATACAACTCTCTAAAATTATTGTTTTAAAAGCTCCGTGGCCTTCCATGGCTTCCAAAGATGTTTGAGCCACAGGATGGTGCTCCTCCTTGGCCAACAATAAATGTCAAAGGGGCACCACACTGGTTCCCGTTAGTCCTGTGTAACATGTTGATAATTTGGGTTTTTCAGAGCTTATTCTCGCGACACGACTTGCTGGACGGCATTTAAGCATTTATTGTATTGAACATCTTGTTACATATTTTAACTTCTTTGATTACAAACTTTCCTTATTTTTATTTTCAGAATCTTTGCTGGCATAAATCCTGATACAGGAGGCAAAATCTCCAGGGTAAATTCAAAAATAATAGTACAGTTGCAGAGCAGTCAATAAATCTAGTTAATGTATTGAGTCTATGAAATTTATTTTAATTTCTGATGTTATTGCAATAAAATATTTTTAATATTACATTTAATTTTGCCTTTTTATTGGTGCTTTTTTTATACACTGCTCAAAACAATTAAAGGATATTTGAAGTTTTATATAAAATAAAGATATAAACGAAATTTTTTTTGCCGAAAATAGAAGAAGAGAATTACAAATGCAAATTTTTCTGGTTTTCAAACTGTGGAGTATGCAAATTGTGGGTTCGACGTCAAAAACGTCGCTTCAGCGACAGCGAATGAAATTTGACTTTCAACTGGATAAAAGAGAATGAAGACAAGGATGATCGGCATTCAGTGATTGCTTTGTTTCGATGATAACGATATCTCAGCGAAGTCATTTGACAGATTCAGAAGCTTGGTGAATTGTTGGTAGGTTAGAAGGGGGCCAAACTCAAGCCGAAGTAGCGCAAGCCATTGGAGTGTCACAAAGTGTCATTTCCAGGATCTGGAACCGTTTTTTGGAGAGTGGATGTGCAGGCCAAAGACAAGGGCAAGGTTGTAGACGGGAAACAACGCCCAATGAAGATCGGTATTTAGCGTTAACAGCTCGGAGACACCGAAACATGAATGCTACTCTTCTCCAACAACACCTTCGCTCGGCTACAGGCATCACGATTTCAACTCAGACTGTCCGAAACCGGCTCCATGCTGTAGGTCTGTATGCTCGCCGACCGATGGTATGTGTTAGATTAACATCAAGGCATCGTCGCGACCGCAGGGAATGGGCAACCGAGCATGTCAACCGGAGCAGAAATGAATGGAGCAATATTCTGTTTTCTGACGAGTCCCGTTTTTCTGTGCATCCGGATAATAGGCGTATTTTCATCTGGAGAGACCGTGGCAGTAGGAATAATCCTGCGTTCGTACACGAAAGTGTCAGATTTGGCGACGGAGGAGTGTTGGTGTATGGTAGTATCTCCATTGACGGGCGAACTGACCTCTACATCATTCGAGATGGAGCTCTGACTGGTCGCCGATATAGGGATGAAATCCTCAGACCTATTGTAGTCCCTTACGCTGCAGCAATCGGAGATAACTTCATTTTAATGGACGATAACTGCAGGCCACATCGTGCAAAACTGGTGGAGGATTTTCTTTTCGAGGAAGGAATCGTTCGAATGGAATGGCCAGCGTGTTCTCCAGACATGAATCCAATCGAGCACGTTTGGAACGCTCTA
Organism: Maratus speculifer; assembly: GCA_964019185.1. NCBI lineage: Eukaryota > Metazoa > Arthropoda > Arachnida > Araneae > Salticidae > Maratus > Maratus speculifer. The sequence goes on from OZ025298.1 coordinate 121,087,984, forward strand.
GGAAGACGAGTTTCTGGCTGCCAACAACCCCCACAAACTCTCCAAGAACTGGAAAGAGCTCTTCTGGAATAGTGGGGCAGAATACCCAAACTCGTCATTAATAGCCTCATTGAGTCCATGCCTCAAAGGCATAGCTGCCAACTCTTCTGATTTTTTGATCCTGAAAAATTTAACAGAAATATTTGCCTTATTTAATCAGCGCTTTACGGCGATTTGAGAAAGTAAAATTTGCTGTAAAATTTTTCCGGGCCGAAAAAGCGGAAGATGTTGGCAGCTATGCTCAAAGGTGTTCAATGTTGCTGGCCGCCCGTGGAAACCATACCCCCTACTGAAAATGATTTTCTTTGAAGAAAACACCTTTTCTTATTCTTTTTTTCTCATATGCAAGAATTGTGTTTTTTTTCCTTTTGTACACAAATGCGCAATAAAATGCATTTTTTTCTGCCAAACATGCGTAATTTATTCTCATATAACCTACTATGTCTGTCGACCATGTATCAATCAGCTAAAAAGTTTCCCAGATACAAAATCCACCTAAAACTGCAATATCCTTTAATTGTTTTGAGCAGTGTATTTCTAACAACAATTCTATTGTCTTAAAAATAATATGCAATTTGGATTTACTTGGGTAATCATGATTGCTAATAGATATCAATAGTTCGATCACAAATACAATTTTTAAGCAGTAAAAGAGGGGGAGATTTATGACTAAATTGCCATGAATTAGGGTAAGAATTTTAGGTAGCTTTCATTACAAAAAGTAAAATGCTACCTATTGAAGCCGTCCGGAGGAAAGCACTTCCGGAAAATTTTGGTATATTTTCAACGATCATGACCCTCAGACCCATATATATGTATATTATATATGGGTCTGAGGGTTCTGTCATGCTGTAACTATGGTATTTATAAACCGATTTGAATGGTATGCACATAGTACATACAAATGTTTAGATCGAGTTCGTTGGCCAGCATCATCCGCCATATTCTTTCAAAATAGTGACCATTAAATAATTTAAAATTTAAAATAAAATGCAAAAAAATTAAAAGTTGAAAAATATTTTTATTTTACTAGATGACCCGCCCGGCTTTGCCCGGGTCGTAATAATAATGTTACACGAACTGGAAATTTCTATGATTTTATCTTTAACTCGAAATATGTGTAAATACACTTTTAAAAATTTGACCCTTTTGCTGCATCGTCACTCCATCGCTTTTATAGAAAATGATTACTTCAGCCTAATACGGAGCATTCTCATATGTCAAAAGAGAGATATTCTATAAAAGCGGGGGAGTGATGATGCAGCAAAAGGGTCAAATTTTTTACAGTGTAAATTATATTAAATACGTGCCCTCTGACTGTCTCAAAAATCGGTTTAAAAAAACTAATATTTAGCTGCAAAAATACCCAAAATGACTGCAATGCGAAACGCAGGAGGGAATATGTGTCCAACGATTGTGTGATTTTCGTGTTAAAGTCTTGATATTTATCCTTAAATGTACTGTTAAGTGACTTAACTAAATCTTTTTTTCACATAGATATCCCAAGTGAAATATTTTGAATTTCAAACTAATTATATCACTCTTAAATCCGACTATACCAGGAATGAAATCGATATTCAATGATTAGCTAAAAGGTTAGTATATAGTATTATAATTTCAGTGCCATTTTACAAAAATAGGTGTGTATTTTTTTATCAAACATGCGTAATGTTCATTCTGTGAACAAAATCCTAACCTTAACCTAATTGTATTGTAATCATAACTTGTCTGTAACCTAGCTGTATCTTAACAGTGACCTAACTGTAACTTAAATATACCATAAATGTAACCTGGCCGTCACCTTATAACCCACCTTATAGCCTACCCATAATCTAACCATAACCTAACCGTAACTTAACCTTAACCTAACTGTAACTTAACCATGACCTAACTGTAACCTAACCGGAAAGTAAATATAACATAAGGCTCACCGGAACGTAATTGCAACCTAACTGTTGTTACCTAACCGTAACCAAGTTCTAATTTAACACTAACTAAAAACGAAATATCTTAACCATCACGCGCTACAAAGTACTTAGTTTCACTTTTTACAGCTCGCATTATGTTTTGTAGAACATTCGAATTTTAGGTTCGGATTGGATACATGTCCATGGAAATTATTTTGTCTTCTTCGGATACGGTTATGGTTGCTTGGAATATTTTTGTTCAGTTTAGATTCGGTTCAATTCAGATTTCGTGGGGGTTTTTTTTCCTTCAAATGGGATTTTTAGGTTCGGGTCGGGTTTTACTTCCATGGGAATTATTTTACCTTGTTCCAATGAGGTTATACTTCACTGAAATATTTTTGTCAGGTTCAGATTAGGTTTGGTTCAAATTTCGGGATTTTTTTTACAAATTTTTTGGTTCGGATTGGGTTTATGTCCATGGAAATTATATTGTCTTGTTCGTATCTGGGTATAGTTATTTGGAATATTTTCGTCGGATTCATATTTGCTTCGATTCAGATTTCAGATATTTTTTCAAATTGATTTTTAAGATTCTGGTCGGATTCATGTCCAGAGAAATTATTTTGTTATGCTCGGATCCGGTTTTGGGTCTTTGGAATATTTTTTTCGGGTTCAGATGTCGTTCAATTCAGATTTCGTTTTTTAATGGAATTTTTAGGTTCAGGTTGGGTTGCGCATCAGCGGAAATTATTCTGTATTGTTCGAATAAGGATATGCTTCTCTGGAATATTTTTGTCACATTCAGATTTAGTTCAGTTATTTAGGTTCGGATTGGGTTCATGTTCATGGAAATTTTTTGTCTTGTTCGGATCCGGGTATGATTCTGTGGAATATTTTTGTCAGGTTCATATTTGTTTCGATTCAAATTTCAGGTATTTTTTTCAAATGGAATTTTAGGTTCGGATCGGGTTCATGTACACGGAAATTATTTTCTCTTATTCGAATCCGGTTATGGTTCTTTCGAATATTTTGATCTGATTCAGATGTAGTTTGTAAAATTTCAGGTTTTTTTTTCAAATGGAATTTTTTAGATTCGAGTCACGTTTATGTTCACGGAAAGTATTTTGTCTTGCTCTTATCGAGTTATAGTTCTTTGGAATATTTTTATCGATTTCAGGTTTCGTTCTGGGTCATTTTTCGGGTTTTTTCAAATAAAATGTTTAGGTTCCGGTCGGGTTACATATACACGAACATTATTTTTTCTTAATCAGATTGGGGTATGCTTCATTTGAATGTTTTTGTGGGATTCAGATTTGATTCGGGTCAGATATCGAATCCATATTTTTTTTCAAATGGAATTTTTAGGTTCGGGTCGGGTTTGTGCTCATGGAATTTTTGTCTTGCTTGGATCGGAGTATGGTCTGTTTTTTTCTGGTTGGGATCAGGTTATGTATTAATACGCCTAAACATTATGTTTTGCTACTATTCTTTTAGTGACTATTTTTGATATATAATTTACTTTGCTATTCGATAATTTATTATTGTGTATGAATCATCTGCCGATTCGAACAATTGTACGCCAAACAGCCATTTCATTTTTGTTTTAAAAACAAATTAAAGTCATAATAAAATTTTAACTTAAATAAAATGCATTCAAATTTAATTAGTGACTTAAAAAACTGCTAAAAAAGAGCTTCGTATATACATATATAATATATTTACTGCAACACAGCTAACCACACATACATTCTAATATACGAAGTAGCAACGATCTGACGTAACAGCTGTGTACAAAAATCCTAAGTTAAACTGACATTTTGCCAGTCTATGAATTTTAATGGTCTTTGGAAAAAAAACAGTCACTTTTGAAATGCCAAAATCTCAAATTGGTTTCTTTCATAGAGTAAAAAGAAATTAATAGAGTGGAAGTATTATCTCTGGAGGTGATACTAAAAATATAACCCTACATTAAGTCCAATTAAGTACCAACAAAAGCACGTGCTTTGACACGCCTATCAATTGAAACAGGTTTAAATCCATATTTTTTGTGATCTTGTTTCTTAAAAAGAAATAATCTATCGCTTCACCAGTAAAAATTTATTAATTATTTTATCATATGTTTTTTAAATATCAATATAGAAAATTATTTAAACGTTTTGCTTGAAACTATAACATTCTTTTGTTAATATCTTAAAATCGTCTGCAGTCAGAAATCTATATTTTAAAATAATATTTATTACTTAAGTTTTCATACATGATTTTAAAAGAATGTTTTCATCATTATACTTTAAATATTTATTTACATGCAATTATTAAGTCATAAACATTTTTCATCTACGTTATAAAGATTTAAAATTACATTAATGAAGGAAACTTTTAGATATACAATTTTTAGTTCGTATTAAATGTTTTCAATATCTTATTTAATTTTTGAACCAATTATTACAAATTATATAAAATGCCGAACTGCTCAAGTAATTCCGAACTGTGTAAAAGAAACATCCTTATAACTCTAAAACTGATAATTATATTAACTAACAGTTTACTGCGTCGGATTAAGCGTCTCTTTTCCAATTAAAATATATCTCTGAATTGAAAATTAAATGAAATACAGGGTCATGAAAAATCGAAGAATGTGGAAAACAGGATTACAAATATCTCGGCAACTAATAATCCGATCGACTTCGTTCTTTATGCAAAATTTGTGTGTTATTTAATTGCCTTTTATTTTCTTTCCTTAAAATAAAAATTTCGAAAAATTTTATATACATTTCATCAGAACGATTTTTTCGAGAGTCCGAAAAAAATAGTTCCGGATGATCGAGGTTACTGATATTAAATAGGCTTCGTCCAATTCTTACATACTAAGTACATACAAAATTTCTAGTCTCTATCTCAATTTGTTCGTGAGCTAAAGCTGTGTGCTTACAGACACACAGACAGACGGCATTTTTTTTTTCTAAAAATATGGTTTTCGGAATCTCCACTATCTGAAACGTGTAAATCCGTCAAAAAATGTTTGTCGATTTTCAAAACGATTGCAAGACTTACCCTATACTAAGTATGGTGGGTAAGTACGAATGATAATAATAATTGAAAATGATTAAAAAGAAACCTAATATAGAAAAAATAATCAAGTTATCCACATAATAAATAATCTCTGAATTATTGCTGAATTGTTATTTCTCAGAAATCCTTTAATTTCAATTTGGTATTTGTCTTTTTATCCTCACACTCTGATAAAAAAGTAAATGGTCATTTTGTTAAAATTCATCTCTCCCTCTTCGAAGTCACTCCCTCATAACTCTTAATTTTACATATTTGGAGAGAATCCCCCCCATAGATATAATAATTCGCTAAAGAGTTCCTTTTTTAAATTTAATAAGTTTTGCTGAAGAAAATAAAATCATATAAGCTCTTTATGTTCTTGCTTTTAAATAAACGTTAATATCTTTAAATGAATACATTTTTCTGAATACACTGGAATAAAAATGAAGATATATAAAGATTATTTTTCATAATCTGTAATTTGCGATGATAAGTATATAATATAGTTTATATAAAACAGATTTTAATTCTATGCTTAATTTAATAATATTTTAATGGTATTAAGCTGGAATTCTTAGATAAACACATTAGATAAGCATATTAAAATATTTAACGATGAATGTCAATTTATTTATACTTTTTTCAATTTCGATACCAGAAATTTTTCTTAAACAAAAGGAAAAAAATAGCAAATTGTCGTTTCGAACAAGTAGCTATTTTTGTACCAGTGAGAGAAAAAGGAGAATATAGAAAAGGAAAAGGAAAAGGAAAAATTAAACTGTTATTAAAATATGAGTTTAATTATCTTTTGAAATATGTTTCTGTGTCTGTGTAAGGGTCTTAAGATAGTTTACAAACTTAACATGTTGGTATGTCTTATCATGATGAACAAAATTTGCACAGGAAATGGAGGTCGGAGACGCTATCGTGATGGTACAATTGCATCATGATCACCACGCAAAGAAAAGATAACAAAGAGTTAAAACGACCTTAATTTTACAAAAAACTTGATCGAAGCACAAAATTCAAATGCAAAATGTTACAATTCATAAAAATTGCTTAAAATATGTCCATCAGCCATGATTCATGCTTCATATTTTCGCCGCATGGGATCATGAACACATTCCAATTCGCCAGAGTTTCGCGGACACGTGCCACCGCTTCAGCGATCTGTGCCGTGGGGTATATTACCATAAAAACAGATTGTCTCGTACACCAGAAAAGTAAGATAGAGGTGGAGAACAGTGGTTTTGATCCACGAATCGCGGTGGTCACGGTACAGGGCCGAATGGAACATGTTCTCAATTCCATCTGACACCAGGAGCAATCATCACGGCTAAAGGGATACATTTTGAGCACTTGTTTCGTGTTGTAACATTTTTTGTTTGTATTTTGTACTTTGATTACGTTTTTTGAAAAATTAAGCTAATTTTAACTGCTTGCGTCTCGATCACGAAGCAATTGCACCATGACGATCGTGTTTCTGACCTCCAGTTCTCGCCAAAACATGTTCATTATGATATCACAGACTAGCATATTAAGTCTGTAAACGACGTTTTTTACGACACCTTCTATAATGTGCAAGATCACCAATAGAATAGAAATTTTACTAAATTTCAAAGTTTAGTTTTTTTTTAAATAAATACAGAATTTCATGCAGCAATTTATTGACTATGCCTACTAGAAACAATATTTCAGCAGATATGTATTCATAAAATGTAATGGCGAGATTTCTCGACCAATGCTATTTGGTGTTATTTCCCACTTATGTAAATAACAACGCATTGCAAAAAAAAACTATAAAATAAAATAAAACAAGTTGAATGTAGATTCTGCCATTGCAGAATTCATTTTCGCCTCCGATTAAAAAATAAATAAATAAATAAATAAAAAATTTGATAGAGGTCTTTTAGAAGGGCGACCCCGTTTAGAATGCAATGAGCTAACTTCAATTTTCTTATGTTTATCAATATAATAGCAAACAGAACGGCGTGAAATACCCAATTGATTAGTAATTTCTTTCTGAGACATTGGAATTGCGGAATAATAAAGAGATACAATTTGACGTGCTACTTCTTTATTGACTAGATTCATCAAAAACGGATTTTTTTTTTAGTTTAAACGCTTTTTTATAGACCCTGAGAAAAAGGAAATGCATTTTAACAGTAAAATTGTATGAATGTCTCGTTTTAACGGCCAGATTACGAAACTAGTCGTTGGGGGTCACCGTAATACTTACCCATCATGAATATGCATTATATAATATGTAAAAATAAAATATGTGAAAACTATTTATAAAATTCATTGCAATTCCAAAACAAAATTTAAACGTATATTTAAATATTCTTAATATACATAGTAATGCTCCATTAATGAATTACTGATGAACCCATTTCGACAAATTATGTAAAATACCAAACTACACAAGTAGTACCGGATTGCGAAAAAGAAACATCCTTATAACTCCAAAAACAATAATCATATTAACTAACAGTTTACTGCGTCAGATTAAGCGTCTCATTTCCAATTAAAACATATCTTTGAATTGAAATTTGAAGAAAATACAGGGTCATGAAAAGTCGAAGAATAAGGAGAACAGGATTACAAATATCTCGGCAACTATTAATCCGACCGACTTCGTTCTTGATGCAAAATTTGTGTTATATTATTACCTTTTACGTCCTTTCCTTAAAATTAAAAAAAATCGAGACTTTTTATATACATTTCCTAAGAACAAATTTTTCGAGTGTCCGAAAAATATAACTCCGGATAATCGAGGTTACTGATATTAAATAGGCTTCGTCCTATTCTTACTTACTAAGTACATACAAAATTTTAAATCTCTATATCCATTTGTTCGTGAGATAGAGCATTTACAGACAGACAGACGGACGGCAATTTTTTTTTCTAAAAATTTCGGAATCACCAGTATCTGAAACGTGTAAATACGTCAAATTTTTTTTTCGATTTTCAAAACATTGCAATATTTATCCTATACTACGTATGATAGGTAAGTAAAAGTGGGCCCCAATTTTTGACACGACACTTTTTAGCTTGTCTGAAAGAAATAGCATCGGAGGCTAATAATAGCATGAAAATTGTCCAATTTTAAAGATACAAATTTTACACCCAAGAAATTGATAAATTTCTATCATTTATTATTACTGCAATATCAGGATGCAGTAATAATCATTTGTTATTTTATTCTTCTGACATGAAAGAAATAACAGCACTTAGGACATACAAATTTTTCTTTACCCTTTATAGTTTTTAACAGTGACAATAATGCTCTATCATGCACAAAATAAAATGAATGGTCAACCGCAAGTATTTCTCTCGCTCAGAAAGTACCATACAATAAATATATGAATTATTAACCCCTTGGGGACGAGCGATTGGTATACCTGTCACTTAGTATTCTCAGAATCCTTCATTATTAACATCAGTTATTTTGTATTGTAAAAATTACCTTATTTAATAGCAGCATTTTCGCGATTCAACAACATAAAATTTTATGTTTTGAAAAACCTGTGATAAAATATAAAAAAAAAGCAAAGAGCTCATTTCGCGAAAAAGTTTACTGTGTTATTAAAAACATCATGGTTAAAAGAATAATAAGACTTTGTAAAAACTATACAACGTAGGTTTGTTATAACATAAATGTTCAATGATATATGAAGTCTAAATAACATCAATTGTTTCTATTCTGTACAACTATTTTTTTATCTTATCCTTATCTATTTATAAATAACTTAATATTGTAATGAGAAACTAAACCTTTGTTCAAAGCTTAAACTTGACATTGAACTAAGCGCCTGTGAAGGGAAGTCACAAAGTTGCAATATCTTCTTGGTCCATGTCACGTTTTTCAAAAAGATTTTTAATGAACTTTTAAAGAAACGGGAGTCGTATTAAGAGACCCACACAATGCAAATTCGATCCCATAATATTTATGTCCTTATTTCTAATTGAATTAGTCTGTTTTAACCATTTCAGGGACAGGGTATTTCTGATCCGAAAATGCTCAAAAAATTAACACATACCCCAAGTTATGAGCCATCTTATTAGAAAATAATTAAATGCTCTTTTTCACGTGTATTGTATTAAAAATTTACAGGCGCCAGTTCACAGTTAAAGCATTAAGATTAACCGTTTACAGACTACTAACGGCACCCCTGAAAATCATAAGCAATTTGATGTTTATTGCATTTCTATTGCTACTAGATATTTCATTACACAAATTTATGTATGTCCAAACCGTCTGTGTATTAAAGGGTTATTATCTCGGCTAATTACCGACGATTTTTATACCTTTATAAATAATACTTTTGATCTTCTCCTGCTGAACAAAAGTACGAAATAGGTGCCTCCAGCACTCCTCAAGACCTTTACTGAATGCCCGCGTGTATACAACGGGAATGTGCCTTTTTTCTCAAAAATTATGCAATCTAGAGAAATCGTTGTAGTTTTCCTGCAAAGTGTAAATTAATGCCTACTACTACTAATTTTTTCAGAATTTTACTTTCAGTTCATTCGGAATTAGATGGTGAGAGATACATATTTTTTCATTATATTTTCGATCATATCTCAAAAAATATATATATAATATCTAAAATTGTGTAAAAAAATTGTATCTTTGAGTTCAATGTTACGAAAGTCTTCACACTATACCCAACAAGAAATACAAAGAAAATATTTTTTTTTCAAGTAACTTAATAAGCCCCTCTACAGTTTCCTTAAATATATTTGTGAATTGTAAATATGTCAGTCAATATTCAATAAGCCAAAATTTGAAATTTCTGCGTTCATAATTTACGAGTAAAATGACTGTGGCAGACAGATACAGAAGTGATCTTATAATGGTTCCGTTTTTACATTTTAAGTACGAAATCTTAAAAAAAACCTCTTCGGATGTAGTTCCAGCACTGAACAGAATCAACCGGAATAATAACCGCAGTGGATGTCGTTATTACCTCGGTACACTTATAGTGCAGTACATTTTTAATTACAAACTACCACGCGAAGACATCCAAAACCTTCCACAGCATTTTGAAAGTACATGAAGTACACTACAAATTTGTGTAATGAACAAAGTAATTCCTAATAAATATATAGTCTTTGAATCACAGGACTGAACTTTCGAATTTTAGATCGGGCGACGATTCTTACATGCTTCTTTCAGTGATTATGTCTAAAAAGGGAACAAATTAACTTTTAGTGGTTGTTTGTGATTTAGAGGACTAAGACCCTTTCTTTGTAGAACCTGTAAGTGCCATCTTCCGGATTCCTTCATAATTACGCGTAATATTAGCATTTGACATTATTAACCACCCTGGCGTTATTATCTTATAACATCTTAGTATGAAATTTCACCCAGCATAAAATGGTACAATATTCCATTTTATAAATGGTTGCTTAATTTCTTTTCTTTTTTGCAAAAGTTGGTTAAATTAATTTCAGACATGATCATCTGTATCATTTAAAAACTTTTAAAAAGTAAGAAAAATCATGCGTTAAGCATAGATTATGAAACACTTTTCAACAAAACTTCGTTATTTAGATAAATAAGATGTTACTGTGCATAGCCAAAAATGTATTTCGAAAATTTTGAACAGACTTGCATTTGATCTGCCGTTTGATATATATACTATATAATGCGGAAGTTTAGTTCAAAGGTACCCGGTAGCTTACCTAGTACCTTTATTACACGCCAGTACTTTGTTAAAATTTAGTCCAAACCAAAACACTTTTAAAAATACTTAAATCTCATTTCCAGAAATTATCATCCATGGGTGAGCATGTAGGTAATTCTTTTCGTGACTCTGTATATCATTTTATTTATATTCTACAGACACTTATTAGTAAATTGAAAGCAGTTCAACTTAAAAACACATCAATTATTTAAAAACCACCTTTAAGTAAATTACCCTCATATTCAGTCTGGTTTGCGAGCTCTTTTGTGTAACCCTGTATATCAACTGCAGCATTTACACACACCGTATAATATGCAGACATTAAGTAAAGCTTAAAAGCGAATATCACAATTGAAAATACATTTCATCCATTTATCAGCTATCATCGATAATATACAGTACTTCAGAGAGAATATACGATTTGAAATATTTTGTGTGTCCCTATAAATGCTGTGCACTTTATATTGTGCGCGAAATATAGAGTCTCAGTGGAATATATAAAATTTATCATTCTTGAAATCATTTAACATAGTTAAAATATGTCTCAAACAATTTCCCCCTTTAATATTATGTAATGGAATTTTTTGAGTGACACTGTAAATGAATAAATAACTATTATTTTCACTGCATACTTTACATAATGCATATTTTAGTGCAGTTTACGAATCCATATAAATTTGAATATGTTTAACCCAGTGTAATACCTTTAAAATTTATTTGAAACGATTTTTTCCCATAGGCCGTAATGTATCGTAAAATTTTTTACTATCGCTGTAAACAAACTAATCATGGTAGAAACTTCGTTTTCAATAAGATTCATGCTAGGGTAAGCATCAATATCATATAAAAATTCCATAGCAATCTGAGTACATTTACGTGAGGTAGAGCGCGGACAGACGGCCATACGGCCAAACGAACAGACAAACCGAATGCATAAACACTTTCCAACTTTGTTAGAAATTGTTAAAAAGCTTTGTTTAATTTAATTATAAGAATGCGGCTTTGAAAATAAATTTATTTTCTTTGCTTCTGAGTGAAAAAACTGAATAATCTACTCACGAGAAAAAAATCATAAAAGAGACAGTTCAATGAAAATTATTTAAATTGTAAAAAATAGAATAAATTTAACTTTATGAAATTTTGAAAAATCATTAAAATATTGATAGCATTCTAAAAATTTCTCTATTAACAATTTAACATTAACTCTATTAATAATTCTGAAAATAAAGCAAATGGATTTTGAAAAGATTAAAATACTATAAGTATTTTTAAAAGGTTTGACTATTAAACTGTGAAAGAAAATCTAAATCCTTTTTAATACGAAAAAAATTTTAAAATATTTACATGATACAAAAATATTCAACGTGTTTCAGATTATGATTTAATAGTTCATCAGAATAATAAACAGAACATAAGCAAATTATGCTGGTAACATACTTTCCAATAAATGAAAAACTTGTGAAAAAGAAAGTAAGTTACAATCTCATAGAAATTACAAACACAGACTATTTTAATATAAGAGACATAATAGATAGCGTTTAAAGAGTTTTTGTTTGAAGAAACAAATTGAAATGCGCACTCAGATAATTTTTCAAGAAAACTATAAATTCTCTTACCTTGAGCAATTTCAAAATTTTCCAAAACACAACACGTAGTGAATTAATATTTTTTTCAGCCTTATTCTTTTAAATTTACATATTTCAACGATTTAATAATTTCATTGCATATAATTTCGAAAAATAGATAATTAATATAAATATGTATTAGTTTATTATATCAGGAATTTTGTATAGATTTTTTTAAATGTTTAAGGTAAATAAAGTAATAATTTTACCTGGAACAGTACCCTAAATTATTATTATGATTTTATTCTCTCAAGAATACATTATCATTTAATTAGCTTTCCAAAGGTTAATTTTTTTTATAAAATAAATTTTTACTTAAGATTAACTAATCTTTATAGCATGACAGTAACTATTTTAGCTGGTTTGCATTTACAGTGAAACCCAGTGTAAAATAATGCACACACTACACAAATTATTCCATAGGCACTGATTATATTAAAAAACACTTTATTAAAAGAATAACACTCACTAGCAGCTCACTGCTGCCTTTTCGTCTGCACTTTTCTCAAACACAACTTTGGAATAATAATAGAAAAAACACTTCACTTCTTTTCACTTTCTGGACACTGAGATTTTGATTATAGGTAGCACGGTATCGTCTGCCTACATGGAACATACCGGCCCCCATTGACATGTTTTACATTCAATAATAACTCTTTTTTTACCAAGTACACTAATTACACAAATAAATACAAAAGGTCACTATATATGTTCACTCAAATATAAAAATTGAAAGAAAAAACAATATAACCCTCAGACATATATATATATTTATCTTTTATCTTTTTTTTTTAAGTACTATGGTTTTCAGGCATAGGAAAATACATAATTTACTAATCGATCTTTTAAAAACTCCATTCTGAGTTTTTACCTGAACTACGCGAAATTTCTCATCATTACCGTAATATACTTCAATAATTCTACCTAATGGCCACTTATTGTTTGGTGTATTTTCCTCTACTAACAACACTAGATCTCCTATTTTTACATTATCCTTTTCAATTCTCCACTTACCAAATCTTACAATTAATTTCAATTATTGATTAAATTAAAAGAACTTTAACTTTAAATTTAATTTTTTAACAATTGATAAATAAACTTTTTAGCCCTTGCTTTAAATATCATTTAAACTTTACTACTAAACAGAAATATTAGAAAGGAGATAAAAGTGATAAGTACTGCTAGTATCCTATTGATGTTAAATCCTATCAAAACCCCCCTCTTAATACTTTTATCTAAAAAGGAGAGGCGACTACAAAAATATTAAAATACACCACTATAGTTTTAATCCTCTTAAGGATAGCCTAACATGCCAGTGCATACTGACGATGTCCATATTTAGAACAAAAAAGGATAACATCTTAAAAAAGACCATTATCTCAACAGCACTTAATCACCTGTATACTAACTCCAAATATATTAATAAATCTTTAAAGAAGACACAATAACCGGGAATAAACAATAAAAATTAGCCAAAGTTCCAGCTCAGCCCAAAACCCAAAATATTCAAGCATATTTATACACAAAATAAAAATTTTTATATAATATTTACACACATCAAAAAACAACTTTTACCAGGTAGGTAGTCACTTAAAATTACTCTCATACCAACAAGATCCACTCGATCTGGCTCCTAGGTTTTTAAAACATATTCAAAAATATTGATATATACTGTTTTTATATACCTTATACACATTTGAAAAAATCCTACATATATTTCAACAAGAACATAGCATGTCAATATCTTACACTTATTCAACTTTTTCAATATTGTAATATTCATTAAACAATCTTCAAAGTCCATAATAGGAAGAAATTTCAATTATCATATACATTAATAATATATCTTACACAATTAATTGTTTTAAACAATATAAAAAAATTAATTTTCACATATTGAATAAAAAGATCAAAAATATTTAATATTCAATTGTAAAATTTAAGAATAGTGGAACCCCATGATTAAATTCAAAGGTAACCAAATCTCATTTTTACAACATACAAACTTCCCGGTCTGGCATCAACACGACTCCATTCTCAAAAATAATCCTATCCTTCACAGCAGCCAATTTCCAATAAAAACAAAGTTTCAGCTACAACATCTCCTAAGAATCCGGAGGGCACATATAATTAAATTGGTACATAACATTCATACAACTTTCAGTGCCGTGTACACCCGGCTACCCTTTCACTCTCTCCCAATTTGCCTAGGGACCCTAGGTCTTCATATCTCACTCTCTCGAAAAACACAAAATCACATAGGCAAGAGTTGTAGCACGGATAAAGATTACTTGAATTCAGACAATCACAAATAAATCTCAAATAATAAACTATTGTTTCTATACTTAACATATTAGGACAGATCAACCAATGTTGACACCAAGACCATAGAAAGTCCTTATTGCCGAGAAATAGTCCACCAGTACAAAAACACGTTCACAAAAATTAGACTCTCCTCACAAGCCCTAAAACTTACACAGCTGACTGAATATACTGTCACATGATTATTTCTGTCACTCAGCGAGGAGCAAAGTTAACATCTGAAAATCAATCCCCCTCCACTAAACACAGAAACATTTAGCAAATTTAACATCAGTTTTCAAAACAAAAATTTTCATTCCTAAAAATCTCCATTAAATATCCAAAAATTCAGCCCAAGAATTGAAAACACGCAATTCCATGAGAGTCCATCACATACTAAACACCTCCAACTAAACCAAGTTTAGCCCATAGGGTTCGTTCGCTCTTACACTACAACATGGTTCCCCCAAACTATTGCTCTTATATTCACTGGAGTTTGAGTTTTATCTGACCAAGTCTAACACATTTAGAAAACTTGACAAGCCAGCTGAAAGATGTTCCTTCCACATTCAGGAGACAATTCTAACAACTTAAAAAAAATGCAATCCTACAGTTGAATCTAACACAAAATATTTAAATCTGTTCTATTACATTAATATAACAAAAACTTTATTAATTTATTTCCATATCTATTTCAACATTTCACAATTGCTTAAACTCAATACCAAAAAAAAAATATCCGCAGAAAGATCCATCAACTCAATCAAAAAATGGATCAGATCTTCAAAGACTCCTTCATCAAAAGAGTTGAATTTTTAGCCTTACAAGTGATCAACTTTCAACTTCCAATTAACAAAGTCAACTTTAAAAATTATTTCTCAAATAAGCACTGAGCAGGCATGACACTAAACAACTGCAAAAAATCCTTTAACCAAAACTCCATAGCAAAAGTTTCCAAATTCTGATTACACGAAACTTGCTTAAACCATACTCCACTATGACAACTACCTCTCAACCAACAAAAAAACTTCAGCGGATCTTCAAGCTTTCGTGGGGTGGTCATACACTATTCACTTAAGATATCCAACGTAGAAGATTCTACATTTCTGTTCACCAGAGAGGGTAAGTAAACAATTTAAATCTTTAAATATACTGATCCCTAGAATATGCTATTCTCAAAAGACATGACAATTGCATGGCCCACAACGGAAAACCTATAACAACAACAGCAAGTTATCCACAGAGAATTTAATGTATATATTCAATACTTATTCTAATTTAATATTTCCAATTTGGGTATCTGGGTAACACCAAGTTTCGGGATTATGCCTTTCACATTTCCCAAAATGGAAAGTATCTATTGCTATTTTTATGATTTATATTCAAGAAATATTGCACAATTACAGAAAAACTACATACTCAATCAACTATACTTAAAACAGAAATAAACAAACATTAATTATTCATTTTATCTGTAAAAATAAATCATATTTAATACATATTTCATTGAACATTTGCATACACATTTAACAGGACAAAAATAAATGTACCAGACCAAACTCGAAAATCCTAAGACTTAAAATGGTGGATCTCTTCCATGGCTCTAAAACTCTAAATCAACTCTAAAACTCTAAAACTCTAAATCAACTCTAAAATTCTAAACCAACTCTAAACTCTAAATCAACTCTAAAACTCTAAATCAACTCTAAAACTCTAAACCAACTCTAAACTCTAAATCAACTCTAAAACTCTAAACCAACTCTAAACTATAAATCAACTCTAAAACTCTAAATCAACTCTTAAACTCCACATCAACTCTTAAACTCTAAATCAACTCTAAAATTCTAAATCAACTCTAAAACTCTAAATCAACTCTAAAACTCTAAATCAACTCTAAAACTCTAAATCAACACTAAAACTCTAAATCAACTCTAAAACTCAAAAAAAAAAGAATCTGTAAAACATATTGCAAACATTAATATTTTTATGAGAACTCAGAAAAAGAAAAGAAATATTTATCTCCGATTATAGATTATATGCACTAAATCAATGACTGGTATAAAGTAAATAATAAAATTCATCCAGTAAATAAAAATTCAAATTTATTTAGAATATTCTATACTTAATATGCCAAAATTTTCGTCAGATCATATTTCCCTAAATCTAACACTAATAATCAAGAAACCTCCCATACTGAAAAAAATATACTTGTTTTTTTAAACATAATATACTAAACTTTAAGATTATATATATAAAAAATACCATACTTTTAGACTAAAAAGAATAGGACATAAACTCCAGGAAATCAGCAAGATGAAGTAAACCTCTGAAGCCATGTCACAAAACAAAATTTAAAATATTAAAGTACTCAAAAATATCTATAAATTTTCATTAATAATTCATAAATCTCCGCCCGTAGACAGCACCAAAAACTAATTTCCTACCATTTAAGCACTTTATAAGTTTTTATTTAAATTTATTAAAAATTTTAAATATATAAAAGAGTCTATTAAAACATTACACACTTTACTCAAAGTTCAAATATACTCTCAAATCTTATATTTTCCAAAAATCCTCAAATGCAGGATAATTGCCTGTTAATTAAAAAATATATATATATAGATAGATAGATGTAACAATTTTTAACTTCATTATACTTAAACTTCAAAATTAAACTTGACAGTTTAAATTTAAAAAAAATAGCAAAACTATTAAGGTTTTAACACTTCATTTTTAGTAAATATATATAATATTTTTCAAATAAACTACTTAAAAATTTTTCCATTTAATTATTTTCTATTAAACTAAAGAAAATCATTTTATTTTCAATAAAAAGAATTTTAAAAATTTCACTTTTACTGCAGAAGTCCTGCATCACACAAAGTAACAGAACCGGTAGTTCTGTCGAGAAAATATGCAAAAACGTCATGGCCAAGTAGATTCCCAGTTTATCAGAGCTCTTGAAGGTATGCAGGATACAGTCTGTCACAACTAAGTCCATGATTCCTTGGAACAAAAGCTCATTCATAAACTCATTTCAAGCACTGTAGATCACAGTTCATGATCGAAACAAAACTCCTCAGGATGAAGTCCTTTCAGGCACCATAAGGCATCACAGCAAAAAGTCCAACTGGGCAAAGTCGTCATAGGCTATGTAGAGCACAGTTCAAGAAAAACAAAGCTGAAAGGTTCTTGTGAACATTCAGGGCAATCAAACTTTCATACTGCCTACACACTTCACTTGCTGCACCATGACATTCACGACAAAAATGCATAAACTCCAATGTTTGGGACGCAGACTATACTCAGGTGTTATCGTCGTTCTTCACACTAATAAAATAAAACCAGCACTGTCTATCTGGAGGCGATAAACTTTTAAAATAATCAGCACAGTTCCTCTTATCATATCCCACGAAAACAGACTGAAAACTTTATTCTCTCAATATGCAAAAAGTCCACTGAATATACAAAAAGCCAACTTATTTGTCCATATCTTAATCACACAATAATTTAAACAGTTCATCTTCAGATTTAACCAACATATGACTTCTTTAATTTTAATTGGCAAAGTCGTTTCAAAGAAAATTTTCACGAAATATGAAGAGCAGCATCTCAACTTCTAACTGCTTCCAAAAAGCATAGTTCCAAAAAAAATTTCGAGCGATCGGTATCAAAACAAAATTTGTCAAAATATTCATTAACTCTTAAAACAATATCTTAGACACACTTCACTAATTTGAGCACGATATTATTCGAAGACTTTCATGTTGAACGTTGGACAGATCTTTAATAGAAGTCTTAACATAACATCAACACATAGTTAATTCGAAGATTATTCACTCAAATAAATAATCATTTTTACCTCCTTGCGAGACGGACCATGTAAAATAATGCACACACTACACAAATTATTCCATAGGCACTGATTATATTAAAAAACACTTTATTAAAAGAATAACACTCGCTAGCAGTTCACTGCTGCATTTTCGTCTGCACTTTTCTCAAACACAACTTTGGAATAATAATAGAAAAAACACTTCACTTCTTTTCACTTTCTGGACACTGAGATTTTGATTATAGGTAGCACGGTATCGTCTGCCTACATGGAGCACCCAGATTTATCGTTCCCACATCTATCGTTTTCCCGTATTGATCCTTACATTTTTTTATATGGTCCCTGTACAAATGTACTTTATTCTTCCTTTCGGTGCGAGACAATAACAATCGCAATTTAGCTTGTGTGACGTCATGGGAATATTGTCTGTCGTATCTATAGCAGGCAGATGATAACAGAAAATTTCATATACACTTAAAAGAATATAAATAGTTTGGAATTTGTTTCTATTAAATAATTCATAAAAAATGGAATTTATTCTTCATTTCGTTTCGAGGCTATTAAAATCGACATTTTACCTTATGTTATGTCACAGAAATTCTTTCCATTATATTCATGTAATGTTAATAAATCTGCATCCATCGTTTTTCAAAAAGGTGTTTTGCCTTATTTATCATTATAAAATTTCCCCCTCATCGAAATGAAATTGAAGGTGAAGTGGATCGTATGACATAGAAACTGGAATTACTTGTTTTATCCTAAATTTTATTTCTGTTATTTTAGAGATGGAGGGAATGTACCTTTTACATGGCATGAAATGACCTCTTATGCCATCCAGAATTGTTTCATGAAATGCGATTTTGTACGAAAATTTGAATACTTAACAGAAGCTAAATATATTAATGATGATGGTGGTGATAATTCAGATAAAGCGAGGTTATGTGCAATAGACGATGTATCGGGTGTTAAATTTAGCGATTATATTTCCATTGATCAAGATTTTGCGACATGTGTTGTTCTAAATATAGAAGAAACATCAGAGAATGCAATAAATTAAAATAATGAAGAAGGAGGGGATAATGAACAGACCGATGAAGCTGAACCTACACCAATGCCAAATTTGTTTGATTCAATTACGGCATTTGAAACTGAACAAATATTCAAACATTTAAACACATAAAATTACAGAAAATGATCAGAAACATATCGTACATCTTGACAATTTGTTGTTTCATTAAAAAAAAATGAAGACAAAATCCAGCATATAATTAGTGATATTTTAAAGTAAATATCAATTTTCTATAAATTTGGTTTATTTATGTAACAGTCTTGTAAGTCACAAGTTAGTATTTATTGGTATACTGTATACATTATCTGTATAATTAATGAGTAAACATTGTTTTTTTTTTTTTTCGCGTTTTGACGTTAACCTGCATTCATCTTTTTTTTTTTTTTTTTTTTTTTTTTTTTTCATGCACCTTTTGAAAAACGATAGATCGAGGTACTACTGTACAATCAACCTTAGTTGTTTTTGTGGGCAGCTTTGGATTAGATTTAATTCTTGAGAACTGCAAATGATATAGCTACTAGGAGCTTTTAGCTAGATTTTATTCTCGATGACTGTTACTGACATAACTGTGACTAAATTTCGCTCATAATGGCCATTAAACTATTAAATATGACCAGTTTAAAGCTATCTTTCCTTTATAGTAAAAAATTTGCCCAAACTCACGTAAAAAAAAAACACTAATTTAAACTTAAATAGAACTCTAGAAAAATGAGTCGGGTTCACCTTCAAATTTAACATTTATAAAACGAATCCGCTCAATTCAAACTCAGTTTTAACAAGTAAGAAAAATCATACGTTAAGCATAGGTTATGGAAAACTTTCAACAGTTCCTAAAATCTTTAACAAAACTTCGTTATTTAAGGAAATAAAGTATTACTGTCGCTAGCCAAATATGTATTCCAATACTTTTGAACAGCCCTGTATTTCATCTATCAGTTGATACGTGTACTATATAATTGGAAAATTTAGTTTAGCAAGAAAACGCCAGGTCGAAATTTCTCTTTCAGTAATTTATACTAATAGATGTAAACATAGTTGAATACTTTTTTCATTCCTGTATTTTACCTAGTACCTTTATTAAACGTCAGTGTTTAGCCAAAATTTAATTCACATTAAAACTATTGAAATCACATTTGCAGAAATTATCATTCATATCACTATGTATTTAACTTTTTGCGTGGCCCTCTATATCATTTTATTAATTTTCTCATTTTTTATTAAACTGAATTCTTTTCAGCGTAAAATGTATAACTTATTCAAAAACCACCTGTTTGTAAATTACCCTCATATTCAGTAACTATTACGAGCTCTTTTGTCTAGTCCTGTACATCAAGTATACCATTTATACACACCATATAATATGCATAAATTTACTGAAACTTAAAACGTATATAACAACTAAAATTGCTTTTAATCTATCCATCAGCCGTCATCGATAATATGTAGTACTTCGGATAGAATATGCTATTTGAAATCTTTTGTGTGTCCCTGTAAATGCTATGCACTTCATATTATGCGTGAAATATTGAGTCTCAGCGACGTATATAAAATATATCATACTTGAAATCGCTTAACATAGCTAAAATATGTCGCAAAAAATTCCTCCCTTTATTATTGTGTGATGGAATATTTTTAGTAAACCTTTAAATGAATAAATAACTATTATTTTCACTGCATGTTTTACACAATGCATATTTTAGTGAACTTTACGAAACCATATAAATTTTAATTTGTTTGACAGGGTGTAACATCTTAAATAAAATTTGAACCAATTTTTTCCCATAGGCCGTAATGTAACGGAAAACTTTTGACTGTCCGTGTAAGTAAACTAATCATGGTAGAAACTACATTTTCAATAGGGTTCGTGCTACGGTAAATGTAAAGAACTTCCAAAAATTTTAAGGTTATTCGAGTCTATTTGCGAGAGTTAGATAACGGACAGACCGGCAGATGGACAGACAAACCGAAATCATAAACACATTTCAACTTTGTTGGCAAATGTTAAAAAAGAGCAAAATTCTCTAAGGATACAATGTTAAAGAAAAAAATGTGAGGAAGGAAAAATAAATTAGCAGATAAAAGAAAAAAAACTGTTTTTCATAATTGTATAAACTAATAATAAATCTATAGTCATATTACAATCCCTTTAAATAATTTGATATTGAAAATCACTTAAGCTACTTATGTGTAATTAAAATCATTGTAATCACAGTCATTAGTTTCTACTAATTAATATTAAATTCCAAAATATTTGTGTGATTTCAAAGTTAAATTCTTAGAATAAATTTATTCACAAAAATGTGACTTATCATTAAAACCACTTCAAATTATTTTTTTAATTAATTTTACTTTTTAATTCTCTTGGTTTCTCAGATCTTAAATTCAATTCGTGTTCAACTCAGAGCATTGAATGGCTTTTTATTTTTAAAATGTATCATCGGGAATTAAATATTTTCAGCTTACTTTTTTGCGTGTACTTTTTTTAAAGTTTATCTTTTATTTCTTTAGTTCACAAAATCTTCTTTAACAACACGTGATTAGTATTATTTCAAATGTTGAAATCTCAATCATAAGTATGTTTATAATACATAACTACAGCTTTAAATACATAAAATATTACATTAATTATGTATATTTTTTAATATTTTTTAATCGTCATCATCTTTTAACGCATAAAATACTGCATTAAGATTATGTTTTAAAAATATTTCCTAAACTAAAGAAAAGGAAAAGAAATGAAAGGATAATCATGCGTTAAACAAAGATTATGATGTATTACCCAACATTTAAAGGACGCTAAAAAAGAAATTAACCGTTTAATGTGAGTAAAAGAAATAGTTCTAAGCAAGTTAAACTAGTCAGGTGTAGCAATTACAAAACTTTGTTCTATCTCCTATATGTTAATACTTCAAAATTCGTATCACAATGCTAAAAATAAATGGAGATACATGCCCATCGTGAATATTTATTTTAAACACATGAAATTCCATGCATTAGCTTCTCAAATAGGAATATTACGGATATCAGAAAAAATGCAGCATAAAAGTGCCACCTGCTGAGCGATTTATACCAGAACAAATCACCAATAATATTTATCAAGGTATACCTGGACTTGAAGTTTTGATGGAATTTCGTGCATTAAGTGTTGAGATAGAGCTATCGAGAAATTGGGAAAATAAGCATAGCAATGCCATCTTTTAGATGATAGACACCAAAATGTAAACAGAACCAATTCATATCAAGTATTCACTGAATCTGAAGTTTTTTGAAAATCATTGCATTAATTCTTGAAATACAGTTATTGCGGAATTCGGAAGAAATGACGTAAGCAACATGGTTTACACCAAACTGTAAAAAACATTAACATATCGTCACCTGAGAATAAGACGGTTCTATATGACCAAAACTCACTTTGCTGTTAGAACACTTTGAAAATCAGCATGCTCTGTACGTGCAACTACTACATTTTTCAAAAAACTTTTGGCATTAATAAGTTTATATGTAGGCATAGACAGTTGTTCTGCAAAATCAAAGTTCGTGAATAATATTTTAATGATTTTTTTTAATTCAAAAATTTGATAGAACCATATTATTCTCAATCGCCGTATCTTGGTTAGAATAATACAGTTCTGTCATAAAAGAACCATGTTATTCTTAATTTGTATAATTCTTTAAAACTTAACAAAGTTAAATTCCGTTGTTTAAATCGAATAAACATCAGTGGACCGTAAAATATATATTACTAACTGAATATTTAATACATTAACAGCAAACTGCTGCTTCCACGTATTCAGACTAATTGGTAGAATCTTCACAAAATTAATGAATTTACATAAGTTATATATATTACTTAACTGACATATATTACTTAACTTAACTCTTAAATATCTAATTATGTTAAAGATGAACATGAAAACTTTCCCTTTTTAAGTGTGCTCTTTCATTAGGGTGAAATGGTTGAAGAGAAAGGGAAAGTATGAAAATTAAGATGAAAAATTAGTTATTATATTGAAGTTTAATGAGGTTTTCAATGGCTCTTCATTGCTTTCTCTGCATTTCTGAAAGTAGAAATCATGCATTATTTGTAAACTAAGTCCTAATTTTAAGTACTTTTTTATGTGTGCTTTGTTGCAATGAGACTCAATCTTTAGCAAACTTTTAATATGAGATTTCATTTTATCCTTGACGTCATGTGAGATTGCCCTACTTGACGTTTTACCTCGCTTATTACCTGTTGGGTTGTCCGATTTTATATCCTTATTTTGAATCACTGTATAAAATGGTTTCAGAATAACGAACAATGTTCCCAAGTAGAATTGTTTGTACACTCTAACCTTGTCTCTCCCTGTAAACAAATAATAATAAAAGAAAAGCTGTTCACAAGAATTTGTGTTGGTGCTTTAATTTCTTTTGCTTACTCACACACTCAGTCATATTTCCAATGAAATAATATTTCTCATTTTGTGAAAGCTTATAATATTCTATGAATACATACTGTCTGTGTTCTTCCGAGACGTGCTTTGAACAGTTAAATTTGCACGGACTCAAGAATTTTTTTAAATGTTTAAATTCGTATTGGCGCAAAAATCTTACATTTAATAGTAACATACTCTTTCGTTTTGTTCGGAGCTCGGGACGAGGTATTGGCAGGAGGGTGTACGTAACTACGTTAAGATACTTTTAACTTGCGAAAAGACTCGCAGCTTTTCGTATAAATTTGATTTGTAGGATTTTTTTTTTTTTTTTTTTTTTTTGAATTCTTTAGTACAAAAAATATCTAAAGCTGGTACTTCATCTAAACTGTCTCTAACAGTTGTCTATCTAAACTATTCTTCCCACAAGGTTATGTAAATACAAATCAATTATGATTAGTACTTCCTCTTTGCATAGATTACGCCCATTAATCAAATAAAATAAAACATAATTCATTTTGCTTATCGAAGTACTAAAAAGCATATTTGAAACTATTTTAACTGATAAAAATGTTTTCAATATTTTGCCAAAAGAGGATATAAAATAAAATAATAATGTATTACATAATACATAAAGTGCCGTCTACAATTGCTGTGCACACAAAACTATGTTATTCTGGCGGTTTTCGACAATTTCGATTGAACTATATTATTCTCTATCGCAAGTGGAAGGAAATGTTATATAACGGAATTTTAATACAGAAATGCAGTCATAGATACAAATAGAACATTGCTGTATGCTGGTAAGTTTTTCACATCTCTATTATAATTGATTATCGTATGCTTTAAAACAAACTACAAACGCTGAGAAAACGAGGAATTGGGCAATAATCACCATTAACTTCCTGTCAGTAATTTGGTGAGGCTCCTCTTTACAGGAGTCCACGTGATAGTAACCTACGTAGACATGGAATAGAATACGGCTTTGGCATGTAAAACTATTATTAATAATATATGAGCTGCGTTGTGTAATTTTGTAGCTTATCTACTCTATAGTGCCGTGGTCGGACCTAAGAGCATAAAATAGAGGCTTCTGTAGACCAACCCAGGTAATACTGCTTAAATAGAATCAACTTTTACTCCCCTTTCCGAAAAAAATAAGGGAATGCCTGAAAAAAAAAGAATCATGCAATAAAAGATCCTATTAAACTAAGTAAAAAAAAAGAAACAATCGAAAAACTCGCAACGCACAGTAACCCTAAAACAATGTTACGCAATCAGTAAAAAAATTAAGTTGTTTATACAAGACAAAATGAGATGATTGGGAAATAAAAATAGCAGTTATTTAAAACAGAAAAAATATTTTATTCGTTTGATATTTAATCAACTGAAAAGCAAGAAAGAAAAATCTAGAAATGGAATGATATTTTAAAAATGATTTATTATTTGATTTTTATTATTTATTATTATTATTTTATATGCAATTTGAATACAAACACTCAATAAAAATACCTATTAAAAATGTTTTTCTTTTATAATTAAATTTTAAAATAGGGGGGGGCAACATTTGAAATATTAATAGAGATATATAAAATAGAATATGTGTTACATCACATATTATCACTCCAAGGACCACCAAAATATATATATATATATTTTTTTTTTTTTTTTTTTGCGAAAAAAAAATATTTTTTCTTATAAAAAAAAAAAGGAAGGTGTTGGGAATCTATGTACAATGCACTAGCAAAAAATATACTTATAAAATAAGAATAACTATATGTTTATAAAAATTACAAGTTATATATGATATATATAAAACACAATACTATATGAAAAATGTTACCAAAAAAATAAACTTCAACTGATGCCTAGGTCTTTATATATATGCATATATAGGACTTGCTTTTAATTTTTTGCAATTTTGATGTATATACACAACCTTTTTTTATATTCTTCGTCATCATTCAAGTGTAAGCGCTTACATAAAATAGTTCTGCTGTAAAAGAAAATATTTAGATGACATATTTTTTTATTTGTAAAAATTTACTTTTTGTTGATGTTGCTTGAAAATACTTGCAACTTGTTAAATAATTTATCGTAACAGTTTACATACACTGTTTAAAACACACATTTAAATAAATGCTGAAAAAGAATTTTTTTATATATAAAAATTCTAAATATTGACATGATACAATGTTTATAGTTGAATTAAATTTACACAAATATAATACCTATATTAAAATGCAAGAATCAAAATATGCACAATATGTAAAATAAAAAATATCAACACTGATCAGTATTAAAAAAATTTAGGAAATGTACTTGATGCCATTCTAACAGAGTGTAGAGAAAACTTACGTTATGAAATAAAATTGTCAAAATATTAAAGTATACAAATATCAAAATAGTAGTATGAAAACAAAATATAAAACCCAATTGTACACTGCATAGAGAATCTTATACACAATGAATTGAACCAGCAGTAGACCAGTAAACGATCCAGTACATAGTACACAACCAAACATAATTCTGTGTCCTGGCCAGTTAACACAGAACATGTGGCATTACATTTATTTTCTTGGCCTAAGATTATATCTTGAAATAATGTTTTGAGGAGTGTTATTGCTATTGTACTGCTGATAATTATTATTGTTATTAATATTAGAACTTGCATTTTTATTAAAATTAGAATTAAGGTATGCATTTCTAGGTGGAGCAAGTAAAAGTCTATCTATATGCACTCTAAATGAAGCAGCATGTGAATACTGATATTTCCTTATAGTGAATGGAACAGGTGAATGTTTCATAATATTTTCATAATGTCCAGTGTATTTCGGTTTATATTAATCTCGAGATTTTAGATAAACAATATCATGAACAATTAATGGACGAAATTTTGCATATTGTGAAAATTTTAAGTTTCTTTGATGTTGAGCAGACACAATGTTTTCATAAGCTTTTTGGTACATTGCATCCAGTTCTTTTAATAATTTATAAGTGTCAACATTATCAAGAAATGGTTGATTTGCATGAGTGTCATATGTATCAAATATTAATGATAATTCACGCCCAAAATGTAAAAGGTTTGGTGAGAATTTTGTAGATGAGTGTGTAGAGCCATTGTATAAGCATTTGTGAATCAACAATGCATGTTCAAAAGAGTGTCCTTCAAGTAATAAATATTAACTGAGGTTTTAATTGATGAATTGATTCTTTCAGCAATCGAATTCGATTTGGGATGCGAGACTGATGCATGAGATATTTTTATACCTAATGTTTCATTAAAAATGTTGTAAACACTGGAAATAAATTGGGAACCTAGATCAGACAAAATAACGCAAGGTCTCCCAAAACAGGTGAAATATTTAAACAGTGATCCAACAACTTTATTAGCAGAAGTCTCCTTTAAAGGAAATAATCCCATATGTCTAGAAAAGTGATCTGTTACTGTTAGTACTGAATAACCATTTCTAAAAGGACCAACAATGTCAATTGCTACAGTATGACCTGCTTGTTTTGGAGTTTAACGTTGCTTGCAAAGGTGCAGGCTGTGTTTTGTGTTGTTTATTTTGCAAACATATAATGCATGACGCAACATAATTTAATGTATCTGTGTAAATACCTTTCCAAAAATATATTTTACTTATAAATTCATAGGTTTTCTTTAAACCGAAATGTGAAAGATGTGAAATTGTTAAAACCTTAGCTTTTAATGAGTGTGGTACCACAATATCATAAGAAAATGTTGAGTTAAGTGAAATGTTTTTTAAACATCAGCACCTTAGTATCAGGATGAATAAAATACATGTCATATTTATCTAAACTACCATTGTTGAATATTTCTTGATATATAACAGATAATTCAGTATCTTTCAACTGTTCATTAAAAAATGTTTGGTTTGATATCTCAAGAAAAGGATCTTTTTGATTTTCTGAATTACCAACAATCAAATAATTAACTGAATGTGACTCAGAGATACTTTTTTCATGCTCATCATTCTCAATGATAGGAAGAGTATAAGTAGTATCATATATTAATTCAGGATGTGTATCTAATGTTTGTTGATTATTTTTTAAATGATTTCTAGAAAGATAGTCAGCAAGTACATTTCACGAACCTGGAATGTGTTGAAAGTTGAATGAATATTCAGATAACTCGGTGAGCCATCTAGTTATAATATCCGCAGGGTTACTAACTTTCTTATAGTGTTTTAATGGAGCACTGTCAGACAAAATAATAAAATTTCTGTTGTAAAGATAATATTTAAAAGCAACAACTGCATTGTAAATAGCCATTAATTCTAGCTTAATGGCAGGGTATTTTTTTCAGAAGGGGATAATTCTTTAGAAAAATATGCAACTGGTAGTAAGTTATTATCAAATTCTTGAAGTAAGATAGCGGAGATAGCAATTTTTGACGCATCAGTATTTAAGAAAAATGGTTTGTCTCAATCTGGTAAATGAACAATTGGTTCAGAAAAGAACATTTTCTGAATATTATTAAAAATTTTGTCATGTTCAGGAGTCCAGCGAAAATTTTCTTTAGGCTTGATAAGCTGAATTAATGGATGTATGATTTCAGAAAATTTGGGTATTAAACTTCTATAAAAGGTCGCTAAACCAAAAAACCCTTTTAATTGGCGTTTAGTTGTTGGCACAGGAAAAGATGTTATTCGCAAAATATTACTTTGAATAGGACTTATTCCATGATTTTCAATGTGAAAGCCTAGACAGTTTGTGGAAGCCTGATGAAAATTACATTTGTTGGGAGCAAGAGTCAAGTTATACTTTGATAAAACCTGTAAATTTTTTTCAAGTTTTTGTAATGTTTCCTGAAATGTGTTTGAACCAAATATAAAATCATCTTGATATGTAAATATACCTTCCAAATTCATTTCATCTAAAATCATGACCATTAGTGCTTGAAACACTGAGGCAGAATTTTTTAAGCCAAAAACTAGACGTTTATACTTATAAGAGCCATACTCAGATGTAAATGTCAATTTATCTTGCAACTCTGGTGGCAAAGTCAATTTGATGATAAGCTTGTGTTAAATCTAAGCTAAAGAAATATTTATAAGAGGATAAATTAGCAATAATATTTTGAATTTTGGGAAGAGGATAAGAAGATCCCTGAATAACTGAATTAAGCATTCTCAAGTCTAACGTCAAACGATATTTTTGCTTACCTGAACCGTCAGGCTTTTTCTTTACAATTAAGATAGGGCAAGACCATTCAGAGCAATGCCTCTCTATTATACCTGCTTCAACAAGATTTTCTATTTGATCTTTAGCATCTGCTTGAAGTGCTTGTAAAATGCTAAACGGCAAAGTTTTTATTGGGAAGTCATTAATAAATTTGATATTAGGTACAATGCGATCAGTATGACCAAGTATCTTAAGAGATTTGGAAAAAGCAGAGTAATATTTTAAGAGAAGATCAGAGATTTCCTTCCTTTCTTTTGCTTCTAAATTTTCCAATTTAAAATCATCTATAGAAAGATCTTTTTTTCTCTGAGCAAGTACTTGATCAGATGCAGTAATAAAATTACAATAATTTTCATTTATTGAAAGATTTAAATTATTTTCTAGTTCATTTTGATCAACAATTTCATCTGGAATACTCAGATAACCTACTTCCATATTCTTATTCAAATGAACAACATGATCAGATAAATTTTCAATGTAAACTTGCATGATTTTGGGATACGAGATATTTTGAAATTTAGAATCTAATTTTATAAGTGCATCATGACATAACACATTATTAGAGGAAATATTACTACAAAATAGCATGTCATCTTGATTTGGTGAGATGTTAGTTTTAATTTTTACAAATTTGTGTTCCTGTGGATTTAAGTTAACTTTGTGTGCAAGATATGCACAGATCTGATCATGCGATACATTACTGTTAACATTATGCACAACATCACTTGAACTACTGTCATTATTATTTACCTCACTTTTAGAACTTTTATCGACACACATTACATTTATTTGACTTTTTCACATTTATTTTTTAATGGTGCTTCAACACCATTTATTGAGGCAGTGTTATCACTTGGATTAATAACAATATTATTTTTCACAATAAAATCATAACCTAAAATTCCAACAAATTCTGAAGAATTTGCAATTTCTACAATATAAAAGGTATGACGAAAGAATATTTTACCAATTTTGATAGACACAGAAATGCAAGAAGAGAATTTAACTGCATAATTAACAGTTGAAATAGTTAATGAAGAGGCTAAAGGTTTGTAAGAAATATCTTTTTTTATTTCATTAAAGAAATTAAGTGATAAAATTGAAATTGAACTTCCTGTGTCCAGTAACACAAATGCCTCAAATTTACCAAATTTGCTGAAAATAATGGGTAAAAACGAACACTTATCATACACATTATAAATGACTACTTTTTCATCAGTCTGTGTTGACTGATTGTTGAAAATCTGAATTTCCTTAGAAGTTTGTGAATATGTCGACTTTACTTGTCTTTCATCAGACAGTTTAAGTACATTTGCTGATGACCCAAGACAGTTTTGAGACAACAGCTCATCAGTTGTACTGCGTCTCACTGGTCGTTTAAGGGTGTTCTTAACTGATCCGCTCAACAAGCAAAAAACGTTTTGACATATTTACAAATTCATTTTTTAACAGAAAGTTAGAAAATTTTAATGCCTGACTATGAAAGCGATTTCGAATTGAACTTATTTTTCCATTTTATGATAATTAAATTACTTATCGAGTTTTAAGCTATTTCGATGACGCAATTACCCGTTTTTCTCCTCCTTTTCGACCGGTTTTTCTGCTTTCGTCGGGAAATATGCTCAAAAGTGTCAACTTTGAAGGCTTTTTATGAAAAATCTATTGTGCTTTTTAAAAAAACAAAAGAATGAGTGCAATTAGACAGTTTCTGAATAACACCTGCTATTTTCATGCATTTCCGAACAAAAATAAATTAATGCATGTGTCACAAAGTTGCCCTTTTTCATTTAAGAACACCCTTAAAGGCTGACATTAGTTATAACCAGAGTTATCAAAATTAGTATTTCTGTATTGTCTATAATAATTCTGATCATACAATTCCTTTCTTTTACACAAATTCTTATATTTAAAACACTGGAGGGCCAAGTGACCTCGTTTAGAACAAATTTGACAAATATTCATCTTTCTGTTATTTTTATTTTGAAACTTAAAACCAAAATTTCGAGAGTTTTTCGATTTGTATAACTCACGAGTGTCCTTCTTAAAACTAGACGTGTTAGGGTTTGTTTAGTGTCATCTTTTTTGTGTATTAATGACGAATGACAAAGCATTTATTTTCTCTGATAATTCGGATATCTCTTTAGAAAAATCAATATGATTAGAATATTCATTATGAATATTAATTAATTTCTCATTGAAGAAAATATTTTGTAAAAACTCTGCTCTCTCTACGGCTTTATCATAGTCATCAATTTTTTCTTCCTTAATTTTGAATCGAATTATCGAATAATTAATTCGAATATCAGTTGGTAAACGTTGCAAAAGTTTCTTATATTTTATTTCATTAAGAAATTCAGGATCTTTTGTTTTAAATGCCTTATTGGCCAAAGTGTTTAATCTATGAGAAAAATTATTTACACTTTCATTAGGTAATAGTTTGATGTTATCAAATTCGATATCAATAACTGTTAGAGATTCTTTAGAAAAAAATCGGGAAAGTTTCTGTTTAAGTACTTTTACGCTATTCGAACTTCTAATTTTGTCATTTCCAAGAAAGAATTTTAGGGCAGGACCTGCTAATTTTGTTTTGATAAACAAAACGTCCTGGTCATCTGTCCATTTTTGTATTTTTGCATAATTATTGACTACATCAAAGAAAAAAATTCAAAGTGTTTGGATCCCCTTCATAGAACCGTACTGAAATGTTAAAATTATTTTTTGATGAAGTCATATTCAAAAAACATATACTTATAAATACTTAAACTTGTTTAAGTATATAATAATCAATTACAAATAATAATAACATATGAACAAATATATAATATGAAACACAAAAAGAAAATAAAGAGAAAATATATATATATGAACATTACCTGTCGTCTAAGCTGAAAGAAACATTGTAAGAAAAAAAATTAATAATTTTCCTTTTTTTGTGGAAAAATAATAACGAAAAACAAAAAAAAATGTCCTTTCTGAGACTATTATGTAAATCAGATGTAGTTGCAGCTAAGTTCTTTTTTGTTCAGCGTTCCGAAATTTGTTTGTTCCGGGAGGAAGGTGGGGGGGGGGGGGGGTTAAAATTAACCGCAATCAAATTAAATGTTTTCACATACAAATGAAGACGGCTTCCTTTCTATTATTTTTTTTACACTTGCAGAAAACACCGACACTTACTTTGTAGAACAACTTTGTGTTTCGAAATTCCATTTGGAACATTCTAAGATTCTGCGTCATTCTCAAAAAATTCTACGTGGTACTTTCACTAATCAGCGTAATATCTTGTTACATCTCGTACATTTGAACATAAAATAGCACCGGTAGGTACTATAAAACTTGAAATCACCATATTCCTAAAATATTTTTCACTGCACCGCTTGGAATTCTCAACATAATGCGCTGCTACAAGTCATATATTTTCCGTCACATTATTTCGTTGACCACTTCCACTCGTTATCCAACAAAAAAAACCTTTTTATACGGCACCAAGTTCTGTGATGGCAAAAATATAATAAAAGCCACCTTTATGTGATTGGCCGAGATCGCAGTTCTATATTGTAGAGTACACCAGGTCTATATTTTACTTCTTTCTGGAACGAAGTGATATTAGCATCTTTTGATAAAGAAAGTCAGAATATATATGATAAATATGAGCATATCAAAACACCAGGAATGCAACATATTTACGCAAACTTTCACTAGCATTAAAAGAAACATCTTTCATTTTCAACAAAGACGAATTGTGCGGGTTGACTTATCCACGACAAAACATAATCTGATAAATTTTCACATTTCACAAGCGCCAAGAGAAAATGTCTTGGCATACTATAGGATCCCAATCCCGGCTAAAAAAACCTATAGGTATAAAGGGCCGTTACATAAAAAGCAATGGGAAAAATTTAAAATGAGTGTTGCCAAGAATACAACAATTATCGCTCGTGGCGAAAAACGCGCAACGCACAGTAACCCTAAAGCAAAGTTACACAATCGGTAAAAAAAATTAAGTTCTTTATACAAGACAAAATGAGATGATTGGGAAATAAAAATAGCAGTTATTTAAAATAGAAAAAATATTTAATTCGTTTGATATTTAATCAACTGAAAAGCAAATAAGAAAAATCTAGAAATTGAATGATACTTTAAAACTGATTTTATTATTTCTTTTTTTTTATTTATTATTATTATTTTATATGCAATTTGAATACAAACACTCAATAAAAATACCTATTAAAAATGCTTTTCTTTTAAAATTAAATTGAAAAAAAAGGGGGGGACCAACATTTGAAATATTAATAGAGGTATATAAAATAGAATATGTGTTACATCACAGCATCACTCTTGGAAACTTGTAAAGGATGTATTATACGTGGGCAATGGCCAAGAGAACCACTTTTCCAAAATTATACATTTGCTGGGATATTTATGCCTTACTCGTTGGT
This sequence comes from Maratus speculifer, assembly GCA_964019185.1. NCBI lineage: Eukaryota > Metazoa > Arthropoda > Arachnida > Araneae > Salticidae > Maratus > Maratus speculifer. The sequence goes on from OZ025298.1 coordinate 121,121,557, forward strand.
AGAAGCCAGTCAGAATGCTCCCCAATTTCAAAAAATCTCTTCTTCTCACCTGTCTTCATCCCCCACCATCTCTCCCTCCCCACCCACAAAATTTGCATTGAGCTCAGTGAGTTCAGCTCAAATTCGCATTTACGCATAATTTAGGCTCTGTCAACTCCTGAAAAATGATACGCCCTGAATACATCCGAATTAGTGGATACAGAGCTCCCGTTTATGCCTTCAACCCTTAATTTCCAGGAATCCCTGGGATTAGATCCCGGCTACTACATAATTACTTTCCCACCGGAATGACCTCACATGACGATTAATCTTTGATGCTTTATAAATTGTAAGATATTAAAAATATCAATTGCATGATCATAAAAACATCCATTGTATATCTACGTACGTAAAATAAAAGCAAAATATTACTATAAAATGTTCTGCCATTTATACCGACCGTTAAGGTAAACAAGCGCCAACACTTATTTTTTTCATAATTACCTACTCATTGGTTGAAGAATAAAAATGGTGGAATTCACGCCACCAATATTCCAAAAAGGCTTTAAAAAATGGTAGTTAGAACCTTATTATTCACAGATGACTATGTGTTAAAGGTTAACGGAATCTGAAGTTTGATGGAAATCCGTGCATTAGTTCTTGGGATACTGCTGCTGCGGAAATTGTAAAACATGCAGCATAGCAGTGCCACCAAAAACAAACCAGCGTCAAAATATATCTGAGACTATTTGAATATAAATTTTATTAAATTCAGTGCATTAGATCTTATGATAGAACTCCCACAAAATTTGTGACACATACAGACAGTCAGAGACACACAGCCACAGACTTACTGGCATACATTTTGTAAAGTCATGTTTTATGGAATCTCTGACCACTAAAGTGTGTAAATCCGCCAAAAACCGGAAGTCGTAAAATTTCACGAATTCAATACTTTATTCTGGTAAAGCTAGAAGAAAGTAAAAACGAATAATGATTAAAGGCGTACTTTCAGAAATGGCCATACACAGACTTAAGTACTAATTATTTGCATATACTAGCATGTGATTTATTTGCAGTATTCAAGCATATCTTAGTACTATAAATATGGTTCAGTTGAAACTCATAACTTATTTAAAAAATACCCTTAAGTATATCATGCTGATGAGTGTGTATGAATGCATAATTATGCATACGAAACCATATTCGCTTTTCAATTACATTGAAAAGTGTTAAACTTCTTTAAACAACAATATACTCAAAAAAGGAAATACAAAAGTTAATTTCTGAGACAATATTTTAAAAACTAGCCAGATATGGCAATTGATGATGCCAAATACTAAATAACTATTTATGTTACATTTTTATACTACATTTTATAACCATAATTAAAATTAAATCGATGGTTTCAGATATTATTATTTAAAAAATAATAAACAGTGGTTATGGAAACCCAGATTATAATCCTTATCTCTAATCCTTCTTTTTTACTCTTATGTAAGTCCTGCTTGTTATTGCGCTTATTTGAGCATAAATTTATTTGAACACTGGAATCTCAGTTGTAGTTACAGTTTATAAGAAATATTGGAGTTATATATAAATTATTTTTTTAATGGGCATAAAACTGGATTTAACATAAATTTTTATTTAACAGCATTAGAATAAACCGCTATATTGTAAATTATTAATTTTTTATTTTTACACGATTAATAAAGTTTTCATATGGGAGGAATGATTTTTTACTATAAAATTTTTTATCCACCCGTAAAGGAAGATAAAAACTTTCTTAAATGTTTTGAAATTCTTCGCATCTATACTAATAAAAACTGGTCAGATGTTGCAATCCCAAAACTCTCTTCTATCTTACACTGTAAAAAAAATCAGGAACGTTCCTGGGAAAAAATGGGCAGCTAGGTTGCCTATTATTTCCAAGAAACATTTCCTGAAAACTATTGGAACTTTACTGTTTAATTTTGAAATGTACCCCAGAAATGCCAGCAAACTTCCTGTGAAATGCAAAAAACGTTTCTCTCGACCAAAAAAAAAAAACATTTCTATGAAACGTCAGTAACCTTTCTGTAAAATTTCAGGAATTTTTCTGATGAGAGCAGAAACTTTCCTGACATATCACAGGAAGCTTATTTTCAATGGAACATTTCGGAACAGTTCAATATGATTTCTGTTGTTTTCCAGAAACTTTTCATAAAATACTGGGCAAGCCAGCTGCCCATTATTTTCCAAAGATATTCTTGAATTTTTTCATTTTAAGTATTTATTTAAAACGATTGAAGTGTTTTTTTTTTCATTTTTTATATTCATTAGATTAAATGCATAATATATTAATGTATTTTAAGTACTTAAAAATAATGATTATTTATTTATTTACTATAAGTATTAGATTACATGCCAAAATATGCTAATTCACTCTAAGGATTTTAAAATATTGATGTTCTTTTCTTTCTTTCAAGCCTATGAATCATTTAATCAACTTGATTTTTTAGACTTACACACAAACCATATCTCGGAATATTTTGTAAATATTAATTTTCCATGAATTAAATCTAATTAAATAAACACAATTGGAAAATCCGCATTTTTCTACATTCTAAACAAGATAAAAAATAATTTTAATTTAAATTCAAATTTTCCCCTAATTTTTTTTTTCACATAAATATAACGCAATAAGATAAGCAGTGTTTTTAAGTTTTTCTAAACATGATGAAAAATATTTCAATATGAATGGTGAAACTGAAAAATTATAATCATTAAATAAAACATAAAACTACTTACAGTATTAATTTCTCTTCAAGAAAATATTATTAATTCGTGAATCATAAACTTTCATATAGTATGTAAACACATTTGATAGTTATTGATTTTAATTATTTTATAATTCATTAATGCCTCCTTTTCAAAGGTTAAAAAAAAGTCATTTAGTATAATATAAGTTATTATCTTAATCCTAGGCTATGTAACTGCAAATTCCTTTTTCATATTACAGTAAGTTCTTAAAGCTGAGTTTTGGTTTATAAATTAACTAGCAAAACTCGCGGCTATACTCGCGTAATAGTTGATATGTGCCAAGTGATATTTGTAAGTCTGATTTTCATTAGAAGTAATAATGTATTAAGGAATCATTCAAAAACACCCATTTAAGCTACAGTTTGACTCAATTTCATTCTTACATGCTTTATTTCGAAATGAGAAATAAAATAATACAAAGAACTAAAGATAATTTTAAATAAACGATAATTTCAAATTTACTCCCAACAGTTCTTAAAAGACATTTATATTTTGTAAGTAACTACTATGCCACGTTTAAAGTTTGTAGATTCCTTAGTACAATAAAAATCCCCATTTTTAACATTTTTTGATCCGACACCCTCTGTTGATAGTGTCACCGATATAAAATGTAGCTTACATTTGTTATGTTTTAACAGGTTCTTCACCACCAATTTACTTTTGAAATTGGTTTGATACGTGCCCAAATATCTTACAGATTGCCATTCAGAAAGTTTTCACTTTATTAAAAATCTGCAGCATTTGCTGAATCGTCAATGTACCTGTTTTACAGACTATCTTTATTCTGGCCAATGAGAATGCTTTATTTTATTGTCAAGTAAGAGATTTTTATCAAAGCGGTGGAGTGATGATGGAGCAAATCTTGCAGATTTTTAACACAATAGGACGTTTTTTTTCGTGCATCCCCCCCCCTTTCAAGTTTCAATTTTTGAAGGAAATGCTAGAGATCATTTATATATCTTAAGTAATTGCCATGCTAAATTTCATGCTTGTAGTCCCTTCAGTAACACACACACACACACACACAAAAAGTGGCATTTAGGGAGTGCCGATAGAAGTGAAAACTTGAACAGTTACGTGTGTATTTTTGAATCATGAGGAAATATTTTATTGTGCAGGAAATACTTTTAAATGCGTTTTTTTATTCATTATTACAAACTATTACTACAAAATTTATATTACAATTTTCATTTAATGTGCTATTGTACATGAAAAATAAAGCATGTTATTTTACATAAAAACAATGCTTAAAACGTAAATTTAGAAATCTACGAAACATAAAATTTAATTAACTGGTATTTTTCGAAATGAATACCAATGAGACTTTGATCCAAATTTCAAAAAATCTTCCATTATAATCATCATCATCATCATTATTGTTATATTCCAGAACATATACTATAGGTTTATAGTAACTAAAATAGGAAGCAAAGAATTTTGATTCATATCTAATTAAATTTTTTCTAAAGACTGCATCAATTGTAGTTTTAAATGTCGGTGTGCTAAGATTGCGATCATCGGTCATCGCTAAATCAAATTCTCTTTTTTAAAATTCAATTAAGATTTTTTAAGATTTTTATCATCTGCAAAGATGATGTTGAAATTCTCTCTCAAAATCACTGGCAAATCATCAAATCTCTTTCCAATTTTATCTTGAAGTGATGCAGAAGCGTCTTTAGAATAAACAAATAAATTTTCATACAAAAATTCTCGTATTGCACTTAAAGACATATCCAGTGAGATATAAACAGCAACCATTACAATTAACTGCCTATTTTCAGAGTGGCAACGACAAACACATGTATCACCGATATCAGAAACATTAGTACTAAATATACTGGTGTACCTCGCATGCATATCCATATGATTTGTGCAAAATATGCTCGTTACATCATACACCATTTTATAAAAAGCTATTCCTGCTGCTGTACGATCATGTCTTCTGAAACTTGCAACAAAGTTAAATAGCAATCGAGCAGTATAAGTTGCTAAACTTTAAATACAACTAAAAATTTAAAAAAAACGTGGTTGGAAAATGCAGCATAATCGAGCGCAATATCATGATCTTTCTTTCTTAACTTTTTATTTCATCTGGTAACATTCTAAGTAGTTAAACTTTAAATACACTCAAAAGAATTTTAAAATGGTTGGAAAGTGCAGCATAATCAGTGTGCAATATCATGTTTTTTCTTCCTCAGCTTTTTATTTCATCTGGTAACAGTATAAGTTGTTAAACTTTAAATACAATCAAAAATTTTTAAAAATGGTCGGAAAGTGTAGCATAATCGGAGTGCAATGTCATGTTTTTTCTTTCTTAACTTTTTATTCCATTGGTATAAATTTATAATGTTACTATTTAAATACAATAAAAATTGAAAAAAAATGAAAAAACTGGTTGGAAAGTGTCGTATAATCGATGCACAATGTCACACTTTTTCTTTCTTAATGTTTTATTCCATCTGGTAACATTATAAGTTGTTAAACTTTAAATTCCATCAAAAATTGAAAAAAGTGGTTGGAAAGTACAGCATAATCGATGCGCAATGTCGTGTTTTTTCTTTCTTAACTTTTTATTCCATTTGATAACAATATAAACTGTTAAACTTTAAATGCAATTGAAAATTAAAAAAAAAAAAAAAGAAAGAAAGAAAGAAAGAATGGTTGGAATGAGCAGCATAATCGATGTGCACTATCATGTTTTTTCTCTCTTAACTTTTTATTTCATTTGGTACGATATATAAGTTGTTAAACTTTAAATACAATCAAAAATTGAAAAGAATGGTTGGAAAGTGCAGCATAATCGAAGCACAATGTCATGTTTTTTCTTTCTTAAATTTTTATTCCATTTGGTATCAATTTATGTGGTTACTATTTAAATACAATCAAAAATCAAAATAATTGAAAAAATTGGTTCAAAAGTGCAGCATAATCGATGCATAATGTCACACTTTTTCTTCCTTAACGTTTTATTCCATCTGGAGCCAGTATAAATTGTTAAACTTTAAATACAATCAAATATTTTTTTTTAAATGGTTGGAAAGTGCAGCTTAATCGATTCGCAAAACATTTTATTCCATTTTATAACAATATAATTTGTTAAATTTTAAATGCAATTCAAAATTTAAAAAAAAAAAGAAATGGTTGGAAAGTGAAGCATAATCGATGTGCAATATCATGTTTTTTTCTCTCTTAACTTTCTATTTCGTTTGGTATCATATAAGTTGTTAAACTTTAAATACAATCAAAAATTGAGAAATATGGTTGGAAAGTGCAGCATAATCGATGCGCAATATCATGTTTTTTCTTTCTTAATTTTTTATTCATTTGGTATGAATTTATTGTGGCTATTTATTAATATGAAATATAAATAAAATTTATAATTTAACAAATCTTTTTTATTTGTGATATTATTAATTTTATTTTTTATTGAAAATAATTTGAAATTGTTTTAAATTTTTTTTTACTAAATTTTTTTAAGTCATAATATTATCAATATTAATGATTTCTATAATTATTAATATATTAAACTGTTTATGTAATTAAGTAGTAATTTATTACTTTAATTATAAAATATAATAATAAATTAGTAAACACACATTAGTAATTAATGTTTTATTATTAATTTTAAAAAATACTTTATTAATATTTATTTTTAAAATGAATAAGTTACTTTAGTTTAGTTTAGTTTATTTGTTTTATTTATTTAATTTTTATCTGTTTGAAAAATAGATTCTTTAAATTACGATATATCAGAAATATTTAAATGAAATGATCAAACAAAAATAACTTTAAAACAAGTAACAAAACAATTACTTTTTTTTAAAAGTAAAATTACATTTATGCTATGAAATTCAATAAAGCAATAAGTAATCCATCAACAATAACAGATTTTTACATTTATGCTTTTAAAACACTTTTTAAATATTTAGGAGGCGGGGGAACCTACTATATATGAGGAGCCCAGAAGCCAAGGGGTATAAGTGACAAAATTGAAAAAAATGAGTTAAGTGCACAGCCTATCTGGAAATAAGTCTATTTATTTATAGGTTAAGAGTTATGAGGGATTTTTTTAATTATGCACTGAATTTTAGGGGTCAGTTACTTAACCTCTTTCCCGAAACCGTGGAACGCGTGGAGGCCAAGGGGTATAAGTGCAACTCTATTCATTAACTTCTATATAGCTGAAGCGCGACCAATGACATGCAAGGCTAGTTTATGACTCTGAAAACACCCCAGGAATTTGATCATTTTTAAACGTCGATTGGTACAAAAACACGATCATATGCCACTTTGTACCAATCACAGTTTAAAATTATTTACACCGTGTGACGTTTCAAACCTTATGAACTGGAGTTATATATCTTTTTTCAAAATGTTTTTCGTCAGTTTTTTTTTCTGTTTAGAATTTGCTTTTTAATGCATTAAATATTACATTAAATAAATGTAAACTGTTATCAAATAAGAAAAATCAAACATTAATTCTGAAACACTTTCCAAGATTTCCTGAAATCTTTAAAAAAAATTCGCAATTTAAGGTAATATAGTGTTACTGTCCATAGAAAAGTATGTATTTTAAAATTTTTGATCAGCCCTGTATTTGATCTGCCGGTTATATATATACTGTATAATAGAAAAAAATTAGGAAGAAAATGCGTAACAGTTTGAAATTTTTCTTTCAGCATTTTGTACTAATAGATGGAAACATACTTGTATACTTTTGTTCATCCCTGAAGTTTACCTAGAACCTGTATTATACGCCAGTATTTAGCTAAAATTTAGTTCCAAGTAAAACATTCTTAAGACTACTGAAATAATATTTCAAGAAATTATCATCCATAGATGATCATGTATCCAGTTATGTGTGTTGCCCTGTATATCATTTTATCTGTGTTCTACTAACATTTCTGAGTAAACAGAATGAAATTCATCATAAATATTCATAACTTATTTAAAAACAATCTTTAAGTAAATTATACTCATATTCAGTAACCTTTACCAGATCTTTTGTGTAGCCCTGTATATCAAATATAGCATTTATACATACCATGTAATATGTATAAATTTAATGAAACATAAAAGCGCATATCATAATTAAGAAGGCATTTCATCCATCTATCAACCATATCGATAATGTACAGTATTTTGGATAGAATATACTATTTCAAATCTTTTGTGTGTCCCTGTAAATGCTGTGAACTTCATGTTATGCGCGATATAACTTATATTAAATCTCATGGACGTATATCAATTTTATTATACATAAAAAGTTTAATATAATTAAAATATATTGCAAACAATTTCCAATTTCCCATTATGTAATTGAATTCTTTTTTGTGGCCCTGTAAATGAATATTAGCTTTCTTTTCACCACATATTTTACAGAATGCATATTTTAATGAACTTCCTAGATGAGTATTAAATCTTATTACATTTGGCAGATATAACACCTTTAAAATTCATTTGAAACGATTTTTTCCCTATAGTCCGTAATGAAACGAAAAACTTTTGACTGTCCCTGTAAATAAATAAATCATGTTATAAACTTTATTTGAAATAAGGTTCGTGCTAGGATAAGCGTAAATAATTCCCAAAAAATTCAGCGCAGTTCGAGTATATTTACAAAAGTTAGAGCGCGGACAGATGGCCAGATGGCCAGACAGACAAAAATACAAACTGAAAATATATTCACTTTTTTACCTTTGTTAGACAGTGTTAGAAAATTTCAATTTTTTCAAAACTTATAATAAAATTTTAAATCTTATGTTAGAATAAAGTTTGTTGTTTCATTCATGTGTATCAACATTGATCTTAAATTTTTCGTATCTTCATTTTTTAATATCATAATTTATCCTTTTTAGAACTTTTATTATAAAAAAAGTTTTGTCCATTCATATCAACATTGTTCTTCATTTTTTATAAATTTATCTTTTTATTTTATATATTTTTTATTTTTGTATTAATTCGGCACTTGTACCCTTTGGCTTCCAAGCAGTTTTCCTTACTACTTGGAAGCCAAAGGGTACAAGTGCCGAATGCTGATAAATATTGCTTAGTTATACATTTAAAACAAAATTTAATCGGCTGTTTCTCTAAACAGCTATTGAAATAAGAGTTCAAAGAACATTAAGAAATAAGCAAAAGATTCCTATCTCAATTCATTTAATTACAGTTGATGTTTAACTTTGAACTCAATTTACTCGAAATCTAAATTATGTCACTTGTACCCCTTGGCTTCTGAGGTCCTCATATAAACTCTGTAATAAACCCATGAGTGTTTGAATTAATTTTAATTACGAGGAAAGATTTAAAAAAAACTCCCATAGAAGTAATCATTAAAAGAGAGTGAAAAATGCTATTTTCTGGACATTGACTTCCATATTAATATGGGCAACATGTAAAAGCGGCTGTGATAAAATTGCTACAAAAAGTATCTTCTTTTGGCAATGAACCGTGTCAAATTTAAATATGCCAGAGATAAAATCCTTCAGGATCATTTTTTATCGTGAAGAGTGAAAACCCGCCATATTTACTACATGTAGAAAATAATATAGTGTCGCCATCTTGTGCTTTCTTTGCAAATCAGTACTATACTATATAAAAATTTGAGTTTTTATAGCAAGATAAAATAAATTTCAGTTATTGTGATAACTTTTGTAAGATATTTTTCTGAGAGGAAAACTCAGTCACTAAATGTGCTCTTAGCTCCATCACGAACCGTTTAAAATGCATTATATTATTTTATAGGGCTCGTGTCGCTGCAGGCACTTATGTACGCGTGTCTCGTCCTTGTGTTGGCGTAACCTGTGGGTACATGGCAGGCCTGCAGGATTTTCTTGAAAATAATCGATCTACATTAAAAAGGCCAAACGTATCTGTGCGTAACACTTTCGTCATTTTGCGAATGGTAACATTTCGAAATATGAAATGAAAATTCAGTTTTGCAATTCTTGATACTGCAAATTTTTATACTTCTAAACGTTGCACATTTTCAATTTTCACACCGTCGTATAGTGAAGTAAATGTACTTTTAATGCAATTTGTTTGAAAGCTGCACCTCAATTTATTTTTGAGATATTAATTTTTCTTATGTAGTTTTTAGCACCAATTTTGTAATAGTGGCAACAGAAATACAGTCGACTCTCGTTAATTCGAAATCGGATAATTCGAATCTTCGCTTAATTCGAACTAAAGATGAAGTCCAGAAATTTTCAATGGCAGAATAACGTTAAAAATTTTCATTAATTCGAACTTATTTTCTCTCGACTTCGTTTAATTCGAACTAACGAAGATTCCGATTTTTCATTTTTCTTTTCTTTCTCACGGATTTCAGATCATTTGAATAACTTTATTTCCTTGACTTTTGGGAAAATTGTTTCGAATGATAATGCAATGCAATTGGTATTCACTTTCTTAGAGCCCCGTCTGTCCATAAGTGACTTTTTAAATTTTTCTTCCGTCGTGCTTATTTCTAATCTTTTATTTACCTTATGTATTTATATATTCGAATTTAATATTAAGTCATATTCTAATGATAACAGACGAAATGAATTTAAAAAACACTATAACATTAGTTCATTTGTAATAGTACCATATTGAGCATGTTCTCGTTACATATTTTCCATAATTCGAACTTCGGATAATTCGAACATTTCTTGTGGTCCCGATGAGTTCGAATTAACGAGAGTCGACTGTATTGCATTTTCTCTTGAAACTGAAAAAAAATTAAAATTCTCAAATTGAAAAAAAAAATTAAAATACGCACTGTTTAAACAATGTCGTCTGTTATAAACTCCGGTGAATTTTTGGTTTTATTTCAAGTTTTGAAAAATAATTTTAAAATGATCAAATTAGAATATAATTTCTTCTTCTTTTTAGATGAATACGGATGTGAAAGGTGCATGTGTAAATTTTGAGAAAATAATATCGTAATTAGATTTCACGGTGAAAAATTCGATGATTGAGTCAAAGTGGAATAAATTTTGCTGTTTTTAATTCTGGAAAACCAAGCATAAGAACCTTAATTGAAACTTTGTTTAATAACAGATCTTTATTATATTTTATAGCTTACACATACTCATAAAGTTTAATTTCAATAATTCCTACAACTGAGTTTTAAAGAAATAATATTCTGTTAAATTTAGTTTCAATATCATTTGTATAAGACTTTGACTTACCAATATAAGGGCCATTTTTTACTGTAGCTAATTTTGTAGGTTTATTATAAATCAGTGAAACAGTTTCTTCTTAAATATTTTCTTTTGTCGAAATTCGACGGGTTTTACTTTGACTTGGTAATGGCGGAATTCACAAAAATAGTTAATAAAGTCATAAAAAGGGGTGTGTGTCGCAAAAATGTTAGAATAATGATAATGTAATTTGTATCAACTTACCCGTAAGGCATGGTGACGTCACTGCGACGTCGTTGTGAAGTCACATTGTGACTTTGTGCCCATCGATCGTCAGTGTGACGTCACGTGACGTCGATGTGAAGTCACAGTGACTAAAATGTGAAGTCGTTATGGCCGTTTTAGAGCTCGTATGTGACGTCGCGTTGTGACCACTTTGTGAAGTCACAGTGTGACAAATTTGTGAAAAATGTGCCATTTGTGACTACTTTAACATTAACATCGTGACGAAACTGTGACAAAAGTGACGTTGTGAAAAAAGTGTTTTTTAAAGTAAATAACATGTTTTGAAGTAGTTTTGTAATTTTCTAAAGATTTTTAAGAAAGTCGCATCTCATTTGCAATGTGACGTCATTGAGGGTAGCATTTTGGTCACACGTGTGATGTGACCACAGTGACGTCATTGTGACATCACTGTGACCATGCATGCTATGAGGGTAATAATTGGTTATTTTAAGGAGATAACCAATGAAAAAAAAAGCATGTTTCCGTTTTCTAGCTGAGTTAGGAGTGGGGAGAACGTGTGTATAAAAATAGGGATAATCCGAATTGAAAGTCAAAGAAATAGGGAAAGGATACTTGAAAAAAAAAATGGTTGGAAAGCGCTGTAAGCAGGCGAAAACACTCCCGAGCTAATGCTTCTTTTCTAATACCTCGCTTATCTTTCAACATTTTATTTATTATAATTTTTTTGTCTTTTGTTCCCACTGTATAGCTGCGATCCACCTCTAAATAGCTATTTTATTTTATTTATTTTTTTATTTTTTGTCTTTTTTTCCACTGGATAGCTGCGATCCGCCTCTAAATAGCTATTTCATTTTATTTATTATTTTTTTGGTCTTTTTTCCCACTGGATAGCTGCAATCCAACTCTAAATAGTTATTTTATTTTATTTATTTTATTTTTGTCTTTTATTCCACTGAATAGCAGCGATCCACCTCTAAATAGCTATTTTATTTTATTTATTTATTTTTTTTTTTTTTGTCTTTTTTTTCCACTGGATAGCTGCGATCCATCTCTAAATAGCTATTTTTTTCTTTTTTTCGATTTTGACTTCAGATATATTTTTATAATTACACTTTTATTTTCGGAACCGGTGTCGAAAATAGTGTCATTCTAAAAAATATTTGCAACCAAAATCAAAAGTTATACAAAAGGAAACGACAGAGAGATGGATCTCAGCTATCCAATGCAAAATAATAATAATAACAATATTCATAATAATATAAATACTAATAATAAAAATGTCAAAATCAAAAAGAGATATTAGAAACTAACTTCTCCATGGGATTCACATTAGCTCGCATGTGTCTTCACCTACAGGGACAAGAGCCTTGAATTGAGCATTTGTAATTTTTGTCTTACCTAATATCGGATTTAGAATGAACAAAAAAATTATATTCAATGCATTACATATTTAATACATTAAAAAATTAATATTCAATCATTAAAGTGTGAAAAAACTCCTCGCAAAGCTGTTACGAAAAAAAAAAATGAAGTCGGGAAAAAAAAAGTTGATTTGGGGTTCATCTTGAAAAAAAAAAAAAAAAAAAAAAAAAAAAAAAAGTCAAAACGACATAAACAAGGTTAACTCTTCTTTTTCTTACGTAGCTAAAAATAGGCTATAAAATTTCGTGTATACACTAGCTTCTACTGTAAAATTCTTACTACTATAAAGTAAATTCTAAGAAAGTCATTTTTTAGAAAAAAAAAAAAAAAAAAAGATAAAACCAACTTGAAATGGAAATTTCTTTGCGTATTATATTGAATTATACTTATTGAACCTTGGAAGGGGTCTCTTCACTCACTTGAAAACATCTACTTAGTAATGTTAAACCTATTGACAGATTGTTCTTGAAATTTTCGTTAAAACTTGAATATTTAAAAAATATATTTTATTTTATTTTATTTTTTTGCGTAGTATAGCTGAGGTTGATCAGTAATATGGCTATTTTTTCAATTTTTCTATTTCGATTGCAGATATTTTGATAAAAGGATTATCACTTTCGGAATCTCTTTTGATAACATGTAATCTAATGTATTCATCCCTAACATCATTCTGAAAATAATCAATACATATTCAGCGCCCAGAAAGCCGAAAAGATACAAAGGCAAAAGAAATCATCCTTTTAAAAATATTTTTGTTGTGTGTAGTCAATAAAGCTCTTGGAACAAAATAAACCAATATATCTGTAACTCATTCTATACAGTATTACAAGTAATTGACGTATTAAAAGAATTTTATAATAAGCAATTTTAATGGTACTTATAAGAATCGTCGGTAGCTGAAGGGTTAAAAAGCAAATTTTGAAAACGTGTCAAAACGTTTTGCGCTTGTTGAGCGGTGCACTTCAAAACAGCCTTAAACCTGTTCTCATTTTTCAGTCACATTGATGTACACATTTTTAAATGGAAAAGTATCAAATTAGCAGACCTGATTATGGAAGATATTCAGTTTTACCTGAAACAAAACAAACCATTTAAATGTACGCCCCCTCTTAACATTTAGGAGTGGGGGAAGGCTGACATCACACAGCGGGGCTCTTATTACTCAATTGTTGATTTTTATTTACTAAATCCTCTTTTCATAAACTTAAATAACCTCTTCAAACATGAGGTACACAAACGTGTACCTGCATTCTTTTTCTCATAAAAATTAAACTGTTCAATTCTTTGCAGTTCAACTTTACTTCTATACAGCTGAATGTCTTTTACTTTAAAACAAAGCCAATAAATGTCAGCACCGATGAATATTACCTCATAAAATAAATATTATTTTCATCCAAATTTCGAAAATACCTTCAAGACATTGTGGCCAAGAAATTAAGAAATATTAATGAGTGTTTAACTTAAATGCTTTACAATTAAAGATTTTGAGAATTTGCTGATCGTTTACTTGTTTAAAGACCTTAATTTTGTTATTGAGTAAATTTATATTACTGATAGTTAAACTGATGTTTTAAGGGGATTAGTACATTTTTATATCCGTATTTGTAAACCTAAATGACCAGTCCTTTAAAGCACTGATTTTATAAAAATGACTCTTTCTGTCATCTGTAGTGACATTTCGATTATGCAAAAGCAATAAATATATATTTGCAGAGTTTTTTTTATGCGCAGGTCTGAAGAGCTTAATATGAAATTCTACACCAAAGTTTAGAGTAACTAACACTTTTTATATTAAAGTAAAACTAACTACCTATATCCACATGAAAAAGTATTTTATTAAATGTTATATATAACCATTTAATTTTGTAAATGATAAATATGGAACTAGAGTTGAGAATATTTGAAAATCAAAATAACTTTGCTCCGTAGTAATAAATTGCTACATAGTAAGAAAAAAAGAAGTTTCATAAGAAAAAAAATGCATTTTTTACCCTGATTGATTTTTTTTCTAAATATCAGCTTTGAAAAATAAAATTGAGGGCCTTTTGCATTTCAATGTGTAAGCATGGGCTTCTTGGGTCTATTTCATAAACAGGTCTTACATTTAAATATTGAATTAACGACTTAAAAATTGTGAAAGCTAATTCTGAATCTTAACCTTTATCTTGTTACCTCTCCAAATGCGAACACCACCGCCTTCACAATGGCATTCAGTCATATTAACTGAATAAAAGTATCTATATTATAAAGATTAAACGTATCTGTGTGTAACGCGTATGTCATTTTGTGAATGGCAACACCTGCAATTTCGGCTTTGCAATTTTCGGTACTGCAAATTTTACACTTCTAAACTTTGCGCATTTTAACATTTTATATCATTATACAGAGAAAAAAAGTTTACTTTTAAATGCAATTTGTTTGAAAGCTGTATCTCAATTTGCTTTTGAGAAATCAATTTTTTTTAATAGTTTTTAGTACTAATTTTGTACATGTGGCAACAGAATCGATTCATTTTCTCACAAAATTGAAAAAAAAAGTAGAAATTAAAATGCATTTATTAATTCAAAAATATTGTCTATTATAAAATCCGGTGAATTTCGATTTATTTCGATTAATAATTTAGGTAATTCAGTTTTATAGTATTTTGTTAATTTTAGCTTAAAAAATATTTGTTTGAGAATTAGATTGACCAATAAGAATGTAATTTTTACTGTAACTAATTTTATAATAAATTTGTTTGAATATATTTGTTTAAATAACATTGTTTTATAAATCAATGAAACAGCTCTTTCTTAAAGATTTTCCTTCGTCGAATGTCGACGGGTTCCACCTTGTTATTATAATGGCTCTCATTAATTATTTCCTTTAAAATTCATTCACAGTGAAAATATTTGAAGACGTTAAACAATAGAGTAGGAAAAATTGCGAATTCGGAATTTTAAAAAATTAGATAAAAAATAATAAAATAATAAAATATAATAAAATAATAAATAATAAAATAATAAATAATAAAATATAAAAAATAAAATCGATTTATATTTCCCGGTTGTGCTTGTTCCGTAACATTTGTCGAAAGATTTAAAACTTCACATTATGAAAAAGGATTTTTTTTTTAATTACCCTGTTCACGAACGTAATAGCTGATATTCTTATGAATTAAAAATAAACTTTTGCTTCTAAATGCTCCAAACTTATACACAGCTATTACACTTAAATATTGACAAGCTAAGTAAGATAAAAGATTATCGTAAAAATGGGCACAATTTAAAGCACATGAATGACCAGAAAATATATCTAGATTTAAATAATATTTCAAATTATGTTTTGTTATACTAATAAATAACAATTCAAGCTTTTAGATTCGTAAAAAGGCATAAAAAAAGTTGTAATACCAATTTTTAAAATTAAATTTTGGCAAACTCTATAGCACATGCGCAAAAAAATGCATAAAAAAAATAAACCGACTTTATTTATTTATTTTTTACCCGAATTTGCAACTTTTCCGTGATATTGGGACTTGAAAAAGAATGTTTGAATTTTTCTTGCTCACACTATTAAATAGTTGAGAAATCGTTAAAGAAGTTGGTTGTTAAAAAATTTGGCGATACCTCATGATCGAATTACCTGTGATATTAAATTCAGAATTTTAGCCAATGTTTAACGAACATGCTAGTAGATGGCAGCACTAAATAATAGAAAAATATACAAAAGAGTTTCTTTCGACAAAATTCGTTTGAATAATTTTAATTACAGGATACGTCTAAAAGATTAAAACTCAGTTCGATTTTTTTCCTTTTTTCAAGATAATTAGGCGATGATATTAAAGTAGTAACACAAGTTATGTCGATGAAATCTTTTTCACGTGATTTTTCAAAAATTAGCATTTTTTAAGTTTGTACTGCCCCAGATGCTAGTTCGAAACATTTTCTCCTAGAACTCACCAGTAAAACTGTAAAAATTTCCTTCTATTTTGAAAAAAAAAAAAAAAAAAAAAAAAAAACTACCCGAGTTATAATTGTTGCATTTAAAAAAAGAAAAAGAAAACAATACTTTTTGCTCTTAAAACTGTCGGGCGAATTTTTTGTGCCTGAAAGATGATATTAATTAAATTTTATTTTTGAAAAAAATTCTATATGCTTCTTTTATCGATATAGATTGGGGTTTATTTAGATAAGCACATACACATTTTTCGTGCATATATAACATGTATGTAGTATTTAGGGTAAATTTCTGTTAACCTGGCGCCAGTGTTATACTTACATATATATCTATACTTATATATACATGCATATATTTATATAAAAATTAGGGATGGGCATTTTTTATCGTATTAGGATAAATAACAGTGTTACTACGCTAGAACCTAATATTGCAATAATATGTTACTGAAAAGTCCCTGTTAAATAAATAACACATGGTTCTTAATGACAGCATATTCCTTCACTTATTTTAATCAAGATTTCATTTTTTGTACCTCTAAAATAATAATAATATTCATTAAAAACGTCCTTAATCGTTTCTTTTGAGACGTTTGCCGAACAATGTTGAATGTCCGGGTTGGGTGCCCGGACAGCCCCCCCTCCCTGCTTGCGCAGACCCATTCACAATTATTTAAAAAATTTGCGCCCCCCCCCCTCTTATTAAAACATCCTTAAAAACCCTTATTAAAAAATCTCACAATTATACACTCTAAGATAAAAAACCTGTCTAAAACGGAATTTAAAACTGTTTTATAGGCTTCCGTTTTAGAAGGTTTTACTATATAAAATAAGATATTGTTTGTATCCAGCAAGTACAGCCCGGACAGCCCCTCCCCCCAGCTTGCGCAGACCCATCCACAAATATTTAAAAAATTTGCATCCTTCCTTATTAAAACACCCTTAAAAACCCTTATTAAAAAAATCTGACAATTATACACTCTAAGATAAAAACCTGTCTAAAACGGAATTTAAAACTGTTTTATAGGCTTCCGTTGTAGAAGGTTTTATTATATAAAATAAGATATTGTTTGTATCCAGCAAGTACAGCCCGGACAGCCTCCCCCTGCTTGCGCAGACCCATTCACAATTATTAAAAAAATTTGCGTCCCCCCCCCTTATTAAAACACCCTTAAAAACCCTTATTAAAAAAATCTCACAATTATACACTCTAAGATAAAAACCTGTCTAAAACGGAATTTAAAACTGTTTTATAAGCTTCCGTTTTAGAAGGTTTTACTATATAAAATAAGATATTGTTTGTATCCAGCAAGTTCAGGTTAAAAATTCTGGGCACCCACCCGTTCAAAAGTCTGGTTACGCCTATGCAACCACAGAAGAAATAATTCCTTAATATTCGCTAATTCAATAACTGTTTGATTTTTCACCAGTTTTTCAATTCAGTTCAGTTATGTAGTTCTTTTCTGTTAGATTTTCCACCCGTTTTTCAATAAACGTAGTTTTTTACATTACAAAAGAACATTTTATCGCTTCGTAACTTTTGTTTATTTCCAAACGTTTTGTTACAAATTATTTGACAACCTTGAAAAGTGCTGAGCAATACACATTATCTGAGGATAATTTTGTTATCGTTAACGACTTTTGATTTAAAGTTTCATTTCCTGTTTGGTTTTTATTAGCGGTTGAGAGGTTTTGTTGAGGTTTTGTTTAAGAGGATAAATAAAAAATGATTTCGTCTCTTTTTTATTAAATATCAAAAAGACTGAATTTGAGATTTGTGGATTTGATTTCTAAAGGGCTCTTCTGGGGGGGGGGGGGTTCACCCCTTAAACATACACCTTCAAATTTCGCTTATTTAGTTCTCTATCATTTTTAACATGACACCCCCCCCCCCCTTTCGGTGACTCACCTACACTGCTCGACATTGAAAATGCAACACCAAGAAGGAGTGGTCAGAAATTTATGCAAATTTCAGAGTAGGCGCATGTCCCTGAGTTATGCAAATGATGTGAAATGCGTAGGTCTCCGACGCACCTGATGTAAGATATAAGGGAAGAAACTTGTAAAATGGGCAATATTCGTGTCGCTATTTCTGCCAGACGAATTATCGAAGAAATTTTGTTTTTGTCTCGGAGGATAGGTGTATAGAAAGGAATGCCAGGCCGCCGTCAACGAAGGCACTTCCAGCAGATAGACGATTTTACGACAGGTATGGTGATGGGACTGAGAAGGGGGGTTGGTCTGTAGGTCAAAACGCAGCTGATACCCACATGGATGCGAGCACGGTGCATAAGCTATGGCGAACATGGTTGGAACAAGGAAATGTCGCAAGATGCAGGAGCAGCCAGAGTGACGTCAGCACGCGTGGATCGACACATCTGCCGACAAGCTGTGGCGGGCCCGCAAGTCACGTGTACCTCGATTCTGCAGCATGTACAAGATACCCTGGATGTTTCCGTGTTGACCAGAACCATTTTCCGTCGATTGGTTGAACATGGCCTGCACTCACGGCATCTGTTAAGAAGACTGCCATTGACTCGACAGCATAGACGCCAACGTTTGGAATGGTGCCGGACTAGAGCGACTTGGATGGCAGAATTTCGAAACGTTGCGTTCTCAGATTAGCCATCTTCTGTTTATCCAGTGACAGTCGCCGCATACGTGTGTGGCATCTACGTGGAGACAGATCAAATCCGGCAATAACTGTGGAACGCCCCACCGCGCGACAACGTGGCACAATGGTTTGGGGCGCTATTGCATATAATTGCATATCACCTCTAGTTCGTATTTAGGGCACTATGACGGCCCAACGATTCTTGGATAATGTACTGCGGCCAGTGGCAATCCCCTACCTTCAGGGGCAGCCTAATGCGATTTTTCAGCAGGATAACGCCCGACCACACAGTGCTCGCATGTGCCAAGATGCTCTGCAAGGTATACAGATGCTTCCCTGCCCACCGTACTCTCCTGATCTGTCACTAATCGAACATGTGTGGGATGTGATTGGACGACGTTTTGCGGACTCTGCACCTGCCTCGTTCAGAAGATGAACTGTAGCAAATGGTTGAAAGGGAATGGAAAGCGATCCCTCAGGACACCATCCACGCTCTTATTGACTCGATGCCTAGACGTGTTTCTTCGTTCATCGCAGTTCGCGGTGGTCCTACATCCTACTGAGCCGACGCCGTTCTCGTTCTGTATTCTGACTATCATTTTGAAATAAAGATCACTTAATGATCCTTGCTGTCTCTGTCTTTCCCCCAAATTTCATCACTTTCTGAACACTCCTTCTTGGTGTTGCATTTTCAATGTCGAGCAGTGTAATTTTGCTCATTTCTTCACTTCATTTCAATCTTTAAAAGGCTATAACTTTGCTTCTATGGGAGCTAAAGCGGAGAAAAAAATTCTAGCATAGCTAACTTTTACTCGCCATTCTTTTTGCTATTTCAATTTTCCGGTTTTTCCCTATAGGACCATTTTTTGGGAGGGGGGGGGGCAGGGGGGGGGCGTTTCTCATTTTTTGATGTAATATGTCTATCGAAAGCTTATGCTTCATATATTACAAATCTAGCATAAAAAATTTTCTTACATTATTCTGGGTCTCGTTACGGATGCATAATGGGTTGAAATTTAAATTTCTCAAACTTCTTCTAGGTTTTTTGCCAAATCGGCATCAGAAAAAAATTGTGCCAACGTGATGTGTGTATGACATCTGCGCCATATAAATATTATTCAGTCTTTTTTTATTGCAATTTTTTTATGTAAAACAATATGCATTATTTTTCATGCACAATTGCGCATTAAATGAAAATTGTAATCTAATTTTTGTAGTAGTACTTTATAATAATGAATAAAAAAAACACATTATTTAAAAGTATTTCCTGCACAATAAAATGTTTCCTGACGATTACAAAAAAATATGTCCTGACAATTTAAAAAATAAAAACGTAATTGTCCAAGTTTTCACTTCTGTCGGCACTCAAAAATGTCACTTTTTTTTAGGAGGGGGGGGGGTGAAAATTTTGTGGAAATAAGTCTTATTTTTTATTTATGTATGGATCTATATAAAAAAGTATGAGCTAGTGAACTTTGGAACCATTTTAATACAACTCATATTCCAAATATTAAAATAATTGAGAAAAAATATTAAAAAATTATTTTCAATTTAATCATTTTTACACTAAGTAAATGCAATTAAATTTCTTATAAATTGAATCTGGAATGTTTAGATAAGATTTTAATATTTACAAAATATAACATACGGTACAATATATTAGGTTTACAGCTTTCTGAAAGACATAAAAATAGCAGGATAAAATTTAGATGAGTTCAAAGTATTAGAATATTTTATTTTGAGCAACAATATTACCTTATTAATATGAAGTAAATGGTAGTTAATTTTTTGTAGCACCCTCTTTTGCTTTCATAATAGCGTACAATCGATCTTGCATACTATACATATCTGCTATTAAGAAACTAGTAAAAAAAACTGAGTCTGGAAAAAATTTCATTCTCTACCATCTGTCCTATCTCATAAGTTTCTTTGTCCTATCAATTAATATTTGTTTTATGTTTTGCAGCCGCTCTAGTAGTGGCAGCACGCGTTGACTTGCTGTAGAAAATTCAGTAATGCATCTCATCTCAGATTTTAAAACATCAACAGTGCTGATTGAGAAAACGCGGTATACGGAAAATGGATTTTTGAAAAATTCGTTTTCCTCTATATGTTAAAGAAAGTTTTCTTAATATGTTTTCTTGTACTTTCTAATTTTCCTGTTTTTCGTATTTCCTATAGGATACATTATTTTATATTCAAAAATATATGTGCCTATAGATATTTTCTTAAATGTTGTTGCCCCACCAGTGGCTGAGAGATTCTGCCCTCAAAACTGGTAGACGGCAAACGCTGGATTAGAACAAAACCCAATCGCGCTCGTCAGCCCAATCATTCGGAGTTTTCCGTGGTTTTCTTCGAACTTTGGATTTCCTTGCGTAAATACGGGTTGGGTTTCCTTAGAAAGACACCCCTTTAGGGGCCATATCCCATGTGTTGTCCGTTTGGGAGCATATTTAGCAATTGTTTATAAATTGTTTATTGTATCCTGTTACAAAAATAACAGGATGTTGGAACCTGTTACCAGCGCTACTGTGGAATGATGTAACCTGTTAACCAAAAATAACCATATTTCCCATCTCTACTAAAAATACATAAATACAGTCGGCTCTCGTTAATTCGAACTCGTCGGGACCACAAGAAATGTTCGAATTTTCCGAAGTTCAAATTTTGGTTTGTATGAAATGAGAACATGCTTAATATGGTACTATTACAAAGGATTTAATGTTATTGTGTTTTTTTTAATTTATTATATCTATTATCATCAGAATATGACTTAATATTAAATTAGAATGCATAAATATATAAAATAACTAAGGGATCAGAAACAAACACAATGGAAAAAACATTTGAGATGTCACTAATGGACAAACGAGGCACTAAGAAAGTGGATATCAAACACATGGGATTATATTTATGTACTCGTTCGGAAAAATTCTCATAAAAATCACAGAAAGAAAATTATTCAAAGTTTCTGAAGTTCATGTTAAAGAAAGGAAAAATGAGAAATCGGATTTTCATTAGTTCGAATTAAACGAAGTCAGGAGAAAATTAGTTCGAATAAATGAAAATTTTTAACGCTATTCTGCCATTGAAAATTTCGGGACTTCATGTTTAGTTCGAATTAAGCGAAGATTCGAAGTATCCGATTTCGAATTAACGAGAGTCAACTGTATATGTATATAAAATATGTACATATAATATACAGGGTGTATCTAAACTACTGGACAAAACTTTAAGGGGTGATCACATGAAGACAAATAATATTAAATGGGAAAGTAAGGCAGTGGCGTACGAACTATGAAAAAATAGAGGGAGCCGGAGCATCAATTCTGTGCGAAAGGGGGGGGGGGGGTTAAGGGGCCGGTAAACCCCAAGCATGTAACTTTAAGGGGCGCCAAATTTACACTACCAAACCCATTTTTTCCTTGTCAGAAGAAAAAGTTGGGGAAAGGGGGTCACCAAATTGAGACTTTGCCACGGGCGCAGTTTTCTTTTCGCACACCCATGCGGACCATATTGTCAAAAACTAGTGGCGAGGATAATTTCATTCAATTCATTTCGGATGACTTCTTTTGTTGCACTTTTCATAAACAAGAGTATAAAATAGAAGCATATCAAAAGATCGCCGACTTTTTAATATAGTTTAAATAATTTGTATTCGATATACTTGATGACACTTAATTTACGGACAATCCCGTATACAATATTCAAATTTCAGGCTTTTCCTACTCCCATTTACCAAAAGTGAAAGTATTTTTCCTGTTGTTTTACTTACAAATCTCTTCCAAAACAGTTTTAAAGGCTTCCTCTTTATAAATATGCAATAGCATCAAGTGATTGGGTTTATGTTGACCCAGTGTTTGATGGCGGTATATCTGTTTGAAGAAGAGCATTGAAAGATCTCTCAGCTGTCACTAATGATACCGGAATAACCAATATAAATTCTGCCAAAAAGTAAACATAAGAAAATATTTTTTTTTACTAATTACTGCGATGACACCATTTTAACTATGATCGATAACGGTTTTCTGTCAGTTTCGTTCGGGACTAGTGTTGATAGAAGTAGAAATGTCAACTTTGCAGAAAGGTTTGTCAAATCAAAATCATCAGCATGTATTCTAAGCTTTTGTTTCATATCTTCTGATCTGGTTTAAGCTCTATTTGTGAATATGGATTCGATCTTCATGAGAGAGTCAGAAGTTTTATGGTTAACACGTTCGCTGCTGCTCACGCGAAAGTGCGTGATATAGCGCCAACGTTAAGGTGCACCTCACGCGCCAACGCGGTATGTGGGGTGATGTCTAATAGCCAGTCACGCGCTGGCGCGGGAAAATCTTTCACTGATTCTTTGTAATAAAAAGTAAATCGGCTTCTGGGAAACCCCCACTTCTACAGTGCAGCATTATCTAGCATCACACCTTTACGTAAGCGGCAGCGAACGTGTTAAGTTCTTTTACTAATTCATTGGTAGTAAGGTTCAGTGCTTCGCTGAAAATTCTCAATTTTTCTTATTGTTCGAATTGTGTTGGAGCGGAGGGATGGCTTGTCTGTACATATCTTATTAAAACTATCTTTAATTTGGAGATTTTTATTTTTATTTATTTTTTTTTCTGGGGGAGCTGAGACTGTCTGAAATATCCCAGGGGGAGCCAAAGCTCCCCCAGCTCCTCCGGTTCCTACGCCTATGAAGTAAGGGTCCCAAACGTATTCCGAAGGTGATATGCGCCATCAAAGTTTAGGGTCCAAAATTTGAAATGATTATAAAAAACGGAAAAATTGGTCGATTCGTTTGCGGTTTTTACGAAAACTATTCTTTATATCAGTGTTGTCTTGTAAATAAATTATAAAGATAAATTTCAAAAATTGCCGATAGAGGGCGCTTTGACATTGGAGTAACGAACAACTATTTTTTACGGTTATTTTTGGCATCTCATTAAATTTTTTATAGAAGATTAGACATAATCTTAAGTTTTGAGCTCAAAATCTGTAGTTAAGTAGCGCAAACTGAACTGCGTTCAATGAGAGCGGGTAGGTTCAAATTTCAAATGATTAAAAAGAACAGAATAGTTGGTCAATTGATTTGCGGTTTTCACTAAAACTATTCTTTATGTCAGTATTGTCTTGAAAATAAATTATAAACATAAATTTCAAAAAATGTCTATAGAGTGCGCTTTAGACTTAGGAGTAACGTACGACTATTTTTTACCGGCATCTTTTGCATCATATTAAATTCTTTTGAAGCTTAGACATTAACGTAAATTTTGTGCTGAAAATCTGAATCGTTGAAAGTGGTTAAGTAGCGCTTACTGAACTGTGTTCAATGGGAGTGGGAAGATTCAAATTTCAAATGACGGAAAAATTGGTCGATTCGTTTGCGGTTTTCTCTAAAACCATTCTGTATGTCAGTATTTCCTTGAAAATAAATTTAAAAAATAAATTTCAAAAAATTCCGTTAGAGAGCGCCTTAAAATTTAGACTAACCAACAACAATTTTTAACTGTTACTTTTTGCATTTAATTAGATGCTTGAAAAAGCTTAAACTTAAATTTTCAGCTCAAATTCTGAATCGTTGGGAGGGGTTAAGAAGTGCAGACTGAACTGTGTTCAGGAGATGAAATGTTACCCTGCCCACCCAACGAACACAGTTAAATTTTTCGCTACTTAATTACACAAACGATTCAGATTTTGAGCCCAAAATTTAAAGCTAAGATTTTAAAACATTTATTTAGATTAAAAAAAAAATAACGGTTAAAAATATTTGTTTTTTACTCTAAAGTTTAAGGCGCCCTCTAACGGAATTTTTTGAAATTTATCTTTAAAATTTATTTTCAAGGAAATACTGACATAAAGAAAGGATTTAGAGAAAACCGCAAACGAATCGACTAATTTTTCCGTTTTTTAAAATCACTTGAAATTTGAACCTCCCCACCCCCATTGAACACAGTTCAGTTTGTGCTACTTAACCACTCTCAACGATTCAGTTTTTCAGCTCAAAATTTAAGTTTATGTCTAAGCTTTTTAAAAAAATTAATGAGATGCAAAAAAATAACGGTAAAAAACAGTTGTACGTTACTCCAAAGTCTAAAGCGCCCTCTATCGACATTTTTTGAAAATTTTTTGTATAATTTATTTTCAAGATAATACTGACATAAAAAATAATTTTAGTGAAAACCGCTAATCAATTGACCAATTTTTCTGTTTTTAAAATCATTAGAAATTTGAACCTATCCACTCCCGTTGAACACAGTTCATTTTGCGCTATTTAACCACAGATTTTGAGCTCAAAATTTAAATTTATGTCTAAACTTCTAAAAAAATTGAATGAGATACAAAAAATAACGGTAAAAAATAGTTGTTCGTTACTCCCAAGTCTAAAACGCCCTCTATCGGCATTTTTCGAAATTCATCTTCATAATTTATTTTCAAGACAATACTGACATAAAGAATAGTTATCGTGAAAACCACAAACGATTCGACCAATTTTTCCGTTTTTTATAATCATTTCAAATTTTGGACTCTAAACTTTGATAGCGCCTATCTCCTTCGGTAACGTATGGGACACATAGTTTCCCATTTAATATTATTTGTCTTGATGTGTAATATCACTCCTCAAAGTTTTGCTCAGTAGTTTTGATACACCCTGTATATATTAATTTATACACATATATTTACCGGGTGTCCCAAAAATGACTGATAGATTTCAATAACTTACAAACGGTGACAGCTATTTAAAAAAAATTTGCAGGAGGTTTATGTATAATGTCAGGAGTTTTTTTTACCGTAATTTTTTATTTTAGTTCGCATCTCAAACAATAGGCGGCGCTCACGGCGATTGAAGGCCAGGTCGACGCTTCACTCAGCAATGATCACCTGGCCTTCAATCACCGTCAGCGCCACCTATTGTTTGAGATGCGAACTAAAATAAAAAATTACGATAAAAAACTCCTGACATTATACATAACCCTCCTGTAAAAATCTTATAAATAGCTGTCACCGTTTGCAAGTTATTGAATTTTAAAATCCATCAGTCATTTTCGGGACACCCAGTACTATATATATATATATATATATATATATATATATATATATATAGGGTGTCCAGAAAATAAGATCCTGATTTCAAAATTAAAAACAAAGACCAATAGAATTATGCGGTAAACGGTTTGTTTAGTAGGTAAGCTGTAAAAATCTTATACAGAAGTTTCGATCAATGAATATTTTGATAAGATTGTGTTCTGATTGCAAAGAGTACTTGACTTGACATTTTTCTTGTTTTAGATTGCTTGCAGAGAACGAGTTTTTCGGCGTACAGTATCATATTTTAACGATTTTTCATACTAAATTTTAAGAATTTCGAAATTTCAAAACTTTAATTTCGAAAATCGTTAAAATATAATACTGTAAGCCGAAAAACTCGTTCTCTGCAAGCAATCTAAAACAAGAAAAATGTCATGTCAAGCATTCTTTGCAATTCTATCGATTTTTGTTTTGAAAAAAAAAATTGTAATCTGTGTCTTATTTGCTGGACATCCTGTATGTATAGATATATATATATATATGTACAACCCAGGCTAACCAAAAAGTACCACATTTATATATACAATATATGACCATTACTGACCGGTCACTTTCAATTTTAAACATCTTGTCGAATATTTAAAAATATATTTGTGGTATTCTTTTGGAATTTGAGGAATATAAAGTTACGTTTCACCTCATATTTGTCAATGACCATTTGATAAAGGGAAAAATAAGGGGGCCAACAAAAATCAAAGAAAAATAATTATATTTGGTATCACCAAGGAGATTAAAATCCACAAAATTATCTATCGTTGCCGACAAAAAATTCTATTTTGAAGAATCGGTGATAAAAGATAAACAAAAAAAAAAAAAAAAAATCTGTAAAAGACGCTCATCGGTCATCGCGAAGAAATTAAAGAGGTTAATTTGTCACGTGAAATATCACGTAATTTAATCTACGCATTTACTGCGTAAAGCATATTAAATTATTCATTATTCTATACTTTTCTCTCTTTTAAAATATTCACGTGTAAAATCAATTTTTATGACACGATTTTCAGTATTTTACTGCTTATACTATCATTTAGTTCTAATTTCATAGTTTTTTTCTTTTTTTTTAAATCGGTTTGTATTAGTCAAGTGTAAATACAGGGTGTTCCAGAAAGCACTCCCCAAATTTGTAATTGCATAACTTCGAAACAGGGAGAGATAAAAATGTGAAACAAGTTGAATGTTAGACAGATAGGTCTGGAATTTATTATACACCAATTTGAAAAAAAAAATAGTTCTACTATTGGACAAATTAGT
Source organism: Maratus speculifer (assembly GCA_964019185.1). Classification (NCBI taxonomy): domain Eukaryota; kingdom Metazoa; phylum Arthropoda; class Arachnida; order Araneae; family Salticidae; genus Maratus; species Maratus speculifer. Next base: position 121,149,015 of record OZ025298.1, read on the forward strand.
TGTACTCCATGTGCTGGTGGCAACACCAGCACATGGAGTTTAAATGATATTCGAAATACAGAAATTTCATTCGGGCGTCTGTTTCATTGCTGACAGGTGTAAAAAAGTCTTTTTGTGGAGTTACTTGAAGGACGCTGTTTATTCTAAGATTTCCCAAACATTGGAACAGCTTAAAACAAGTCATCTGTGAGGCAAGTGCATTCATTTCAATAGAAGTATTGCAACATGTGATTTCGAACTTTATCTTTAGGTTGCGTCATATTGTTGGTGTAAAAGGTAACTATATCGAAACCACTGTAATGTGATTTTTATCTCAGTTCAAACAGCTCACTTTCAGGAGCTATTTCAAAGACACAGCTTTGTGATTGCAGCGCCCTCTCGTGTCCAATATTGGAATTATTTTTAATTGATGTATAAAAAATTCCAGATCTATCTGTCTAACATTCAACTCGTTTCACATTTATGTCTCTCACTGTTTTTAAATTATGTCATTTCCAATTTGGGGAGTCCTTTCTAGAACACTCTATGTATATATATATATATATATATATATTTCTCTTTTTACATTTATTTTCTTATTTTTTGCAAAGTTTTCACAAGACTGGCAACAGTTTAAATCAGTATGCTTTTGTAAAAGATTTTTAAAAATATCTCTGGAAATACCAAAAATTTGGTTTTAAAATATAAATAAACCCTTAAAATATGAGTAAATAATAATAATAAAAAATAGTCTGCAAACTGAGAGCTTCCAATGTATAACTTTATATCCACTTTATAACATATTTCCAATGTATATTCTTAGAAAAAATATTAAATTCCTATATACAGTTTTTACTCCAATAAAATTTTTTTATTAAAACGATTTTGGCCAATTTTAACTTTAAATATTTTAAAAAAATAATTATCATTTTTAAAAGCAGTCTGCAAACTGAGAGCTTCCCAATGTATATCTTAGAAAAATAATTAAATTCCTATATACAGTTTTTACTCCAATAAAACTTTTTTATTTGAACGATTTTGGTCAAATTTAACTTTAAATATCTTTAAAAAAATTCTCTTATTTAAAAACTGACTGCTTCAGCGTGTTTATCAAACATTTTCACTATAAAACCCCCAATTTTGATATTTTTTGTCTACAGTTTGTTTCTTAATATTAACGAAGAAAAAATTCATTGTCGCGGCAATTATGACACCGCTAGATACCATTTTTTTAGAATAAAAAGATGCAATTAATAATTTATATATTCATTGTGAGGAATTCTCAAAGCTCGAGTTATAATCGCACTTCAATGTTTATTTTTGTTTTGTTTTTCATTGCCTGCCAAGTTGTATCAATTTGATGCAACTTTTGTTGTAATTAAGAGCGTTGTAACGAAAGAAGCTGAGGAAGTTGGTTATTATTTGACTAGCAATCTCTGGCGACCAGTTTGATATCCCTGAAATGTATGCTAAGCATTGCAACATGATACTTTTATTCAAAATTTTATTTACTTGTGTAGCTTTACTAAATGGGAAAATTCTGATAAAAAAAAAATCCACAAATACATGTGATAAAGGCAGCATTAATTATATGGGCCATATTCAAATTCTCTTACATATGCTGTCCCAGTTTTTTTTTTTTTTTAATTTGAGCTAACTTTTTTAAATAAAAAGGTTTAATAATTTTAAATATGAACTATTAGTGTTCGATATTAATTTTTAAAAAATTATTACAAAAGATATTTTTTTTAAGAAATTACCAAAAATCTTTTGTCTCTCACTTTTTGTCAAGTCCGTTACCTTGTGATTATTTTAGTCAAAATAGTTTTCGAATGCTGCCTAAAGTTAGCAGCAAATATTCGGCGATATGGTTAAACTATTCAAGCAACTACTACTTGCCATTTTTTTACTTTTCAATTGTGAAACAATGTAACAGTGGCAAGAATAAGCTTTTATGAAGGTTGGTATTTTTTTTCACTGTCAAGTCTGTTACCGCAAATTTTCATATTAAAATAATGTTTTTGCACCTTTGTAATTAAATATTGTTTACTAAATAGTTTCAGAAGGTATGTGTATTACCACCTAAGCTAGAAATTATACAAGCTAGTTCATTTCTAATAGTTTAATTGAAACGTCAAGTCCGTTACCATGGAATGTAAGCGATGAAATGTAAAGTAAGTTTACTAAATAGTTTTAGAAGGTATGTAAATTATTATCTAAGTCAGAAAATATGCAAGCTAGTTCATTTTAATAGTTTTTTTTTTAGTTTTTTTTTATGTCAAATCCGTTATCATGAAATGTAAGAGAATGATGAAAATGGCCCATATGTATATATATGTATATATTCATGTATTTGTTAACTTCGCTTTTCTTGAGAAAAACCACTTACAGGGATGTAATAGAAGGCATACGAGAGTACACGCCGTACAACTTGTGGATTTTGTACAGGAACACCGTATACCCTGTGCTTTTCAAGAAAGCTGCAGTATATACACTCTAGTGTATACCCTCTGTTTCGAGCGTATATGCTTATCTACTTTTACAATCAATTCCCTGCTTACTTGGCATTTATTCTTCATGCCCATTTGCTTATCAATTGCAGCACTTTTATTAAGGAATCTATTAAGTCATTTTACGCAATTGGATCCACCGCCAAATTGTGTATGTAAGGTAACAGGATTTTTTCAGTGACTTTTTCTGTAAAAAGCCTTTAATGATGTCCACACTTACATTAACCAAAATATCGTTGCTAATATCCAAGGCTTCAAGTGCTCTGCATATTACCGTAGAAATACAACTGTTGCGCACTTCTGCGCCAAAATAGCGTTTTTTTTTTTTTTTTTTTTTTTTCTTCTTTGCACCAAACCTGGTGAAAACGTGCTTAGTATCAAAATAAAATTTAGCATGATGTCGTTGATCCGAGAAACGAAAAAAAAATCGATTTTTAAATTTTCCAGACCATTTCGCAAAAAAAAAAAAAAAAAAAAGAAAAAGAAAAAGAAAAAAAAGGGAGTCAAAAGATTGTGAAGAACGCGAATTTTGTCAAACAATCACGGAAAATACGCGAATTTCATCAAAAGATGGCAAAAAACGCGGTGATTTTATCATAAGATAGCGAAAAACACACCATGTTCGTCAAAGGTTTCGAATAAATGTTAGATGTTGTAAAAAAACAATACTAATAATAGCGTCAAAAAGGAACAAAATGTAATAAAAAACGTAAAATAAATTAATAATAACGCATTATTAATTAAATAACGCAAATTTCATCAAAAGTTCACGAAAACTGCATATATCGCCAAAAGTTAGGGAAAAACTGCATATTTCGTTAACATACCACAAAAAGCAGCAAATTCAGTCGAAAAATCGCGAAATTCGTCGAAAGATTGCGAAAAAACATGAATTTTGTCAAAAAAAATTGCTAATTTTGTAACAAAAAAGGAGGTCTTCAAAAGTAAATGTTCGCAAAAAAATTTAGATTCAATTAAAATATCGTAAAAAAACCTCAAACTTTGTCAGAAGATGAGGAAAGTACGCGAGTTTCTTGAAAAGATCACAAAAATACTCAGATATTTCGTGAACAGATTGCAAAAAAATATCAAACTTTGTCAGAAATTTGATAAAAAAAGCAAATTTCGTCAAAAGTTAGCAAAAAGATGTCGATTTCGTCCAAAAATCGCAAAAAACACGCAAATTTCTTCAAAAGATTGTGAAAATAACCGAAGATTTCGTCAAAAGATCGCAAAAAAGCTCAATTTACAGAATATTGGAAAAAAAACGCAAATATTGCAAAAGATCTCGAAAAACACGGAATTCGATCAAAAGACCACGAAACACACGGGGATTTTGTCGTAGGATTGCGAAAAACACGCCATGTTCTTTAAAGAATGCGAAAAAAATGTTAATTAAAAAATAATTATGTAATTTATGAAAAATGTAATTCAAAAATACTAATATCGTCGAAAACGCAAAAAACTTGATTAAAAAGGGTGAAACAACGCAAATTTCATCAGAAGTTCACAAAATAAACTGAAAATTTCGTCAAAAGATCATAAAAAACCGCTAATATCATCAAAATACCACGAAAAGCATCAAAATCTGTCGGAAGATTTAGACAAAAAACTACTACAGAAAGCTAGTTTCGTAAAAAAAGGAAAAAGATTTTAAAAGATCGTAGGAAAAAGAACCGCATATTCCATTAAACGATTGCAAAAAAACCGATTTTTTATAGAAGATTGCGAAAAAAAGGAAATTCCGTCGAAAGTTCGCGAAAAACTTCGAAGTTAAATTTTCCAAGGGTAAATGTTGAAAAAACCGTTCGGATAAGAATACAAGAGATAGATGTGAGTGATGCAGATATTCGAAATTTTATAATTGTTATGATTTCTAAGGAAAATGAAAATTTATATAAACTTGGTAAAAAACATGGAATTTCAAAACAATTTGATACAAAGAATGGTTTTACTGTCTGCAGCGAACCTTTTATCTCAGTGAAATAAGTTATAGTGACTACAACAAGTCTAAGAGAATGTGCTCGTGAGAATTCCAACACAAATGGCGTAGGATTTAATATTACAGTTGTACAGTCAGTTATAAATAAAATTGCTAGAAATATGAAAAATCAAAAATCTTTTGCAACTCCAAGTTGCCACAACAGCTTTTCCTGACAAAATAAGTAATTTGTTAGAAATGCAATAAAAAATCAAAAATTCCTCTGTAATTCCAAATGCCATAAAATCCTTTATATTGTTAGCATACTGTACCAAAATAAATATTTCGTTACAAATATAATAATATTGCACTTTTAACGTAATTTGTTTGCATTTTATTGTTAATTATAAAAATAATAATATTCTATTTGAAACCCTCGTACTGTCAAGATATATGTATTTTCTTTTACTCTTCCATAGTTTTCAAGTTTGGAACTTCTGTCCGGGCTACAGATACAATGACTTACCTGTCTTTTTTCTTTTTTTTATTGGTGTTTTCATTGCTCCTACGCGCATTCGAAATTATGTAAAAACGTAGCACCTATAATCTTGTTCAGTCTGTTTGTCCGCTTGTCCGTCTCTCTGACCTTCTGTTCGTCCTCATATAACAGAGCAAAAAGTACTCAACAATTTTTCTTTTTGAAATTAAGGATACATAATTGTTGCATAATTTTTTCAAGTCATTTCAAATTTCATGTAAATAGGATGTATAGTTTAATTGCAGGGATTATTAAAAGTATTTCGTTACATTATGGCCAATGGGAAAGAATATTTTCAAATGCTTTTTAAAATGTTACACTCATTCAAACATAATAAAATTGATATGTATCTATGAATTATGTACTTAAAATATACATTCTGTACAATCTGTGGTGAAAAGAGTTTTGTTCGTAATTAATTTACAGGGGCACACAAATATGTATTCCATTACATAATGGTACATGGGAAAACAATATTTTGGGCGCGTTTTAATATTTTAAGTTATGAAAATTATGTACATTGCTCGGGTTTTCTACAAGTTACTTCCTATATAATAGAAAGCAGATAATATTTACAGGGACACACAAAAGATTTCTAGTACTATACTGTAATCCGAAATACTGTATACTATTATACCAAAATCTAAATATTTTTAAAACATCGTTATGGTATAAACGCAGCTCATTTGTTATTTAATAAACACATACCTATGCTTAAAATGAACTACTTTTATGTATTTATAGGAATAAAATTTTTAGTTATAAATAATTTTATTTATTAAAAAAAGTAAAATTTTGATTTTTTTTATTTAGATTTTTTTTTTTTTACAAGATTAATGAAATAATCTTTATGTAAGAGTACATTATTTAAAAATACGTTATTCTTCTTTACAGAAAAAAATATGTATGCAAAAATATCGATATATATGATCGTTAGGATGCGCGCAAAGTACGACGAAGTAAAAAATAGAGGTTTTGTAATTTCAGTAATTCACAAATTCTATGAAAGACTACTAAATTTTTAATGACAGTTTTTTAAAAAGCATAATCTTTTCTACTGAACGGTGAAAATTTCATGTTAATATGTATAAAAGTTTTAAAGATACATTGATACTTCATTATTTCATACCGTTTAAAAGGTACAATACTTCTACCAGTAAATTTTCAATACTTATTCAGAGCATTTTTCTGTTTCAATTCGGCAAAAATTTGTTTTGATAAGCCGGCGAGAAAAGATTAAAAATTCTGCAAAAATCGCTCGTCATGAATGGTCTCTTTCAGCTCTGATGGTTCAATTTTCTTACACTTAATTTTGATTCCGAAACATGACAACGGCGCAGGAATATTTGACGAATTTATTTCAAAAGGGTTTACTACTTTTTTTCGTGTATATAGTAAAACGCGTTTTTTCTTTGGTAAATACAGATTCGAAAGTAACATTTGGAATTTTAAAGACATTTACCCACCAGAGCTGAAAGGGTTAGTGCAGAAATACATTTGCATATATAATCTTTATTTTTGACCAGTAATTATTTTTTCTATATAATTCGTTTCAAAACGACATGAAAATGAAATTTTTGAAATAAATCCCACTAGGCTTTATTTGAAAGTTTTTTTTTTCAAAAACATTGATCAGTTAAGTATTTAAAATGATCAAATATGAATGTACAATATTTATTTACTTTCGATCATATTTTCTAATACATTTTTTTAAAAATTTAATGGGCTATACTTCCTTTCAAAATTTGTTCCATCACTTGAAAAAAATTCTGCTCATGTAAACATACACCTACTTAAAAGTTTCTCAACATGAATAAGTTTGAATTTACAAGTAACATTTTATGTAGTTTTAATTCTTTTCTCGTAACCCTTTGAAAAACTCCAAAGCGGGCAACATAAAAAAGAGCAAGCCATTTATATTTTTAATTTATTGCCTTATTACTTGAAACTTTTAAGATGTCAAGTAATATCATACCGTATATTTATTTTTTCAATCATAAACGATTCAAATGTAACCTACAGATAGCACAAAGTATTATTCTTCTAAGAAAAAAAGAATACGAATCTGAAGCTTTACTCGTATTTGTATTGATTCTTACGTTTCTTTTCCCGAAATCGATATTTATTTTTGGATCGTATTTGAACATTTTTAGAAACAGGAAAGAAACATGTTTTTTTTAATATTATTCTGTGTTATTCATATATATATATATATATATATATATATATATATATATATATATATATATATATATATATATTTTTTTTTATTTATTTTTTTTTTCAGTTGAGAACTATTTTGAATTCACTTAAAAAAGAATCTTCAATTTTCATCTGTTGCATTTGTTTATGTGTGTGTGTATGAAAAGCCGTGAGAAAAAAAAAGCAAACACCCCTTATTAACTCTTCAATAAAGTATCGTAGAAGAAAGTTCCTGGTAGAGAATGATGGGGCATAAAGTATACTTTTAAATCATACACATAAAATCTGCTTCGAGAGCCATCTATATATTAAAACAAACCCAAACTTCTTTTTTTTTCATTAGCAATGCCCATTTTTTTACAAAATATTTCAAATCATCGGTTCAAACTATGCATCTAAACCATAAAATGAACTTGATGCCTATGCAAACTATAGGCATCAAGTTTCAAGTTGTTCGATTGACAAAATTTTGAATTATAAACATTCAAAATTTTAATTTTTTTTCTAATGATTTTGTATATTTTAATATTTTTATAAATATGTCTAGAAATTATACTCCTAATATGCCAATAGTACTAAAATACCCAAAACAAAAATACATTAAATTTGCAAATTTTATTATTTTATGATATGAAATGAATTATTAAATTAATATTCGAAAAAATATCAGTTGCAACCTCTAAGTGTTTCAGATTTATAAAATCCTGTTTTATGGAAATACAAAATTTAAAATTTGTCTTCACAGAAGTTATAAAATTATGCTTAAAACGGAAACATGATGGTTTAAGAGACCGTCTGTAATAGAAGTGACTGGATATTTTGAAACTTCTTATGCTATCATGCAATCTTCATTGACTGCTTGAGTGTGATCTAAGATATATTGATTAAGAAAGAAGCGCTTTCAATCAATAATCCAGTACCGAAATTCAATCTTGATACAGCCCCTAAAATATGCTCGTTTTAAAATACCTAATTTCTCGAAAACTTATCACGTGAATTGCATGAAAATTTGATTTTAGACTAATTGAATGGTGTAGAGTTTATTTTTGCTGCCAAAATTAGGCACTGCTTTTGAAATAACAAAGGTGACGTTCGTTTTAATATGTAAATGTTTTAATATGTTTTAATGATATATATAAATTACCCGTAATTTATTAAAAAGTAAACTTTATTTCCAATTGTTCCGAGTAACTTTCTACTACGATAATTTGTTGAAGTGTTAGTAAGGAATGTTTCCTTTTTAAAAAAACCGTGAAACCGTTTTTAACCGTCCATTCCTGTACGCATAAATGTCTCCAAATTTATCAAAAAAAAAAAAAAAAAAAAAAAAAACTGAACAGAGTTTAGTTTAAAATTTTACACAGTACTTCAGATAGATTAGACTAAGATTTTCAAATAAAAATTGTCATCATATTCTACACCGATTTTTTGCAAGAAATTAACATGATAGACGCCTTAAATGTCGATTGTACATATTGTATTAATTTAACTTTCCTAATGTTTAGCTGAATCCGATAATTTTGATGCATATAAGAACATTTTTTCATTAAGTCAGAATTTTGTATATTTTCGGTATTATGTACATTATCTTTCTAGAAAAGAACTTCAGAAACAATGCTTAGCTCATTTACATGAGATTTTATGTTTTGTGTCCACTTGTTTCTCAACAATACTATGTTACCTTATGCAGACATTTTGAAACTATTACATAATTTTCAGCTAAAAGTCCACATTCGGTTGAATTTGAGAATCACTGAATTTGCCGAAGTTAATATGATTTTAACCTATGACCGGAGGATTCGTAATTTTTGTACAAAATGAAAGGGAAAATAATCTGCTAAAGATGCAACAATATCTCATGTTTAAAAGATAATACTTATAATCTTAAGAAAAATATTTTCTTAATGCAATTTCAATTAAAAACGCATTATGTACAATCAAAACGAGCATATCTTAGCATAACTCCTCTTTCGTTAGTATGAGCTTTTAAAAACCCATACGGACTACGTTTTAAAAGCTGAACTGCTACGGCTTGTATCATGGTGCAGGGGCCAGTGCTAAGAAAGACCACCGTCCAATTCATGTCACTCTTCCTGCGCTACAAACATATGATTATGACGTCTGGTCGCTACTACATAAACTCTACCAGATACTAAATAGTGTGACTTGCACTGTCAGTGGTCACATCCTTGGAGCCTCTTGGTCACTATTTAAATTGGACAGCCAGACTAGGCTAAGGACTTTAATCCCAATATTCACCATGATGCTTTTGCTCCGCTAAGACCTCCGAAGATCAAACCATATTGAGAAACGAATTTATTCTGAGGGAATGGATGAGATGTGAAGGCATTGCTCGCGAGCCTGGAAAATTACAGAAAATTCCTCCTAAAGAGTATAGAAACTGACCAGTGCAGGCAGTCGGTTACCACAGGCTACGCATTTTAACCTCCTCATCACTTCTCACATCTACATGGGAATCTAAGCGGCAGGTTCCGGACTTCACAAATACTATGTAAGAACATATTACGCTCGCTGGTTAATAATCACCGAGACACTCCTTTCCCGTGCAATGCGACCATTACCTTTAAACAATGGTTTCCCGCCTACGACACCTAAAAAATGGAAACATTATTTCCAACCCGGTTGATAAGGCTCTCGCTTGCGGTTTAACCTTCCCACTGCAGCGACCGGATATATCCGATCACAAGGCTGCAGGTTTCACTGCAGTTGAAGCTTTATTTAAATTAATATAATTCTACAAATAAAATCCAGTTTAAAAAAATTAAATTATGATTCATACTTTCCAGGCTTATAAGCACATACATAACAAAAAAAATTATACCATGATAGAAAATCTCTCTTTTATTAACATTTAAAATACATTGCAGAGAAAAAAAACATTAAAATTTTGCACTTTCACTAGGCGGTTAGAAGGTTAATAATGTGAAAGTTAATTTCGATGAAGCTTGCTAATCAGACTGTCTAGAGCAGAAAACACCGGCTTCTTACGGGCTGGTTGGACTAGGTTATGGCCGAAGGTCGAATTTCGGTTCGAACATCGCCATTTAATTAACTAATAACAGGCCTAGTTCCCTGCAACCGGGAACAGGGGGATTGAATCCACTCCTTCTCCCATGAATAGTGGATGGTTTTGTTTATCACTTCTGGCATGCACAAATAGTCTGTTCGTTATAGGACATAATCCTCTCTCTATCGCACCTTGTAGTTGGTTCACTACTCCAGTTGTATTGGATCTAAATTATGAGCATCATTTGGCGTCACTGCAATAAGCTGATGACAAAACTTCACCGACAGACAGTATTGAGGGCTTCCTCCTCGCAAGCTATCAGCACTGTGGAGTCAACCAGTCTTAAATTACAGATTCCGTTTCCTTTCCAATCTTTGCAATATACCCTATAAAATTTACTTGACTCACAGTGATAAAAAAAATAACCCACTAAACATAATTTCTCAAACTAGTGATCTAACTTAATGATTTTCTAGAGCCCCAAAACGATATAATACAAAATATTTTCAATATCATTTGAACTGTTTTTCAGATACTATTAACTTAATACAGACCAATAGTGACTCAGAATGACTCCACGAATAGAATTTTCCCACACATACAACTTAATCCAATAAATCTTTTTGTGGTAGAAAACGACAGGATACGAAGTGACCTAAAATTGATTCTCTAATCAAAATTTCTTGTACGTGTGATTCCGGCCTGTGAATTTTTCGTATCCGAAAACGGTAAAATATAAGTTTTTTTCAAAATAGAGATTTTTCGTTTGAGCTGTTGTTTAGGTACAATGAACTTAACCAAGACCAGGAGTGTAATAAGCTAAATTTCGTATAACATATTGTAAAAAATAGCGCAATAAAAAAGAAAAGAAAAAATCAATAGTTTGTAGCGAAAAGCGAAAATCAGTGTTTAACACTACGTAAGAAAAAAAACATATCATTCTACAAATTACTTGACAACAGCTAGTTTCTTTTGCACAAAATTTCTTTTGATCAACAATTGAATCTCAGCAGCAAATTTCAGCTGCTGCATACTTATAAAATGCAATTGCATGAAATAATATACACATATATGTTACTGATACTTGCAGATAAAATTAATTGCTATATCAGAGATACTAAATTAAGTAAACAAATTTATTGATAAAGCTAATCAATCGTCAATTTACATCGCAATAATTATATTCAGATGAGTAAATAGATTTTAAGCAGCGAATAATTGAGCATAAATATGAAAAATTCAAGAATAGAATCTCACGATAAATCGCACACTAATGCATTAAACAGACTTTTCACGACTTCTGAAAAAATAAACTGTACATTCATCTCATTTTTTTCGATACGTGTGCAATATAAGCAAATTATTGCAATCATAATAGATACATGATTATAGAATTTTTTATATATGTTTACATTTTGAGATGCTCTGGTCCGTTTTAGCTTATTTTAAAATCCTTTCATATCTATAAACAGATAAATGCCTGCATTTTTTATCTTCTTTGTAGAAAATGTAAAGGTTTATTGTATGTTACCTTAACTTTCTATTGTTTTTAGTTACCTATGTGCTTACTTATTTAATTATATCTCAGCAGACTCCATAGAGACACCAAGGGTTGCTTTATTATCTAATCCTTGTCTTTAATTTCGAGCATAATTTAAATCCGTTGTCAAAATTTGAAAGCAGTAAAATGCTGTCAACTTTTGAAAAGAAGTATGTAGTCGCTAGATTTTATTTCAAGTTGTTGTAGTCGTAGTTAACTATATTTTCGATAAAGTAGTTTTAGTTCGATACATTAAAATAATAGATCCTTTGATAGTTGCCTTAAAACTTTTTTTAATAATTAAAATTAATTACAAAAATACGGACATTTCTATTTAATAGTTAGAAAAAATTATACGGCTGTCATAGAGACACTTCTATAGAGATTTAAATGTTGCTGTTACTTTTTGGATACGCTCATTGGGTAATGTCCAAAAGAAATTATAGTAACTTACCTGTATACGTCAGATAAAATGTCAGAATTCTATTCAAATTTCAAATAAAACGAGATTTTTTTTTATTATGCATCAGAACTTTTGATACTCCATGGATATGTTATGATAGTGCATCGTTGCAAGATATATCTTTATTAGGAAATATTTCAATTGAATTCCTTATAATACCTTACCGGTAATTATTTGTATGAAAGATGATTTTCGATTTACATTATTTTGTGTTTTTTATGTGAATTGTAATTACACAGCTCTATATTTATTTTATTTATTTTTTTAGGGACAGCAGACATAGGCTAGGAATAAGCTTACCGCTAGTATCATCGTTCAATAGGGAAGAAATTTGCGGACGCGGTGAAACGATGGGGTCATCTATTAAAAGTTGATCATGAATCCAGTTTTATCATTACCTAATTAATTATTTTTTACCTCTTCTTAAAGATTGTGATCTTTGAATGAACCGAATTTTTTCAACTCAGTGAAAAATTGCAGAAGCCGAATTAGAACCTGAGACCTTTGTCTCAAACTGCCGATGCTCTACTTTCTGAGCTACCAGGGCGAGGAAATGACGAGCAAACTGCAATAAGAATATCTTATTCAGAGGTTGAATATCATTTAGTTAAATTAATTTGACAATTTAAAGGACAAGTCACAAAATTAGAAATTAGAGTACATAATATTACGAAAGGGATGCATCATTTTTTCTTCAATATATAATTTGAAATCTCATTGTATTTTCATCTTTTATTTCAGAAATTCCCATATTTATACCTTAATTATACAATGTTAAAAATCTTGTCCTAGTTTAAACAAAATTTTGGTGCATAATAGCTGTCTCTGTAAGATGACAAAATTCTGAACCAATATTTGGAGCTCCTGTTAAAGCCTAGTTCCAATAGTTGGAGCGAAGTTGAAATAGAAAGCTTCAAATGTTGGTAAGAAATTTTATTATCTTATGGTGGCGGTTACTGAACACAGAAATTTAGTTCCAACAAGGACAAGATTTTTAACAGTGTAGTTCAGAATTTAATTTTTCTTAAAAGAAATTCTTTGTAAAAAAAAAAGCATTCAGGAAAACAATTTCTGTATGTGCAATTTTTATGTTTCGATTTCCTCAATGAAAAGAAAAGTAAATCTCACCTTTTCTTTACTGAATACAGACAAAACTTTTAGAACTAAGAGAAAATGAAACTACACAACTTTTATTTGTCGAACAATTCATCTGATGAATACTGACGAAAGACGGTAGTAAAATCTTGATTTAGACAGAAAGGAAATCTTATGCGCGATACAAAAGAAGAATTTCGAATCCTCTATTTATTTTAGATTTGGCCATCGTTTTTCTTATTCCGATGTTGGAATTTTACGTTAGTCTTGAATTTATTGCAAATAAAATCTAATGGAAGTTTAAAATCTGTCTATTTCAAATTGTTTCAGAATGATAAATTTACAAAACAGCTTATATGTAACCATAAAGTTGAAACACAAAAATAGAAAAAGAAACTCAAAGTAAATTGAAGACTGTCATGCTGTTGCAATTTCTGCATCGAACTAAATATGCGCTAAAATAAATGAATGCAAAGCATTTCTTGGGAGCTGTGCAAATATAACGTTATAAATTTTCTGGTAGTTTTCGACCTTCCACCTCCTTTCTGATATCTTACGTTATCAACTATCGAATCCCCTCCTTCCTCGTTATGATACGTTTACCAAAATGTAAAACATTTTTTATTTCGAATATTTATTTATTTATTTGTTCAAAATGACATACAGAATTGTTCACATTTATTTTTTGCTTAAATTTATAATTCGAATGAAGAGAAGTCAATAAATATCAATTTCCTCATGAAAAATCTTTATATCAAATAACACTTAAAAGAAATAGTTACTAGTTAAAAGAAATAGTTAAAAGTATTTCATAATAGCTGTTCCATGTAGGCAGACGATACCGTGCTACCTATAATTAAAATGTCAGTGTTGAGAAAGTGAAAGGAAGTGAATTGTTTTTTTCTGTTTTTGTTCTAAAGTTGTGTTTGAGATAAGTGCAGACGATAATGCAGCAGTGAGCTGCGAGTGAGTGTTATTCTTTTAACAAAGAGTTTTTTAATGAACCAGTGCATATGGAATAATTTGTGTAGTGTGTGCATTAATAATTAACATGGCCCGCCGAGCCGGAGGTGAAAATAATTATTTATGTGAGTGAATAATCATCGAATTTGAACTATGTGCTGATGTTATATTAAGAGTTCTATTAAAGATCTGTCAACGTTCAACATAAGAATCTTCGAATAATATCGTGCTCAAATAAATGAAATATTGTATTTAAGAAGATAAATTTAAGAATTATAATGAGTCTTCCTCGGAATTTCGCAGCGATTTGAGTGAGGTAAGAGCAATTTTTTTAGTTTATTTTGATTAAATTATTGTCTATTATTGATAATCTAAATAAATACGAGCTTAAGCTTGTAGTTGAGGAATTGGGTTTAACTGCTCCTGAAAGTAGTAAAATTATTGATTTAAGAAATATTATAGAGAATATTACTCAAATGAGCAGTTATTAAAAAGCATCGTTAATTCGGTTGTTGAGGAGTGTAAATCACGAAAAGAAACTGAGAAAACAAAATTAGAATTAGAAAAAATTAAATTAGCGCAATTAGAAAAAGAGTTAGAATTAGCAAGTATTCGTAAAGAACCATCTCAAAATTCGGAATTTGAAAAAATTAAACTAGCTCAGTTAGAGAAAGAATTAGAAATAGCCAAATTGCGTAAAGAATCTCGGGAAAATTTGCCATCCGTAACAGAAAAATCGGAAACGGAAATAGGGAACAATAACTTGGAAAATTTTATTGAAAGTATTAAAACTTTAACTATTCCTTTACCATCGAGAGCTGAGTCATTTAATCTTTTTTTTCAATCTCTTGAGAAAGCGTTTCGAACTAAAAATGTACCTGAAGAGTTTATGGCCGAAATTCTGTTAAATATTCTCGGCAAAAAAGCGAGCAATTTAATGATCTATTTATCAGAGGAAGAGTTGATTAGTTATGATAAATTGAAAAATATAGTCTTAAGGGAATTTCAACCTACTGCACAAGAATGTTTAAACAATTTCAAGAGTGCGCAAAAATTACCGTCGGAAAGTTATGTTCAATTTGCAGCTAGGCTGAGTTCAATTTTTCAGTATTACTGTAATTTGCGTGAGGTAAATGATTTTAAATCATTATGCGATCTGATTGTTTCAGATAAAATTTTCAGTTCTTTATATCGCGAATTAATGAATCATATCGCAATTAAACAATCAGAGTCATATTTTAAACCACAGCAACTAGGAAGAGAATGCGATATTTTTTTGTCGATTAAAAACAAATCTAAAGGTGAATCAAATCTGTATTCGAGAAATACGATAAATGAAAATAAGCTTATAGCGACAAATAAATTTCAAAATCGGCCTCAAAGGAGCGCTTCAAATATATTTTTTTCGGAAACAAAAAATGTCAAATGTGTCTTGCGTAAATCTAATGAGTATCACGGTTTACATTCTTGTCCGCAATTCAAAAAACTGTCCATTAAAGGTAGAGTAGAAATTGTGAAATTAAATAAAGCATGTTTCAAATGTTTAAATTATAATTGTTGCGCACAGAAATGTAAGTCTACAAATTGTGCTAGATGTAAACTACCGCATTCTGAACTAATACATTTTCCTTGAGAAGAAAAGGAATTAAATAATCAAAATAAAAATGTTGGTCATGTGTTTCAATCGACTGCAGGAATAAAAAATTCACAACCCGAGGAAATCCTTTCCTACCCTCCGAGTCAGACTGTCGCCTCTAGTTTTGTGAAAAATAAAATAAAATCCGTTTTATTAAGTACGGCGCGTATCCTCATTAAAGATAAGTTTTCGGAATGGCAGGAAGTTAGATGCTTACTAGATGTCGGTTCACAAGCATGTTTGATTACTTCACAGTGTGCTAATCGATTGCAGCTTAAAATTAATAAAACGAATACTTTAATTTCATGTTTGGATGACACTTCTATGACAATGAAAGGCTGAGTAAATACAAAAATTGCGAATAGAGATAAAAGTTTTGAAAGAGAATTGACTATGCTAGTAGTAAGGAAAATTACAGACATAATTCCGCAAAAAGTGGTTAACATAAATGTTGAAGTACCAGATTTAACTATATTAGCAGATTATAGATTTAATTTCCCTGATAAAATTGATATGTTGTTGGGGGTAGAAATATTTTATGAGTTATTAAGACCGGGACAAATATATTCTCAGAGTTCAAATGTACTTTTGCAAACTACCGCATTTGGGTATGTGGCTAGTAGATGCATAGAGCAGGAAAGTAATGTAAAAGTTCATTGTGGGCTAATTCGGGAGGAAGATTTAAACCAAACATTAAAAAAGTTTTGGGAAGTTGAAAACATCGAAGTAGAGTTATCAAAAAGTAAGGAATTTGAGATATGTGAGCAACATTTTGCGCGTACGCATTGGAGAAATGAGGAAGGGAGATACGTGGTGAAAATGCCTTTAAAGGAAAATCCTTCGTGTTTAGGCCAATCTAGGGAGCTTGCTCTTAAAAAACTCAAATCGCTGTGGACTCGCTTATCAAAAGATAAGAAATACTTCACACTGTATAAAGATTTTTTAAATGAAAATGAAATGTTGCGACATATGAAACAGGTTAAAGAAGTGAAAGAACCTGACGTCATGTATTATGCTCCACATCATGGTATTTTTCGACCAGAAAAGTCCACCACAAAACTGAGAGTTGTATTTAACTGTTCTTCCACAACTACAAATGGCACATCACTTAATTCATTGCAATATAATGGCGGTGTTATTCAGAATGACTTATTTACGATAATGGTTAGTTTTCGAGAGCATACTTATGCACTGACTGCGGATATTCAAATGATGTATCGAATGATCAATATTGATCCTAGTCAGCACGCATTGCAGAGAATTTTGTGGAACGATAATTTCGAGGAAGAGCCTAAGATTTTTGAACTACAGACCGTTACATACGGTACGGTTAGTGCGCCTTATTTAGCAATGAAAACTCTCAACCAGCTATCGATTGATGAAGGAGATAATTATCCTATGGCAGCATCGGTTCTTCGTGAAAGTATTTACATGGATGATATTTTGTGCGGTGCACCTACGCTTGAAGAAGCCAAAGAGTTGCAGCGGCAGCTCATAGCGATTATGCATAAAGCAGGTATGAGACTCCATAAGTGGTGTACAAGTGATAAAAATCTTTCGCTGACATATGAAGAAGGGTACAAATTTGAAAATGAAATTGAAACTAAAACGTTAGGGGTTTCGTGGAACCCAAGAGATGATTGTTTTACTTTTCGAGTTAAGGTGGAATTGAGCAATTCCTACACAAAGCGAGAAGTATTGTCAACAATCGCGAGACTATTTGATCCACTGGGACTTCTTGGTCCAGTGATATCTAAAGCCAAAATACTAATGTAGAAATTGTGGAGAATCAATATTGACTGGGAAGACGAGCTTCCTGAATCAGAGTTTCATGAGTGGCATCAATTTCTTATGTCATTTAAATGTGTAAATAATATAAAAATTTGTAGGCGTATTATAATTGAAAACCCAGAAATTATAGAAATACACGGGTTTGCTGACGCCTCAGAACGTTGCTATGGGACAGCAGTTTATTGCAAATCCAGTGATTCCTTAGGAAATGTGATGGTGAATTTAATCGCTAGCAAGTCGCGAGTTACACCGATAAAGAGTCTAACTATTCCAAGATTGGAATTATGTGCAGCAGTGTTGCTAACCAAACTGGTAAACAGAGTATTATCATCCATGAAAGTAATAGTGACTAATGTTTTCCTTTGGTCAGATTCAATGATTGTGTTAGCATGGATTCAAAAAGAACCTATCGACCTTAATCAATTTGTTCAAAATCGAGTGGCTAACATACAGGAAAACTCTAGTGCTGAACAGTGGCATCATATTTGCTCAGAAGAAAATCCTGCTGACAAACTTTCCAGAGGTATGGATCCTGACAAACTTGCAAACTGTGAATTGTGGTGGAAGGGACCTTCATTTCTTCAGAGCAGTGGTTATCCTCAACGTACAATAATCATACCAGAAACAAATGATGAGTTCAATAAAGAGCTCAAATTTAGTGTTAAAGTCTTTAATGAATTTAATGTTATAAATTGTAATATCACCGAGAATTGTTTTGTATATAACTTGATTAATCTTAGTAATAATTATTTAACGATTGTGCGTATTCTTAGTTATATTTTCAGATTTGTGATGAATACAAGAAACCCTCTTTATAAGTGTAATGGACCCTTGAGTACGTCAGAATTGGAGCTTGCAGAGAGACATTTAGTTACATCAATATATAATAATGAATTCAGTGCAGACATACATAGTCTTCAGACTAAAGGATCGGTAAGTCCGAGTAGCAAGTTAAAAGGCCTCAACCCTTACTTAGATGAATTTGGAATTTTAAGGGTTGGTGGCAGGTTAGATAATAGTAATTTAAATTTTTCAAAAAAGCACCCGGCTATTTCACCAAAGAGTAATAAATTTACTGTAATTGTTATAAATTATTATCATAAGAAATATTTGCATGTTGGTACGTCAACTTTACTATCCTTAGTAAGAAATAAATTTTGGCCAATAAATGGTCGTGCAATGTGTCGAAAGGTGGTTCATCAGTGCATTCCATGTTTTAAAGCTAAACCAGTTATTGCAAATCAATTGATGGGCGATTTGCTCAGGGATAGAGTCCAATTAGATTATTGCTTTAATATTTCGGGTGTTGATCTGTGTGGGCCATTTATGATCAAAATTGGTTATGCACGTAGGACCATCTTACAAAAAATTTATGTCTGTATTATTTTTGTCTTGTATTTTAGGCTATACACATAGAAATTGTTTCAGATTTAACTTCCGAATCATTTATTGCGGCACTGAAAAGATTCATAGCACGCAGAGGTAAATGTGACAAATTGTATTCTGATAATGCAAAAAAAATTATTGGGGCAGATAAAACACTTAGGGTCTTTTATGATTTAGTAAGAAAACCTGATGAGAAATTAGCAGCATATTTGTCTAGTGAAGGCATTGAGTGGAAATTTATTCCCTCCAGATCACCCAATTTCGGGGGTCTTTGGGAGGCCGCAATAAAATCCTTTAAATTTCATTTTAAGAGAATTGTGGGAGGTGCAAACCTCACTTATGAGGAATTTCTTACAGTAGTGATACAAATAGAGGGAATATTAAATACGAGGCCTTTGACTCCATTATCAGATGACACAGATGATTATGGAGACCTAACTCCAGCTCATTTTCTTATAAACAGACCATTAAATGCCATTATTGAGCCTGATTTAACCAATATAAAAGAAAATCGCCTCAAAAAATGGCAAAAAATAACTAAAATTGTACAACTTTTTTGGCGCAAATGGCATTATAATTATTTAAGTGAATTACAACAGAGGGATAAGTGGAGATTTGAAAAGGATAATGTAAAAATAGGAGATCTAGTGTTGTTAGTAGAGGAAAATATAAGAAACAATAAGTGGCCTTTAGGCAGAATTATTGAAGTATATTACGGTAATGATAAGAAAATTCGCCTAGTTCAGGTAAAAACTCAGAATGGAATTTTTAAAAGATCGATTAGTAAAATATGTGTTTTACCTATGCCTGAAACCCATAGTACTTAAAAAAAAGATGTATATATATATGTGTGTGTGAGTGTTATATTGTTTTTTCTTTCAATTCTATATTTAAGTAACATATATAGTGACCTTTTGTATTTATTTGTGTAATTAGTGTAGTTAGTAAAAAAAGAGTTATTCTTGAATGTGAAACATGTCAATGGGGGCCGGTATGTTCCATGTAGGCAGACGATACCGTGCTACCTATAATTAAAATGTCAGTGTTGAGAAAGTGATAGGAAGTGAATTGTTTTTTCTGTTTTTATTCTAAAGTTGTGTTTGAGATAAGTGCAGACGATAATGCAGCTGTGAGCTGCGAGTGAGTGTTATTCCTTTAATAAAGAGTTTTTTAAAGAACCAGTGCATATGGAATAATTTGTGTAGTGTGTGCATTAATAATTAACAATAGCTTTTTGCCACATAATGATTTCAACATAATAATAAAGTCCTGTTACACTTGTCCCAAACGGAGGAGAGGTTGGGGACGAAATTCTTATCAAGAAAACAAGTGGACAACATTCTTTCTCTTTCTCTTTAATTATTCGTAAACACAAGCTTCATTTCATATGTACTTCATACACGGTTTCTCGCATTGTAATTATATATGGACGTACATATAAAGAAGAATAGTAATGTCGAACATAGGGGTATTCCATATTTTAGAATTAAATAATTTTATAACAATATAGAGATCTTAATAATAACTTTGTATTTTCGTAAAAATGGATAACAGGCTAAAAAATTGTAACGTGCTATTTAGCCAAATGAAAACATGCCAAAGACCATGTTAAAAATGAAAAGAGAAAATTTTGATTGGATCAAAAATGATATCGATATTAAAAGACAAACCCCTCCAATTCCCCGAGAGAAATTTTACGATATCATATGACAATCTCCCCCCTCCCTTCTTAAATGATAAAGTAATATTTGCACAGCTCCTTGAATAAAATTTGGCATCGTCTAAAATTTAGGGGTAAATGTTTAATTCTACTTTTCTTGCTAAGAAAAATGTGAGATTTTAGTTCAAATTATAACCCTGAACTGTCCGGAAGTCTTTGATATTTATTTTCCACCAGGGTAAACTATTTTTCATCCGAAGATTAACTGTGTACTCAAAATTTATATCAAGTATAGAAAATTAAACATTTATGGTGTTCTAGGTTTATAACGCCACGTTAAGGTTCTACCAATTTTCATGATTTAGTTTTAGATTTTTTTCCCAAACAAACATAATATTTCAGGCAGCAATTTATTGGCTATGTATACAAGAAAAAAAAACATTCTAGCAGTTTTATATTCATAAAATATAGTGTCATGATTTCTTGACTAATGTTATTTGGCGTTATTACCTATCAATGTGCGTAAAAATGCCATAAAAACAGAACTATAAAATAAGATGAAATAATGACATGTAACTTGTTCAATTCTATAGATACAAAATCTGCAGCAAAATGTTTTTACTTACCACTATATGTGATATCAGAATGTAGTAATAGTAATTTAATATTTTATTCTTCTGAAATAAAAAAGTTAGTACCATTTAGGCATACAAATTTCTGTTTATCATTTTTAGTTTTCAATAATGACAGTGATGATATTTTGTGGATAAAATAAAAAACAAAAAAATAAAATAAAAAATGTAGTTTTGAAACTGAAATGAATCATTTGGGGTAATAATACCAGTGGATGGCAATGTTACCTTCCAATACATTTCACGCAGTACATTTTAAACTATAAGCTACCTCTCGAACACATCTAAAATATCGAAAAACATTTTGAAAGTACATGAAAAACGCTATAAATTTATGTTATAAATAATGCATTTCATAATAAACTTACAATCTTCACATCATAGAACTTACCTAGCAAATTTCAGATCGTGCGTTGGCACTTACGAGTTTATTCTAGCTATGAAGTTTACAATGTAACAAAATAGCTTTGAGTGGTTCCTTGTGTTTCATATAAACCAGAGCTTTTCAGTTCAGAACCCACAGTGTCACTATTTTGGATTCCTTCATAACCAGGCATAATATAAGCAATTAACGTTAATACCCACCCTGGTTTTATTTCTCAATAAAAAATATTTTTAAATGTATAAATTCTATTTCAGCTTTATGTGTTCTACTTTCCTGATTGTGAAGTAATTTATAACAGAAATTTAATATCTGAAAATAAAAACATATGCTTTTTTTATGAAAAATAAAAACAAATTTAAAGCAACATATGAAAAATGAAAGCTTTGAAGATGCTAATCAAAGTAAAAATTAGTGCTAAGAAGTTTTCAAACCGCGGTTTTTATGACTTATTTTTTAGTTAACAGAAATATTTAAAGTAACCCTCCTTAATACTGTTTATCTATAATTATCTGATATGTCTTTTTTTTTTATAGCAGATATCTCCGGTTTATGCAAATTTAAATTAAATCTAATATTTTATAATTACCGGACTTCTTATATATATATATATATATATATATATATATATATTATTTGTTACAAATATCTTTCTAAAACAATATGTACTTTTAAACATCTTAACATCTTATGCTGGATTTTGTCTGAAAAATAAAAACGAATTTGAAGCCACATGCGAAAAATGAAAGCTTTAGAAATGTCAGTCAAACTAAAAGTTAATCGAATAAAGTTTTTTAACCACGTTTTTTATGGCATATTTTTTGTTTTTGTTTACAGAAAATGTTTTATGTAAACCCCAATTTAATTCTGTTTATCTGTCATCAGCTGACATGTTCTGTTTTTTACAACAAATATCTCTGTTTCATGCAAAATTTAAATTAAATCTAATCTTTTATTATCATTGGATTTCAAAATTTTTTAAGTACTATTTGTTATTTGTTATTTTTGTAAAACAATATTTTCTTGAACCAGTCTCAACCACTGTCTCAATTTAAGCGCTTAGTGAAGTAACATGTTACAATCCATTTTATCAAATAGTAAAACTAATAATAAAATTTTTTTGATGAAAATGTTATGAAATATTATAATCAAATTGTAAAACTAAAATTTTAAAATTCTAATTAGTATTGAATATTGATACAAATATCTCTTAATATTTAATATTATTATATTTAATAAATTATGGTAATTGTACCTAAATGAGACGCGATTCCTCATTGTTTTGTCGCATTTAGGGTATCTTTGGCATCATTAGGCAGCAAGTTACAGAATACTGTACCTTTAGTTCAAAACTAACTTCTTTTATATAAATTTAATAATTGTCTGTCAAATAAAACCACAATATACTATTGTCGCATTTAGGTAATTTTTTTCGCATTTACGGCAGTTAAAATCTTAGCGATAAGTCCTTAGTCCAGTTCTAAATGCAATAATGTACTTTGTGCATGATAAGTCACTTTAAAAAGTTCATTCAATTTCCAACTGCAGTTGAAGAAAATTGTTAAATGAGCGGCCTATGCTATCATTCTATTGAAAGATGAATAAAAGGGGCCATAAATATATAAACTAATGTTTTTGCACTAACATGTTACGATCCATTTTATCAAATAGTAAAAATAAGGTACTTCTCTGCTATCCAGTCGACCAAAATACTATCGCCAAATTATAAGACTAAATGCAATAATGGATGATCGTGAACGTCAATTCAATGACATTAAATACGATACACGAGTTTAAAACGTCACTAAGTATTTTTATTTCGACTTTGTATTTTTTATTAATATTCTACTAATTATTTGTTTTTCTATTATTTAAAATAAAAATTACCTCAAAATGTGTAATTTGGCTATTAGTTTGGCCGAATCGGTCGACGGGATAACAGAATAGTACCAAAATAATAATAACATTTTATAGATGAAAATGTTATGAAGTATTACAATCAAATTTAAAGCTAAAATATTAAGCTTGTGCAGTATACTATTTCTAATAAAATTTCTCTTTTTAAAACATTTTAAACAATAGTACAAGCATTTAAAATTATGCAAAATTCCATTGTACAATAGTTGATCTGTGAAAAAAAGCAGCACTAACAGCAGTTAATTATTAATTACAATTACTTTTTTTAATTACTTAAGGGGATTCAGTACCCTCCATTCGGCGAAAAATGACAAAAATATCGATTTACTAAATTTTTGCTTAAACTTATTTTTCTATCCCTAGTATATTCTTGTGAAGTTCAGAAAAGATACAAGTACTATAAATACAATTTAAAGTCATTTTATTATATCGCTGTCCTTTTAAATGCCACAATTCACTTCTCTTAACCCCTTAACGCGCATTGTTGCCGGGTCCGCAACACCTAAAGTTCCCCCTGTTTAGAGACACAAAAACTCCGTGAATATTTCAAAAACTACTCTAATGGCTACTTTAAATCTTTCTTATGAGTTCTAGATGGCAGCACCACAGAGATCAAACTCTACTGTTTTTAAATAATAGGTAAAATGTTTTACTGTAATACGCGCTTCACAGCAATGTTCTTCTCACTGCGCTTGTCAATGCTTTACTTATGGGAGGTGACCACTTCGGCAACAGCTGTATAATTAAAATGGTTAGTGCAATCTTTACAAAACAATACCCGTGTACTCCTCTAGGCCTAAATAGATTGCCTAATTTTTCTTTTCTTTAAATTCCAACTTTAAAGAGTAGTGCGCCGGAAAGGGTTAAAAGTATTTATTCTCAGTTTATGTTTTTTCAACGAATAAGCGTGTTCAAAGTGATTAAATTTTTGTGTAAATTTCTTTAATTAATTCGATTTCATTTTCATTCCTATTGATCTATTTGATAAAACTAAGTATCAAATTTATATTAGAATAAAAGATTTTTTGTTTTTTTTTAATTGTTTGTTTTTTACACATAAAGATGTGAAACAGAGTTTTTACTGTAATTGCGCATGTATTTGCACATTTTATTTATTTTCTCCCAAACTATTTAGCTTTTGATAAATCTGATTCTTAAATTTTTACAGCACAATAGTTTAGTAGCTCGAAATGATCAAAGTTGTACGAGATGATACATTATGAAATCTACTTGATTTTTTCCAAATTTTGCCAGAAAATTTGAACAATTTCTTGACACAATCATTTTCCTTTATTGAGTGCCTTATTATTATTATGCCAAAAATGTTACTTTAAAATGCTTAAACAATAAAATAAAATCGAAGGGTACCGAGCCTCCTTCAATAAATTACTGAATTAAAACAAACAACTTTCACTGTATTTTTCTCGAGATCTAATTTTTTATACAAAACATCTTATTCCTCCAGAACTTCAACCAGAATCAATTGTTATTTACAATATGTTTATGTGTCTTTTTTTTTGCACCAATTCGCAATAAATATTAATACCGTATTTACTCGTGTATAAGACGCACATTTTTCCCAAAATATTAGGACAAGACTCCTAGGTGCGCCTTATACAGGGAATAATTTTTTACTGTTGGATGCAGTCGAACGAAATACATACGAAACAAGATATTATTCAAAGAAGATATTAAAACTCGGAAAATGTTACTTAATTGAATTATTACTGCATATTTATTTCACTCCTTGCAGTTTTTTATACAACAGAGCTAGTGACATTATCTAAACGCTATTAACAATTCTCTTTACCGTCACTCATTCCTATTTCCCGTCATTCTCTTACAACCGGAAGTCTAAAAATGTATTTTCATCTTGTTTCCTGGTCTGGTGTAATGTTTGTTTCGATTTTTTTTACTAAAATTTATTTGGTCATTCATCATTAGCGTATCAAATTTATGGTGCGCGTTATACACGAGATTTTGAGAAATATCCATTTTTACTTGTAAAGTAGGGATGCGCCTTATACACGCGTGCGCCCTATACACGAGTAAATACGGTATATGCAAAATTTAACTTGAATCTTATTTCACATAATTATTGAAGTTTTTATCATACTAGGGAATCGCCTCCCTACAAGACTTGTTCAAACTCTAAAAATTCGTTAGTTTGATTTGCTTTGAAAAAACTGCGAAATTTTGAATTACAATTAAAAAATCTGTGGCGATCTACCTTCTAAAGGAATTCCTTTAATTTATCTTTTACGGAAAGATTTAAAAAACAATTCACCTGCTGTTAATTGCGGTTTTCGTATTTGATTAAATAAGATTAGTTAAAACTCTGAAAATTACCAAATATGAAATGAACTAAGTCAACAGTCTTTGTTTCCTGATACTTTTTTAATAATTTCATCAGAAAATTACTTTAAATGACGAGTGTTACATTAAAAAAAAATCGTAAATTTATGGTATTTTACCATGAAATATTAAACTAAAATTAGAGAAAATGATACTTTTTCCATCTAAACGGTCAATTTTCGTAAATTTTAAGTTTTACGGGAAAAACCCGTTACATCTTTCTACCATACTATTAAAATTGCAATAAACTTTTTTAAGTACCGTTTTCTGCAAAAATCATTTGAGAATTATATACCTTCCAATTTTACATAGTATAAGCCTTTTAAATCTTTGTATGTGATTTTTTTTTATTTAGCATTTATCACTCTCCTATGCAATTTTAACTTAAACAGAGTTTCAAATACCACAATCATTTTACAATTTAACTTTCTTTGCTATCTTTCTATGCTGTATTACTTACTTGCAAAAAATACATTTTATGCATCATTTGCTTAGCCTTGCATCACTCTCTATGTTATTTATAAAAGCCATCTACGCATCCTTAGCGCTACAACCCCACTTAATGTAAGCCGTTTAAAACTGTTTAACTGTCATCAACTCATGTGTCTTTTTCTCACTCTGTAAAAATGTAACTATTTCATCCTTTCTTTCATTTCTGAATGGATGCCAAACTGTTCTAAAGAAACCTCTTGTTATCTTTTTTGTTTAACAGCGAGTAGGAGGACGTTGAAAAAAGCGATATACAAACAACAAACTTTCGAAATTTTGGAAAAAAAAAAAAAACACATTTAACTTCACTCGTTGTGCTTTAAAAAAATTGAGACACGTGTTAGTTTTATTTTACAAAAGTTAAAGTCCTTTAAAACCTTATCTTCACTTTTAAACAACTTTTTGTTTCTTTTGAAAATATGGTTCAAATGGGGGATTTCACTGCATTTCAATGTTCAACTCGATCCACATAAAAAAAATTATATATTAAATTATTTTTTTTAATTATAAAAATTTGAAATGCTTAATTTTTTTAAATTTATTCCTTAACCCCTTAACGCGCAGTGTTGCCGGGTCGGCAACACCTAAAGTTCCTCCTGTTAGGAGACACAAAAACTCCGTGAATATTTCAAAAACTACTCTAATGGCTACTTTAAATCTTTCTTATGAGTTCTAGATGCCAGCACCACAGAGATCAAACTTTACTGTTTTAAAATAATAGGTAAAATGTTTTACTGTAATACGCGCTTCACAGCAATGCTCTTCTCACTGCGCTTATCAATGCTTTACTTATGGGAGGTTACCACTTCGGCAACAGCTGTATAATTAAAATGGTTAGTGCAATCTTTACAAAACGATACCTGTGTACTCTTCTAGGCCTAAATAGATTGTCTATTTTTTTTCTTTAAATTCCAACTTTAAAGCGTAGTGCGCCGGAAAGGGTTAACCCATTTCTTTTAAATTTTCAAATGAGTATTAACCAGGACTGCGCATCGATTTTTGATACGTTTAATGTTACACTTACATACCCTTTAAATGTTGATTTCACAAATTTTGTGAAATCATTAAGAAAAGATTGGTTTTAAATTATTACCCGGGATCTTTTGAATATGTAATAAAATCTTTTCAAAAGTTTTGAATGATGTTTGATCTCAAAGCCTCTCCCGACGTTAAAAGTGCTCTTAAATACTACTCACGATCTCTCGAGAGTTTATATGATTCGATTTATTACAGAAGGTGGAATTAAAAACAATTAAATGGGTTTGAACCAGCGGAAATTTAACATCAGACGTAAAGAACATATGACAAATATAGAATATAACAGGAAGAAAACTGCTTTATCCAAACTGTATGAAAAATATTGCATTAACATACTTTTTAACGAGAGTAAATTAAATTACGTTTCTGTAAATATGCAGGAAGTAATTTTTATTACACCTCAGTAACGTATATCTTATTCATAAAATGCGGAATAGGTGAATATAATTAAAACACGTACCAAACCATGTTTCCCCGTATAGCATTATATAGTGGAATACTTTTGTGTGGCCCTGTAATTTAATAATAAAAATTCTTTGCATCACAGATTGTACAGAATGCATATTTTAGTACATATTTCATAGATTTATGCCAATTCTATTATGTTCGAATGAGATTAACATCATTAAAGTGCATTTGAAACTTTTTCCCCATTGACCGTAATCCTTTTGATTTCCCCTGTAATTGATCTATGCATCCGATTTTCATAACATTTTAAATGAATCGACAAAATTACGGAATAATTATATGATTTAAATTTTAAACGATTAAAATGCATTTAAAACTTTTTTCTCTATTGACTGTAATGTAACGGAATCCTTTTGAATGTCCCTGTAATTGATCTTTTCATCAGATTTTCATAAAATTTGAAATGACTCGACAAAATTATGTTATAATTGTGTATTTTAAATTTCAAACGATTCGGTTGGGTAGTTTTTGCGTTGTTATATGCGGGCAGACGGACAGACAGACAGGCGAACAGACAGACGGACATACAGACAGACGGACAGACGGACGGACTGAGCGACAACAGCAGGTGCTACGTATTTACATAATTACGAACGCACCTAAAAAGAACATATAAATCTTCATGCAGCAGTGACATAAAATAGTGACTAACAAGGAAGGTTTCCATACTGGGCATACTCAGATTTTTTTGAAAAAAAAACTAATTAAACTACTCATGTATGTAATAAAGGATCAATGAAAATTAGCGGCGGAATTGCAGTAGAAAACATGTAAAAAAATAAAATACTTTCGAATATTTGGTGTGAAAAAACCAAAGTGGCACACGATTTGGAGAGCAGCACTTTTCCTCGCCAAAAGCAAACGATTTTAATGCAACTGAAAACTTATGGATTTTTAGAACCCGCGTAAATGGTGTTTAATGAATTTAAACATAAACAATGAGAGATTTTAATATATTTTATACATATATATGTATATTAAATTGCATATGTATATATTATTTGTTGCTGTAGTTATTTAATTTTCCCCTGGAAAAAATATTTTTATATATAAAAAATTCTTATTCAGTAAAATTATTTTTATACATTTAAGCGTATTCAAAAATAAAAGCCAGATGATTCCATAGCAACAAAATCGAATTGACAATGTTCAACTAGACTTTGAATTTGAAACAATTTTAATTAATTTAAATTTCATTTCAATTCTCATTTCATTTCAATTTTTGATGGTTAAATTTGAATATAAATACATATAATTATCAATATAACGAAATTATACTTAAAACAAACTAAAACTGACAAAACCAAAGATATTTAATTTATCTAAACACGTTGAACATGAAACTTTTTTCCTTTAAAATGCATTTGACATAAAACATTTTTTGAAATTGCTTTTCAACGCCAACCGATGATAAATAGATAAATAACGAAATGTTAATTTCGTTATTACGGACAGGGTACGGGGGTTCCGCCGAAATTTTTTTTATAAACTTATATATCCTCATGGGAAGAACATTCTATAATTTTTTCAGATTTTTCGGAATGTGCCCGTATGGAGACCTTCCTTGTAAGTGTAAACACATGTGTAAAACCATTTGGCACCTTAACATTTTATAAAGATTTAAAAGGCTTTTAATCATAGAGGAAACTTTTGCAGGTGCAGGGGAAAGCTGCACGAGATCTAAATTATCTCAATGAAAGTTTTGCACATGAAATTTTGCAGGATGATAAATCTCATAATACATGCGATACACCAGTACATAAGCACGAATGTTTTTCAGAATGTTATTCTATGACTTCTAAGAGTCACCAGGGGAAACCAAGAAACTTTGAAGAAAAGTCTACGATTGATGGTTGAAAGATACTTTCGGTCATTGTTTTAAATTTAGGACAAAGCGGCGTCTCATTTTTTTTTACCATTCTTTATGAATGTTCATCGAAAGTCTTGCTACTTATGCAACAATTCCCATGCAACATACTATTTAAATGGTGTGACAAAGATTGACTGCTCATTACAGGAGAAAAGTTTTCTATAATATTTTAAAATATTTCGAAATATTTTTTTGTAAGTTTATAGTTTGCCACATCGCATTTTAAACTACTTTAATGTTTTTTTTCCATATGTTTTGATCATTTTGCGAAGAATGAAATTCAATCCGGTTACTACTTATACATGTTACTGAAGGAAGAATTTAAAATTTGTTGGTTGAAAGGCACTAATATTCATAACTTAAGAAATTTAAAAACAAGAACTTTCAACAGTCACTAATTTAGTTGTACAAAGTTCTAAATTCATTTCAATAATTAAAAGAAAATTGTCTGGCCAAATATGTAAATACTAGAAAACTCAACTGAATATAATTAGATATAAAATTATATCTTAACTTTAAAATTGAGCATAATTGAAAATAAATTATATCCATACAATCAGATAATAGAATTTTTAATTGAATCGATTATTGTTGAAAGGAATTAGTCTATATTTTGAGATCTTTCATTTTAAAACGGTTTGAATTTTTCCCTGCTTGTTGATCATTCAGAAAGGAAGATAAAATCCCATTTTTGGTGCTACCTATGCAGATTTGTGATGAAGAAATTAAAAAGATGAAAGTTAAGAAGTATGTTTTCAGAAATTTCAAAACAAGGACTTAGTTTTCTTTAACAGTAAATGAAAAGAAGGAATATCTTTGGATAACCCTGTAAAAACCAATGTAATAAAAGGCTTCACATAATAGATTATGATTAAGTGGGGTTTTTTTTGTGTAAACTGTGTTCATTTTTATGAGATTAGCATGCATACGCGTAGGGAAATTAAAGTTTTCATAAAAACAATCCCGAATTTCGAAAAAGTATTTTGATTGCAATTTACAGAATTTTTAATATAAAAAATGTTCTTTTCAAAAAATAAAGCAAGCAACATTGTGAACAATAAATACTCTGCAATTTGAATGAAAAAGTAATAAAAATTGTATGAAAATTGAGCAGGTTTAAGAAATGTTTCACTGCGTATGCGAGAATGCAGTTAAAGTATTATGTGCGGACTGTATTAGTTACATATATAGAGTATATTTTGCGAATGTCTCATAAACATAGCTTGGAAATTCTGAACATTATAGTTGATAGAATAAGCTTAAAATCCGTTATTCCCAAAACGAAGCAAAAAGTTGAGAGGCTGTATCCATATTTCGATCGATTATTGCAATTTGCAATATTGCATATAGAACTAAGTTTGGAAAAGAACATTTATTACTATACTACTATATTTTACTACTATTTTAATAATATTTATTACTATACTACTATATTTTACTACTATTTTAATTATATTTATTACTATACTGCTATTTTAAAGAACATACTCTATTCGTCATCGGCTTCTAAAGCCTAGATAACAACTTTTAATGATGCATTTCTACAATGCAATCCTCAATAATATTATAAAATTAGTAAACGTTAAACTGTTAAAAACAGATTAATTTAATCAGAATCAACAAATAACACTATGGAATTAATTACGATGGAACGATTAATTTGCGTTGAATGGTTCATTCAACGCAAATTAATCAAGTGAATTGCTCAATATGCCACCGGTATCTTTAAAAGTTTATTAAAAACCGATTTTTAAAAACTCGCACCAATCAAGAAATATTGAAATTTTGCGACCTCCTTTCGAAACATACTTCGGACAATACGAAGTTTTAATTTTGAAGGTTTTTTTAGGTATACTGTAAAAAGGAAAAGATTTTTTTCACGCTGAGTTTGAGTAAATGAAATGCCAAATAAGATTTAAATATGTTCTAAGATTATTGTCAGCAATGAATTAAGTTCATCATAAACAGATTAGGATAATTTTTTTTTGAAAAATAATTGCACAGAATAACAATATTTTATGGTATGATCCTCATACCTGTTTGAACTTTTATGATACATCCATTTATACTTTTCTAGTACATGCAGTAATGCCCAACCCGACGTTGTAATATTTTTTACAAAATCTTATTATTCTTTTAACAAAGATTTTTTCTTTTTTTGGAATAATACAGTTACTAATTAATATATTTATTGTTCGGAACCCCTAGTATTGTAATAATACTTGCATTTATTTAAATTTAAGAAACTGATCAATGTTCAAAATTAAGGAAACAATTCACAAATTTAGAAAACTTAAAATAATTCCTTGGGGTAGAACAAGCATTTCTCGGAATATTTTCTCTACATTCAGCTGAATCATCCGCTTCGAGTATTTAATTCTAATTCAATCTGGCTCTAGTCCAACAAAAGACTTCTTGAAGTTGTTTGGGTTTAAGAGGGGGAATTATCGTCCATGATCTATACAAAGTAATGCCACTTAAAAGGAGACAACACAAAAGAATTCCGTTACATAGTTATAAAGGGTAGAGTGGTGGGCGACATATTTTAATCATATTAAACTATTCCATGCATAATAAAATTGATATATGTCGCTGAGGCTTAATATAAGTTATGCAATATACTCATGCATAACACGAGTGAATAGCATTTACAGGGACACTCAAAAGATTTTAAATAGCATATTCTTTCCGAAGTACTGTATATATATCCGATACTGGCATATGATTAAATGACACGCATTTTAATTGTGATATGCGCTTTTAAGTTTCAATAAATCTATGAAAATTACATGATGCATAGAAATGCTATAGTTGATATACAGGGTTACACAAAAAGACTCGCAAACGTTACTGAATTGAACGCAAATCACTTAAAGAGGTTTTTTAAATAAGTATACATTTTTACGCTAAGCTGAATTCAGTTTTCTAAGCAATGTGTGCAGGATATAGATAAAATGATATACAAGGCCATGCAAGGAATTAGATACATGGACACCTATGAATGATAATTTCTGAGAATGTGATTTCAGTAGCTTCAAGAGTGATTAATTTAAAATAAATCTTAGCGAAATACTGGCGTGTAATGAAAATACTAGATAAACTACAGGGCTGAACAAAAGCATTCAAGTATGTTTCCATCTATTGATATAAATTGCTGAAAGAAAATTTTCAAACTGCAATGCATTTTCTCGCTAAACTAATTTCCCCCTTATGTTAGTATATATATATATATATATATATATATATATATATATATATATATATATATATCCTACAGATCAAATACAGGGTTGTTCAAAAGTATTGAAATATGTATTTAGCTATATGCCGGGTGTCCCAAAAATGACTGATGGATTTTAAAATGCAATAACTTGCAAACGGTAACAGTTATTTAAAAATTTTTTACAGGAGGGTTATGTGTAATGTCAGAAGTTTTTTACCGTAATTTTTTATTTTAGTTCGCATCTCAAACAATAGGTGGCGCTGACGGCGGTTGAAGGCCAGGTCGACGCTTCACTCAGCAATGATCACTTGGCCTTCAATCGCCGTCAGCGCCACCTATTGTTTGAGATGCGAACTAAAATAAAAAAAATACGGTAAAAAAAACTCCTGACATTATACGTAACCCTTCTGCAAAATTTTTTTAAATAGCTGGCACCGTTTGCAAGTTATTGAATTTTAAAGTCCATCAGTCATTTTTGGAACACCCGGTATATACAGTAACCTTATACCAATAAATAACGAAGTTTTGTTAAAAATGGTCGAGTGACGGTGCAGCAAGTGTTTCAATTTTGTTACAGTATATTTTGCTAAATTTGCAGCTATTTTGAATATATAATTAATGTTAACAGTGAAATTTGCAAGTATATACAGGGTAGTTATAATTCAAATTGCACATTCAAAAGAGCTGTAAAAAAAGAACCACTAGTCAGAATGGCCGGATATTTCTTCTAACCATACGTGTAGTAATCGGATTTTCTTTTGAGAAAGAAAAAATAGGATCAAAAGTTGACCTACAGATAACGCTGTACTCGTCACAAGATGCTAGTTTAAAGACGCAACGCACATGCGCACCACACATTACATTTGTAATAAAAAGGCGGGATATATATATAGTTCTTGTTATTCTGCATTGCAAAAGACAGTATGACTATTTTTGAAGGGTCGGGCTCTGCCTGTGAAGCTTTTTTTACAAAAATGGTGATTATGTGGCAACAGCAGTGAGGAAATTTCGGACATGAAAGAGTTTACGAAGCGGCTCTGACCCGATGACTGATTTCAGTCTAAAGAAGATGATTGATTCATCAGCTTTTACTTTTTCTACGGTTTTTGGCTTTGGGACAGTTAAAAATTGATTTCAAATTTCATTTTCTAATTGTTTTGACCTAGAAACAGTTAAAAATCGATTTCATTTTGCCTTTTCTACTATTCTTGTGCTAGAACAATCACAGACAGCTTAGGATTTTGATTTTTCTACGATTTTAAGCCTAGGGACAATTAAAAACCGATTTTGGCCCATTTGCTGTTGTGCCACCTTGCCATGATGAATGGACTTTGAACAAAGAGCGCCACACCAGCATGTAACATCATTTAATTAGCATCTTATGACAAGTAGAGCGCCGTCTATCGGTCAAATACTGAGACTATTTTTTGCAAAAAATCCCCATTGTTTCATGTACCGGGTGTCCCAAAAATGACTCATGGATTTTAAAATTCAATAATTTGCAAACGGTGACAGCTATTTAAAAAAATTTTGCAGTAGGGTTATGCATAATGTCAGGAGTTTTGTTACCGTAATTTTTTATTTTAGTTCAAACTTCAAACAATAGATGGCGCTGACGGCAATTGAAGCCCAGATCGACGCCGAAATTAACCTCACTCTGCACTGATCACCTGGCCTTCAATCGCCGTCACCACCATCTATTATTTGAAATTCGAACTAAAATAAAAAATTACGGTAAAAAAACTCCTGACATTATACATAACCCTCCTGCAAAATTTTTTTTAAATAGCTGTCACCGTTTGCAAGTTATTGAATTTTAAAATCCATGAGTCAATTTTAGGACACCGGTATATTGAAATGAAATATCATTTTATTATTATTCTAACCAGTGTTTTTTTACAGTTTTTTGCAAGTGCAATATTAATTATAGTCGTCCTGTTTAATAATTGCATTAATTTTATTTGGAAAATTCATTTAAGATGTAGAAATACATTGCAAAATACGTAGCAAAAATTATACTGAGTTCGTGAAATGAAAACCATTGAAAAAAGAGATATTCTTACATTTTCTTTTCCATAACTATGTGAATCCCATTGTTTACTTAATGAAATTCTTTAAAAAATGTCTTTTGAAATTTAAAAATGTGTATTATCAAGAACTGGTGCTATCATCTGAATAGATTTAATCCAAAAATGGTAATTAAAGTAAAAAATGACAAACAAAATCGGTAAAAAATTTGCAATTTTTATAATTTCATAAAAATAGTTTATTTTAGCTATGAAAATATTTTGGGTAATAAATAACAATAACTGAATACTATTGATGAAAAATTAGAATCAAACTCAAAAATGAAAAAAAAAATTCTTATGTATTTTTTACATTCCACTAATACATTCTTATTTCGTATTCATTTAAAAACTCATTTATTATATTTTAATAATAGATACTATATTTTTTAACAATATAAAAAAAAAAACAAAGAAATGTTCTGAGTTAATGAAGCAGTCGGAATCTCATCTTTAGAATACTTTAAATCATTCTTTGAGGTGGAATAGCTATTTTCCTGATCATTTGTCTGAATTCAATAGACCGAACATTTAATTGTACTTCAATCTGGCTCTAGTCCAAGAAGAATTTCGGAACTTGTGTCGGCTTAAGACGGCAAATAACTATGAGTTATTTAGAAAGTCTTGTTACTAAGAAAGAAAGTATATGAAGCATCATGCAAAAAGGTATAAAAAACTAAAAAAGTAGGGGGTGTGCCAAAAAACTTTTAAAATTCATTGAAAAAAAGTAACAGACGTACAAGAAGGCGATTACCGTAGCCACGCTTTTCTAGTTTTTTAAAACTGTAGATTCCCGAATGTACTGTAGTTATCCGAATTATGACTATCTACCCTCTATACATTGCAAAAATAAATAAATATTTCTGAATCAACAAAAAATGTATATAACCATGAATGAGGATGTACAATCGCTTCTTCCAAGTAAATACAACTCCTAAAAATATTATTTTTAGAAACCTCAGGAACCGACATATTTATAAGATTTGAAGAGTCATTTATAAAATCTAATTTTCTTTTGTTGCACTTATTTTTGAACACGTTTCGGATTAGTTTTTGTAGTGTATTAATCGGTTTTCTCGCACCGGAATGTCTGTCTTTACGATGCTATTAATTCTCCAATCGTGTTTTCAAATAAACGTTTTCAGCTGCGTAAAGTATATCATACATCCGAGAGTAACAAAATAATATTAATTTTAATACTAAAGTTAAGGATGTTAATTATCAGATTTTCCTGTAATGCATGTTTGTTAAACATGAGAGAGTTTAAAAGAATCTTATCCATTTGGTAGCATAATGAAAATCTATTTTTTAAAGTTCATTAATACGCGTTATTAAACTGAAATTTTATTTTAGTATGGCTATGAATTCTTAATTAAACATTTTCAGATTCATAACATACTTTATTCACGAAAGTCTAATAAAATATTAAGAATTTTAACGTTAAGTTTAATGCTGCTAATTTATTATGTTTGTACATAAAACATGTTTGTCAAACATGAAAGAGTTTAGTTGCGAATTTATCCGTTTTATAGAATCCTGAAAATCCAATTTTCAAAGTTCTTTATTGTGTGTTATTAAACCGGAATGTCTTGTTTCAATATGCTCTTATTTCTTAAATAAACATTTCAGCTTCGTAACTGACTTTATGCATGCAAAATTAATAAAATATTATAAATTTTAGTATTAATGCTGGCCACTTAATTGATCAATATTTTTGAAAAAAACTTTTAAATACTGTCTATTTTTTTCAACGTCTTTTGCAGAATTTTTAATCTTTAACCGACGTTTTTTCAAAACAGAAAAGTTTCCCTAATTGAATCAGAAAAACGCTCGAATTAAATTATACAATTTACAATAAAATTGTACTGGTGAGAATAATAAAATATAATTCGAGTATGTATGCCCGTACGTGGTACGGATAAATCATGATTGTCAAAAACATGTTGCCCATACAACTACGGGCAAAACAAGGAAGCATTTAATGCTGTTAACTTAATGTGTCTGTCCATAAGACATATTGTTAAACATGAAAGAGTTTACTTGGGAATTTATTTATTTGAGAACATCCTGAAAAACTAGTTTTTAATGCTCATTAATATGCCTTAACAAACTAGAACTTCGTTTATTAGGATGTCATCAATTCTTAATAGAACATTTTCAGCTTATTCATCGACATTATACATGCAAGGATAATAAAGTATTATGAATTTTAACGTTAACATTAATACTGCTAATCTATTATGTTTGTCAGTAACACATGTTTGTTAAAACAAGATAGAATTTATCCATTTGAAAACATCCTGAAAAACTAGTTTTAATGCTCATTAATACGCCTTATCAAACTAGAATGTCGTTTACTAGGATGTCATCAATTCTTAATTGAATATTTTTAGCTTATTAACCGGCATTATACAATACATGCAAGGATAATAAAATATTATGAATTTTAATGTTAACATTAATACTGCTAATCTATTATGTTTGTCAGTAACACATGTTTGTTAAAACAAGATACAATTTACATGAGAATTTATCCATTTGAAAACATCCTGAAAAACTAGTTTTTAATGCTCATTAATACGCCTTATCAAACTAGAATGTCGTTTATTAGGATGTCATCAATACTTAATTGAATATTTTCAGCTTATTAACCGACATTATACATGCAAGGATAATAAAATATTATGAATTTTAATGTTAATACACTATATGGCCATTGATTATTCGACACTTGCGATTTTAGACATTTTACTAAATATCTAGAAAAATACATAAGGAATCATCTCGAAACTCTTAGTGTATAAACATAATAGTATACGTCATACATCTTCGTGAAGATTTTTTACCGAAACTCCATAGGGGACCGTCAACAAATTAAAAAAGAATGATTATCTTTTGAACAACCTTGTCAAAATTAATGTAGCAAAGCGCTCAAACTCTAGGTTATGATTGAATGCCTTATTGTAATACACTGTCTTCATTTTTATGCAAATAGCATGCATACTCGCAGAGTAATTAAGGTTTTTATAAAAATGGTCCCAAATTTTTCCAAGTTTTGCCCTTATAATTTTCAGAGTTCATAATATAAAATAATATTTTTTTCAGATAATATGACAAACAACATTGCAGACAGTACCCTGTAATCAGAATTAAAAAATAATAAAAAATGTATGAAAAATGAGTAGGTTTACTAAATAATTTTTTACTGCGCATGCGTCAAAGATATCAAAATTTCATTTGCATATTATGTTAGCTAAATGTATAGAGCAACTTTTGTAAAAGTCACAAAATCATAGCTTGAAAATTCTGAAAGTAATCGTCTATAGAAAAAGGACAAAATCCGTTATTTCCAAAATGAAGCAAAAAAATGAGGGATTTTATCCAAATGTAGTAGTACATCCCGTATTGTGTATTCTATATTGACACTAATCAATGAATATATGGATACAACCCCTCTTGTTTTTGCTTTATTTTGAGAATAACGGATTTTCAACTTATTCAATTGACGATTATTTTCAGAATTTTCAAATTATGATTTTGTGACTTTCACAAAAGTTGCTCTATACATTTAACTAACATAATATGCAAATGAAATTTCGATATCATTGACGCATGCGCAGTAAAAAATTATTTAGTAAACCAACTCATTTTGTATACAATTTACATTATTTTTTAATTCTGATTACTGGGTACTGTGTGCAATGTTGTTTGTCATATTTTCTGAAAAACATATGGTTTTATATTAAGAACTCTGAAAATTTTAAGGAAAAAACTTGGAAAATTTTGGGACCATTTTTATAAAAACCTTAATTACTCTGCGAGTATGCATGCTATTTGCATAAAAATGAACAAGGCGTATTACAATAAGGCATTCAATCATAATCTAGAGTTTGAGCGCTTTTGCTACATTAGTTTTGACAGGGTTATTCAAAAGATATTCATTCTTTTTTAATTTGTTGACGGTCCCCTATGGAGTTTCGGGAAAAAATCTTCACGGAGATGTATGACTTATACTATTATATTTATACACTAAGAGTTTCGAGATGATTCCTCATGTATTTTTCTAGATATTTAACAAAATGTCTAAAATCGCAAGTGTCCAATAATCAATGGCCATATAGTGTATTAATACTGCTAATCTATTATGTTTGTCAGTAACACATGTTTGTTAAAACAAGATAGAATTTACTTGAGAATTTATCCATTTGAAAACATCCTGAAAAACTAGTTTTAGTGCTCATTAATACGCCTTCTCAAACTAGAATGTCGTTTTTTAGGATGTCATCAATTCTTAATTGAATATTTTCAGCTTATTAACCGGCATTATACAATACATGCAAGGATAATAAAATATTATGAATTTTAATGTTAACATTAATACTGCTAATCTATTATGTTTGTCAGTAACACATGTTTGTTAAAACAAGTTAGAATTTATTTGTGAATTTATCCATTTGAAAACATCCTGAAAAACTAGTTTTTAATGCCCATTAATACGCCTTATCAACCTAGAATTTTGGTTTTTAGAATGTTATCAATTCTTAATTAAATGTTTTCAGCTCCATAACTGAATTTATATAAGGAAAGCTAATAAAATAATATGAATTTTAGAGTTAATCTTAATTTATTATGTTTAGTAAAAAATGTTTGTTAAACATGAAAGTGCTTAATAATTTATCTATTTGATAGCAACCTGAAAATCAAGTTTTTGTAATTTATCAATGTGTTTTATTAAACGGGATTATCAATTTTTAGTATTCTATCAATTCGCAATTAAACATTTTCAGCTTAGTGACTTATTTTATTCATACAAAGCTAATAAAATTTTATGAATTTTAAAGATAATATTAATTTAACATGTTTGTCTGTAAAATATATTTGTTGAACATGAGAATATTTACTTCAGATCTGAAAGCATACGAAAAACCTATATTCAGAGTTGAGATAACTGACCTGTACTTGCTGTGGATACATATGTAATTTAATGTGCTTTCTTGTACAGTAAAACCTTAGTTATTTGAAATAAGGTGATGTCAGCGTCATAATTCGGATACTTGAAAATCCGGTAAGTTTTCAACATAAAAAAAAGAATATTTCAGATGTGATTCTAAGTAATTGTTTTTCAAAATAACATTAAATTGTGTGTTAATTTCTTTCGATTACTTGTTTTTGTTGGTGTTCGAATGCTTAGAGTGTTTATTCTAAAACAGTAATATTTATAAACGTTAAATTACTTCATATTTCAGAAGTGACATTAATCAATTCAACTGTTTACTTTAAAACCATAATATTTATAAATGGTAAATTACTTTATAACTCAAAAGTGACATTAATGATATTAATATAATATCATTGTTTATTTAAAGCAATTCATAAGTAGTTGATTGCACATGATTGTGAAATCATTTTTGTTGATTACTTCAAGGACAATATTTTACTGTGAACGAACTTAGTTCAGTATCTCTTATGTTTTTTGTAAAGCACACACGGTGCTTATATTTCTCTTCGCTATGATTTCGCATACTTGGATAATATGTTAATCCAGTAACCGCAGCAGGAAACTGCATTCCTGTATCTTGTTTTTTCAATTTACTAAATGTTTCTTTAAGTTGTTAATATAACGCAAAAAAGATATATTAGTGTGAATTTATTTACACTTGACAACACCAAAGAACTGCTTCGTGAACCTCGGACATCAACATTATGGAGGCACCACCGGCGAGATAACCTGCACACATCGCTTTTTATGGATTACTTCGTTTCAAAGTCGCCGTAAAGGAGCACCCTTCAGCCCAGCTGTTTCAGATAAGTACATTTTGGTTTATTATCAGTTTGGCTTTGTTTTTTAACTTGGTTCCCTCATTATTTTAATAATGAGTCAAGAAGATTTAGAAAAGACAGCAATAAATTTACGTGGCAGAGCTAAATCTGCATTAACACGTATCACGAACTTCATTGACGCTGATCAAGTTTTTCAAAAGAATGATTTATTGAATAAATTAGAAAAATTAGAAACAGCTTATTTCGATTTTGATAAATATGATGCACAATTACCAGAAGAATCCTCGGAAATGGAGGAATTTGAAACAAAATATTATGAAACCAAAGCCAAACTGCAAGCAGAACTTGAAAAATTTTCTATAAATAGTATGAATGCACATTCTCAAGTTGTTAATGAACAATTACCTATAGTTAATACAACTAATAATTTTAAATTACCCAGATTGAATATTGAGCAATTTGATGGTAATTTCAAAAACTGGATGTCATTTAAAGACTTATATTTATCGTTAGTGCATAATAATGCCAGTATAACAAATATTCAAAAATTTCAATACTTAAGAGGTTTGCTCGGTGAAGAACCATCTTCAATTATAAAACATATACCCATTTCTGAAACCAGTTATGCAGAAGCATGGGAAAAATTATTGTCAAGATACGAAAAAAAAAACAAATTGTCGCAGCTCTTATCAAAACATTTATGGATATACCTCCCATTATTCATGCTAATGCACTTAACTTACGCAATATATCAGATATCTCTGACGAGGTAATTCGTGCTCTCAAATCAATCGATGTTAAAGCATCAGAGAGAGACATTTGGTTAATTCATATTCTTCTTCAAAAGGTTGATAATAAAACACGTGAAGAATGGGCTCAATATTCATCAAAGGATGATTTTCCTTCTTTTGATCAATTTATTCAGTTCATTAATGACAGATGTTTATCTTTAGAATTGTATAATAATGATTATACAGGGTTACATAAAAAAGAGAAACAATTTAATTTTCACAAAGCTCCCGCCAATAACGTTATCAAATGTTTATTTTGTAAAGCTAATCACTTATTGTACAAATGTATTAAATTTAAGGAATTAAATGTAAGAGATAGAAAACAATTTGTGAGAAAAAACAAATTATGTAGCAACTGTTTGTCTGACAAACACTACACATATCAATGTAATTCTACATTTAGCTGTCATCATTGTCAGCTCAAACACCATACGCTGTTATGCGAGAATAAACTACAAAATTATGCGATGTCAACTTCACGTTCGAATGAAAAACAGAGTCGGAAAAGCAAATCTGATTCAGAGGACCTTTCGATTCCTGATGATAATAAAAAAGAGGTTTCTCCTTCAATAAATTCTGTTCAAACATCTTTCGCACTTTTGCCCACTGCTACAGTATATATTTATGATTGCATGGGTCAAAAGCACACGTTAAGAATTATGTGTGACAGTGGCTCAGAATCTACGTTCGTTTCAGAATCATGCATGAAAGTGTTAGGATTCAAAAGGAAAAATGCCAGATTTCCCGTGAAAGGTCTTTCTAATTCAAAAATCGCAGTAACCAAGGGTTACGTAATGATTGATCTTATATCAATTCATAATGCTGACAGCAAGTTGTCAGTGAAAGCTTTTATTTTAGACGAATTAACAGCTCCATTACCTTCTGAGAAAATAAGTGAAGAGC
This sequence comes from Maratus speculifer, assembly GCA_964019185.1. Taxonomy (NCBI): domain Eukaryota; kingdom Metazoa; phylum Arthropoda; class Arachnida; order Araneae; family Salticidae; genus Maratus; species Maratus speculifer. The sequence goes on from OZ025298.1 coordinate 121,191,642, forward strand.
ATTATTCACACTTAAAAAATGTAAACTTGGCAGATCCACATTTTGGGACTCCAAATAAAATTGATGTTATTTTAGGATCAGATTACTTTTTTTCTATTTTGCTTCCTGGTCAAATAACATGTGCTCAGAGCAGTTTAATTGCGCAAAATTCGATCTTTGGCTTTCTCGTATCTGGAAAAATGCCGCATCTTAACACAACTCCTAATTCAATGCATAATTTACATATTTATGAACTTAATATTGATAATGAATTAAAACGGTTTTGGGAAATGGAAGAGGTATTCAATAATAATGCTCAAATTCTGTCTCCAGAAGAACAATTTGTTGAATCACATTTTCAGAAAACTTACTCAATCAATTCCGAGGGTCGTTTTGTAGTAAAATTACCTTTTGTAAAATCTAAGACAGAATTAGGTAATTCTAGACCTGCCGCAATTTCTCGCTTGTTGGCAATGGAAAGGAAATTTAAAGAAAATCCAGAATTCGAAAAGCAATACAAGGATTTTATGCGCGAATATATACAGTTAGGCCATATGGAATTAATAACACAAAATGACATTAACGATTCTGAAAACGAACAATATTTTCTTCCTCATCATGCGGTTATTAAACCTTCTAGTACTACTACCAAGTTGAGAGTTGTGTTTGATGCATCATGTAATACTTCAAAAGGAAACTCCTTGAATTCAATATTGGGAGTAGGTCCTAAATTACAATGGGACATATTTGAGATTTTACTTAATTTTCGAGTTCCGAAAATTGTTTTTTGCGCTGACATAGAAAAGATGTACCGCCAGATTTTAGTTTCTGAAGAAGATCAAAATTATCAGAAAATAGTTTGGAGGTTTAACTCTAATGAGAAAATAAAAAATTTCAAATTAAAAACGGTTACTTATGGGCTAGCTCCAGCGTCTTATCTAGCCACTAAATGTCTCAAACAAATTGCTGATGATTATACAAAAAATGCTGTTATTTCTCAAACATTAGAGAAAGATTTCTATATGGATGATCTACTTTCAGGCTCAAACACTGTTAGCGAGGCAATAGAAACTTGTAAAGAAATTACCGATGTTTTGCACGCGCATGGTTTCCACTTAAGAAAATGGAATTCAAATTCAAAGGAATTTCTTAGAGAGTTTGAGGATGATTCCAATACCGAATCGAATTTTTAAATAATTCCTAGTGATAACGGAAGCTCTAAAGTTCTAGGATTAAGCTGGAACTCTTCTTCAGATACTTTTATTTTCAAGGTTTCACTAAATCTCACTCCACCTCTTACAAAGAGGCAAATTTTAGCAGAATCTGCTAGAATCTTTGACCCACTGGGTCTAATTTCCCCATGCACTGTAACTTTAAAAATATTTTATCAAAAACTGTGGTTGACAAAAGGGGACTGGGACACAATTATTCCAGAACATCTAACCGAGGAATTATTCAAATTTCAAAATTCATTCAATGAAATCAATCAATTTTCGATACCAAGATGTGTTACGCTTTCATCCGAGAATGCCTTCGAATTACACGGATTCTCCGATGCGTCAACACTAGCTTATGCTGCCGCAATTTATTGCCGACAAACTTGCAATGGAAAAACCAATGCTTTTCTTTTGGTTTCTAAAACAAAAGTTGCACCAATCAAGCAAATTTCTGTCCCTAAATTAGAACTTTGTGGTGCTCACTTGTTATCTAAATTATTCCGCACAGTTATGGACACACTAAAGAATTACAAGTTCGATATTTTTGCATGGACTGATTCTAAAGTAGTCCTTTCATGGTTATCCGCACACCCCCGCAAGTGGAAAACATTTGTGGCGAACAGAACCTCTCAAATAACAGAAGTTTTACCTACTAAGCACTGGGGACACGTTCCCTCAAAAGAAAATCCCGCAGATATCGCTTCTCGCGGTATTGACCCAAAGGGTTTGCCGGAATGCGAGCTATGGTGGAAAGGGCCAAGCTGGCTACTTCTAGACCCATCTAATTGGCCGAAAGACGACTTAAATGTTGACGAATTCGATGAACAAATCAAATCTGAGCAAAGATCGGATCCCATTTTTTCATTTCACATGCAGCCTTCAAATGATGTACTAGATAATTTGTTTCAAAAGCACTCTTCACTTTCAAAAATTATCCGCATTCTGGCATATTGCCTAAGATTCATTAAAAAATGCAAAAATGCTAATGAATATCAAATCCCTTCAACAGTACTTACATCTAACGAAACAAAATCTGCTGAAGAAATTATCGTTCTTTGGATTCAAAGTTCTTACTTTAAAGAAGAGTTAAAATGCATCAAAGAACAAAAACCTCTAGCTAAGAAAAGCAATTTACACTCCCTATATCCGTTTATTGATACTAAGGGTATCTTACGGGTGGGAGGACGCCTGCAAAATTCACAGTTAGCATTTAATCACAAGCATCCGGTAATACTTCCATCACAACATAAAATGAGTGAACTATTGATAATACAACAGCATATTGCCACTTTACATGCTGGACCTTCTCTACTATCGCACATTATAAAACAATCTTTTTGGATAGTTGGTGGAAAAAAGCTCATCAACAAATGCATTAATAGATGTTTAAAATGTTTCAGATATAAGAAAACTATTACAACTCCTCCATTAATGGGGAATTTACCTAAACCTCGAGTAAATCTTGAACGCCCCCTTTTTTGCCAGCGGAATTGATTACGCAGGCCCCATATCCATTAAATTTAGCAAGGGTAGGGGTGCAAAAACAACTAAGGGTTACATTGCCTTATTTATTTGTCTTGCTACGAAAGCGGTCCATATAGAAGCTGTAAGTGATCTAACAACTGAAGCATTTATAGCAGCTCTTCGACGTTTTAGTGCAAGAAGAGGTACCCCACGTCACCTTTATAGTGACAACGGGAAGAACTTTCTCGGGGCACCATGAAAAATCGACCAAATACAGAGGGCATGGTTGTCATTTCCTAAAAATGAAATCATGTCTCAATATTTAACTGAAAAATCCATTGAATGGCATTTTATCCCTCCTTCTTCCCCTCACTTTGGCGGAATTTGGGAGGCTGCAATAAAATCCGCGAAATACCATCTCAAAAGAGTAATAGGAGCGACACTTCTAACTTTCGAAGAGCTCGCCACCCTACTTAGCCAAGTCGAAGGCTTACTGAATTCGCGACCTCTTATACATTTAAATGACAATGATAGTGACTGCATAAATGTTCTCACACCCTCACATTTTCTTACAGGTGATGTAATTTTCTCGCTACCTGAGGCGACCTCATCTATTACGAGCAACCCTAGAAATCGCTGGGAGCTGCTGCAAAATTTAAAAAGAGGATTCTCCCATCGATTTAAGAAGGAATATTTGAGCTCGCTCCAAAAAAGAGGAAAGTGGAGAGTCGAGCAACGTAATCTTCAACCTGGACAAGTTGTGCTACTCCTTGATGATGCCCAGCCACCAGACTCTTGGCCATTGGGGCGAGTAAAAGAGGTGCACCCAGGAAAGGACGGACATGTCCGTGTTGTGACCATACAGTGTAAAGGATCTTTTTTGAGACGACCAGTACACAAATTAGCTCTCCTACCTATATATCAGGACTAAGGCCTGATAGGGTGGGAGTGTGTTCGAATACTTAGAGTGTTTATTCTAAAACAGTAATATTTATAAACGTTAAATTACTTCTATTTCAGAAGTGACATTAATCAATTCAACTGTTTACTTTAAAACCATAATATTTATAAATGGTAAATTACTTTATAACTCAAAAGTGACATTAATGATATTAATATAATATCATTGTTTATTTAAAGCAATTCATAAGTAGTTGATTGCACATGATTGTGAAATCATTTTTGTTGATTACTTCAAGGACAATATTTTACTGTGAACGAACTTAGTTCAGTCTCTCTTATGTTTTTTGTAAAGCACACACGGTGCTTATATTTCTCTTCGCTATGATTTCGCATACTTGGATAATATGTTAATCCAGTAACCGCAGCAGGAAACTGCATTCCTGTATCTTGTTTTCTCAATTTACTAAATGTTTCTTTAAGTTGTTAATATAACGCAAAAAAGATATATTAGTGTGAATTTATTTACACTTGACAACACCAAAGAACTGCTTCGTGAACCTCGGACATCAACAGTTGGGTTTAAGGTTAGATTTATATATCCTTACACATGCCTTTTAAATACATTTGTAATTCAATTTATACATTTTTTATAGATTTTGTTGATTTTATCGATAATCATGATCACATATGAGGACCCCAGAAGACAAGGGGAATAAATGACAAAACTTAAAAAAAATGAACTTAGGGCAAAGAAAGCCCGGAAGTATGCTTTTTTTTCAGGTAAAGAAATAAGTGATTTTCTAAAAGTGTCAGGCGTTCTACACTGTAAACAAAACTCCCTTACTTTACACGAAAAAAGGTAGCAACTATGAGTCACCAACTATCAAATGGTATAAACAAACACTATTTTGGGTGTAAAGTAAGTAATATGTTTAAAATGTACGTTATAATAAATTGTCTCAATTAAAGGGAAGTTTGGCACACTCTTTGCGTGAAGCTATTTTTTTTTAATTATGGCTGCATTAAATTTGAAATGTAATATTTTAATTATTTTTTATTTTGCTACCATTTATTGAAGTACACTAAATAAGTAGATGGTAAAAAAGGAAATTTTCTAATATTTACATGATTTTAACAGCAAAATAAAAAATAATTTAAAGATTACATTTTAAAGTTAACACAGCCATAAATTAAAATAATTAGTTTCATGCAAAAAGGCTTCTAAACTCCCTTTTAATTGAGGTAATTTATTATAACGTGCATTTTAAACATAATACTTAGTTAGTAAACAATGTAATTTCCTATATTTACATACTTAAAAACATCGTTATATGGCTCAAATAGTATGTTTGGGGGGTTGGTGGGGGGAGGGGGCAGAATGTATCTGTAGCACCTCTAAATTTCAGTATAGTTTCATTTCTGTTTGTCACAGATGTCACAAAATTGAAAAGTGTAAAAGCACAAATAAATTCTATTAAATACATGTTTTTCGTTTATTTTGAAACTTTAAAAGATTTAATATTACAACTAAATACTATAAAAGAACATTGCGCTTATATTTTGGCAAAGGTGATCTGGAAAACATATGTGAAAAAAATGTATCTAACAGCATTGTATGACCACTTTTGGATTTCAAGAATGAAGTAACATGCTATTTTGAAAATGTATGTTTTTTTTTTTCACACAAAATATCCCAATATGTTTATATATATAATTTTTTTACAAAAAAAGCGAAGAAACAAAAGACGATAACAACATAAATTTGGCGCCCCCTCAGTTTCCGCGCCCGGGGCGACCGCCCCCTTCGCCCCCCGTTTCACACAGCTCTGGATGAACATACCGGCAGACCCCCCCTTTCATTGAAGTTCTAAGATTTTCCATTAAATGTATTCAAATTCAAATAGGCATTAATGATGATTTTAATTATGTTTTACTAATTTAATAAATAGAAAAATAAAATCATGACAATCTCTTTAACTCTTTCAGTATCAACATATATATATAATAACGAAATAAAAATAATGAAATTTTTGCTTCTAATAATCTAAAAACACATCAAAATACAAATATAAATTGAAAAAATGAATGGATAAAACAAGATATAACACTATGTTTATTTAATTTCGTGTTAGTTCAAGTTATGCGGAATTTAAAGCACTAAAACACTATAAAATCTAAACTAAATATTTCAAATCTCTGTACGAAAGTGACAATTTTACGACTTCTTTTATTATTAATTTTCATTTTTAAAATATCGAAATAGCTAGACTGCAGACACAAAACAGAAAGGAAATAAACGTCACTTACTTATTTGAAAAAAATCCAAAACTTTGCAACAACACTGTGTTGCAGCTGTTTATGTTACGGCCATCATAGAATAGATTATATCTGATTTCTTAAATTGTCCAAACTATTTGAAATAATCACAGCTGTAAGTCGATAAAAGTTCTTAATATAAACTATGTCAGCAATTTTTTAATCATTCATTTTTACTGCGAAATATAATCGAAATTCACAGAACATTTTTGTTTCAACCACGGCGCCATTTTGCATGTCCAATAATCCCACCCCCGCGCTGAATTACATAATCACCGACTTGTTGTCGCTGGATTAAAAAAACACCAGCTGTTGTGTTGATGAATTCAATAAAGTCTTTCAAAGAGCGAATTATAACGATTTCCAGTAATTCAGAACGCCTATTTTTTTAAAAAGATTTGATAGGTCATTCAAAGTGTAACGTAACATTTATTTTGGTATTGGCACTCAAAAAATAATATATTTACACGTTATTTCACATCTCATACAACCGAAGTAAATGTGATAAAACTCTTTATTTTTTACAGTGCAGAGATAAACCGCTTTTACCAAATAATATTCGGTATTGATTAATTAATTATGAGTAGTGAAATTACAGTTGAAATTATTAAATATTTAATATGTGAATTATCACTTGCTATCTAAAAGAGTCTTCTGAAAAATGTTCAAGCCGGGGATCGAACCCGGAAACCTTGGTTTAGCGCTCAAAGTGCTCCATTTAAGCTCGTAGCTTAAAGGGTAGCAAGTGATAATTCACATATTAAATATTCAATATTGATTAATTATAAATTTAAAAAGAATGATACTTTACTTTTTTATAGTTATTGAAGAAAGAGTTCAAAGACAACAATGAAAGAAGTGGCTGTTTCCTATTTCTATACAGCCAGTTATTTATATTCAAATTTAACGTCAATTATCTAAACTTAATTTATATTATTCCTAGTCGAATTTTCATCACTTGAATCCCTTGGCTACTGAAGTATGCCGTTGAAATATAGGCTCTGCCACTGAACTATGAAGAATATGAGTATACTTCCAAATAAATCGCAACACACCAGGTGCCTTTGAAAATGCAACACCAAAAAGGAGTGGCCAGAATTTTATGCAAATTTCAGGGTAGACGAAGTTCACAAAGTTTTTCAAACAACGTGAAATGAACAACTCTCCAGCAAACGTGTAATGAAATATAAGGGAAGGGAATTACAAAATTGGCAATATTCGTACAATTACTAATGAGAAATCATCGCAGAAATTTTGTTATTTTCCCAGAGGACGCATGTAATACCATAAAATGCAAGGCCATTGTCAAAAGAGGCAGTACCTGCAAATAGACGATTTTACGAGGAGCATGGTGATTAGACTGCGAAGGGCAGATTTCTCCATGCATTAAATCGCAACTGAGACATGCCTGGGTGCGTCCACAGTACATCAGCTGTGGCGAAAAAGATTGAAAGAAAGAAACGTGGCGAGTTCCAAGGATTCTGGCTCAGAAAGAATGACGTCAGCATGCGTGCATCGACGCATCCAATGAGAAGGGGTGATAGAAATCTGTAAGTAACTTCTATAACATTCTGCAGCATGTTCAAGACAGCCTGGAGGTTCTCATATCAACCAGAACTGTTTCCCTTCGAGTGGTTGCTAGCGGTCTACACTCATGGCGTAAGCAAAGAAGACTGCCTTTGACCCCACAGCATGTACGGCAACATCTTCAATGGTACTGGGATATTGTGATATAAACAACAAAATGACTCTGGGTAGTTTTTTCAGATGAGTCACTCCTCTGTTTCTCTAGTGATAGTAACCACGTACGAGTGTGGCGTCGACCTAAAGACCGCTCCAGTCCGGAAACAATAGCGGAACATTCCGTCGAGAAAGGACGTGGCCGCATGATTAGAGTATGTGTACAATTCCAGTTAACCTTTAGTTCGTATTCAGGCCACTATGACGGCCCAATGATATGTGGGTGATGTGCTGCGGCCGGTGGTACTCCCCGGCCTTTAGGGGGTACCTAATGCTTTTTATCAGCCAGACGGCACACTGCTCACATCAACGAACGTTCCCTGCAAATTGTACATATGCTTCCCTCGCCAGCGTACTCTCCTGATCTTTCGCCAATCACATTTCGGATGTCAATGGACGCCATTTGCTGATCTTTCCATTACTGCTTTCAGAAAACGAATTGTGGTAAATGGTTGAATGAGAATATAGAGCAATTCCTGAGGGCGCCATAAGTACTCTCATTGATGCTATGCCTAGACATGCTGTTTCCTGTATCATCATTACGGTGGTCGTACATTCCACTGAGCCGACGCTGTTTTGGTTTGATTATCATTTCGAAATGTATATCATTTATTTCACATTACTATGTCTCTGTTTTTGTTGAATTTCACTTTTTGACCACTCCTTCGTGATACTGCATTTTCAATGTCGTGTATATTCCATTTTAATACTCTGATTAAAATACTTTCAAATCGAAAAAAGCAGTTTTATTTAAAGAGAGGTTTTAAATAACTAATAATAAAAAATAATTAATTAATTTAACTGGTATACCTGAATTTTGTAATCAACATCTGCAGAGAATTTTTTTAGAACTTAAACTAGCGTTCTTCTGATTGTTTCCATTTTCCATCATGAATTAGTAATCGCATATAAATCACTATATCTATGAGATTTTAAAATAATACAATTGTGAATGTTTTGTATTAATATGAAACACTCTTATAAACATAAAATTTAAATGATTTATTTACATTTATTTTACATCTGACAGATATATCCACAATCGTCAAATAATGTACAAGTGTATAACTACAATTACAAAATAAGTATATTTTAATGTAAATATTTGCAGATCACAAAAAATTAAAATATTGATTCCTATAGCTTGACATCATATTCGTAAAATTAATTAAGCAAAAATTACTACAATGAGTAAGAAAATATTGCTTTACATTGGACCAATTTCAAATCCTCTTATACATTTTTATTGCCTATATTTAAAAAAGATTGATTAAAATTGCGTGCACCATCTGATGCACTATGCATCACCCATTATGTAAATGAACATAAACAGAGATATTAAAAAAAACCAAGAAAAATAAATTTTACATATTTTGAGAATTAATTTAAAATATCCATTTGTGTTATAAATAAGTATGCTCTGAATTCTCATAAAATATTAGAAAAGAATAGTTTATTATAAATTTTATAAATGCAGTCAAATATAATCCCATTTGTTTAAGCATCTTTAATCTCTATCAATTTTGTTTAGGTCTTAAGAGGTTAAACACTAATTTAAAGTACGAATTTAGCTAACTAAACAATAAACACTAAACTTTATAAGTTATAAGGATTTATTAATTTATTTTAGTTTATTTAACAAGAAAGAATATGTAATAGTCTAGTTAATGATATGACATATATAATTTTTTGCTTCAGAAAAAATATTTTAACAATGCAATCTCATTAAAATAATTTATATCTAGTACAGAATTTGCTTAAAAATGCTCACTTGCAATTTGTATTATGACAGTAAGCTAAAAAAATAAAAAATAATAATAAAAAAAAGAACTTAAACTATATGTATTTTTAATAAATTTTCAAATTATTGCAAATAATTTTTCTAAAAATGCTGATCTAGCTAATTAAAAATTGTCTGTCGCATATTTTACCTTGTTGCATAAAGCAACATTTCATGATATAAGAAAATCTTCAAAAGAAGAAAAATCTTGCCAAATAAATATGCAATTTCTGGTAAAAACTGACATAATAAATTCTTGTAAAAACTTATTATAAAAACAGAATGCACATATTTGCATTATTAACAATATTTTCGTTTCACATTGTTTTAATAATGGTATATTATATTTAATTTTAAGTAATCAAGCAATGATGTTTCAGGCCCAGAAAACATTTATTTATTTTTTATTTTGAACTATATATAAGATTCTGGCGGTTAGAAATTTTCTTTTGTATTTTAAATAATACACTTACGTAAAATATTTCATATAGATATTACATACTGGTAAAGGTACATTTCATTAAGACGTCTGACAAAAACAAAGCTCAAATAATAAACTGCTTTACATTAAATATTGTTTTAATATTATCCTCTTATATGTATAAAATACAAACGGAAAATTCGTTAATTTCGCATACTCCTCAGGTTCTACGGAAGGAATTTTGATGTATTTTACACTCTTGGATAGATATTATATTAAGGAAGGTTTTCGTATATAGAACATCGTTCTACGGAAATTATTTGTATAATTATGATGAAAAGTTCTTTTATTTTCGCCAAAGTGCTTACCATTGGCATAAGTTTACGATTTTGGGGACGACATATTATTTTACCATTTTGTTAAAAATTGAAACATGCATATGAATTAGAAATTAAAAGATACAATTAGATCGAAAAATAGAATGAAAAAATATTAATGATTTTGTTTGAAATTAAAAAAATGCAGCTTTAATGAGAAATAATATTATTTAAAAATATATTTAATATAAATATGAGAGAAATATTTGTATGGTCTAAAAGAAGTATGTATTAATTTTCAAAGTTGATCCATTGGAACAAGATCTGGTGATTTATCCTATTTGTTGACTATATTTGGCTCTTGAATATAAAAAAAAGACTTAATTTTATTTAAAAAAAGCTTTTTAAGTATGTCAAGATTTTTTTTTCAATATTTTAGGATATTATATAATAGGGTATATTACGAATATATTAGGATTTTGATTTTACTTTTGTCGCCAAACAATTTGATTTTAAGTCGAAAAGGCATGATTATGACATGGGTCCGAACGATATTAACAATAAGGAAAGAATTAAAAGTATACAACAATTTTTTGAGTAATTTATTACTTTCAAATACAAATTATATAAATAGCAGGTAATATTAGGAAAATAGAATTACATATTTAAATTCTAATGTAATTTAGTTGTAATAAAGATTTCGTTTCGGCTGTTATAACTTGGGTTTAGCTGAATGAATTTTGACGATTTTGTACTGGTAGATAATTTCTCATGGAAGGTTTCAATATGAAACATAACATTAAGCGTTGATTATTTATAGAGTTTTGGCAAAAATTTATAATCAAATGAGCTTAGTTATGGAAATTTAGCCTTTTTAAATTCTGTGAAATGGATTTTGATGGAATTTATATTGTTAGGTAGATATATTCCCCGGAAGATTTTATTATCTTATTGTTTTGCATTGCTTGGTTATAGAGTCATAGAGGAGTGGTGGGTGGGATTCTGCAATCAGGTGATGCATTTTAACAAATATTAGTCTTTTTAAATATTTCTAATAAACGGTTTTTGAAGAGAATTGCATTGTTAAATTATTAATTTTCAAAAACAGTTTTTAGTATACTATATATTGTTCTACACTATTTACTTATAAAGAAATTCCTGACTTATATTTGACACCGAACTTGGCTAGTATTTAATAGTATTGACGTCGGGGAGATATCTGTTTAGACCATCACTGCTTTCTTTAAAAAAAATTCTTTTTTATTTCTCGGTACAGGCGTCATATACGCTCCACGTTCGCGTGATTGCAAACTTGGAGATATTTAGCGTCACATAGTAGCCTGGTTCTTTTGTTTCAGCAAGTTATTAAAAATAGAAGAACAGTTGAAAACACAAAAAAAACCCAGAAAAATCATTTATTTTTATATTTTTATTATTTTATTATTTCAACCTCTAATTTTCAATTAATGTTCCCTGAAAATGCATTTCTCGTAAGAAAAAAATATTATTAACATTTTAAACATTTTTTTTTTCATTTTTATTTCGATATTTAAAGTGTTACCCATATTTAGATTTTTATAATAATTATCATATGAAAACTTTCTTACAGCTATAGTAATTTTACAATACTTTATAGATAATTATAAAAACAATTTAATTTTAAATGTCATTGTTATTTAGTTCTGAACTGAAATAGAAAAACATATAAAAAATACTATCTACAAACGCCTGTATTCAACAATCAACAATAAAGAATTCTACTACAAATCACATTCAAGATTTCATTTATAACATCAAAGATCATAAAATGTAAAAATATTCTTTCATCTATGAATTTCAAAGTGGGAAAATAGAAACTACTCGTCAAGTACAAGTCATAATACTGTAAAATTCATAGGAGGTACGATTTTTTTTTTTTTTTTTTTTTTTTTTTTTACATATACGACATTAATATGTGTGTTTAAACTAAACTACGTAAAACAGCAATGCTGTTTATTGAAACATAATGTCTGCTCATCGTATAATAATTATGCCTCCGTTCAGTGCTATACTACCATTATTTTGTTTCAGAAAAACCGTAAGAGACATGTGAGTAACTATCCTGACAACATAATTTTTTTTACAAACTGACAAATGATCAGAGATAGATTAATATGGATGAAAATACTACAAGTATAAATCTTTCATTTGTTCCCAAGGACATTCGAAGATTATTCTTCAAATCTATACCTTTTGTGCATTCCAGGAAAAGCGGGAAAATTATCTGCATGTGACACTCACCTATATTTGTTAATTTATAAGTTGTAAAATATCCTTTAACACTTACATGAACAAATTTAAATGGGACAGTTCCTCCAGCTGTGAGTGTGGGGAGCTGGGGGCCGCTACTCATGTGCTCTATCACTGCACAATATTCATTCATCCACGTTCTTTAAAAGCTGGCTGAACAACATCCTTAAACGCCCAATATTACTAACGAAGTTTAATAGAATTACATTTTTCCATGACTTTACTAATTTAACTCTTTAGTCACCCTGTTCATTTATTGTACGGTGCTGCCCAGTGTCGCGGTTTGAGCTTGTTGTTCTGGCGGTACCGTTATGACCCTACTACCCAGCGTCGCGTATTTTTCGGGGTGTGAGGAATCTATATGTAATTTTTTTATTCATTTTCTATGCAAATTTGTCCTGTCCCGTGTCCTGTTTTTGTTATATCCACACTCAAAAAAAATTGCAGCAAAGTAATTGGTCTATAGACCGTTTTTATAAGAAACGCTTATATAACCGTAATTTAATATTATTCTGACCATACTATAGTCAGAATACAGTTAAATTACGGTTGCATAACCGTTTTCTATAAAAGCGGCCGATAAACTTGTTACTCTACTGCAAAATTTTTTACAGTGCAGACTGGGCTGGAGTTTTTGTTTCCGGCCCCTTGTCGCATTTTCGGGGAGTTCCGGTCCGGCTAATTATTGTATATTTTTTTTATTCTTTAAGAGAAGATGATTTCTTAAGAATAAATTAAGCGAGGAAGGACGGGATGCTTTACAAACTTGGTTTTCCTGTTTGTGAAGTCCCTCTAAAGCCATCAAATCAAATCTAACTACACATTAAAAGTAGTAAAATGGTTAAAACAACAGTATTATGCTGAGAAGCTCTCCCTATTATATGGAATGACCCTTTAATAGTTTTAAAAATCTCCATATTTTAAACCCAGACCTAACTAGACTGTCCGTTTTTAATAAGTTTAAAACCTTTCACATTTTAAATTCTACACCTATGTGACCGTTTCAAGGCCATTCTAAGAAAAAAGTTTCATAAATGCCTACATCTATAAATTTATAACTTGTTCAAATAAAAATTATACATTTAAAATAACAAAATTCTCTAAATTTTGATACTAGTACAATTGTTTTAATTTGAGTGTATAATAAATACTCCTAAAAGAGAAGCAAATTGCGAAAAGCTATGCTATACATGACATGGAATGGCCTACTTCATTATAAAATACTCATTACCGCCCAATTTGTTTTACAGCGTCTGTCCTGTAAGTAATGATACTGAATTTTTTATGCCAAGCAAAAAGCCAACAGGGCTGATTTTACGAGCGGCACGTACGGTGACCGCTGCCAGCTATAGAGTCTAGCGAAAATCAATTGGTCTTGAGTCTTTGCAGAGAGCGAATCGCTCGTGAAATGGACATGAGTTTGAAAGTGGCGTTTGGTTTTTACAATACCAAGTGTCAAGCACAATATGCCATAAAGTCTTATGAAAAAATAAATAAATTAGATACTGAGACGCTTACCATGTTACAAGAAATATACGGTAAGGGTTCTTTACCAAGGCTCAAGTATTAAGATGATACAAATCCATCAAAGACGGAAGAGAGGACATAGTTGACAAACAACGGGCTTCGTGTTTATCAATTTCTCGAACTTCAGACAACGTGACTAAAATTTTAGCGCGTTTGGACTGTGATTGCCAGACGAGTGTCCTAATGGTTGTCGAGATATTTGGATTTACAAAATCGTTACGGAAGAACTTCAAATGAGAAAAATTTGTTCAAAGCGGATTCTAACGCGTCCTTAAAGGTTATTCAAATTCTGGCAAAACACAGCGTCGTAACGCTACCTCAACCAATTTGATATCGCTGGACTTTTTTCTATTTCTTCGGTTACACTCCCGCTTAGAAGGTCACCGTTTTAATAATATAGCGAACTTCCAAAAAAAAATAAAATACCATAAAATAGAATTTAACGTAGCATATTTCTAAAGAAATAATATTTACTATCAGGTGCAAAAATCTGCCTTACGATGAGAAGAAGATGAAAAGAGGAACTTCGTCACCGTTCTTTGGTAGGAAATATTACAACCTTGATATTTCGGAAGGAGAATGGTACAATCTAATTCAAATATAAAAATATACTAGCAGCGATTATGAGTTAATAAGAGGAGAAACTCTACATTAATATCGGTTTCCAACGGAATGGAAAAATGAGTTTTAGTTCTGAGACACATGCACTCGTACTTATACATAACAACTAACGGATTATATAGATGAGAATAAAAAATTGCCCAATTTGTAAGATGCTGAGCATTAATGGGTTAAAATATAAAGTTAATAGCTCTTATAAAACATAACTTTTAGTTTGTGACCAGTTATACATTGAATGAGGGATTTAAATTTATTTTTAGTTATTTTGGCACTAAAAAATGCATGTTTTAAAATCATATGAAATAATCGTACTCTTTTATGAAAGCACAGCAATATTAAAAATATAAATTGAGACTTGAATCTGTTATAGCAAAATATACATTTAAAATTGAAACAACATTGGTAAAATCGTCCATTATCTTGATAAATTAGTTCAAACTATAATGACAATTCATGAAACTAAAAAAAAGTAATATTACATTTTGTAATAACAAAATCATAAGACATAATGTTAATATTTAACTTTAAATTAGATCTTTCTAGTATATAAAAATTGCACAAGTTAAAATTATTTAAGAAAGTCAGTAAAATTCAAAATATAAGTTGGGATTTGATTCTGTTATAGCAAAATATACATTTAAAATTGAAATAACATTGGTAAAATCGTCCACTAACTTGATAAATTACTTCAAACTATAATGCCAATTCATGAAACTAAAAAAGAGGAATATTACATTTTGTAATAACAAAATCATAAGACATAATATTTAACTTTAGATTAGAACTTTCTAGTATATAAAAATTATATAAGTTAAAATTATTTAAGAAAGTCAGAAAAATTCAAAATATAAATTGGGACTTGATTCTGTTATTGCAAAATGTACAATTAAAATTGAAATAACATTGGTAAAATCGTCCACTAATTTGATAAATTACTTCAAACTATAATGAAAATTCATGAAACTATAAAAAAAGAGGAATATTACATTCTTTAAATAACAAAATCATGTAAGATAATGTTATTATTTAACTTTAAATTAGAACTTTCTAGTATATAAAATTATACAATTTAAAATTATTTAAGAAAGTCAGTAAAATTCAAAATATAAAGTGAGACTTGATTCTGTTATAGCAAAATATACATTTAAAATTGAAATAGCATTGATAAAATCGTCCACTAACATGATAAATTAGTTCAAACTATAATGACAATTCATGAAGCTAGAAAGAGAGGCATATTACATCTTTTTAATAACAAAATCATATAACATAATATTTAACTTTAAATTAGAACTTTCTTTTGTATAAAAAATTATACAAGTTAAAATCATTTAAGAAAGTCAGTAAAATCCAATAAAATACAAAAATAATCTTTAAAATCATATGTCTATCATTATACTTATTTCAAAACTTCAACAAGTACAAATATATTTTGCAGTGCTGATTAAATCTTTTGCAAAATCATACTGCATTTCAGCGTCTGCAGCTTATAGCAATAGCAGCCTCTGTGTGAATATACAGAATATCTCTTTTTTTTCAGTTTTGTATCAATCATTTATAAATTTATGCACTACACATCATCACAAATATGGCAACACTGCGAAGGCTACACCTACTGCTGCATCGGATCCAGTTCCGTAAACTACGGGTAAATCATACTGCTCCTCGAGTTCTTTTTGCAAGTTTGGATTTTTAGTCAATGCTGTCCCACTTCCAATAATTCTTTTGATTCCATTTTCAATAAGAACTTCTCTCGGCATCATAGAGCGCAAGTTTGAAATTACACCCCTGAAAAGAGCTCTTGACACTTTTCCTAGTCCCAGGCAATGGGGGTCGATGTTTCGAACAACAGCACGTTCCGTGGGAAGATGACGCTCGCCGTACAACATCGGAAGGATTTCCATTGGAGTCTCTGCAGAAGAGTTGTCTTGAGCCAAATCAGTGATTCGTTCCCATATTTTACTCTCCGGTACACCAAGGCCTGGAATGAAAAAGTAAAACTACAGTAAAGTAACTACAGTAAAGTAACTAAGTAAAACTACATATTTATATTCATAGCATAAATTTCAATTTGCCTGCTCACAATGCGTCAATAAGAAGCATGCTACCACTAGTTTAATGACGTCATATTAAAACAAGTTGGAAATTGCACGTGAAGCGTAGCAAATTAGGTGCGTTCGAACGATAACGAAGTTTTAAAAATATTACTTTCATATATCAATCACATACATTGTAAATAGTGAATTACAATTAAAACGCTCATCAAACAATGTTCTCCCTATACCATTATGTAATGGAATACTTTTGTGTGGCCTTGTAAATCAATAATAAATGTTCTTTGCACCACAAATTATGTAAGATGTATATTATAATATGTACTTTATAGTTGCATATAAATTTTATTAAGTTCGCATGAGTGTAACACGATTAAAATGCATTTGAAACATTTTTTACCATTGACCGTAATGTAATGGAATACTTTTGATTGTCCCTGTAATTGATCTATTCATTCGATTTTCATAAAATTTGAAATAACTCGAAAAAATTATGTAATAATTATGTATTTTAAATTTCAAACGTATCGAATATACTTGAAACTTTTTACCCATTGACCATAATGTAACTGAATACTTTTGATTGCTCCTGTAATTGATCTATGCACCCGATTATCAAAAAATTTGAAATAACTCGACAGAATTATGTAATAATTGCGTATTTTAAATTTCAAACGATTAAAATGCATTTGAAACTTTTTTCCCCCATTGACCGTAATGTAATGGAATACTTTTGATTGCCCCTGTAATTGATCTATGCATCCGAGTTTCATAAAATTTGAAATAACTCGAAAAAACTATGTAATAATTATGTATTTTAAATTTCAAACGATTAAAATGCATTTGAAACTTTTTTCCCCCATTGACCGTAATGTAATGGAATACTTTTGATTGCCCCTGTAATTGATCTATTCATCCGATTTTCATAAAATTTGAAATAACTCGAAAAAATTATGTAATAATTATGTATTTTAAATTTCAAACGTATCGAATATACTTGAAACTTTTTTCCCCCATTGACCATAATGTAACTGAATACTTTTGATTGCCCCTGTAATTGATCTATGCACACGATTATTAAAAAATTTGAAATAACTCGACAGAATTATGTAATAATTGCGTATTTTAAATTTCAAACGATTAAAATGCATTTGAAACATTTTTTCCCATTGATCGTAATGCAATGGAATACTTTTGATTGCCCCTGTAATTGATCTATTCATCCGATTCTCATAAAATTTGAAATGACTCGACAAAATTATGTAATAATTATGTATTTTAAATTTCAAACGATTCGGTTGGGTAGTTTTTGCGTTGTTATATGCGGACGGACAGACGGACGGACAGACGGACGGACAGACGGACGGACTGAACGACCACTATAGGTGCTACGTATTATATAATTACGAACGCACCTAAAAAGTGTGTATGGGAATTAATAAAGTCAAACATTGTAAGCAATTGCCATAATAACTTAATTTTAAATGACGATTTACTCTTGGAATCGCGGAATCGCCAGTTGAAAATTGGAGATTGGTTGGAAATTTCGAGAAGAATGAATTATTTTCATCGACGAAAGAAAAAAAACCTATGATTGTGTCTAGATGACGTGATATTCAATGGCAAGACCTGAAATTTATAAAAGTCTAATAAATAAAACGGCATATTTCTATCTATAGAATAAATTTAAATTTGCGTGCTTACAATAATATGTACCAATAAAGAAGCATACTGTCATCAGTGCAAATGACGTAATATTTAGGAGAAAGATTGTATTGAAATTCATAAAAGCAAACACTTTAAACAATTACCATAATAATTTAACCTTAAATGACAATTTACTCTTGGAATCGAGGAGTTGTTCTTGTAAAAAATTGGCAATGTGTCCAAGAAAAAGTATTATTATAGTTGACAATTAAAAATAAACGGTCAAGTGCGAGTATTACTCGCTATCAGAGGGTTCCCCTAAATAAATGTAAGAATTATTAACTATAATATGTTATTTAAAGAAATATTTGCTAAAGAAAATAATAAGACTTTGTAGCGAACTATACAACGTAAGGTTGTGTATAACACAGATGCCAACATCTCTTAATTATTCCAAAGTCTGATATAAGGCAAACAAGTTTAAAATTGGAAAGTGCTTATAAGAAAATATGTTCTATTTCATCATGGCACTTATTACATTTCATTTTAAAACCGTTTATTAAATAAAATTTTAGGTTGAAAACACGTTTGTCTACGATCAGACTCCGGAATAATTAAGAGATCTTTTCATCTATGCATATACTAGATGAAAATTGGATATACTAGAAAAGAATGAATATCATATGTAAAGAGATTTCAAAAAGTTATGAAATCTAAATATTTTCAGATACTGTTATTCTATCTAACTCTTTTTTTTAATCTTATGTTAATTTGTTATCTGATTTGTTTTGTTTTATTTTTTTATGAACTTAATTCGGTACTGAGAATGAAAATAGTGCATATTTAAACTTCATTTCGCATTTCATAAAACTAAATTCAATACAGTAATAATCTTTTGTTTTTACATTGTAGCTAAAATAAAACGCTTGTTTAAAGATTAAACCTCATATTGCGAAAGCGCGTTTCGGAAGTATTTCGCAAATTTGGAACACTATCATGGTCCATACCATGTTTTTCCAGATAGGTATTAATTATAGAAAGGCGTAAATTTTATACAAATTTTACAGAAATATTTCACACCAGAAATTTTAATTAAAATAGTTTACATTTTTTTATTTAACGTTTTTCCTCTTTGTAATTTTTGGAACTTTTTAATGCTACTTTTTATAAAAAAATTTCTAATTTGAACCGAAATATAATCATATAGTAGCAATCAAAATGACCGCTCACAGCCATTCTACTCTTAATTAACGACTTGAGGACGAGCGAGCAGTATACTTGCCGCATAGAGTACTCATAATCCTTGATTATTTTCACTAGTGAATTTTGTTGTAAATTTTGCTTTATTTAATCGGAAATTTTCTCGATTTCATTTTGCATAAATTTCCTTTATGAAAAAACGGTGATAAAATATTAAAATATCTTTAAAAAAATGCTCGTCCCGAAGAGGTTGAGTCTTAAAAGCACGAGAGGTGTATTGTGAAGTCCACTCATTCAAACTAGTCATGAATCCAGTAGTATTTATCTAATTAACCTATTAACACCTAGTGGCATGTTTTTAGATCAAAAAACTTAGTTTCAAGAAAGCATCTTTCACACTAGTAAATATAAAGATAAATATATAATCTCGTTCACAAGACAATTTCCTTGATAAAATATTATAAAAATACTCTTCTTTTAAAAGTAATGGGAAATCTGAAATTTTAATGAAGGAAATAGTTTGGATATTAATGCTTTATTTCTACTTGAATTTGTCTGTTTTTCACAATGCGATGTTTATTGCTTTTGTACTGCTAGTGGAAGTTGCATTATTCAAATATATCATTAAAATTATTTATCTGGGCTTTAAAACTCGATAATACACAGAGTACGTCGCACTCGTCTTTATTTATGACTAAACTATCCATATCTTTAAGAGTTAATATCTTGCCTAATTTTCGATGATTTTTTTTTTCGAAAATCATTATTAAAAATGCTTTTATAATTTTGAAACGGTAGGTATCTCCAGCGCTCATCAACACATTGCTGAATGCCCATAAATCGAAATTTGTGTGTAATGGAAAAATTCTCTTTTTTCAAAAACTATGTGACCTAGGATAATCGATATAGCCTTCCAGCAAGTTTTAAATCAATGTCTGCGTCCTCTAATTTTTTCATAATTTTAGTTTTAGTAGATACGGAAATAAAAGGGCGGGGGACATATTTTTGAACTACATTTTCGATGATATCTCTGAAAATATGACACCTAAAATTAAAAGATTATGCATTTTCGAGTTCAGCTTAACGAAACCATTCACACGATACCCCACACGATATACAAAGAAAAGCTTATTTTTCCCCTTCAAGTAACTTAATTTGCCTTCTACCCTCCTCCTAAATATATTTGTAAATGTTTAGAAGTTTGTAAATATTTGGATCAATAGTCTTTATTACTTACACCAATTCTAAATTTCCATGTTTTATAGTTTACGACTAAAATGGCACTAATAAACGGACAGGTTGAGTGACGGACAGGGAGTGATCTTATAATGGTTCCGTTTTCACTTTTTAAGTACAAAACTCTAAAAAGGCTATAATATTGTCAAGATCACCCGGTTTTTATGACTTTTATTCTTATAAATAAAGAAGTATATGAATTATTTGTTATTTAAGGATCTTTGGTGGGCATGAAATAAAAGTTTCCTTAAAGTTATTTTATCACTGTATAAAATAATATACAAAATAAAACATTAAATATAATTTACCAATAAAAATCAAGTATTTAAAAGTAACAGTAGTAAATAATGCGCTGATCGAAAAAGCGTGGAATAATTTTGGTGAAAATGCTTTCGTTCTCAAAGGAAATAATATAATTCATATAAATAAAATATTTTATTAAATAATATTTTACTATTGCTATATTAATATAATGTCATGTGCACTGACACATGAATGAGACACATATCCCCAAACGTTTTATAGAAAAATATTTTGTATGTGCATCCCCTAAGACAATTAGAGAATGTGAAAATTAATGATGCTATGCATAAGTAAACTGTTTCATTACCTGGAATTAATGTAATATTTAATAGAAGTGAATATTTTATACGATGTCCACCCATTATTTTGATCAATTGTATTTAAATCATAATTCTGGAATTGACAAAAATCAGAGATCAGGAAACACCATATCCTTGATTAATATTTTTGTGACGATTTTGTTTTCATAAGGATTACCAAGTCCTATTAAAATAAGTTTCCATTGCAATTTAAAGAGAGCAAATATCAGCGGTCAATAGCAAACTAGCTTAATGTTATTCCGAATTATAAATTACAAATAAAAAATACATAAATAAAATCATTTGAATATAAATAAAAATAAATAAAAAGCATTTGAGTTTTGTTTAAACAAATTCAAAGTTAATTAGACTTATATATATACTGTAGATCATATTTAAAATAGGTATAGAAAAAGGTTAATGGTTGAAAAGAAAAAGATTCAAAATACAAATACTTTTTACAAAACTTATTTTTGTTTTGGAAATTAAAGTTAGCAGTTTAAATAACATATTTTAACATGAGAGTCGATTTAATCATTAACTAATAAAATGTTTGCAAATATAATACCATTAGTTTTAATAAAATCACTTATAGAATATCAAAACATTAAAATCATGTATAAAATTGGATAATACAGGGTAACGCATATGTATAGTGATTGCCCCGCTAAACTCTTTGTGATAACAAATATATTACCAAGTTCGTGAGTCCATTGTTGCAGCATCTTAACAAATGCAGCCAGAACATTTCCTCCGTTTAAAGATGCAGCCACTGCTAAATATCGACCATTGAAATAAGGAAAATACTCGACAGGATCTGTAGACATAGAAGGTGGAGGCTTGAAATCTTCAGGAAGCAAAAAGGATAATTGTGCGGATGTACTCAGGTTCATTACTAAATTTTGGAAAAAGAAACAGTGAAACTTATTTTGATTGCAGTTTTAAGTTAAAAAAGAATACTTAACGTATATAAGTTGTTAAAATTAGCAAGCCTAAAGATGGTTTAGGAATAGACCAACCGATTTTTTTAAAAAAATTATGCAATAACTATAACAAACAAACAAACAAAAAAAAAAAATAAATGAATAAACGGTATGTTTTTAAAATAGTTCATAATCTTTGTAAATATTAATTCCGTTGGTGTATATTTCCGTCAGTCAGTAACATGTAAGGAAAAAGATTCTTTAAATTAGATTTTTCTTTTAAAAATATTTTTCGATAATGTTAAATTTGTGGGCATTTGATGCTTTTTTATACTTATAATACCTCTTTAGGAAATTAATATTTTGAACTTTTTTGCGTTTTCTTCTTAACACATTTATGCCTAGTATCCCACTTTTGGGACGCTTCAAATTTTAATAAATTTGATTTGTTTTCTACTTTATAACATGAAAATTGTAATAATCTATAAATACCTTTATCTGTTACTAAATTGGATATTTATTTTCGTAAGATATTTTTTGGAATTTACAGTTTTTTCATTTTTCAAGATGATGAAATGTGAAAAGCATATTTATTTGTATATTATCAACTTAAGATCCAAATAAATAAGTCAAAATCTTATCTTGTAAACTTTTTTGAAATACTTATTATTATTATTAAATAGTGAAGTTATATAAAGAAGCCTACTTTTTATGCATTTTTATAGCGTACGAAATACAAGGCGCACGGCACGAATGGGTAGATATTTTTATTTGACATATAGGGGACGATTATTTATGTAAAGCCCTTTTCAAGATTATTATAAAAGAAATTGTTTTTAAGCCTCAAATAAAATTATACTTAGTCTATTATTTCTAATACTTATACTGTTATTAGTTTTCTAATACTGTTATTAGTCTCTGTAAAGAAATAAATGTAATTTTTAATAGTTTATAAAAATACTAATTATAGTATACAATCAACAACTTCAAAGTTTATTTTATTTAAATTCAGACATAACATTTATTTATGCATATTATGCTATCACAAATATTATAAATATTCGTATATTTTTTTTGTTTACTTTTTATCAAATAAATAATTTTTTTGTTTATTTAATTATTTATTTTTTTCAGTTCATTTTTCAACATTTTAAACTTATTTTTCCAAGAAATTGAAGAATACAAAAATTCTGATTCAATTCCGATTTCTAAATTTCACGCTCAATTTTATATGAAGTGATAAATTTTTATTCCTAGTTCGTCAGTTTTTACGACTTAAAAAAATAAATTAAGCACAGATGTTACTAATATTTTGACAACTAAGAAAAAATGACACATTCTGTAAGAAGAAAATGCTGGAAAAAAAGAACAATTTATAAATATTAATTCCTCGAGGAGAAATTTTAAGTATAAGAATGCATCAAACACCCATAGACTTAACATTATCGAGGAGAATTCGGAAACTATGACCAGCAGTCTTAAGATGTTTAAATCGCAAGCAGCTTTCCATTTAGAAACTTTGTGGTGCTTTCAGCATTTGCATAAAATTAGACAATACGGGGCTGTGCATATATAACGTTATCATTTTTTTTGTTGGGGGGGGGGGGTCTGACACATGATATTGTAAGATTAGGGGGAGGGGGTTGTCTCTGATATCGATATCTTTTTTGAGACAGCCAAAATTTTCTCTTTTTATTTGTAGCATGGTCTTTGGTTCAAAATAATATGTCATCTTGTTTTTAGTTTTTTATCTATTTTTATAAAAATACAAAATTATTATTAAAATCACTATATTATAAACCTATTGGAATACTCCAGTGTTTGGCATACCCATTTTTTCATATTTCTATTAATGCATATCATGGTGTAAACCATATGTAAAGTATATTTGAAACGAAGCTTGGGTTTAATAATAAAAAAAAGAGAAAGAATGTTGTCCCACCTGCTCTGTTCATAAAAATTTCTGTCACCCCTCCACCGTTTGAGGCAAGTGCAACAAGACTTTATTACTGTTGAATGCATTATGTAATAAAAAGCTATTATAAAGTACTTTTAAATAAAAATTATTTCGTTAAATCGTTATTTGATATAAAGTGATATTTTATTGACTTCCCTATTTTTGAATACATAAAGTACGCAAAAAATAAATCTAACCACTTATTCATATATTACTCCAAACAAAAGAAATAAATTATACAAATCATTTGTTTTGATTTTAAGAACGATATCATTATCAGGGAGGGAAGAAAGTCCGAAGGATGATAACGCATGATATCGGAAAGGGGGATGGGGTCTAAAATTACCAAACAATTGATAACATTATATTTGCACAACCTCTACAATAAAATACTTTTTAATTTAAAAATGATAGAATCCGGCCTATAAAAGTTTCGTTTTACTTAAATAATTATTATTGAAAAAAACTGACAATATAATTTATTTTGGAATATCGATCACAGGATACAAATATTTTAAAATTCGTTTTTGCCACAAATATGGAAGAAAAATGATATTAATTTTTCCTAGAGTATACTTATAGGTGGCAATTTCAGGGGTAAAAAATCATTTGAAGTGTATTTCTTAACAAAACATTTCTTGCTTCGCTGATTTTCTGTGAACGGCCAAAAGTGAAACATGACGCTACAAACATACTGTATGTAATACAAGTCTGATACACAATCTATCTTTATTTACGTAAACGCTCTATAAAAATAAATATTGTAATTTTTTTTATTAAAATGGATTTTAAATAAAAAAACATGTACTTTATTTGAATTAAATAACATATATATATTCTGTTTAATCCTAAATTCCATTAATCTGTTTCTTCTTACTTTTGAAATTTGTTTCACAAAAATGTTGTTATAATTTTTTAAAGAAGAGTTCATAGATATTTATTTCCAAATGTTCATTTCTAATCACTTCTGTATGCACCTCAACCCCTCACAACTCAAATACAGGATCTCATGTCCATTTTATCTATTTTGCTACTGTTATCATAACATTTCTCTTTGTAAGATTTATTATGCTTCATTTCCTTTGTGTATCCTTCATACAGAACTCATTTTGTAATTAAAGCAACATTCATTGAATCCATTAAGAGACAAAAGTCATCTAAATTATCCTTCAAAACAACACCTAAAAACATGTTTTGAATTCGTGAATTCCATTTGCATCTGTATATTATTTCTTATAAAGTTTTTAAAAAAAGAAATATTACTCCCATTATTTGGAAACTGGGATAAAAATGCAATTTCCATTTTCTTAGTATTTCATCTTATAGAGCTCTCCCCGTTCAACACTTCCTAGTATATCTTTTATTATATTTTCATCTGAAATGCGTTTCCGTTACTTAGATTATTTGTGTTTTATTCCCCTTATACATCTTTAAAAAATAGTTTGCAATTAACAAAATGATCTAACCTTATTGTTGAGTATTTCTTTTTAATATTTTAATTCAAGTCGTAATAACTCTCAGATATTCACATTTTTAATATTTTCTGAAGTATTTGAGAAATTGTTAAGAGTGTCTGGGATATAAAAATTGTGAAATTTTCTAAAATAAACTTTTATTGCATTGGCAGAAATTAAATGAAAATGAAGTTTAAATCATGTATTTTATAGAAGAGTAGTAATAAAGGGAATCTAAAGATCCATATCTACCTGAAGCGAAGTGGTGCATAAACCAAAAAATGCCACGTAGGCTTAGCATTGTATTTTCCTGCACCTAGCGTTGCAAAGGTAAAAAAAAACCCGGTTTAAACCCGGGAATAAACCTGGAAAAAAACCGGGATTTTTTGGAATAATTCGGTTTCTTGGGAATAAACCTGGGAATAAACCTGGCCTATTGGAAATAAACCCGGGAATAAACCGACTTTTTGCAACACTACCTGCACCCAATTTCGCATGTTTTCATACTTTTGAATGCAAGACAAACACAATGCTAAACCTATGAGTGAACCACTAGTGGTATTAAATTTCATCTTATGCACCACTTCGCTTCCGGCAGACCTGGATCATTAGATTCCCTTATTACTATTCTTCAACAAAATAAGGGATCTTTTCTTGTATTCGATGACATAGGGTTTTGTGCGGTCTGCTCTTGGACTAATTTGTCATTTTCGGATAGGCATCAATCTAATGCCCTTGAGAGGAACGAATCAGGGAAGATAATCTTTCGCTCACCCTTGTGGTGGAGATGAAGATGTGAGTTTTTGTATGGGACGGCAACTGTGAATCTGGGAAGGAGTGATTATTATCCAGTCATTTGCCGGTTATGGTTTTAATTGCCTCATGTTCCGATTCAGCTGTTTAGTGGCCCGGGTGGTTGTTGTGCTCATGTGTGTCATTTTTTAAAGGGTAAGATCCAAGGAGATGAATTAACTGCTCGGAGAGATTTTCGAAATGCGTGTTTGGAACGGAACAAGCGGACATGGTTTCTCTAGAGATGCTGAAGAGAAATTCTAGGCTGTTTATGCAAGACAGTCCGGCTATTAAACTAGTGGAATCGTAGCGATCAAACCATAGTGTTAATAGATTTTTACGCGGCGCTTTGTCTGTTTAACGAAAGGAAGATATGACCAATGTAAAGATCTTTAAAGCCTAGATTAACATTGACTTAATATCAGTAAAATATCAATATTCCTATAACCCAATCTGGAAATTAAAAATAAAATGAACATGTCTATGTAATACAAGAATATAGAGGAATATGTAACCTCTTTTGTGACATTTTATTTCCAACAATAGCGGTGAGCAAGTGGCTACACTCTTTGGTATATAAGCATTCTAAAAACAAAAATACATTTGATACATCCTATTAATTGCTGAAGAGCACTTTTTACTGAGTTCGTTTTTTAGATTGTTACTTTCACTACAATGTATAAAAAAATTAGGTTTTCATAATAAAATTTTGTTAGTAGTTTTGGAAATGTTTTACAGCCTAAGCCCAATGCAGGTTTTCTCACTCGTTTACTGTAAGCGTTGGAGGGTTCGTCAGTTTTACGATGCTTTATTTTAGATTATAAAAATTCTTAACTTTATTTCACGTATCGTAGATCTCTTCGAATTTATTCAATTTAAACCTACTCTTGAAAATACTATGATGTATAAATAAAATCAAAATAAAATACTCAGATAACTTAAAGGTGTTTTTTATTAACAAAACCTAGTACTTTCGAGCATGTCATGCTCATCATCAAGGTTAAATTCAGGATTAAATCCGGGCCGAAATCTGGTTGTTTACTAATATTTTATTTGTAAAGAGAATACTTTGTACAAGAAAAATTGTAAATCTACAAAACTAGTTTTTATAAAGCTACAAAAATTTGTAACTTTACAAACAAATCTAATAAGATTACTGTTATCTTACTAAAATTTTATCTGCAACCTGGGTTGCAGACACATGAAAAATTGTTGGAGTCCCAGTTTCCTAAAAAAATCTTAGTAGCCTTACAGATTTATTGATTTTCGGTGCAAGTTTCTATTACATATGTTTCTGCTGTTGCCGTTGCATAAAAAATTCTAGGAATCCCAGTTTCCTAGAAAACTTTTAGTAACTTTACAGATTTTTTTTATAGTGTAGGTGAAGGGCATAGTCTTTTCCAAGAAATTCATTTTGCTGAACTTTACCCCGATGAATCCCCGATGATTGCATCTGAGATGTTGAATTTCTTCCAAAAGTCTTCAAACTGCATCTGAATTAAAGAACTTTTTTCCCCTGGCCAATCGTGGTAAATGCGTAGTGGCGAAAGTCAAAAGGACATAAATAGTGTAATATTTAATTGAGAAATTTACATTTTGATAAATAAGAGCTTTTTTACAAGTAAATTTTATATTGAAAAAAAATCTGTTTTGAATTATTTAAGAAGAGCATAGTTATAAAACTTTTTTAATTAATAAAACATTAAACTTAATGACTTCTTCTGGGAATTAAAACGAATAAAATTTTCTTAAATTCTAAAAGAAACATTTAAAATCTAAAGAGAGTTGAGAAAAAACGGCAGAAAAGTTTTACAGGGTCATATGCTGTTTATTTGTCAGACTAAAGTAAAAAAAAAAAATAATAAGTAGCATAATTCATTCAAATGGCAGCAACTCAACAAACAAAACTTTTCTACCCCCTTTGATTTAGCAAAAAAGTTTTAAATGCATCCTAGATATGGGTCTAGAGCGGTCAAACATTTTCAAAGTTTTTAATAATAGAGTTTGTTACCAAGATCTTTCAATATACTATCAATGGAAATAGTATGTTCAAGACAAATGATTTTTTAACAATAAACGACATCTGATATCTTAGAAAGATTTGTTTCAAATTAATTTTGCTTTTATTATATTTAACCCTTTAACTCCGGCATTATAAATTCATGAAAATTTTACATTCTAAAGCATTTTACTTAAATTGTTTAAACTAAATTAAACGATTTGTATAATCATTTAATAACTTTTTGAAGGATTTTAGAAGTATTGGAGGATTTAGAAGATTTAATTAAATTTGAATTTACAGGGATTTTGAGCAATTTTTTATAACCCCACTGAAAACTTTTATTTTAAATTATTTCCTTAGTATTTTGTAGAATTATAAAATGTACAAATACGATGTTCTTACAATATAAATACAGAAACATTTCCGCATTGAAAAATCCCCATCTCCCTGCTTCTCCCTTAGTGCCAAGAAAGTTGAAATAACGAAAAGGCAAAATAAATCATCCTTCTAAAAATATTTTTGTTTCGTGTAACCAATAATGCTTTTGGAACAAGATAAAGTAATATATCTGTAACTCATTCTAAACAGTATTGCAACTAACTGACGTATCAAAATAATTTTATAATAAGTTATTTTAATGGTACTTATAAGTATCGTCGGTAGATAAAGGGTTAATGTCATTGAAAATGACTACTCTTTGACATGTGACATAGTACAGATATTGTGTGACTGCATTCGGAATATAGGAATGCCTAGATCATAGTTGTTTAGATAATCATTCTGGCGATTTCCAGCGCTTCTCATCATGATATATTTCTCAGAAGTCATTTGGCTGAATAGATCGAATATTGAATGGATATAGCGAATATTAGATGCATCCCTACATTCAAGTAAATTTCAATGAAAGCAAGCTATTTTTTATCCCAGTCTATATTATTCCTGCATTACAAGACAGAAAATTGAATAGAAAACACAGAAATTGTATAGTTGAATAGAATAGAAATTAATAGTAAAAAAGTAATAATAATTGTAGAATAGGAATATTTACGTTAAAGAAATTAGAGGTTGTATTTTTCCATGGTTACAAGCATGGTAAGAAATTATCAAATATAATAATGCTAGTATCTGAGCGAAAAAGTAAAAAAAAAACGTAAATGATTGTGTTTCAGTTCATTGCATTATAGATCGTGTTTCCATTGTTTTCAAAAAGGTTCTGCTGCAGCCAAAACGAATAAACAATTTATTTTTTAACAACTTACTTTTTTATGTCTTTTGTTGAAAAATTTTTTGCGATAACTAAGTATATTATCTCTAGGTGCTTGTCATATACGTGGGCGATTCAATAATTATTGTTATTAGCATGTATAAAATATTTGTACTGCAATGGTTGATGTGGAATATCCAAGCATAATGTCTTAGATGCCCTTATGCTCATTTTCAGAACCGTAGGTGCTATATAGTTTTGGAGGGATAGATGAAGTGTTAAAGATCTATTTTTGGGGGGAGTGAAGGTGAAAGGCTGATTGAGGACTTATTGGACTAGATTTGTGACAGTGGATGAAATGTGGCAATTTCATTACGATTCTGAGTCCAAACGATAGTAATTTCTGCACCCCCCCCCTTTCACACTTTCTTCCATAACTATGTGAATGTAGTATTTATGGTTAAGAAATTGAGCATATAAGCATCTAAGATTAAGATTCAATATTATACATCAATCATCACAAAATAATTATTTTATATACACTGGAGACAATAATTATTGAGCCAGCATCGTATTTATCAAATGATACAATTTTTCTTATGTAAAAGTACGCCACGTTACAATACTGATTAGAGATGTAAATTTTCCGGGAAAATATAAGTGGCGGAAAAAAACTGGTTTTTTACCGGTTTTTTTCGGAAAAACGGAAAAATTGGAAAAATTGATTTTTCATGACTATTTCTCCCAAATAAATTACATTTTCTTAGAGAATATTAAATAATAAACATTTTCCCCATTTATTTGTATTAAATGAAAATTATTTTCACTTTATATTACAAAATAAAAAGAAAGTAGCAAAGCCTGTTTTTAAATTTTAGTTTTTTTTTCCACAGCCTAAGAGTTTTTAAAACACTATTGTTTGTTATATCATATCTCTGTTGAAATGATTTTTCAGTTACATGTTTAACTACCAATTGACCTAATGTAAGAACCTGAGCCAATATATCTGCAGTTTGGAATGAAATAAATTATGCATTCCATTTACATAAGTATAGTTTTTAAGTAAATGATACTAGTTTAAAAAATTGGTGCAGTTTTGTCATTATTATCAATATCAATATTTAAAAAATTCCATTGTTTGTTTAAAAATATGTATATTTTTACATTATTGCACTTTTATCTTACAATTTTAATTTTATTTCCTTTAAAAATATGTTTAGTTTTGGTATAGCTTTCCAATCTCAACTCAAAGTTTTGATTTAGTTTTATAATCTAAATTCAAACAAAACTAAGTTTTTGTTTGGCTTACTCAGACCTGCAACTAAAAAATAGCATAGGATTTATTGACTGGTAGATTTTTACTCACTGAAACCAGAAAAATATTTTTTTAAAGTGTAATTAAACGTAATTTTTTTCTTTTTATCGTGAAATCTGGTATTCTATTCTTGAGTAAGAAACCATATTCAATAATGTTTCCATATGGTAATTTCATATTTCTAAGAATGGAACTCAAAAGTTATGAAAACAGAACACTACAAATAGAAAATGCTCGTGAGGAATTAACAAAAGCAGTTACATACAGAGATAAATTTCTAGTTTGCTTTAAAAAAACTACAAAAATTCAAAGTTTAATCAAAAGGGAATGTATAGTTTGGAACATAGTTACTTGTAATAAAATATGGGGTTTTTTTTTCATCGCAGTTGTACTTTTCTAATGCAAACTGTCCATGTTTTTGCGACATTACTGTAAATTATTGAGGTAAAATGGAGATCAATTTTAGATTCAATATCTTGAAAAAACATTCAATTAATGAGCTATACGAAATCTTGAAAAATGCAGCATAGTAGTGCCACCTTTAGGGCAATTTACACCAAAAACTAAACAATCTTAATATAATATACACGAACTGTCTGAATCTGTAATTCGATAAAAAATCGTCCTTTAGTCCTTGAGATAGAACTATTGCGATAATCATGAATAATGCAGCATAGCAGCATCATCTGTTGAGCAATTTACACCAAAAAGTAATGTGCACAAAGTTATATCAAATATTAACTTAATCTGAAGTTTTATGAAAATACATACATTAATTCTTGAGATAGAACTATTGTGGAAATTATGAATAATGCAGGATAGTAGCGCCATCAGTTGTGCGATATACACTAATAACTAAACATCTCGAGTTTACATCAAGGTGTAACTGAATCTAAAGTTTTGTGAAATTATGTGCATCAGTTCTTGAGATCGAATGCCCATAAAATTTTTGTCTCATACAGACTCACAGTGTGACAGATATTTTCCAAAAACTATCAAATCGTGTTCAGGAACTTCTAAAATATTTAAATACACCAAAAACTGGAAGTCAAAATTTTCACGAATTCAATACTTACTTCTTGAAAAGATAGAAAAAAAAATAATAAATGCATGCTTCAAATTTTATGTTAATTTTTTAATTTTACCATTTCTATTAATCGGCATTATTGAAATAATTTTGCACATGAATTAATTTTTAAAAAAAGAAGTTGCATTTAAGATTTTTTTCATCTAATCCTGTTTTTGTGAAATTGTGAATTTTTTGTATATATATTTATACAAAATATATTCAGAATTTGTGAATAAAAAATTATTACTATTTTTAGAGTCCTATTTAGACATTTTTAATAAGGTTATTTATGCATATATACAACTTGATAAGATTCAGCTGCTATATGGCATGAGACTTTTTTTTCTTCAATCACTGCATGAGTGAAAGATTCAATTTGTAGATTAAACTTTTTTCTGAAATGTCTATTTTCAAGAGAAATTTTGCGAAGGGTCTTGTGTTTCAAGCAAGAAAAAAAATGTGAAGGATCTTTTCAAGTCTTCTCAAACAGATTTCTGCTAAGAGATCAGATTACCCACATTAAAGTTTTCATGTGGGACAGTCAACATAAAAATTAAATAAAAAGTATGAAATGTAGCTATTACAAAATTTTCACTATATTATTTCATAAATGAAATTTCAATTTTTCCAGTTCGGAAAAATTGAAAAATAAGCCTTCGGAAAAAAACCGAAATAAAACGGTTTTTTTCCCAATTTTTCCGGTTTTTTTCCGAGCATTCCCATCTCTAATACTGATAAACATGTTTTCGTAAATTTTTCGCACTTAATTTTTACTTTCACTGGTCTGTAATTATATGTAGAAAACAAATATATTGTTTATGCAGAATGTGAAAACGATGCATTTTGTGATAGAGGCAAAGCAGCTGTAAAAGATAAGTAGTATCTGAGAAATTTCTCTGGAAATTCTTAGAAAAGTTTCCAAAAACACAACACAGCTTACAAAATACCTTAAGAAAAATTTAATCTATAAATGCTTGAATAGTTATGGTTTTAAATATATACAAGTACCAAAAATTACAATTTAAATATAAACATTTAACCAAAAAAAAAAAAAAAAAAAAAAAAAAAAAATAGAGAAACCACTGATTTTATAATTACGAAGAAACTGTTAACAGATATTTAATAGAATAATAAAACATTTTTCTGACCTGCGTCACTTTCTGTTTCCATACTAGAAAACACTGAACACTGAAGATCACCTAAAGCAGCGAAAACAGGTGTTCCTTCAGGTATGCCATACCATGTATGCGGCATGCGGCCAACGATGTTTCCAGCTATTGTAACGTCCGGTAATAAATGAACAGGAAAGCCAGCTTCCTTTAATCTACAAAAAACAAAGATTATATTTAAATAAAAATATAAAATAGACTGTAGTTATTAAAATATTTATGCGAAAATGTGTCTACTGAATTATTTTGTAAAAGCTAGATACTTGAAATCTGCCAAAAATTTCTTGAAGTCTGGAAAGGTAAATTCATATAAGGAATTGCATATTATAGGAAATAATCTTTGTAAATAAAGTTAAGTCCTATGAGTACCATATTCCGCAGCAAATATTAGTAATGTATATGAATGTAAAGTTTTTTTGGAATTGTCTAACATAATTAAAACGCATTACAAACAATTTTTCATCGTGGATACATTATGTAACCAAAATCTTTTTTGCGATTCTATAAATGAAGGATAAGGGCTTTGCACTACATAACCCACAGGAAGCATATTTTAAGACACCCCAGAAATTCCAATCAATCTCATTATTTTTGTAATAATATAACATCGTTAAAGTAAACTATAAAAGATTTTTCAATATGTACCATATTATAAGGAATTATATTAAGTCTTCTTCCATACAAACTGCTTACATCATTATATGATTAAGTGAGCATAAAAAGTAACACCTTTAAATTAATGAAAATCCGCGTATATTTTAAAAAGTTAGAGCTCGGATAGATGCAGACAGACAAACAAAAGTCACAAACATTTTCCTACTATGTAAAAGCGATAAAAATACTTCGGCAAATGCTGAAAGTTGTGTAGCTGAAATATCTAATTTAATGTTAAATATTCATGTTTTCACATTTAAAAAAATAAATTTCATAAATGTTAAAAATCTATTGATATTAGTCGTAACTATACTTAAAATGAAAAAGTACATATTCTTCATCTGTCATTTGAGATAAAAGAATAAAATGTAGTTTTAATAAAGTTCTTATAAGCATTGTTAGTCGAGGGGATTTTTTTAATTAAGATTTCTTGATTGCTGCCATTTTGCTGAAATAGCGTGATTTACCACTAGATTAAATACGACGAATACTACTGTTGAAAAAAAAAACAATACCAACCAAACAATCTATAACAACACAAATGCCTAAGTGGCAATGCTGCATTTTTACATGAATTGTTCTTAAGTACATGAAAACATATTTTGCATTAAACCCCTTCTTATTTGTGAGAATTTTGCTTAATTTTAGTAAAATATTGCTTTATAGAAATTTTAGCCATATTCAATTCCAGAAATTCCATCATTAAACTAGGCGAAGATAACGTTAAATAAATAATATGTAGTACTAAAAAAATGAATGCACTCTAGAAATTACACCCATATTGAAGGAATTAATATACATTTAAAATGGATTTTTCTAAAGACAAATAAAGTTGGATGCAGAAACACTGTTACATACTTCAGTCGCGACTAAATCGAGGTAAATTTCGTTCGGAGTTTTCCGTGGTTTTCTTCGAGCATTGAATTTCTTTACTAATTTAAAAGCTCAAAAATTGAAACGATATCATTAATAATTATATGAAATTGTAACAATATTAAGGAGTAACGGTTATTTATTTTAATCATAACATGAGTGGAATAATATTATGTATGTTCTACTAAATACTTTTATTATTATTATTATTATTTTATTTTCACCATGTATTTCTGTTTTACTAACTGTAACTTATAAACCTAATATTAGCCGTACATTTACGTTTATAGCATTAATATAACATGTGCTTCTGATGGAACCATACTATGATACTTTTACACAGGATTTATAGGTATAAATTATTATTACTATTATTCATTATTGATTTCTTTCATTTAAATTCCTCTTTTTCTACTTTGTATTGGTGTTCCATCTAGCCAATAGGGTACATAATGAGTCGAATTTCTTAGCTTATATCACGGCCCATTACAGAAACTGGCTGGATATTTGCTGTTATATGTAAACTATGTACCCCTGATGAGTGGTTTACTATATAAGCTTTCCTTTATCTATTCATCCATCTGCTCTTCATACATTTGGTAACCCATTTTCTATGACACTTCAAACCTCAAATGTTTTTTCTTAACGGGAATTAATTTTTTCATGTTCTTTATACCGGGTGTCCCAAAAATGACTGATGGATTTTAAAATTCAATATCAACTGGCCTTCAATCGCCGTCAGAGCTACCTATTGTTTGAAATTCGAACTAAAATAAAAAAAATTGAGGTAAAAAAAAAACTCCTGATATTGTGCATAACCCTCCTGCAAAAAATGTTTAAATAGCTGTCACCGTTTGCAAGTTATTGAATTTTAAAATCCATCAGTCATTTTTGGGATACCCGGTATATGCAGAAAGTATAAATACTGTTTTCACTGAATTTTTGTTTGGGTAATATCTGAGTTACTTTGGATTTATTTATAAAAGTATCTATATATTTATAAAATTAATGTATTTTTAATTACCAATTTCTTGAAATACGCGTTAAAAAAGGCATACCCTTTTCGGACAAACATCCTCGTGTAAATAATTAGCCGTCATAAAGAACACAATACACACATTATAAAAATTGATGATTCCATGATTTGCTTCCAATAAAAACAAAATGTTTCGTTTTCTCTTTTCTTCAGATATTAATTATTACTTTTTTCTTTAAAATACTATTGACAGAATATAATCGACAGTGGCGCCAACTTTTGAAAAATATTGGATTGGTTCAAAAATATTTTTGTAAAATAGTACAAGTTAGTTTTTCTTTAAAGGAGTGACAGATAGATGTTAATTTTAAGTCAAGCCCTCACGTTTTAATAAATTCGCAATTTTATTAAATTATATACTCATGCGTTTTTCCTTATAAAGAGACTGATATTTATTGTAATGTCATGATGTCATGAACATGACAACCATTAACAAGGAGCAAAACATTGCAGTCATTTGGGATTTATGGGTGTCAGTCGCGTATTTTTTTTTCCCAAGCACCTTCGTCGTTCCAAGCCCAAGCTCGCACTCTGATTGGTTGTTGCTCTCGGCACTGTTTTCATGTAACTTGGCGATAATCATACTTGGCGTAGCGATAGATGCTTCCGTCCGCCGAGTTTGACAAGAGACACAAGACCACGAGGATAGGAATGAAGGAAGAATAAGAATGAGTAGGTTAGGTTTTAGGTTTACTCGTTCACTTACGAGCGAAGTATTTTTCGCCAAGTATGGTTATCGCCAAGTTACGTGAAAACAGTGCTAAGAGCAACGACCAATCAGAGTGCGAGCTTGGGTTTGGAACGACGAAGGTGCTCGGAAAAAAAAATCGCGTGTCAGTCGGAGAATTAAAACAAATGGCCTTTGACAAAATAAATTTTATTTCTAAGGAGGAAAAAGAATAAAATAATAATGAAATAAATAACTAGAACAATTAAAAAAATTGTGTGGGCTTGGGATCCCGGGCCAATTTTAGTGGATATCACTGATAATTGACGAGTTACATGTAAATCCGGAGTGATGCGAGTCGGGATAGTACTGTAGTTTAAAAAATTTCATTTAATACATATCTACAAAGGTAATGACACATGAGACATTTAAGCATTTAAAAATAATTGGTGATTATTATTAGATATACTTTGGGTGATAATTTAAATTTTGAATAAATTAAAATATACTTAAGAATATTTTTGGTTACATTTACTATTATCTTAAATTAGTAATTGGAGAAGAAAACAGAAACAAATTTGTCAAAGGTAGATTTTTCAATAAATATTTGAAGAAAGAGCATTTTCTGTAGTAGCTCATAAATATTATAAAGCTTCAGCCCTAGTTTTATGCGTGCTAAACAAGTAAATATACTTTCGATGGCTTAGTTTAGTACAATATCATCGAAGGTATTAACCTGACTAAAAATAATCTTAAGATTACCCGAAGAAAAATCCATTTTGTTCAAAAATTCTACAGAAATCTGAAAAAATTTTGGTAGATATAAATTTACTTCAAAACTATATGAACTTTTCTTAAAGATATCCTTAAAAATATCTACAGAATTTTTTAAAAATGTGACAATTCCCTACAGATTTTCTATAGATATTTTCTTAATATTTTCTTCAGATTATTTATAGTGGGGAATACACATTTTTCAAAGTTAATATGTATATATTACTTTAAGTGATTTATTTTGCATAAAGAATTCTTGTAACAAATTGCAATTCTTGTTAAGACAAAATAAAAACAAGTGGCTAAGTTGACCTCAGATCGCACAGAGAGTTTCGTTTAATATTTCTTACAACACAACTTACCCTTTAATTAATAAATCCAATTTCTTAATTTATAATTATTAAATTCCTACATAGATGGAAGTAACATTACAGTTAATTTAAAAATAATTATGAAAGAATATTATTTATTTTAATCAAATTAAAAAAGTTCAAATCAAATTATTTAAACAAAATCCAAAATTCAAAGTTTTTTGAAAATCAAAATGAAAAAAAATTAGCGAAGATATAAATAAAATTTTAAATTTCTAAAACCAAAAAAAAAAAAGTGCTTAAATGGTATTTAAAATGCTGAATCATTAATAAATCACAATAGTTTTCTTTTAATTGAAAAAAAATTGAAATCGAAAATAATATTATGAATGACAATGATTATTTATCACAGTATAATAATAATTATAATAATAATAATATAAAACCTTGAATTCACCTTCCCAAATTTTTTTTTAATTAAATCCATCTTCATATTAAAATTTTAAATTTCAGCATCGGGGTGTGAACTAAGAACCTTCTGTTCACAAGAAGATGCTTCACCTCTAAGCTATGATGTCTACAAGGTAAACGTTGAAATTAAGGTCCTATTTTTAAATTTATATCGCAAAAATGAATGGATAATATTGGAAAAATATTAATTTAATTAAAATAGACTTTTTCAAATTTTTATGATTTGTCATGTGACACAAGGTATTCCACTATAAGTACACAAAATTTGAAGTCTCTGACTTATACAGTTTTTTTGTATACGGACTCTGTCACAAAAGGGCAGACAAAGAAGGGAGACAAATAGGGTTTCGTCAGATGAACGAAATCTCAAAAACTACTTTATTTTCTTTTAAAAAATTATTCTCGAAATGGCTAAGAATTAAATAAATGGAACTTAAATCTATTTTAAATTCCAGCACTACTCAAAATTTCAATTTCTTATAAAAAATGAACGTTAGAAAAGAGAGCGTTTATCATTAGATATTAATTATAGCATTGATCGTTTCAATTCAATGTTAATTCTACACCTTCAACCAACATAAATATCTTAATTCCCGGCATACAATACGCGAATCAAACAAACATGTTGCGATTCAGATATAGTTTTAATAATTGAAATTATATCGTCGCTACTACGTCAAACTATCGAATATCAAAACGGTGAAGCCTGTGGCCTATTTTTATTTAAATTCACATTTCTTGATTAGCACCACTTTTTTGAAATAGTAAAATTCGCATTATTTAATGTCATATTATTTAAGGCAAAAACAAGGGAAATTTTACTATTTCAGAAATTTGGTAAGAGTCATAAAATCAGAGTAATAATAATAAAAAAAAAAAAAACTATATAATTTAACAAATTACTATGACCAACTGGAAAATGATATTTTCAAAGGCTAAAATTTTAGACTTATAAATAAATTCTATACTTAAAATAATAATAATAAGTAACATTTTTATGATGATCAAAACGTGGTTTATGTAATAGCAGAGTCATATTACGTACGCCATGGATTAATATTCTTGCACCGATCATAAACAAATGTTAAATGAGATTTCAGTTTTACAATTTTCGGTACTACAATTTGTAAATATCGCACATTTTCAATTTTTATATCGAGGTATAGGGAAAAAATGTACTTTTAAATGCAAATCGTTTGAAAGCTGTATCGCAATTTGTTTTTGAGATATTAATTTTCTTTTTGTAGTTTTTAATATTTTTTTCGTTGTGGCAACAGAAGTATTCCATTTCTGGACATTAAACATGGACCAATCAGAAAACGATTAAAATTTACAGATCAAAAGGATACAGATATAGCTCAGATATTTTTATACCGAAAGCAACAACCATTTTCAAATGATTAAAAAAGAAAATAGCCCAATGGAAACGCTGTTTTCATATTGGATAGTTTGACATGGTACCGACAATATACGTATGCTGTGTTTGAATATGCTACGTTTTATGAAATCAAAATTCTGTGTACAAACATACTTTTGGATTAAATTTATGATGAAATTAAAAAAAAATTGGCATAATTATTAAATAGCATTTTTACAACTACCGTAATTTCGGGTGTATAAGCCGCGGGTCAAACAATTCTTTTTCGTCCCAGAACTTTTAAAGAAATAAGTGTAACTACTTAGATCGCCGTAAATATTTGTCTTCAATCACTAAATAAGATTTCTGGATCCAAAAAGAATTGTTTGATCCGCGGCTTATGCACCCGAAATTACGGTAATTTTAAACACACTAATAAAAAAAAAAAGATGATGTATTTCAAAAATATCTTCTCTAAATAAAGAAAAATAAAGTTACTGAATTTCGAACTTAATTAAAATCAGTTTCTATTTAAAAATGTAACTTCCTCCAGAAAAATAATGTTATAAAAGAGCAGTTTTCTTCAGATTTGATTCAATCAATTGATCCCTTTGAATAAAGACAAATCCTATGTTTAAAAATTGCATTAGTAATTCTGTTTTTTTTTTGTTTTTTTTTTCTCAATGAATTTTGGGGTATTTTTACAACTTATTTCAAATAAAATAAAAGAACAAACTTTATTTTCTTTAAAACAAATATCTCAAAAACAAATATGCATTTTATTTCAGATTCGAGTTAATCGATCGCTTTGAATAAAGACGAATCCTATCTTTGAATTGCATTAGTAATTCTGTTTCTTTTTTTCATTTAACTAGAGGCATTTTAAATCAAATAAAACAATCTACTTTATTTTCTTTAAAACAAATATCGCAAAAATCAAAAATTAAATTAATGAGTCTTTTCTTAAAACCGATTAATAAATCAAATACTGCTTAAAAATTTAATTTCCTAAAGAAAAATATTGCTATAGAACAGGAAAAACATCCATTAAATTTATGCATATCACATTCATTATTTTAAATGTAAATGGATTGTGGGGCTTTAAGTACATTAATAATTTTGTTTCCTTTTCTTATTGAATTCAGCTGCAGATAGAATTCTTTCAACTATAATTTTAAGCCAAATAAAAAAAAAAAAAAAAAACCGAATTTTATTTTCTTTCAAAAATTTCCACTCGAAGTGAAAAAAAAATAAATTGTTCCTATTGATTGATAGATTAAAAAGATTGAAAAGCGTTTTAAAAATAGACTATTTATTTTGTTCTTAAAAGTTATGCTAAAATAATATGTTAGATAATACTTATGGTATTGAAACCTTTAAATAAAGGATTCGTATATACTCGTGTATAAGTCGATCCTCGCAATTCTTAAGTAAAATTTTGAAGAAAAAAAATGAATTTTCGTGTTTAAAAGCCTACACTCAAAAAACTCTGATTATAATGTTAACTCTATGGGGGCGTTATTTTTAAATATCTCGCTCAAATGTTAAATTATATACTATAGTAATTTACTTTTTCGAATTTGGTTTCGGATTTTAAATATAAAATAAAGCTATTGCATAGCATTTTCTATCAACTTATGCAATTATAATTATTTATTTTTTTTTATTTATGCAGTTTTTTTTTGTCTTTGATATTAATTCAAGTTAAACATTTTGAGCGTGATGACCGATAACAATTTTTACTTTCTTCTATCTTTACAAGAAGAAAGTATTGGATTCATGAAAATTTTCGACTTCCGGTTTTCGACGGATTTATACGTTTTAGGAGGTCCTGAACACGTTTTGACTATTTTTAGAAAATGTCTGTCTGTGAGTCTGTCCGTCTGTCTGTCTGTCTGTCTGTCTGTGTGTCTGTCTGTATGTGACAAAAAATTTGTGGGCGCTCTATCTCAAGAACTAATGCTCGAAATTTAATAAAATTTTATATTCAGTTAGACCTTGATATGAATTAGTGCCTATTGGTTTTTGGTGAAAATTGGCCAGCAGGTGGCGCTGCTATACTACGTTTTTCATGATTTTCAAGATTGCTATATCTCAAGAACTAAAGCACAGAATTTCATCAAACTTCAGATTCTGTGAGACCTTGATATACATAGACGCTGATTAAGTTTTGGTGTAAATTGGCCAGCAGGTGGCGCTGCTATGCCACGTTTTTCATGATTTTCATGATAGCTATATCTCAAGAACTAATGCACAGAATTTCACCAAACTTCAGATTCCACGATACCTTCAGATACATAGTCGCCGATAAGGCTTTCATGTGAACTGCCCTATAGGTGGCGCTGCTATGCTACATTCTGCACGATTTTTGCGATAGCTATATCTCAAGAACTAATGCAGAGAACTTCATCAAATTTCAGATTCTGTTACACTAGAATATATAACATAATTAGACGCCGATTACATTTTGGTATAAACCTCACAACAGGTGGCGCTGCTATGCTACGTTTTTCATGATTTTCACGATAGCTATATCTCAAGAACTAATTCACAGAATTTAACCAAACTTCAGATTCCGGGAGACCTTGAGATATATGGACGCTGATTAGGGTTTTGTGTGAATTGCCCAATAGGTGGCGCTGCCATGCTACATCTTGCACGTTTTTTGCGATAGCTATATCTCAAGAACTAATGCAGAGAACTTCATGAAATTTCAGATTCTGGTACACTATAATATATAACATAATTAGACGCTGATTACATTTTGGTATAAATCTCACAACAGGAGGAAGAAACAGGATAGACTCACAACAGGATAGAAGAAACTTTTGTGATGGCCACAACATACCAGTTTTTTCTTGTATTGAACAAATGAGAAGTTAATATCGTTTAAAATAATTTTATTATCTTACAATACATGTAGGTTAATCAGAAATTTTTATCATTGAAACTATCCGTTTAAGGTAGCTGAAATAAAAAAACATAAGTTTAAGACTTGATATTCTCAAAATATCTGAAAACAACCGCGTCAATGTCTGCCGAAGTCTACGGAGGGATACCGTGCCGAAGTCTGCCAAACTGAAGCGACGTTAGCCGGAGTGTTAGGTTTTTTTCCTCGTTACAGAATTTCTAGATTCTTTCGCCGCGCTAAAAGCCCGCGATAAAAGCTATGCAATACCTTAATAAATTACAAACAAAATTTGGCCGCGCTACGAAAATTAGATCGCGAGTTATAAGCACTTTAAGTTTTTCGACCCTAACTATGAGGGATCTCCTGTCACCAAAAGTAACACTGTCTCATAATAAATTACCAAACAAAATTTGGCCGCACTACGAAAATTACATCGCGAGTTATAAGCATTTTAAATTTTTCGACCCTCACCATAGGGATCTCCTGTTACCAAAAGTAACACTGT
The DNA here is from genome assembly GCA_964019185.1 of Maratus speculifer. NCBI lineage: Eukaryota > Metazoa > Arthropoda > Arachnida > Araneae > Salticidae > Maratus > Maratus speculifer. Next base: position 121,234,399 of record OZ025298.1, read on the forward strand.
CTCATAATAAATTACCAAACAAAATTTGGCCGCGCTACGAAAATTAGATCGCGATTTATAAGCATTTTAAATTTTTGACTCTCACCGTGGGGGTCTCCTGTCACCAAAAGTAACACTGTCTCATAGTAAATTACCAAACAAAATTTGGCCGCGCTGCGAAAATTAGATTGCGATTTATAAGCATTTTAAAATTTTCGACCCTCAGTATGGGGGGGGGGGTGTCTCCTTTCACCAAAAATTAACACTGTCTCATAATAAATTACCAAACAAAATTTGGCCGCACTACGAAAATTACATCGCGAGTTATAAGCATTTTAAATTTTTCGACCCTCACCATAGGGATCTCCTGTTACCAAAAGTAACACTGTCTCATAATAAATTACCAAACAAAATTTGGCCGCGCTACGAAAATTAGATCGCGATTTATAAGCATTTTAAATTTTTGACTCTCACCGTGGGGGTCTCCTGTCACCAAAAGTAACACTGTCTCATAGTAAATTACCAAACAAAATTTGGCCGCGCTGCGAAAATTAGATTGCGATTTATAAGCATTTTAAAATTTTCGACCCTCAGTATGGGGGGGGGGGTCTCCTTTCACCAAAAATTAACACTGTCTCATAATAAATTACCAAACAAATTTTGGCCGCGATACGAAAATTAGACCGCGAGTTATAAGCATTTTAACTTTTTCGACCCTCACAGTGCGGGTCTCCTGTCACCAAAAGTAACACTGTCTCATAATAAATTACCAAACAAAATTTGGCCGCGCTACGAAAATTGATCCGCGAGTTATAAACATTTTAAATTTTTCGACCCTCACTGTGGGGGGGGGGTCTCCTGTCACCAAAAATTAACACTCTCTCATAATAAATTACCAAACAAAATTTGGCCGCACTACGAAATTTAGATCGCGAGTTATAAGCATTTAAATTTTTCGATCCTCACCATTGGGCGGGTCTCCAATCAACAAAAGCTACATTATCCTACCTTGTTTTATATTAAGACTATTCTTTTCTATACACATTCTATCAGGAATTTTTATAATTGAAACTATAGATTTATAGTAACTGAAATAAGATATATAAGTTTGAGACTTGATATCCTCTAAATAACTGAAAAATACCGCGTCAGTGTCTGCCGAAGTCTACCGAAGGATACCATGCCGAAGTCTGCCGAAGTGAAACGACGGTAGCCGAGTGTTGGGTTTTTTCGTTACGGATGTGTTAGGATATTTCTCGTCACGGAATTTTTGGATTCGGTCGCCGCGCTCAAAGCCCGCGATAAAAGCTATGCAATAGCTTAAAAAATAATAATTTAACTTTCGGAACCAGTTCTGAATTTGAAATTATTATAATATAAAAAATATATAACCAAAATCGAAAAAGTAAAAACTAACCCAGTGTTAGATAGTCCTAAGTTTTTCTGTGGAAAAAAATCATGTAAAAATACTCAAATTTGAGCGAAATGTGTCAAAATAACGCCCTTGTAGACTTTACACTATCATACGAGTCTTTTTGGGGGGACTCGATTGGCATCTTAATTCGAACCATATTTCTGGTAGTATGCTAAAAAAAATGATTTGTAATTGAAGATAAAAAAATAATAATTTTTTCTTATATATTTGTAAACATTTTATTTCGTTATATAATGTGTATATATATATACCGGGTGTCCCAAAAAAAAAAAAAACTGATGGATTTTAAAATTCAATAACTTGCAAACGGTGACAGCTATTTAAAAATTTTTGCAGGAGGGTTATGTGTAATGTCACGAGTTTTTTTACCGTAATTTTTTTATTTCAGTTCGAATTTCAAACAATAGGTGGCGTTGACGGTGATTGAAGGCCAGGTGTCACCGTTTGCAAGTTATTGAATTTTAAAATCTATCAGTCATTTGTGGGACACCCGGTATATATATTATTCAACCTTTCAAAACTGTATAATTATGTAAAACTGATGAAGCTTAAACTCTTAAAATGTATTCACATCAATTCACTGATACTTAAAAAGAAAACACTCTTCCAAAAATCTATCCAGTTTTAATTTACAAGGGTAAAAAACTTCTTAGACTGTTAAAATGCTGTACTTCTTTGTATTGTAGGACTTTTAGGAGCGATATCTAAAAGCATTCTCAAGTTAAACTCTTTTTCAAAAGGGGATCAAAATGTTGATAGGAATGTGGAACATGCATGGAAGTGATTCTATCCTAAGAAAAAATGGGTACAGAACAATTACAGGAAAAATATAGTTGAGTTTTTTATCTTAATCACATTGAAATGACCATTGTCCGTTTTTATCTCCCTCTCACACCTAGATTCGTTTGTGATTACTTAAAATACTTGCCCATTCGCTGATTATCTGCGAAAAAAATTATTATTACTATTATTATTTTATTATCTCGTGTATAAATCGATTCCCCATTTTCAACTCCAAAATTTTGTCTAAAATTCTTCGACTTATACACTTATATACAACAATTATGAATGGAAGTTATTTATATACCATATATATGCGGTATATAAATAACTCCACTCCTGTTTCAGTTTCTCGTTTAACTGATCGTTAGCTTCTTTATTAACTACTCGTTATGCTATCAATGGCATTTTATGACCGATATGAAACGGAAAATAATAAACAAATTTACTTCCTTTCAAAAAGAAAAAAAATTGTTATTGTAAATAAAAGCGTATCTTAACAATATATTGACTTAATGTTAACGCTGGAAGATTTTTTGTCTGTCTCTGTGTATGTATGCATACATTATCATCTGAAAAACCCATCCGTACTCAGAGCTACAAGATTTGTCTTTATATAAGAAATTAAGCACTTCAAAGGTAGTTTTTGGAATTTTCGATAATTATCCGGGATAATAATAAAAAAAGAAAAAAAAACATAATGAATATCACAAAATGACAAGCTTTCTTTATCCGGCAATTGCGGTTGCACCTATCTCTATTTTCCTGCGATCTTCACGCAGACGAAAACGAAGCATTTATGTTTTTACTGATTTTTTTTTTAATTCAATCGTAAAATCAATTGTAGATTTTTTTAAAAAAATGCAATATTTTCTAGGTTCTAATTATAACTGTTATTTAAAAATATTAATATTTATTTTTTAAAAGACATTTTTGCTGATGCTTAATTTGCGTGAGGTTTCAGGGGTTTTTATTTTTCTACATCTTAAAATTACCGCATATGTCAAGGCAGTACGCTGCCGAGGGCATTGAGAGGAACAACGTAGATTTGTTTGAAAAAATTTTCGTTTAAAAATGTAAAACCAAAACAATATGAAGAGCGTCTTGCGCTCGATTTGCACTTTATCCAAGATTACCAAGATACCTCGAACTCCTCTAAGTTTGTTTGGAACGTTTTTCATTTAAAATTTGAAAATCAACGCAAATTACGTATAGTGCATTGCCGCAGGCTGGTGAAGATCCAACATTACATTCGTTTGGAAAGATTTTCTTTGAAAAGTAATAAAGTCACCGAAAAAGGATTATTCGCATATTTAACGTTACTATCAAATACCACTGGAAAAGCAGGGGCATCAGCGACATTACAACAGATTTTAAAAGAAACACGCGCTGCTTGAAATTTTATTTTCATTCAGAATAATATTTACTATGTAAAGAAGCGATTTTTGTTAGATACAACTTATCGAATTAATAACTTTTAATAAAGATGAATTATATACATTAAAATTCCATTAATAATTATGTTTTTTTATCATTATACATGGTATTTATACAACTAATTTAATATCCGAAGACCCTATTATCTTGAGCTTATCTGATTATATTATCCTGGTCCGATTATATTATTTTTAATATTAACTTGATCTTCAGTGCCCGTTGGTTTTACAAGTAATCTCAACTGAGTTAATTAAATTTTTCCGATTGATAATTTTTCAAAACATTATAATAATTTCGGACGTTAAATAATCGGTCGGTATAAATAAAAAATAACGATTCGGAAATTTCGAAACAGATCAATGGAAATCTGCGGAGATACCGAGAAATCACGAGGGGAGCCCCAGTTCTGTCACCAGCTTGGCGATGTCAAAATTACTCGGCAAAAAAAACGCAACTTGGCACAATTTCCGGTATTTCGCCAAATTTCCATAGACTCCCATTGTAATCAAATACGGTCCTTTTTCGTATTCGTTTTTATTTTTTTTTTAGGGAACTAAGACTTGGTCTTGTCAAAAACTTGTCAGTATAAAAATTGTGGATAATATACAGAAGATTTATAAAAAACTTCATTGGATTTGATATTTAGAGTTGACCATGTTTGCATATTTTTTCTCCCTGAAAACTTTTTTTTTTTTTTTAAACCCCAAATTAAAAATCTATGATACGTAAATTCTTGGCTTTTTTTTTCTATAAATAATAAAGACGTTAAACTGGTTTGTTACCTATTATAATTAGGAAATTATGGTTACTTATTGACTCTCGAAAAAGCTCTTCTTATTTCCACTCCGTTGGTCCGAATTCGCCCATTAATGAACTTCACCCAGATTTTCTGACCCTTGATTTTATGTATAATTTTTGAACTGTTTGGAACTTTAAGATTTAAACACACAATAAGTTTTTAACACACTATCCGTCCTTGTCAACCTGTTTGTTTCACATTTTAAATGCATATTTAGCATTAAATCATATTTCTTTTATTAATGATTTATTTTAATTGCTTATTTTTTTGCTAAATTAGAAGATTCTGCTAAAGAATTAGGCATAGATGTCACTTGCGCACCACATTGGCAGAATTGCAACATAATAGTAATAGTATGCCTCACGTGATAATCCGGTTATTGTTATTTATCTACTTATAATAAAATGCGTCCGAAGAAATGTGCAGAACGGTTCCAGGTTGTGCCAATCCTATCTGGACTAGACGCCAGGTTAGGCTTAATTGAAAACAGATGCTAAAATGATGCTTTTAAAATTTCTTCCAGTTGAAATAATGTTTTTTCAGCATATTTTCATATAAAACATGTATATCAAACCCAATTATAATACATAAAGATAACAGTGGAAGTGGAAAAGTTTATTATCTGAGTACGATCGTATTTTATTTATCACTCTAGCACCGTCTCTCACAACTTTAGTGCTGCCATCTATGAACTATTTTAGAAGCCTTTTTGGGAATATATTATAAAAGATAAATTTAGTTTTAGATGAATTTAAATTTAGTTTTAATGTTGTTTTTTAAATGCTAGCATTTATCCGGTTAATTTTTTTAAAATTTTGTTTTTTATTTAAATAAATAAGCTTTTATTTCTTCAAGTTGTTATGGATATATAAGATATCATCATGACTGCATTCGTATAACTGAAAATTATTTTCTCACATGGTCTTAAATTAAAACTTTATCTGCTTTGATGCAATGCATGCAAATAAATCAAAATTGCTCTTAAATTAAAATTTGATGATTTTTATTTAGTTTATGATATTATATATTCCTTACATTTAAATGGCATTTGACAAAAAATACAAATTTCGTTTACAATGTAAGCAAATTTCCAATGGATATAATCTAAGCTTTAAAAACTGGTAGATTTAATTTAAAATTTTACAAAAGAAACAATAATAATAATAATTTTGATTTTCATAACTTACGGATTGAATTTTTAAAGTTGCAAGCTGAAGTTTTTAAAAATTGATTTTGATTTAAATCAATGCCTCCTACTATAGAAAATAGCAGTATTTTCTATAAGAAACTACGATTTTTTTAAAAGTTGTTCTGTGTATATTAACTGCGTATAGATGGCACCAAATCTAAATTTAAAAAGAAAATTCAAAGCTTCATAATCGATGCCTAAAAGCATCGAACTAAGAATCTATCATATACCCACGATTAAAATCGTTGCCGAATCATAATAAAGAATCATAATAAAGAATGTATTTTAAAATTTTAAAAACTTCAATATTTAATTTAAATGTTTTGTGAAATCTTCAGAAATTGAGTTTTATTTTGCTAATTATTATTATTATTGTAATAAACACTGTTCTTTGTTTTGAATTTAAAATTTGTTCAAAAACTAAATATCAAGTAAAAAAAAAAATCATTTGTATTTGTAGAAATTTATTGCTATTTTTAAAATGTGCTTTTTTACAATACAAACTCTTAAAAAATAAAATCTGCATTCTGATAATAACACATTGCTCAGTGGTGCACAAAACAGGAATTTTAATATACATTAGTACATATTAAAATAAAATAAAATTTTCAACGTTTCGCGCCGACTTCAGGAAAATATTTTCCTTTTGTTTTGTTCCATAATTGTTAACTGAACTTTTTTTAATTTATTATTATTTCCTTTTTTAAAGAATAGAAAATAGTTAAATATATATATATGTGTAACTTGTATTGAAAACGACGTTTGTGCTAAATTGTCGCCAAAAAATATCGTGCCAGTGTGGTGCGTATGCGACATCTGTGTCAATAAATCTAGAACTCGGTATTTTTATGCTAACTTGGCTCGCAAAATATTGTACCCGTGGCATTTTTTTTTATTTTATTAATTTCATTTAAAATATACTAATATATAAACCTTTCACTCATTTCATTTATAATACATAACTTTAATTTGAAACTGAAACTTTTAAAACTCATTATTTTTATTTTTTTAAGCCAAAAGAATAGGAAAAAAAATAACATTTTGGAGCTCCATAATTGCAGCGAAAGAACAAAAGGCAAATAAACGAAATGTATCTCGGCCTAAATCTTGAAAAAGTATTTTTACTCAATAACCAGCAAGATGCGTGTTATTTGGACGTTGTCCTTAAACAATTAACAAATAACCGCGATTTTTGTGCCACATACGATAGCATAATATATATGTAGATAATAAAAATTTTAACCAATGAGGCAGATATCGATTACGAGCGTAGTTCATAGGGGACAGAGCCAACTAATCATCTAAAAATTGAATAAATGATTGTTTAATTATAAGAGATTTAAAAATCAAGCACTGCTCAAATATTTGACTTATTTTTTTAAAAAATGATATGAAAAGAAACGTTTTTCGTTGGATTCTGCTTTTCGTATTAGTCGCTATAAATAAAGATGATCTCTGCGTCTTTAAGTTCCATTAATAATTCTGTTTGTTTTTTCTTTTAACTTATCTTGTAATGACATTTCTACAGCTATTTTTATATGCGCATTTTTAAGTAGAATTTGAGCTTTCCTGAAGTTAACGTCTATTTCAACGTGATTATTACTTTAACGTATATTCGAAAGATATTAAAATAATTTCAGTTTTTTCATAAGTAATTTGGATGGACAAAACATAAAATATATACAGAAGTTAAGGGGACACAGTACTTTATAAATAGTCAAAATATCAATTTTAATTGGCTTCTTTAATTGTAAATACTTTGACACTTCATTTTACTTACCCATCATACATAGTATTGGGTAAATCTTGCAATCGTTTTGGAAATCAAAAATTTTTTGACGGATTTACACGTTTCAGATAGTGAAGATTCCAAAAAAACATATTTTTAGAAAAAAATTGCCGTCCGTCCGTCTGTCTGTCTGTAAACGCTCTATCTCACAAACAAATTGAGATAGAGACTTGAAATTTTGTATGTACTTAGTATGTAAGGATGAAACGAAGCCTATTTAATATCAGTAACCTCGATTATACGGAATTATTTTTTTCGGACTCTCGAAAAATTCGTTCTGATGAAACGTATATAAATTTTTTCGATTTTTTTTATTTTAAGGAATGGACGTAAAAGGCTCAAATGACTCAAATTTTACATAAAGAACGAAATCGATCGGATAATTAGTTGCCGAGATATTTGTAATCCTGTTTTCAGCATTTTTCGATTTTTCGTGACCCTGTATTTCATTCAAATTTCAATTGAGAGGTGCATTTTAATTGGAAATGAGACGCTTAATCCGACGCAGTAAATTGTTAGTTAATAGAATTATTATGCTTGGAGTTATAAGGATGTTTCTTTTACGCAGTTCGGTACTACTTGAGTAGTTTGGCGTTTCATATAATTTGTCGAAATAGGTACATCAGCAGTTCTTTAATAGAGCATTACTATGCATATTAACAATATTTAAATTTTGTTTTGGAATTGCAATGCATTGTATAAATAGTTTTCGCATGTTTTATTTTCATATGCATATTAATGATTGGTAAATATTACGGTGGCCCCCAACGACTAGTTTATCTATGCGATAATTATATCGCGAGATATTATAAACTTTGTTTATAGATCCAGAGCAATTACCTATATGAATGAAAACTTAAACTGATTTTTGTCCTACTCATATTTTTATAGCTTGATTGTTCGATAAATACTGAGGCTTTTTTGCTAATTTAGATAGAACTTTGATTTTTTTTCTTTTTTTTTTACTTTCTTCTCCATGATTATTTAATAGTTTTGAGCATGGGGGGGGGTATTTAATATTTAAGTTTATAGTTATTTTTTTAAACAATTTTAATTAAGAGTTTGTTTAATTTAACTCCTTTTTTATGTACACGAGAGAAAAAAAAACCGTATTAAAGGTTATCCTATACGCGGGTTTCCTACGGTAATCCTATACACCGAAAAATCAATGCACAGTTTTATGTAGTATGTTTTAACGAATGTGGAAATAAAATCAACACAAAAATATTCATATTTATAAAAGTAGTAGAAATTTTAAAAAAGTTATTTTTTATTTAAATTTTAGTAGAATATATTGCTTAACAAGGTTTTTTCTTTATTATTTATATTCATTTTTTAGAGTATTGAGTTTGTGCCACAACATATTATTACAGTATTATTCAAAATTGAAAAAAAAAATTCAAAGTTATTGTGTTCCACACTAAGTTATTAAGACAAGAATTATTTAAAAGATTAATTAAGTTTTATTAAATCAGTATTTTATTTTAAATTTGAATGCTTGTATGTTCCTTATAACAAATCGGAAACTATACATCAAACGTGGCAAATGAAGTGCGTTCGTGCTATAGCTAGTTTATAAATATTTAGACTTTGATGCAATAGCTGTTGCACATTTATACAAAAATGCATAAAAGCAAACTTTTTTACGATTCTATATATTTAATTCAATAATAAGGAAATGAAATAAAACTATCTTGACATAATCATCATAGCAACGAATGGGCTATCATTGAATTACTTAAGTATGATAGGATTTAATAAAATAAATCACCATGGCAACCAAGAATCACTACTTATCACGAGATACCATTGAATTAATTATGTATTATTGGATTTAATAAGATAATCACTATGGTATCCAAGAATCAATACCTCTCGTGAGATATCATATAATTAATCACGTACCAAAAATATTATAATAGGATTTAATAAAATAATCACCATACCAATAAAGAGTCATTACCTATCATGGGATATCATTAAATTAATTAGGTATAATAGGATTTAACAGAACGAAGAAACTATTCTTAATATATGTATTTTTTACTTTGATTCGAATTTCATAAATTTTGAAATGACTTGAAAATTTTTTGCAACGATTACACAATTAAATTTGAAACAATATAGTTGGGTAGTTCGTGCTGTTATATGCGGACCAATGAATGGATTAGAAGAAAACCATAGGAGTTTTTATGTTCAGTAAAAAATCTCCTATTTAGATGCTTACGTAATTTTGACTGAAAAGTTTCCCGTTAAACATTAACATAACAATTCAATAAATCGTTTCCTTCAACATTCTTTAACAATAGTTTGAGCAAAAGGTTTCTTGCAAATTGTGGACATAAATTTGACCAATCCTATATTCCAACATAAAAAAAATATATTGATTAGATACATTTCAGCTATTAGGTGTGTTCGTTATTTATGTAATTACGAAACTAATTTTTTTATTTGTTTATTAAAAGCAAAAATGTTAAACTCTTTATAAAAATTTCTTCTCTCAATGTTTATACATTAAATAAATGGATCTTTATAATATATTATAAAAAGATACTACTTATCGTGTTGATTACTCTAAATAAGAATGAACCCTATTTTCTTAAGTTCCATAAGTAATTCTTTTTTTTTTTTTCCTATTCAACGAAGTTCTTAATGGTATTTTTACTGCTAATTTTATATCCAACATAAATCCTTCATCTTCAGCGCATGTTAATTTAATGGATAATTTAACCTGGTTATTACTTTAAGATCTTTTCAAAACATTTGAACTTTATTTAGGATATCAAATAAATTCCTTTCAAGAATATACAAGTGAACTAGCTAGAGAATTTAAATTATGAAAGCACGCATATATTTAAGAGATTAAATATAATGTAAATAATAACATATTTTTTTACGAAATACATTTCCGTTTTAGTTACATTAATGATTAAAGAGGAAAATTTTAGGACAGACTTTCATAGAGAAAATATGATAAATTTTAGCATAACTTCCATCTTTAATTAATATAAAGTTTTCATCAAAAATATGTTAATATCTAATCAGAAAATGGTCAGAACAAATCAAGTTATAATTTCTTTGGTACTTTATTTTTATGTATCGGATAACGTAATATGTTATATGGTACAATGGATAAAAAATAACGAATTTGGTAGGACCTATTTCTAAAGTATGCAGTTGCGTTCCGGAAGTGATTTTGGCTCCATCTGGCAAGCAATTGTAAAAAAGGACCATTAAGCTGTTGATCGTCCAAGCATCAATACGATTCATAAAATTAATCATCCATACATATATTAAGCTATGGAAATTACTTCAAGTATTATTAATCATCTTAGTTCATTATTCGTGATTATGTGTTCTGTTGTGTGTAATTTGTTACTGTGAAAATAAAACTTTAAAAGGAATATCAAGAATCAGTCCACTAGATCGATACAGTTAAAAAAAATCTGTGAAGCTTTTAATGGGACAGTAGACCTTTGTGTGAGCAAAATCGTCGCAAAAAAGGTCTATCTCTGTGGTATAATAGTACAAAAACAGTTTTTTTATTATTACAATATTGTTTTTGAAGGTTTTAAAAAGTAAATAATAAAGGTAAGTATATTTATGCACTTTAAATCTGTTTTTCTCAAAACTAATTTTTCAGCGTTTTTAGATTTTTGAAATGCTCCTTGTGACGTAATTTTTGATTAATATTTAGGAAATTGATAAAGAAGTATCCTGATATTATTCAGAAAGAAATTGTGTAAGCTTTTTAAAATTCGTCTTCAATAAGATAGCCAAATTTAATTTTTTATTTAGTAAAATGTAAAGTTTTGATGAAAATCGATATGGAATTTTGAAAAAAAAATCTGTAAAATATTAACTATTCAAGAGATTTTTAAAAAATCTTACACAAATTTTTTATAATAGAATTTTAAGTGATAAAAATGCAAAGGCAAGAAAATACCTCAAAAGTTAAGTCACGAGGAGTATTTTAAAGTTTCGTTAAAAAATTTAAAAATTCTAATAAGATTGGAAATTTTTTGAAGGTATGCTATATGCACAAGATTTCATATTGCTATGATGAAAGTAAAAAAAAATAGCGCCCACCGTCCCCTTAAGGAAAATGGAATTATTAGAACTTTCTGTGTAATAGCAATAACAAAACTTCATATAACGGATGCAAATTTGCATTATAGATCAAAAAATCTCTGAGGTTACTAAGAATTTTTTGGTAAATTGGGATTCCCAGAACCTTTTATGTAACTGCAATCACAGTTGCAAAGAAATTTAAAAATTTCTTTGAAATTTTTTAATAAATTTTAGTAAGATTACTGTAGTTTTGGTAGGTTCATTCGTAAAGCTACAGGTTTCTGTAGCTTTACAAAAATTATAGTTTTGTAGATTTACATATTTTTTTGTACTGTGTATAATAAAAGTTCAGTAAATATAGAGATTTCTACAACTTTATGTATTTAAAGTTCCATTATTATTATTATTATTACAGTGGACTGTGTATCAGAATGTTAAATGTAACTTTTGGTTGCATGCGTGTATTAATAGTCATAAATAATAATTCGGAATCTTAAAATTACATTTATTACATAATGATTAAAAAACAAAATTACAGAAAATATTTATATGAAGAAAAATTGATAAAATTTTGCATAACTTTCAACTCCACTTAATATACAGTTTTTGTCAAAAACATAATAATATCTACATGCGAAAATGGTCAGAACAAATCAAGTTATGATTTCTACGGGATTTCATTTCTATGTCTCACAAGGGGAGGGGCAACTTTGATAATTACAGATTTTGATTATTTTAATATAAGTTGTAGGTCAGAGACCCGTGAGCCTCATGTTGGATGAAATTTATATAATGCTCATTAATTTTTGAGAAACATAGAGGTCTAATATAATGACACAACTTAAATACTTATTTTGAAAATAAGAAAATACGTGATCCTATCTTAGTCAGATAAGCAGAATCCAGTCACCCAGAGGGCACGGGTTCAATGACCGAATTCGCTACAGTTGTTTTTCTCATTCTTTCTTTTATAATACACTTTTAATTATAATTTAATAATCTCATTGTCTAATAGTCTCATTTAATAATCTCATTGTTAAAAATTATAATGTGACATCATTTCTAATTTCAACCTATTTATTTTTTTATTTACAACTAAATAGGTGTATATAGTCGTATATAGATGCAATACTATTAATTTTTTAAAATCATTTTAAAATGTATTTTATACATTATTTATAATGCTTTTAAATTAATCGATTGTTTCAATTCATGATTTTGAAAAAACATCAATTATGCATTGCTTTAACAAGGGAAGTCAATACCATGATAAAATCACTGTTTTAAATTAATAAACATAATTATATTAAAAGTAAAAGCTTAAGAAGTAAATTACAACCTACTTTTTGCAAATTAAAGATTTTGAAAAACATATAACTGCTCTTTTAAATTTTTGCTTAATTTTGCTGTTTTTTTTTTTTTTTTTTTTTTTTTGGCTTCACATTTGTTTTCCTCCTGATTTTTTTTTTTTTTTACTTTACTTGATTTGCTTTATTTTATTATAAACAGATGGCACTACAACCTATTTTGAAACTTTTATTATTCATTCAATAAACAACTGAGATTTTTCCCCTTTAATGATGAGATATAACGGATGAGATTAATGTTTAAATATGCTAACATTGTAGTTAAGGTACGATATTAAGGTTTATAATTAAGATTATAAAATTATAAATTATGAAACAAAGATGCGAAAAACAAATCCAGCGCGTCCGTGCATCGACCCGGGCCCGCTGCTGGGTGAATTTCTACTGCTTATCTACGACCAGGCTACCAAGCTACGATCGCGTACTTTCTTTTTAGGTGTGTTCGTAATTATGTAAATACGTAGCACCTATTGTTGTCGTTCAGCGCGTCCATCTGTCCATCTGTATGTCCGTATATAACAACGCAAAAACTACCCAACTGAATCGTTTGAAATTTAAAATACATAATTATTACATAATTTTGTCGAGTCATTTCAAATTTCATGAAAATCGGATGCATAGATCAATTACACGGACAATCAAAAGTTTTCCGTTACATTACGGTCAATGGGGAAAAAAGTTTTAAATGCATTTTAATCGTTTGAAATTTTAAATACATAATTATTGCATAATTTTGTCGAGTTATTTCAAATTTTATCGAAATCGGATGCTTAGTTCAACTACAGGGACAATCAAAAGTTTTCCGTTACATTACGGTTAATGGGGGAAAATGTTTCAAATGCATTTTAATGGTGTTACACTCATTCGAACGTAATAAAATTGATATGCATCTATAAAGTACATATTATAATATACATTTTCCATAATCTGTGGTGCAAAGAATATTTGTTATTGATTTACAAGGCCACACAAAAGTATTCCATTGCGTAATGGTATAGGGAGAACATTGTTTAGTGCGCATTTTAATTGTAATTATTTACAATTTTATGAGATTGATATATGAGAGTGATATTTTTAAAACTTCATTATCGTACGAACGCACCTCATTTGCTACGCTTCACGTGCAATTTCCAACTTGTTTTCAAAGTAAGTATTTCAGCTGTGTCATTATATTAGAATCCTTTTTCTCAACTATTAAGGGGCGTTGCAGAAAATCCATTGAACTTGAAGCTAAGGGGTTTCTGTCTTGCAACATATACTAAAAAAACAAAATCTGTGATTACCAAAGTTAGCCCTCTCCTTGTCAGATATATGTGATCGGATGTAACGAATGAAGAATAAGGGATTTTGTTAGTATCAGTTTATGAAGTAATATGTCTCAGGGCGTTAAATTTGATTTTTGAGTGTATCTGTATGTTAATAGATAAGAGGCTGCTATCTTAAAATTATTATGTTCAATAAAAGTTTTCCTATTCAGATACTAAAGTAATTTTGACTAAAAGTTTTCCTGCTTAGTATTAACATAAAAATTCAATAAATCGTTTCCTTCTAAATTCTTTTACATAAGCTTGAAGAAAAGTTTTTGAAGTTAACTATTAACATAAATTTGAGTAACTCTTTATTATCACATAAAATGCATCTAGTCAGTATTCGTTCTATACTGTAAGGTGCATTTGTTAATTATATACAGTCAAGTCTCTCTATAACGAAACTCTATCCAGCGAATTTCTCTATTTAACGAATTTTTTGTAGGAACGGTTAATTTTTTTCATGATTACATTAAAAATAATCTCCGTATGCCGAAATACATATCTCCATTAAACGAATTTTTTCAAAAAATGTTCTTTTATATGTTCAGATAACGCTTCAAATTATTTGTAGAATAATTTTTTTTCGTTGATTTCCGATTTATATTTCATGGCTATATTTCTCTATCTTATTTCTTATATCCAAAAAAGGCCTTCAATCCCCCCCCCCTCTTCCAAAAGAAAAACATCCTTTTTGCATGGTTACATTTTACTTTGTTTTAGCCAAGATGAGCATGCATTCTTGGAAAAGATTGAAATATTTGCTTGCTGTTGGAGCAATTTGCAATTATCACAAAGCATCCTAAAAGATAAAACTATTCAGTTGAAACTATTCGTCTTCAAAATGTTGCTTATTTTTTGGTTTGGATAGTAAGGCAGGAATAAGTAAGGGATAAGGGGACAAATGCAGAAAGTGTCTTTTTATCCACAGATTTTCATCTACCTAAACTAACTCCCGTTATTTTTAGAATTTAGAGTGGATGCTTGTTGTTTGTGAAGACTCGGAGAATTTTTATTGTGAGAGCTCATTTGAATGAAGAATTGTTACTAAAAGTCATCTATGCTGGTGTTATCTTCCACTGCATTTGAATGAAATCGCTTCTAGGATACGCAGAACTCTCTCTGATAAAAATAATAATTTTGAAAATAATCAATACGACACTGGAAAGAAAAGGAAGCGGTGAAAATGATTGAGATTTTGGATAAATTGCGTTAAATATTTCAAAAACTTAATTCAACACCTCAAAAACATTTGTTTCAAAATTTAAACATTAAATGGAAATTTTTTTGCCGTTCTCTGTTTAACGAACTTTTCTATGTAACGAATTTTTTGACTGATCGATGGATTTAGTTATATGGAGACTCGACTGTAGTTACGAATGCACATAATAACAAAAAATAATCAAAGATTTTTTATTCAAGTGCTAACACTTAAAATAAATTATTTATAATTGATTATAAAAAAATACTACTTATTATGTTGTTTACTTTAAATAAAGACAATTCTATTTTCTTAAGTTCCATCAATAATTTTGTTTATCTAATTCAACGTAGCTCTTAATGGCATTTTTACTACTTATGCTATATCCAACATAAACTTAACTTCCTTTTCAGCGCACGTTAATTTCATAGATAATTTAACCTGGTTATTACTTTAATATCTTTTCGAAGCATTTGAACTTATTTTTGTATATTAAATTACTTCATTTCCAGAATATAAATTAGCTAGATAATTTAAATTATGAAAGCAAGCATATATTTAACAGATTAAGTATAATGTAAGTAAAATTATACTTTATACGAAGGAAAGTTCCGTTTTTGTTTATGTAATGGTTAAGGAGCAAGAATATCGATAGATTTTCATACAGAAAAAAAAATAGAAAACATGTAATCGAAATGAGTATCGCGGCGGGAGTTCTAGTAAATACATGACTTTAAAAAGAATTGTCAAGACAATTCTGATAAATCATTTATCATAGTTCTAACCAATTGGTATATGTTTTAAAATTATTTACAATTTTTTGTAGAATACGCACATAGGTATATTGATTAAATGTATAACTGAAATACCGTCGCATGAGAATAAAAAAGTTCTATCTGTGTTTTTGAAAAAATTGACTCATCGATATAGAAAGGTTCTGTTTACATCTATGAAGCCATTTTTGCTTCAAAATGATGTTATATATAATTTATATATGACTTTACAACTATATTACAACTATATTTTACCCAGAAATGCCTTCATAGATACAAACAGAACCTTTCTATATCGATATGTCAATTTTTTCAAAAATACAGATAGAATATTATTATTCTCAAGTGACCATATGTATCCCGGCGGGAATACTTGTAAATACATGACTTTGAAAAATTGACAGGATAACTCTAACAAATCATTTATGATACTTGTAACCAATTAACTTCTGTTTTAAAATTTCTTACAATTTTTTATGGAATATTGATCTCGAAAAAACAACTAATAAAATTTAAAAATCCTGAAAAATATCCACAAAAGGATATATTATTCAAGATAGCATAAGTTTTCCTATAGAAAAATACATTTCCCCTTTTTATTAAAGTGCGTTTTTCTTCCTTCGGAATGTTTTCTGGCAAGGTAGCACTTGGATAAACTCCAGAAAGAAAAATTGACACTGATAAAACTGATATAGTAGAATATTTTTATAATACAATAAACTCACGGAATATTTAAGTAGACATTCTTTAATTACATAGTAGTATTGATAGATGTATTTTTTCTACGACTTCAGCACAGAAAGACTTATTTTTCGTTTGTATCGTATTTATACATGTATAACGGCCGTTAGGGAATAGTTACTTTATCGCACATTAATTTTGACAAGTAAAAACGGAAAAGATTATATCTAATGTATATTTGGAATCATGCTATTTTAACAATAAAAGAGCAGTAAATTTAGAAAAAAATGATTGGAAAAAGCATGATCTTTTCGGTTTTCACTGGAACAAAAAATATTGAATTAACACGGATACTTAAGGTCATTTTGCAACGGTCATTAGATATTAAGAGCACACACTAGTCACGCGGTAAAAGCCGAGCGCTAATGTAAAGTCTATGGGAGCGTTCTTTTCTAATATCTCGCTTAATTTTCAATATTTTTAAATGATTTTTTTTTCTCAGGATAGCTGAGGACATTCTATTACCGGGCTAGTTTGTACTTTTCTGATTTTCGTTGTAGTTTAATTCTGAGGACCCTTTAAATTTTGGATTCAGTGAAATTCGAGGTGTTGTGCCCTTTTTACTCTTATAAAATCTATTTCAGCAAATTTCAGAAAAAATTAAAAACGCTTCACGGAATATTAGTGTTTAAGCTTTCCAATGATATGCTTTCTATATTTCTACTGCAATTAGGCTGAGCAAAATTTGGAAATATTTTGATCAGAAATGGAATAACAAAAGCGTTTTAATTATATGCGCTCCGCCTCAGCCAGTCTCCGCCTCTCCTGCCCTTTTGAAAATTACAATTGGTTAACACCAATCCATTTTAGCAAATGAAAGTAACTTTTTTCCTTTCATTGTATTTCCTTTCTGTTATTGGTTTATAGTAACGTGTTAAAATATCCTCCCTTATTTCAAGGTTTTGATTTATTTTTTCTACAATTATTGATAAATTTTAGCTAAAATAGTCTTGAAAAAAATCAACGACTTCTAATTTTTTGTTTTTATAAAACTAACGCTATTTTACTATTATTATATAACTATAACTAACTTCCAAGGAAGAAAATTATACATTTCTTTGTATATATATATTTTTTCAAGTCCATACAAAACAAGGTAGATTTGATACAAATTACAGTAAGCTCCTTTTTAGCAAAAAGGAAATTTTGATAATTTTAAAATATAATTGGAACTTTTGTGAAATACATAGGTAGCATTAAAAGGACAAGGAGCTATATTTGGAATTTATAAATTTCCTTATACAGCTTGCAAAATACATGAAACAGGGGGGGGGGGGGTGCAAAGAGAAAACTGCGCCCGGAGTAAAGTTCAGTTTGGCGCCCCATTCCCTGAACTTTTTCTTGTGACAGACTAAAAATTACGTTAGTAGTAAAAATTTGGCTCCTCCTAAATTTCGATCCCGGGGCAACCACCCCCTTCGTCCCCCTCTTTTTCGCACGGCGCTGCAAGAAGTACATTTTGAGGAGGCTTATTCAACACCGCGCCGTCCGAGGGGGGGGGGGCGCCACATTTATACTATCAACATCATTCTTGGGCTGTTACAAGAAAAAGTTGGGAAAGGGGGCGCCAAATTGAAACTTTGCCCCGGGCGCAGTTTTCTCTTCCCTGTGTTTGTTTTTGGTACTATACGATACTAGGCAGCCCAATTTCAGTCCAGTATTATTAAGTAAAACAGTAAAAAAAATAAGCATTTTCAGTTCGAAAAACAGTTTTATCAAAAATAAGCAGAAATTAAAATTAGAAAGTTTTAAAGATTGGTAATTTTAAAATTGTTGATCAACTTGTTTCAAACTTTAAAGAAATATTTTTTAATATTTATTACTTTTGAGGAAAACGATACACTTTTAACAGTTGTTAAAAATGGGGAATTTATCCTGCGTAATACATTTTATTTTAATGTAACATAAAGGTATATTTGCAAAGACAACGAATTGCAAATATTTATCATTATTTATCTATACTAATATTATAAAGAGGAAAGATTTGATTGTTTGTTTGTTTGCATTGAATAAGCTCCGAAACTACTTGACGGATTTGAAAAATTCTTTCGCCGTTGGAAAGCTACACTATTTCCGGTGAAAATAGGCTATAGTCGCCGCTTAAAAGAATAAAAATAAAACCGGATAAACGAATCAAAAGCAATTTGAGAAACTAAAGGTTACCTGGCCCACTAGACACATGACAATCACTGAAACACATATGAAAATCGTAACTATGTACCCCCCTCCTCCCCCCCCCCCCCAAAAAAAAAACAAACATTTTAAATTTTTTAGACCGACCTGATATAAAACCGTGTTTTTTAATTTTTAAAACTATTTAGCAATTACTAAAAAGAGGAAAAGAAATGCTGAAACGCAAATTAATTAAAGTTAAAAATAAATCACGAAACGATTGTTTTGGAGTTTTCAAAAAAGTTATAACAGATAGTAAATATTTTAAAGAGTAGTGAGCATCAAATATGGGGAGGGAGGATTTTTTTTTAGGAGGAGCAGTCAAATATTTAAAATTGTAACGTTTTCTACAATTTCAAATGCGGACTGTTTCAATAAGCCTAGGGATAAATATTACTTATTTAATTTAATATAAAATTATAAAGAAGAAAGATTTGTTTGTTTGTTTGTTTGTTTGAATTGAATTAAATAGGCTCCAAAACTACTTGACGGATTTGAAAAATTCTTTCACCGTATGAAAGCTACACTATTTCCGGTAAACATAGGTTACATTATATTTTCAAAAAAATTATTTCAAATCCTTATTAAAATGCCAATATTGTAACCCAAGGTGTAGAAAAATGAACTTAAAAAATCTTTACATCGCGTGCGTTGCGAATACTATTGATTATAGAACAAAATAATGTACTACGACTTTGTTAACAATGTAATTATCTACAAAAAATGTCGCAACAGCATATGTCTAACTGTTATAGTTATGTCACAATAAGTGTTTTTTATTTTAAAAAATAATTAAAATGCCGTTTCTGTAAAAGCTCTTTATTGTTACTTTGGTATTGATTCTTATCAAAATAAATTACTTTAAAATCAAGACTGATTTAATGGTTGCCGTTTACCCCGCTCCACTAGGCTGCATCATAATGTGTGATATAGGCGTCACTGGGGCACGGGAGGAGAGTCAATGTCAGAGACGGCATTTTAATTATTAGGTTATGAGTGTGTGTGTAAAAATTTATAACTTGAAATTTTTCTTAAATATCCGTGAGAAGTCGGGGCGGGCTGCTATAATCTATATACATAAAGCAAAATCGTGTTAGTTACACCATTTATAACTCGAGAACGGATGGATCGATTTTTATGAAATTTTGTATGGAGGTATCTGACACCTTAGATTAACATATAAGCTATTTTTTATCCGACTACCTAAAATGAGAGTAATGTTTTTAGTAGTTGAATTTAATGAGATGAAGTGGTAGAAACAATTTGCGGTGTCAGCAGTGGCGGGGGACTGGGCGACTTGCTCTACCCAAAGAAAAGCGAGGGCGGGCCGCTAGTTATAGTATAAAAGTAAAAATAATGAAACTGTAAGGCAAAATATAGCAATGTTTTTAAAGTCTGCTATTCAGCAAATTTTACTCTCTAATACTTTTCAGAATTGTTTCTTCTTTGGAGTTTCTTGTCGACGTTCAACTAATGCAGCTTCTATCGAGCAGAAGGCTTTTGCATGTTCCAAAACATCATAGTACAAAGTATCGTGGACAAGATTTGTCGAGATACTTACAAACTTTACAAGTTCGTATATATTTAATGGGTGACAATTCAATATAACATTGTAAAACTTTTAGACGATTTTGCAGTTTTTAGCAGTTTTTGTTTGTCCTGGTACAAGGGCAGATCTGGAGAGTCCTCAAAAAAGAGGGGGGGGGGACTTTTCAGAAATTTGGAGATTCCAATCGCACCTGCAGCTCGTGTCGGGACATTTTTTTTTTCATCATGAGTAGGATCGGGGCTAATTTCTTTCGTTGCAGGTCGGGTTTCGGTCCGGTTTACTTTCATTTTTTGCCGTTGTTCTGGTTAAATACTTTTTTTTTTGCGAGTCGTGTTTGGGTAAGGTTCAATTCTACTTTGCCGCTGCGGGTTGGGTTGGGGTCCGGTTCTCTTTCTTTATTGCTGCGGGTTGGTATTGGGTCTGGTTGATTTCTATTTTGTGTGTGTGTGGGGGGGGGGGGGCAGGTCCGTAGCTAGAAGTGAACAATAGGGGGGCTCAAGAGAATGTAAGGGGGGCTCATAATTTTTTCTCTTGCATTGCCACAGAAAGATAAAGTAATGCATATTCATATTGTAAGTACTATGTTTCTTATTAAAAAGTGTTCTAATAGCTTCATTTTATACTAAGAAAATTATAGGATGATGTAAATTTTGAGTGTATAGCTGATCAAAATTAAAAATCATGCTAGCTTCTTATGTGCCAATAGGATGAGGGAGGTGTTGAACACACTTATTTTAGATACAATTTAGTAATCCTGCAAAATTGTGAAAGGTTTTCAAGACTAAGTTAGATTTTTGAACAGAATTTCATTTGAATTTTCGGAACAGAAATTCATTGAGTGACCTTGGAATCTTTTCCAGGGGGGGCTCAAAATATTTTAGGGGGGGCTGAGCCGCCCATAGCGCCCCCTTAGCTACGGCCCTGGGGGGGGGGGGTTGAGTTGAGTACTATTTTATTAGCGCTGGTTTGGTTTCGGTCAAGTTGAATTCTTACTTTTTTGCTACTGATCGAGTGGTTTTTTACTTTTTTCTTACGGACAGAGTGGAATTCTACTTTTTATTTGCTTTTCTCTGCATTCTTTTTTGTTGCTGTAGTTGTTTTGGGGTGAAATTAATTTACACTATTTTGGGTTCTGATCTGATTCATAGTGAATTTACAATCTCGCAAGAAGGATTCGATTCGACCCCATATTTTAAATGAAAGTCTAAATATTTTCTCCGTTATGGACGAAAATAGTTTAAAGAGTATTATAAAAGAAAATATCGAAGATACTATAAAATGAAACTATATAAACGCCATAACAGATATTTCCAAATAGTTAATTATGAATATTTAAGATTTTACATTTCAATTTACATGTTAACACTGCTATTCGCAAGTGTTAACATGTACATTAAACTAGTAAATCTACAGATCAGGAGCCTCAACGCCCGCTTTGCGCATCTTTTTTTAAGCACACTTTGGGTAATATTCAACTTCCTGGAAACTGTAATTTAAAATTTTCAAATTACGTAATTATTTATAAGAATAAAATAAGAATAAGAAGTTTTCAACCATCAAAAGCGCAAATTAAAGAGTTAGTTATGCTAGGATATTCTGAAATTTTCATAATCTATTATTTTTGTTTTTTTATTATAACATAGTAGATTTCTTCAGTGGGGGCTCTGCCCCCCTGAACCCCCCGTAGTCTCATTAAATTTAAATTTGTAACTTTCTATCAATTTGCTAATGGTTATCGTATATCTTGTATTTCTTTATACATTTTGAATTATAAGGATAAGTAACAGTTTTAATAAGCAATTTTCATTATCCTCATACTTTTACACACCTGCCCACCACAAACATTATATCTGATGTATCAGGAACTTTTGAAAGTGTAAACTCAGTAATCTAGGGTTTTACAATTTTGTTTCCGAAAAAAAGAAGTTTTGATTGCATTTTTGTGGCAGTTATCGCGGACAGACAGACAGAAGAACAGACTGACAGGCGGAAAACAATAAATTTTGTGTCGATAAAAAAAGCATTCACTAAAGTTTCGGCAATGACGTCATTATTCATGAGTTATTGCAATCCATGTTTCTTGTATTTTTAACGACTATTATAAAATACCTGTTTTATTTCAACTATGACGTCAAATTTTACCAAGTGAAATATTGGTTTAAAATATAATTATTTTTTATTTCTTTTACTTCTAATTATGTCCCCATTTTTGTCAGAAAAATTCTTATTAACGAAACAAATTTCCGTGTTTAATATTTAACAAAGTACTATATTTATTTTTATTTTAATTCTGACATGTTTATTTTATTTATTTATTTATTTATTTTTTTTTTTTTTTGTTTAATTTTTCGAATGGAAATTGCTCAATTGAAACTTATTGCCGTTGAAAAATTATTCCAGATTTCGAATTTTTTTGGCAACGATAAAAGAAATTGGTTAAATTTTATCTAAAAAATTGCGATTGATTCTGTATGAAAAAGAAAGAAATTTTGAATTATTAAAGAAAATATTTGAATAAAATTTATAAAACATAGCCTATGTTCTGTTCTGGGTTATGTTATATTTATACGCAAAGATACAAAGACATTAATTAATTCATTAGTTTTGACGCTGACTTCATTTAAATTTTCGTACACGCATTCAAATTTATAACATTATAAAAATAAGGATTAGGATGAATGGTTGCTTAGCAATCATTAAGAGAAAATAAAGAAAATGAAATAAATACATTTGAAATAAGTAAATCTCTGAAACAAATCAGTTTATATTATTGGAAAACATTCATAAAAAAATCTCCAAAATTTACAGTAATAACTTTAAAAATCTGACAAATACGCAGACAAAATTTCAAAACAATACGAATAATTTAACTGGTAAATTTCAGTATCCATTTATCACATTGAATTCCATTAATGAAATGTGTCATTTTCTCTCAAGGAAAAAAATTTAAAAATCATTGGATTTGCCATAGAAAAGCATTATTGCGCAAAATAAAATATTCTATATTTTCCGATCGAATGAATCAAATCTAACAAAAAACTATACAGCTTAATTCCAGTGCCTCACTAACATACCCACTTAATTTCAAGCCAACCGGATGTTTTTTGCATTAGTTATCGCGGAACAGACAGACTGACAGACAGAAACCAAAAAATTTCGTGTCTCCAAAATAAGCCTTCACTGACGTTTCGGCAATAAGTCATCTCTTAAGATAAAAAAATTAAGCAAACACAACTATTTTGTTTATATAAGTAATGTGTACTAGAATACATATTTGGGTATATTTGGCTATACACTATTATTTCCCAAAATAACAAACTTTTGTAAAAGATTTCATGAAGTGTTTAAAGTGCTTCGTAATCTATGCTTAACGCATGATTTTTCTTACTTGTTGTGAATTCTGCCCACTTATGTATTATGTTTTTTGCCCGCTTTGACAAAATGTGTGCTCGTTTAGAGACTTTGTGACTTACTTGTTTAAATTTTTTAGCAGAGAATTGTAATCATAATACATTAAATGCATCTGCTAGTGCAATACAAATTGTTTAAAAAAAGAATTGAGCTATCAAAAATATAAAAATTACGTACTTTCTATTTCGAAAGAAATTTCCCTTTATATTAAACAAGTAAGAAAAATCATGCGTTAATCATAGATTATGAAGCACTTTCCAACACTTCATGAAATCTTTAACAATACTTCTTTAATTAGGGAAATAAGGGGTATATAGCCAAATATGTATTCCAATGTTTTTGAACAACCCTGTATTTGATCTGTCAGTTGATATACATATTATATAATGGGAAAATTTAGTTTAGCTAGAAAAAAGCTTAAAATTCTTTTTGAGAAATTTGCACTAATAAATGGAAAACATACTTGAAAACTTTTTTTCAGCCCTGTAGTTTACCTTGTACCTTTATTACACGTTAGTAAGAAGCTAAAATTAATTTTAAAATAAAACATTCTTAAAACAACTGAAATCACATTGTTATAAATTACCATTCATAGGTGCATACGATTTTCATAAAATTTGAAATGACTCGACATCTAATAATTATATATATTTTATGTTTCAAACTATTCGGTTGGGTAGTTTTTGAGTTGCTACATGCGAACAGAGGGACGGACGGACAGAGAGACGAATGCGCAACTCGGGAACCCGGGATTCTTTTCCCTTCAATTCAATACAAAAGCGACTTTTCTAAGTATCCGGGATCGGAGGAGATAGCGTTACATACATACATACATACGGTCGGATTTTAATAGTGTAGATTCTTGGTTGTAAATTTTAATTTGCTGACAGATGATTTTCGCTTCTGTTGAAAAAGTTCATTAATGAAACGTCAATGTTTGAAAATATATTTTTAGTTTTAGAAAATTTATTTTAATTTTTATACCATCTGCACAAATTGAAACTTAATTCTTTTTAACTTTAAAGAAAAAAATAGCTTCAAAAATACATTAATCAGTTTTATTTTCCCCTTTTTTCCGACAAAAAAAAGCCTTCCACTGCTAATTTTTAGTTTTTAATGAAGTTTTTTATCTGTATGTAACTTATAATTTAGAATTCGTAAAAAATATTTCTTATCCATTTTAAATATGACGTCATTATTTTTCTAACTCCATGAATTACTGCTATCCATGTCCCGTTTATTTTTAACGACTACTATAAAATACCTCTTTTATTTCAATTATGACGTCATAGTTTACCAAATAAATATTTTATTTAAAATATTTTTATTCCTTTTATTTTTAATTATGTCGCCATATTGACAAAAAAATTCATGTTAACGAAACAAATATCAGTGTTTAATATTTAACAAAAAATAGTATATTTATTTTTATTTTAAATACGACGTCATATTTATTTTTTTCTTTTAAATTTTCCTTAGTTTCAGTTTTCGCATGGAAATTGCTCAATTGAAAATTTATCGTCGCTGAAAAATTAATATTCGAAATTTTGATTTTCTTGGCAACGGAAAGAAAATTGATTAAATTTTATCTAAAAAATGCCGATTGGTTATGCATGAAAAATAATGAAATTCAGAATTATTAACGAAAATATTGGAATAAAATAAATAATACATAGCCTTTGTTCTTTTCTGGCTATAATTATCTATACGCAAAGATACAAAGTTGAAGTTATGCTATTGAAGCATTGAAGTTATGTTATTCAAACTTCCATACACATTTTAAAATTTATAATATTATAAGAATAAGAATTAGGATAAATGGTTGCTTAGCGACTATTAAAAGAAATGAAGAAAACGAAATAAATACATTTGAAATAAGTAAATCTCTAAAACAAATTAGCTTATATTATTGGAACACATTTATAAAAAATGGCCAAGATTTACAGCAATAATTTAAAAAATCTGACATATGCATAGATAAAATTTCAAAACAATATGAATAATTTAAGCCCCGTACTGGCAAATTTCAGTATCTATTTATCGTTGAATTCCATTAATCAAATGAGTCATTTTCTCTCAACAAATAAAAATTTGAAAATCGTTGGATTTGCCATAGAAAAACATTATTGCGCAAAATAAAATATTCTATATTTTACGAACGAATTAATAAAATATAACAAAAAACTATACAGCTAAATCCGAGTGCCTTACCAATATACACACTTAATTTCAAGTCTTTCGGATGTTTTTTGCGGTAGTTGTCGCGGAACAGACAGACTGACAAACTGACAGACAGACAGACAGACAGAAACCAAAAAATTTCGTGTCTCCACAGTAAGCCTTCACTGACGTTTCGGCAAATATCCATACGGAATGTCTCGAATAGAAGATACCTCTATTTAACGAACACTTTTCAACATTTTAGCCATCTTTTTTTGGTTGATTCCGTTATGAGTATATATTAGATATTTATTTTCTATATAAAAGATAAAACTGATATTAGAAATATAAATGTCGACATTTTATAATTCCACTAAAACATGAATTGTTTTTCTTTCATTTCGATTCTAAATTGACAAAAAAAAACTTTGGTCGGGTTTTGATTTGATTTCCAATGGTATTTTCGCGTTCGGATCGGAAGCAGGGCAATACTATACGCTCAGAGGTCAATTTTTTTTTTTTTTTTTTTTTTTTTTTTTTTTTTTTTTTTTGTCGAATATTTGAAAAATGTAGTTATTTTAAGTGCAATTCTTAGAGGAACGCTCTTTTCTGATTCAAGGGGGGAACACGAGAATCCTCAAGGGGAGCGATTTCAAAATTTGGAGGTTCGGGCAGGAGGTGATATTTTTCATTGCTGGTGGAGATTATTTCTAAATTTTGCAGTGAGTCGTGTTAGAATCGGCTTGAGATTTTTGCTGTGGGTCGGATATTTGGGTCAGTTTGACTTACATTTTTCAAATTCGGTTCTGTTCTCGATAAAATTTCACTTCTGAGAGTAGCACTCAGGTTGATTGATTGGTTGGTTGAATGGGGTTTTATGGCGCAAAGTTACATCAGGATATGCTGCGCAAAGAACAAGGTGGGGATTCGAGTTAATTAAAAAGTTTTGTTAGGGATTTTTTTTTTTTTTTTTTTTTTTTTGAGTTTGTTTTTTGTAGTAGGCCGGATAGATTTATACTTTTTTGCTACGGACCAAGTTTGAGCAGGCTGACTTAGGAATAGGTTTTGCACTAAAGAGCAAATACTAGATTTTTTTTTCTATATAAATTATAACATTCATGTTGAAGATGTAAAACACATTTTTTAATTCTATTAAAATACATGAATTTATTTTCTTTCATTTCAATTTCAGGTGTTCGGGTAAGGGCTCGATTTGACATAATTTGTAATTTTTGAGTTCGGATTGATATATTATAGGTCGGGTTGACTTTAAACGTTTCGGATTCGGGACATTTCTTCTTTTGGATTTTGACAAATTCGGATCTAGTATAAACTGGTTGATGACTGGATTTTTCAATAGATCAGACAATTTTTTATATGAAAAACTATATGTTTGAATATTGACGAGTACATTATATATATATTCATTTTTCTACTTAAACAAAAAAAAAATATTGTTATAATTATATGGGATACCTTTCCCAATTTCCTTCAAATATTAGAATGATTTTGTTTCATTTTGGATTTGTTGATCTGTTTTGTATCAGGCTATTCGGTACTGAATCAGATTTTTTTCTTTTATTTATTTATTTATTTATTTTTAGCGAGCTTGGGTTGGGTTAAAATTGAATTGCTTTTTGAGCCTGGGCATGGAAATTTAGGTTCGGGCAGACCTCTAAAAGAACGAAGTTCACGCCAGGCCCGAAGTGGAAGAAAAAATATAGTGTGGTCAAGTTTTGCAGAAAAAAAGTAAGATTTCCGAAAGAGTGAAGACTTGAGTAGAGGTCTGGACGGGCTGGAGTTTCCAGTCTCGCCCCGGCCCGGACCGAATGATTGTTATTTTGGCCCGGCCCGGTATAAAACAAAATATTCGGCCCGAGCCTGGCCCGCTCGTTTACACTTTTACATTTCTAGGCCAGGCCCGGGCCGTACAGAAATCAGTGAAAACAGTCCAGGCCGAAATCGGCCTGCATCTTTTTTTCGAAACAAAATCGGATTTTTATCATACAATTAAGATTTTTTAAAGATTACTGCATTCATATTTATTGAATGATTTTATAGAAAATTTTTACTGACAATACACAATAAGAACATTAATGATTACTTAGGTTCTTAGACTTTCAACATTCAAATAAAGATGCACTGAAAAATTAATATGGTTTAGAATAAAAGAAAAAAAAAAGGAAGTTAAAATTATCATAACTTTTGAAGCTGTGTAATAAAAAGTACATTTATGAAAATACTTCTTTATCATTTTATCAAAGATTTTCTCAAATTTAGAGGAGCTATTTTTTATGCATTTCTGATTTCATTTCATTTTGGAAACACATGAGTTTAACAGGTGTTTTTATTCAGAAACAATGTAATGGAATGGCGTTGTCCATTTTTTGATAAAAGCAAATACAATGCGCAACACACTATATAAAACGCTAATTTTCATGATATTTATGAAAATATTGTGAAAATTAGAGTTTTGAATCGCATTTCCGGAAGCGACAACATGCAAAAGGAGAAAAATCTGAAATCACGTGACAAGAATCTCTTATACCTTAACAAGTATATACAAATATCTTATTTACCAAAAATGAAATATGCTGTTCGATTCCAAATCCCTTCAATAGTCAGGCTTGTCAATTTTGTATCTTTATAGTTAAAAATTAGTCAGAAAATGTGTCAAACTTTCGTATTGTTCAGAAATGAATTTAAGAAACACCAAGGAGTATATTTCCAAAAAGTACATTAACAGTACGTTAATAGTTTTTATCCCTTTTACAAATAATGTTGTCTGCCCTATACGGCTTACGAATAATTAAGTCTAGTTCTGACCCCGACTATATGTAGAAAAACAGTGCAAACCTGATCTTGACCCGGCTCCAGTTTGCCAAAAAATTATTATACCCGTATAGACTCAAAGCAACTGTCCGATGCTGATTTCTACGCTGTACACGTTACATTTATGTATTGATGTTGTTAAACTAGTATCTACTCGTGACGCACATTTATACTTATGGTCGTTAAACCCATATTCATTGAAAATAGACCTCATTTTAGCGTTTTTACCGAAATCTTTATAACACGCCGGCAGGCCCGTTAAACTTTTTTATCGGACTGGCTCATACGGCCTGTTTATTTTTTTTTTTTTTTTGCCAGTCTGATACAGGCCGATGCAGATCTCTAGACCTAAGCAAGCCCTAGTCTCATGAGTTAAAACTGGCCCGGCCCAACCCGAGCAGTGACAGCTTCGTCCAGTCCGATCAGGTCGCACCGTTCTCAATCTATAACACGATTCATTTATCCTATGGACATCTAATATCATTTTGCAGACCCTTCATTGGGCTCAAAGGGGGAGGGGGCGATCGCCCCATCGCTTCTGGTATTTATCATATTGAAATCTTGCTATTGAATCGCATCTTTTTATATGTCGACAGATGGTTCGTGGGAATTATTACATTGTTCTGCAATGAATAATAAATTTTGAAAGAAAACTTAATTGTAAAACACTGTAACATTAATAAAGCTAAACTGAGTGTGCGGTATCTTCCTTAAAAAAAAAAAAAAAAAAAAAAGGACGGCGGGAAACAGATGACCAATTTTAACAGGTTTATTATGATTATATATAAAATGGAATGTTTTTATGGAAATTCTTTTTAACACAGAGTATACACGAAACAGCATTTCATTGCATTTCATGTTCAAAGTAGTGAACATAATTTAAATACGCTAGGGACAGTTTTTCTCCGAAGAGCTTTTTACAACCGAATTCTTTTGTGTAACTCTGTAATTGAATGGCAAATGTTTTTCGCCAAATATTATACCGCAAGCATTCTTAAGTCCATTTCAGAAGTTCGTATAAATTTCATTGTTTGTAAAAGAGTAACATTATTACAACAATACATCGCGAAATTATTTTTAGACCAGAGTATAATAGATTACTATGGAGATCCTCTGTGTGTATACTGTAAGTGCTATACATGACATATTTTTCTATAATTGTCTTCCAGAGTACCTCTGTAATGTATATGAATTTCATTACTTTTAAATTAGTATAACGCTCCTTGAAACACCGCAAATGATTTATCTACATAGATCATAATGTAGCGGAATAATTTTGAGTGATCCTACACATTTCTTATGTTTCTTCAATTTTTTAAAAAGTGTTTAATTTTTTAAAAGTAATTTTTGCTCCTTAAAAAACTTTGTTAGTGTTATGCAGAATTTGCAAAAAGTCCTTAAAAATATTTAAGTTTTGTGTTTTCTATTAATGGAGGTGAAAATCTGAGTTCTCTGAAAGTCTGATTTAGAAAAATAATTTATATCATCCTTGCCCCCCCCCCCCCTTGTATCAAAATTTCGTTCCCGCCTTTTGCTCTCATCACAGCCTTCAATATTATCCCTTCCAGAAGTATCACTTCGCTGTTTTGCTGTCTATCTCACAGTATCCATGTTTACACAATATTGCCACTTTGTTGTAACAATAAAAAATCTATCACAAAAACTCCTCCCCACTAACTAAAAATGAGATTTTTCCCTCTCATCCTATTAGTAAATGCCTAGAATTTATTCATTGAAATTTTCCCACATTTTATTTTTTTTAAGCCCATTTGTTAATGTTTTAAAAGGCAAATAAAAGTAAGTCATTTTAAAAACTTCTGCATCCCACATACACACAAAAATAAATAATTAATAAATTGTTTCTCCCCCCCCCCAGCTCACAAATTTTATACTTTTAAAGTCATCGATTTTCCTAAAACTTTTACTGTAGTAATAAATAATCAAACATAGTTTTACTCTTAACCCCACAAAAATTTATGTTTTCCCCCTATTTCTCCTTACCAAGTACATAAAATTTAGTCTTTAAATCTCTTTATTTTGTGTTTAGCCATATTTGTTAATCTTTAGTCATATAAAGTAAGTCATCTAACAAATTCTCTTCATCCCCCTCCAAAATAAATAAATAAATACTTTTCATTTTTTCCTTCTCAGAAATCTCCAACAATTATATAAAGGAAATTTTAAACCAATTATTTATATGATTTACGATATTCGAACGAAATGTGGTAATTCAGCATAAAAAACTTTTTCTAAATTTAAAGGGGGGGGGCGAGTAGTTACCCTTTCTCCCCTATACTTATTCAATGCATTCTTAAAACTAATCGCCCCCTGGAGGATACCTTCTTTAAATATTCACGGGCTTCCTAACCCAAGCCACCTAAATGATCTTTCTCTTTTCTTTTTCCTCCGATTTCTATTGTCTTCCTTTTTTCTTTGTTTCACTCTCGTTGTGGGTTTTTTTCCCGGAGGTGAGGGCAATTTGTATGAGCCGATATCACTCTGTATATCGATGAAGAATTGTAAACCACCCACGTGTTTGCTGTGTGTAACGTCACGTGTTTGTAGAAAAGAGTAGAAGTTAACCGGATTCAAACGCAACCCACAACAAAAAGTAAAAAATTAAACCCGACCAGCAGCAAAAAATAGAAGCGAACCGGACAACAAATTTTGTAAAATGATCGCGGAGAAAACACGAATTTCTTCAAAATATCGTGAAACAAACGCACATTTTGTACAAAAATTGCAAAAAAGAACGAACATTTTACCAAAGAATTCACCCCAATAAATTCGGGTCAACCCGAACCCTTCTCGATAAAGTAACAAGTAAGAAAAATAACGCGTTAAGCATTGATTATGAAGCACTTTCCAACACTTAATGAAATCTTTAACAAAACTTTGTTATTTAGGGAAATAATAGTGTATAGCCAAATATACCCAAATATGTATTCCAGTACTTTTGAACAGCTCTGTATTTCATATGTCACTTGATATAATGGGAAAATTTAGTTTAGCAAGAAAATACCCAGTAGCTTGAAATTTATTTTTCAGCATTTTCATACTATCAGATGAAAACATACTTGAATACTTTTGTTCAGCCCTGTAGTTTACATTGTACCTTTATTACACGTCAGCATTAGGCTAAAATTTATTGTAAACTAAAACACTTTTAAAACAACTGAAATCACATTCTCATAAACTATCATTCATAGGCGTCCATGTACTGAATTCTTTGCGTGGCCCTGTATATCCTTTTATCTATATTTTGCAAACATTTCTCAGTAAATTCAATGAAGCTCAGCGTGAAAATGCATAGTTTATTTAAGAACCACGTTTAAATAATCTATGCTCATATTCAGTCACGTTGGTGAGCTCTTTTGGGTAGCCCTGTATATCAAATATAACATTTATACACACCATATAATGTGCATATTTTTAGCGAAATATAAACGCGCATATCATAATTAAAATGCATTTCGTCCCTCCATCAGCCATCATCGGACACATATGCGGTACTTCGGAAAGAATATGCTATTTGAAATCTTTTGTATGGCCCTGTAAATGCTATGTACTTCATATTATGCAAGACAGTAGCGTATAATTTATATTAAGCTTCAGTGACATATATCAATTTTATTATACATGAAACAGCTTAATATATTTAAAATATGCCACACACAATTCCCTCTTTTACCATTATCTAATGGAATTCTTTGGTGTGGCCATGTAAATGAATAATAGCTAAATTTTCATCTTATATTTTATAGAATGCATATTTTAATATGTTTGACAGGGTATAACATCTTTAAAATTTTTTTGAAACGATTTTTCCATATAGGCCGTAATGTAATGGGAAACTTTTGATTCGCCCTGTAGATAAACTAATCATGGTAGAAACTTTATTTTCAATAGGGTTCGTGCTAGGGTAAACGTCAATAACGTCCTAAAATTTCATGGCAATTCGAGTATATAAACGATTTTTCCCCATGGGCCGTAATGTAAATGAAAACTTTTGATTCTCCTTGCAGATAAACTAATCATGGTAGAAACTTAATTTTCAATAGCGTTCGTGATAGAGTAAACGTCAATAACGTCCTAAAATTTCATGGCGATCCGAGTATATTAACGATTTTTCCCCATTGGCCGTAATGTAATGGAAAACTTTTGATTCGCCCTGTAGATAAACTAGTCATGGTAGAAACTTCATTTTCAATAGCATTCGTGCTAGGGTAAACGTCAATAACGTCCTAAAATTTCATGGCAATCCGAGTATATTAACGATTTTCCCCATACGCCGTAATGTAATGGGAAACTTTTGATTCTCTCTGTAGATAAACTAATTATGGTAGATACTTCATTTTTAATAGGTGTCGTGCTAGGGTAAACATCAACAACGTATAAAAATTTCATAGCAATCCGAGTATATTTACGGAAGTTAGAGCGCGTACAGATAGACAGACGGCCATCCGACCAGACGGACAGATAAACCGAATGCATAAGCACTTTTCAACATTGTTGGAAAGTGCTAAAAACCAAATCCTAAAGTGTCCCAAATGCGCTAAGCACTGCTAAAAAGTAAAAGTCAACCAGATTAAAAACAAAATGTAGCAGTCAACGAAACCCAAGTCTGACAAATAAAAAAAAAAAAAAAAAAAAAAAAAAATCAGAAATTAACTTGAACAGCAGCAAAGAGTGGAACTCAACCCGACCCAATCTCGACCCAAGTAGGAATTAACCCAGACAGGAGCAAAAAATGGAAGCCAACCGGACCCAAACCCGACCCACAGCAAAAAAGTAAAAAAAAAAACACGACCCACATAAAAAAATGAGCTCCGACCCGTGCATTACACTGGAGTACCCAAATTTCTAAAATCCTCCCCCCCCTTGAGGACTCTCAAGATCAGCCCTTGGTCTTCGCCTCCCTTTATATCAAAATTTCGCTTCGCCTTTTGAATCTGTCACTATCTTCTAAATTGCACCTTACAAAAATATCACTTCGTTTTGAAGTCTACTCCACAATACCCATATTTGTAGCATACAAGTCACTTTAGTATATCAATAAACAATCAATCACAAAATTTCCTCCCCCCACCTCCCCACGACTGAAATTAGGATTTATCATTTTGTTCCTTTAAGTGCAGAAAATTTAGTTCTTTAAATAATTCCCACTTTTATTATTTTTTTAAACCGATTTATAAATATTTTGAAAGGCAAATAAATAAGTCATCTAATAAACATCTCCCCCCTACACACACACGAAAATAAATAAATATAGTGCTTATTTCTTTTTTTCCTCAGCTCACAAATTTTAAACAAACACAAATTCCACCATTTTTTGAGGGGGGGGCATTGCACTATTTTCTCCCCTACCCATGTCACTAAATTTAAAATCTTTGAAAGTTTTTTTTGTTTGTTTTTTTTCCATAGGTTTATACATATTTTATTCTAAAAATAAATAATTAATCGTAAACAACCCATAAATATCGTTGTATACCTCCCCCCCCCCTCGTTCTTTTGAAATACACAAAATTAAAAATCTTTAAAACACTTTTAAGTTACATTTTTCGTCCTATTAATAAATATTCAAGAAGGTAAATAAGCTGTCATCTATAAAACTATCCTACTATCTTCCCCCCCCCAAAAAAAAAATCCGTTTTTTTCCCTCTACCTTTCCCCCCCCCCTTCTCAGCTTACAAAATTAAATTCTTTCTTTTTTCTCTCCGTATTTTAATAAAAAAAAAAATAATTAAAACCTGAAATCCTCCTTCTGCACAAATAATTAAGTCTTTAAATATGTTTAATTTTTTTAAGTGCTAATTATAAATCTCTGCTAACTATAATATTAACAAAATCTTTTTAACTATGTAGGAAAGTGTTAAAAATAAAGCGATAGATATGCATTAAATTCTACACAAAACACATGTTTACATTTTTTGCGTATTGTGTTTGTGCATTTCATACAGTAAAATATCTTTAGAGAGATATTTAAATAAAATATTGGGATTTTCACAACAAAAACCATTCTTAACTGACTGTATCATTTAAAAAACAGTTTTCAGACCCCCCCCCCCTCCCTCCTATAGACTTTACTGCTATGTCAGTGCTCAAAATTAAAAATTGTTACAGCTCCTTGCGGCATTTATATAATGCTTGTAAAAATCATCAAGAATCTAAATTTTCTTCCACCTGAAATATTGACAAAATATTTTGCTTTATTGACTTAACATCACACAAAGTTTTTAAAATTTGCTACACTTTTTCTGTCACATTTGTCACTACAAACAATAATAAATTATGTATTATGTCTATAAACGACTAGGCTGGGATTAACACCTATTTCTCCTTTCTTCAAAATTTCTATTTCCTGTTCTCCCTTGCTTGCTTGCCTTTCCGCAAAAAATAAACAATGTTTAAATATTTACATTTGTCTAGATATTTTTCTCATAATTTTATTAATTCATTCATCAACCTTCAGTTCTATTTATCTTCATAAGTTTCGTATTCTAAAAAGAATCCCCTCCCCTCTTACCCCCCCCCCAAAAAAATAGTTATTTAAACTACTTGTATCTGATATCTCCCCCCCCCCTCATTCAATATTAATTTTTTATTTTTATTTTTTATTTTTTTTC
The DNA here is from genome assembly GCA_964019185.1 of Maratus speculifer. NCBI lineage: Eukaryota > Metazoa > Arthropoda > Arachnida > Araneae > Salticidae > Maratus > Maratus speculifer. The sequence goes on from OZ025298.1 coordinate 121,270,017, forward strand.
TAATTGCGTTAAGTAAATAAAATAGTTTTTATTTTATAGTAATCTATCTAAATTAATCATTCGTTTATTTTCTGAAAATCAAACCATTTTAATTTTGGAACGCTAATCGTAAAGAGATTGAAATTCTTTTGAGCTCCGATTCGAATGCATTTACGCAAAGTACTGGGAAATCAGTTGAAAAAAATCCTTTAAACATGAAATCGGCTGGAATTGCACACCATTGAAGAGAAAAATCGTCGCAGATAATTGGTTAAGAGCATTCTATTTCCTAATTGGATGATTGCATGTCAATCAAAGTAATTTTAGCCCATCCTTCGAATCCGCTGAAAAAGCGCGTCGCCATCTTGATTTGCCTTGGCGTGTGACTAGTGTGTGCTCGCGTACGTTACATGCAGTGAGATAACAGTGACTTTACATTTTTCTTTTAAATTGCCAGAAAACATACTTTTTATAGTAAATAGCATGTTTTGAAATTTTTTGTAATTTTCTAAGAAATTCACATCTGAGTCACAATGTGACATCACAGAGTGGTGGTGATTTTGTCACAGATGTGATGTGACCACAGCGACTCACAGTGACGTCACTGTGACCATGCATGCTATTAGGGTTATGCTTGGTATTCCAAAACGAAGAAGAGAAAAATGTCTCCCACTTTGTCTTAATCGTAGAATTATTTAGTGAAATCTAAACTCGACATCATTTTCAGCTCTCATAATTTGTGTATGAACCTTTCATATACGTATTCACCTTTTTTAAATTAATTGATATTTTATTTTGATCACTTTAAATTCATTTTAAATACAAAACTTGAAGTCTCGATTGCTGTTAACTGTAAACATATACTAAACTACTTATATCTTTTAAGTGCAAATGAAATTTTTCTGAAATAATCTACCTGTAAGAAATACGACAGAAAATATTTCTGTGACGTCACAAATGATAAGATGGTGATTTTTTATAGTATCGAACTTCAATCATTGACATGATCTTATTTATTTGTTTGTCTAACTCTTGTAAGTGAATTCTTCCATTCGATAATCATTAAGTTCTGTAACATAAATTGCTATTTTTGGGACAAAAACTTCCGATCACACCAAGCACAGAGTTTGTTATGGCTCTTCTATAAAGAAATTCCATTTTTTTTTGCAAAACATTGCGTTTTATCAGTGCGTGATTTCAAATACATTAGTTTCGAAAGTGAATTATTTTCACCAATGAAGTATTTCAAAGCAGCTAGAGTCAAAATGACGTACTACTACAAAACATATTTCAGTTTTAAGAATTAAAATGCACAAACTTTTTCTTAATAAAATGGCGTCATTTGCATCCGCAAAAACATTCTTGTTTTAGATTCATTCTTAAATAACGTCTATAGAAAAGAATGCATATGACGCCATTATCGAAGAATAATACACAAACCCAGCAAAAAAGTCATTCAAGAAGCAAATTGGGTACCTAATAATTGATATAGCTTCATAATTCATATCCCATTATTAGCTCCATGTTTTATCAGAAATCATTCATTTATGTTTTTTCAAAATTTGGAAAACGATTTTAGATACAGATTGCTAAATATGTATTCTTTCAAACTATTCGATACAAATTAAAAAAAAAAATAGAAAAAATAATTCACTATTTTTAAAATACATTTTTTTTTTAAATAAATTGTTAAATTGAGTATAAAGTAAGTTTGTAATAAATTAAAAATCATTTTTTTGATGAATTAAAACGAAATATAGCCAACATTCTTTGGGTTTTATATTTTTGGCATTACGACTGTTTTAAAATTGAAAATGTACGAATTTTTGGAGTTTGAACATTTAGAGTAACAAAAATTGCAAAACAGAAATTTCATTTCAAAAATTTCAAAGTGTTGCTATTCGCAAAATGACGTATGCGCTATGCACATATATATTTGGCCTTTACAATAATTTTTTCCAGATTATTTTTACAGGCTTATAAAGGATTTGACCAAATACATGGCAATTAAAAACGGATGGAATAAAAAAAACAACATACCGAAGAAAGGCAAACGGAGTCACAGTAGTGGAAAAGTCATGTGACGGCATTCCCTGAATTGCAAAAAGGTGAAAAAACACGGGTAAGTATAAAAAGATAAGGGAGTTCAACTATCGAAAATTGAAATTTTTCGGAAATTAGGAGCAAAATGGCCGAAGAAAAAAGATTTAAAGGCACCCCTGGTGGAAAAACAGGAACCAAATGAATGATAAATGGGATCAACATTTTTCATTGAATTTTTTCTACGTCATTGAGATCAGTTCTCTAATTTTTCCGTTGTTAGAAAATCTTCTGATGGAATACGATAACCGCACTCCTCAACAGGACCGCAGTGAGGGGAAGGGCACGGGAAGTACATAATATAAATAAGTTTTCACAGGACTTTTGGACGATATATCACATGAGATGTGTCGGCTAAATTTCGAAAAGTGTTCTTCCCGCGGGAGCAAAGTAAGGGGAGGTGTGGGAGATGCATAATATGAAATAGTGGTAAGAGAGTTTTCAAATGATACATCACATAAAGTGTGTAGACCAAATTTAGAAAATTGCTCTTCAGGGTTCCAGTTATCTCGCCCCCCTCCCAGGTATAGACACTCTCCCTCTCTTAGAAATTTTTGTAAATTATAAATAACACAAAATATATAATATGAACTTTAAAATGTTCAGTTTTACTTAAAAGGAGATTAAAATAATGAAATATACCTGTTAATAGTTAATTTTATTTAAAAAACATCTTAGTATTTTCAAACCTTTATTCAGGCTCTTTCTTAGAGAATATTTTCTTTGTTTATACAAATTTATGATTCCATTTTGAAAATGAACGAGACTCGTGGCTTGAAGATTGAATTAATAGTATTTCAGGTGAATGGTAAAAAGAAATATTTAATTGTTGTACCATAAATATTAATAAGTCATTTTCCCAAATTGTCAGGATTTATTTTCAGGGTATTAAACCATAAACTCGATATATTATACGATAGGGAATCATTACACACTTAATTGTTTTGCATAGTATTTCTATGGATTCTCTGATAATGGATAAGTAATAATTGGATATTGGGAATATAATTTTCGTATGATCAAAATCTGTTGTGAAATTCTGATTGAGGTATAAACGAGAGAAAGAGCAGTAGATTGGCGACAAAATTTTATATCTGCTTTATGTTCTTTTATTCTTTTTTTTAATTTTTTTTTTTGAGTTTTTTATTGGTTTTCCCTCCATAAATTTATTGCAAAATAATAAATAATTAATGAAACAAACACAACGTTCACAATTGTTGCTAATGAGATGTATTTGTTATTCGAGGAGAAACAGAGTTAATCACTTTATATAAACATTACTGGGCATTAATAAATTATTTCTTTAGTTAGCGTTCGAATGTCATTACAGAAGTAATTCATTCAGACCGAGAAAGATAATTAATTCTCTTTCGAATATCTTCTGTGGATTGAAGTAATTATTGATTCGATTACTTTTTAATAGAATTTCCACTAGATAGCGCGATAGTTCTAAGATCAAAAAAGTTTTCTCTGTTATTTAGACGACCGGGGTGGAAAAGTATTTTGAGAAAACTGAGAAAATAGAGAGATTAAATTTTATTTTAGAGAAAGTCCTTAGAAGTTTTAGGTTTGTTTTATATCCACTGTGTGATTTTTTACCCTTTCTTTCAATAATTCAAAGCATGTTACAGGGAAAATGTATTAAGTTTTAAATAAATGACTGAATAATTCATAAATATGTACTGGACAATTGCACCATAAAATTTAACTACTAAGAATGCATTTATTAAAAATACAAAACAATGGTGCACAAAACAAGAACTTTTTATATGTTATTGACGTTTGTCCTAGCACAAACCCTATTGAAAATGAAGTTTCTACCATACTTAGTCTATTTACAGGGATAGTCAAAAGTTTCCTGTTACATTACGGCCTATAGCAAAAAATCTTTCAAATGAATTTTAAAGCTGTCACACCCTTCCTAACATATTCAAATTCATACACATTTGCAAAGTGCACTAAATTATGCATTCTGTAAAATATGCATCGAAAATAATAGTTATTAGTCATTTACAGGACCACACAAAAGAATTCTCTTACTCAATAATAAAGAGGGGGGAGATTCGTTTGCGACATATTTAACTGTATTAAACGACTTCAAATACAATAAAATTGATATGTTGATAAGCTGAGGCTTAATATTTCACGCATAATGTAAGGTTCATAGCATTTACAAGGAGACACGAGAAATTCCAATTAGTATATTCATTCCGAAGTACCATATATTGCCGCTGATGGCTGGAGGAAATGCATTTTTAGGCGCGTTCGTATGTAAATACGTAGCACCTATAGTTGTCGTTGAATTCGTGTGTCTGTTAGTCTTATCTGTCCGTCTGACTGTATGTAACAACACAAAAAACTGCTCACCCAATCGTTTGAAATTTAAATTATTTAGCTATAACATAATTTTGTAGAGTTATTTAAATTTTTTTGAAAATTGGATGCATAGTTCAATTTCAAGGACAATGAAAAGTATTCCGATACATTACGGTCAATGGGGAAAACATTTCAAGTGCAATTGAATAATATTACACTCTTTTGAACATAATAAAATTGACATTCATCTATGAATTATAATCTATAATATACATTCTGTACAATTTGTAGTACAAAAAAATATTTGTTGTTGAATTAGAGTCATACAAAAGCATTACATTACACAATGGTACAGGAAGAACATTGTTCGGCGCGCGTTTCAATTGTATTAAACCATTAAACATTTTATAAGAAGTGATATACGCTGCTACAAGTTATTTTCTGTATAATAGAAAGCAGAAAGAATTTACAGGGACACACGAAAGATTTCAACCACTATACTGTATCCGAAATACTGTATACTATTACATCAAGATCTGAATACTTTTAGGTGCGTTCGTGAATATATTAATCCATAGCACATCGTTCAGTCTGTCCATTCGTCTGTCTATCCTCATATAACAGAGCAAAACAATCCAACCAAACCGTTTGAGATTTAAAATATATAATTGTTGCATAATTTTGTGGAGTCAAAGTTTATGAAAATCGGATGTATAGTTTAATTATAGGGACAATAAAAAGTATTCCATTACATTACGGTCAATAGGAAAAAATAGTTTCAAGTACATTTTAATGATGTAACATTGTTTCGAATGTAATAGAAGTGGCATGAATTTATGAAGTATATATTAAAATATACATTCTGTACAATGTGTGATGCGATGAATATTATTAATTTACAGGGCCACACAATAGTATTCCATTACATAATGGTATACGGGAAAGCATTTTTTGGGAGTATTTTAATTACTTTACACTACTTCACATTTTACAAAATTAATATAGGTTGCTGAGATTTAATACAAATTATTTCCCATGTAATAGAAAACAGATAGTATTTACAAGAAAACACAAGAGATTTCGACCAGTATACTGTATCCGAGATACTGTATACTATAATAACAAGATCTGAATATCTTTAAAACTTCGTTGTACTATGAGCGCATCTCATTTGCTAAGCTTTTCGTGCAATTTCCAACTTGTTTATTTACGATATGAGTTTTAAAAAACAGAAGTTTTAAATAGTTTTAAAAAACAGAGATTTGTGCCTTATGAAATAGAGAAAATACTCCGATTAAGTAAGGCAAATTTTACAGTAAAATTTTCCTGGTGGGGATAAACAAGAATTCTTAAGTCTTTTTGCGGCACGTATACGTGTTGCTCGTCTCCAAGGGGTTAATGAATATTGCGTTTATTTTATCCGTTTTATTATGGAAAGATAATTTCATATTTTTAACATAATTCAATTAATATGTTTGTCAAAGAAAGAAAATAAACTTTCAGCATTTTAAATAGAATATTTCACTAATGAACTATTTAAAATGTTTATAGAGTTTCATATTTTTATTTATTTTTAGCAAACCTATTCCATAAAAAAATAAATTGTGAAAAACGAGATTAAAATGAAAATATAAAAAAATGTTAAATAATCTGTTCTGTTATGTAACATTACATCTGCGTAATATTAATTATTTTTTCTCAGCCTTTCACTTTCCTTCATTATAATTAGATATTTTACATTACTGTTCTTCTGATGATAAAATACTGTACTAATTGTCACCGTAATTCATTTTCTATGATTCTACATCTAAAAATAAAAAGTCTCATAACTTTATGTGAGTATATTGTAAATAAATGCTAATGAATAATCTTAAATGTGTATAGCATCGTTCCATTTTAACTAACGTTAGATTTTGAACTATTTCCAGCAATTTTAGAAATATATCACACTCACACAAAATTATTCAAAATGTAAATTTGACATGGTTTGCTAATTAAACTTATTCAAAGTCCAATTTAGATGAAAATTACCTAATTTTAATGTTATATCTTAAATTTTGGAAGTTTTATTTACTACGTTAACTGTCATTATTGAAAAAGGATTGTAAGTTATCATATAAAGAATAATTTTCATTTTTTAAGTAATTTTCCTCCAAATTGACCCTTAGATAGATTTAATTGACAAATCAGGTTAATTTCACATTTGAATATATTTTTTTTTGTGTTATATTACTAACATTACAGCAGTAAATTATTCTAAATGCAGCGTATGTTACCAAGAAATGACCCTACAGAGACTTATTTTTTCTTCGTTACAAAAAGAAATACTAAATAAGGACGTGAAAAAATGAGAATCTATAGTTTAGAAAATAGAAAATAATCCATTTTGTTTGATCTTATTATATCTTAGTGATATTAATTATTTGTTTTTAGTCTTTAATTTCTCTCTATTTCTTTTCCCTGCTGTAGTATTCTTCTAATTATAAGACTCCAAATTATTTGTCGCCATAATTCAATTACTGAATAGTACATCGAAAAAAATAAATAAAAACAGTGATAATTATGCAGTAATTAAACGGTAACATGTGCAAATATTTTATTGATAAATAACTTGAAATGTTTATATAGATTCATTTTTATGCTTTTGCCTGTTTAAATAGAAAAAAATGAATTAATGTGACTGAAAAGATAAAAACTGAAAATAAGATCTTAGAATATTATATTCTCGATTCTATTTTATTGTATTTCTTTATGTTATTTATTTTATACTTTCTTTTTATTTACTATTTTTTATACATTATTTTTTTTATTTTTACTTGTTTTATACATTATTTATTTTATGCTTTCATATAACGTGTAGTTTTTATTGTTACTACTCATCCCGAAATAATTATTGTCATAAATCAATTATTAAATACATCAAAGTGAAGAGAACAAACATGCAATATTTTTATGTCATTAAGAAAATCTAATGCCCCAATGAATGTTCTAAAATGTTTAAACTGACTATTTATGTGTAACGCGCTTAGTCTGTAAAAAAGACTTATAAAGCAACTGAAATGAGAAGCTAATGAAATCATATGAAAAATGCATCTAAAACATCTTGAACAAGTTGGTTAAGGGATAAAATATAAATTTGGATTTTATTGTTTTTCGCAATCTGAGCAAATATATAAAAATAGTAATTTTCAGTGTTCTCTCGCAGTTTTATTGATTTAATTTTTTGATCAACATTATAATAAAATATATAAAAATAGAAATTTTAAGAGGTTGCCCGCAGTTTCATGTATTTGCATTTTTTTATCAACATTATAATAAAATATATAAAAATAATAATTTTAAGAGTTTGCTCGCAGTTTTATTGATTTAATTTATTTGATCAATATTATAATAAAATGTACACAAATATAAATGAATGAGAAACAAAAATCTAAATTTGAATATACCATGACTTATGTGTTTATTTACATAACACTTCATTTTAAGTGTTTATTTTTTTTATTATTATTTCGTTAAATCAGATATGAAACATATTAAGCATAAAAAATGCCATATTTTGTAAAATGTCTACTGTAATATGGTTTCTGTATGAATCCTTAAAAAAGCATTAACATACATTAATAATTGAACAGATATTGTGTCGATTTCTCAATCAAATTTCTTTATGATTACAATAAATGTACTTGAAACATGAAAATGCAACATCTTAAATAAATTTCGAAAGTTTTCTGTAAAGATCCAGCAATTCATATTATCATTTGAAAACGATTTCAGTTCAAGCATATATGTTTTATTTATTATAATTATTATTGCTGTTGTATTTAATGTTTATGCCTATATACACTGTTAAAACTAATGGTGACAAACCAGTTGCATTTGGCGCCCAGGGGTGAAAAGGTGTAACCATTTAACACCCACGGTCTTGAAAATGTGTTTGGGGTGCCGTTTGATCTCTGACTGGTTTGATTCCCGCTACTTAAGGTACCGTGCATACCGTTGGAAGATTTTTACCCCTTAGTCATTTGCGCAAGCTCTGTGATGTGTATCCTTGCCCTTCAACTCTCCGTCATTGGTGGATCAAAACAGCTATTTCTCCCTACGATGACTATCTCCACTATACGCTATCCCAATTTTGTTTAGAACTTCGGATGGCTAACTTTTGGCGAGCTTTTTTATATAAAGCAACATTTGAATTTCAGGACATTTGAACATTTCAGGGAGACTTCGAAGGTGAGCTCGATGACCGAGCGGTTAGAGCGCTGAGCTTGTAATCAGACGTTATGGGTTCGAATTCTTTGAGGGCCAAATGTCGGCTTGTATATATTTTATTTTTTTATTATTAGGCACTCTGGATTAAGGGCGCCATCGTTTCGCCCTAATTAAAGGTGCCATTCTGGCTCCTTTAGGGGTGTCACCAGTGAGACAAGCCTTTCACCCCTAAAAGGTGCAATGTGTCACCATTAGTTTTAACAGTGTATATTATTAGTTTTAAATCTCTATTTAAGTTGCATTTGCTTTATTTTTATCATTTTTATAATAATAATAATTATTATTATTATTATGTCTAATTTAATTTCTAAATTATTAAAATCATTAAATAATTAATTTATTTTCTTTAAACTTAATATTTATTAATTGTGTCTGTTTTATTTCTCTGACACTGCTTTTTTTACAATTTGCTTCTTGTTTGTCATTCTGCTCCGTCTCTTTCAGAATGGCTAAATTCTGTGTGTGATTGGCTAATGACTTCCGCCTTCAAATCGACTATTTTCTTAAACCCGTTCATTCCTGCTTCATTTACTTTCAGTTTCGCTCCTGCTTTCAAAGTGGCTGCGTGTCAATTTTATCCAAGCAGAACAATGCCAACAATAAAAAAAAATACATGTGGCACTCGGGGACTGCCACGGTAAAGCTATTGCATAGCATTTTTTATCAACTTATGCAATTATAATTATTTATTTATTTTTTATTTATGCAGTTTTTTTTTGTCTTTGATATTAATTGAAGTTACACTTTTTGAGCGTGATGACCGATAACAAATTTTTTTTTCTTTTATTGAATAAATGAGAAGTTAATATCGTTTAAAATATTTTTATCATCTTACAATACATGTAGGTTAATCAGGAATTTTTATAATTGAAACTATACTTTTATGGTAGCTGAAATAAAAAACATAAGTTTGAGACTTGATATTCTCAAAATATCTGAAAAATACCGCGTCAATGTCTGCCGAAGTCTACCGAAGTATACCGTGCCGAAGCCTGCCAAACTGAAGCGACGTTAGCCTGAGTGTTAGGTTTTTTCCCGTTACGGAATTTCTAGATTCTTTCGCCGCGCTCAAAACCCGCGATGAAAGCTATGCAATACCTTAATAAATTACCAAACAAAATTTGGCAGCGCTACGAAAATTAGATCGCGAGTTATAAGCATTTTAAATTTTCCGAACCTCACCGTGGGGGTCTCCTGTCACCAAAAGTAACACTGTCTCATAATAAATTACCAAACAAAATTTGGCCGCACTTCGAAAATTAGATCGCGAGTTATAAGCATTTTAAATTTTTCTACCCTCACCATGGGGATCTCCTGTCACCAAAAATTAACACTGTTTCATAATAAATTACAAAAAAAATTTGGCCGCGCTACGAAAATTGATCGCGAGTTATAAACATTTTAAATTTTTCGACCCTCACCGTGGGGGTCTCCTGTCACCAAAAGTAACACTGTCTCATAATAAATTACCAAACAAAATTTGGCCGCGATACGAAAAGTAGATCGCGAGTTATAAGCATTTTAAATTTTTCGACCCTGAACGTGGGGTCACCTGTCACCTAAAGTAACACTGTCTCATAATAAATTACCAAACAAAATTTGGCCGCGCTACGAAAATTAGATCGCGAGTTATAAGCATTTTAAATTTTTCGACCCTCATCATGGGGGGTCTTCTGTCACCAAAAATTAACACTCTCTCATAATAAATTACCAAACAAAATTTTGCCGCGATACGAAAATTAGATCGCGAGTTATAAGCATTTTAAATTTTTCGACCCTCACCTTGGGGGGGGGGGGGTCTCATGTCACCAAAAATCAACACTGTCTCATTACAAATCATCAAACAAAATTTGGCAGCGCTACGAAAATTAGATCGCGAGTTATAAGCATTTTAACTTTTTCGACCCTCACCGTGGGGTCAGATGTCACCAAAAGTAACACTGTCTCATAATAAATTTCCAAACAAAATTTGGCCGCGCTACGAAAATTAGATCGCGAGTTATAAGCATTTTAAATTTTTCGACCCTCATCATGGGGGGGGGGGGTCTCCTGTCACTAAAAATTAACACTGTGGCATAATAAATTACCAAACAAAATTTGGCTGCGCTACGAAAATTAGATCGCGAGATATAAGCATTTTAAATTTTTCGACCCTCACGGTGGGGGGGTCTCCTGTAACAAAAATTAACACTATCTCATAATAAATTACCAAACAAAATTTGGCCGCGATACGAAAAGTAGATTGCAAGTTAGAAGCATTTTAAATTTTTCGACACTCAACGTGGGGGGTCACCTGTCACCAAAAGTAACACTGTCTCATAATAAATTTCCAAACAAAATTTGGCCGCGCTACGAAAATTAGATCGCGAGTTATAAGCATTTTAAATTTTTCGACCCTCATCATGGGGGGGGGTCTCCTGTCACTAAAAATTAACACTGTGGCATAATAAATTTCCAAACAAAATTTGGCTGCGCTACGAAAAGTAGATCGCGAGTTATAAGCATTTTAAATTTTTCGACCCTGAACGTGGGGTCACCTGTCACCTAAAGTAACACTGTCTCATAATAAATTACCAAACAAAATTTGGCCGCGCTACGAAAATTAGATCGCGAGTTATAAGCATTTTAAATTTTTCGACCCTCATCATGGGGGGTCTTCTGTCACCAAAAATTAACACTCTCTCATAATAAATTACCAAACAAAATTTTGCCGCGATACGAAAATTAGATCGCGAGTTATAAGCATTTTAAATTTTTCGACCCTCACCTTGGGGGGGGGGGGTCTCATGTCACCAAAAATCAACACTGTCTCATTACAAATCATCAAACAAAATTTGGCAGCGCTACGAAAATTAGATCGCGAGTTATAAGCATTTTAACTTTTTCGACCCTCACCGTGGGGTCAGATGTCACCAAAAGTAACACTGTCTCATAATAAATTTCCAAACAAAATTTGGCCGCGCTACGAAAATTAGATCGCGAGTTATAAGCATTTTAAATTTTTCGACCCTCATCATGGGGGGGGGGGTCTCCTGTCACTAAAAATTAACACTGTGGCATAATAAATTACCAAACAAAATTTGGCTGCGCTACGAAAATTAGATCGCGAGATATAAGCATTTTAAATTTTTCGACCCTCACGGTGGGGGGGTCTCCTGTAACAAAAATTAACACTATCTCATAATAAATTACCAAACAAAATTTGGCCGCGATACGAAAAGTAGATTGCAAGTTAGAAGCATTTTAAATTTTTCGACACTCAACGTGGGGGGTCACCTGTCACCAAAAGTAACACTGTCTCATAATAAATTTCCAAACAAAATTTGGCCGCGCTACGAAAATTAGATCGCGAGTTATAAGCATTTTAAATTTTTCGACCCTCATCATGGGGGGGGGTCTCCTGTCACTAAAAATTAACACTGTGGCATAATAAATTTCCAAACAAAATTTGGCTGCGCTACGAAAATTAGATCGCGAGATATAAGCATTTTAAATTTTTCGACCCTCACGGTGGGGGGGTCTCCTGTAACAAAAATTAACACTATCTCATAATAAATTACCAAACAAAATTTGGCCGCGATACGAAAAGTAGATTGCAAGTTAGAAGCATTTTAAATTTTTCGACACTCAATGTGGGGGGTCACCTGTCACCAAAAGTAACACTGTATCATAATAAATTACCAAACAAAATTTGGCTGCGCTACGAAAATTAGACCGCGAGTTATAAGCATTTTAACTTTTTCGACCCTCACCGTGGGGGTCACCTGTCACCAAAAGTAACACTGTCTCATAATAAATTTCCAAACAAAACTTGGCCGCGCTACGAAAATTAGATCGCGAGTTATAAGCATTTTAAATTTTTCGACCCTTTCCATGGGGGGGAGGGGTCTCCTGTCACTAAAAATTAACACTGTGGCATAATAAATTACCAAACAAAATTTGGCCGCGCTACGAAAATTAGATCGCGAGATATAAGCATTTTAAATTTTTCGACCCTCACGGTGGGGGGGGGGGGTCTCCTGTAACAAAAATTAACACTATCTCATAATAAATTACCAAACAAAATTTGGCCGCGATACGAAAAGTAGATTGCAAGTTAGAAGCATTTTAAATTTTTCGACACTCAATGTGGGGGGTCACCTGTCACCAAAAGTAACACTGTATCATAATAAATTACCAAACAAAATTTGGCTGCGCTACGAAAATTAGACCGCGAGTTATAAGCATTTTAACTTTTTCGACCCTCACCGTGGGGGTCACCTGTCACCAAAAATTAACACTGTCTCATAATAAATTACCAAACAAAATTAGGCCGCGGTACGAAAATTAGATCGCGTGTAATAAGCATTTTAAATTTTTCGATCCTCACCATTGGGCGTGTCTCCAATCACGAAAAACTACATTATCCTACCTTGATTTATCTTAAGACGATTCTTTTATATACACATTCTATTAGGAATTTTTATTATTGAAACTATAGATTTATAGTAACTGAAATAAGAAATATAAATTTGAGACTTGATATCCTCTAAATATCTGAAAAATACCGCGTCAATGTCTGCCGAAGTCTACCGAAGAATACCATGCCGAAGTCTGCCGAGCTGAAACGGCGTTAGCCGAGTGTTAGGTTTTTTCGTTACGGATGTGTTAGGATTTTCCTCGTTACGGAATTTTTGGTTTCGGTCGCCGCGCTCAAAGCCTGCGATGAAAGCTATGCAATAGCTTAAAAGTTCTTGAAAAAGTTCGTTTGATCGTAATACTTTTGCGAGAAATAAAAAAGTATTCCAGTGAAAACTAAATAATAAGTAAATTAGTTTGTATGATATATGAAAATATCACAAAAAGATAAAAAAAACAGGATGCTCACGCAATCGGATATACCATAAGAACTGATAACTATAGTCAAAATGGGGATCGTCAATTGCATACCTGCTCATATACTGGAAACTTCTACTAGTTTTCTTTGGCTTAACTTTAAAGCAATAACAGAGAAATTGCAAGTTATGAAACAAAAAATTATATCAAAAACAGAAAAATTTCTAAAGGAAGCACATTCTATTTGGTAATAAGGGCATGAACAAAATTCAGAGTGTATATCGAACGTTACACTTTCATATACATTATACTTTCGTCTTCTTAAAGTTATTATCCTTAACCGAAGTTGAGTTACGGAAAACACCTTGTGTGTATTTTTCTTTAAAATGATGGTTTGCGTCGGGTACAACTCGGCCCATGCAGGACTCTAAGTTATACTTATCTGTAATTATACTTATTCAAAATCAACTTCTGGTTGCAATGGTATCTGATTTCAAAGTAAAAAATTCTAATAATGCTTTTCTTTAGTCTAATCTTGATAGTCTGTTTCTTTTTAACATTTTTGGCACTTATTACAAGCCAAAATTTTTTAATTGGGTGAAGATCATAACTATTCTCAGGTCGATCCAAAGCTTTAATACCATTTATTTCGGATAGGCTTGCACATAAATTTATTTTATTAATTTATGTTATGTTGTGGAGATAAAAACTAGCAAATTATGCAATAAAATCGTTTATAAATAAATTACATTCTACTTATGAATTTTGCCATATCACAGAGTACAAAGTCTTGTTAAAAAATGTATTTTACTGCATTTAAAAATAACTTTAATCAACTGGCTTTAAACACTACTTTAAGATATCAGTGAAAACGTGCATTAAATATATTACTTAACATCACTTTTCACTGATATCTTAAAGGAGTGATCAAAATCAGTTACAATTTAAAGTAATTTCATAGTGCAAGAAAGAAAAACTTTTTAACAAGACTTAACATTATCATACAGTGAAATTGATAAGTCGAATTTATTAAAAAAGGATTTTCTTTTATCATTTTCAAGATTTTATTTTCCAAAGTAACATAAATTAATAAAACTATATTGCAACCATTTTGAAGAAATGTCATAAAAAGCTTTTAAAATTAAAAAAAGTATATATAAAAACTGGAATAAATTAAAAAACAAGTTGGAAATTGCACATAAAGCGTAGCAAATGAGGTGCGTTCGTTGATAACGAAGTTTTAAAATATTCAGATCTTGCTGATATAGTAGAGCTTACTTTGGATACAGTATAGTGGTCGAAATCTTTGTGTTCCTGTAAATATCCAGGGAGTAATTTTTATTATACTTCACTAATGTATATCTTATTCATAAAATGTGAAGTAGTTTAATATAATTAAAACACCCCCCAAACAATATTTCCCCGTATAACATTATTTAGTGGAATACATTTATGTGGCCCTGTAATTTAATAATAAATATTCTTTGCATCACAGATTGTGAAAAATGTACTTTTTAGTACATACATCATACATTCATGTCAATTATATTATGTTCAAATGAGTGTAAAACCATTAAAATGCATTTGAAACATTTTCCCCATTGATCGTAATGTAACGGAATACTTTTGATTGTCCCTGTAATTGATCTATGCATCCGATTTTCATAACATTTGAAATGACTCGACAAAATTATGTAATAAATATACGTTTTAAATTTCAAACGATTAAAATGCATTTGAAACTTTTTTCCCCATTGACCGTAATGTAACGGAATCCTTTTGAATATCCCTGTAATTGATCTATCCATACGATTTTCATAAAATTTGAAATGACTCGACAAAATTATGTAATAAATATACGTTTTAAATTTCAAACTATTAAAATGCTTTTGAAACTTTTTTCCCCATTGACCGTAATGTAACGGAATCCTTTTGATTGTCCCTGTAATTGATCTATCCATCCGATTTCCATAAAATTTGAAATGACTCGACAAAATTATGTAATAATTATGTATTTTAAATTTCAAACGATTCGGTTGGGTAGTTTTTGCGTTGTTATATGCGGACGGACAGACAGACAGACAGACGGACAGACAGACAGACAGACGGACAGACAGACAGACGGACAGACAGACAGACGGACGGACTGAGCGACAACAATAGGTGCTACGTATTTACATAATTACGAACGCACCTAATAAGTAGAATGGTCACAACTACAAATGAATATCTTTCGTTTAAAAAAATAATTATCTAAATCGGTTCTGTAGAAAGATAAAAGCTGATGACTAAAAAAACAGCCAGGTCTTTTAAATATATAGATAATTTCCTACCTTTCTCGACACTTTATATTAAGGCCTATCTGAAAAAATCTTATACTAAATCTATGGACGGACCTGAGAATAGTTCTCATTTTTATCCAGTCAAACGTTTTGGCTTGTAACGAGTGCTAAATTTGCTAAAAGAAACAGACTACAAAAATCGCATTAAAGGCATATTACTAGGAGTTTTGCACCATGAAATCGGACATCATTACAATACGGAAATTGATTTCCTCGACACCGAACACATGCAACGTTCTAAACGCCGCTTATGGAAAATCTAAAAGTATTAAAGTGATCCATCTACGTATGACCACATCAACATTTATGCAACATGATTCAGTTGTGTGAAATTTATTATTATCTACTGGATTTGTGGTTAAACATTTTCTTCCGTGTTGTGACAAAATTGTGCATTTTTCCATTTTCACAGTTATTCAGCATAATTATCCATTTCAAGAAACTAATTTTTATGGAAAATTAATAATACAAGTTTATTTTAATGTAACAACATCATCTATACATGAAATACAAACATAAAACATGTTATTTGCATACTTTTCGTTTTTTCACAGGCGATGCAGTCTTTTTGTCCGCCACTGTATTTATATTTCATGTAAATTGAAAAATATAATATTTCTCTACCTTAATATTGCGCATCCATGACGACGGATAATGTCTATTTTCACAAAATAAAAAAAATAAATAGATAAATACATACATTATGTTACATGCTTAACAATGGTGATTAGTAACTGACTTAAAGAAATTATAAAAAAATACTTTAACGATATTCTGTTATTTGGAACTTAAAAATAAATGACTTGAATAAAAATGGATAGTCTTTTGGGTTTTTTTTCTAATCTTCAAAATACAAAGTTAGGAAAAGAAAAAATAAATATATCAAAAATAGAACATTTCCATTAATGTTTTGACAAAAAATACTAACAAAAAAATATTAAGAATGTAATGTCACATGACAACAATGGTCACTAAAGATCGATTTTAAAAAATATAAATAAATCACTTTACAATATCATGTTATTTAGTCTGTTAGATTTTTCAAATCTTCAGAATACAAAGTCATGAAGAGAAAAATAATATCAATAACAGAAAATTTTCCATCAATTATCATCCCTTGTCTTCGGTAAAACTTCGAGATTGAATGATATCTATTCAAAAAATACAAAGAAATTCATCATCATGTCTTTCTAAAGTAAATTTCAATCGCGAACCTTTTTTTTTTTTTTTTTTTTTTTTTTTTTTTGGTTTAACTTTAAAGCAATAATGGAAAAAATGTTTTAAATAAAAAGGTATAATTCTTTCTGTGGATGATTTACTTTTCAAAATGAATTTTTTTCTGTTTCGTTTAACTTTCAATATAACATATTAAAGCAGTGGTACAATAAAAGAATTTTCAGAAGCATATCTCTATGAATCTAAATTCAGCCCTAATCTTATAATCCTTTTTAGTTTAAATAAGATGAGAGAAAAGTTCTTGTTTATAGCCCATAATAAGGGCTTTTCTTTAAGCGTTTTGTTTTACAAAATATAATGAAAAAATCTTTCAAAGTCCGTTAGCGTAACACTTGGGAGAAAAGAAAAACATATTTCACAATAAATGATACAGAGAAAAATATCCTTGGAGTTAAATTTTTGTTATGAGATTACAGTTTGTTCTGTTTGAGCTAAGACGTTATATTTATAAGGACAAGAACTTATTTTATCAGATGAAGCATATTTTTAAAATTGTTTGCTCAGCATATCTTTTTCTTAATATAGAATATCGTGTTAGCACTAAAGTTTCGGATTTTCTTTCGAATAATTTAAAAATTAATAAATTAAAAAATTATAACGGCGATTGTAAAATATTTTTCAAAGATTAAAATGTTACACTTATAAATAAATTCTATATTTAAAAAAATAGTAATGAACATTATTTTTTTAATGATCAAAACACTGCTTACGTAATAACAGTCACACATTACGTAGGCCATGTATTAAACATTAATATTCCTGGACCAATCTTTAAAAAAAATAAATGAAACTTTAGCTTTACAATTTTTAATACTGCAAATTTTTAAACTTGTAAACATCGCACATTTTCAATTTTTATACCGTTGTATAGCGACAAAAATATGCTATTAAATGTAATAAAGGAAAAACTGTTTTTAATAAAAAGCGCAATCCTTTCTATGGATGATTTACTTTTCAAGTGAATTTATCTTTTTCATTTAACTTTGAATGAAATCTATTAAAACAATAGTACAATAAAAGAGTCTTAAGAAGCATATTTCTATGAATATTAATTCAGCCCTATTCTTATAATCTCTTTTAGTTTAAATAAGATAAAATAAAATTTCTTGCTTTTAGCACAAAATAAGATATTTTTTTAAGCGTTTTCAAAGTCTTTGGAAATTTTTTTCGAAGACTGTTATCGTAGCACTTAGAAGAAAAGAAAAACATGTTACACAATAAAATGATACAGAGAAAAATCTCCTCGGAGATATAAATTTATGTTATGAGATTACAGTTTGTTCTGTTTGAGCTAAAACGTTATATTTATAAGGACATAAAACTTATTTTATCAGTTCAAGCATATTTTTTAAATTGTTTGCTCAGCATATCTCTTTCTTGCATTAAAATATCGTGCTAGCATTAATGTCTGTGGGTTTTCTTTCGAAGAAATAATATTAAAAATAATAAATAATAAACAATCGTTAAAAGATAATAAAAAGCTAATGTTGCAAAAAATAAATAAAATAAATAAGTTTATTTCATATATCTATTTAATTATTTTTATTTAATTTTCAACAGTTAAATTACGTTAAAAATTATTGATTGCTAATTTCATGAATTTTCACATGAGTAACTAAGTACAGAACCACCACAGCATCAAATGTTCAAGCTAGGAATCGAGCCCTAAGATGGCGCTGAAAATCTATCTTCAAGCTACAAGGATAGAATTGCAGAAATCGTCTTCATAGTTTAAAGTTAATATTTTGGAGTGGTATTAGTGGGATGGACCCGACATGGGAGTTTTGACTTATAAAAGAAAGAAAAAAAAACATATTTAAAAATACACGAGTAATATATAAAAAACAATGTTTGTTTATAATCTAGAAGCGGTATTCTTTCTCAGTCCGACTGAGAATGAGGCACAACGTGCTAGAAAAAATACGACTGGGCATAACAACAAAGAAATGTTGGCTCAGATTCCTTAATAGCTGTTTATTCCATTCCTTACTTATTTTTTGTGTATTACTTGTACTTTATTTGTTTTATTTGCTTTAAATGTTGATCTTATGTATTTTAATATTCTTGCCCAAAAGAGTTTGTTTGCTATTTTTCTCTGTTAGTTTTAGGCTTAATTAGCACGTCTTAATTTATTACTTCAACGAAATTCAGCAAAATTAAGATAAGTTAATGAATGTTCAAAGTCAAATTTTATAATTTTGATGAAAATGAATGAAAGTTTGAATTTGTAAAACTTTGATTTAATATGCTTCTTTTTTAAAAACTATTTATAGATTTACAGAAATTTAATTTGGTTTCAATTTTAAGATTCTTAGTGATCTTAATTTATAAATATCTTAAAAAGCACAAAAGTATATTCATATGCATGCTTAAAGTTCATTATTTATTAATGTAAGTTGAATTTGTCTTAACTGGAGTGTAACTTGGTATAAGAAAAAAAAATAGCAGCTTTAAAAAGGCTAAACTGAAAAAAAGCTGCAGCAGCGATTCCAGTAATGTCCGTAAAAAAACGGACTTTATCCGCATATCAACGGACTTTGCAATTACATTGCTGTTTTGCCCGTGAAACACCACACACACACACACAAAAAAAAAAAATAAATAAATAAAATAAAATAAAATAAAAAAACGGAAGTTGACCGTTTATGTAAAAAAAAGTTACATATTCAGTAAATTCACTGGATAATTCACGGTAAAGTATCGTAAATTTACATTTTTTGTAGTGCACGCTTAAAGAATGTTAAAGAATGTTAATGGAATCGAACAGTTTTTAAGTTGCAATAAAGGTCTGAAGAAGGAGACTAATATTCAAAATAGATAATAGTCGAAGTCTGAGTGCTTTTTTTTTCCGTTTATTTAGTAGTAGGATAATTTTAGAAACTTATAATAAAACTCTAGTGAATAGGACCAGTTTAGGTATAACTAAAGACCCAAAAATGGCCAATTGATAGTTTAAAGCAGGATCCTAATATGGAAACTTGTTAAAAAGTCTAAATAAATTCTCAGCACTTTAGATCTCCGTTATTCGAAACTAAGTATAAGGTAAGAATCCAACATTAGAACTAAATTTTAAGAAAATGCGCTAAAAGTGGAGAGAAATCCCTTTAAAAAAAGTCCCTAGGATTCCAGTAAAAATAAAAAGACGTTGGTCCGGGGACAAAAGTTTTAAGACTTTACTTTTAAATTTTGCATCGAGAGTGAGAGGAAGTAAGAGGGTGAATATCGCATCAGCAAATATTATTAAAGGGGCCCTGGACGAGTCCCTAGGCGAGCCCAGGGTCTTAAGTGGAATCTAGAATTATTAAAAGTAAAAAAATGTACATTTTAATGATTTCATTGGTAAACTGATAATTGATAATTTATTATACATTTAAAAAAAAGTGGACAAAATCTAGTTTCCAAAAAGAAAAAAAAAGTATTATTTCATTATTTTTTTATTAAGGTAAGTAACAGGACATAAATGATTTTATGAATTATAAATTAAAAAAGACAATATCATTTAATATCCTTTTTTTCTCTTTTTTAAGGAATAAAGTTCTATAAATCTCTAAAGTCTTGGACACATGGAATTACAAATACTGAGGCATTGGTAAGTTTAAGGAGAATTTTATTATATTTAAAAACAATAATAAAATTTAATTTTAAAAATAAAAATAATTAGCCAGAAGTGGCAATTCCAAAACTTTCTTCTATTATATACATGTTAATACTTCCTGAAAAATGTAGCATAGCAGCACCATCGGTTTGGTGGTTTAACCCAAAATCTTGTCAGCAACAACTTATGTCAAATTATAACTGAATCTGAAGTTTGATGAAAATATGTGCATCAGTTTTTGAGGTAGAGATATTGCAAAACCCTTAAAAAAATCCACATAACTAGCCACATGTTGAGTGATGTACATCAAAAACTAATCAGAATCAATCTGTTTTTTTTTTTTCTTAATTGGGCATTAACTGAATCTCAAGTTCGATGAAAATCCACGCATTAATTATTTTGATACATTTATTGGGAAATCGTGAAAAAGGCCTAATCTGTTCGGCCTATTTACACCAAAAACTAAACAGCACTAATCTATATCAGAAGCCAACAGAATCTGAAGTTTTATCAAATTTCGTGCATCAGTTCTTGAAATAGAGCTATTGCGATAATTACAAATAATGCATTATGGCAGCGCCATCGGTTGAGCGATTAGCACCAAAACATAATCAGCATCATTCTACATCAAGTTCTAACTAAATGTATTTTTTTATGAAAATCCAAGCACTAGTTCTTGAGATATGGCTATTCTGCAATATGATTGAATTATTTATACGATTTAATACGATGAATAAACCTTTTAAAAATATCTTTTTATATTTTGATTCTATTTTCATAGAATTTGAAGTGACTCGACATAAGTATGCAACGATCATATACATTAAATTGCAAACTATTCAGATGAGTATTTTTTATTCTGGTATATGTGGACAGAAGGATGGATCAGACAGCGACTTTAGATGCTACATATTTATGCAATGACAATGTTACAGCTAATAAATGTTTCCTCCTATAGCTTATTCATTTCTATTGAAAACTAATTCATTTTCAACATTGTCATAGCACTTGAAATTTTTAATTTTCTAATTATTATTAATTCAGTTTTGTATGTCTTTCAAAACGAATCAAACGAAGAGTATTTCAAGTACTATTGAATACTAATGAACTAATGATGTATTCTCTTCAACATTAAACTATTTTTCATTTGGCGTCCTCTTCCTTTTACTAATCAAATTTTCAACCATTTTCTACAACTAAATGCATTTTAATAAAACACTTGTAATCTCCATATGACATTTAGAATTTCATATTTCAGCTGTATTTAAAAATACATTCTTAAAAATTTTCGAAATGTCAGTAATACTTTTAAATTAATTCCATAAAATCTTCTAAGTTAGAATTTGAAGGACACTCCAGTATTAATCAGTTGATGATCTAGAATTTTAAATTCATTTTAATCAATGTCCACTTCATTTTCAAATTTAAAGTTAATATGAATTTTAAACTGAAGTGAATGTTTCAAAACTATATTAAAGGATCTCGATACCCTTCTTTTGGTGAAAAAAGACGAGACTATCACATTTCTAATTTTTTGCTTAAAATATACTTTATTATGTCTAGTACATTCTGATAAAGTTTCGAAAATATCCGAATATTATACCTACAGTTAAAAGCGGTGTTATCACATCGCTCTTCATTTAAACGCTATAATGTACTTCACTTAAAAACTAATTTTTCTCAGTTGTGTTTTCTATATGAAAAGGCGTGTTCAGTGTTCAAAGTGATAAAAATTTTATATACATTACTCTATTGGCTCGATATATTTATTTATTTGTGATTTATTTGATAAAACTAAGTATCGTATTTACAATAAAGTAAAATGATTTTTTTTCACATAAAAATGTAAAATAAATTCAGTTTTTACTGTAGTTTTACACGTATATTCACATTTATTTTCATTTAATTTTTAGTAATTAATTTGTGATAAATCCCATAATTATACAACACACTTCTACGAATAGTTAAAAAAACTCAAAGTTATATAATTGTACGACAAGATACATTTTAAAATTTACTTAAATTTTTCAAATAAAATTTTAAGGTTCGAATTTCTACCAGGGAAATTTAACAATTTTTTGATAGAATCATTTTACTTCATTGAGTCCTTTATGATTATGCCAAAAATGTACCTCAAAATGTTGAAATTTAAAAAAAAAGTTCAAAGGGTAGCAAGTCTCCTCAGATGAAACATACACAGAAGTAGCATGAGAGATATGTAAAATTGCTACTTCAATAGTAGCATTCAAATTCAAATATAATAAATTTTAAAATGCCAGATATTTAAGAAAATCCGAACTGCAGATAATTTCAGACAATATATGCATTGCAGATTTATAGTTTTTGTGATAAAATCTATTCAGTAAATTGCCATATTTTAAAGATATAGCTAAACATATTTTTTTACAATTTGTATAAAATTTCAATAAAATACAGCAATCACTTCGCAACATTCGTGGATTTAATTCTGTAAGTTGTGATTATTCGCAAAATCAAAAAATGAGAAGCATTTCAACATTCGCGAATGCTTAACTTGGTTCTCCGTGAATTTTATTTTATACGGAATATTTTTTTACGAACGGAATATGCTTTGTTTCAAATAATTCCATATATTATTTGACATTGAACAGTTGCATTGGACCTAATAGTTAACCACTTTCTTTCTTTCTAACCGATACCCAGACCCCTACCTGCCGAGTTACCTCAGCTTAACTTGTTAGATACCTGGTATCGGGGCGAGTGATTGTCTAATCGCCGCGTAGCGGCAACAAACCTGATAGCTTCGCTTCTCTCGTCATCATATCTACAGTACTTGCTTCTCATTTGAGCATACTTTGTTTTGTCGGTTGCTTAGCGTTACATCATGTTCTTCATACTGCAAATGGCTACTCAAGTTGGTCTCGTAATTTAGAACCTTGATCAGATGACGAGACCTTCACCTTGCGAAGGGTATTTGGGAAACAGTGCTTTTACCCCCAACTTATCTCGGGGCAAGTTCTGACAATTTCAACCCTTCTATTGAGGCATGATAAAGATCAATAATTCGAAGAAACTCGAAACATAAGTTGATGCTAAAAATAAAAATATTAATCTTTTTTTTAACACAAAATTTCTATTGTAAGTAATTATTTCCGTACAAGAATTACATGGAAAAGATTAAAGCTTCAATAATAACGTGATGAAAAAGCAATAGAAAGCAAGTCTTAACTTGTAAGGAATCTTAAATTTAAAATAAGAAATCAAAAAGAGCTAGAATGTTTCTTGAATGTCAATATCTTATTGCGAAATCTTAAATTCATTACACAAATCCATTTTCCTTTTAGAATTAAAAACATTTATCGAAACTTTAATTTTGTTTTATTATTTAATTAATCGTCTGCTAGTGAAATTCATACGGTTTTCGTGGGGCATATTACTCTACGGTTTACGCTATTTGTTAAATAGTCCTTGCATCTAGTCTCGCCCATCAGCCAATAGTAGAGCGCGAGGTTTATTACCTTTACTATGAAAACAATTCTAGTGGCTTTTTAAAAGCCTTACGTCAAAAGGGGAGGTGCAAGGTTAGCTTAGAATTTTTGACAGAGTCATTTTGGTTTGTCGGAGCGAGTAGAATGCTTTTGACCTTCCAAGTACTAAGACTCACGTCCCTTCTCAGAATAATTTGGAATATTTGTGGAGTGCAATGTATTTCCAGCAGTCTTTTTTCAAAGTCCACTTTGTGTTTTTCTTATTCTTTTTGTGGTGATACGGACTTACAACACATGGCTTATTTGATTTCGTTCATTCTCTTTCATGGACATGAGGTAATTAAGAGCATTTCTTATGTATTATAAATTTGTTCATACTGAAGATGTGTTGAATAGCCAGTGAAAGTGCTCAAAAATAAAGATTTTGTTGCCTCCATGTGTTCTTGTATTTTTCATTGTTGGAGATACCTACAATTAACTCCTCCATCTGAATTTTGATGCCGACCACGTTTTAATCATAACACATTATATTAACTATTGAATTTAATAACTTACAGCACATTGAACATGGAGGGAAAAAATAAATAATTAAAATGAATACAAAAGGAATTTGTAGAACGTAAGCAGAATCTTCAGGTCCCGAATGCTTTGCAAGTACAAATGAAGTGTGAGGTTTCATCTACGTATTTGCCATGAAAAAGCAAAACAATACGAATTTGGGACGAATTTCAGACCAACACATACAAAATTAACCATATATATATATATAAACACACACACACATACATATATATATATATATATATATATATATATATATATATATATCAGACATCCTACTATTAAACAAACTTTGTACAATTTCTTTATTATTATTTAAATTTATTTATAGTGTATACTTTTTAATGCTTAGTAAATATATTTTTTTACGTTTCAATTGCTTTTTTCATTTTAAAAAAATCATAAAGTGGAACCCAATTTTATGAATTGGAAGGTAGTCTCAACATTCGTTATTTTCACATTCGCTTATTTTCCCAAGTACCTAACTCTCGGGAATGTTAAGCATACAGAATACCTTGAAATTGCTCAAAATATAGATTTTATTTTTTAAATATTAACTGAAAGTTTCTTTAATTCTGAATATTTTAACACCTCATTTTTACCTATGCGACAGTTCTATCTCGAGAAATTGTGAATTTTGTTAATAGATCCAGCGCCCCCATACAAATTAAATCTTTTAGCTAGTTTTTCATTGTGTTCATGTTTATATAATTTGTTTGTTCAAAAAATACTAAGGCTTTTTTTTAGTATATTAATACTTTTTTGTAGAATTAGTTTTAACAGTTTAATCGAATCCAAGTCACTTCGGTATTCTTCACTTGCATTTCCATGCTTTTAGCTGGTAAAATAAATCGATGAATGTGAAAAAAATCGTTAACATTTTCACCAGAATAACCATAGCTTACTTAGTGAATCTGGATAACTATATACATACACTAATTAATCTAATATAATTTCGTGTGCAGCGATTTTCTGCAGTTCCATACATTGACCTTCGATTTATTCTGTTGAGCTGATCCAGAATATCAGACCAGATTAAGTGATCGTTAAGGTTAATTGGGTGAAATAGTCCTCTAGTGTTCGTGTCCGGGATGGCTCAGTTGGAAGATCATTGGCGGCTTCAACCAATACATCCCTGGTTCGAATCCTGGCCCGGAATTTTTTCACCCAAACGGAAAATTTACATCTGTTATAATTAATTTACTGATTGAAATTCGTGTTTAAAATTAATTTAATCTAATACATACACATCTCTATAAATAGGAAATGAAATCATGTTGGGTTGTAAAATCATACTGATATAGACTTTTTTTTAAACTCCCAAAGGAAGTATTTCCCATTAAATATTTTGATAAATTAAATTACTATGATTGAGAAAAACAAAACAAGAGTAATAATAATAATGAATGCTAAAAACTTAACCAGATTATAAAAACTAACGTTATGAAAACAAATCAATATAGATGAATATATAAACTAAGTTACTTAATCATCTTTATGTTAATAAGTTTTTGTCATTTATTATTTTGTTTGATATTTGTTTTCTTCGCATTATGGCTTTTCATCGAACAACATAATTACGAACCTAAATGATTTCAGACTTTATTTTTCAAAAGTGTTCAAAATATTTCCTGTTTTTAACGTTTTCTGTGATAAAATGTAATATCAGGGCTCCCAAATGGTCCGCCAACTGAACATCAATATTTTCTTAGAAAGATTTTCTTTTTATATTTTCCTTGGAAATTGCTCAGAAATCGCTTTCGGAGATTGGTTTTAACACAAATGTTGTAGAAACCTACTACGAAATTTTCTGTTAAAAAATATTGGTGTTCAATTCGCGGACCATTTGGGAGCCCTGTAATATGGAAAATTACTAGACGTATTTTATCCGCAGTAACTGAAGATTACATTAAATTATATAAACATCTACGTATTGTTTACATTAAATAAATTGTATTTAGTTTCAGGAACAAATTAATTAATTTATCCGATTTATGCTAAAAAGGAAAATTTTCATTGGTATTGTTAGCAAAAAAGCAATTTAGTATCAATTTATAACACAAAATAAAAAATTAATCAGGGCAAATAACACATGGAAATTATCGTACTTACGAAACTTAAATTTAAATAAAATAACAACTAACTTTTCTTTTGAATAGTTGGTGAAATAATCGTTTTATCACATCATTTTTAAAATTTTGCGACACACTTGAGAATTTGATGAGTCGCAGCACGTTTTGATTGATATCAACGGCGAACAGCCATTAGTATTTATTATCCAGTTCCCATATTTGATGTTCCTCTGTTTATAATTTTTTTCCGATAATAAAATGAAATATAGGAGAATGGGATATATTTCGTACAGAGTAATTGAAACCAGTATTAATTGACGTAAACATTTAAATATCACTATATCTAACGTTAAATAAATTGAATTCAGTTTAAGCCGGAAAATAGTGAGTTTATCAGTTTTATGCTAAAATCAAAATAATAGTGATAATAATTTTTTATTTTTAGCAAAAAATCAAATTAATGGCAATTTGTTAACACAAAAGGGTAAGTAACTTAGGGCAAATAAAACATGAAACTGATTTATCGTACTTACAGAACTTACATTTAAATAAAGTATTATTTCACTTTATTGCGACAGTTAGAGTAATGATCATTTTACCACATCATATTTTTAATTTTGAGACAGACTTAAAATTTCTGTCAGCAGCACATTTTGATTGATATATCGGCATATAACCGTTAAAAAATTTTTCAATCAGTCATGTTTTTGTCAATTCACCTTTTAAAATGTTTTCTGATAATAAATTATAATGTGGGGAAATATTGAGACACATTTTCATACGCAGTATCTGAACTGAAGTCTTTATTACTAATGAAAAATTTAAATATTGCAGACCTGCCAACCTGAGAAAATTCAAATGTATAAAACAATAAGTGAATGATATTTTAAATGAATTTTTATAAAATACTACATGAACAACATTTTCAAAGGCTATCTATGAAACAGAACGTGAATAAAATGTCTAACTTCTCTGAAACTATGATTTTTTTTTTAATATGCAATATTTTTCAATGTTACATAACTGGTATATTTATAAATATTTTTAAAAAAAGACTTTGTTTGTTTTATTTAATATCATTATGAAAAGAAATACTGAATGTTTGGTTATTCAGTTATTTGGCTAAACCGTTATTCGTTGCATTACTAATTTTTAACTGCTCTTAAATTCTCATATTTTAGCAGACAATAAGGACAAAATTTACTCAAAATAAAGTTATCTTTTGCACGCAATGAAAATTAAAAATTCTATAATAAGTTTTAATAATGAAACAAACTAATTGTTGCAAACTGCACTCCCTTAACCCTTTATGGCATGGGCAAATTTTGTTCTTAAAATGAGGCATTGTCCGATACCAGAATTTATATACAACTTTTTTAGAAATTAAGAACTCCTTAATTAAAGCTTTCATAGTAAAAATAAAATTTAGCTAAAATATACTTGATTGCAAGTTTTGAATTAAAATTAGGTGTATCCGGGGGAGTGGGCACACTGTACTAGAAAAAAGTTAAGTATCTATAATTAAAAGCAGAAAATAATTCATAATTTAAGTGGAGAAATGGAGCTTGTAAAAAAAAAACAAAAAAAAATTGCAAAAAAAAAGCATTCTAAGTATAAAAATGTAAAAAAACAGCTCAAATGTGTACATTTTACACCTAATGTGTAAAACTGTGTAAAACTGTATAAAAATGGTAAGTATGGTACAGCAATGTTAAATAAGTTTAATTCAGTTTACGGCAGAAATTAATTAGTTTATCGATATTTTGTTTAAAAAAAAAAATCGGCATTTTTAGCAAAAAAAGCAAGTTAAAACCAATTTCTTAACACAAAAGAGTAAATTACTCAGAACAAATAAAATATGAAAAGAAATTACAGAGCCCAACTTAAAATAAAGTAATATCTCACCATTAGTTAGTTGGAGAAAGGGTAATTTTTCAGCATTTTAAACTTTGTAACACAGTAAAATATATATATATATATATATATATCAGTTACACGGCATTTTGTTTGATAATATCGGCGAACAACCGTTAAGGGGACGCTTCACTCAAATGAAAAGACAGGTTCGCTGATGCTAATTCTATGGAAGAAATTTATAAAGGTATCTCGGTTGCATTTTAATATTTTTAAATGATTCTTTTTGCATTGGATAGCTGAGATTGATCCAAATGCAGACCGTTTTTTACTTTTTTGATTTCGTTTACACATATTTTTTACGAAAATGTTTTCATTTCTAGAACCGGTTTGGAAAGCGAAATCACTCTCATAAAAAATATTTGTAAACAAAATCGAAAAAGTAATAAACGGCATGTATTTAGATCAATCTCAGCTATCCAATGCAAAAAGAGCCATTTAAAAATATTAAAATGCAACCGAGATATCTTTATAATTTTCTTCCATATGATTAGCATTAGCGAACCTGTCTTTTCATTTGAGTGAAGCAGCCACTTAACACTTAGTCTAAGAGCTAGCAACGTCAAAAAACACGACATTTTATCAAAGCTCATTTTTATATGTTCTTCCCTACTATAGTGTGTTTCCAGGCGGTCTCGCAGTCCGGAGACGTTGCGTTTACCTGTGGCAGAAGGGGTTGTGCAGGTCAAAAAACTTCAAAATTACGTCATTTTATCAAGGCTCATTTTGTATATGTTCTTAACCTTAATGGTTTAAAACGTTTGTGGGCGGTCTGGCAGTCCGGAGATGTTGCATTTACCTGTGGGAGAAAAGGTTGTGCGGGCAAAAAAGCTTCAAAATTACGTCATTTTAGCAGGATTTTTGTTTGTAACATTTGTTTATAAACTACCTGTACCCAATATGAACAGTCTAAGGAAAATTTATTTTATTCACCTTCATGTACACGTCATAAAACTTCAAAAATATATGACCAATATCCCTGTACTGTTGACTATCAGTATTAAAATTAGCGAACTTGTAATTATTCTGCTCTGATTTAAAATGATGTTCACAAGTGTCTACAGGGTGAGTCATAAATATCGAAACAATAGGCTATCTCCTTAAATATTGCCCCTAAACCCATACTTCCAATTGCAAAAATTCATTAAAAAAGGTGAAATTTTTGATAAGTTGCAACTCCATGGGGGGTATATTTGAAAAAATACGAAAATTAACTTTTTATACGGCCCCCGTAGAATAAAAATTCCAATTAAGAAAACTTTTCTTATCCAGTACTGAATAATACACAAAAAGTTGCATCTTCATATCTTCAAAATTCGCGGAGTTATAACCGTTTGAATAATTCATCAGGCTTTAAGGAATTAGCCACAAATTGAAATGCGCGCAATTCGAAAGACAATGTTACTTTAACAGTGGTAGGAAACGCGTAAAAGATCTACCTTTTGAGTTAGAATTTTTTTTTCTTTTTTGTGATGGTTAGCCATATAATTTGCTAAGAAAATCACATCCTAAAATATATCATAAACATTAAAAAAATTTACTTGGTTAGTACTGGTTTAAATGGGATAGTTAAAAACCAAACTCCAAACATTATTTATCGGATTTCAATTTCTTTCTATTTAATTAAAAATGAAAATCGGATTTTAGTTTTGTTTCGGGGTTTTTGTTTTTCAATATTTATGTTAGAATTATTAAAAATATTTATTTAAAAAGTAATAACTTTTAAAAAATCATATTTTCAAAAGTAAATAATTTTTCATTTTTTTAAACCAAACTAATGTAAAATAATTAAAAATGACAAGTTTCAAGTTTGTACTTTTTTCTTTAACAATTCTTAATTTTTAATAATTTAAAGACAAGAAATAGTCGGGAAAAAAGTCATTATACAGAAAAACGAAATGTACTGTTTTGCTGCCCATCAGTTATTTAAAAGATTGCTTTCCTAAGATTCAGTCTTTTTCCAAATTTAGCTCTCACAACTTCAAGCTTTTTATCGTCTTAGAGAGGCTGTTAAAAAATCTGTATTCTGAGCTCAGGTCAAATCAGCACCGAGACGTTACTTTTTCAGAAGACTCGCCTATCCAGGCCTAACGTATTTTTCATACCGGAGATACTTAGGTCTGCATTGGACGAAATTTTAAATCCCGGCCTCGAACAATCCGTATTGAAATCAAAGCCTCTGACTGACCTAATACGTGCATAAAATAAGTAAAATTTGGTTCAATCAATATTTTTACAAAAACCACATAAATTTTGATATCGCTTTTATTAAAAAAAACATTAAAATTGATTTTTTTAAGACAAGTATATTTAAATGCTAAAAAATTAAACAAAATAAAACCAGAGAAAAAAAATTGCCTATAACGGAATTCTGTCTTAAACATGTTGATCCATACAAAATAAATACAATAATACCCGAGAAAAAAATAAACTCCATTTAACCCTCCTAGGAACGGCATTTGTCTATTACGTATGTTTTCTTTCCTATGCGATTCCGTCTTAAAAGGTTTTACTGCATAACATTTTTCAAAGTCTCCAACGCACGGAATGTGGATTAGCGATAATAAAATATAAGTGAAACACTTACATATAAACAGAGATTCATTGATAAAATAGTATATCACAGCCTTTGGCGCTTCTTTAATAATAAAAAAGTATAAATATAAAAATGGAAATTCTATATTAAGTATTTTTGGTCAGAACTCCTCCACGCATAACAATTTTTAACTATACTAAAGTAAAAAACTATCTAGAAATTCACGGCTGAGCCGGGTATGATTTAAGCTTTTTTCCAGGCTGGTCCGGATTATGATTTCAACATTATTTCATGCCGGGCAGAACTTTTTTCCCTATGGGTCGGTTTAGGACCGGACCTGAATATTTTGATCTATTCAGACCTCCAGTGCTAACAATCAACATGTTTAGAAAACAAGTTTTGATTTAAATCAATACGCTACTTTATTATGTCCAAATAACAGGTACGGTCTTAAACCGACATATAATAACGGACAATTTGTGAACGATCTCTTATTTGCTTTGAAAATGGATGAAAAACACATCGTTTACAGGCATGGTAAAGTGGTGTAAGTCACGAATTTTTGAGAATTTTGGATTTTAATACCTTTGTCAGGTTTTCAGATACGGAGATGAAATTTTTTTGGTTCGAATTAGGAATGGATAAGGAATAATTTCCTAATTGGGAATTTTGCTCTGCGGGGGCCGTATAAAAATTTAATTTTCATAAAATGACATAAAGATGATTTATAATTTTTAAACTATAAACCACTCTTGAAACAGGCACTTTCGTTCCCAAATTTAAAGCCGCCTGGCATTAACTTTGCAACCGAATTTATATCTGGCAAATTAATTATAGGTTCTCTGCTAGTCAAAGAGTAATATCTTGTAATTATTATGCTTGATTAAATGACGTAAAGAGAACTTTTAATTTTTGAACTATAAACCACTCTTGAAACAGTCACTTTTGTTGCCATATTTAAAGCCGTCTGGCATTAACTTTGCAACCGAATTTGAATGTGGCAAATTAATTACAGGTTGTCTGATAGCCAAAGAGTAACATCTTATAATTTTTATGCATAATAAAATGATGTAAAGATGACTTATAATTTTAAAACTAGTAACCACTCTTGGAACATACACTTTTATTGCCAAATTTAAAGCCGTCTGACATTAACTTTGCTACCGAATTTATATCTGGCAAATTTATTATAGGTTCTCTGCTAGCCAAAGAGTAGTATCTTGTAATTTTTATGCTTGATAAAATTACGTAAAGATGACTTATAATTTTTAAACTATAAACCACTCTTGAAACAGGCACTTTTGTCGCCATATTTTAAGCCGTCTGGCATTAACTTTGCAACCGAATTTATATTTTTTTAGAAAATGCAATTGTATAGGCTAGTTCCATGGGTTTTGTAGTGTAAGTCACATTACCTTATAATTGCTATGCTTGTTTGCCACCGTTATTTTCGAAAAGTCTGCTTGGCCTTATTCAATTAATGAGAACGTGCCGATAAAATAAGTCACATTTTTTCGTACTAAAATACTGGTTGCCAAAAATCGTAGCCTGTGACTTACACTACAAATACTCATGGAAATAGCCTATAAAATAAAATCATATGCATGGAAAATACAGTATATTATATCGACCTACTTTTTTGCTAAAAATTTACTTTGAAGAGAGCATATTTAACAGAACACTATAAAGAAATACAGAATTTTGAGAAGCAAATCCATGAAACCCCCCAAAGTTTAGTTTTGTATTTTTTGAAAAGCAAGTATGTGAAAACGCTCGTTAATTGAAAGATAAAGTATTAACTTTTTCATTATAAAATCTTTTAAGCTTCTTAGCCGTTAGCATGAATATTATCATAGCTCTCCGGCATGAATATTGCGTTTTAGGGAAGAAGAGATAGCAGTGAACAATCCGTTGAGGTAATATATTTACTTAATGAGATTAACATTTATTTTCTGCAAAATGATATTATTTATGAGGATATAAATCTTGCCATTTGAATTGTCATGTACTTTTCAGGACGTTTGTTCAACAGACCTTAATTTCATTGAATGTTTATGTCACATCCTTAGAAGAAAGAAAAATAAACAAGTAAATATAAATGAACATTGTATTAATCAGCGCTACTAAGACAATGGATTTTTTTATTCTTAATTTCAGAAATGAATGTTGTATTATTATATAGGGGAGAGTGGGGATACTTGAGCATAGGGGATACTTGAGCCACCCCTATTATCTCTACAGTTGGTTAATTTTTCTTTTTAAAACTGCCAATATGATAACATATTTATAGTTCTGAACATGTAAAAAAGAAATCACACATCTTGGCACCATTTTGAAAGTATAGTGATTAATAGTTGTCTTTTCCCTATCTGAAGTAAATATTTGGGTGCATGTTTTTTTTTGTTTTTAACACGATTTTTTTTATTATTACTTTCACCTGTATGTGAGTTTGTGGGTTTGTAACTCTCCTTATTATCTAAAGATTTTCCTTATTATCAAAAGATTTTCTCAAGCAATTTTGACTAAAAATTGCATTCTATGGTTTTCGGGCACGAGAAAATCATTGGACTAGGTTACATGTTTGAGAAAAATTTTTAATGGGTCATATTGGGTCATTAAGGGTCTGGGTCAAGCTATTTATATTTAAAGAACGGCGTGATCTATTATAATGAAATTTTGTATGTAACAGTTTTTTGGCACGAGAAAACTATCGGGCTGGGTCACATGTTCGAAAAATTTCGATTAGTGGGTCATTTTTGGGTCATTATGGGTCAAGCCATTTTTATCTAAAAAACGGCTCTAACGATTTTGACCAAATTTTATATTTTATCGTTTTGGATTACAAGAAGACCATTGGGTTAGGTAACATGTTCAAGAAAATTCGGTTAGTGGGTCTTTTTTGGGGTCATTGTGGGTCATGCTATTTTTATCTAAAGATTTTCACACGCAGTTTTGACTAAAAATTGCATTCTATGGTTTTCGGGCACGAGTAAAATATTGGGCTAGGTTACATGTTCGAGAAAACATTTTAATGGGTCATATTGGGTCATTAAGGGTCTGGGTCAAGCTATTTATATTTAAAAAACAGTGTGATCGATTATAACGAAATTTTGTATGAACAGTTTTTTGACACGAGGAAACTAATTCGCTAAATCACATGTTTGAGAGATTTCGACTATAATGATCATTTGTGGGTCATGATGGGCCAAAATGGATCATGTCAAGCTACATCTAAAGAAAAGGTGGATCGATTTTAACGAAATTTTGTATGTAACATTTTTTTGGCACAAGAAAATTATTGGGCTAGGTCACACTTTCGAGAAATTTCGATTAATGGGTCATAAAGGGTCTGGGTCAAGCTATTTATATTTAAAGAACAGCTGGATCGTTTTTAACGAAATTTTGTATGTAACAATTTTTAGACACGAGGAAACTAATGGGCTAAATCACATGTTCGAGAGATTTTGATTATAAGGGTCATTTTTCGGTCATTGATGGGTCATGCTAATTTTATGTAGAAAATGTCTCTCACCATTTTGACTATATTTTGTATTATGATATTCTCGGGCAAGAGAAAACCACTGGACCAGGACACATGCTCGCGAAAATTCGATTAATGGGTCATTTTGGGTTAGGGTTATTCTAATTATATATAACAACGATTCAATCAATTTTACCTAAATTTTGTAACGAAACGTCTTTTGTCACTATTGAGCAGAGTCGCAAGTTAAACAAAATTATATTAGTAGGCCATTTCGCTTTATTGATGAATGCTGTCAAGCTAATTTTATCTAAGAAACGGCTTAAACGATTTTGATTCAACTTTATATTCTACTGTTTTTGATTACCTGGAGACCTTTGAGCTAAGTCACATGTTTGATCAAATTTGATTAGTGGGTCATTTTGTTTAATACGGGTCATGGTCATGAGAAAATGGCAGCAACCAATAAGTTGGCAATATTTCACAAAATATTGGCGACATTTGGCCGAAAAATTGACTATTAAGATTACGAAAGCCACAACACGTATTTGGTGCCAAATGAAAGAATGTCTCCAAATTTGGCTATATTTGGCAAAAAACGTTGTCTTTCATAATGTGAAGAATTTTTTTTTATACATTCTTAATGGGATTCGATATGCATGGTTAAATTAACCAGAGTCGACCAAAAAAAGTGATTTGGATCGATGTCCTTTCGTTGTAAATTTTAAAATAAATATAGTTTAAATAAATATAGTTTAAATAAATATAGTTTAAAAAAACTAAAAAACACGCTTTTTAAGTATATCAAACTAAAAAGCGAAAAATAATTCGTACTATAAGCTGAAAACAAAAATAGGTGAAATAAATATAGTTTAAAAAAAATTAAAACCACGCTTTTAAAGTAATCAAACTAAAAAGTGAAAAATAAATATAGTTTAAAAAAACCAAAAAACACGTTTTTTAAGTATATCAAACTAAAAAGTGAAAAATAATTCGTATTATAAGTTAAAGAAGTTATAAGAAATAGATGAAAAATACTATTTTACTATAAAATCATTGTTATTATAGATATCAACTAATAAGCAATAAATAAAATTATCGTGGAAAAAAAGCGTGGGGTGCTTCTTGAGAACTGATAGATGGAGCATGATAGATGGAGCACCCCACGCTTATTTTTCCACGATAATTTTATTTATTGCTTATTAATTGATATCTATAATAACAATGATTTTATAGTAAAATAGTATTTTTCATCTATTTTCGTTTTCAACTTATAATACGAATTATTTTTCACTTTTTAGTTTGATATACTTTAAAAGCGTGTTTTTTGTTTTTTTTAAACTATATTTATTTTGTTATCAAAGTTTTGTTTAAAGTTGCAACTGTATACATACATTCAATAAGCATAATTTCAATTGTATTTTGAGTCTAAAATAGTTCTAATAGCTGCATGCTTTATTTAGTAAAACTCTGGGAAACAAAAATAGTGATAGTGGGGATACTTGAGCCAATGAGAGTGGGGATACTTGAGCCAATGAGAGTGGGGATACTTGAGCCATGTCTCAACCATCCCCACTAGAAATTAAACATGGGTGAAACAAACAAAAAATAAAATTCCGTCCTTATATTCACTAATAGATGTTTTCCTGGATAAAAGGGAGAATAATTTTTCCTTTTATTTTTTTTTCTTAAAAAAAATAACGACCTAAAAATGTTTAAAAATGTATATTTTTTAAATGAAAATATCTATTTTATTTTTCATTTTGACTAACAAAATAGCCTGTCTAGATAAATGTAAACATAGTTTTCAATTTAACTTTCATTAAATTAAAAAAACTTTTTAAAACGGTTTTACAGGCTATAATCTCTAATACTTTAATTAGTTAGGTCCAACATATTAAAATATTTATTTTTTAATATAACATATTAAGATTTATAGTTTATATTGAAATCGTAACCTCTGTTGCTGTATCTTTTTTTTAACTCAGAAAATTGAAGGAAAATTGGTAAAAAGAGCGCACAAAAAACAAGAAAAGCAACAAAAATCCCAGTTCAAACTTACCTGCATGGAGCCAAAGAGGAAGACAAAACCTTTTCCTGTGAAATCAAAAAAGTATTTGAAATAGTAGAATGATACATCTGGGTTAAATTCCGACAGCTACTAAATTAAAAGCATGAGTTCGACAATATCATTAGAGGAAAATTCTGTCAATGATGGTGATGATGTGAAAAGAAAACCTTCTATTGATGGTTGGCTACTAATAAAATATGCCAGAAAGAAAACTGTAAAAATATTTGTTGGATAAGTGCTTAATATTTTGAAAATGAAATTTGCCCGAAGAATTGCAGATTCCAAATTTAAATGGCTCTGAACTGAGGATGTTTCCACCGTCGTTATAACTCAAATTGAAATTATCCTTCGACAACCAGTTCTAACGACAAAAAATAATCGTATTACTAGCTTTGTTTTCTTAATTGGTTTTGAAGGACTTTACGTTTCATAATTTATCATTCTGTAAAATGTTTGTGCAAAAATAAAGCGAAAAAAATTACTTTTGTAGGTATTTTTCCGTAGTGGCTCAAGTATCCCTTCACCATGGCTCAAATATCCCCGCCATGGGGATACTTGAGCCACGATGTAAAACAAAAAATAAACATTTATTATACATAGAAAAATAGTTCAAAATTAATTGAAAGTGGTTTCTAGTTGAAGAAAAAAATCAAATTTTCATTTTCAATATTTTATTTTATTCTAAAAATATATAAAAATTTAAAATTCGAAAAATGGCTCAAGTATCCCCATCTTCCCCTACACAGTTTACTTAGTTCACTTTTAAAATGTAATCTAATAAACAAATAACTATGAATCGTAAAAACAATTGCTAGAAGGTGAAATACTTTTTACCAAACCTATTTTAAGAGATTTTTAAGTATAAAAAATATGCAGTTCAGAGAAAGTACTAAGAGGTGAATTTACACTGCGAATTTTTCAAAAACCCAGTTTAACACTGAATACTCTGAAGGTACTTTAAACTAACATTAAAATAACTTGTTATAAAATTAATTTAGTACATAGATTAGCAGTATTGCAGTTTAGAATTAGTTACAAATACTTTACTATTACCTTTTTGAAAAGAATTATTGGTTACGCAAAACAGAAATTTTTAAAAATATTGGTTTCTTTTTCATCTCCATCTTTTCGGCTTTCTGTAGATGCTGGCTGAAATATTGTGGAATAAAAGTTTTAATTGAGCAATATTTTTATATTTCTATTGTAAGAGCATAATAATTGTACATTTCCTAATTTCATTAAATACTAATGTGTACATATACATATATATATATATATATATATATATATATATATATATATATATATATTAAATAAAAGATTAGAGTGGAGTTCTAAATATTGCACAAAATGCCTTTAAATCCAAATTTAAGTAATTGTTGGAAAAATTCGTCTAACAAGGAGAGAAGGAACTTTGATAATAAAAGACTGATTATTTTCTATATGTTGTAGGGTATAACCCCTTTCGTCTCTGGTTCAACGGATTTTATACAACACTCCGTAATTCTCGAGAAACAGGAGGAGGTCTCATATTATCTTGCTGGTAAAGTACTTAGTAAAAATTTTCTGGGGAGTCATAGCCTGATTGGTACGAAGTCCACTTTTTATGCTGGTAATTCGGGTTCGATGCCTGAACATGCAGCACGTTATATTTCTGTTTTATAAATATACTTGTATTTCTAATTTAACAACATCATTGTCAATTGTGCATCAATTATCATTTTTAAAATTCTTTTAAAACAAATTGTTTACAAATTGAAAAAAGAGGTGATTTTTTTTATATAATTGCATTATTGTACAATAAAAAAACTGTTTATTCTTTTAAAATCCCCTTTAAAATGCATTTTATATATTCTTTATCAAAGCAATGATATTAATCAATTGTGCCAATTCGGGATTTTAAAGAAACATTTAGGTATTGTGTTATTAAGGGAAGTAAGAAAGGTAAATAATACTGCACTGTTTTTAAGTAAGAAGCATAATTATGCTAAAATTAAACAAAAGAATTAAATTACAACAGTAATTTTTCTGTAAAAGGGTTTTTTAATTAAAAGTTTTCAAATCTGTATTACATTTGTTTACGTATTGAATTATTTTTTTCTTTTTCATTTATCTTAATTTTATTTTTCTTAAACGATTTATTTCATTAGAACTAGTATCGTAAAATTTTTTATCATGATAGGTAAAATCTTGCTCACCCATTACGAAACAAAAAGTTATTAAATATAAAGTAAAAGGATGAAAAGAAGTATTTATACAAACAAAAACAAACAAACAATTAATATTTAAGGCAGTCATTGTTAAATTAACTAGCTTATGTCAATAATTAAAAAAAAAGTAAAAGAAAAATGTTTCAAAAAAAAAAACATTTAATATTCATTAGAGCCTTTGTTAAATAATTATCCATCTTTTATCGACGAGAAAAAATATAAAAAATATGTATATAAATATTTATACACACACACAAAAAAAACAATCAGTTAATGTTTACTGCAGCTGAATTCGCCTTTACCGTGATTTGTAACTTCCTGCGTCAAAATTGGCTGCTGAATCTTAATTCTCTAAAATGGTAAACCATGAAAAAAATGGAAATTTTGGACAATAAAAGTTGCATTTTAAACAGCTAGTGCAAATTCTGATAAAAAAACAAAAAGAAATTTTAAAAATCGAAAAGAAATATGCAACAGTGCAAACAAGACTTGCATTACAATGGAAGTACATTATGCACCAACAAACAAACGCATCTGAAAGCATGGGGGAAATTATCAAACATAATTCAAAATTTAGCTGACTTACGGTTCACGTGATTTCCACGACTAACCCACATAAATGTGTTCCCTGTTATAGTGGTTTCATCTTGTGGGGCCTGCCGTACAGCACATTTGCATCCGTCTTTCCATGGCAATGGGTCACTGGTCTCGGCGTTCTTGTGGCCGTCGTCATCCTGGGGCTCGTCGTGATTCAATGGGTGCAAATCCCAGGTGTCCGACTCGCCTCTGAGGTTACTCAGTGGGCAGGGGAGCTGTCGTACTCGACCGCTTCATCAGACTTGGGAACGTGGCTGGCCTCCGGGCTGGCCGCTAGACCGTAGGCTTCCGACGGTGAAAGTGACGGATGGGGACCCGGAGTAGTAGCCGCCTAGCGGTTTGCGAATCCCGACCCCAGTCAAAGTTCCTCACTGGATGAGCCGTAAGGGCCTGACATTGCCTAGGCAAAGATCTTAGAGGAAAAGATGTGAAGGCTTCGTAGACGTAACGTAAATCCACAGCTGTCAGTGAAACAGTGCAAACAGCTAGGCAATAGAAGTCGCATACAGGGGCGAAAGATAAGAAGCGTTCACTTGGCGCCCTTTGGCATTATCATCAGTAGCGATAATTATCAAAATGTGGAGTAATGATGTGGTCATCGCTGCCCGCCTCGGCCCCCGCGAAAGCAGTGCGCGCCCCCCTCCCTCTCCATCCCTTTTCGTGGAGGGAAATGAGTTAGATCAAAGTTCATACAATACGTTACAGAAGACTAGATGAATCTGTTCGTTGTTATGTTAGTTTTCGAGTGAAAGTGAAACTTTCGATGCATAAAATTTATTATTTAACAAGTTCAGCATCACTCAAGACTTTTCAGTTGTACGTGTTAATCAGCTATCTATTTGCAATATAGAAAGTATATCGCAACAAAAAAATCATATTAAAAAATCTCCCACAATCTTTAAGTCTCAAGACGAACTGCCAAAAAAAATGGCGTTTTGAATTCTCGCGGGGGAGTTGGCGCAAGGAGGTTTACTAGAAAAATATTTGGCGAATCAGTGGATGCAATGAACCAGCCTACGATTGGATCTCCCCCCTTTGAGCGTGTTTCCTAGCAGTGCTGATTGCACTGTTTCAGTTAGTTACGGTTTCCAAAGCCTTCATGTCTCTCCCTCTAAGGTCTTTGGCCAAGAGACGGGATGATGCTCCGTATTATTATGGTTCACGTGATACTAATGAACCAATAAGCTTCAAGATATTTCTTCTTCAAACTGCTTTCTCCTCTAACACGATTTTCGGAAAAAAAAACCCTAAAGTTGAGAAGCCGCTCATAATTCCCGAATAAACATAAACCAGATTGAGACGTTTATCGCCAAAAAAGTGCGCTAAAAAGTCGCCAAAAATCTAGCAAAGGATATCCGATTTTTAACCGACTTCAAAGAGGAGGTTATGATTTCGACCTGTATGTATTTGTTGTTCACGCATAACTTTCGTCAATATGAACCGATTTTGATAATTCTTTTTTTGTTTGAAAGCGTATGGGGCTCATGTGGTCCAATTCGAATTTCATAGAAATCTGATAATTAGAACTTTTTAAAAAATGAAAAGTTTTAAATTTAAATTCTTTGTCAAGCAATCGACCAATTAGAAGCGTTCATTTTTCATGCTTGTATGTTACACTTACACAGACACATGATCTTTTCAATATGTGAAAATCTAACTGGAGAAGGGCCGGGATTCACATAATTTTTTTCACTGTTTGCGAAACGAGATTGATTAATAAGAAAATTTACACTGTTAAAAGTTTGAGTACGATCCATACACTCCACCGCTTATATAGAAAATGATTACTTCAATATATTATGAAGGATTCTCATTGGTCAAAATAGAAATATGCTATAAAAGCGATGGAGTGACGATGCAGCAAACGTTTAAAATTCTTAGCAGACTACTTAAAACAGTGAAAATTTTGCAAACATTGAGGCTTCTGTTTGGTTAATGTAGTTTCGCTAACAGCGGAAATTCTACCTGGATTCCGGCCAGGTTATCTTATCCACCAAACAAGAAGTATAGCATCTAGACTATATACAATGTAAAAAATTTTACCCTTTTGCTGCATCGTCACTCCACCGGCTTTATAGAAAACGATTACTTCACTCTATTATGGAACCATGGAACTATTAAGGAAGAGGAACAGACATATCCTTAAAACAGTGAAAATTCAACTGTAACCGCTTTCGCAGGGATTCATTACTAACGCGTCGAACTTTAACCAATAAAATTATGCAGAAAACTTTTCTTAATTCAAACGGCTCGTTAACAGAAATTTTCAACTAAAAATAATGACAAAAACTAATATTCAATTTTACTGGTAGGAGTTTACTTCTGCGGTAATAGATCCGACATATTGTGACAACCAAAACATGTCAGTAAAAAGATTACAACACTTCGGCAAACTGACACCAGTTAAAAGAAATAGAATTTTTTTACCAGAATTATCAGAAAATTTTTAGACAATTAGGCTCTAAAATAAAACGAAATTTTCTAATTAAGTTTACTGGTGGGAGATTTCATAGACAGTAATGAGAAACTGTAAATCTGATTAAATGAAACAGCTGTCATATTGTGACAACCAACTCAGCTACTTCACTCGCCACTGATAGACAATAGAATACATGTTTCCTCCTTTTTATTCATAACTCCATTTATGGAACATTCTCATGGGTCAAAAGAGAGATATTCTATAAAAGTGGGGGAGTAAAGTAGTCATATTTTTTACAGTGTGTACTTCAAGCAGTGAAAAGTTCTCAAAAATGAAGGCTTATGATTGGTCAATCTTGTTTTACTAAGCAGCGAGTAACCCTTCTGTTTCCTAACCACTGTTGCAGATATGCTAGTACAAAATCTTAAATGGAACAATTTTCGTATCCGCCAAAATGAAAAATCCACATCGATACCTGCCGGCATGAGAAATAAGAATCGAAAAGCTGAAAATTCATCTTTAAAGAATCTTATACGTCAAAGCACCAGAGTCTGTGTATCAGGCTGCTTGGTATGAAGGATTCACAAAATGATTAAAGTGCATTGCTATGTGTATGTACACTGTCTTTAGATTAAATTCAGTTATCGGATTAGATATAGGAATGATTTCAGATTTTTAACCGACTTTAAGAAGGAGGTTATGAATTCGACCTGTATGTATTTCTTTTTCACCCATAACTTCCGTAAATGTTAACCGATTTTGATAACTCTTTTTTTTTGTTTGTTTGTTCGAAGGTTTAAAATGCTCGTGTGGTCCCATTTCAATTTCATCAAATTACGGTGATTAGAACTTTTTAAAAATAAAAAGTTGGAGTGTGTATAGTAGTTAGTTGAGTATTAATATTTGTGGTCTGTGTTTAGGTGAGTTTATTAGGTGTTGGTTTTTTGGTTAGTGTTTGCGGATTTAGACAGCTATAAAGAAATAAAAAGCTGCTCACCGGGCCCATGAGGGGTCTATACAACAACAACAACAACAAAAATAAAAAGTTCTCTCATTTTCTATAAAAGCGATGGAATGATGATGCAGCAAAAAGGTAAAATTTTTTACAGTGTATATGATCTTGCGAAATTTTGACTGCACCGGATTCAGGTAGATTTTGTGCGATTGTTAATTAAGATTGACAAATAAAAAAATTACTTACTTTAAGCAGCGACAATTTCGCAAAAAATGCAGGCTTCTAATTTGTCAATCTGGTTTCGTTAATAGCGCAAAATCTACCGGATTGCGGCCAAATTCTTTTTTGCTGGCAGCAAAATTAGATTGGCCAATCAGAAGCCCGCATTTTTGCGAACTTTTCGCTGTGTATTTCCAACAGTGAAAAGATTGCAAAAATGCAGTCTTCTCATTTGTCAATCTCGTTACGCTAAATAGTGAAAAAATATGTATATATGGATCGTAGCCACTGTTGCAGAGATGCGAGTTCCTTCCAAAATGAGAAATCTTAACTGGATCAA
Source organism: Maratus speculifer (assembly GCA_964019185.1). Taxonomy (NCBI): domain Eukaryota; kingdom Metazoa; phylum Arthropoda; class Arachnida; order Araneae; family Salticidae; genus Maratus; species Maratus speculifer. The sequence continues at coordinate 121,313,511 of OZ025298.1, forward strand.
TTCTCGTATGCACCGAAATGGAGGGTCTGCAACGATACTTACTGACATCGGAAATAGGTGTCAAAAAGCTGAAAATCCACTTTTAAAATACCTTTATATGTCAGAGCACAAATGCCTGTTTGTCAGGGTGCTTTTTATGCCGTATGCACAAATTAATTAAATTGCTATGCATATCAATACTGTCTTGAGGTTCAGAATCAGTTATCGAGTTAAATATCGGAATGCTTTCAGATTTTCTTCTGACACAATTCTTCGATATCAAAATATTATTATACGAAAATATTTGAAAAGTTGAAACGAATCTAGACAAAATAAAATGGGAAACATATTGATGAGCTTGCAATCAAAGTCAAGCTAGTTAACTTCTTGCACTCGGGGCCTCCGACGCCTAGGGGTCAAGACAACACGCACTAATCGCTTCCGAGCGTAGGAGGTTGTGGGTTCGAATCCCACAGGTGCCATTCTATCACCACTCCCGGCTGTGTTTCCTTCGTGTTATAAAAATTTCCTCACGCTATTTCGTCCCTGTATATTGACGATAACATATAAGCAGGGTTTCGTGCCGAGCACACAAATCAGATGTATGTGAGTGTATTGTTCTTGCACTCGTATAATCGTTCTTGTTCAGAAAACTATAGCCAAGTTTTGGAATAGAAAATTCCTACATTTTGTGTATTTTGGAAAACTGCGTCTGTCGATACCCATTTCTGAGGTCCGTAAGAATCAATGTGGACCTTGAACTTTGAGGTAACTTTTCAAAGAGTGAGATATCCAAATAAGTTATCACATCCGAAAAACCTAAAAATCCACAATGATACTAACCGTGATTGTTAATTGCTTTTGAATAGCTGAAAATGAAACAGGAAATTGACTAGCAAATTGAATATTTCGAAACCCAGAAAAGTACATCAATTAGTCAATGCATTGCAAAGAGACATCATATGTTAGTATACAAAACTGAGTATTACAGTATGAATAACTAAAAAGTGTTAAATAAAATAAGCTTTTTTCAAAACAAAATATCAACAGACTTCAAAAAAGCGCTTAAAAGCATTAAATAATTCTTTAAAATTCTCTAATGACAAAACGTTATTCAAAAATCAGTCATCGGATATCAGGTACTGGCATAAAAACCGTTAAATTTAATATATATAATTTAATATCACCAAACATGGATTTTAGAGAGAATATTTTTTACAAGAGATGAATTTGCATATTTATGATTTAATTTATGAATATATACATATAAAAAGTAATGCATTACTTTTTGAAGTCGGTGCCAAACAATCGCAATCGATAATGATCATCACCATTTTATTTTTGGGTACTATACACAATATATTGATAATTCTCATTATATTTAAGGTAGTTTGGCACCAACTTCAAAAAGTAATTCATTACTTTTTATATGTATATATTCATAAATTCAATCATAAATATGCAAATTCATCTCTTGTAAAAAATATTCTCTCTAAAATCCATGTTTGGTGGATATTAAATTATATATATTAAATTTAACGGTTTTTATGCCAGTACCTGATATCCGATGACTGATTTTTGGATAACGTTTTGTCATTAGATAATTTTAAAGAATTATTTAATGCTTTTAAGCGCTTTTTTGAAGTCGGTTGATATTTTTTTTTTTTTTTTTTTTTGAAAAAAGCTTATTTTTTCCCTGAAGTGTTGGCATTCAATAAAATTTAGAAAAGTGATCTCACAAATACATTAAAGTATTGTAAATTTTATTACAAAACAATGATTTTTCAACAAATAATCTGGCATCCGAAATAACAAATAATCTTGATCCATTTTTTTTTAAATCTGTTTAAATGATAAGAAATTTTTCATAGCAGTTTAAAAGTAAAAAATGATAAATAAAAATTTACATGCATTAACATTGCAATTAATGAACATTAAAATTTTTAATTGTGATCATAATATTTAAATCAAAAGTATATTTGTAAGAAAATAAAAACGCAAAAATCAAACAAAGCACGGCCTGGTATCGGACCAGGGTCCACTAGCCAGCAAGCTGGTGCGGTACCGATCAAGCTATGACAACGCTCAAGCTCTCAGTAAGTTAATATTTAAATTACATTATAATATTAGACCCCCCCCCTTTTATCTAAAGAACTAACAAGGAAGGTCTCCATTGGGGGCATACTCAGAATTTTTTGAAAAAAAAATACGAATTAAACTACTCATGTAGGTAATAAAGGATCAGTGAAAATTAGCGGCGGAATTACATTATTAGATATGTAAAAAAATAAAATAGTTTGGAATAATTGGCGTGAAAACTGAAAGCGACGCGGGATTTGGCGAGTAGTGCATTTCCTCGCCAAAAGCAGACGATTTTAACGAATCTGAAAATTGATTTTAATTGACTTCACTGTTAAAAATCTGCAGCATTTACTGCAACGTCACTCCACTACTTTCATAGAAAATCTCTCTTCTGACCAATGAGAATGCTCTGTAGTACGGTGAATTGACCGTGTCATACACTGTTAAAAATCTGCTGCATTTTGTTGCAACGCACTCCACCGCTTGTATATAATATCTCTATTCCAACCAATGAGAAAGCTCCATTTCACGGCCAAGTAACCGTTTTCTATACAAGCAAGGGAGTGCGTTGCAATAAAATGCAACAGATTTTTAACAGTGTATTTTTCAATTTGGAACAATTTTAATCAATTTTAATTGTGTTTTAAATGATATAATATATTAATTTCATTTTGTTATAAGTACATATAAACGTATATGACAAAATTACACTTAAAGTAAAGTAAAAATGCAAAACTAAAATTACTTAAACTAAACTTATTTAAATAAATTGAACATAGAAAGTTTTTTCTTTAAAAAGTATTCGAAGCGTAAAAGCGTATTTTTCAAAATTTCTTTTTTCGCCAACCGGAGATAAATCGCCAAATAAACGAAATTTTTATTATTTTTTTACGAACGTTAAAAGGAGGTTCCGCCGAATTTTTTTTTATAAACATATATAACTATACGAGAAGAACATTATGTGATTTTTTCAGATTTTTCTGAGTATGCCCGTATGGAGACCTTCCTTGTAAGAAGTGTTATATAAAATCCATTAAAACTGAGACAAAGGAATCTCTGTCCTACAACATGTAAAAAAATAATTAACTCTTAAGCGGTAACCATGGGTCACTAGTGCCTCGGTCAAATTTTCGAGAGGAGAGAGTGTAGAGCGGGACTAAACTACCCTGAAAAAAATAGTACACTAGTAGGCTATTAGCTCCCGAAACGCCAATGTTTTAGTGCGTTCACAGCCGACGTAAGAGCCAGTCAAAATTTCGAAAAGGCACGAGTGACCCAGGGTTACCATTTACGTTGACGAAAAGTGTAAGGTAAGAAAAAATTTGTTTGGTTAGGAATTGATGTGTTTTTCATAAAAAATCGATACATTACACTCACTTGGGTTTCCGAACCTTACTTTTTATGCAAACACTTGTTTATGAAATTGTTTGGTGTGATTGCAGACCTGTGTGTGAGGAACACAGACATCAAATCTGTTTCGATAGTTTATAAATGATGATATCATTGTTGCTGTAATTTTTCATTGTTAATTTTTTTTGTTTAATTAAATAAAGTTTGATAATTAACATAATTTTCATACATAAAATTGATTAAAAACTAATAAAATTTCTATTTCATTGTAAATTGTACCTATTTATGAGTTAAAAAATGTCATTTTTATGCTCAAAACTTAAGCATTTTTTTAATTTATACCTGCTATTTTCATTTTTTTGTGAAAGTACCATTCTTGATCTTCAATGTCCTGTTTGAAACAGCAAAAAATGTCAATATTATCCAAAGTTATGATTTTTTTAAAGAAAATGTGCATTTTTCACATTTTTATTTGTTTATTTAAACATATTGTTTAAACAAATTAATAAATCAGCAATATTGTGACTGATTCTTGTTCAAGGGTAGTTGATGTAATATCATGAATTTTTTTAGAATTTTTAAAGCACTTTAAACCACTTTTTACAGCGCTAAGCACAAGTGACCCATGATTACCGTTTAAAGGTGCCGAAAATCACGTTACCGTTTAAGAGCCCACAATAGTCACAGAAAAATTACTCAAAAAGACCCGGATGATCATGTAAAGTCTATGGGAGCGTTCTTTTCTAATATCTCGCTCAAATTTTAATATTTTTGCATGATTGTTTTGCACAAGATAGCTGAGGGCAATCCACAACCGGACTAGTTTTTACTTTTTCGATTTTGGTTATATATTTTTTATATTACGATAGTTTCAGTTTCAGAACCGGTTTAAACCGGTTTCGAAAGTTAAAGTATTTTTTTAAAGAAAATCTGAAACGAAAATTTAAAAAGTAAAAACTAGCCCGGTTGTGGATCGCCCTCAGCTATCTTGTGCAAAAAAATCATGCAAAAATATTAAAATTGGAGCGAGATATTCGAAAAGAACATTCCCATAGACTTTACATGGTCATCCGGGTCTTTTTGAGTAATTTTTCTGTGACTATTGTGGGCTCTTAAGGTTTAAAATCTGTGATTATCAGAGTTTGCCCACTCCTTGGTAAAAATTACTGAGTCATTGTGCAATTTCGATTTTTTTTCAAAAATGCTTTTAAAAATGAAGTCCTTCAGGTAATCATTATTTTGGAATTCAAAAAGGTTAAACTTTTAATCATTGAAATGCAAATAGATAAAAACTTCTATTTAATAAATGAAATATGAATATTTTGATGAAGTTATTTTTTACGGTGGGACGGACATTGTAAAACCCATGCAGCGTTATTCTAAATGAGATCATGAGTGTTTATGAGATTAGTATTAACCCTTTCCGGCACGGGTAAAATATGTTAGAAATAATAAGAAATTATCAACTGACACCAGAATTTGCAAACGAATTTTTAAAATATTTTGAAGTCCTTAGTTTAAGCTTTTATTGTAAAGGCAAAATTTTACTAAAATATTACTAGTGCCGTTTGCAGGTTTGGAATTAAAATTAAGTATCCCAGACTGGGCCCTTGTGCCGGAAAGGGTTAAGTGTTTTATTTGTGTGGATACATTAATATCTGATGTTATATATTTATCAAGTTTCTTGTTCAACATTATTTTGATTTATTCGCAATTTTTTATGATATTAGAAAAATAATAGTCTCTAAAAATTAATGTACATTATGATAAATGCTTATTTAACTCTGTTATTATATTTAATTTGAAACTAAGATTTCAACACGCATGTTTAATCTTAAATGTACGTTTTTTAACCTGCATTACACCGAAACGTCAATGCTGTTTATTTCCACTTGCAGGCCTTAAAAGTCGATTTTATTGATTGCTGTTATCTTCTAATCCTGCAGAGAATACAAATTATTCATAAAATCCCACATACATGGCAGTATTATTTTTCCCACACACATCAAAGTTCCTTACTTGAGATGTTTCATATAGTTTTAGCTACCTACATAAAAAGGTTAAGTTTAGTTTTAGACGTTTGGCTGTTTATCTTATTTTAATATACAAGTGTACTGATTTACTACACAATGGATTATTGTGTTTATTTGTATAGTGCATTACTTATGTATAGTGCATGTGTTTATACGTATAGTGCATTACTTAAATGCTAGTTAATTGTGAAGTTCACATTTGTAAAGTATTTTATCCTATCCGTGATGTCAAAATGACGCCACATTGATTAATTATACTACTGTTCATTTTCAGGTAACACAAGTAGCGTACAAAATTTCGCCTAAACCATGTTTTCATGTTGGGGAAATATCTACAACTAGCTTGCCGGCCCGGCGTTGCCCGGGTCCGTGATAACAATATTAAAGGAACCTGAAATTCGTAATTTTATCTCTAATTCGAAATACGTGGAATTGCGCTGTCTGAAATACGCAAAGGTTGACTGTGTAAAAAATTGGTTTAAAAGAATGAACAAATAATATTTAGCGGAAAAAATATTCAAATGGAATGCAATGAGAAACGGGAGAAGAATTACTCAGTTAATAATTAGAATTTTGAAAATCAAAATCAGGTACATCAGGAGAGAATTTGGGCTTCTCTCAAGATAATTTTGAGCCTCGTATGTGCCGTAGATTTTGCTAGCCATCGGCCAAAAACAACACACGCACACAGACAGAGCATTTTTTGTCATTTTATTAGTGTAGGTTACTGGGGATATTCAAAATAATTCCTTTACTGCTAATTCATTAGTTCCATAGTTTTTGTATTTTTTACATGCAATACAAAAATAGATAAGATCATGATGCATACAAAAATCTATAATATGGACAAAAATGACAAAAGTTCGATGCTAAACGCACAAAAAATCAAAAAATCGTTAAAAGTCACATCGAAAATGGCATTGAAAATTGCACTGAAAATTACTAAAATTGAAAAATCATAGCAGACAAAATTTAGTTAATTAGACCGAAAGTTTGAAACAATTTTTTTATCATTGTCAAAAAATAGCCGAAGAATGTGAAAAAATACTAAAAATCGCATTAAAAATTTGGTTAAAAATTCAAAAATCGCTGTACGAATTCCGAGTAAACTCTGTCGAAAAGAGAACAAAGTTTACTGCATTGGGTTAAAAGAATGAAACCGGATTCCTTTCGCAGATGTGGAAAAATCGGCTCGAAACATAAAAAACGTTAAAAATTGCCTAAAAAATTAAAAGAAAAACCAATTTAAAAAATTGAAATAAGGCTTCGAGGTGCAAAACGTCGTGTATAGAGCTACTTTCCTCCCAAAGTTTGTAAATCTACGTGATGTATATTTTTGGCATACATAGTGACACTCTGTTTGAAAGAAAAAAAAACTCCCCGTTAAAAATGATAATATGTCACGAATTTTAAAATACAATATTAGTTCATTCTGTGTCTTAAAATAAGGATGTACTGATACTATACATAAAAGACACAATTTATTTTCAATATTTATCAATTATAAATGATTTGTTAAATAAAAGAAAAACATACTTCTATAAAATAATACATTATGCTTGCATATAATATTCGAATGATTAATTTGCTAATCTATGAAGTGTATTGACCTATTTCTAACTGCATTTAAAAAATTTTAATTTCATTTTAAAATAAATTAAACATTTTGCGTTAAAAGGTAACTTCCATGCATTATTAAATATAAATCTGTTTATCGTACTCACGCTCAGTTTTGAGGTCTTTTCAATTTGAAGAAACACTTCATTTTAAAAATCAAATTATGGTAGAATTTAGCAGTGAAGAGGATATATTTAAATCTTGTTTAGAATTCCAGTGACGTCAGAAATATTAAAAACTATGTTTCAAGTGGAAATTTAAAAAAATATCTTCTAAATGTCAAATTGATAGAAATCGAAATAATGTTTTGTTCTGCAAAAAATCGGTAAATCCTAGTTAAAATTCATATTGAGTTTAAAAGACTTTTTAACTTAAAATTTCAGATTTTTTTGGTAAGTTTAATAAAACACAACTAGAGTTAGAACAATAAGATAGAATCATGTGTAATAAATCTACTGAAAATTAGTTTATTAAAGTGTAAATATATTTTCTGATATATTTGTATAAATCCTCTATAATATTTCTATAATAAAAATCATTTTTGGGAAACAAACTTATAATGTACAAAGAATTTGTATATATAAATATGCATACTGCTGGCCACACAAAATGCAACACCAAAAAGGACCAGAGATATCACAACGAAATTTACATGGCAGATAGCATGTTGTACAAAGATCAAACGATCAAAATTACAGCCTCTTATGACGTGTGGATGATGACAAAAACAGTAGTTAGTGTAGCCGCCACTGTTGTCTATAACCACTGCCACACGCTTCGGCCTAGAATCAAAGGATCTTTTGACGTCTCCTAGGGCTACAACAGTCCATGCGGCCTCCAGACTTTCCAGACCAGAAAGTTGATCTGGTGTAGTAACGGCCCACATAGCATGCATGTTCACAGTGACGTCACTGTGAGTCACTGTGGTCACGTCACATCTGTGACCAAAATGCCACCCCTCAGTGACGTCACATTGCGACTGAAATGTGACGTCACTTCTGTGACCGAAATGCCACCCCTCAGTGACGTCACATTGTGACTGAAATGTGACCTTCTAATAAAATTAAAAAATATATACAAAAATTGTTCAAAAGATGTTATTTAATAGAAAAAATATTTTTCTGTCAATTGAAAAAGTTTTTGTGACGTCACTGTACCAAAAGGCCACCACTCAGTGAAGTCACATTGTGACTTAAATGTGACCTTCTTAGATAATTTAAAAAAAATACCAAAATTCTTCTAAAGATGTTATTTAATGGAAAAAATATTTTTCTGTCAATTGAAAAAGTTTTTGTGACGTCACTGTAATGCCACTGCAAATAACGTACGTCACGTCACATCTGTGACCAAATGGCCACCATTAAGTGAAGTCACATTGTGACTAAAATGCGACCTTCTTAGAAAATTAAAAAAAAACAAAAATTCTTCAAAAGATGTTATTTAATGGAAAAAGTTCTTTTCTGTCAATTGAAAAAGTTTTTGTGACGTCACTGTAATGTTACTGCAAATAACGTCCCTAATAGCATGAATTATAATGAATTCTAGTCCCTAATGAATTCTAATTACCTATGAATATTATTATTTACAAAAAACGGTTTTACAATTTATTTTAACTTGAATTGTTTTGAAACTAATAAAAATAAAAGGTAAAAATACATTAAAAAATTCTTTAAATAAAAAAATTTAATCAAAGACACACTCATAAAATTATTGCATATTTAAGTTCCTAAAATACTGTATAGAAAAAGAAAAAACAAAACGGCCATGCGCGTGGAAATTTAAAATCGTCTGCAAACGAAAGGATCACGGAGTATGGAAATTACTCCGTGGTTTCTTACTCCGTGGAAAGAATAAATAAACGTAAACAGAAATATTTTAAATTGATGATAGACGCAAGAAGTTAGTTGGCGGGAATTTATGGCAGTTGTGGATTGTTTTGTATTGATACGGATTTAACAATTTAACACTAGAACGACCAAGACCGTCATTTTGACGGTTTTCAAATTTCATGCTTAAAAATTTGATATAATTTACGGCGAATTCCAAAATTTTATGATACGACTTTTAATGAAACATAAGAATATTTAAATATTCCTATTCAATTTCCTCTCACCCATTTTAATTTCCGTAATCAGTATGACATATACCTTTTTATACCAAGACCCGTCAAATTGACGGCTTCGGCAATTAACAAACTCATAACGAAGTGGTGCGGACTTCCCCATTTTCCACATGGACTAGCCCTTTTCGCCCATGCGCAGTCCACTCCAGGCTTCATATCAAACGTATTAATAATTGGTAAATGTAATTAGGACGCGATCATTATAATTTGTACTTCTAATGTGATAGCGTTCTTAGTGAAAAGTACAGTCTGTGAATAGTGTAATCTGAGTAAAGTCCAATCTTGGAAAAAAGTATGAATATATTTTTATAAAAAAAAATAATATATATATATATATATATATATATATATATTTTTTTTTTTTTTTTTTTTTTTTTTTTTTTGTGAATTCTAGTCAAAAATGAAACGATTTCGAAGAAGAAAAAAATTATTCGGAGAATACAAAGAACTTACTAGTATAAATGAAGACTGTTCGGACACTAATTCAAATAATAATAATGACTCTGAAAATTCTGGAGATGAAATTGAAGTACGAGATATTTAAGAAAGTGCAGAAGAAGAATATGAAAGTGAAGATTCAGGGAATGAAGATGAAATTCCCTAAAAGAGCCACAAGCGCAGAAAGCGATCGCGAATTTCAAATACTTAATCGGACAGCCAAACAGAAACTGAAAAAAGACAGGAAAAATAAATTGCCCTTGATGGTACTGAATGGGAAGACTTAGGGAATGGTTGTGTTGGTAGACTCCCATCACACACTATATTCAAGGATACTTCAGGCCCAATTGGTTATGCGAAACGAAATATTATGCTTGATAATGTTAGCAGTGCATTTAGACTTATAATTGATAATTTAATGATGAAGCACATAAAAACTTGCACTGAGCTTGAGGCCAAAAATGTTTTACAGAATAAAAATTGAAAAATTACTATTGGAGAATTGTATGCGTTTGTAGCTATTTTGTATGCTCGAGAAACCTATGAAGCGAGAAATTTGAAATTATCCTATTTGTGGTCAGAAAAACGGGGACCTTCTTTCTTTTGCGAAACTGTGAGTAAAAATAGATTTTAAGAAAATATGAGATTCATTCGTTTTGATAAAAAAAGTGAGAAAAGTGTTTGCTTACGAACTGACAATTTTAGATTAGCTTCCGAAATTTGAAAGTCCTTTATTGATAACAGCCAAGCTTTTACAAACTAGATCAGAATATAAGCGTAGATGAAAATTGTTTCCCACAAAGACAAGATGCAGATTTCTACAATATATGCCCCAAAAAACAGATAAATTCGGAATTAAATTTTGGTTAGCTGTAGACGTGCGAAGTAAATATCTTAAATGGCTTTCCCTATTTAGGCAAAGACAAACTTAGACCATCAGGAGTTCCTTTGAATGGATTTGTAGTTTTGAATTTTGTAAAAAACTACGTAAATTGTGGGAAGAATATAACAACGAATATTTTTTTTACAAATATGCAGCTCGCAAATAAGCTACTGGGCAAAAAAACAAGTCTTGTTGGAACTATACGAGCAAATAATAGAGAATTGCCGAAAATAGCTAAAGTTAGAAAAGATAACATGGATCTTTTTCTCAAAAAAACTCCAGAAATCAAATGATATTGTTTTAACAGTACATAAAAGTAAGCCTCGTACAAAAATATTCTTCTTAGCTCAAAAAATAAATCTGTAAAAATTGCTTCTAATCGAAAACAAATTCCTGCAACTGTGTCATTTTACAATGAGAATAAGTTTGGAGTAGACGTAGTTGACTAAATGGCCTGCAAATGTAGCGTAAAAGCAGGGTCATGTAGATTTTGAACTTGGCAGCAATCAATGCGTGGATTTTATATAAAGCGACTTGTGATAAAAATATAACTTGAAAACAATATTTATTTCAGTTATCCGAAGAACTCTTCAGTGAATATAGGTACAGATGAAAAAAAAACTTCCTCCCAAAAACAAGAACGGAAATCAATGGATTGTGCTCTAGAAAATTCACAAAATATTCCTTATGATCGCAAATCTTACCAAATTCGATTATGCTACAAAAACAAAGCGATTTATACTTGCAATGTATGCAACAAATATGTTTGTGGTAAGTGTTCATCTAAGATAACATGTACTTGTAAAATATGTGCCTCATAATTATTTCAGTCATGTCAAATGTGCTATACTATAAATGCAAATAGAAATTGGATGTTTTTTTATTAAAAATTTATGAATTGATACATTAAATGTTATTTTTGTTACATTATATATTTTTTTATTTACATTAACTAAGTCAAATATCTTTGTGTAAAGTGTTCATCTAAGATAAGAGGTACTTGTAAAATATCTGCCTTATAATTATTTCGTGCATATCAAATGTGCTATACTGTAAATACAAATAGAAACTGTTTTTAGTTTAGTTTCTTTACATTTATCATTAACGAATTACTATATTAAATATTGTTTTTGTTAAGTTATATTCTTTTATTTACATTAACTAAGTTTAATAAGTTCGCTGCAAGTGTTAATCTAAGCTAACTTGTAAAATATGCGCCTCATAGTTATTTCATGCATTGGAAAGGTACTATAAATACAGATAGAAACTATTTTTTTAAATTGAATTTTTATTAGTAATTAAGAAATTACCACATTAAATGATGTTTTTGTTAAATTATATATTTTTATTAACATTAACTAAGTCAAAAGTTACAATGAATGCCGTGATCAAAAATCCGTCAATTTGACGGATGCGGTAAAACTAGGTATATATGAAACATCGGTAGTTCTAGTGTTAAACAAAAAGGTCTACTACAGCTCTTCCAAGTGTAAAATATAAATCCGAGAAAATTAATGGGGCTTTGACTGTGAAAATGATTTGGTCTTTGCCACTTTAATTATTATCGGATTTAGTTTTTGCGACAAAAAGAACGAATGACTTCGATGGAAAAAAAGGTATGGAAAATTTTTTTCATGGTTGCTTTTTAATTATTATTGTTCTTAGAACGATTTTAATTAGCTACTCAAAAACATGCTATAAAACATCAATTCTCCATTAACTTTATAAAGTTTAATACATTAATTATTTATTTTGTTGACATAGAACACTTGATTATTAATAATTTGGATTAGGTTGTTAAAGGTAGTGATTTTAATTGCACTTTAATCTGCGTTGTTTCCTTATTTAAAATATCTGGTTAAAATAATATGTTTCCATAAACATAAAATCTTATATTTTTTAATAAAGAAGCTTTAAATAGAATAAAATTATTTGCAAACATCTTTTTTTAATTTTTGTATTAAGTAATCTTCTGAAACATTACATAAATTTATTTAAAAAATTACATGTTCAGAAGAGGAATTTATAAGAGAAGGAGAAGAACAATTAAAAGAAATCGTAGATGTTTCATATTAAAAAAATAATGATTGTTTAATGTATTTTTCAAAGTGTGAAACGTTATAAAATTTCTAAATGGATAGTGGGTGAAAACGTTTCAGTTGTAAATAATCTTATTGGAATGTTTTCAGAAAGAACTAGAAGTCTGAATGAAAATTTGGATGCTACGCAATCAATAAGAATTTAAACATGATTGTATTTAAAACAAATAGCGCAAATACTTAAACGGTATGAAGCTAGAAATTAATAACTGTATTTTATTATTTATTTTTCATTCTAGACACTTTTATTATTTCCTTTCCTGAATGATTTTACAGAGGTAAATTTCACAATATCCATTATATGTAGTATTAGTATACATCGTGATTAACACTAGAACACCCGGAAATTTTACTCAAGTTTGATAATAATATTTCTCACCAGAATTTTTATTCTATTTAATTGATTTATTTAAAGTTAGTGGTTTAAATTTAACTTATTTCTGGAAAAAATTTCTGGCTCGAATTGAAATTTAAACGCATGGTCAGAGTCGAATCGACTCCTTCCGGGCGTTCTAGTGTTACAGTGGGTCTCTTATTTATAATTACTCTCTAATATTATAAATAAAATATTAATAATTACAATTAACGTATTTGTTGTTCAATTTTATCGTTGGAATTTTTATTAGGTAGATGTGTTTGTGATGGACAGCCTTCCAGTAATGGATAGCCCCTTAATGTTTTTTGTTCATTAATATACTAATAAATATTTAGCTTTAATTTTTTTTTCATAATTCCTCTTTGCATGTTTTAATAGTATTTTAATATTTATAGAAGATAGTATTTGAAGACAGTTTGCGATTATTTTTTGATTTGTGACAAATTTGTCACTAACTTTGTGACGGTGGCAGCGTTGTCAATGTTGTGAAGTCACACTGGGACACAATTATACAGTTATGAACATTATTATGTCGTGTAAGATCACTTACATCTATAATTTTATTATACTTTGGCGATACATCTCAATTAAATCTTGGGAGCAGCTATAAAAAGAATGTACCAAAAGAAAGTTACTGAATCAAAATTTAATGCCATGAAGACTTTAATCTTTGTTACATATATATATATATATACAGGGGTGCAAAAATCTAGGCGCCAGTGGCTAATCTCACACCACAAAAATTTCAAAGTCTTCTGCGCTCAAAATTTAACAGCAATCTTACTAGAATTTAACACGAAATATTAGATAAAAAGAAATGAAATAATTTTAGTGGTGAGAGACTGCCTGCTGGCGCCCAGATTTTTGCACCCCTGTATATATATATATATATATATATATATATATATATGTATTGCAATAAATGAGAATATTTAAGACAATTGAATATTCGATCTATAACAATTATTTCAAACTTAGCAATTTGTTTTTGTTGCCCGGATGTTTATGTAAAGTCTGTAGGAGCGTTCTTTTCAAATATATCGCTCAAATTTTAATATTTTTACATGATTTTTTATATAGGATAGCTGAAAACGATCCACAACCGGCCTAGTTTTTACTTTTTAAATTTAGGTTTCAGATTAAAATATATATATATATATATATTTAAATTTCAAAACCGGTTTATACCGGTTCTGATATTGAAACTATCAAAATATAAAAAATATATAAGCAAAATTGAAAAGGTAAAAACGAGGCCGTTTGTAGATAGTCCTCAGCTATCCTATACAAAAAAAAACATGCAAAAATATTCAAATTTGAAAAGAACGCTCCCATAGACTTTTTATTATCACCCGGGTCTTTTTCTGTGACTAGTTTTGCACCTTAAAGGAAGTGTCTATTTGATAATTTTAATCCTTATTAGAAAAACAAATTGTTAAATTTGAAATAATTGTGATAGATCGAATATTAAATTGTCTTAAATATTCTCATTTATTGCAACAGAAAAAAAAGTATCAAAGATTAAAGTCTGCATGACATTACATTTTGATTCAACAACTTTATTTTGGTACATTCTTTTTATCGCAGCTCCCAAGTTTTAATTGAGATGTATCGCCAAAGTATAATAAAATTATATATGTAAGTGATTTTACACTACATAACAATGTTCATAACTGTATAATTGTGTCCCAGTGTGACTTCACAACATTGACAATGCTGCCACCGTCATAAAGTTAGTGACAGATTTGTCACAAATCAAAAAATAATCGCAAACTGTCTTTACAACCTTGTCACTATCGTCACAAAATAGTCACAGTTTTAATAACAATTTTGTCACAAATGACACATTTTTCACATTTTGGTCACACCGTGACTTCACAAAATGGTCACAATGTGACGTCACAAACGAGCTCTAAAACGGCCATAACGACTTCACATTTTAGTCACTGTGACTTCACATCGACGTCACGTGACGTCACATCGACGATCACAAAGTCACAATGTGACTTCACAACGACGTCACTGTGACGTCACCATGTCTTACGGGGGGTGGTGTATTACAGGCCAGTCGTTGTGGAATCATGGACCACACGTTTTTGGTAGGCGATAGATCGGGAGAACAAGCTGGTCAAAGAAGCAATTAAATCTGATATGTATAGAAGAACTCTTGAACATTGCTTGGCACGTGTGGCCGCACATTATCCTGCTGGGATATAACTGGTGGCAAGCGCTGAAATTATGGGAGGACCACGAGCTCCAACACCTCAGAGATATAGCGTTGGCTGTTCAGTGTACCAGCAACGCGTACCAGAGAAGTGCGTCAGTGAAATCCAATGCCACCTCAAACCATGATACCGAGTGCAAGATCAGTGTGACGATGCACACCGCAGTAGTTCAGTAGCTTCTTAGCCCAGTGTCTCCAAATTCGAATCCGACCATCGTGCTATTGCAGACAGAAACGGAATTCGTCATTAAACACAATGTCATTCCATTTTGTTGGCCATGTCCGTGTTCCTCGCACCGTTGGCAGTGAAAACGCTTGTGGTTTGCAGTCAAGGATAAACGGAGCAATGGACGCCTTGAGGACATTCCATTATGCTGCAAATGGCGTCGAATGGTATGAATGGCCACCGAATGATGCGTAGCAGATTGAATTCGTTGGGTTATTGTTCATAATGTGGCTGCGCAACCCATCTCTTCCGTGTGTACAAACCGTCTGTCATCACAGGCATTGATGAAACGACGTGGGTGTGATCGGCCCCTTTGGTCAGTCGTTGCCTCCTGCATCCAGCGATTGCAGTTGCTTGGTCCAATGCGTTGACCGATTTTCCTAAAGGATAATCCGCAATCCCTATAGGCTACTATTCTTCCTCGATCGAATTCAGAAACTTAGTCAGAAAACGTTCGATGTCTTCTACGGCTTATAGGTTAACAGGTTACGCCAAAAAAAAAAAAAAAAAAAAAAAAAAAAAAAAAAAAAAAAAAAAAAAAAAACAATTGCCGTACTTCAAATCGCCAATTTGTTATCCCCTTTTATAGCGCTTGCGAGTGGTACTACAGTCGCCCGTGATGTGCGTCTACGTTGCAATGTTAATGATGTGCATATATCATCGCCACAAACGCATGATGTGGGCATGCTTAACATGATTTGCATGCTTCCTTCAGGGTATTGCATTTTGCGTGGCCAGCAGTGTATATATATTCAACTAGCTGTCATAATAGCGTTCATGTAGGATTTAAACATGAACAAACGATATAATTAACAAAAACAATTCGGTTTTCAATAATTCAAAAAAACTATTTGTCATATGTACTACAAAAAAAATAAGTTAATAATGATTTCACCCCGTTATTCAGCTCAATTTGTAACCAAAAATTTTCAAATATAGTATTTTAGAATAAAAAATATTTAATAACTGTCTTTTTTGTTTGCATACCTCTTTTTCCTAGCTATCTAATTCCAATTATTTAAAAAACGGCATTTTTTAAATAATTATTCCCTAAAAGTAGCTTTTAACTTCGATCACTATTACAAACTTTCAAAGTTGCTAAATAACAAATGTTTAAACATTCTTTAATCGGGTGAATGGAAGAAAATATCTGACACGAAATTAAAGAATAGCTTGTAAAATAGATTTCGTTTCCATTTAATCGTTTCTCTTTTCATTTCCAGTTTCAATGTCTGACATTTAAAAAATAACTCTTTAGCAGAAGTTTTATTTTAAGAACTCTTTCATCTGTGGTATTTATCTCTTCGCAGAAGCCGAAAGGCATATAACTAGAAATATTTGTGGGAACAGTAGCAAAGTGAAATTTGTTTATGCGCATGCATCTTAACAAAACTTCTAGGGGATTTATTGTTTCATTTTGAGAAAAAATAAATTATTTTCCTCTTTAGTATCTCTTTTCCTCTGCAGTTTCAGTGTTTGACGTTGAGGTATTTATAACAGCAGTAACAAAGTGAAACTTGTTACAGCTGCTACCTTAACTAAATTTTTAGGAATCTATGCAGGTTTTATTTATTTGTTCCATTTTGTGAAAAAAAATCTATTTTTTGAAAATGTATAGTAATGATTATGTTAAATAATATTTTACATAGAATATTTCTCGTATCTAAACGAAACAAAGGAAATTATTCTCTTTTTTGTTTAGTTTGCAAACTAGGCATTTTGAATTTTAGACAATAATATATATATATAAATGTCAGGGGTTCAGAACCATAGCACCCTTTTAAAAAAATAAATAAAAATCAGACAATCAATTTAGAAGGCGGATAAAATCTGTTTTATCCATTCCCACAATGAGACAAGACTGTTTTTGCATCTTTTTTTCATATATGTAATCTCTTTACATTGTTAAAGCATTCTAGAATTTTTAGAAAGCATTTTATAATCTATTTCTTACACAGAATTTATCTTTCACGTCGACAGTTCATTTTTTCTTAATTATCAAAATTCGGCTATTAAATGAATATTAAATACTGTTAAAAAATAGTGATAGCGATGCAGCACATTGCTTTAAAATTAAAAAAAATATTTACAAACAAAAAATATTTAAAATTCTTTTGAAAAAAATATATTTCGTTTCCGTTAAATAGTACCCCTTTCCTTTTGCATTTTCATTCAATGTTTGACAATGAAAAAATAACTATAGCAGAAGTTTGATTTTAAAAACTCTTTCATCTTTAATATTTCAGTGAAATGTATTATATTCATTGTGTAAAATAAATATTTGTGAAGGCTATTTGTCATATCCAAACCAAACTAAGGAATTTATTAACAATTTATTGTTTTATCTTTTTGTAATTTTGTTTAGTTGGCGAACCACACACTTTGAATCTTAAATAAAAGAAATGTGTATATAAAGGATTAAGAACTATAGTAAACCAAGCATATTAAAATATATATTCTAAAAAAATGAGATTTTAGAAGGTGATAAAATCTGTTTTATTCACTCTTACAGAGCGTCAAGACTATTTTTGAGCGCATTCTCATATATTTAAACTGTTCACGTTGTTAGAGTTTTGTAGATTTATTTAACAGCACTTCATAACGTATTCCTTACACATAGTTTATCGTTCAAGTTAGATTTATTTTTGTTGCTCTTTTTTGTTTATTTATTGTTTAAATGAATCAATAAAATTCGGCTATTAAATGTAAAGTAAATACTGTTAAAAATTAGGGATAACGAAAAAGTACAAAAATATGTAGATATAACATTGTTTTAAGCTTTAAAAATATTTACAAACAAAAAATACTTAAAATCTTTTCTAAATAAATATTTTTCGTTTCCGTTAAATCGCATCTTTTTCCTTCAGCAGTTTGAATGTTTGACATTGAAAAAATATCTCTTTGGCAGAAGTTTTATTTTAAGAACTCTTTCATCTCTGGTATTTATCTCTTCGCAGAAGTAGAGAGGCATTATAACTAGAAAGTATTTGTAGGATAGATAATAAAGAGAAACTTGTTTATGGATATATATCTCGACTAAATCTGCAGGAGTCTGCGCAGGTTTTATTTATTTGTTTAATTTTGTGAAAAGGAAATCTATTTTTGTGAAATACATTATATTCATTTTGTAAAATAAATATTTGTGACGACTATTTGCATATCCAAACCAAACTAAGGAATTTATTAACAATTTATTGTTTTTTTCTTGTGAGTTTGTTTAGTTTGCAAGCCACACATTTTGAATGTTAAATAAAATAAATATATAGGTAAGGGATTAAGGACTATAGTGAACGAAGCCCATTTAAAAAATAAATAAATAAATAAGATTTTAGAAGATGATGAAATCCATTCCTACAATGCAGCAAGTATGTATCTGCGCACATTCTCATGTATTTAATATATTTGCTTTGTTAGATTTTTTTTTTCTTGGAACAGCATTTCATAATGTATTCCTTACACATAATTTATCGTTCAAGTTAATAGTTTTTTCTGGTGTTTGTTCTTTGTTTAAATTAATCAATAAAATTCTGCTATTCAACAAAAAGTAAATACTGTTAAAAATTAGTGATAACGAAAAAGGTTCAAAAGTACGTTGATATAACACTGTTTTAAGGTTAAAAAAATATTTACAAACAAAATATTTTTAAAATCTTTTCCAAATAAATATATTTCATTTCCATTAAATCGCATATCTTTCCTTCAGCAATTTCAATGTTTGACATTGAAAAAATATCTCTTTAGCAGAAGTTTTATTTTAAGAACTCTTTCATCTGAGGTATTTATCTCTTCGCAGAAGTAGAGAAACATTATAACTAGAAAGTATTTGTGGGATCGATAATAAAGTGAAACTTGTTTATGCGCATGTACCTTAACAAAACTCCTAGGGATCTATGCAGATTGTATTGTTTCATTTTGTGAAAAAATAAAATATATTTTTTAAATTTATTATATTGATTGTGTATTTGCAAAAAAGCAGCTTTTATTATAGCTGACTGTTACAATGCAGGTTTTATTTGTTTCATTTTGTGAAAAAAATCTACTTTTAGGAATTTATTATATTGGTAGTATAAAATAAATATTAGCAAATAACGCAGATTTTACTATAGATTATACTGTAAACTTTCAAAGTTGCTAAATAACAAATTTTAAAACATTCTTTAAACGGATAAATGGAAGGCACGAAATTCAAGCATCGGCTATAATATCTATTCCAAAAAATATATTACTTTTCAGTTAAATCGTATCTCTTTCCTTCTGTAGTTTCAATATTCGACGTTCAAAAATGCTCTTTAGCAGAAGTTTTATTTTAAGAACTCTTTCATCTGTGATATTTATCGCTTTGGAGAAGCCGAAAGGCATATAACTTTAATATTCATGGGAGCAGTAACAAATTGAAACTTGTTTATGTACACGTACCTTAACAAAATTATCAGGAGTCTATATAGGTTTTATTTATTTATTTTATTTTGTGAAAAAAAACTATTTTTTGTCAGTTGTATTATATTGTTGAGTAAAATAGAATTTCGTAAGGAATAGGCGAATATTATTTATCGTATCCGAACAAAACTGAGGCATTTATTAAAAATGTATTATTTTATTTTATTATATATTTTTATTGTTTTGTGTGAGTTGGTTTAGTTTCCAAACTATATATTTTGAATTATATATATATATATATATATATATATATATTAAAAATTCAAAACTATACTAAACTAGCCCCTTTAAAAATTAAATGCAAGTAAGTAATTTCAAGTCATCGTAAAAATTAGGTGCGGTACTTCAGATATAGTATATATAGTAGCTGAAATCTTTTTTGTGTCCCTGTAAATAATACATGTTTTCTATTTAATAGATTTCTAGTAAATTTCAGCAGTGTAGAACAGTTTCATAAAATACGAAATAGTTTAATATAATTAAAAGATTCACAAAACAATGTTTCCGCCTATACCAGAATGTAATGATTTTTTTTTATGTAGCCCTTTTCAGTGAATAACAAATATTCTTTGCGCCACAGATTTCACAGAATGCATATTGAAATACATAGTTCATAGAAGCATATCCATTTCATCATGCTCGAAAGAATGTAACATCATTAAACTGCATTTGAAATTGTTTTTTTCCGTTGGCTGTAATGTATCGCAATACTTTTGATTGGCCTGGTAATTAAACTATGCATCCGATCTTCATAAAATATGAAATGCTGTGATAAAATTATGCAACAATTAAGCAGTTTAAATTTCAAATGATTCTGTACGGTAGTATTTGCTCTGTTCTATGCAGACCAACAG